>JAUMIR010000003.1:356723255-357973255 GCA_030847615.1 Gambelia wislizenii
AAATTAAAACCTTCTAACTAAAAACACATTTAAAAACAAATATATACATAATTTTAAAAAGCCAGGAGACTGAGCACCTGAGGCCAGGATCTAATCAGGAAAGGCCTGGCAAAAGAGATCCGTCTTTAGTGCTTTTTTAAAGCTACTCAAGCTTGTCAACTGACGGATCTCATTCGGCAGGCCATTCCATAAATTGGGGGCGATTACCGAAAAGGCCCTCTGGGAGGTTGCAGACAGCTTAGATTTTTGTGGCTGAAGCAGATTCATCCCAGAGGACCGGAGTGCGCGGGAGGATTGTATGGGAGGAGGCGGTTCCGGAGATAAGTTGGACCCAAGCCATTTAGGGCTTTAAAGGTAATAACCAACACTTTATACTGGGCCTGGAAACTGATAGGCAGCCAGTGGAGAGATTTTAATACTGGAGTTATATGATCTCTCAGAGATGTTCCTGAGACCACTCTGGCTGCCATATTTTGTACCAACTGAAGTTTCCGGACCAAGCACGAGGGGAGCTCCATGTAGAGCGCATTGCAGAAATCTAGACGAGAGGTTACCAGCGCGTGCACCACAGTCTCGAGGTCCCTTACTTCCAGGAAAGGGCGCAGCTGGCGTATCAGCCGAAGCTGATAACAGCCGAAGCTCCTGACCGTCGCATTCACTTGACTCGTCATCTGAAGCGATGAATCAAGGAGCACCCCCAGACTGCAAACACAGTCCTTAACGGAGAGCGTGACCCCGTCCAGGACTGGCGGTTGCAACCCAACTCCTGGTTTCGGGGCCGCTAACTTGAGCACCTCTGTTTTGTCCGGATTCAATCTCAATCTGTTTTTCCTCATCCAGCCCATTACTGCTTTAAGACAGTCATTAAGAGGAGAGATGCCATTGGAATTTGAGGCCAATGATTGGGACAAGGAGAAATAGATCTGGGTGTCATCAGCGTACTGATAACACCCAGCCCCATAACTCCGAATAATCTCACCCAGTGGCTTCATATAGATGTTAAACAGCATCGGGGACAGGATGGCGCCCTGTGGAACACCACAAGTAAGCTCCTTTCTGCTGGAGCAGCTGTCCCCAAGCCGCACCCTCTGGGACCTGCCCGAGAGGAAGGACCGGAACCACTGGAGCACAGTGCCTCCAATTCCTAACCCACTCAGGCGATCCAGGAGAATGCCATGATCTATCGTATCGAAAGCCGCTGAGAGGTCCAGAAGCACCAACAGGGACACATTACTCCTGTCGATGCTTAGACGCAGATCATCGGTCAAGGCAACCATGGCAGTCTCAACTCCAAATCCCGTCCTGAAGCCAGTTTGAAATGGGTTTAGATAATCAGTTTCATCCAAGACCACTTGGAGTTGAAGAGCAACTGCCCTCTCGATCACTTTGCTCAAGAATGGTAACATAGAAACCGGCCTATAGTTGTTCATGTCCAGGGGGTCTAGGGAAGGTTTTTTCAGGAGTGGCCTAACCGCCGCTTCCTTTAAACAGGATGGAACACACCCTTCCCTGAGGGATGCATTGATGATGTCCTTAAGGAACACCATCAAGGTACCCACCCCCCGAATGGCCAGCCATGAAGGCAAGGATCAAGAGGGCAGGTCGTCTTCCTCACTCTACCAAGTAGCTTGTCCACGTCCTCGGTACTCACAGATTGAAATTGATTCAGTAAACTTACATCAACGGAGTTGCTGGACACCTCATCAATTGTTTCTGTCAAAATGCTGGCATCTAGGTTGGCTCTTATCCAAGAGATTTTATCTGCAAAGTAGTTGTTAAATGCGTCACAGCAGGCCGTTGTTGGGTTAAGCAATGGGTTCTGCGCAGGTATAACCTGCGTCATCTCCCTTACCACCCTAAACAGCTCTGCTGGATGGGACTCTGCAGACGCAATACGTGCAGAGGAGAAGGATCTCTGCGCTGCACGTATTGCCTCTCAATAGGACCAAAGAAAATTCCTATGTCAAGTCCTGTCGGATAAGAGTCGAGTTTTCCGCCAGTTGCGCTCTAGTCATTGTCCAACCCGCTTGATGTAGTCCAACAAAGTAACTTTGTATAGTCCAACAAAGTAACTTTTCCTGTCCTGATTCCACCACTACTACCCAATGATTCTTCTCTGTAGATGAACCAGGATTTAAAACAAGTGCTTCGCCTTCCAACTTTGCCATTCTACCAGGTATGGGACACCTTTTTCCTCTCACAGGTTTCTTCCTAATTTTATCCTCACAACAACCCTTTTAAGATAGGTCAGTGCAAGACAGAGTGACTGGCCAAGGGCTATCCAATGAGTTCCATGGCGAAGTAAGGACTAGCACCCAGATCTCCCCAATCCCACCCCAGCACTCTAACCACTACACCACAGTGGTTCTCCTTCTCCAATACACTCAGCTTAGTAGCTAGCAACACTTCCCAAACTTTGATTCTCCAGGTGTTTTGGACTTCAGCCCCCAGAAACTACAGCTAGCTTGGCCCAAAGTTGGGAATTCTGGGAGCTGAAATCCAACATCTGGGCAACCAATGTTTGAGAACCATTGAGCTAGTGATCAAAGGAGAACGTGGTAAACATCAGTACCTCAGAAAAACAGAGTTGGTCCATGGATAAGACTTCTGGAGAATCCAGAGGCCCAGACTATGCAGTCTTAAGTAACATTTAACTCACTTGCTTCTCACTTGGTCTCACAACTCAGGCACCAGCACTATCATTTCTAAAAATGACATTTATTAAACTAGAAGATAAGTGCACATTTTCCATGCCATTTCCATCATTGTTATTGTTATCCAGTGTTTAAGGACAGAAGAAATTGTTTGGTCTGAGCTTAGTGGGGTAGAGTTTATGCCTTGACAGCAAGGCTGGAGTTATTTTCCTCACATTTTTCACACAGTTTCTCAGTTCAGCTAGTCCATATTTTAATTGTCAGTAAGTCATGGTGCAGAATTCTTCTGACAAATCACAAATGTGTGGTGTTTGAACTGTGGATCACCCCTGAAAATTTGCACGTTTCTGAAATCTAAAGAGAATGGCATTGAATGTAAGTGGCTTGATAGCTCTGGTTTTATTTTATGCCATGACTTTGGCCATTGGAATATGGGCTTCCCAGAAAAGCAAAAAGGAGAAAACCAAGAAACCCAGTGAAGTAGCCATGGTGGGAGGAAGAAACATGAATTTTTGGGTTGGACTTTTCACAGCAACTGGTAAGTAATACTTTTCAAATGCTAGCTATACAGAAAAGTTTTCTGTATATCAAATATATATATATATATATATATATATATATATCTGTGGGGGCGGGGACTACATGCATGGTTGAACAGACACATTTTCCCATAAGAAGCCTCAAAGTGTGAAAGGGTGTCTACAAGTATCAAAACACCCTTTTCAATCAGGATGCAAAAATTAACGAGTATTCATCACATCCTTTCTAGAGATGGAGATCTGCCAAATCCAGTAGCCCATGGAACACGCTCCTAGGGCTCTCTCACACTACACAATTATAGTGCTATCATTCCACTTTAACTGCTATGGTTCCATCCTATGGAATTATGGGACTTTCAATTTAGGGAGGGGTATTTAGAATTCTCAGCCACAGAGCTCTAGTCCCTCACCAAGCTACAAACCTCAGGGTTCCCTAGGATGTAACAATGGCAGTTAAAGTGAAATCAGAGTGCTATAATTGTGCAGTGTGAAAGGTCCTCAGAGTCTATAGGTCTGTGGCTTAAAGAATGTTTCAGAAAAGGATAGGTATGTGTGTTCTTTGCTGTAAGAGAACAGTCCTCTCTTTGAAAGGCTTGTTGTCAAAGTCTGCTTAAGAGAAGCCACAGATGCAGAAAAGGTGAGATGAGGACAGAGGCCTCAATGTTACTTGTCAAGAACAGCAAAATCATTCAGTACACAGGCAACTTCTGGCCACAGGGAAATGCACTGCATTTCTGTATAAATTACAGTCGTCCCTCCACATTCGCAGCTTTAACATTCGCGGTTCCACATATTCGCGGATTGCCGCTTTGGGGAGGGTGGGGGTGGAGGGGTGTGTGGAGGAAAGTGGCGACAGGGCTTTAAAAGCCCCGTCTCCACTTTGAGGAGGGTGGTGGTGGTGGTGGGTAAGCCTTGTTGTGGCTTTGGGAAGGGAGGGGTTGTGGGCGGGGGGGAAGCATATTTTATTCGCAGTTTTTTCATATTCGCAGGGGTCTTTGCCCCCTAACCCCCGCGAATGTGAAGGGACAACTTTAATAACTTATTCTATATTTGCACATACAAACCACCACATGCAAATTTTATGCTTATGTCCTGTTTTCTCCTCGCTTTCTGCCATGGATAAAAGACCACCATATTTTAGAATGGAATTAGAAAAGATGAACAATCCAGTCACTGTCCAGTATATTGTATACCTCTCCATACATTCCCATTATTATCCCATTCCTTTTCTCCCCCCTTGTCTTTTTTTCAGCAACATGGGTTGGAGGAGCATATATCAATGGCACTGCTGAAATTGTCTACCTTCCTTCAAGAGGACTAGTGTGGGTTCAAGCCCCAGCTGGATTTGCTTTGTCCCTCCTTGTTGGTAAATATTAAAAAAAAAAAAAGCAAATGTGGATATTCATCTTCAGACTGGAAATACTGAAAAATCTTTTTACAGCACCTTTCTAATGTTTTTGCACGGGGTGCACACTGTTGAACCTCACAGGGTTCCTGAGACAGATAAAAACAAGTCAAAACAAAATGCAAATGAAGCTCAAAAGCTTCCCCTACTGTTAAGACCACTGAAAGTCATCCAATGCCATATTACACTTTTCTAGTACCAAAGCTTGGAAGAGTTACATTTTGAGATGACAATTCTCAGAATCACTCATCAAGGATTTCTGGGACTTGTAGTACCAAAAAGTGTCTGTAGGATGGGTGGGCATCCTGTGGTCCCCAGATGTTGCTGAATTATAAGTCAAATCACCTTTAATGCCTTTGTTCCAGTCCAGCATTGGGAGCACCATAAGTCACCCTTCTCTGCTCTAGCACATAGGAGATTATCACACAGTACCCTCGAAACTGGGACTGTCCCACTATCCCCCAACCACCACTACACTCCCACCCCACTCCCATCCCTGTATCGATAGGAAAAAATGTTCAAGACACTTACCTTGCCGCACGATCTGGAGTGCCCCCCTCCCCTCAGCAGTCCAGGTGTGAATGGAGCTGTCTCAAAGCTCCTTTCACGTCCCAGAAAGCAAATCCCACACGTTCTCTCAAAAGAATGCTCGCGTGGGTATTTTTAAAAGAAAAAGAAAATTAAAAAAGGGACAGGAAGCACAAAAACACACTGTACACTTTCAAAGCAACCAGAGGGGGGGAGGGTGACACTTACCTGGCTGTCCCGATTGTACCCGGAAGTCTTCGGCATGAACCTCTCGGTGACGTCATGTGCCGCAGGACGGGTCATCTGTTCATTCGCCCATCATTCCATTATTATAACAGAACGGGCTTCTTATTCACAGCTTAAGACGTGAATAAGAGGAAGAGGGGGAGGAACAGGAACAGAACAAACATCACAGGACAGGGACAACATCATGTGAAAATGGAGTCTAATAGCGATCTCCTGTCGTCCCTGTTCTGGGATGTTTTTAACGTGTGATAATCTCCATAGTTTGGCAGGGTGACCAAAAATGTAGATAACAACAGAGAAGTGTCAATGTAGATCAGCAAATGCTCCAAAAATATTGCTTATGGTTCCATACTGAAAGTGACAAGAAAAGTGGTGGTAAATGGGCGCAAGACTTGCTTGCCAGCAGCTGGAAGATCAGCACATGCCACATGTTTGTCCTATCATGCACTCAGTCCTCCAGGAACTGGTCCTTACTTTAGCCCCATTTGAGAAACCAGATTGCATTTAAACCCCTATGTGGTGGCTTTTAATACATACTGTTTTGTAAGGGAATCAAGAGGTGCCAGTTTAGACTGAAGAGATGTAGGTTCAAATCCCTGCTCAGCTATGAAGCATTCTAGGTGACCTGTGAGCAGGAACTGTCTCTCAGCCTAGCCTACCTCACAGGCTTGTGAAGCGAAATCAAGGGGTGCAGAGCTGCATATACTGCCTTTTATTTCTTGGCACAAAAATGGGGATTATTTCTAAGTTTCTTTTGTTTGTTTAATTTATATCTCATCTTTTTCCTGGCATGGGAACCTAGGCCGCTTACAAAAAAAGTCAGAAATATAAAGCTAAAAAAAATTGATAATAAAAATGTTCAAGCACAATTGAAAAAGGTTGTTGTTAACTGCAGTCAAGTTGACTTTAACTTATGCGACCCTATGAATGAGAAACCTCCAAGTCACCCTAGCATCATCAGCCCTGGTCAAGTCTTGCACACTCAGGGCCATGGCTTCCTTGGCTGTCTATCCATTTGTAATGTGGTCTTCCTCTTTTCCTGCTGCCTTCTACCTTACCAAGTGTTATTGTCTTTTCTGTTGAGTCATGTCTTCTCATGATATGTCTAAAGTATGACAGTCTCAGTTTAGTCATCTTGGCTTCTAGGGAGAGTTCAGGTTTGATTTGCTCTAGGACTCATTTGTCTTCAGCAGTGCATGGTATCTGTAAAAGCCTCCTTCAGCACCACATTTCAAATGAGTTGATTTTCTTCCTTTCAATTTTCTTCACACTGTCCAACTTTCACAACCATACATAGAAATTGGAAATACAAAATTGGAAATGGCTCCCATTCAATTAGGCTTAATAGTACAAAAGCCAGAGTTTTTTCTGGCTCCCATTCATTGTATTTGTTTGTTTAATTTATATAGCGCAATCACTGTACGTGGTGCTTTACAAGAAAAAGAAAAGAAATAAACAGTCCTCTGCCCTCATATTTACAATCTAAAGACAGGACAGACAAGGAAAGAGGATGGCAGTAGGGGATTAAGTCCTGCAGAATCTGCCTCTTCATCTCTCCTTCTGAGGCCATGGCAGTGGCAGTTGGAATGGAGGGACGGCTTTTCATCTGCTTCTGAATTAGATCTGCACTTAATAGTGCAGATCTATTTTTTCACATTGTCTTTAAATTCTTTGGGGATGGTCTTCAGATTGTATTTTGGGCCCTCAGTATCTGCAGGGGTTTGGTTCCAGGACACACACACACCACCAGTTGATACCAAAATCTGTGGCTGCTCAAATCCATCATATACAATGGTATAGTAAAATGGTGTCCCTTATGTAAAATGGTGAACAGCAAGATTTGCTTGAATCGGGTTGAGGGGGGAGGGAACCTGCGGATACAGAGGGCTGACTGTAGTGACTTTCTGCTTTCCTCCCTTACAATGTCCCTGGCTTCAGTCCAGAGTTCTTCTGGCTCCCATTCAATTAGGCTTAATGTTACAAATCTATTTTTTACATTTATTTTTAAATTCTACAGGGATGTTCTTTGGGTTGTATTTTGGTACAATGTTTGGTTTAGTGGTCTTCTTTAGCTTTATTCTAATTTTGATATCAGCAGTTCATGGTCTGTGCCACAATTTGCTCCTGGTCTTGTTTTTGTAGTGAGAATGGAGGTTCGCCATCTTCTACTTCCAGTTATGTAGTCTATTTGATTTCTATATTGGCCATCAGGTGATGCCCATGTATATAGTCACCTCTTTGGTTGCTTGAAGAATGTGTTTGCAGTGAACAAGCTGTTGGGCTTGCAAAATTTAATAATTGCTCTCCTGCTTCATTTCTTGATCCTTCTGTTGTTTCCTGCTTTTGCATTCCAATTGTCTATGATTAAGAAGAAATCCTGTTTTGGTGTGTGATCAATTTCCTCTTGGATTCCAGCATATGTTTTCAATTTCTTTTTCTTCTGCCTCTGTAGTTGGAGCATAAACTTTGATTATGGTTATATTGATGGGTTTCCCCTGACATTTTATTGATATGATTCAGTCAGATTTGCATTATATCCTTTGACTGCTTTTGCTACATCTCTCCTCACTATCAATACCACCCTATTTGTTCTTAGCTTTTCATTTCCTGAATAAACTGTGCAACTATCTGAGTCAAACTGTTCCATTCCTGTCCATTTTAGTTCACCCACCCCAAGTATTGTAATGTTTATATGTTCCATTTCTTGTTTTCATGTGTCTAGCTTCCCCGATACACACTTCTCACATTCCATGTTCTTACAATATGTGTTGTGCGGCTTCAGACTTTCCTTTCATCTCTGAACCTGTCAACAGTTAAATATTTGAGTCCAGTTGTGTTGTTAGTCACAGTGCTACTCACAGTTGTCCTCTGCTGTACCCCAGAACTTGTTGCTTCCATCCAACCTCGGAGTTTCATCTTCTGGCACTATCTCTTGTTTCATTTTAGAGTATCTCATTTCCAAAAATTCTCAACAATGCCCAATGTCCTTCTTGGCTTGGAGATTTCTGGGAGTTTTTGTCTACAAATTGACTTTTCCAAGCACTCAGAAAATTGATTGCAGTATGACTGATTTTTAAACAGGTGGCTTCTTCTTTGTCAATCCAATGAGAGAGAAGAATTATGTGACTATGATGGACCCAATCCAAGAAGCATATGGGAACGTGATGACAAGTCTCCTGTTTATCCCACCGTTGATAGCAGACATCTTTTGGTTTGCAGCCATCCTTTCTTCTTTAGGTAACTAAACAGTTCTCACTTGTCTGAGAGTGTTCATAATGTCTCCACAAGCTTTCCTCTACTTGGTGCCGTCATGTTGTGTTTAACTACAACTCCCATCATCCCCGGCCATGTTAGTTTTAGTCCTTGCATGGTGGGAGAATTCAATACACACACACACAAAATACATCCAATTGGTCCCCAGGAAGTTTAAGTCCCCTTTCACATTGCGAAAGGGATCTAGGAGTCTTACTGGACCACAAGCTGAACATGAGTCAGTGGTATGATGCAGCAGCTAAAAAAAACAATGTGATTCTAGGCTGCATCAATAGGAGTATAGTGTCTAGATCAAGGGAAGTAATAGTGTCACTGTATTCTGCTTTGGTCAGACCTCACCTGGAATACTATGCCCAGTTCTGGGCACCACAATTCAACAAGGATATTGACAAGCAGGAACGTGTCCAGAGGAGGGCAACCAAAGTAGTGTTGGGTCTGGAAGACGTGCCCTATGAGGAATGGCTTAGGGAGCTGGGTATGTTTAGCATGGAGATTAATAGATTATATGTTAGCCGTGTTTAAATATTTGAAGGGCTGTCATACTGAGGATGGAGCAAGCTTGTTTTCTACTGCTCAGAGACTAGGATATGGAGCAATGGACTCAACCTACAGGAAAAGAGATTCCACGTAAACATTAGGAAGAAATTCCTGACAGTAAGAGCTGTTCGGCAGTGGAATACACTGCCTTGTAGTGTGGTGGAGTCTCTTTCATTGGAGGATTTTAAACAGGGGCTGGATGACCATCTGTCGGGAATGATTTGATTTTGTATTACTGCATGGCAGGGGGTTGGACTAAATGGCCCTTGTGGTGTCTTCCAACTCTTTGATTCTATGATTCTACCCACATAGAGAGAGCCCTATCTTGATTGGGTCTTTGCATGCTTCTTATAGAACAGTGATTCCCAAGCTTTGATCCTACAGATGTTTTGGACTTCACCTCCCAGAAGCCCTAGTCACTTGGGCCAACAGTCAGGAATTCTGGGATATGAAATCCAAAAAAATCTGGAGGACCAAAGGTTGCAAACCAACTGCTATAGGGCAATAGGGCTTGGTACCTTCCATTTCAATGGGGCAGTGAATCTGCTTTGGGTTTGAGTCCAAACTGTAAATGTGCTATCCAGCATGCTGAGCCCTCCTCCCAAAATAGGCCCCATACTTTGGATAGATAGTTTAAAGTTCAGACTAAAACTCAGAATGGATTAAGCACCATCCTCTGACACTGGAGCCCCTGGTTTCCACTTGTACAAGGATTGTGTATCATTTACTATTTTATGTAAGAACATTCAAATCTGGCTTTCCGTGTTTTAAAAAACCTCAGAGTAGTTACCAATAAAAATAGATTTAAAAAACAAGTAGCTGAAATCATGAAAACAATAAAACAAGCAAAGCTATAAAATCTATTAAAAAGAGATCATTAAACACAAGGAGTGGGCGACAATAACAATCAGCAAATAATCAAGAAAATATATCAGTAAAGAAACAGATCTTGAGTTTGCAGCAGAAACCCACAAGACTTTGTGAGACTTTGGGAGCTTTCCTAATCTGAGTGACGAGTTTATTTATGTGCTGCAACCAAGTTTAACAGGAAAGGAAAGTTCAACTGTACATTAGGGATGTAACACAAATACAGTATTTCAACCCACAGTGTATCTGTTAGGAAGCCAAGCACAGATAACGCAGATTGCCCTTACTTTTCATACATATAATACAGACAGCCCTCCGTATCCATGGATTCTGCATCAACAGGTTCCATCATCTGCAGCTTGAAGATATCCTCCCCTCAAAACCCCCCAAAAGCAAACCTTGATTTTGTCATATTATTTGAGGGACACGATTTTATTATGCTATTGTATATAATGGGACTTGAGCATCCACAGATTTTGGTATCTACAGAGGTCCCGCAAGCAAACCCCAGTGGCTACCGAGGGTCCACTGTACAATGAACCTTACTTCCCATAAGCCCTTTATTGATCTCTGCAGGCTCTCTCTCTCTCTCTCTCTGGCTTCTCTTCGCAAATGAAGATTCAGGAAGGACTCATCCCGGGCTTTCTGCAAGCGCGCTGATGACTAAAATCCCCCCTTCTTGTTGTTACTGTGTAACTTCAAGTCATTTCTGACCCTCAGGAGAAACTATCACAGGTACACAGCTACTAAAAGTATAGGTGCTGACTCCGGTTTTTAATCTAACAGCCAGTTGGTGGCCAAGATAACACTAACAGCCAGTTGGTGGCCAAGATAACAGAGCTGTGCTCATGATCCCCCCACAGGTGTTATTGTGCACCTGGGAAGGAAGTGGGAAAGAGGGACCAGTCTCTGCTCTCCAGAAAGTGGTATAACTATAGGTTGAATCTCCCTAATGATGTTTTGAGCTATGCTGGCGGTGGCATAATAGTCACCAGTAGGGTCTCCCATGCCAGACAGGTCAAAACTGAAGGGTCTGACAAAGAGCGTCAAAGGGCAGGATGGGCTCTCTAGCCTTATGGCAACCATCCTAGGGGAAAGAAAACTCCAATGGATGGTGCTCGTCCAACCCTGTAAGGTCAACCATCTAAGAGAAGGAAACTCTAATCAAACCTACGACCTGAGGACCTCGCTGCTACATTCATGCTTGCAAGGCCACGGCAGATGAAACTTTGGTTTAAAGGGTGAGGCCAGTTCTGTGCATGCTGCACTCCACCAGAAAAATCCATTGCACAGGCTCGAAGGACAAATCCAATCTGAATCTTCGTTTGCGAAGAAAAGCCAGAGAGAAAGAGAGAGAGAGATGTGCCTTTGCTAATCTGTGATCGATCTCTTTGTCAATCTCTGCAGGCACAATCAGAAATAACTGCTTTAATGATGGCTTGTTAATCTTTGCAGCCCCTCATTTTCACTTCAACTAACTCTCATTTCTACAGCCTGTTATGTAAATGAGGAGACTGAGGAGGATAATGAGCGGAGCAACTTGTGCTTACTAATTCAGGCCTGAATCTAACTCACACCCTGTAACTGTCCTGGTTTGGCAGGGACAGTCCCCATTAATCCACTGTCATTCCAATTTTCCAGCTGCTTTTAAAATGTCCCAGTTGCTCTTTCCACTTCCCACTCCTCCCACTTTGTCCTCAGATTATTTCAGTTGCTGCAAACTGAGTTCAAAGCACAAAAGTAGTTTGCACTCAAAAGGGGGGAAAGTAGAGGAGGAGGTGGAATCTTGCCCTTCCCAGTAGACTCAAGCAAAATCAAACTGCTTAGGCCTCTCCTAGCTTGTGTGTTCTTCCTTGCCATCCTTGTGTGTTCTTAGGTTGCCATCCTAACCATATTCTGATGTTGTTTGGCCATAGATATCCTAGTTTTCATCTGTGAAATGTTGAAGAGTGTGTCATCCCTGATCATTTCACTAAAGTCACTAAACTGGGAAGACCTACTCTAGAACAGTGCTTAAGGTAACTATCTAATCTGAGGGACTGGCAAACTTTTTCCTGCTGTGCCAGGGAGTAGTACCATACCTGTGCACCTTGACTACAATTGTTTCTTTCTTTCCTGGAAATTCTCCAGGGACCAGCAGCTGATGGCTTGGGGACCAGCACTGTTCATGGGCACCATTTTGAGGAGCACAGTTCTAGAACATTATTACTTAAGCTGGTATTCTCCAGAAGTTTTGGAATTTATTTCCCAAGATCCCTCATCATTGGCCATATTGGCCAGGGCTCTTGGGAGCTGTGATCGAAAATATCAGCTGGAGAAGGCTGCTAGAGAAGAACATCTTGGCCATTTCTTCTGTTCCTATTACTAAGGAATGATTCTTCCACTTATCCAATGCATACTTACATTTCTGTATGAGAAATTGCCTAAGAAATATTTGGCTGCAGCTCAAGAGTGTCATTTTTCACAGGAGCAACCATAAAGGTCATTTTGGATATCCAAGGATATTTAGCCATCATTTTCTCTGCATGCACTGTTATCATCTACACGTTGCTAGGAGGCCTGTACTCGGTTGCATATACAGATGTGGTGCAACTGATTTTTATAACAGTCAGCCTGGTAAGTTGTAGTATTGTTCTGTAACAAGGGTTCTCAATCTCTGTGGGTCTCTAATGGGTAACAGTTGTTAGAAATAGTCTATCCCATTGAATGAATTTTGGAATAAGGCCTATATTCAGTGGGCCATAGGATGACCACTTTTGGATCACATCCTCCAAAAAGAAGTATATAACTGGGGAGAGGAAAGAGGAGGAACAAAGAGGATGCAAATTTTCATGAGATTTATATATGCTAACACATATGTGTGGATGCAGATTAAGACACAGTGACAAGAATTTAAATAGAAATCTAATGCATCTCAAGATAAGGTCCTTCCACACTCCACAATTATAGCACAATGATTCCACTTTGACTGCCATGGCAACATCCTATGGAGCCCAGGGGGTTGTAGTTTGCTGAGGCACTACAGCTCTTTGGCTGAGAATTCTAGATGCAGCTCCCTACATTGCAAATCCCAGGATTCCATAGCAGCTTAAAATGGAATCATAGTGTTCCAATTGCATCATGTGAAAGGTCTGCATAATACAGAAAATACATGACCTGTGGGCCTGGCCCATTTTGATATCCAGGTAATAAATGTGGGTGGGCAACTGTGAACTGTATGGAGAGTAACCATGGATGAGAGAAGGGGTGCAGCCAAAATCTGGTTCCTAAACCTAATTTAGACAGCAAGGAGTTGTGTGCCACTTCAGTCAACGTGGAAGCATGTGGAATATTTTTGAAGGGTAAACACTGACATAACCCTTATGTTTCTGTTTTTACCACAAGAGTGTTTGTATCCCTTTTGCGATCATGAACTCTGCAACAGAAAGCATCACTTATACCGCTTCCCACAACTTGTTTCAAGCACCTTGGATTGGAAAAGTAGAAGTGCAGTATTTTGGAAGGTGGCTGGATGACTTTTTATATTTGGTAAGAACTATTGCAGAGGTGAGTAGATAGAAAAGTGCTGCTTGTTCTATTATTACTTTGTGACCAGATGAGACCGTGGATCTTCAATGGTGGGGTGGCAAATCCACCCTTGAATTCACTGCTGATCCCCCTGAAGTTGCTCAAAATTGAATGCAAATTCTGCTGTTGCTCCCCCACCCCCCGCTTGTCAATTGCACGGACACCCTCTGCTTACCTCACCAGCAGCGATTGGAGATGCCAGAGGCTCTTGGACAGAGTGGTGGAGGAGTGGTGGAGGCAGCAGCAGTGACACCAAGGTCAATGGGCCAGTGGGGCCAATGCGGTGTCAGCCCGGCTGGCCTGTGCAAACAACGCCCTCTCACTGGTGTGTGGAGACACCACTGTGGTCCATCCGAGGCAGTGTGGCAGCAACCTTAGTCAGGATCAGTATGCAAAGGGATCTTGTAGCATTTTTGAGACTAAGGACTTTTTCAGATGCCCTAAAACCTGTCAGGGGAGGGTGGGAGAGGTATGCGGCTATCGTGCGGCAGGGGGTCAGTTTCAGACAACACCATACTTCTCCCGTCATCATCTGTGTTACTTCTGTGTTCGATCTATTGAAAAGGCGCCACTTTTTACTCACGAAAAACTTCCGTGAGTAAAAAATGGTGCGTTTGCAATAGATCGAACATGGAAGTAACACAGACGACAACAGGAGAGGGATGGTGTCGTCTGAAACTGACCCCCTGCCACACGATAACTGCGTACCTCTCCCACCCTCCCCTGATGAATTTTAGGGCATCTGAAAAAGTCCTAACTGAGAGAAGGAAGTTGGTAGCATACAGTTTCATAGACTGAAGTCCACTTCATCAGATGCCATTGATATGATGAAGTAGACTTAAATCTATGAAAACTTCTGCTACCAACTTCTTTCTCTCAGTTAGGACTTTATCACATGAGTCAAATACGGCATCATAAGAACAGCTAATGATCACGAAAGGGCGCACGTACCAGATGACATCACCCTTTCTCAATCATATATTGTTTTAAAACTGCACTTTTTATTGACAGCTCAAGCCGTCAATTGATCCCCCGTGGTGATTTTCTTCCGTCATTGCTGGCATTTGAATCCATGCGCCATTGTACTCATGTGAATGCAGTGTCAATGGGCAAACACTTCTGAGTGAGAGCAGGATAGCCAGGTAGGGGATGCTCTTTTTCTGATACTCACATCCCAATTTACTTTGGACATTTAAAGTGTTTTTGTTGTTGTTGCTTTGCTGAATATTTTGTGTCTTTGTTTTGGGTTTTTTAAAATTTCCCATGATAGCATCTTCTCCCTCGATTCAATGAGATTTTAAACCAGGAAGTGAATGGAGCTCCATTCACTCCCCGTTTGTGCCGGGGAGCCTCTTAAATGAACTTAAGGTAAGGTCTGGTGGGGGAGTTCTTTTGCTGGCATAAAAACGCCACAATTTCTGCCTGCAAAAGAACTTTTGAGGAGGGTGGTCTGATAAAGTCCTTTGTCTCAAAGGTGCTACAAGATCCCTTTGCATATTCGTTCAAACAATTAAGTATGGGGCTTTCATGTTTGGATGCTGATTATACAGTGAGAGAAGCCATTGAACAAGGGTAGGAACACTCTAGCGGACTGGGAATTAATTTCCCACTCTGAGGATCCCACCCCAGGGACTACACCAACACCCCCTTCCCTTGAGAAAAACAGACATGACCAAAGTCTACTTTTGGTTTTTTTAAAAGAGAGGTTGGCTGTTAAAAAGGAGCAGGCAACCTGTTTAAATGGTGAATTGCAACTCCTGGAGTGGCAATTCATCTTTTTTGTCACAACAATTCAATGAAGGGTGCAAGAAGGCCACAGAAAGGCCCCTGGGCAGACTGCATGATTCCTGTTCCTGTCATAGACCTATTGATAAGTATTAGGTATAAATATAATACAATACGAATGAGACCTCCATGTTCAGATGCTAATGATTTGATATGTTAATTAGTCCTGCATATTTTGATATTAAATTCTCAGATTTTAAGAATGCATCCTCCGTGTCCAGAAGATAACTATTATATATATTTAAGAGGTAGAAGTCAGAGATATTACAGTGACAGTGGGATTGACTTCCCACTTCAGATGCTAATAATTATCCTAATCAAATGCTATTGATCTGTCAGTAATAGGGGAAACAAAGCTTGGAAAAGTTATTTTTGCAAATCCCCAGAAAACATGAGGTTGTATTAAAAAAAAAATATTTTCCCCAATCTCTGAGGTCTCATTCTCTCTATACTATTACAGGACTTTGATACCAGTTTAATTGCCATAGCTTCATCTTATAGAATCCTGAGGTTTGTCATTTAGTGAGGCACCAGAACTCTCTGAAGGAAACTTCTAAATACTGCATGGAACTACAAATCCCAAGATTCCATAGGATAGAAACATGGCAAGTAAAGTAGTATAATTGTGCAATGTGAAAGACAAGTAAGCCACAGACTTGTTTATTAAGGGTTGAGAACTGGAACTCCATGCTCAGTGCTAATTAGCAGATGCTACCTCCATCTTGGCCAGGGCCATCGGGATGGGTGCTGGATGCTTGCGTAAAAGTTTTGAGATGTGTTACTCTTCCAGGTTCTTGGTGGCATCCCATGGCAAACCTACTTCCAACGAGTTCTCTCAGCTTCTTCGCCAAATCATGCCAGGCTCATCTCTTACCTTTCTGGACTGGGGTGTTTTCTCATGGCTATTCCTTCTGTGCTCATTGGGGCAGTTGCTGCCTCCACAGGTAAACATGCTTACATGATAAGGAGCAGGGCAGGTGGTCAGCCATTTCAGGAAATTGTTTTAACAAATGTATTCCCAGCTCTAAAGGAGGTGCAGGCAAATGTAGGAGGCTAGGGGGCTGCATTAGCTCCTCAAAGAAACCAGGGAGTGCCATACAACCCCCCATGCACACACATACACACACTTGAGGGTGTGGGGCTATTTTTGCCATGTTTTTTGGCAAAAGGGAAGATTTGTTTAAAAAGCAACAGGAAGACAAGAAGAGAGTCTTCAAACAAGAAAAGAGAGCTTGGAAAAGTTGGACTATAAGCCCCAGGATCTTCCAGCCAGGATGGCCAGTGACTATAAGCAGGCTGAGACTACATGCGAAAGGGATCTAGGAGTTGTAGTAGACCACAAGTTGAACATGAGTCAACAGTGTGATGCGGCAGCTAAAAAGGCCAATGCGATTTGGGGCTGCATCAATAGAAGTATTGTGTCTAGATCAAGGGAAGTAATAGTGCCGCTCTATTCTGCCTTGGTCAGACCTCACCTAGAATACTGTGTCCAGTTCTGGGCACCACAATTCGAAAAGGATATTGACAAATTGGAGCATGTCCAGAGAAGGGTGACTAAAATAGTGAAAGGTCTGGAAATGATGCCTTATGAGGAGAGACTAAGGGAGCTGGGTATGTTTAGCCTGGGAAAAAGATGGTTAAGAGGCGATATGATAGCCCTGTTTAAGTATTTGAAGGGGTGTCACATTGAGGATGGAGCAGGCTTGTTTTCTGCTGCTCCAGAGACTGGAACACAGAGCAATGGATGCAAGCTCCAGGAACAGAGATTCCACCTCAACATGAGGAGGAACTTTTTGACAGTCAGAGCTGTTGGGCAGTGGAACACACTCCCTCAGAGCGTGGTGGGGTCTCCTTCCTTGGAGGTCTTCAAACAGAGGCTGGATTGCCATCTGTCGGGGATGCTTTGATCAAGATTTCCTGCGTGGCAGGGGGTTGGACTAGATGGTCCTCGTGGTCTCTTCCAACTCTACAATTCTATGAGTCTAGGATTCTATAAATAATGTCCAACAAGTATACAAGAAGAGATGGCAGGACTTACTTTGAAGATGGTTATTTTGAGGTGGGTATAGGGGTTTCACACCGATCTTTGGAGTATAAATAACATCCATCATCACCAGCCTCTTCACCCTCATTATCATCTTCACTGGGGGGGGGGGGAACCTGTCACTTCTGATTTTGAAAAAAAAATCCTTTTGGTCACCCCCAAACATTTGGACCATCTGAAATATCGTTTGACTACAGTACTGGCTGATTTTTCTCCCACCAATGGGAAGGGAGGAGGGAGCTGTGTCAATCCTCTGGGGGTTTTGCAGGTTTGCGTGGTCAGTTCCCACTTGATGTACATCATGGGCTTCTCCTGATGAAGGGGGACAGCCTCATCTGAAGGTCTCAATGCATAAGAGGTTGGTATGGGGAATAGTACTCCTTGGCTCCAGGTATTTAGGTATCAAACCATTTAAAGGTTTAAAGGTAAGCACCAGCACCTTGGATTTGGACTTGGAAGCCAATAGGCATGTTGAAATCTGAACAGTGTTTTTAATATGATGCTTCCGTGTTCCCTTTCTCAGACTGGAATCAGACGAGCTACGGCCTTCCTGCTCCCAACGAGAGAGGAGAGTCTACCCTCATCCTTCCACTAGTTCTCCACTATCTCTGCCCCATGTATGTCTCCATCAGTGGCTTGGGTGCCATTGCAGCTGCTGTGATGTCCTCTGGCGATTCTGCCTTGCTCTCTGCCAGCTCCATATTTTCTCACAATATATACAGGAAAATTCTCAGGAAAAAGGTAAGTTGTTACTTTATTCAGTGTCTACATCCCAAACAATGTAGGAACAAGTATGTGTACCCAAGGGCTGAAAGGAAGGATACTGGGTAGTGAACTACTTGCAATTGGATTGACCCTGGTGTGATCTGCCCTATCAGCTCTGTTGGGCACCAGCTGCCACCAAGTGGAAGAAGGATCTTTGTCTAGTTGAATTCTTCTACAGCAATTTCACACATGACACTTAAGAATGTTGGAAGTGGAGAAATCACAACAATGTTTAGCCATAAGAATTATGTACATCATGTTGTTGTTGTTGTATGCCTTCAAGTCATTTCCAACTTAGGGTGAACCTAAGGCGAAACTATCACAGAGGGTTTTTTTGGCAAGATTTGTTCAGAGGGGGTTTGCTTTTGCCTTCTTCTGAGGCCGAGAGTCTGACTTGCCCAAGGTCACCAATGGGTTTCCATGGCTGAGCGAGGATTTGAACCCTGATCTCCAGAGCTGTAGTCCAATACTCAAACCACTACACCATGCTGGCTGTCTACTATGTACCTAAATGGGGCAATATTGGTGAAGACAGATACTTAGGGCCACCTGAGTATTCCCCTCTTGACTGATTGGTCGTCTCTTTGTGTAGATAGGTCATTTTGAGTGGTGACTTCACTTTTCTTCCCCAAGACTCCTCTTCCATCTCTCTCAAAAGCATGAAATGGAATTCCTAGATTAATGTTTATTTTTCTTTTTTCCAGTTGGTCTTTACTGCTTAACCATCACATACCAGGGATGTTATTCCCCATGTCATATTTTGTTGTAGAACCAAGACTAAACTAGATCTGTACCGTAGGCATTCTACAAAATTGCCATTTGAAGAGTTATTACCAGTGCCCCCAAAGCTGGGCTCATTTATTGTATAAAGCTGTTGTTGTTGTTGTTGTTTGTTGCTGTTGTTCTGTGCCTTCAAGTCATTTTTTACTTAAGGCAATCCTATCATGGAGTTTTCTGAGGCTAAGAGTGTGTGACTTGCCCAAGGTCACCCAGTGTTTTTTTTTTAACAAATACTAAATGGCTGGGTCAAAATATATCCCAGTACATCTATTGTTTTGTACCATTGGAGTACTTAAAAAAAAATCCCAACCAATATTAATTAACTTGCTCCTGTTTTAATCTTGTTGTAAGCCGCCCCGGTTGCTGAACAGAGCAGAGGGGCGGGTTAAAAAATATTATTATTATTATTATTATTATTAGTCAGATGGAAGAATCAATTGTGGAAAATAGTGCATTACCTCACTATAGCCGCAGTGTTCATTTGTCCCCATGATTCATTCACAAGATCACTGGCATGGTAAGCTATCTGAGTTTGAAGTTCACACGGAGCATGTCCATGAAAAAAGATGGTGCAAGTGAATTACTGCATTATTAGTCCCCAAAAGCTCCCTCTATCCCCCCTCCCTTTTTTTTGTCTTGTTAAAGAAGAGATGTGGAAGAGCAATCTGCTTAAAAACATTCTTTTTTTGCTCTGCTACTTGAAAAAAGCACACAATTATGTCCACGAAAAACAATGATGGCGGTTCCAGCCACTTCATCACCAGCAAGACTGCCCCTGTGCATATCTGAGCAATCATGTTTTGACTTCCTGGATGTACCTCAATTCAAATTGGTTGTTCAAATGGGCTGTTATGCACATGTTTGTGTATTTAAAAAAAAATCACAAGAAACAGCAAAAGCTATAATCACGAACTACTTGGAGTTTTCAGCCCCCTTTCTTCCCAATATGGCAAATCCCAATAGGAGCTCATCTGGACAAAAGGTATTCTGCCTGCATTCCTTGAGGATGTTTTTTTCATCATCTAAACAACCCCTATGATTCATATTGAGACAAACGCATGCCCTTTTTTTGTGAATCACAATGGTGAGAAGAAATGATACAGCCTGGTTGCCATAGATTGGCCCTATTCAAGGTGGGATGTACCGAACCTCTCCATGAGATCAGGAAATAAAAGAAGTGCAACTAATCCTTCCCTCAACCCTAACCAAGAGCAAATCATACCACTTAAACCCAGCGCCAACCCCAATGCTACCAATATTGGTAACTCTCAGTACATTGGAACCCAGTTGGATCAGAAAATACCCCAAACCAGAATCCTAACAATATTGCTACCTCTCAGTACATTGGAATCTCATTTGGGACAGAAAACATCTTACAACTCACTCATTTGAATTTATCTATTTTTAAAATCATCCTGATGCATGATCATAAACCCCTTCACATCACTCAGAAACCAAAAGGCTATGACTGAAATATGTACTTGTAATACAACGTAATAAATGTTACACATATGAAGGTGGCAATTTATGTTGATTTAAACCATTCAGAACTATCGGAGGAATCAGATAAGCATTTTTTCCATATAAGATACTGTGGGACTCCATATTTCATTACCTGACACAAACCCATCTTGGTTTATTCAACAGAAATAAATTCATCTTACAGTATGCATTCAGTTCTGTCAGCAAAAGAGGATCCCGGTGTTTTTAGATGGGATTACTTAAAGCCATTCTTATTTTAAGAAAGAGGTGTGAAACTTCTGGTAATAAATAACTTCAAAGCAATCTTCCAAGACAAATGAATGTACCTACACTATTCACCTATAGCCATCTTATACCAGTTTAACTGGCAGGGCTCTATCCAATAGACTTTTTGGGGTTTGTAATTACGTCAGGTTCTTTGCATTCTCTGCTGGGAGCTCTAGCACACTCCCCTGAGCTACAACACCATACCCTCCAACTCTATCCTAGCTATGCTGTTGTTACAAAGTCCCATTTATGTAATGTTCTGAAAAACCACAGATGAAGTTCTGTATAATTTTCTACTTATACATATTACATTATTGAAGTCCACTAAAAAAACGTGAAACACATGATTCCCTTTAGCTACCTTATTATGGTGCCTAGGCAAAACAAGTTTCTACCACTGTCTTAATGTTTTCTGCACAACTGCAGAGCTTTAGTTTTTTTTAAATAATAAAAAATGTTTCTAGTCCATAAGGCTACTAAGATAAATTTGGAATACTTGTGGGCAATCTCTGGAAGGCCAAGCAGGATTTCCAGGAGTCTAGCATTAGTTCTCCAGACACTGTCCACAATTTAAAAATAATAATGCAGAATTTAAAAAGTGAAAATTAGACTATCCCAGTTTGGCTAGGACAGATTAATCCATTGTCGCCCCACTTTTTCAGCTGTTTTTAAAGTGCCACAGTTTCTCTCTTCTCCTACTTCTCCTTTTGTCATCAGCTTGCTTCAATTGCTGCAAACTAAAGTTTGCACTCAATTAACTCGGGGCAAGTGGGAGAGGAGAGGGAGGAATCTTACCCAGTAGGCTTAGGCAAAAGCAAACTGCTGCAGGCTCTCTTAGGAGATTATCAGACGCTCAAAATATGGTGTTATCATATTTTGCTTCCCTTTCACATGATGTCGTTTCCCTCTCGTTATGTTCCTGTGCTGCTGCTGTTCTGCCGGCACTGCCTTTTATTGACAGGGTAAGCCATCAATGGATCCCCCGTTCCGTTTCTGTCATTGAGATTTGCACGAGTGAAAAGGTGCCTGTTTCACTGGCGTGATCCCCGCAGCAGTGGGAGGTCCATGCCAGAACACTTCCTGGTGAGATCGGGACATCCAGGTAAGTGACACACTTTTTTATACCCTCCCCAGGTTACTTGTAAAGTTTTAAGTGCGTTCTTGTGCTTAATGTAACTTTTTTCTTGTTATTTTGCGTTTTATTTTTTAATTTCCTGCGCTCTCATCTTCTCATGAGAACAGCTGATATTTCAATCAAGGAAGTGAAAGGAGCTCCTTTAGAGCTCCCATGTGTCCTGGTTTTCACCTGTGTAATGTTGGAAGGTATGCGTCACTACAGCTCTCTAGCAGAATTCTGTAAATATTTCACCAGACTACTAATTCTAGATTCCATAAACTGCAGCCACAATAGTTAAAGTGGTATCACACTGCTATAACTGGGTATTGTTGATACTTATACTCAAATGTTTTCTACAATGTGTTCCCTCTCTTTTACAGGCAACAGAAAAAGACGTATTGTGGTCAATGAGAGTGGCAATGGTGGCATTTGGAATAACAGCCGCTGCTCTGGCTTTTTACTCCCATTCCATTTATGACCTCTGGTTCCTTGGTGGGGAGTTGGTGTACGCCCTCCTCTTTCCCCAGCTTTGCTGCGTCCTCTTCATTCCCAGCACCAACACCTACGGCTCAGCTGCTGGCTTTCTGATTGGGTTTCTGCTGCGGCTATTGGCAGGGGAGCCTGCCTTGAAGATTCCCCCAGTGATCCATTATCCAGGATGCTCTCTTGTGGATGGGGCCTACATCCAGCTGTTCCCATTTAAAATGCTCACAATGCTCATCACTCTGTTGACCATCATCTCAATTTCATACCTGGCAGCCTTTATGTTTAAAAGAAACATCCTTCCTATCAGATGGGATGTGTGTAAGATAATCAAGGAAGACAAAGTAGTCATTTCTTTACTTGAGAGAAGAATGGAGAAATGTACAAAATACTGAGAATTGTGGGCAAGTACAGAAGGCAAATTGCAGTGAAGGTTTATAATTTCACCCCACTATTATCATAGCTGGTGGGAGTCTCCTTAAGATTTCCTAGGGAGGTTCTGTTCAATATGATGCTCCTGTTATCCCAAAGCTTGAGTTTTGGGATCCCTGGTGTACCTTATGCTAAATAAACCACACACCAGAGCAGGAGAGCTAAGTTTCTTTATTCGCTGCAGCAAAGAGGCACCTGGGGAATTTCTTCCACAAAGCAGACACACTGAAGAAAGCAAGTGGTCAAACATTTACACATTTCTATATGATAATCAACAAAGCAGTTTGCTTCACATCACAGTTACATCATTAATTAGCAGATCACATTTCTTGGTGCATGTGCACTTGGTTGACATCCCATAATACTCATTTATCTTTCATTATTTCTTCTTCATTAGCGTGGTGATTCTGCACCTGGGGTGTGTGCATTTTACTATTAAAATGAGGCATAGGTTGCAAAAGTTCAGAAGCCCCGTTTCAAAGTGTGTTGCTAAGCATCTTCTGCTGTTACTATGTTATCTTTCCTTCCTCTAGCTAGGCCTTGTGTTATCAGCTCTGCACATTCCATTCCCAGGCAAACTGACACAATTCAGAGTTTCAGGGGGGAAAACTTTCTCTGAGCATGGTATAAGGTAGGACTACTTAGCCCATCACTCAGTTTTGGAAGTTAGGTTGGAAGTTGGGCGTTCATAAGAAGCAGCAGGGCTTGTTATGGTTCTGTTATTGCTGAAACACCTTCATTTGAGAAGCTCACTTGATTTGGTGGACTTTATCACACCAGCCTGTTTTCTTGCAGCAATCACCTTAGTGAAGCAAATGGGAATATACCAGTTTGTAAACATTCAGTATCACATCTCTCTGCAATCGCACATGTGTACTGCGAGTGTACTGCTTTGGCAATATATGGTCCCTTCTGCACCATCTCCATAACCCTGTCTTCCTATCCATGTATGCCCTACTCAGTGCATGTATGCCTTCCTATTGTTTTTATTTTTGCTGCAATTCCATAATTACAGGGAAATTATGAATTTTTTTATCATTTCACCATAACTTTGTAATCACAGAAAAAATAAAAATAAAAACCCAAAAGACACAGAATAAAAACAACCTCAGCCTGTTTGGGAATAGTGAAGGGGAGGAGGGAGAGGAGGACAATCATGTCTCCTCATGCCACGTGACTGTGGTTATATCATTACTGCAGAGGAAGGGACCTATCGCACCAGGGCAACAATGGCATAGCAACAATATTGGAGACCACTTTTCCCCATCAATGAAAAGGAACACTACAGAAACGAATGAAATGCAAAGCAGCAACAGGATAGACATGATGTCATGTGATAAGTACTGGCCAAATAAGCTAATATCATGCTGTAATTGTGAAATACCAGCCCCATGTGGTAAAGTCCAGTGTCAGAGCTTTTTCCAGAGACACATGGAGTTGTTCTTCTTCCACATGCAAAACTTTTGGAGCAGGGTTTGTGTTTTTTTGATGCTGTAGTTATGGATTTCTTTCACTTTTCTCAATTTATTGTATAGAATGCTTTAACTGATTGTCACTGCATCACAAAAAGGCAGGTTACTTGGCATTTTTAAAGTCTGTTTCTGTGCTTGCTGTCAGTTTTTATACTCTATTTTTAAACATTTTTTAATTTCATGTGTGCTTGTCCTCTCGCAAGAACAGCCAGAATTTCCATTCCAGGAAGTGAATGGGGCTCTGTTCAAGCTCCATTCACTCTTGGGCTGCCGGCAAGGTAGGTGTGAAATTTTTATTTCTTGTGTCGTGATGGGGGCAGGAGAGGAAATTGCGAGACAGGGACACTTTTTTTTGTCCCCATCTGAAAATGTCCCAAGTCTCAAGTCAAGTCTCAAATCACTATTTTCAAGTCTCAAGTCAAGTCCCAAGTCCTTGCAAGATATCTTTGAGTCAAGTTTCAAGTCAAGTCTTGAGTCTGGGAGCCAACTTTAACAGGAAAAAAGGGAGGAGGTTATGTGGTGTGTGTGTGGGGGGGATGGAGTTTAAGTAACTAGAAAATCAAGAAGCAGTGCACACAGTTAAGTAAAAAAAATTAAATCATCACAGGCAAGTTCAGCGCTCTGGGCTTGAGGCAGGGGTTCAGGTCTACTCAGCAGCAGCCTGTCTCCTCTGCTGTTTGCTGTTCAAGAAATGCACCCCGTGGTCTGGGTGCAAGTCTTGCCTGCTGCTGCTAGGAAAGGTTTAGAAGGCAGTGTGGACAGGCTGCTGAAAACACCTGCCTCAAGCCCAGAGCACAGGGCACATTTTTCAGGGATGTGAGGTAATGGTTGTTAAGTTCTGCAGGCAGCCTGTACATACTGCACATCAGAGGAGCCTTAGGTTTTCTAAGAGCAGCAGGCAAAACTCTCCCCCACAGTGCAGGGTGTGTTTCTGAGAGGGAAGGAACTGAGGCAGAGGTTGTGGCAGAAGGATCCTTCTAACAGCAGTCAAGACTCTCCCAGAAGATGGTGTCACTCCACTCTCCTTGGGATTGCAGCCTCAGGACTTCAACAACCAGGCAAGGGAGATGAGTGTTTCTTGACAGGAAGCCATTTATTTTACAGAGTAATATACACATGCATACAGGTGCCTGCTAGAGGGACCTTTTGCTCTAGTTGAGTCAGACTTTTTATACCTTAGCAGTTGCATTACATTATGCATGTTCCAGGATAGTGATTGGTCACATAAGCTCATTTATGTCATCCTTTTCAGAGTACTGACAAAACATTATTGTCTAATTCAAATTCTATTTTTCTCTTTACTGTATACATTCGCATCCCTGTCCCAGACCAGATGTTTGGACTTTTCCCGCAATCATTATCTAATATTTCTTTGTTCCTATCTGTTCCTTCCTTGCCAGCACTAATTTCTCTTAATTACCTCCATTTCCTCTCTATATGATCTCGCTGCTAGTTGAATGAGCCTGTGGCCATTCATACTGTTGTATGAGCATTTTGATCATTCATACCATTGCTATTTTCCTAAGTCTACCTCCCTTGTATGTTCTCTTCCACTCTTCTTTTAAAGCCAAAATCCAATACCTGTTAGTATATTATCGTTTGAAACAATATATATTTTAAACTGCCTTTCCAGCATCTGCTAATGTCTGTCTATCTACTGAACTATTTTTGTACTTTCAAGCTATGCCTTGTCAATCAACTGGCGAGTGCCTTGTTCTTTGAAACTGATCTGAATCCCATCATTGTTCTCTATCTAGAGACCACTTGCTATTTTTGTGGCTAATTGACTGGCAGTTAGTCGATTCCAGGAAATCTAGAATGAGGGATGTCTGACAACAGAGCATTCTTTTGAATATTCTTGCAATCAAAATGGTGGTTGCCTTCGTCTCCATTGTGTGTATTTTTCTCTCCTTCAGAACGGGATGCATTGGAGGGGAACAGCAAATGGTCTTGAGGTGGAAAGATCTTTCTAATTCATTTCAATGCATTATTTTACTGAACCCAAGGCCGGCAAGTCCAAGTTGGTTGCTGAAAAAAATACCAAGTTACAAGTCGAGTCAAGTCAGTGCCTCATTTATTGTGGAATCAAAGCCAAGTCATTGAAGCAAGTTGCGTCCAAGTCAATCGACTCAAGTCTACTATCTTTTTCTAAAATACTTTTCATATTTCTACGAAGCTTGGGATTTCTCTAATCCTGAGGATACCTCCCTTTTATGTGTGGGTGATACCATTTTGGCCAAGGCCTCTTTCACACTACACAAATATAGCACTTTGGCACTACTTGCAATGGCTGCATCAGTGGCAAAGGCCATTGGAATCCTGGAATTTGTAGTTTAGTGAAGCACTAGCCTAGACTTGGCAGAGAATTATAAATACCTCACAAAACTACAAATCCCAGGATTCCATAGAATAGAGATTCCTCGTTGTTTATCCTCATCAAGGTTTTGGGTTTTTTTTCTGTAACAGATGTTTTGTGATTGGCCATGCCCATTCTGGCAGCCATTTTATAAATAGGCTTGATATTCCTGGCAGCCATTTTGTGATTGCTCTTACAGTCTCAGATTTCCAAACGTGTAGATGGGTCACCCCAAATCCTGGGGCCCTTTCACACTAAATAGTTATAGTGCTATGACTCTACTTTAACTGCCCATAGTTCCATCCTATGGAATACTGGGATTTTCAATTTAGGAGAGGCACATTTTGAATTCTCAGCCAGAGATCTCTAATGCTTCATCAAACTACAAACTCTAGAATTCCATACGATGGCTCCATGGCAGTTAAAGTGGAATCCTAGTATCATAAGTGTGTAGAGTGAAAGGGTACCTGGTCTAGAATATGGAGGCTCAGATTTGCCCAGTAGTTCTCTTTACTTAAATGTAGATACATTTTACTTTTGCCCTAAACAAAGCATCAAACAAAAATTCTAAGTGTGCATCTACACTGTAGAAATAATGCAGTTTGGCACCACTTAAAGTGCTATAGCTCCATCCTATGGAATCCTGGTGTCAGGATCGGTCCTGGACATGACCTTTTCCTGCAAAGTTCAGTTTCGCTGTGTAACCTTGTATGTAAATGTGTTTGCATTTTTTCTGTGCTTTTTGATGAGTATGTAACCTAACTGTAGAAAGGAGGTATGTGGTCCATGTCGGGAATGGTTTGATAAGCACTGCACATGGGTCTCAACTCTGGGAAAAGGAGGTTGATTCAGGGTATGGTGGGAAATGGGAGTGAGGATGCTGGGTGACCAATGAGTGTGTAGCCCTCCAGATGTTGTAGATTGGAATATGCGTTTAATGTACTGTTTGTCAGTTAAGTTTCATTCTGAGCAATGACCCTGTAGGGTTCGCTTTCTGGCTTACTGTGCCAAATAAAGTTTTCTGTTTTTGAACTCAAACTTCTGGTCACTGAGTCTGGAAATGCCAGTACATGACACCTGGGATTTGTACTTTTATAAGGTCTTTAGCCTTCTCTGCCAAAGAGTGCTAGTGCCTCACAAAACTACGAATCCCAGGATTCTGTAGGATGGAGCCATGGCAGTTAAAGTGGTGTCAAACTGTATTATTTCTACATTGTAGATGCACCCTAGGATAACCCAGAAGTTGCCCTGTGTATATTTCAGTCGTGTTATGTGTCTATATTTGTATACCTTAGAATATTTGCCATAATCTTCTGCTTCTGGCTATCATTAGGAAGTTCTTCCAGAAACAAGGTGATGTGGAACACCCCTAAAAACAAATGTGGTTTAAGAGCTACTTACCTAAATCATAATAAAATTGCCCACTCCCAGGAGACCACAATAAAGAAAAAAAACCCTGCAACCTTTGTGCAAAACTTTTGAAAACCCTGCATGTGGCAGATAAAGAGCTTTTTGGCTCCTGCTGTTAGAGTGATGCCTCATTAAGAAATGCAGTTTTGTTCCATTATTAATGACTTCATGTCCTGTTCTCTAAGAATGGCTAAGAACAACAACAACAGAGTATAGAGACCACACAAAACCCCTGCAGTCCTGATAGCTAAAGATGGATCCCAAAATAGAGCTGAACACAACTTGGGGTTTTATTGAGCTGATCTATTTTCAGTGTAACTTTTTATAGGCTTCAGATAATTAGGGGTTTACCTCTTCAGGCTTCTGCAGTCATCTGATTGTGTATTTGTTTTTAGCTTTTTTAAAAAGTCTTTATTTACTAATCTCACATACAGATACATCATATTTCCTTTATATAATTATCCCCTCCCACCCGAGAATGGTGTTTCCATTTTAACTTCCTTTTTCTTTCATGTGGAAAATCTTTTTAACTGTTTCTTTTATGTTCTCACACCACTTCCGCCTTTCAACAAACCCAGTCATTATTCTCCAGTTACTAAACCAAACCTCTTCTTTCAATTGGCCTGAACACACTCTCCTTTTTTCCATTATAAAGTCAAACAACATATATTCTGATATCAGACACCCCCCCGGATCTTGAAGAATGGTAGATCCGGGGGAGGTGTTTTAATGATGGGCATGGAGACGAGCGCAGGGGTTGGCCAGGGCGTAGATACGCCCTGGTCAGGAGGAGTCAGGGGTGGGGCTGAGGCAGGGCCTATTTTACCCTTTGCCGCCCCTGGCTTCCTCCTCTTTTTCCACTGGATCGAAAAGAAGGAGGAACGTCGGTCTACCCTACTTGGTTCAGCCACGAGGGAGAGCTAAGTTGGCTGGGCTGTTATTGGGATTTTTGTATGATTGGCAGCAGCCCAGCTGTGTGGTTGTTTTATTTCAGTGTAGTTGTGATTGAGTGCTGATGGCTGATTGCTGAATTTGTCTTTTTAAACGGTGTTGGGTAGCCTTTTTCTTTGTTCTCTTTGTTTTCGCCACGTGGTCAAAGCCCCCCCCCATCTTCCCCTTCTTTTTCTCCTAATTCATTTGAACTTTTAATTGTTAATTCATTTGATTCTTAATTAATTAATTGAACTTTGGATTGATTTTAATTTAATTTTTATTGATTATTTTGCTTGGACTGCCACGTGCCCCCCTCCCCTCTCTCCCCCCTCTCCCGGCGCCCTCCACCCCCGCAAGGCCGGCGGATCGATTCCGGGGGTTCCTGGGGTCCCTCTGTGGGGTTCCCATCGCCCTCCCTCCTCGCCTCGCCCCTCGCCGCTTAGCCTCTCTGCCCCGCTCCCCGCCTGGGCTAGCAGCGGCTTGCCACTGATTTCTCCAGCGGCGGCTTCCTCGCCGCACCCCTCGCCTCGCCGCCTCCTCTCCCGGCGCCCCCCCCCCCCGCAAGGCCGGCGGATCGGTTCCGGGGGTTCTGAACACACTCTCCTTTTTCCATTATAAAGTCAAACAACATATATTCTGATATATATTCTTTCCATTTATCACAATTCCACTTTTCTTTCTGTTTCCAGCCACATGCAATTACTCCCTGTACTGCTATAATTAAGTGTTTAGTTAGATATTTCTCCTCCTTTTGTAATCCTATAGTCCTAACATTGCTAGTTATACATCTTTCTTTATTTAATTGATTTTTTTCCCTTATTCTTTTATTTATTTCTTAGTCGTCTGATTGTGTATTATTGCAGGGCAGGGGGTTGGACAAGATGGCCCTTGTGGTCTCTTCCAACTCTATGATTCTATGATATCTGAATCAGTGACAGGTAGCCTAGGTGTTGATAGATAAATGCATTCACGCAGCAGTCAGTAAAGAGTCTGTCATAAGAAGCAAAGACACCAATGGCTTTAGACAAATAGATTAAGCCTTTTATTGTAGGATCTCCATTCTGAGATAGGAACATTACTTAGGGTGCTACTTGTTCTCCTTTATGGGTAAGAAACATGGGTCACCCATTGTCACCACTTACGACTCCTTGAATGCTTTCATCAGCACTGTATACGCACAATCCTAAATATACACTGGACTGACTATGTGACGAATGTTGCTGTCCTTGAGCAAGCAGGGATCACCAGCATTGAGGTCATGAACACAGCTGTGCTGGGTAGGGCACGTTTCTAGGATGGAGGACCATCGCCTCCCAAAATGGTACTCTACGATGAACTCGCCAGCGTAAGAGGGGTGCTCCAAAAAAGCAATACAAGGACTCCCTGAAACAACAGCTCAGGCTTGGCCAAATTGATCACCAACAATGGTCCGCCCTGGCCTCACATTGGGAGGCATGGAGACGCACTATCCACAATGCTGCAGCCTTATTTGAGAACTCACGCTGAACAAGTCTTGAAGAGAAATGACAACGCATTTGTCACTCAAATTATCTAACGCAGTGGTTCTCAACCTGTGGGTCCCCAGAGTTGTTGGACTACAGTTCCCAGGAGCCTTCTGAGGTCTCACCTTGACAGCCAGGTGGTCCTCCCAATCATTAGTGAGGCTGTAGGATTGAACTCACAGCCTCACTAATGACTGGGAGGACCACCTGGCTGTCAAGGTGAGACCACAGGTTGAGAACCACTGATCTAACCCTAAAGCTACTGCCCACTCTGAGGCATTCTTGACTCTTACAGTGCTAAGCATTGTTGCATTTCCAACTGGTGTTTCTTTCACATTCTGTTTATAATCTCTGTTTATTGGTGGATAAACTGAGGAGTTGTCTATATGAGGCAAAAAAAAAATGTGGTTTGCTCAGTAATGGCAATTCGCAGCAGCTGCTATTTGTCTCAATGGTTTGTTTTTGTTTTTGGCAGATCACAGGCATGCGAAGCTATCCGTGTTTGCTGTGCAAATGGGCATGCCTGTGAATCAAGATGGCGACTGCAAGTTTACTCACATTTTTACTTACCTCATTTTGCCACCACTGGACAGTATTTTTTAAAAACAAAACATATCCAAGGTGCAAAAGAACGACCTTTCGCTTTAACAAAAAAACAAATAGAAAAAACTTTTTATCACCTTAGTGCTCACTCGCTAAGGTGAAAATCCAACATGGCAGCTCCAGGTGCTAGCCTTGTTATCATGTGTCTAAAGGGGGGCAACCTAAATGGTGGGAGGTCTGGAAGCCATGCCCTATGAGGAGCAACTTAAGGAGTTGGGTATGTTTAGCCTGGAGAAGAGAAGGTTAAGAGGTTACATGATAGCCATGTTTAAATATTTGAAGGGATGTCATACTGAGGATGGAGCAAGCTTGATTTCTGCTGCTCCAGAGACTAGAACACAGAGCAATGGATTCAAACTACTAACGGGTGTGCAAAAGAGGGAATTTCTGAAATTCTTGCTTATCATGCAACTGGCTAACAAGAATCACCAGCTGAAATTCCCTCTTCTACACAGCCCTTAAAAGTACAGGAAACATCTTCAGTTTTCAGTCTGGCAGCCCTACGTAGGAAGTGCTTTCAGAAAGGGGAACAAACCTGTTTCTCAGTTTCCCAAAAGCCTTTGGCTATACATGGATTGGTAGTGGCAGCTCATGGCTCCGTGTTAGGGAGGCCAGTGAATCTGCTCCAGATTTTACACTGAAACTTGCATTTCCATAAAAACAACATAGGCATGCTGTCATCTTTTCAAAACAGGTTTTGCATCGTAGACTCCTTTGATGTTGGGACTAAAATCCAGAGCAGATTCACTATCCTGATGATATGGTAGCCCACCACCACCATGGAATATTGGCAACCAAAGCCTGATCTGTATTCCTACCTCATAGCCATGGTCGATTTCTAAGATCTGCAGCAGGCCCTGTAAACACCACACTCACCGGGCTTCTCCGATTGTAGATTGGAGTATCCCGCCACACCATAATCCACGTCAGAGTAAAAGGGCATTCCTATTCTGATCACATGTCCTATATGTTATACTATTTCTGGCCACACGGCCAGGGCTGCTCTGTTTCCCCCACCCGTCTGTTTGCTTGTGCATACGAGTAAGCGAATATGCGTGATCCCTGAGTACTGTATGACTGGATAAGTGGAGATATGCTAATCTAAATATGTGCACAATCAAAAAGTACTTTTTTAAAAAAGCATCAGAACAGAGTTCTGCCCCTGGAAGTCCCGCCCTGGCTTTGCTCCAAAGCCAATCATCAGCTGCCCCTCGGCCATAAAACTGGATTTTCTCCTCAAATTCAGAGCAAACCATGAATCTTACAGATCCAGAGTTTCCTGCAGAAACTCCAGTGAAAATATGCATTGTCAAAAACGTTGTGTGTCAACTGATCCGTAAATGGGTTTTATTGCCCATGTAGACAAGCCCTAGAATCTAGCTGCTTTCTTCTTTCTTTCTCAGTTTTGCATCACCTCCAGCAGGTGGCACTGGAGAGCAACAACCCGGACTGACAAATGACCATTAAGAGGAGGTGTGAGAATTTTGTTTCAGTTCATTTTCGATAAGAAAACAGCAAAATTCACAAATGTCTTCATATCCCAGGTTGAAAGAAATTGAAATATTTGAATCTGAGGGGAAGAAAAATTGACAAGATTCATCTACCAGGCTTTGTGGTTCGAATGCTTAAATTTTGAAGGCCTGGGTTTGAATCTTGCATTATGTAAGTACTGGATAAGTATTGCCACTTCTATTTTCTTAGTGGCTTCTCATCTAAATTAATAAAATAAAATAATAAAAATACAGGCAGGGACAACCTAGTCTTCTACATGCTGGGAATTACTGTGCCTGGATTTAGCCAGTGCAAATGCAGGGGGTGGTGGCAGTTCATTTTTGATAAATCTACCCAAATGGGATCCCTCCTGCTCCTATTTAGGACACAAAGGACTTGAGATTTAAACCATTTAGATGCAGGAGAAAGAGAAACAGATTTTTCCCTCACTAAGTCACATTATACAATTAGGGATATATACAGGTTAGTTTCAGAATGTTCCAGCAGCCTGGATATGAGGTGTGGACAGACCTTTTACATTGTTATGTTCCTAAAATGTCTGCTTACATTTCTCTTGACTGTAAAATAGGCTGCCTAGAAGACGCTCCAGTTAAGTTAGTGCAGAGGCAGGCAGCCAAGGAAAACTCCTTGCAGCCATTATGCAGTCACCTAATTCTGATGGATTAAGTGGATAACAGACTAAAATAATTCCTAAAGTGGATCAAGACTCATATAGGGGATACCTGGTGGCACAGTGGTTAAATGCCCATACTGCAAGCCATGAGGCTATGAGTTTGATCCCAGAGGGCTCTAAGATTGACTCAGCTGGTATATAAATATCAATGCTATCGCTATCGCTATATAATGTTTGACATAGAAGGCTAAATGGGTACACTGGTCAGGAAGCCAGACAAAAACATTATTTTCTCTCAGATGGACAAGAATTTCCTGAGTCCAGTTAAGTGCCATCCAGTAAATAATACAGTCAACCCATATATCCATGGGGAATACGTTCCCAGACACACACACACACACACCGTGGATACCTGAAACCGTAGATAGTAGGGAACCCTGTTATTTTCAATGAGAAGAATGCCAGAAATGGACCATAGAATCACATTGGAGGACCTAGAAATGCCTAGAGAGAACATATATTTTCACACATGGTTAAGTGAAACTGTGGATACCAGATCCATGGATACAGAGGTTGACTTGTACATTAGAAAAATATTCTTTGTATAATAATAAACTACAGTTTAGTGCAGGCTTTCCCAACACAGGCTCTCCAGATGTTGAAATACAACTCCCATAGCCTCAGACCTTGGCCACACTGGCTGAGGATAATGGGATATCTAGTTTGAGACCTCTTAGAGGACCAAAGTTAGAAAGGGCTAATTTCACATTATATCATGGGTGCCTTCTAACTCCTACCCATCACAGCTCACAAGGACCATGGTGAAGGATGATGGGAGTTATAACAACATCCGCTTGCTACAGCTTCCCCACTCCTACTTTTCCTGCATGACATGAAGCTTAGACTTGTGCACCCTTTCCCCTCCTCTCAAACTCCATCTTGACCCCGAGGAAGCAACTGGTCAACTAATGATGATTATTGGTTGGACTGGTTTGGATGTTCATTTTCCCAGGCTGCTAAACCATCCTTCAGCATCTGGGAGCAAACAATACAACAGCACCGTCCCTCATCTTCAAAGCTTAGAAGAATTCCTTTTTGAACTAAAAGTCCCAGAATCCACCAGTCAACACAGCTAGTGGCCATGCTGGCTGGTGAATTCTAAGAATCTAAGGCCAAAGAAATATCTTTCCTAATTTCTGTTTATCTCTCTTCCCTTCCTTATATGACCTAGTTTAAATAAACCCAGTTAGCTGTTACATTCAAAACAAGAAACCATGGTCTAATGTGTACAGAGGCTTAAATTGTGTTTAAGTCTGATTCAAAACATTTAAGACAGGATGTAACTGTGGAGGAAGAGAGGAGACAAATGCTTGATCTTAGTGCTTTGTCCCCAGAAACAAACTAACAGCCAAGGAAGATAGTATAGTGATATTATTATTATTATTATTATTATTATTATTATTTTACCCTGCCCCTCTGTTAAAAACAATCAGGGCAGCTTACAACAATTAAAATGCAACAATGCTGACTAAAATCCCTAAGCACCACCCGCTCCCATAAAAAGACATTAAACGAGTATAAAATTAAAACCACCTAAGTAGTAAAGCAGGGGAAACCCATACTCCCCAACATTTCACATATAACAACTGAGACACTTGTGGCTAAGCTACATCAAGGATATCAAAATGTTTAAAAAAATGCAAAAGTTATTAATAAGGAAGAACACACAATCTAGGAGAGGCTGCAGCAATTTGCTTTTGCCTGAGTCTACTGGGAAGGCCAAGATTCCACCACCATTCCTCTCCTCTTCACCATGCTGAGTTAACTGAGCGCAATTTGAACTGAGTCTGCAGCGATTGAAGTAAGCTGAAGACAAAGGGGGAAAGTTGGGAGGAGAGAGAGAAATTGGGACTTCTTAAAAGCAGCTGAAAAATGGGATGGCAGAACATTAACTGGGACTGTCCCTGTCAAATCAGGACAGTATGGGAACCTTGGTCAGACTAAGGGCTACATTTAATTCTAGGGATGTTCTCAGGGGAGCTGTTGTGTTTAGAGGTTTGGAGTTCTTAGAAGTAAAAAGGGTTGTTTTTGAAAAAACAGGATGGCAGAGAATTAACCAGGGCTGTCCCTGCCAAATTGGGATAGTTGGAGGGTATGCATGATACAGCCAAAATGCCTGGTACCAACTAAGTTAATAAACTTTGAGCCAGCTGCATTTTCTAGTTCCACTTTTAAAGGCAGCCCAATGTGTAATGCACAGGAGAAGTCTTACTCAGAAGCAAATCCAAATCAGCATTAGCACCCAGAACAGAAAGTACCATGTTACCACCAGCACGTCATCCTGCGGAGCTGGGAGGCTCATTTCCTGGCTGGCACAAGTATTTACACTGCTCTGCATAGTGTTGTGGTATCTCCTTTGGCTCTTTCCTTCGCTGCAGCCAATTGTATCCTGGCTCAATATCAGAGGATTCTGAGGGCGTGAGCTTCAGGCAGAAGGCCAGCCTTTTGCCACACAATTCAGTGGATTCTTGAGGAAGCAAATGTAGGCACAAGAAAACTCTGCTGTAGCGAGCCTCCAGCTGCTAATGTGCACACTCCTTGGGATTCTCAAGCAGCATGTGGAAGAGGGGAAAGGGGGCAAACTTTCTGCCCACCACAGCTCCCCCCTGCAGTAACACCTGGAATTTGACCTGTAGCTCTGGATACTTCGTTAAATGAGTTCTGGCAAGCATTTTGTTCTTTCTGATGAGGCTGCTCAGCTGTCTGCAGGCCTGCAGACATAGTACTGGTATACAACGAGGGATTGTGACCCTTTGGCTGATGGTTGGGTGGGCCCTCCAAGGTAAGTGTCTTAGACTTTCCTTCCTCCCTTATTTTTCCCTTCTGTTCAGGTTGTCCCATGGTTACCCTAGAAGGTGTGGGGTGTTTTGAAGTCTCACCCATGATGCCAGTGCCTATATTAATATTTAGGGGAATTATTAACTCAAGCAGATGGCCTGCAAGAGGAGGGTAACTTCGGGGACCTTTTCACCTATGTGCACCAGTACTAACTGTAGAGAGCACTTAAGTTAAAGTGAAATAAAGTATTTTATTGGAATAATATAGACTAAGAATATGCACTCTTATCAACCATACAAGGCTATTAGAAGAGAAAGTGGGGAAGGCTGAAGACAGAGAAGTCCTGGAAGTGGGTGATAGTTACCAGTCTCAGAGAAAAAGAGTTCTGTGTAGTGAAGAAACTCAGACAGACTGAGGATGGCACAGTGGAGTCCCGATCTGTGGCGTGCCAAGAAAGAGAGTGACCAGGTCCTTCTGCAGCACACACTTTGGCATGATTGGGGGTATACTATTTATAATCCATTTCATGGCTTGAAGGCATGTTCTGGCTACAACAATGGCTAGATGATTCTCCTAAGGGAGGAACAAAGGAAACCAAAACTCAACTGATTGCTTTCCTTATGGAATGCTAATATATTGATGGTTCTGTGACAACCTCATGGGGTTGAAGAGATATGCCAGGGGAAACGGTCACTTATTTGCATGATTGAATTATAGTGATGCTCAGGGCTGAGAGACAGATTAGCATATATCCCTTAAGGACTGGGTTGTTAACTCTAGGGGCTTTCCACATAATCCTAATTTAAGATTTCATACCTTTATATGGATACTTAGTTAAATGAGTTCTGGCAAGCATTGTGTTCTTTCTGATGAGCCAGCCAGCCAGCCATGCCCTCCTCCGAGAGGAGGTCACTGTGACCTTTGACTGCCCTGTAATATACCGGATCTACCAACCAACATGACCTTGAAAGTGTCCAATATTTCTACTAATGAAACCTTGCAGGGAAGGGTAGCAGGGCATGGTAACATCTCCATGTTTCTGTGTCCCTCCCACCATCCCATTTTGGGAGTCTTGCCAAAGTTTGAGACTACCACTCTCAGAATCCTCCAAGTCTCCCTACCACCCCACTGTCTTGAGGGTAGTGTTGGTGGTTCTGGGAGTTTTAGCCTAAAGTAAATAAATAATGCTGAACTTCTCCAAGGTCTTGCCGTTTTCTTCCTCCTTTTTTTTCTATACAGCTCCTGTGTCTTTTAAACAGGAGTCAAGACAGTTCAACACAACACCATGTTGCCTTCCCTCTCACACAAGCACAGTGGTGGGGAAGCTGCTCTGGTTGAATTTCAGCCTGCTGTACAAAGAAGGGCCCTCCTGTATCAGATCAAAGGTTCAACTATAGTGTCATAGTCTGTGGAGATTGACAGACAGATGCTTCTGGAAAGAACATACAGATAGAAAACTTCCCCTGTTACCTTCCTCCCAGCTCCCCTCTCCCCCAAAACAGCTGGTATTTCAATGTACATGGTATTTCAATCTCTGACCACAAAGGGCCTATTTAGCTTCTTCTGTTTCTAATGTTTAAGTGTATCAGTGGACTTGAGAGGGAATTCCAAATTTGGCAGAAGCCTATGACATCTTTGGAAAAGAATCAAGATGGTGGGACAACCCAAGCAGCCCAATCAAAACGGACTTTAGTGGTTGTGTACCTTCCAGTCATTTCCAAGTTATGACAACCCTAAGATGAACCTATCATGGGGTTTTCTCAGCAAGATTTGTTCAGAGGGGGTTTGCCTTTGCCTTTATCTGAGGCTGAGAGAGTGTGACTTGCCCAAGCCTACATAACAATACCTGTGGTTCCCATGGCTGATCAGGGATTCAAACCCTGCTCTCCAGTCGTAGTCCAACGCTCAAACCACTACACCACGTTGGCTCTCAGAAGGTACTTAATGGCCATGAAAACTATGATGGCAAAGGTTGAACGGGATGGATGGGACAACTCGGAGGAGGGCATGGCTAGCTGGAACAGTGAACACAAGTGTACTCCATACAACAACAGTTCCTCTATCAGTTTGTCAGTTTTCCCCTTTTAAAGCTATATGAGCCAGTGGTTGTTATTGACACCCTTTGTGGCAGAGCATTCATATAAAAGAATGATGCAACGTGTGGAGAAATGCATTTTGATGAGCTGATGCTGATCAAGTGGAGCTCCAGTATTCTGAGAAGAAGAAGAAGAGCTTGGACAAGTTTTTTTTTTTTTTTTAAGTGGAATCCACACAATTCTCCAACTGGGGATTCTGGAAGCTATCATTTAAAATGTTTTCCAAGTTCTTATCATAAGCAGTGTTCCATGGATTTATATAATAAGATGCATACATGCTGGTGGGTTGGTTATTTATTTATGTATTTATTTGCTATCCCTCCTTTCTCCCAAGATGGGACCCAATGTGGCTCAGAGTATGAGTTAAAAGAAAATGCAATTGAAACAATGGATAACACAAAAATTAAAAAACAAATCACCATATTAAATGCATTAACTTCAAACAGTTTTTTAAAAGACCACTAAAAAATGATAAATATACAATATACCCCTGGGAGCCAGTTTGGTGTAGTGGTTTGAGTGTTGGACAATGACTCTAGGAAATCAGGGTTCAAGTCTTGGCTCCTGGATTCCGTTACTTTCTCCACCAGGGCAATTGGTTCCTTCACAGTTGCTAGGTGTTCAGCATGGTTCGGACATTGAGAGGTTGATATCCACTCCAGGGCTAATTTGGCTACTGCTCCCTTCAAGGGGGTTTACCTCTTTGGCAACCATGCCCCATGCTGGACACTTCACAATTGTGATGGAACCAATTGCCTTGGCAGAGAAAGCAACAGAATCTAAGGTGAAGTCCACCATGAACTGCAATGCCCTGTACATTTTCCTGAGGCCACTTTGTGTGAATTCCTCCTCTCACCAACCCAGAGAATACCATGGCTGAGATCCTACATTGCTTCAATGGAGTAGCATAAATAACCACAGATAGACTGATGTAGCACAAGGTATGTGGATCAACAGTGAATGTGCATGGCTGAAAATGCATTGGACGTAATGTGCAATGTAGAAAGGTCATGCATAGAGGCAATGTGCATTTCACACCTTACTCTGTGTACTTTAATGGTCTACTGCATGCAGAATAATCTATTGTTTTTCCCAGTGTGCTGATTGGCTGCTCAGGAAACACACCCAACCAATCACCACCCACATGCAAATTCCCTCTCCACCTCACAATGCGCTCTTGTCACTCAATCTATAGCCCAGATTGGGACCTGGGCAGTCAACTGGTGGCTGCAGGATGCTGCTGCCACCACTGCAACAGAACCCAGGCAGTCAACTGGTGGTTGTGGCTGTGGCTGTGGCAGCGGCAGGGCAACAGAGCGAGTCACCCTCAGCAATTCTGGGAAAAGTGTGGAACGCTGAGAAGGGGGAGGAGGAATTTAAATCCACCAGCCTACCTTACAGGGTTGTTGTGAAGTCTAATGGGCATTTTGGGGAGTTTTTTTAATGGCATGGTATGCTGAGTCCAGCTAGTATTCATTCATTCATTCATTCATTCATTCTATTTATTTGTATTCCACCTTTCTCCCAATAATGAGACTCAAGGCAGCTACGAACATACTTAAAACAATGCAAGTTAGAAACCATACAGAAGTAAAAATAAAAGTACCGTTTACCATGTGCGCAATTTCTGCTAATGCCACTATGACTTGAATATGACTTTTACACATTGTCCCCCCCCCAAAAAATCACTGTATGTGAGCTTATGCCTGTGCATGTCATTAACAGGATATTGGTTGTGGGATGTAAGAACAGTAGGGGGAAAGGAGGGAACTTCTGGATTCATAAACTTTATGGACATTAACACCTCATGGTCTCAACCTAGAACACCTGATATACCGGTACCTGTTCTCCTTCCTCCTTACCCCTTATTCCTTCCTTTGCGTGGTATAAGCACCAACTTGGGTACAGCTTACTTTTATTCAGAGCAGTTGAAGAAGGCAGATGCCAAACCATTTTGCTATAATATTCAAACATTTCAGTTTTGTTAGGAGTGGATGGCTGGTAGTTTCCATCTCGGTGGGGATAGACCCCAAGGACCATCTAGTCCAACCCCATCCTGCCCTGCAGGAACACACAATCAAAGCATTCTTGACAGATGGCCATCCAGTCTCTGTTTTAAACCTCCAAAGAAAGAGACTCCACCATACTCTAAGGCAGTGTATCTGCACTCAAAAAAAGTTCAGCCCCCTGGACACTTCCATTAAAGCTGAGACTAAAACCTAGAGTGAAATCACTACACCATTGACATGGAAGCCACTAGATCCCAATGGTTATTAGGCTATCTCTCTTTAGACACACATACCCAGTGTTGCTGGTGGAATTCCTGATGGAACATTTGGAATCCTCTTCCCCCTCTCTTCTTCCCTGCAGCCACCTGCATTACCTGAAAACCAGCTTTGGAGGATTTCCCAAGTCTCCCAAAACCACTGGTGTGGGGAATGGGAGCCTGTAGTGTGGATTGCCCCCGCTTCTGGTTCCACCAGTTTGTGCTGTTCTGCCAGTGGAAGTCCACCTGTATGTGTGTGACCTTTTTCATGCATTTAACCAGCCCCGCCCCGCCCCAAATGGTTTTTTTTTTTTTTTTTTTTAATGAGATGTGGGGCTTTGGACTATGGAAAAGAGACTGGGGACCACGTGTGGTTCACAGGGTATGCTTTCCCTCACGGGTTACACTCTTTCATGTAAGGGATCATGAAATGTTAATTTTGACCAACAGGCTACGATACAGCATTCCACCCCTGAGAACAGGCAAGGTCCCTCTCTCCTTAAAAGTGGCAGTGGATAGACAGTGGATAAACCAGTAAGTAAAACTGTAGTTTTTAGCAACTTAGATCACAAGGAGCCTCTAAATGCAAACAAAACAAAAGCAGACAGGTTCCATGAGAATAGTATACGGTACTTTAAAAAGCCTTGCTCTCAGAGAAGAAGACTTCTCCTACTTATTTATTTATTTATTTATTCAATTTATATCCTTTTCTCCTAAGATGGGACTTTGGGCTTCCAAGTCAGAGGGCAGTGAATCCATACTTCAAATGAACTATTTAAGGTACTCAACCTGCTTCGAGGATAGGGTTCAACACCCTGGTTAGCTCCTTTAATGTTCAGACTAAAACCCAGAGCATTATCCATCTGGAATCTTGGAAATTGCTGTTATGAAAAGTACCAGTCACCCTTGCTCTTCCAGCTGTCTTTGCCAAGTGAGGTGAGACATGTTGTTGCTAAGCAGAGAGGCTATTAGAGAAATGTAATATACCAGTTGGCTGAGATCCTACATTGTCTCAGCGTAGTGTAAATACCTGCTGGTGGAGCTAATACTATGCTAGCACTATGCAGTTCTTATACTGAGTACCACTGTAGCCTCATTGTGCAATGTATAATGCACAGGAACACTATGCAATGAGCAATGCACATTTACCTACTACTTTAAGTGCATTGTCTCACATCTGCAATGGTTCCACATGCAGAACTCTGCTCCCACCACCGTCAACTGAGCATGGCCATTCTGCATTTTCCAAAAGAGTCAGTTGGCATGCATAGCACAACTTAACGCCTGCATATATCACCAGGAGGATTCTGGCTTCTGTCTCACACACAGCAGTTGTAACAGATTGCACCAAAATAATTAAAAATAATTTGCAAGCATATGACATTAAGTAGGCCCAAAGAGGTTTCACCCAGCTGCAAACTGTACATCACGCCCCTGTATTAATAGAACTGTAGCTTCCAAGACAAGGGAAGTAATAGTCTCTTTTGTACTCTTCACTAATCAGCCCTTATCTGAAGTACTGTGTTCCATTCTGGGCACCTAATTTTAGGATGGATATAGACAAGTTGGAGTGGGTTCAGAGAAGGGGGACAAGGATGATAAGAGGGATGGAGAACAAAACATATGAGGAAAGGTTGAGGGAGCTGGGCATGTTCACTCTGGTTAAGAAAAGACTTGAGTGTGACATGACAACATTCTTTAAATATCTCAAGGGCTATCACAGAGATAATAATAATAATAATAATAATAATAATAATAATAATTTATTTTTAACCCGCCCCTCTGCTCGGCAACCAGGGCAGCATACAACAGGATTAAAACAGCAGCAAGTTAAAACAATCCTTCCCAATCCTAACCCTCCCACCCCTTAAAACTAAATTAAACTAGTAGAGAATTAAAACAAAGATAAAATACAATACAATATAAAAAAAATAAAGAGAAGAGTGCTGGCCTGTTCTCTGCTGCCCCAGAGGGCAGGACCAGGTTTTATGTTAAAGGAGGGTAGACTTCATTTGAACATTAGGCGGGATTGGCATTATCTCTTGTTTCATTTTAGATTGTTTCATCATAGAGTTTTCGTGGTAAAAGACATTCAAAAGGGTTTTTCCATGCCTCCTTCTGTGTAGTACTAACAAGTGTTGGCTATAGTGACGCTGGTATTGCCTCTGAGAGGTCATCTGCCAGGGTCGTACATAGAAACCCCACTGCTGTTGCTGCCCAGTTGTTGTTTGGCACACTTAGCCTGGCTTCTCAGGTAAAGCCTGTCTGACATAGGAGACCCTACCAGCAACATTCCTGACCCTAGCATAGCCTCTTGCCCCACAGGAGCATGCAATCCCACCACTGTGGAAAGTTAGTGCCATTGGTGGGCAACTAAAGTAGATCTATTGAATCACTTATCGGATGATAAGTCAACATGTAGCTAAATCAAATTGATTCAATGGGTCTACTCCAGTAAGTACTAAAAATAGGATTTGGTCAACATGAAATGGTTATCTGTATGGAACTCCACTTTATATAGCCATGAGTGGAATACAATCTGTTTCACAACGACACAAAAAAGTACAAGTGTATGTGTTAAGGAACTCACACAGGTGTATGACACCAACAGGATTCTAACTTAGGACTTGTCGACACATGGGGCCAAAAATCTAAATGAAATCCTGCCCCTCATGCCCCGACATTCACCCAGAAGCCCTGCGCAGAATTTATTCTCCACAGGGATATTAGGTATTTGTGTTCACCGTCCCTGAAGAATTTCGTCTGCCTCTCCTGCCACTTGCCACTGCTGCAAGTGGTGAGATCCTGGCAGCCACAAACATTTGAAAGCTCAGGAGGCAAGTTCCTGGCTGAAGGGAGAGGTTTTCTCCCTTCCCCTGGCTTGGCACTACAGCCTCTGCCCACTCTCCTGCTTCCTGTTGCAGAAAGAGGTGCTTGAAGCAAGCAACAGAAGAACTTGAAGCAAGTTGGGCGGAGGCAGTGCTGCTGAGCCAGGGAAGGGGGGAAGCCTCTCCTTGCAGCTGGGAACTTGCCTTCTGAGCTTTAAAATGGTTGTGGTGGCAGCAATGGCAGCAGACGAAAATCTGGAGGAAACCTCAAATCCTAACAACTCTGCATCAAGTTAAAATACCCAGAAATGCCCTGAATCTGAATCTGTGACCTGATCCCCTAGATTCAGAGGAATTCAGGGAAAGATTTGGGGGCGGTTAATAGTGTAGACTAGCCCTTTTGGACGCATGGCCACCATATTTCTGATAGTTGTCTGCATTTTCACTTCTGCTGTAGACTCAAATTAATTCCCTGCCTTTTAAGGCACTGTTTACTTTATAACCCATTTGTTGACATCAGAGCATCAGGAGTATCATATTTCTGACTTCTCCACACTGCAGATCTGTTGGCAGGATTTACAATTGCTGCATTTGTCTCTGTACTTAATCTGGCCAGTTCCCTTTTCCCTAACTAAAAATGGCAAATATGATCTCACTTAGAAATTACTCTGATGGGTACATGAAAATAACCTCTGGCAATGAGAGTGAAAAGACTGTGCCTATTCGTGCCAGTGCTGGTGGGTGTGGAGTTTCAGAAAGTTTCTTTTTTGGACTACAACCCCAAGAATCCATGAAAATTATTTTAACTCTAGAGGGTTGTGTAGTGATGGGCAAAACATCCTGGAAAAAGAAAACCTTTGTGTATGATGATCATCAGTCCACCTGCCAGTACATATAAAAGGAAAATGTAGCCCACAGAGGTTGAAGGGACACACTGAATTGCCCAAGCCAGAAAGGCTGCTCTAAAATATAGGCCATAGCACCTAGCATTTGTTGGTGGTCTCTCATCCAAGTGCTAACACGGGAAGCAAAAATTCAAAAGGTACTTCCCTTGTTATGGATGGAAGAGGCTCACAAAATTGCTGCTGGCAAAAAGATGTGACCTTCATTAGGTGAAGGGCCATTGACCTAAACTTGTTGAAATTGGATAAAATGGTGCTGAAGAAATGAGAAAGACGGAAGAATGTGGTTTAAGAGTAAAGAAAATGGAAGAAACCAAATGACTGATGAAAATTTGAAGAGGTATTTTTCTCTTAAACAATTGGTTTATATTTGTCAGTCTTTTTTCATTACAACCTAACAATCTTCTCAGCCCGCACATTCAGTTTGCAGGAAATGTTAATATCAGGTCACATAATAGGAAAAAATAATGTGCCCTCTATATATATGTATGCCCACTGTATCTCCAAGACAACAAAACTTAGATACATGAAATTTGATGTGGATACTAAAGGTACCCCAGGGTATGTACATTTAAATCATTTTATTTTTAAAATAACAATACAACTCTACAATTCTATGATTCTATATGTTTTGATTGTGATTTCCTGCATGGCAGGGGGTTGGACTGGATGGCCTTTGTGGTCTCTTCCACCTCTACAATTCTATGATTCTATGATTCCCTCCCCTTTCTGCTCCAACTCCTGCCAAATTGGCTGTGTTGGCCAAAACCAACTTCACTCACACAAACCCCCACCCCCACAAAACACAAGTTTTACTTTAAAACAAGAGAGGAACTTCCTTCATGTTTTGCTTACAAGTAGAATTGTTCTACTAGGAAATTTTGGGAAAATTCAGTAACGGTGGCAGTGGAGGAGCAGGAACCCTTGGGTTGCTGCAAATCCAGCTTGGGGCTTGGGCTCATGAGTCCATTGGGCTGCCTTGTGCTGTACAGTATACAAAGGGATCTTATAGTACCTTTGAGACTATCTGAAAGAAAGAAATTGTAGCATAAGCTTTCATAGACTTGGTCTACGTCCTCGGATGCTACAAGATCCCTTTGCATATTGATATTCCAGACTAACATGGCTATGTCTTTGAATTCTGATGTACAGTATTTCACTTGCCTGCTTCAAATAGTTCTATCCAGCCACCCACCCATCACTTTATTTATAATCTGCCTTTGTCCCAGGCTGGGACTCAAGGCGGCTTACAAAGAGACAGAATGCAATAAAACCCCTATAGTTAAAAACATACAACATCAAGATTACAAAACATAATCAAGAGTACAAAATCAAGATTACGAACATACCAAAATCAGGATTAACCACAGTACTCTATGCCAGAACAAGGACTTTGAGGAAGAGAATGAACTCGCTAAGATCCCATATTCTGAAGGTCTAAAAGAGTGAAAGTGTGATTTCAGCTAAAAGAGTAATTTCAGCTACAAGGAACAAAGCTTCGCTAGTGATTTCAGCAAGAGGCCTCCAGAAGGAGAAGGCAGGCAGTTGAAGCACTTGACCTGTCTTTGAATTTGACATCCTTTTTAAAGCATCTCAGGTGGTAAATAATCATGACATCAGGATGTTTTCTAAAACAAAGGAACTTCTTACAAACAAAGGGTGTCTGTCTGGACTTTCTGACAAACCTTACCCATTGCTTGGTTTAAGGAAAGGTGGTAGTGACTCAGATGATCACACACTTAAGATTTCATAGAAGCATTAAGTTGTTCACCCTTGTCCCAAAGGTGACCTTTCCTATCAGAGGCATTTCCTGTCTGTAATGCATTGTTTACCAACTGCTCGTTTTCTGCTGCTCCAGAGACTAGGACATGGAGCAATGGGTTCAAACTACAGGAAAAGAGATTCCAACTAAACATTAGGACGAACTTCCTGACAGTAAAAGTGGAGGTTTTAAAGCAGAGGCTGGATGGGCATCTGTCGGGAATGATTTGATTGTATATTCCTGCATGGCAGGAGGTTGGACTGGATGGCCCTTGTGGTCTCTTCCGACTCTATGATTCTATGCAGGGCCACACCGGGGGAGAGAGAACAGCGGGAGGGGGGAGATTCACTTGTGTCCCAATAATTTAATCAGTAATCTTGACACACCTGGCATTGGCATTCATGGAATCACATTCTGACAGAAACAAGTACTGGGTACGAGATTTTGACTCCATATCAGTGATCCCCTAAGCAGTGATTGTCCAGGACAATGACCAAGCAGGGCAATGGTGACTGAAAAACTTGCATGGGCTAACTTGAATCGTAATGTGCCTGCCTGGTAATACAAGCCATCCAATGAGAATGCAGATGTGTGGGACTAGAAATGCTATTGGCTCCAGACAATAAATGCATGACAGGAAGAAAAAAAAGTGGAGTGAACATGGCTGTGTGGCCAAAAATAATGTGAAGAATCTGACATGTGGAACACCCCCTTGCACTGCAGTGAGTTTGCCAGGGGGAAATGTGTAGCCAGTTATGCCAATCTCACTCCACTGTGTGTGGTGTTAACGGGGCTACTGCAGACTGGAATAATATGATGCAAAACTGAGTATTTTTCATCAGTCTAGACAAGCCCTAGGAGAGGCCTTTCCAGTTAATTCTTCTGTGCTTGTCCTTGGCCAGGTAATCCAAAGTGGTTCCATTTTAGAGCAGATACATGCATATCTTGGCAGGGCATATGTACAAATTCTAACACTGTCCTTTGTCAACCCTTCAAATAAGAATGCAGTTTTACAACAAAAAGTATGTCTGTCTGTCTGTTTGTTTCAGCCCACGGAGGAGAAGTATCACTGCGAGTACCTCAACCCAATGTGAACACCACAGTGGAACAAAACATTTTGCTATCAGTTGCCTACACATGTGAGGGTACCCCCATCATTGAGTGGAAGCACACATCTTCCAGGGGCACAGCAAAAATAGTAGAGTGGAAACCAGGAAGTTACACCAACATCTCCAGTGATTATGAAGACAGAGTGAACGTTTATGAAAATGGTTCCCTCCAGCTGTTGAAGGTGGATCTGAGAGATTCTGGTTATTACTTGGTCACAGTGAGGGATGTGTTTGGAATCACTGTCTATGGCACCATCCTGCTAAATGTTTATGGTATGAAAATGATAAGAAAATGAAAATGATATTTTGCCTGATACCAGAACTTTCCCATGCTCTTTTGTCTAGAGCATGGGAAAGTTGAATTTTTGGATTACAGTTCCCCAAATCTCCCAGACATTTTGGTGTTAGCTTTTCCATATCTTGGACAGGACTTCTTTGCTGCACTAGCCTCCTAATTTAGGGGATTACCAGACAGGAACGCAAAAAGTGTTCCTGTCCCACAATCTCCAATCCTACCCCATCCCAGCACAATAACCCTCCCCACCGCACTTATCTCCTCTCCCATTGACAAGCAGCCCAGGAATGAACGGAGCTCTAATGGACTGGACTGAAATTCCTCCCGTTCTCGCTAGAAGAATTCAAAACTAAAAACAAAAATACTGTACACCAAAAAAAGTTTTAAAAAACACAATTTTAAAATCCCAAGTAACCTGGGGAGGGTCATAAAAAGAGTGAAACTTACCTGGATGTCCCGGTCTCACCTGGAAGTGTTCATACTGGACTGGCCATTCTCACTGCATTCACGAGAATTAAATGGCCTGAGTTTTCACACGCCAGCAATGCCTGCACCAAAATGGAACTGGAGGTTCTTCAGCCATCAAAAGAAGAAATGTCAGCATAACGCCGGTGGAACACAAAAGGATGTTGTTGTCTGATACTGGCATCCTTTTGGTTCTGCTGGCATTCTGCTGGTGCCACATTAGCTGCACCTGATAATCTCCTTAGTTTCTATGCTGTATGCAGAAGAGGGGAGGATAGTGTAGAAACCAAGTTGGATGCTAGTGGAATGCAGTGCTCCATGAGGGCTGAGGAAAGTTACTGTTAGAGGTAAACATTTTGGAATAACAGACAGCCATGTTCCTGGGAGATAGAGGAGATTATGAGAAACAGCAAAAAGTACCTTAGCAGAACGCCAGGTCTGCGTTTCTATCCCACGAATGGGACCTGGTTTCAGACAATATCATCTTCATCGTGTTCTGCTCCTGTGCTGCACCAGTTACTAAGGCGTCACTTTTCATTAATGGGACCTCCCTGTCAATGAAAAGTGACTCCTTACTAACTGCTGCCACACAGGAGCAGAAACAATGAGGACTTGTGAAATCAGCTCCTGTTTGCGGGACAGAAATGTCATCCTGGCATTCTGCTAAGGTACTTTTTGGATGTGTCTGATAATCTCCATAGTCTAAAAAAAATAACTCTGGAAAGGACATGGTATTGATGAAGCAATGGTGAGTACATGGATCAGGGGCTTGTCTAGACGAGGCAATATAATGTGGATTTGTATGCAGAAACTCAAATTCACAGCATCATTCATTTGTCTCCACTGTTTTTTGGCAAGATTGCTGCTATGCAAAGCTATCTGTGATGTTCACACAGAGGCATGCCTGCGAATCAAGATGGCGGCCATGAGTGAATTACTCATGCTTTTATTCTCCACAAGTTGCTGTTGAACAGTGCTTTTTTTCACAGTAAATCTAAGGTGTGGAAGTGTGACCTTGTGCTTAAAAAAGCTTTAAAAACTGTTTTGTTACCACAGCACTGCGAAAAGCACACAATTGCTACCATGAAAATACAACATGGCGGTTCTGGCCACTTAGTTGCTGGCAAGCTCCACCCCCTGTGCACATCCAACCAATCAGCTGCCCACTCTGAGAATGCACAGGAATGCAAATCAGTTGTTCTAATGAGCAATAATGTCCATCCCCACACATTGTTTTCTAAAATATGGGAAAAGCCACAAAGGCTGGAGTTTTTGCACCCCCCTCCTTCCGAATACCAAGAATCAATGCAGGATCCCATTTGGACAAAAGGTATTCTCGAATTCTATGAGGAGTATTTTCACTGTTTAGACAAGCCCCAAGGTAGAGTCCAGGCTCTGCACATACAGTTGCCACATGAGAGGAGCTCTACCATATGAGTTCTGGCTCTTGCGATTTCTGAAAAGCCTCCTCTAAACAGGCAGAGAAACCTGGAGGAAACAGGCAGAAATTCCCATTCAAAGAGGTCATCTTTTCTTTTCTCTTTCATTATTTCCTTGGTGCCTACTAATTCAATCTGCTCCTATTCCTCCCAAGGGAAATTGGTCACTAAGAAGAGAGAAAGGTGTAGAAAATAAACCTATAAAGTGAGATCAGTCTGGCAATTAAAGTGCTGGGCTAGATAAACGAGGATTCAAATTTACTGAGTATCCTTGGGCCAACTTTTATTTAATTTATAATGTGTTCTTTTTCACTGGATCTCAGTGAAGCTTAGGGGTTATCTAAATGGTCAAAATAACCCTTGTGGAATTCACTGGGAATATGACCTGTCTAAATGGGATCCTGCATTGGGAACTACCGTATTCTAAATGGGATCCTAAATTAAACAGTCTGTAAGCACTTAGAAAGGAATGCTGTGATCACAAAATGTCAACATGGATTTCTTAAAAACAAGTCCTGCCAGACTAATCTCATCTCTTTTTTTGATGGAGTTACAAACTTGATAGATGAAGGGAATGCTGTGGATGTAGCGTATCTTGATTTCAGTAAGGCTTTTGACAAGGTCCCCCATGATATTCTTGCAAAAAAATTTATCAACCTGTGAGCTCGACAATGTAACTGTTAGGTGGATTTGTAATTGGTTGACTTACTGAACCCAAAGGGTAGTCACCAATGGCTCCTCTTCATCCTGGAGAGAAGTGACTATTTGGGTGCCACAGGGTTCTGTCCTGGGCCCAGTGCTATTCAATATCTTTATCAATGACTTGGATGAGGGAATAGAGGGTATGCTTATCAAGTTTGCAGATGACACCAAATTAGGAGGGATAGCTAATACCCCAGAGGACAGGATCAGAATCCAAAATGACCTGAACAGATTAGAAAGCTGGGCGAATATTAACAAAATGTATTTCAACAGGGAGAAATGTAGAATACTACACTTGGGAACTAAAAATGAAAGGCACAGATATAGGATGGGTGACGCATGGCTTGATGGCAGTACATGCGAAAGGGATCTGGGAGTCTTGGTGGACAACAAACCAAACATGAGTCAGCAGTGTGATGCAGCAGCTAAAAAGGCCAATGCGATTCTAGGCTGCATTAATAGGAGTATAGTGTCTAGATCAAGGGAAGTAATAGTGCCACTGTATTCTGCTTTGGTCAGACCTCACCTGGAATACTGTGTCCAGTTCTGGGCACCACAGTTCAGGAGGGATACTGAGAAGCTGGAACGTGTCCAGAGGAGGGTGACCAGGATGGTGGGTGGTCTGGAAGCCATGCCCTATGAGGAGAGGCTTAGGGAGCTGGACATGTTTAGTCTGGAGAAGAGAAGGTTGAGAGGGGACATGATAGCCATGTTTAAATTTAAATTGTATTATTATTTTTAATATCTTTTTATGGGGGAGGGTGGGGGTGGGTGGTGTTTATAGGGATTTTTATCTGTATTGTATTTTAATTTTTGTAAGCCACCCCGATTGTTTTAACAGAGGGGCGGGGTATAAATAAATATTATTATTATTATTATTATTATTATTATTAAATATTTGAAGGGATGTCATACTGAGGATGGGGCAAGTTTGTTTTCTGCTGCTGCAGAGACTAGGACACGGAGCAATGGGTTCAAACTACAGGAAAAGAGATTCCACCTAAACATTAGGAAGAACTTCCTGTCAGTAAGTGCTGTTCGGAAGTGGGATACGCTGCCTCGTAGCATGGTGGGGTCTCCTTCTTTGGAGGTTTTTAAACAGAGGCTGGATGGCCATCTGTCAGGAATGATTTGATTGTGTATTCCTGCATAGCAGGGGGTTGGACTGGATGGCCCTTGTGGTCTCTTCCAACTCTATGATTCTATGGGATCCACTGTATTCAGAAGGCGGGGGCCCAAAATGGCAAAAACAATGCAGGAAAAGTGTTTACGGCTTTCCCCATAGTTTTTAAAAAACAGCGAGGGGGTGCACATTCCTGCTTGTTGGGACAGTAAATTCGATATGAATCACTTTCCCATAGGAGAGGAAGAATGAAGCTGATTGGCCAGGCAAGCGTGGGAGCCAGGGCAAGCACCCCCTGCCACCATGTTGGATTTTCACCTTAGTGAGCAATTGCTAAGGCAATAAAACAGGGTGTGGGGTTTTGTTTTGTTTTTTGCTTTCCTGTTAAATCAAAAAATCGCTCTAGCACACCTTAGACATCTTTTTAAAAAAAAAAAAGTGGCGGTGGCAAGTACAAATGTGAGTAAATCACTTGTGGCTGCCATCTTGCATGTGAAGCAGAAACACTGTTAAAACAAGTTGCTGCTGTTACGAAATGCCATTAGTGTGAGGCACTCAGTCTTTGTTTTTGTTTTGTCTCATATAGATGGGACCCCACTGTCAGACTAACCTATCTTGACAGGTTGTTGTGAGACGAAAATGGGGATAGTATTAAAACTATGGTGTATGGCACCATGCCACTATTGGGGAACATTGAGGAAAAAATCACAAAGGGGTTGGCCTTCTGTTAGTGGTATATGCAAGCTTAAGCCCACCTTACACTTTGCGTGTGTCCTGCTTTTGTTATTGTAGAAGCTGGTATTCTCTTCCTCCCAGTGCAATTAAAAAAAGACTCCTGACTTACTATTTAGCCATAGGGCAGCCCCCTCAGCCACCCCATGGTTGGTTGAGAGAAGGAGGATCAGAGAAGTGTAATGGTAGGCAGAAGACAAGCTCAGGCAGAATGAGATGTGATTTTCTTTCCAGCACTCTCTTAAATATCAAAGATCCAGCCTTTTAATTACACTTAACTGTGTTGTGTGTCTCCCTTCCTTCTTAGAGATTCTCTATGAAGACTTGCATTTTGTAGCTGTCTTCTTTGCCTTTCTCACAAGTGTGTCTGCCATTCTCATCTGCCTCATGTGGTTGTGCAATAAATCCATTCACCTACTTCAGATGGAGAGGCCTCAGCTCAAAGGTAAGCCTCGGAATCCTCAAATTTCATAACTGTCACTTTTTTAACCCAAGGACAATTCCAGATATTTTTAAAATTTTATTTTTTAATTATACAGTAGGACCCCCCCATATCTGCTGGGAATTGGTTTGGGGGGGGCATGGATACCAAAAACCATGGATAATAGTGAACACCATTGAAAATAATGGGACTTCTGGTTTAAAATATCATAGAGTTGTCTTGGAGGACCTAGAAAATGGCTAGAGAGGACACATTTTCTAGGAAGATGCTATGGTAGGTGTGCTGTTTTATGTCCCATGGATAATTGAATTGGTGGATAATGAATCACAGGATATGGGGGTCCTACTGTAAATGCTTACATTAATTCCTGATTTTTAAAATTTAATTTAATTGTATTTATTTGCTTTGTCTTGCTATCTGTCTTACTGCTTTCTGGCTGGAATCTTGTTGATAGATTATTATGTATTAATGTATGTGGAACTAAGTAGGAAGGTTAAGATATTAGCAGTGGGGAGAGAACTTAGGACTTTTTCGGACAAGTAAAATGCAGCGCAAGCATCTCGCCACGTTGCGAGGCTGCAGCGCTGCAGGGCGTCCCTTTCGGATGACGCCCGTCCCTGCCGGTACTGTTGCGGTACCGCAGGGACATTTGAGTGGAATATTTTGGTGATTTTTACTCACGATCAACAAAAATATTCCACTCAAAATATTCCACTCAAATGTCCCTGCGGTACCGCAACAGTACCGGCAGGGACGGGCGTCATCCGAAAGGGACGCCCTGCAGCGCTACAGCCTCGCAACGTGGCGAGGCTGCTTGCACTGCATTTTACTTGTCCGAAAAAGTCCTAAGCCTCATTCACCAGACCCAGAGTCTTAAGGGCAAAACACCAGTCCTTGGATCCTGAAACCCTGTATAAAGGCATCTGTTGTCTTTTGCAAAATCCTTACCTTTGAACAGAGACCCACTCAGTCAATGTCAGGAACAGCCAAAGAAGAACAACTTTATTAGTGGAAGCTAAGAATTTATAGACCGGCTCCTAGATCTGTACACGTGTTAGAGAGAGGTTCTCATGATCTCATTCAGTTTAAGTAAGGAACTTCAGTTAACATATCAATAAGACAATTGACTGTTCGTATGCTAATACCTCCAACACAAGTCCCCCCCCCTTCCTCTCTGGCTTTTCTTCGCAAAGATTCAGGAAGGACTCATCCTGTGCTTTCTGCAAGCGGGCTGATGATTAAAAAGGCCAACATGAGATAAACAAGTCCGGTTACAGAAAGAACAGCAGAAGGTCTCCTTGGGTGATGTTTCTGGATTGTGATCCTTTCTGCGTTGTCGTTTCTCTTCAAGCCTTGTTTGGCGTGAGTTCTCAAATAAGGCTGCAGAATTGTGGATAGTCCGTCTCCATGCCTCCCAATGTGAGGCCAGGGTGGACCATTGTTGGTGATCAGTTTGGCCGAGCCTGAGATGTTGTTTCAGGGAGTCCTTGTATCATTTTTTTGGAGCACCCCTCTTACGCTGACCCGTGGCGACTTCACCGTAGAGTACTATTTTTGGGAGGCGATGGTCCTCCATCCCAGAAACATGCCCTGCCCAGCTCAGCTGCGTTCTCAATATCATGGCCTCAATGCTGGTGATCCCTGCTTGTCCAAGGACAGCAACATTCGTCACATAGTCAGTCCAGTGTATATTTAGGACTGTGCGTATACAGCACTGATGAAAGCGTTCGAGGAGTCGTAAGTGTTGGCGATAGGTGACCCATGTTTCCGATCGGTAAAGGAGAATAGACAGTACAATGGCTCTATAGACACTGATTTTTATGCTTTGCCTCAGGTGTTTGTTACTCCAGACCCTTTTGTAAAGTCTTCCAAATGTGCTATATGCCTTTGCGTTACACTAAAGGATACATTCCTCTGCTGGGAATTACAGCCCCTGTTACAATCTCTCTCTCACACACACATACACACAGTTAAGGTCTATCACAGTTTTAGCATTCTCAGCAAAGATGGCATTACTTTTATTAATTACTATGTAGTGTTTGTTATTGATCAAATACCAGGACCCCCTCTCTCATTCTGTGGATATCCCAGTCCACCTATGGTTAACCATGCATGTTTCTAATAAAGCTTTGCAGCATTGTGGAAGTATGAGTACAGATTTGTGTTTCAGCCTTCAAAAGAGAGCAGGCAGGAAGAGAAACTTAGTGACATGGAAGACACAGTCTTAAGGGAATAGCTTCCAGGAAGTATTGTGTATTCCTGCATGGTGGGGGTGGGTGGGTGGGTTGGACTGGATGGCCCTTGTGGTCTGTTCCAACACTATGGTTCTATGATTCTATAAGGCGGCTAAGCACACGAGTAGAGGAAGCTGGGGACTTAGACTATTAGGAATTGATTGCAAACTTGTTTAAATAAAGTTCTTTGGGTTTTTAAAAATATAAATCCTGCTTGATTCTTGTGTGCATGTCTTCAAGGCGCCTGTTGACTTACTATAACTCCATGAATTTCATAGAGTTTTCTTAAGTAAGGAATACTCCTTGCCAGTTCCTGCTGCTGAAATATAGCCTACAACACCTGGCACAGTATTTGTTAGCAGTCTCCCATCCAAGTACTAACCAGGGCTGGCTCTGTTTAGCTTCCAAGATCAGTCAGGTTCTGGTGCCGTGGTAACGAAAACCGCACGAAACATAGTGGCAGTAGTTTCAAAGTAGAAACCAGTGGTTATGCAAGCTTAAGTATTTATTGGTCAGAATCTTAACCTTAGACATGCAGTTGTATTTTATTGGCTACTGTGCACTGGATTAATTTAATTAATTGATTCAATTCATGGTTGTGTTAATGGCGTTTCACAGGTATAACCACTTGGGCCAAAAACCTGTTCTTAATCCTCAAGTCAGGAATTGAGCCATAGAATCATCAGGGTTTACCTACATGTTGACTCACTGTTCCACAATTGATTCAGTGGGTTTTGTTTAGTGGGGAGTAACTAGCAGGATTTCAGCCATGCAAGCTGGGCTAGGTGGTGGGTAACTATTCAGCAGTGCCTTCTGTGTACTGCTTTCTTTACTGGTATTGTAGAAGCATCCCCTGATGTGCAATGGGACACACTGACAGACACACAATCAGTTGCACAGTATTCGTATTCAGCAGAAAGGTGGTGAAGCACAATCACCACTTAATCAGTTATGTAGATTTGCACCACATGAGCATGCTTTAGGAACTTTGCCATTAAAGATGTGCAAGAAGATATCCAATACCTCCTTCTGCAATGGTTTGCCCTGGGTTATCCAATGGCAGCTGGGTGACTACCAGGTGCAGCTCTTACTCTCCTCCATCTGTTGGGAGGGGTGCACTTGAAAGGTTCCCTACATACCTGTCACAGCCATCACCCCTGAAGGAATTTTATGCTTTGCCATTGTCAATGATAATTTTGACCCTAATTTCCAAAGCTGATTGCAAACCTGCCAATGTTTCACAGATGAAAACTGGGACACATGTAGCCAAGCAGCATCAGAGGGGGGTTGAGATGGCAAAAGTTATTAATGAGGAAGAACACACAAACTAGGAGGGGCTGCAAGCAGTTTGCTTTTTCCTGACCCTAATGGGAAAAGTCAAGATTTCAACCCTTCCTGTCCTTTCTCCCTAATGAGTTAATTCATGTAAACTAGTTTTGCACTTTGCATTCAATTTGCAGCAATTACAAACGTAAGTTGAGGACAATGGGAAAAAGAGAGAGAAACTGGGACATTTTAAAAGCAGCTAAAAAAAGTGGGATGACAAATTAATCAGACAGTTGTGGGGTATGTGGTTATATCAGAACAGATCATAACAGCACTAGTCTAGGTACAGACAAGCAATGGTTCCAGAATATTTGGATGCCAATAAAGAATCCTCCCTCTCTCTTTGACACTTTCCTCTTCTCCACCTTGTTTGCAAACTATTTGGTGGTTTCAGGAATGCAAAGAAGTAAAAGGACAACACAGGAGGCTATTTACTTTATAATGATTGCTATAGCAGCAGCTGAGAACACCTGCCAGGAAGAAAAGCAGGTTGTCCCCTATGCAAACAAGCAATCTTTTCATACTGTTTCCTTAGAACACCAAAGTTGCCTTAGAACAAAGTAGTCTGTTTCTGCATTGGGGTCAACTGGCAGTGGCTCTGAAGGGTTTGGGATGAAGCTCTTTCCCACCATTTGGTATCCATGGCCAGCTCTACCATTATGCAAGGGGAGGCAACTGCCTTCGGCAGTAGGTTTTGCATGTTACAAAGAAGCACTTAATTGTTTAGTCATTTAATTTGTGGCAAAGCTAGGAAGTTACTAGGAAAACGCCACAGCTTCCAGCGTCTCACCTTCTGAGAGCTGAAGTCCCCCAAGAGTAATTTTTCCAAGTTCTGTTTTGTTATTCTTGTGCCCTTTCAACACTTTCATGGATTCTGCCTCAGGTATCCAAATAATATCACTAATCTACAGTATAATTCATCTTTATTGGGGATGAGGAGGGGCAGTACCATTTGCTGCTCTGCCTCTGTTGTGCTGCCAATGGATCTTTTATTTAAATTGGAAATGTCAGGAACTGAGCTTGGGACATCTGACATTCAAAGTATATGCCTTACCATGTCATATCTGCTTCTCTTAGAACTGTATTGACCTTCCCCCTGGTGTTATGTGGCCATGATATTTTACAGCAAGCTGCTTAAAAAGAATTCTGAACTAGGAGAGTACAGTACACTGTACTTCCAAAATACTACAGTATGCCTTATGCGCAGGAGTTCCATAACCAAAGCAAGTACACTTAAGTTATTTGCTTTGCTCATGTTCAAAATGGTATGGTTAGTCGAAGAAAAAGTATATTAAAAAACAAAATGGTATGGTTAGTTAATTCTAGACACTGGAGTTAATTGGCTCAGCTTTTGAAGTGACAAAGGCAGGGTTGAAAGCGTAATCTTAACTCCCAGGTCAGAATATGAGTTAATTGGTTCACATTTGGGAAGGATGGGGGCATAGCCTATATAGGACAGTGGGCACGACCCAATTTAGTGATTCTCAGTGGGTTTCCACTGCATTGTGTCAGTGCTGTTGACTGTGGCTGTTTTTGGCTTGGAATGTCTCCTGTCCTGCTAATCAGTTCTCAATCTTTTTAACAGCGAGCACCACTGAAGAGACAGAGCTCCAAATGATGGATGTTAGCTAAGGATGATTTAAATATGCAAGTCCATTTTCTATCTGAAGAGAAAAGAAGTACCATATAAAAAAGACTACTGATTGATTATAGCAGAGATTTTGTACATTTTTTTTAAACTGCAAGATTGTTTTTGTCGTGAAAAAGGCAACAATGTTTAAGTGGAAGGAATGAAGACCTACAAAGGTTTAAGAGAAGCTGTCATTTCAGAACCATCATTTCCAATGGATTTCTTCTAAGAGGATAGAAGGCCTTTGTTGTTTAACATGCTTGTAAAGACACTTAACTTTGGATTAATAATATCAAGACGACATGACTGAGGACTTAAAAGTGCTAGATATGTATGTACCCACAATAGCCTTAGATACAAGAATTTTTAAAAAACCATGACTGTTCATTATATTCTAAACATACATTAAAAAGTTACTAGGCTGCATGTGGTAAATTTTATTTCCCTGGCATAGGAAGGACTTGCCAATTGTTCATCTGAAGAAAGAACTTTGGAATTATCACCTAGACATTTTGTCCTCTCATTAATCTTCAAATGTTAGAAAATGACAGTAAGAACGATTACTTGCTTGTATTCCCTTCTTTTCTATGGCAGTCAAGGTTGTATAAGTGGGGTAATCTCATTTTATATTTATAACACCACATGAGGTAGATCAGTTGCAGGATGATTTTCCAAAGCCCTGTGGTGAGCTTCACATCTCAAGCAGGGATTTCAATCTGGGGTTCTGCTTCTTTTACACTTCTACTGAACTCTTCTATATTTAAGCTCCTATACTTATCTCTCTTTTTGAATGGCAATGCCACAAGACAAGTGCATGACTTATTATACTCCAGGCCATAGCTCAATGTTGCTTGGGTAGTTTAAAGATGACAAATGGTTACCCATGATTGTTTAGTAGTTATTACTGGAACTGTGCATAGTACTGACACTCTCATTTTATTGCTGAAACATCTCATGCAGTCCAACCCCATGCAAATATGTTAATGCTGAATTGTCTTTAGACTCAGTACAGACAGGACTGCAAGCTTTGTACAAAATCAATGATGTTTTTATTGCAGTCCTGCATATGCCTATAAACACTGTCCAAGCATATTCAGTGAATTTTCACTAGCTGCCATCCACTCCAGTGCTGTGGAGGGACAAAGAACTATTTTAACATCCAGTATGTTATTGTTTATCCCACTGTTCATAGAAGCACAGCTGCTTATTTGTCAAGAACATAAACTCATGGAAGTAAACAGTTCATCTGAAAAATGGCATAGTTTAATTCAACAATCAGAATTTGCAAGAGAATCATGTGCTAAAGGTGTCAAATTCACAGTCTGTTTTACTAATTATGAACTTGGTAAGGAGAAAAAACCAGGACAGTATCCTGAATGGATAACAAAATATAAAAATACAAGTTTAAACACTTTCCTAAGTGTGCATGCTGATTTGCCAACATGTATTTTCTTGTTGGATTTGTAACAAAACAGTCCTCCTTGGTCCATTGCTTAACCTAAGAGCAGGGGGTCAGGGCTGCCATCAAGAGTTCCATTTTGTATACAAAGTTGCGCCCTTCCATTTTGTTCCACTGAACTTCTTTGAATGGGCCACGAAGGTAGTTCCATTTACTGTCTTGCAGCACATCACTTTTGGGGAGATCCTTGCACTGACACCGTGGGAACTGTACCATAACCTTGCTGCCACTCTCTGGACCATTGCGTACTGCAGAAAAACAAGCACATATATCAATATCAATAATAATTCATTGGTCCAACCTTCAAGAATATTATACAGACTTCCTGATAAATCAGTAAACAGATGTGGCCATATTTTGATTTCCTAGTATGTATGTATACATTAGAACTGTGTTTCATTATTGATGTACTTTGCTCCAAGGTTCAAAAAGGAGCCCTGGTGGCGCAGAGGTTAAATGCCAGTATTGCAAGTCACCATGCTGCAGGTTTGATTCCAGAGAGCTCCAAAGTTCACTCAGCCTTCCATCCTTTCCGTGGATTGTAGATCGGTAAAATGAGTATCCGGCTTGTGGGGGCAATTAGCTAACACACACTGAAAACTGCTCAATGCAGTGTAGATGTGTAAATTGCTATTGCTTAAAACGGTTTGTAAGCCACTCTGATAGCCTTGTGGCTGAAGAGCGGGGTATAAATAACTAAATAATAATAACTCCTGTCCTCTTCTCCCTCAGTAGTTTTCACAGTCAAAGAAGGAAAGCCGCAATTGCCAGGATCTAGCGCTAATGCAGAGTGCATCTACACTATCCAAGTAATAGCTGTTTGGTACCACTTACTGGTCATGTCTCCTTTCCATGAAATCCTGGGATATGGAGTCTGGTGAGGTACTTAGAAATCTTTATTAGATAAAGACTCTAGTCCTCTACCCTGGAACTCTCTATACAAGCTAAAAAAATCCAAGGATTCCATGGGACAGAGCCATGGCAGTTAAAGTGGTACCAAATTGCTGCAACAGTATAGTGTAGCATGCACTCAAAGGCTTGTTTGTGCACTTTGGAATCCTCCCCTCTCTTTGAACAACAACTTACATCACATCTCACAGTTTATGTATCGAGTTTACTGAATTCACTTGAGATTCACATGTATCACAACTTTCTTTAAGAAGCACAAGACCAAAAAGCCACCCTAGGCATATAGAAATGATCATGCAGTTCCTTGGTACCTGGCCAATATAAATCAAGGAACACAGGCAACACCTAGTGTTGTGCTTCAGGTAAAACCTCAGCCAGAAACATGGCATTTCTCCAGGATGTTTAATCCATGACCCAGTACTTCTAATTAAGGCCACAGCTCAGTACATGCATGCAGTTCCAGATTCAGCCCATAGCATCTCAGGGTAGAACTGAAAAACCTGGAAAGCTACTGCTAGTCAGTAGACCAGGAACAATGAATGGTGAGTTCTTCCCAATGTTGCTGGATTGCAACTCCCATGATCCCTCACCACTGGCTAGGGCTAATGGGAATTGCATCTGGAAGGCCACATGCTATTCAACTCTGCAACTGACAAATGAAACTAAATGGATCAACTGTCTGCTTCCTGGAACTTGGGCCTACAGGAGGCTGCTCCAGAAGCAGCAGAAGTGAAATGGTAAATCAACTAGGCTGCAATATTGTACACACTTGGGAAACAGCTTCATAGTTCAGAGGGAACTATGGCCGATACATTCAATTGGGGTTTTCCTTGCTTCAGGGATGTGTTGGAGCAATCCATCATTCCAAATCTCCTTGCTTCAGGCTGTCCCTCCCTCCGGCCCCCCACCCCAGATTCTTTCACCCATTTCTCTATAAGCAGTTCATTCTTTTAAAAAATTGTAGCACAGCACAAAAGAAGGAGAGCATCAGAAGCCAGGGAAGTTTGGGGCCAAGGAGTTCAAAGGAATAGGCTGCAGCCAAAGCTGAATTTTATGTACTGATTCTCATTTCCTAGCCAAATCTTTGCCTGCAGGTTTCTTTCTTTTCTTTTCTTTTTAATCAACTGATCTATGAAATGCCTAAAGACAGCTGCTAGGTCTGTCAGATAACTGCTTCCAGTACAAAGTTATTTTCTGGGCATGCATACAACCCAGGATTTGACTTTTTAAAGCCTAGAGCATAGATGGTGAACATGTGGTCCTGCAGATGTTGCTGGACTGCAACTCTTTATCAATTTGTGCCACCACAGTAAACAGTGAAATCTAACAACATCTGGAGGACCATATGTTCCCCATCCCTGGTCTTGAATACAATGGTGTAGTAACCAGCTGCCACTGGATAACTGATGTTGATTCCTGAAGTTGGAATTCCTTTCTATACCTCATAGGGTTCATCCAGATATCACAACAATCCACAACGGTGACACCTTTCAATCCCTGATTTGTTCAGCATCATTCCTGAACCTGACACTCTGGCTGCCTTCTCCTCTGACAAGCCAAAGTGACAGGCTACTATGAGTTCATGCCCCACACTAAACAAACCATGGATAGGAGGTCCATGGTTTATTGCCACTGCCACTGCCATCAGGAGCAGTTGGCCACTGCACACTGACAGGCTACTTATGAACAATAAACCCAGGCTTTCCCCAGAAACTTGGTATGTTTTGACATTTGAAATGGATCACTGAAAGAACCACAATTCTCAGTGAGTATGAATTTCCAACACAGTACCTGAAATTGAATAGTCTCCATTTGGTGATGCCACAGTTATGGCTGATGCATTGCCAATACTCTCTACAGGTCCTAAACCCACATGGTTACTGAAACTGAGCACATGCCATCCCATAACTTTGGCCAGCTGCTGAACTGCATGCACTTGATGCTGTGACATCTGAAATAAATAAAAACTATTAGTGTGGTGTTTTTTTTCCCTAGCTTGTTCTCAACAGTCATCAGTACAGAAGCCTTAGTACTCAACAATGTACCCCAGGAACTAAGCGTATTAAGAAATATCAAGTAATACAATGGTCTATATTCTACTATTGGTTCAAACTAGAGTAATGCCATTAAATAAACTGGATTTACCTACATGTTAACTTACTACTAAAAAACTGATTCAATGGGTTTACACTAATTTAGACTAATCAACAATACTAGCTGGACCTGGTGTACCATACACCATTAAAAAACTCCCCCCAAATGCCCGATAGATCTCATGATAACCGTGTAAGGTAGGCTGGTGGATTTAAATTCCTCCTCCCCATTCTCAGCATTCCACTTTTCTGAGAATTGCTGTGGGTGACTCGCTATGTTGCCCTGGCGCTTATTGGGTTTGTACAACAGGCCACCACCGTCAGTTGACTGCTTAAGACCTGTCGCAGCCCGTGACTGGTGAGTGTCTGAGGGAGTGAGATGAGGGAGGGGCCCTTGTGAGGCTGGATATGTAGATGTAGATTGAGTGGCAGGAGCAGATTGTGAGGTGAAAAGGGAATTTGCATGTGGGTGGTGATTGGTTGGGTGTGTTTCCTGAGCAGCCAATCAACACACTAGGAGAGGAAACATGCCTAGGCCTATTGTAAATACCTAAGAGTTTTATTTATATAGATTCCAACCAAAGTCTACAATATTTGGCTGTTATGAACAAGTCTTCATTGCCCTGGTTCACAAATCAGTAAGTCAGGGTTCCAGGAGATCTCTGGCGTATTGCAGTGTTCTTAAGTATGCTGCCCAGTTATTCTTTCTGGAAGTTACTTTGTCAGGAGCTGGCTTATTTTAAAACCTGAATACAAAAGTCCACCTTGCTATTCTAAATAAGTGAGAGTTGTAAGCCAAGAAAAAACTCTGGTCTACAACTCCAGCTTATTAGGAGTAAAACAAACCAGAATTACGGGTTCAGACATCATGCTGAACTAGTGGAAGGTTCCTGATTGTTCATATCTTTCCACAAGCCAAAGGGGCCCGACAGGATTGACAGAGCAGCTTGGTTGTTAATAGTAAACTAGAATTTTAAAAAAATTCTGGCTTAGCATGATGTCTAAATGTATGCCATGGCACAAAGAATAATTTAAAAGTAAAGCATATTTTAAAAGTGTACTCTTGGCAGATAAATCTGGTTTAATAAGCAGTCTACAAACTATTAACTCTGGACTAAAAGAGATTTTACTTGTCACCCCCTCCCCATCTTTTTTGTTGTTACATGAGATTTTTAAATTCTCCCTTTTAAAAAGCACAAGCATGTATTTAATTCTTAGCTGCAAACCAGAAACTGCATTCAAAGACACACAGGCACACCAGCTGAGGCCATACAACATACAGTGCATCTGATAAATGTTTTTCGTTTTCACCTGAGACAGAAGAAAATCTTGTAGCTCCTGTTCTTGATGAGACAGTGTAATCACTCTTCCATCTCTGTGTACCACTCTGATCTGCTCAATACCAATATTCAGCTGGAGCTGAATGGACCTTTGAAAGCATTCAGGTATTAGAACAAGTGGAGCACAGGCTTCATAGAACTGGGACAGAATGATAAAGTTCAAAGTACCACACATCTTGGAAAGGTTAGTTTTTTGGACTACAGCTCCTGGAATTCCCCAACCAGCATTACCAAGCTCTGATTTTCCAAACTCTTATTTTAAAGATACTTGCTTGGCTCACCAGTATACCACAATTTTTGGGGGGAAAAATTATTTTAACCACAGGTCCCATTAATGTTGAGTGAAGTGAAGCAGTAATACAAACCCTGGATAGGGAAATAATCTCAAAATTGGTTATGATCTAGCAAATAAGCATCATAACCACCACTAGGGATGGCTTCCTTAGAATTCTCCTTTTGATAAGGGCCTTTGAATGTTTAAGTTCAATACATCAGCAAGGCAACTCAAGTAGAAATTTACAGATATGTTCCACTATCTCTTCCATTAATGAAGAGAGAAGCATAAGAGACACTGACCCCCCTGCCATTTCACACTCACTTGCATATCTGCTCGTAACCTTGGGAGGTGATCAGGACTTTGACACTCGACTCATAGACATCGTTGATGTTTGACCAGTGGGCCTGAATTTGGGGATCCTCAATACGGCTTGCAAGGCTGTCAATGGTTCGCGCTGTTCTGGAATCATAAGAAACAAACTTTCAGAAGATTTTATGGTAATTTTGCTGTCTATATCACCAGGGGTGAGCAGAGCCTAACATATTATGTTAGGCCAAATATTCACACTCACCAAAATGCCTCTTGAGCTAAACAGATATAGCATTTATGACCAGCAATACTAACACACAATAAATGTTACTAAAGACTTTGATTCCTAATTGTACATAACTAATGCTTATATATTGCACATCAATGTTTTATATGTATTCATAAAGCCAGTATGTATTATTCATTAGGTGAATCATACAAAATAGGGACAAAAGAGCAGGACAGGGAAAATATAGAAGCAACTATCTGGGGGGAAAAACATGCTAGCAAAAAAGTAGCTTTTGAAATTAATTTTCCTTTGATCCATCATATTTTACAAATCTACATTTTATTTTTTTTCTTGTTCTATTATTATTTGTTCCAGATTTACTCTGCCCTCTGTCAAAGAGCTCAGGGCCAGGGTATCACAGAATGGCAGTTGGAAGGAACCCCACAGGTCATCAAGCCCAAATTGTACCAATTCAGAAAGAGCATGATGGCCATCCAACCTTTGTTTAAAAACCTCCAATGGGGAAAAAAAACACCATTTCACTGAAGGGGGTAGTCCAGTCCAATGTCAAACAGCTCTTACCATCAGGATATCCTTTTCTGAAATTTGCATCCACTACTTTTGGGGGTCTACTCTTTGGATCAATAGAAAACAAACTGGCTCCATCTTGCACATGATGATCTTGCAAACATTTGAAGATGGTTATAATATCACCTCTCAATCTTATCTTTTCCAGGCTAAACTCCTAACCATTCCCCACAAGGCTTGGTTTCTGGATGCATTCTAGAATGCTGTTACCCCTTAAGTTCTGTTGCCCAAAAGATACTCCATATAAAGCCTCACCAAAGAAGAACAGAGCAGTACTATTACTTGTCTTGTTCTGGATGCTACATTCATCCTTCACTTTAGTCTGACCATCAGACCACAGTACTACAGTGGCTCTTAACCTAGATATTTCTGGACAGGTATAAGGATATCCACCAAATTTTTAAATGGCTCACTAATTGTACCATCACGAAACTGGAAACCATTCTCAACTCAGCTTCACTCTCTTTTAGTTCTTGAAGCCACACTGGGGTCTCCTCTGGTCTGTCCATCTACAAACACAGCCCTCTAAACACAACAGATGATCACAAGTCACCATTTGGGAATCAGATACATAAGCACAGAACTCTCCACCGACTGACCAACCAATGTCGACCAAAATAGAAAGCAGGTGTCTAGAACTCTTAAACAAGACATTCCTAGGAAATGTGTATCTGACTTGTCAGGTATGAACACATTTCTGCAATATAAATGAATTGCCCAGATTATTTAATTTACAATGAACTTTGCCCTCCAAAGATGTTAATACACACCTGCGTCTCAGAAAGATGTGTTTAGCCTGCTTTATAATCTTCTCCAGAAGCCCCTCACTTGGTTGCAAGGAACTGATCTCATTTTTGTCAAAAGCCTGAGGCCCTGCCAGTCTCATTCTCTTATGACCAAAAGGTGCACTTGCTGGGTGGGGCATCATGCTGGAGCTGAGGGTCTGTTTGTGAAACTGCCAGAAGAAGGGGAAAGTGTTAGAAAAAGCCAATGGTACAGGCCAATTCTAATTTCAAGCCAGAAAGCATCAAACTAGATTGGTGACCAAAGCAACACCTATACACAGTATGATTTTTATTACAACAAAATCAGGGTTTGTAAAACTTACTTTTTGGGACTGAGACTCTCAGAATTCCCCCAGCCAGTGGGGCCTGGCTGGAGAATCCTGGAATTGTAATTTTAAAAGGTACTCTTTTCTAGCTTTGAATAAAATACAGAAGCAAACTGCTATGTTCCAACTTATGGTTTTCAGCTAAAGGTTCCCTTCTTCAAGAGGAAGAGAACCTCTGGGCACTGCCATTGGCCACTTTGGAACTCACACAAGCCAGCTTACTGTTGGGGCTTGTAAATTTCAAGAAGAGTGGCAAAGACAGAAAACAGATCCTGAAACCTAGTTCTTAATATCTAGCTCTGAATATCTGTTCTGTTTCAATTACATGAACAGAAGAGGTTCTCTGCAAGTAAATGACAGTTCCAATCCTCAGAGCAACCAGATCTGTGAAGAACAACAAATCCAAATAACATTGTTCCCTGGAGATTTCTAGGATCCTTTCTTGGATCTTGGTACATTCTATAACCTTCACAGATATTCAAGCAAGTTACTTCTCCTTGCATTATGGAAGAACAGCACCCTCTGGAGGTTTTCATTGGAAGAACTATGATGTGTTTGCACTTTTACTCTTTGGGGAAATTTCTCAGCCACACATAGAAATCAAGGAAGACTCATAGAATGAAGACAATAGGGGACAATGTAATTGTTGGTCCTTACTTACATTTTGAGCAAGAGCGCTTGCTTACTATAACACTGCCTACTGATGTTCACTTGGCTTTGGTATACAGTAGGGGTATTTCTACTATGGCATCCACTGTGGGATGATCTCCAAATTCAGATGAGCCAGGCTATTTATGTGGAGTGCTCCTGCCAACAACTGAAGCTATGTTTGTTTGCTCAGGCATTTTCTTGACTGCTATAATGGCAGCCTTGCCCTTCACCTATTGCAAATGAGATTTTATTGTCTTATTGACTGGTGTTCTTGCATTTTGCTATGATTTTATTTTGGAATTCATTTGGGGATTTATTTTAAAAAGGAAAAGAAGCATTTTAGCTATCTAAAATGAACAAAATAATATACAGGTCAACCCCCATATCCGTGCAGGATACGTTCCAAAACCACCCCCCTGGATACCTGAAACTGTGGATAGCAGGGAACCCTATTGTATTTTCAATGATGTAAATGCTGGAAGTTGACCACAGAATCACATTGGAGGACCTAGAAATGCCTACAGATAACTTTTTTTTTCAGACGTGAATAAGTGAAACTGTGGATACCGAATCAGCGGATACAGAGGGTGACCTGCACTATGATAAAAAAAAAGCAGAACCACAAGAGGCTCACTAGTATATCAAGATCAGCAAAATGCTTCTCAGTAACCTATCAAAAGCTGTTATACCACTGGTATATTGAATACACTAGATTCTCCCCAGCTTGGTAGCCCCCACATGTGTTGGACTACACCTCCCAGAAGCTTCCAGCTAGTTCTCTTCTAGTCCAGGCATTGGCAATTTCATAGGGTCTGGAAGCTAATTTTCCATCCTGTGAACCCATCAAGGGCTGCACTTCCTCAAAACTGAAAGTCACATGAAGTGTGCTTCCAGTTTTCAAAAAATGCTGTTTGGAGTAAAACAAAGCATACAGCATTGAGGGAGGGGGTTGCCTTGTTTTGAGGAACTGCCACTCCTAGAGGCTTCCAGGTGTAAAGGGAGCTGCATTCAACCTATGGACTGCATGCTGCTCATCCTACTGTACTCCAACAAATTTGAAAGGCACTAGGTTGGGGGAGAGGCTAGAGTACACTTAATTTCTGAGAGGCCAAATATTTCTGCTGCCGCAAACTGAATCCACAATAGATGAATGTTGGGATTAGTTGGGCTTTGTCAACTTTCTCCACCTTCTCAGATGCACAAATCCCAAATACCCTGTTTGGGATTTCACCCTCCACGTCAAAATGGCCTTCTGCAAGCACCACTGAAACGTTCCCAGGCTGAGCCAGGATCATCAGACTGTAGTTGTTGTTTTGTCAAACTGGCTATTTGATTACAGAAAAGAACATGGACAAATTTATAAAAACAATGGTTCTCAGAACCCAGAATAAACCATTGATACACACACACACTGCCAATGCTACTATCTGGGGTGAGGGTATAGGGTGGAAATCACAGAAGAAAAGACTCATGGAAAATCCCACAGTTCTTAATGGAAGTATTACATTGTAAAGTTCTACTGAAACACTGCTGAAAAGAGGACAGCCTAGACACAGTCTCTCTCATAGGAAGAGTCCATTACCTCCCTGATCAGCTGGTGCAAATTATGTTCTAGAACATAAAGGTGATCCTCTGGACTTTGTTTCTCAGAGGCAGACTTTTGGGATTTCTTGTCATCTGAAGAGTGACACAAAGAAATAGATAGCTGCAAGCCTACAAAATGAAATGGGGACAAAGAAAACAATATGACTTATGGTTCCACATAATCTTCAGCAACACATCCACTTATCCAATACACATGTGATCAATGTGAAGTTGAAGGCTTTCACGGCCGGCATCCATAGATTTTCCTTGTTTTTTTTCTTTTTCCGGGCTGTGAGGCTGTGTTCTGGAATAGTTTCTTTCTGGTGTTTCGCCTGCATCTGTGGCTGGCATCCTCAGAGAATGGTTGTATAGGTGTGTGTGTGGAGTTTATATGCTGTGAACCTTTGTTGTGGAGGATATGTAAATTTGTGTAATTGAATGGTTAGTTTCTGGGTATAGAAATGCAAGGCTTGTTAGTGTCTGTTTGGCTAATAGTTGATTGATGGGCCATTATCTGCTGGGAATCCCCCTGTCCCTGGGTGGAATTCTTTTGTAAGTGCTGTGTTTTGATTCTATTGTATTTCAAAACTGGAAGCCAGATTTTGTTTACTTTTAACGTTTCTTCTTGGAACTAGCAATTATAGCTTGGCTCAAGAATAACAACAAACATCCAGCCCACACAGTACAAAAATCTAACATGTAGGTTCAGCTAAAAACAACAGTCCAATAAAATAGATCTGAGGAAAAAGTCAAAGAAAATTAATGGGTCTTCAAGAGCTTTCCTAAAAGCCTGTTAAGATCCCAAGAAGCAACCCATTACAGAGTTATGGGGCGTATGTAGAAAAGACCCCCACCCTTGCACCTACCAAACTACCTTAAAGGTGGGCAAATAACATGATTCTCTGTTACTGGTCTAAAAGAACAGTCAAGAATGTACAAGTCAAGATGGTTCTTCCAAGTAGCTTGATCCCAAGCCAGTTATGTTGATTTTGTTATCTTCTAAAATTTAGAAGTGGGCAAAATCTAAACAGGTTAAAACAGCATCTCTGAAAAGCAGTTCTTGGAAAGGCTCCTTTTGGGGGGATTATGATTCCTGGAAAATTCCAATTAGGGTATCTGGAGGATTCTCAAAACTGTGGTCCAAAAAAAGGTCAATTTTCCAAGGTCTGCTGAAGAGTTATACAACTTAAGATGTGCTAGACTAAATGAAAGGTTTACAGTGCCTCTCTGATGCTTCCTCTTTCTCCATCCCAGCCAACAGTTTGCCAGATCCCTGATTTTAATTTATTTAACCTCTCTGTGATTTTTACCTGGAAATGGCTGGGAAATTATTTGGTTCTTCACAACTATGTGAGGAATTTGAGATTTAATCTGCACAGCTTCTCGAGACAGTTGGGCAAAGATTTCCTTACACAACAGGACATTCTGTGCAGTCTCCAGTTTTGTCTGCCAGTGCAGAGCCCCTAAATGAGAAAGAATGCAACAGTCATAAGCAATAACTAGAGTTTGGACAATCACCCAGCTTTACCTTAATCATGGTTCTAACTGCCTCATCAAGAGAAACTGAAGGGAAGGGGCTGGTACTGCACATTTCCCAATACTTGTACCTGATCTGTAGGTTAAGCAGCATGTATTATTTTCTGTGCTAGCTTCACATGACCTGGTAGGCATTTGCATAGAAGCCATTCATAAGAAAGGACTGTGTCTTCTTGCACGGCAGGGGGTTGGACTGGATGGCCCTCATGGTCTCTTCCAACTATGATGCTACAGTATTGTCATATTTAATGGTGACTTTAAACTGTGTGTGGTGGGAGAGTAAGGGCACTGCAAGTTTGTCCCTACAAAACAAATTTACTAAAGCAGGGTGGAAAATGTTTGGCCCTCCAGATACTCTGGTCTATAATTACCACTGGCCCCATGCAGCACTGCGAGTGGTAAGGGATTATGGGAGTTGCAGCTCAAGATGTCTGGAGGGTCACCCCTGCACTAGAGCAACTTTACTACTTCTTTCCCGCTTGTTCAACATAACACACTGCAGGCATGCATATATACAACTCTAGCTAGAACTAGGAGACAATAATTTCTCACTTGATTTTTACCTCCATGTGCCCCATGGCAGTTAATGCTTCAGAAAATAATGTAATATTCATAATTTACACACTTCTGAGACTTAATATTGAAGGAACATGGCTGAATATGACTATACCTGGCCTTGATTTCAGAAGAGGTCTTTTAAAAAGATTGACTGTACCAAGATCCCCTATATCTGGTGCTTGTTTCTGAATAGATACCTAGAATTAAAAAGAGGAAAAAAGAGGAAGACTGGGTTGTTTTGTATTCTGTGAATACTAATAAGATCTACAAAATATGATGTGGACAAACCTTGATATAGGCAGATCCCTCTAAATCACTGGGAATCTGAACATCCAGGGGACAGTAATCTTCAGGAATCTTTTTATCCAGATCAATGTCTGTGTTTTTTATTACTTCAAATGTACCATGATGAGGAAACAAAGACCCTAAGAAAAGAAAAATTGCAACAGATCAGTCTGTTGAAGACACCTAAGCTATACAGCATACATGACAAATATTCAAAATATTAGGTGGATTTGTCATGATGTTGGTACTATAAACATAGGTTCAAATGAAGTACAGCACACCCTAATATCTAAAGTTTTAGAGAATATAGCAATATTATATGCAACAAAGACCACAGGACTAGCACTTGACACAAATATTTTACTTGCATCTCATACTAGTGTTTCCAAAGAAACGGTAAATTATCTTACAGAAGCTTAACAGTCCTTACCTGACAGTGATGTTCTTATAATAATACTTCCTTAAAATTAACATAATGCTTTTGTGTTCAAATCACATACATTGCTAGTAATTCTTACAACAAGTCTCTAAAACAGACAAATTTCCATATTGCAAACAAAGGTTGATATTGAGGGACTGTGACGGCTTTAATCACACCTATAGTAGTTAGCTCATTACAGAGGTGAGATATATACTAGGATTTCCCCGAATCACAACAAGAAAATGGTTAGCCACAACAGCCAAAAGCTAACGAACTACTGAAAAATTTGCACAGTATGAGAAGTAGTTAGCAGAAGTCTGGGCTACCTGCTATTTATTTTTATTAAAACATTTATACCCCTACCCTCTATCACAATATCTTAGGGCAGTTTACAAGTAAAATCCATTAAAACAGATTACAACAATTTGAAACAGTGACTATGGTTTACAGAATCTATATGAAATATTAAACAATTTAACATGTTTTTAAAAGCAGGTTAAAAAGATGAATGCAATTTGTGCATTAACATTTTTGAGTAAATAGTAAGTCCCTAAAGGCTTCAGTAAACAGCCAGGTTTTTACTTATTTTATTTATTTAGGTATTTATACCCCACTCTTCAGCCACAAAGGCTCTCAGAACGGCTTACAAATTGTTAAGCAATACCACTTTACACATCTACACTGATTTATAGTGCACTAGGCACTAAGTGGTTTCCAATGTGTATTAGCTAATTGCCCCCTCAAGCCAGGTGCTAGTTTTACTGACCTACAAAAGCATAGAAGGCTGAGTGAACTTTGGGGATTGAACTTGGAACGTTATGGCTGCAGTACTGGCATTTAAGCACTGCGCCACCAGGGCTCCCTACTTGGTGCCAAAATGAAGCAGTGTAGGTATCAATTTATCTTTCCCTTCCCTCTCTGTGCTGGTTTGATCAGTTCAAGAGAGACAAAACCTAAATATTTAAGAAGAGGTGGTCTTCAGAAATATCAGATTAATGAAACTTTAGACATAATTCTTTGCTTACCATACCTGCGCTCCTGTAGCTCAAGTCCCCAAGGATTTTATCTCCCACTTTCCTCAGCTTCCAGTGCTGCCTCAATCGTAACAATTCAGAGTTGAAGTCTCTTTGTCGCCTGTTCTCTTGATTTTCTGCAACCGATTTAGACAACCTTTCTGCTCCTTTCAGAAGAATTTGAGCTGCTCCAGCCAATGATTTCTTCTTGGAAACCAATTGTAAAACTTGGGGATTCTAGAAAAGAACAAACTCAGAACTGCAATCAATTCCAACATGATCTTGTTACACTACACTATTTTTAAAAATTTAAGAAGAAAAGAAACTGGCATAGATAGTGACCAAAGCAGACTTCTAAAACTTAGCAAGCAAACCTTTCTTGAGGCAAATTAAAGGCAGGCATTGAAGATTATTCCTTCCCTCTTTAAAAGAATGATGCATATCTGTCACAGAGCTGAACTAAACCCTCATTCAGATGCAATCCAGCCTTCCTCTAAACATGCACAATGATGGAAACATCTCCAGAAGGCAAAAAAATCTGCACAATCTGCAGAAGGGGATTAATGGGATGTGATGCCATCATGTACAACATTATTGGCAGGGGCAAAAAGATGAACAGTGTGCTTTTGAAATCTTTCTAACAGTAGCAACATACTATGTCTCACTACTCATTTTCAAAGTTGAGCTCCATCACTGATTTGCTGGCAGACATGATGACAGAATGTGAGCTGCCTGCGCTTGGTTTGAAAGTCTAGATTTTTGAAACAGAAATGCGTTATTCCATCTTTTTTCAACAGAACAGACACACTGAAATGGATGAGATTAGACTGGGGTAAAGGGGTAGGTTGTGGTTATAGGACACAATCTAGATATAAATGATCAGTGTACACAGACATGTTGATTTGTTTGGGCAGGAAACGATTGTGTGTGTGTGTGTGTGTGTGAGTGAGTGAGTGAAAAGCATGTATTTTTGTCTGAAGGGCCCCAGAAACTGCATAAAATGCCTTGGGTGGGGGTGGGGGTGGTGTATGTAGCAGAAGGGATGCAATTCCCTTCTGTGCTGCTTACCTTACAAATCAGGATTCCTAAACCAGGAAAAAATCCCTAATTTTTTATCCTGGTTTGTAAAGGGAGATGAAAGCCAGGACCCCCGGCAGGGGTAACACACTCAATAAACAACTTCTGGTTTATTTAGCTGCCCCCTCTAACAGACACACCAGTAAACATACCTTATGTATTCGGACAGACATACTTCCATTAACAATGCCTTTGACAAAGGCTCCTTTTTACAAAGACTTTTTATGGGAGCCTAGCCTAGCTCAGCTTCCCAGCTGTTTTTTTTTTTTTTTCTGTCTAGCTGGAGGTTGTTTTTTTCCCCCAGCATTGGCAGTGGGAAGATGATGAAAAAGGGCTGGGGAAAGACAGATTTTCATTGTTGGGTGGTAGCAGCATGGCTGTAGCAAACACTGCAATAAAGCTTGACTTGAGAAAGAATGGTCAGGGCTTCTTAAACTCTTCCCACTTTTTGTAATTAATTTTTTGTAATTACTTTTTGTAATTAAAAAAAAAGGTACTATAGGTATAATTTTTACATGAGGGTTCCTTGAGATCTGAAAAGTATTTCAAGGGTTCCTCCAGAGTAAAAAGGTTGAGAAAGGCTGATCTAGACAGAGAGGAAAAAAGAGTTGAGAGACAGAGACACAGAGGTGTGTATCTAGAGGAAGGGAGTTAGACAGAGAACAGTTAAAGTCTGCCAGATGTTTGCAATTAGAACACATGTGGGAGACTTACTATGACTCTAAGTTCATCATGTACTTAGAAAAGGAAACACTAAGGGGGGCAGAATTTTATATCTCCCAATAAGTATATTTGCTGATTTTTGTTTATTTTATTTTTAAGAAAGAGGAAAAAAGTTAGAGGAAAAGTTAGATTGTATACATTGTATAATATGATGTATGGAAAAAATAGTCATGTAACTTAATATATTTTTTTTAAAAAGTCTGCCAAATGTTTGATTTTAATGTAACCATTCTGAGCTTGAAGCAACTCACTTAAGATACGTTCTTCAATAAAAGTTACAGTTTGTTTTATAGTGGTTGACTTGGACTAAATCGATTGCTAATAACTGGAAAGAAGAGACAACACGCTACCTAAAATACTGTCACTGATTTATGGAGACACTTGGGACCCTAGCCCCTTTACACTTAAGGACAGTGTTTAAAGAGTAGAAATAGGGTAAAGTGTTGATGACTGGGTGCCTTGTAAGGTTGGTAGCATGAGACCAACCACTTGTTAACAAAGGTATCATTACATAAGTAAATCCCAGGAACACACTTGCTTCATTAACTGAGGTATACCTGTATACCCCTCATTGACAAGAACACAGAATTCTCCAGCATTTACTGTGTGTAAATGAGACCAATGCTTAGTCATGATTAACATTTCCTCCAGTTTATTCCCATAATCCATGTTAATTATCCCACTTCAATCACTGTCCTTTTATACTGACATTTTCTAACGAGGCGCTGGAAATTAAGAAGGATTCTTGGGAAGATATCCTCTGTTAATAGAACTGTCAAGGTGAAACAAAATTCATAGTGTCATCTAACTAAATGGAGGAGTATTAAGACTCTTACAATAACTCTCACAGTCACTTGAGCAGAATAAGTAAAACCAGTGGGTGGTACCTGCTTTTGGGAAAGTGGCTCTTGAATAACTGGATCCAGAGTCATGAATTTTTTGTCTTTGACAATGCTGAGAACATCATACAGCACACACATCTCAGTCAAGGCACTTCTTAAGTTATTCCTCACTGAATCCCAAGGCCACAGAGAAGGCTGGAACTTGACCACACCTAAAGAACACAAAGTAGAAACACAGGAAGAATAAGCTATTTCTAGAATTATGGGAAGAGCCATTTCTTTCCCAACAGGTTCAGCAACAAATATAGAGATGGATCCCTCTCTCCATTTCCTTTTCAACTTAGTGGACTCCATTTCCTTGGAAACTCCTAGTTACGAAAAAAAGAAAGAAAAATACTGATAATGGCAGAACAAAGCTTGCCCATCACTACTAATTTCCCTTTGTAATATATAGCTACAGGGGAATATTAGGAGTTTTCCAGGATGCACACTGTTCATGGTGGACAACAAGGAGACTCTGACTAGCACTTAAAGAACCTAGAAAATTCAGGTGGATTCAAACCAAAGGAGTATTTAACCCAGTATTATTCTCTCAGTGTGGAACCCCAGATGCCTTTGCAAAGTCTACAAACAAGGATGTGGAAACAACAACACCTAATACTGGAGGTCCCTGAGAGAATGTCAACTCCTTAGTTTAAATTTTACCAGACAGGTGGGGAAGAGGAGATATAGGCAGCCAGATCACAGCAGTGGAAGAAACAAAGACTTGAGGCAGGACATAATTCAGTGGTAGCAAGCATGTTTTCCAGACAGAAGGTCCAGGATTCAATTCCTGACATCAGGTTTAGAAATGTATAAAATCTGGGAGAACTGTGCCAGTCAGTGTAGAGACAGAGCCTGAGGTCTGATTCTGTACAGGGAAATTTTCTATGCTGTGCAGTTCAGGAGCATGGGATTTTCATCCCTGAAAATCACAACTCCCCAATCCCATATCTTTAACCAAGCTGGCCTAGACTGAGGACAGCTGATGTCCTATAAAACGTGTGTTAAAACACCAAAGGATACTTGCTCTACATTAAAGGTACTTCCCACCTCCTTATGAACTCAGGGACTGATGATACTGTTCACATAACTCCCCCGCCCTCTGGCACAAACAACACAGAACAGAGCTGTAGAGCTGGAAGCCAGTAGGAAAAGAGGCTGCACTACAGCTGTACTGATTGAATCAAGAAAGCCACGGCCTGAATTTGCAAGACCTGAGCAGGGGAGTTGATGACCAGGGCTGCCCCTGCACTGCAGAAATAATCCTGTTTGACACTGTTTAACTACCATGGCTCAATGCTATGGAATTCTGGGATTTGTAGTTTTGTGAGCTATTTCGCCTTCTGTGTTTGAGAGCTCTGGTGCCGCAACAAACTACAAATCCCATGATTCCATAACATGGAGCCATGGCAGTTAAAGCAGTGTCAAACTGGATTATTTCTGCAGTGTAGATGCAGCACAGAACTCTTGGAAGTCTCTCATTCATAGCATCGCCATAAGTCAAAGTCAACTTGACGGCAAATAAAAGCAACAACAAAGGGGTAGGAGGATTCCCAAAGAGTCATCTAGTCCAGTGGTTCTTAACTTGTGATCCAGGGACCCCCAGGGGTCCACGATGTCCTCAAAGGAGGTCCACAAAGGCGTAAGGCTGCTCAGCCCACCTCCTCCCTGCAGCGGAGTGGCCACATGATGGGAGCCAAGGCAAAGGTTGCTTGGCTGATTGGGCCTGCACATTGCCATTCAATCTGCTCCAGCCACAAACTTACAGGAAGAAGCAGGAGAAAAGTCTTCCTTCCCCCTCCAGTGCCTCTGAGGGAAGGTTTCATGGATGGTGTAATTGTATTATTATTACTATTATTGTTATTATTAGGATTTTAAATCTTGATTTAAGTCTTGGGGATCCACAGCAACAAAAAAAATATATATTGTGTCCAGTTCTGGGCATCACAATTCAAAAAGGACATTGACAAGCTGGAACGTGTCCAGAAGAGGGCGACCAAAATGGTGGGAGGTCTGGAAGCCATGCCCTATGAGGAACGGCTTAGGGAATTGGGCATGTTTAGTCTGGAGAAGAGAAGGCTTAGAGGGAACATGACAGCCATGTTTAAATATTTGAAGGGATGGAGCAAGTTTGTCTTCTGTTGCTCCAGAGACTAGGACATGGAGCAATGGGTTCAAACTACAGGAAAAGAGATTCCGCCTAAACATTAGGAAGAACTTCCTTGACAATAAGAGCTGTTCACCAGTGGAATGTGCTGCTTCGGAGTGTGGTGGAGTCTCCTTCTTTGGAGGTTTTTAAACAGAGACCGGATGGCCATTTATTGGGAGTGCTTGGGTTGTGTATTCTCTGCATAGCAGGGGGTCAGACTAGATGGTCCTTGTGGTCTCTTCCAACTCTTGTGACGGTATATTTAAAGGGGGTCCCTGGTAAAGAAAAGGTTAAGAGCCATTACTCTAGTCCAACCTCCTACATTACAGAAGGAAGCTAAGTGAATGGAGCCATGCAGTGATGCTCTTTTCCACCCCTGGCTGGTTGCCTAATCCGGTGATTCCCAAACCTTGGTCCTCCAGCTACTTTGGACTTCAGCTCCCAGAATTCCTGACCACTGGATAAGCTGGCTGGGGCTTCTGGGAGTTGAAGTCCAAAAGACCTGGAGGACCAAAGTTTGGAAAGCCCTGAGATTCTGCAGCTTCTGGGGGAATCTACAGCAACGGTTCCCAAACCTTGGTCCTCCAGCTGTTTTGGACTTCAGCTCCCAGAATTCCTGGGTGTTGGCCATGCTGCCTGGGGCTTCTGGGAGTTGGAGTCCAAAAGACCTGGAGGGAGGGAACCACATACGGTCTAACCCTGCACACCCACCCTCCTCAGCCTCTCCCGCCCCGTTCCTGTCACCTTCCTCCTCCTCCTCGTCCCCTCCGCCGCCTCCGGGCCAGTCTCGGCTCCCGCCACCCGGGACGGGCTCGTCCTCTTCGGAGCCGGAGCTGCCTTGGCTGAAGTCGATGCGCTGCGCCAGGCGGGCCAGGTTCTGCGACATCGACAGCGGCTGCAGGTAAGTCTCGCTCCCGTCCAGGCCCACCTCTTGCACATGCTTCTCGCAAGCCGACTCGATGCTGATCCGCACCGCCTGGACGCCTGACATCTTCCCGCTCTCGCTGCTCCCGGTCCTCAGAGTGAAAAGCTCTCCCTCAGGAAGGCCCTGAGCATGCGCAGTAAGAACTACGGTGCCCGTAAGGGACCAGACGGGGTGAAGCGGAAGGCAGAAAAAGGGATTGACGCCACCTAGCGGCAGCCAGTAGATAAAGCGCGAGCGTGCTTTCGGGTCTTTTCGGAATTGCTCGAAGGCAATCTAGCCAATCCCTGTGGCCTAATCCACATGCTACGCAAATACAGCTGTCCCCCCGTATCCACGGCTTTGGTATCCACGGATTTAAGTATTCAACGGCTTAGAATCATAGAATTGTAGAGTTAGAAGAGACCACGAGGGCCATCCAGTCCAACCCCCTGCCATGCAGGAAATCACGATCAAAGCATCCCCAACAGATGGCCATCCAGCCTCTGTTTAAAGTCCTCCAAGGAAGGAGACCCCACCACGCTCCGAGGGAGTGCGTTCCACTGCCGAACAGCTCTTACTGTCAAAAAGTTCCTCCTAATGTTGAGGTGGCTGAACGAGACTACGTGCGAAAGGGATCTAGGAGTCCTAGTAGACCACAAGTTGAACATGAGTCAACAGTGTGATGCGGCAGCTAAAAAGGCCAATGTGATTATGGGTTGTATCAATAGAAGTATAGTGTCCAGATCAAGGGAAGTAATAGTGTCGCTCTATTCTGCCTTGGTCAGACCTCACCTAGAATACTGTGTCCAGTTCTAGCACCACAGCACCACAATTCAAAAAGGATATTGACAAATTGGAGCATGTCCAGAGAAGGGAGACTAAAATGGTGAAAGGTCTGGAAACCATGCTTTAAGAAAATCATAATCCAAAGAGCAAATCTTGATTTTGCCATCTTATATAAGGGACACCATTTTTTGGACTGACTATGTGACAGATGTTGCTGTCCTTGAGCAAGCAAGGATCACCAGCATTGAGGCCATGATATTGAGAACACAGCTGTGCTGGGCAGGGCACATTTCTAGGATGGAGGACCATCGCCTCCCAAAAATAGTACTCTACGGTGAACTCGCCATGGGTCAGCGTAAGAGGGGCACTCCAAAAAAACAATACAAGGACTCCCTGAAACAACACCTCAGGCTCGGCCAAATTGATCACCAACAATGGTCTGCCCTGGATTCACATCGGGAGGCATGGAGACGCACTATCCACAATGCTGCAGCCTTATTTGAGAGCTCACGCTGAACAAGTCTTGAAGAGGAACGACAATGCAGAAAGAATCACAACCCGGAAACTTCACCCAAGGAGACCTTCTGCTGTACTTTCTGCTACCGGACTTTTTATCTCGGATTGGCCTTTTTAGTCATCAGCGCGCTTGCAGAAAGCACAGGAGGAGTCCTTCCTGAATCTTCGTTTGCGAAGAAAAGCCAATGAGAGAGTGAGCATATAATGGGACTTGAGTATTCACGGATTTTGGTATCCACGGGGGAGGTGGATACCAAACCCCAGCGAATATGAAGGGACAACTGTAACCCAGTTTGAAACTGGATTATTTGTCACAGCTCTCTCCTATTGAATCCCGGGATTTGTAGTTTTGCAAAGTCCTTCTCTGCCAAAGCATGCCGGTGCCTCACCAAACTACAAACCCCAGGATTCCATAGAAAGGAGCCATGGCAAATACAGTAGGACCCCTGTATGCACTGATTCAATTATCCACAGGACACAAAACAGCACACCTACCACAGAGTCTTCCTAGAAAATGTCTCCTCTCTAGTCATTTTCTACATCCTGCAAGACAATGCTATGTTATTTTAAACTGGAAGTCCCATTATTCTCAATGGTGTTCGCTATTATCCCCAGTTTTTAGTATCCACAGGGCCCCCTCAGAACCAATCCCCAGTGGATATGGAGATCCTACTGTAGTGTGGATTTGGCCTGTTATGGTGCTACTGTTCCACTTCAAGGGCTCTGGCTGCCTCCTCCTGTGGGATTATGGGACTTGTAGTTTAGTGAGGCCTAAGAGCTCTCTGGCTGAGGGTTCTAAATGCCCTTTCCTAAACTGCATATCCCAGGATTCCAGAAGAGGCAACCCGAGCCGTTAAAGTGGAATAATAGCGCTGTAACAGTGTAGTCGATACATTTTCTGTGAAGCTCTTGCTAGTGTTACATAGCAGGGAGCTTGTGATTGCTGCTGCCCAAGAAAAAATTATCTTCGATTTTTTCAAGCTTCCCCTCCTCAAGGTCCAGGAGAGACTTCTGACTTGATTTTAGAGGATTTCATTTTAAGGCATTTCTAGATTAGAGTCCCCACTGAGCTGTGGCAAGTTCTGGGTGACTTGGACCAAATCACCATCCCTCAGCCAGACCTACTTCACAGGGTTGTTGTGAGGATAAAGGGAACAGGACAACCAAGTAAACTAAAGCAAGGCTATAAGTGTGACTATTAAATAAGTAATAAAATCTGAGTCTGGTGAAACACATATCAGAAGCCAGTGTGTAGTGGTTTGAGTGTTGAACTAGGATTCCAGAGTTTGTTGTTAATTGGCACCAAGTTGATTTCAATTTATGGCAAATCTATGAAGAAGAGACCTCCAAGTCACCCTATCATTAACAGCCCTTCTCAGGTCTTGCACACTCAGGAGGGTGGCTTCCTTGACTGTGTCTATTACTGTTGTTGCTTATTATATATATTATATCCATCTGTAATGTAGCCTTCCTTTTCGCCTACTGCTTTCTACCTTACCAAACATTATTCTAGTGAGTCATGTCTTCTCATAATACATCCAACATAGGACAATCTCATTTTAGTCATCTTAGCTTCTAGGGAGAGTTCAGGCTTGATTTGCTCTAGGACCCATTTATTTCTCTTTTTAGCAGTCCACAGTATCCACAGACCTCTTCTCAAGTACCACATTTCATATGAGTGGATTTTCTTCCTATCATCCTATCATGCGTTGCAGAGTGGCGGGATAGAAATAAAAATTTATTTTTATTATTATTATTATTATTATTATTATTATTATTATCTTTCTTCACTGTCCAGCTTTCACAACCAGACATAGAATTTGGAATTATGATGGCATCGACAAGCTTAACTTTAGTACTGAATTATATATCTTTACACTTCAGGATCTTGTCTAGTTCCTTTCAAATCTGTCCTTCTGAATTCGAGTATTCTGATTTCTTGACTGCAGTCTCCATTCTGATTAATGACTGAACCAAGGTATGGAAAATCTTGAACTATTTCAATGTCTTCACCCTCAACTTTAAATTCATGTATATCATCTATGAACATTATTTTTGTTTTCTTAATGTTCAATTGTAAACCTGCCTTTGCACTTTCTTCCTTGACCTTCTTCAGGAATCATTCCAAGTCTTTGCTGTTTTCTCTCCTTTATGGATCTGAAACATGGGTCACCTATCGCCACCACTTACGACTTCTCGAACGCTTCCACCAGCGCTGTTTACGCACAATCCTAAATATACACTGGACTGACTATGTGATGAATGTTGCTGTCCTTGAGCAAGCAGGGATCACCAGCATTGAGGCCATGATATTGAGAACACAGCTGCACTGGGCAGGGCATGTGTCTAGGATGGAGGACCATCTCCTCCCCAAAATAGTACTCTACAGTGAACTCGCCATGGGTCAGCGTAAGAGGGGCGCTCCAAAAAAGCGATACAAGGACTCCCTGAAACAACATCCCAATGCCTGGGTTCGGGGCTGCTACCATGAGAACCTCCGTTTTATCTGAATTCAGCTTCAATTTGTTTTCCCTCATTCAGTCCATTACTGCCCTAAGACAATCATTAAGAGAAGAGATACCATCTGAAGTCAGAGCTGAAAACCGAGGCATGGATAAATAATATCTAGGTGTCATCAGCGTACTGATAACACCCCGCCCCATGCCTCCGGATGATCTCTCCCAGCGGCTTCATGTATATATTGAATAGCATCGGGGACAGGATGGTGCCTTGTGGGACGCCACAATTAAGCTCTTTCTTTGTAGAGCGACTGTCCCCGAGCATTACCCTCTGGAATCTGCCCAAGAGGAAGGAACGGAAACACTGTAGTGCAGTGCCTCCAATTCCTAGCCCTCTCAGGCGATCTAAGAGGATGTCATGATCTATTGTGTCAAAAGCTGCTGAGAGATCCAGTAGCATCAACAGGGTCACACTACCCCTGTTGATGCTCAGGCGAAGGTCATCAGCCAAGGCAACCATGGCAGTCTCAACTCCGAATCCCGCCCTAAAGCCAGTTTGCAATGGATCTAGATAATCAGTTTCTTCCAAGACAGCTTGTAGTTGGAAAGCAACCACCCTCTTGATCACCTTGCTCAAAAAAGGTAGTAAGGAGACTGGCCTATAGTTCTTCATATCCAGAGGGTCAAGGGAAGGTCTTTTTTCGTCTGGCTCTTCAGCAAAAGCCTGTCTGACACAGAAGATCCGACCAGCAGCACTTCTGTCATCAGCATAGCCTCTTTCCTCACCAGAACATGCAATTCCACCACCACAGAACGGTGGTGCCATAGATAAGTGACTCCAGGAGACCAGGGTTCAAATCTGGCCATGGAAACTCAATCTCACTAGGCCATGGAAACTTGATGAGCCTCAGAGGAAGGGAATGGCAAACCTTCCCTGAATAAACCTTGTAAAGAAAACCCTGTAATAGGTGTCAGGATATTGGGACATACAGTAAGTAGATTTATTCTGTAGAGCTGGGATATAGCAAACAGTCTACACAGATCTGGAGAGCTAGTGGCAGTTGCAAATGTATCAGTACTGATGAGCTCCAGCTCTGGTGCAGAGCTGACTGGGGGAGGTGCTAGGAACTCTGCAGAGCTGGGTACTTAGTTTGTCCTATAGAGCTGAACTGAGTAGTTCTGTGTTGGATTTCACAGAGTGAAGATGTTTTCTTTTGAATGATGTATATATTTGTAAATACTCTTCATTATGCTCAAGTAAAGAGAAGCAGTTTATTTTAGACACAAAGCTATGTGTCTGTGGCTTTATTCTTATGCCTGAAGGAACACTGCTGTCTATTTTATGCTGCCTGGGACCAGTTTAGGTTCCCAGTGCGCGCTACCACCTGACAATAGGTTCATCTTAGGGTTGCTATTAAGTTGGAAACAGCTTGAAGGCACACAACTAGGGAGACATCCCCAGAGAGCTCTACACTGACAGCAATATACAGCAGGACCCCCATATCCGCAGGGGACTGGTTCCAGGCCCCACCATGGATAGTGAAATCTGCGGATAATAGTGAATGCCCTCACCGCTGCCACCAGACACACACACACACCCAGAGAAGGGAGAAAGGAGATGAGCTTCCTCCTCTCTCCCTTCCCACCCCCCCCCCTGCCAGCTCCGCCGCAACACCGGACCCCGCACCCCACAGAGAAGAGAGGCCGCGAGCTCTCCCCCTCCCTGCCAGCAGGTCTGCCACACCACTGAAACCCTCCTGGGGGAAGGGAGGGGGAGGTGAGCTCACCTCTTCCCTCCCTCCCCACCCACCGTTGCCTTTTTTAAGGGGGAAAACTCTGGGTTTTTAATCTCACCTGGACTTCTTCCCTAACTTGTACATAGGGCTGGAAGTTTTGCACAATAATTAAAAGCAGTCCATCAATAGAGCTTGCTTCTGAGTATCTCACACAGGATCTCAAAGAGTAGCTGTAAAGGCAAGCTCGCCTCCTCCTTCCCTCCCCCTCCTTCCCAACCACCCCCGCCATCGCCATCCGCAGATAATTGAATCAGGGGATAGTGAATCAGCGGATGCCGGGGTGCTACTGTACTGTATCAGCCTGGAACTTTTGTGGGTGTAAAGCTGTTGCCATTGCAAGGGGGAAATTCCTAAGTTTCAAACTGTGGACTTTTTCGGACGGTCAAAAATAACGCAAGCAGCCTCGTCGTGTTGCGAGGCTGCTGCGCTGCAGAGCATCGGTTTTGGATGGCGCTCTCCCCTGCCGGTACCGTTGCGGTACCGCGGGGAGATTTGAGCATCATATTTTGTCGATTTTTAAGCACGAAAGTTGATCGTGATTAAAAACCAACGAAATATGACACTCAAATCTCCCCGCGGTACCGCAACAGTACCGGCAGGGGAGAGCGTCATCCAAAACCGACACTCTGCAGTGCAGCAGCCTCGCAACGCGATGAGGCTGCTTGCGTTATTTTTGATGCGTCCGAAAAAGTCCTGTGTGTAATCAATTGTGTAGTTATGCTTTTGAGTGAGAATTTTCCCTCCACAATTTGGCAGTGCTGCTGCCCTCATCTGGATCCTACCCTACCACAGAGGTGGATTAATCCTTTGCAAGAATGCGCAGTCCTTTCATTGTTATCTAGATAGGCTCTCCACTGCAATCTCCAATGGGGAAAACAGCTCCCCAAAGTGTAGCTTAGCCCTATGTATGCTCAGTGCAGAAATTATCTCAGGACTGCTACCCTTTCTTACTTAATTTTGATTTCAAAAAGAAATAAGGATGTAGCCTACCCTAAATGAAAGTAAACAGGTAAGATAAAGGTAGAGTTTTAAAAGGTATTTAAGGCCTATACAGACTAGGTTTGGATTAAATAATTGAGGGCCAAATTATCTGAGGAATCATCAGTCCCTGTGATTCTGCCCAACCATTAAAAGCCTCTAACACTGACCTACCTCCTGGTTACTCAGTGAGTCATTTAAATTAGGTGTAGGCAAGATTTTGACCTCCTTTGTTCCCTGAACCTGCTATAGACTCACCTCCAAAATGTGTTTTTTAGTCCCTCCCCTCTCCAAAACCAAAGAAATGGCATCCTTACACTAAAGCAGTGGTGCAAACTGTGTGGTTCACCAGATGTTGGACAGCCACTCAAGCCTATAGTCGATGATGAGAAATGCTGGGAATTGCAGTCCAACAGCATCTGGAAGGCCACTGAGTTCCTATCTTTGGTATATGCAGTGATACCTCTCACTGAACAGAAGTTCATTTCCATACTTGGACAGGAAACAGGAAGGGGAGGTCTATAAGAACTACGACAAAGACAAACCAAACACAATTTATTAATTTTTATTTGTAGTATCAAAATTCAACTCAATTTTTTTTAACTTTTGGCTTCTGAATTCTTAATTTCAGGAAGTATCAGAACAGTAAATTAATACTTTGTACCTTTCCCCCTTCAAAACAGTAGAATGATAACTAACTGGGATTCCTTTCCTTAACCCCAATTTTTTGACAGAGTAAGAATTGTGCAGCCCTCTAGATGTTGTTGGATGGCAACTCCCATCACTCCTCACCATTGGCTATGCTGGATCAAGATGCTGGGAGTTACCATCCAACAACATCTAGAGGGCTGCAATTACCACCCCAGTTTTAAAGGTTGCCCATGATAGGTGATGCAATCCAACATATATGAAAGTGTGTTCCAGCACACACAAGAAATCTCCTATCCAGAACAGATTTTCAATTACTTCCATACAGCTAAAGAACTCTAAACAAGCACTCACCGGCCCAGATATGAGAGAAGTTGTCATTTTAAATTACAATACTGATACTCCCTTTTTTCTTCAAAATTTCACAGGAACAGCTTCAGACAGGGGGAAAGACCCATTTAACTTTAACAATTGTCCATTAACATTGCAATGATAGCTTGTATAAGCAATTTCCTTCCTCCTACATTATTTTTTGTTGTTCTCATTGCAGTATAAACCTGAGACCGCATCATTTTTTCAGTAAAATCTTCGCACTGCTCTCTGTTACTCTTTCCTACTATCTTCTTGAGATATTTCCAGTGCATTCAGTGCACAAGATGTGTGAAAGTTCATATTTTCATGATACAAGCATAAAAACTGGTACAAATGTTATAGTGATAATTAGAAATTATCTCAGTCATAGAGGCACAACTTGATTATTTTTCTTTTATTTCTAAAATGGCTGCCAACCCACATTTTTTCAAAAGGAAACTTCATATTCATCAAGTGTATGATAAACTGGGGGGTGGGGGGAGTACACCAAAGGCAATATTCAATTTGGATCTCAGATTGGAATGTGGTGTTGTTTTGACTCATGAGAGCCAAGTCGGATTAGACCAAATAGTTATCTGATCTAGCATTCTTTTCAGTGTCCAACCAGTTATCTATGGCAGTGCTATCCAAATTGTAAGTCTGTGGACTGGTGCTGGTCTGTGAACCATCAGCTCATCAGCTGCCAGCCTACAGAGTGCTTCCAGGGAAGAAAGAACCAGTTATAGACAATGGGCATAAATACAATACCGGCTGTGGCACATTAGGAGAAAGAACTGCTGGGTCCCTACATCAGATAGCCTGATACACATTGGTCTATGGCCTCTTTACTAGTCCATTGGTCTCTTTCCTTCCTAACAAGATTGAATTAAATATACAGGAGTATTTGCCCTTCTGAGGAGTTCGCATCTGCCAAATTTCAGACAGGTTAAGAATGTTTTAAGTAGGAAAAGTATTTAAATTGGAAAGACGGGATAGGCTCCCCAGTGAATTTTGTATGAGAAAAGCATACGTTGGAGATGCCCTAGGCAATATTGAAAAGGGAGAGCTTTTTACTCACCACAAACCAGTGCACATCTATTCAGATATGAGGCCCCTTGAGTTCAATGTGACTTAATTCCAGGTTTATAGAAGTAACTAGAAAAGTATTTGCTAGTGAGAGAAGGGGGTTGAGACACCCAAATGCTCAGAAATATAAGTAATAATTTGACTTCTAGCGTTCTTTGCATCAGATTTAAGTTTGATTTTATTTCCAACTATTAATTATGCCATTTTTAAAGTATAAGTAAAGTAAGTGCCATTTTTCCATGATGATTCGATGTGTTGTAACTGGCCTCAGTGAAAGACAAAATTCCACAATTCATTTGGCCTTCTCTTCTTCAGTCAAAAGTGGCTTCCCACTCTGACTAGATCCTTTATCAAGTTTAATCCCGGCCAATCATATGTGTATCTTTAGGTCTGTCAATTCGAAAGAGAAACTCGGCAGGCAGGAAATACCCCAGGTACTCAACAGTTTCTGGAGTTGTGTCCTCATGATAGTGTCCTCCTTCACCATGGTGGCTGAAACAGTGGGTGTGCTCCAGACGCAGATCAAAACCCTTGGGAATAAACAGCAACACAATAACTCAAGGCCTAGAAAATCTGCAAACTATGCTATTCAATGGTAGCACTTTGCTGCCTAAGGCTGTGTAGCAAATACCAACGACTCCCCAATGAACAATACACAGGGCAAGTTCACAATGTTGTGGGTGCAGTACCAGCTTTTAACCACTGTGCCACCAGGTCATCCATTTCACTTTCCCTAATGATAGGACCAGCCATCACAAATTCTATACTGGCTCCAGCCTTCTACTATGGTCCTTTCATATTGCAAAATTAAACACAATGCATCTGATCAGTGAAATAAAGGAGAAGATATCACACAGGATTGTTCATTCTAGACTTGTCTAACGTTTTCGATGAAGTAATACTTACACATGAGTTTCAGTAAGCCAGAAAGAGTGTTTAATGGATGATAATTGTGCAGTGTCCCCCCCTCAAGTAAGGTTTCTTTTTTTCTTTTTAATGTAAGGGATTATTTCACTTTTAAATCCCCACTTGTAGTCTGAAGTGGTATGTCCTAGAGGCAGTAGAGGAATAGAAGGAGACAAAGCTCCGCACGCTATATGATGGTCAAAAACTTTTATTTCTTAAAAAGCCTAACATGTTTTGGCCTTAATACCAATTGGCCTTCTTTGGGGGCTATTCTAAAAACAAACAGAAATACATTCACTATATTGTTTAAGACAACACATGCACAGCTCTTAAAAACGTTTTTCATAAAAATGTTACAGTTTCCATTACATATATAAATATATACATAGCAATATGTATGTCATAAAAACTAAAATGTCTCTCCTTACATGTTATTTTAGATTGTAAAATTAAGTGTGTAATAAAAATATATTTTTAAAAGTTTTTGACCATTATATAGCACATGGAGTGTTTACATGCTTTTCATTTCTTTGTTTTGTTACATCCTAGAGGGAGACCTGGTACATTAACAGCACATTCGTTTTTGCTTGTACACACGTCTTCTTGCCATTATTATGCCAAGAGTTTCAAATCCAAAACTTCCTGAGGTGAACAATCATTCTTAAATGTTATTTATGCATGTTTTTCTTGTTTTTTTGTAAATCAGTGCTTATTTATGGTTGAGGAGGTTCATTATCTGAACTTCTAAACTGTTTCCCAAACATGATGGGAGAACAAAACTTGGTCATGTTATAGTTTATCACCAGAAATTAATGGGAAAAGACCAAGAATTCTAGTCTTTGCAAATGGCAAACCCTTTCAAACTTGAATAGCAGAAGCACACAGAGAACGTACAACTCTGTAGGAGGATTTTGGATTCTGTAAGAAGTAGGACTTGCTCAGTGTCTCAAAATCCAAATATTAAAATCAAAGAAACAAAAGCTATCCAATAAGAAGAAAGCAAAGTTGGTAAGACATAGGCATATCCTATATTACAGTTAAGGCGTGCAAGCACTCTCGGGTTTGAAATACTCCTTCTGGAATTTGGAATGCTCTTTGCAAACAGACATTTCACATGTGACATTATGCAGTTTCCTTAAAATGGATGTCAGGATAAATTGGAATACAGTAGCACCCCTGCATCTTCTAATTTGCCAACTGCTGATTCAATTATCTGCAGTTGTGGATGGCAGGAGGACAGGAGGAGGGATCTCCTGCCTCCTCCCTTCCCCTAGGAGAACTCCATTTGCGGCAGGGGCCAATGGTGATGGTGGGGGGTGGGGAGAAGGGATGGGGAGGAGGGATCTCCTACCCCTTCCCTTTCCTGAGAGAGCTCTGGTTATGGGGAGGGGAAAGAGAGGAGGCAGGAGGGATCTAGCCTGCCCCCTCCCTTCCCCAGGACAGCTCTGGTTACGGTGGGGGCAAAGAGTGAAGGGGGGGAGGGATCTAGCCTGCTCCCTCCCTTCCCCCTGGGGAGGGCTCTCAGTGGTGGCAATGGTGATGGGGGGCGAAGGTAGAAGAGGAGGAGTTCTCCCTCCCTTCTCCTTTTGCCCCCGGGATGGCTCTCAGTGGCGGGAATGGTGATGGGGATGTTCCCTATTACCTGCGGATTTCATTATCTGCAGGAGCCCCTGGAGCCAATCCCCCATGGGTACGGGGGTCCTACTGCATGCTAAAAGTAGACACATACCACTATAGTACAGCGTTAAACGATTTTCTTCTGAAAATGGTTGCTTGTAATAAAATAAACATGTTTCATGTTTCTATAGTCATCTACAGAGTCCTGTCCTCTCCACTTACACCTACAGGGGGTGGGGGCAGGATCTCTGAATATGTACTTAACCTCAGACTTAAAATACTTGCTATGAGACTCCAGAAAAGATCTGGAGTATATGAGTAACAAGAAATTGTATGTGCATGCAACTAAATAAGTAAGCTAAGCCCTCATGTAAGGGCCTCACACATGACAAAAAAGTCTAAGGGGATTCCACTCCATGGAAATAAACTGACTTACTGGATCTTGGGAAACTAACACTGGCTGGCAAACCAGTGGAGCCTTCATTTCAAAAAACTTGAGCCAGCTGTTCACCTCCTCATCTGTTTTCAAAGGACAGGCAGAGAACTCCGAAGGCTGTAATTAAAATGTTGCTGGATTTGAGTACAGAAACACTATGGAGCATTGGAGCAAAAATTAACATAATAAGCCACCGCATTCCCCGCCCCCCCCCCCAATCAGTCAAAATTCTTACTGAAAAGCCAGTCACAAACCAGGCTTCCTGATCACTGGCCATCATTGACATAAGCTGTAATATTTTCCTAACATAACTCACTCGCTCCCAAACTTGGGCAAACAGAATAGGTTTCCATGTACCCAGAAACACTGGCTAAGCAGAATTCTGTGCGTCAATAGTGGATGGGGCCCAGAGGCGTACCACTACACGAAAAGAAAGGAGAGGGACACACAACCCACAATATCCTGTTCTAAGAACTTACTGGGATCTCAATCACCAGACAATGAAATGCATGGGGAAATTAATAAACTACATTTACCCACAATTGGGGGAAAAGGTCTCTCTAGGCATCAGGATGTCCTCCAGTGCAACCCTATGGTTAACTTCCGTTGGAAGTTGATCACAGAATCACGTCAGATGCCTAGAGAGGTGTTCTCTATAGGCATTATCTAGCTCCTCTGGCACAAAACTATGATCCAATATGGCTGTTTGTTATTACATGTGCTTTCATATATCTGCGGTAAGTCTGGATACGTATCCCCTGTGTAAATGAGCGGAGCAACCTATACATATTAAAATCTATCAATAAATACTTTAAAACCTATAATTTAAAAATAATCTAGATACACCTGCAGGAAGAGACTGGCATTTATTTTTTATTTAAACTCAGACAGTGTCTGGAGCTGATGAATCTCTTCTGGCAGGTCATTCCACAGTTTGGGAATGGCTGAAGAAAATGTCCTCTGGGTAACAGTCAGTCTAATTTTGACTGACTGAAGTAAATGTCTCCCACAGGACATGAGTGTATGGGGTGGATTTTATGGAGAAGACGAACCTATAGGTAATCAACACCCAAACCATGTAAGGATTTAAAAGTAATAACAAACACCTTGTATTTTGCCCAGAAACTAACTGGCAGCCAGTGGAGTCATTTTAATATTGGTGTAATATGGTCACTCCTAGGTGTACCAGTTACCAATCTGGCTGCCATATTTTGAACTAGTTTAAGTTTCCAAAATTGATACAGAGGTAGCCCAACATACAGTGCATTGCAGAAACCCAACCTAGAGGTTACCAGCACCTGCATTACCACCTTCAGGTATTTCATTTGTAGGAAGGGCCACAGCTGGCAAAACAGCCAAAGCTGATTATAAGCACTCCTGACTGCCACATCTATCTGGGCTGACATTTGGAGGGATGGATCCAGGAACACCCCCAAGCTGTGAGCACAGTCTTTCAGGGTGAGTGTAACCCTACCCAGGACTGGTTGACACACTTCCAAACCCAGGTTAGGATCCTTGACAGTAAGCACCTCTGTCTTGTCTGGATTCAGTTTCAGTTTGTTTTTCTTCATCCATCCCATTACTTCCTCCAGGCATTCATTCAGAGGAGACACACTATCCTTAGCTGAGGCTGTTTTTGAAGGCATGGAGAACTATATTTGGGTGTCATCAGCATACTGATAGCAACCCACCCCATGCCTCCAGATCATCTCTCCCAGTGGTTTCATGCAGATGTTAAACAGCATTGGGGATAGAATGGCACCTTGTGATATGCCATACAACAGCTCCTTTTTTGAGGAGCAGCTATCCCCAAGCACCACCATCTGGAACCTACCCAAGAGATAGGATTGGAAACACTGATGCACAGTGCCTCTTATTTCCAAACTGCTCAGGCATTGCAGGAGGATACCATGGTAGGTGGTATCGAATACTGCTGAGAAGTCCAAGAGCACCAGCAAGGACACACTTCCCCTGTCAACGCTCAGGTGAAGATCATCTACTAAGGTGACCATAGTGGTCTCCATTCCATATCCTGCTCTGAAGCCAGTTTGAAATGGGTCTAGGAAGTATGTATCATCCAAGACTGCCTGGACAATAATATTATAATAATAGACAATGGAAGACACCCTTTATCAAGACTGACTTACCATAATGTGAATTTTTGCTTTTCCCTTCTGGATAACAAACGTACCTCCCATCCCAACTGGTTTGTCACCATAATATTTTTCTAAGGCTTTTCTGATGCATGATATGAAATTCTGCTCCCCAGTTCTTCTACTTACTTTCACTTCAATCACCTTTTAAAAATAAAGTGAAAAAAGACATTTATTTAACATAGTACTTACTAACGTCTGGTTCACATTTTTCAAAACATTACACCACTTCCTTTGACATACAGTGCTGTTGACAGCAACATTATAATAAGGCTTTCATAATTAGGTATGACTTTTTTGTAAATACTAAACATACTTCACATATAACATCTACGTGCAGTCCTGTCACACCAGTATTATCATTCCCACATTATAAATACAATGCTAAAGGCTCCAAAATAATAGTTATCCTTGATACCACTCAATGAACTGGTATGGGATTTGACCCATAGACCTTGTGATCACAGCTCTTGTGCTCTAACCTCTACTATACAAACCACTGTGGGGGTGGGTGGGCAAACTAGCACGTAAGTATAAAACAACAAAAGTGGATTGTAGTGATATAGGGCCTGGGAGGAAGGAAAATATTTTAGATTTTATACAGTACAGGTTCTGCTCAGACCTTTTCAACCTGAGCTGCAGCTCTCAGCCACTGTCAGTTTCATTAGCTGATGAGCCAGTGTCACACAACAGGGTAACAAGCGACAGGTGTTAAAATTCCCTTTTCTATACAACCATTAAAGGTAGAGGCGCCATCTCCAGTATTCACTCTAGCAACCGTAGTGAATTGCTCTCCACTTTAGATTAGGGGAAGGGAATTAGTGTTATGTAGGAGACCACAGAACTGGAAAACACTTGAAGGGCCATCTAGTTGAACTTCCTGTCATACAAGATGTCACTACAGCATTCCTGAAAGATGGCCATCCAACCTCTGTTAAAAGAGTTCCAAAGATCAAGAGTCCACCACCCTTCGAGGATGTCTATTCCACTGCTGAACAGCTCTTAACAACAGGAAAGTCTTCCTAATGCTTGGGTGGAATCTCTTTTCTTATAATTCAAAACTACTGATTCATGTCCTAGTCTCTAGAGCAGCAGAAAATAAGCTTGCTCCATATTCTACATGGCATCCTTTCATATATTTAGACATAGTTATGACTCTCAATCTGATCTTCTCCAAGCTAAACATACCAGCTCCCTAAGCTATTCCTCATATGGCTTGGTTTCCAGACCTTTTGCCATCTTCATAGTCCAATATTCTTCTCTCTCTTCCTGGGCCATGTCCTTCAACAGGAAAGAGTGATGAAATAACAGTCTGTGCCCTAAGGTCCTTTATCTTCCCACTCATAGTCTCTTCCAATATACTGAAGGCTGTATCTTGCAGTATCATTTATTCCCATGTGGATCGGAAAGAAGGGGTGGTGGTTGGTGGGCTTGATAAATCTTGTCAGCCTCTCAGTTAGTCATGGATCTTCATGCCAGAAGACACCTGGAGACACCACTGCTTCTGCCCCCTCAGTAGCACATGTCTCTTCTTCCTCTGAGAACTGGTAGGAGTCCTTCTGTCTATAGAACCCTCCAAGGTCACCTCCACTCTTTCAAAACTGAGAGACTGTTGTCCTTGCTCCTTTGCCTCTTCATCACTGAAAGCTTGGAATTGACTGACAGCACAGCTCTGGATAGTTCTGCTTCTGTATGTCATGTTGTTCCAAGTGCCTGACAAAATGTATTTGGCAATTGTCCTCCTCTCTAGATTCATCCCTTGTCTGTTGCCCCTCCAGGAGAATCTGTCCACTTTCCCTGATAAGTTTGACCTTAAGTTGCCACATCTTCTTTTCCAGCAGGGAAACCAGCTCGTACTTGCCACAGGTGTAGGTCTCTACATCTCAGGCAAGAAATCTCAGCTGTTTGTTCAAGGTTACTACAGCAGCAGACTCATAATCAATGCTGAGTTGTCCTATGTAGGCAATATCATTACACTCTAGGTTTCCCCTGAGGAACACCCATGTTGTCCTTGTACTATTTATCAAGCTCCAGAAACAAAAGGAGTAGCAATATAGAGCTAGTGGCTGCTAGCTCTATCTCCAATCAAGTCAGTAACTCCATTCCTCCCAGCAGACGCCACACCACCTTAGACCATGTCTAAGGCAGAGGACACAGCCCAAAACACAAAATAACACACAAGCAATCCTCCAAACAATGTGTCATGCCCTGTGAGTCTGATGAGGGTATAGAGAAGGAGGAGGACATGGCAGGGAATGGTCTTATGGACCCTAGCATAGGTTTATCTACACCTGTGCCAGCAGGGAACCCTGCCAACTTGGAAGCTCGAGCAGAAGAAGAGCCTGGCCCTAGTCAGTTGGCACCAGTCCCAGCAGAGAGCCTGCCAATTCAGATAAGGAAGAGGAGACAGACTTACCTCCACCATCATTCAGGCAGTAGAAATCCCAAAAGGAAGCTAGAAGAAGATAACTGAAGCTTTATCAGAAACACCAGCTCGTCAAGGAGCACCTGGCAACGCCTTGATTGCTATATATACACTTTGGGGAAATGTGGAGGCTTTGTCATTGGTTAAATGCCAGTACTGCAAGCCACCACGTCGCAAGTTCGATTCCCGCGGGCTCCAAGGTTCACTCAGCCTTCCATCCTTTCGTAGGTCAGTAAATTGAGTACACAGCTTGTGGGGGGCAATTAGCTAACACACATTGGAAACTGTTTAATGCAGTGCAGATGTGTAAATAGCGATTGCTTAAAACAATTTGTAAGCCGCTCTGATAGCCTTGTGGCTGAAGAGCGGGGTATTTAAAAAAAAAAAGATATCAACTGATCTGCCTGGAGAAAGCTTCCTGCTGACTTCATTGCCTTGACTCCTGTTGCCTTGCCTTGTACTTAGACCTTGGACTATTCCTGACTACTTTGCTGCCTGATCCTGTCGACCTACAGACTTGTTTTGGACCCACGCTGACTGCCATAAGCTCCTGACTTTTTGGACTGTGCTACTGGACTAAACCTTTGCAGGACTGAGTTTCCACTCTTGGGTGCTAATTAACAGTTGGCTACCTTCCCAGATTTTGCTGTTTATACTTGCCAGTATCTAGCTTTCTCGGACACAATGGGCCTTCATCCAAAAGACACAAGCTCACCTCCATCAATCCCTCACAAAATGCCTGTTATTCTTGGGCTTGTCTACACTGGCATGCACCTACCTCATATCCACGGCAGATTTCTTTGGTCCACAGTGGGCCCCCTAAACGGTACATGCATTGGGCTTGTCCAATTGTAGACTGGAGTATCCTGCTACACTGTAATCCATGTTGGAGTAAAAGGGCAATCCTACGTTGGTCATGTGTCCTATATGTTGAACCATTTCCAGCCAAACAGCCAGGGCTGCTATAGGTTTTTTTCCTGTTTGATCTTGCATGCAAATATATGTGGTCCCAGAATACTGTATTACTGAATAAGCAGAGATATGCTTATCCAGATATATGAACAAATGAAAAATAAAATAAAATAAAATGCACCACAACAGAGTTCCATCCACTGGAAGTCCTGCTCTGGCTTTGGTCTGAAGCCAAACCTTGGCCGCTGCATGGCAAACCCGCCAGGTTTCCCCCTCAAATGCTGACTAAACTGCGAATCTTACATATCCAGAGTTTCCATGCAGAAACCCTGGTGAAAATGTGCATCATAGAAAACATTGCATGTCAACTGTGCCATGAATACAGGGTGAGTACAGGTTTTTTTGCCCATGTAAACAAGCCCCTTGTTCTCAACTGAAACCCTCTGTAGGCCAAATGACAGCCACAGGTGTGACCCTGCCCTTGACATCACTGGATCCCTCGCCAAAACACCAGGGGGAGCTCTTCTACCTGCCTCTTCAGACAGTGATCTGTTTTTGAAGAGGGGGTAGGACCTGGTTGCAAGCCAACGCAGGGAGGACTAGGCTTACAGGCCAGTGGCTCTACTTTGTTGCTTCAGATTTATTTACATGGTACTCACACCCCCAACTGACTAAGATGTCAATCCAGAATCTATCATACCGTAATACCCTGCAAGTGCTACTAAGTAGAGACTGCATCTCAACACCTGAATGTAAAGGTTGAAATGTTTAATAAATTCATTCATAAGATTAGGAGGAACACAGGATCCTGCCTCGTTACAGGTCACACTATTCAGCTATATAGCACAGTACTGTACTGTACACAGTACTATAGTACAGCTTCTTCAAAGCTCTTTCCCATCACTTGAGCTTTTTTAACTGGAGATGCCAAGGATTGAATATGGGTTTGTGTTTGTATAAAGAAATATGCTGCCTTCCCTGAAAATGACTCAAAAAGTCCTAATTAATCATCTACCATTTATGGAAAATGCCATGTTAGAAATACTGTCTGGAAAAAATTACTTCAAATTATAGTTCCTAGAATCTCTCAGCTAGCATGGCCAGTACCAAAAAGTAAAATCTGTAACCCCTGCTTAGAAGTGTCCCCATTCTCTCATATATAAAAGGGAGCAGATGTCCCTTTTATATTAAAAAAAATGTTGAGGGAGAGAAAGACTAAAATGATACTCTGGAATATATTATCAGTATATAGTATGCCCAAAGCATTTCAGTTTAGTGGTCTGGACTAGATATAATATAGACCCATAGTTTAGCGTTACACAAAAAAGCGTAGCCTACCAACAGGCTCACATACAATTCTGTCTCCCCTCTGCACACCTAAAGCCAAATGGAGGAGATCACAAACTTCTACTTCTTTTTGTAATGAAAACAGCTTCTTCTGCAATCTGAATCCAAATAAACTATGGTTAAATTAAATTATGGTTCATGAAGGAAAAAACCAGCTTAACAACATAATAGATGAAGCTGGCTTGTTTTCACTAACCATGGTTAAAATCAGCCATAGTTGCATGGAATTCCGGGAAGGGGTGACTTAGGTGATGGAGAAGTAATGAAACCAGCTTGAGGATTTGGAGAGTTGTCCGGAAAAGTAATATTTCCAAGGTCTAAGAAGGATGCTAGTGGAAAGAAGCTCCCCTACCACCTATAGTATAGAAATGCAGTCAGCTTTAGGAGGTAGAGGAGAATTCTCCATCCCCTTTTCTCCTCACCCCCCAGCCAGTTAGTAAATATCTTTGCAGGCTGATAACTTTGAGGGGGCTTGTGGGGAACTCTACCATGGAACAACTGCTACTACCATAGACACTGTATGTCCGAACCTAACCACTCTAATAGCCCTCTCTCTGGCTTTTCTTCGCAGCACTGCTGTAGCATTGCCAGTGGCACATCTGTATATTGCAAAAATAATTTACTGAACAGAAGTTCGGCATACAGTTAAAGATTACTTTGTGTACAGAAAATTACAGTTACAGAATGTCAAGGCTTAGTTGCTACTGTTGCTTATTTAATTAATCTAAATCCTAACTGACTCTAACACATCCCATTCGCTCTTTTGCTCTCTTCCTAGCTGAATGTAACTGTCTTCACTGACCCAAAATACAAAATCCATCCCTTCACTGTCTCTAATCCCACTCTTCACCATCTCTTCTCTAACTAATCCTATCTATAAGTGAGTTTAAGTCCTAGCTCTGACTGACCACCATACATGTAGCAGCTAAAATGCCTTTTAAAAATCTTATTCAAACACTCAACCAATCACCGCGCTCCTTCAGCATTCCATGCTGGCACTCCCTCCAACAGGTCACTTACCTTATTACATATATTATACACCACACATAAGACCACACTTTACAGTAAGTTCTATAATAAATACAACAACATTCTTACCAAAGTCCAAAATATCACAGGGCTTACCTAGAAAGGCTACTGTAGACCTTAAAGCTGATCACCTACCTCACCAGGAAGGCCTTCACTGGCATACAGGTTGGCTAGAAGTCCAAATTCACAATCTTCATATTTGGAGTTGTATTTCTCCAGTAGACCCCCTCCAGCTTCAGGGTTAATCCTGGCAATGTAACTTCCATTGACAGCAGCCTTTTTATCACTTTTAGCTTGAACAATAGGGATTAACTAGAGAGACGGACAGGACAGACAAAGTACATCAAGTGACCACTTCTATTAATCCACTGACATATATGAACTTATTGTTTCTATTCATCCACCTTTACAACTAGTAAACATGTCACTCACGCTCCAGGGTTACAATCTCATTATAAATATAGAAAAAGAATAATCCAGAACAAGTCTGGATTATTACCAGGGGTTCTATTGAAGCTCCTTTAAAATATAGTAACATTTAACTATAGTTTGAAGATGGTTAGCAAACCCTGTTTATAAGGTAGGAGTGGAAAAGGTGTGGTCTCCCTGATGCTCTGGAACTGCAATGCCCACTGACTAAGCTGAGTAAGGCTGATGGGAGTTACAGTCCCACAATATAAGGAGGGCAATACATTGTCCACTCCTGTTATAAAAGAACCTGGTTAGCTGAAGTTGCATTTAACGCTCACATTGACATATTCTTTAACTACAGTTAAGGTAGTTATGGGGAATTTACAGGGAGGCAGCAGCCTGTTAGGATCAGGTCATAAAGCGACCTTTTCCTGCCATTAATTCTGTGTGCTGTTGTTACTGCGTGCTTTCCTGTTCCACTGTTTGATATCTGTCATTCTTTTGAAATGTTAACAAGCTGAGGTGCTGAGAACAGTTTGGGGAGGACGGGTTCTGTCATGGAAATATGGTTTTAAATGTCCTTGCAGCTGCCAGGGCTGTTGAGTGGACAATAGATGGAGCTTATGCTAAGTGAGAACAGGGAGTCTGAATAATGAGTAACCAATGAATGACTTGCCTGCCAGATCTGGCTGATTGTTAATACTTTTTATTTTATTGCTTTCTCTTTGGGCTGCATTGGAAGCAACAATGTTGTATACTGTTCTCTTTAGTTTCTTTTGTAACAATAAAGTTTACTGTTTAATCCTGAAACTACTGTCCACTGACTCTGAAGACACAGTTACATGACATTAATATATTTGTGCTCTAAATGGCTGAGGCAGCACTCAGAAAAGTTAAGTTGTGAAGGCACAGTTCCTAGACTCCCCAACCACAACCACTGGTCAGAATGTCTAGGAGAATCAGAGAGTTGTAGTGCAAAAAGCAGAATCCTTTGGAATCTTAAACACTTCATCAGATGAGTGGAATGTAGCTCCCATGCTACCAAGGTTTATCATTGTTTTTGCTGCAGCAGACTAAAATGTCATGTGCTGTCAATTCAGCTTCAATTTATGGTGACCTTGTGAATGAGACACCTTCCCAAAGACCCTGTAATTAACACTTCTGCTCAGATCTCACAGACTCGGGGCTATGTCTTCCTTGAGTCAACACAGCTATTCTTCTGGAAATTAGACCTCCAAAAAGTAACTTTTCTAAGATCCCAGTATAGGCAGGCATAAATAGGTACTCCTTTTTTATCTTTGCAACATCCCTGTGAGATAGGTTAGAGAGAGAAAGAATGACTTGGGACCAAACTGTATTCACTGTTCTGTGTGCCTTGCCATCTTATATGTAGGATTTTTTAAAATGCAAACTGCCTGGAAAAACAAACTTCTCTGTGTATTATTGTGATGGTTGGCTGCATGAGCAGGAGCTTCAATCCAGGTCTCTCCTTTCTAACCATTACATCACACTAATTTTCTTTGACTATGGCATACCTTAAGGACTAATATTTACCTACCTCAGCATTGCCTCCAACCACTCTTGATGAAGCAGCTCCAGCTCCAAGAAAAAATGCTCCTGGTAGCTGTATTTCTTTTGCTACTGTGTTCAGGTCATAAACCTGTATAGTAAATGGACACATATTTTTATTGGTATCATCCTTTCCTGTTGGAAAAAGTGCATTCATTTATGACCTGGTGGTACATGATGCAGCCATCTTGTAGCAGCTAAACAGATATGGGTTTGGTCAATGTGTGAATCAGGGACCACCCTGGAAACCTATTGCTCTTTTCAAACTTAGATGTTGTTATTTGATTTATATCCTGCTTTTCTCCCCAGTAATGAGGCTCAAGGCAGTTGACAAATTATTAAAATGACTAAAGATTAAAAACCATACAAAAACATCAGCAAATATGTGTGTACAATTGGCCCTCATGTTTTGCAGGGGTTAGGGGCACAGCCTCCACCCCCGGAAAAGTGGGAAAGCCACAAATCTCAAGGTCCCCCAAACTGAATGTAACACACACCAAAAAAGTACCTGTACTGGCAGGGGTGGCTGTGCCGGCCATGCATGTGTTCCTCTCAGTCACTCATGCAGGTGGGCAGGGCGGACGGGGCAGGGGAGTAAGTGGACGGAGGGCAAAAAGGTACACCTGTCCCATCCCCTTTCCCCTGCCTGCATGAGTGAATGCATGGGCCCTGCCTCCTCATGCTCCCCCCATTCCTGCCCCCCCATCAGTTTGATTTCCCACCAGCTACCCCAGTGTTATCGAAGCCCCTATTAAAAATGGCGCAGGGAGGTGGCAGATACAGTAATCCACAAATAATCAAATCAGCAAATGCCTAACCCACAAATGGGAAGGGATGACTATATTTGTTTATTTTTAGTTAATTTATATCCTGCCTTTCTCCCAGTATGGGACCCAAGGCAGTGCATATGTGTGATTTAAAAAAAAAAATTAAACAATCTACAGCGCTAAAGCCATTTATAACTCATTAAAAGACAATATAAAAAAATCAACACAACAAGCAGAGCACACCATTAAAAGCCCATCCTAGTCAATTCCTAAAAGCCCGATGGCACATTTACTTGCTGATGGAAGGAAAGCAAGGACAGGATCATCCTGGCTTCTCCAGGAGAACGTTCCAACATCTGGGAGCAGCCACCAAGAAGGCCCTCTCCCTTGTTCCCACCAAATAATCCTGAGAAGGTAGGGGGACAGAGAGAAGGGCCTTTCCTGATTATCTTAAAGCTTGTAGAAGCTCATATAGGGAGACCTGGTCCTTCAGATAGCTGGGACCTGAGCAGTATACCATAATCATACACAGAGAAGGATTGCAGTGGTCAGCCTTCCTCTTGATACACATGCATTCTCAGACTCTATGACATACAAACTATATGCATACTGGAGATCCTGTTATTTAAAGGACTGACTGAAAAGGGGGGAAAACCCTTATAAACATAGTTCTCTCTCTCTCACACACACACACAAGGGCCCATCTACACGAGCCCCCCCCCCCCCCAAAATGTAGCGCCCGGCAGAAAAAGCAAGTTGCAGCAGCTGTGACTTGTCTTAACAGTAGTTTTAGCCCCAGCAGCTCCAATAAGCTTTGCTTCCCAGATGACAGCCGAGGAAGTGAGAAGAGGGCGAGAGAGACCTCTTTCCCCTTCCTCAACCCCATGGGAGCGACAGACGGACAGTGGAGAAGCCAAGGGGGGGCTCTTTGGCCCTCTTCCCCTTCCTCTGTTCCATGGGAGGGTGGTAGTGGTGAAGCTGAGGGAGGGTAAAGAGAGCTCTTTCGTCTTCTTCCCCCTTCCTCGGTTCAACAGGCAGGCAGGCTGGTGACAGAGAAGCTGAGGGAGGGTGGAGAGGGCTCTTTCGCCCTCTTCCTCCTTCCTTGGTCACGGGAGGGTGGCAGAGAAGCTGAGGGGGGGTAAGAGGGCTATTTCAACCTCTTCCCTGGCCCCATGGGTGGGCGAGCAGGCGGAGAAACCAGGCGGGCGGTGGTGGGACGGGGGAGAGAACTGGGTGAGGGAAGAGGGGAGAGTCCTCCTCCCTTCTCTGCCCCTGGCGGTGGTGGCAGCAGGGGTGGGTGTGGGTGGGAAGGACAGCTGCACTCCCCCTTCCCCATCCCTGATTGCTGTGGTGGGGGAATGGTGACTGTGGGCTGCTTGCCTTGCTAGCAAGCCCTGCCCCCTGCACTTGTCTGGCCAATCAGAGGTGCGCTTCCTATCGTTTGGGCAAGCGAATCAGATCAATTTATTTGTCCTAACGAGCAGGAATGTGCCCCACCTTGTTTTTAACAAAAGGTGGGAAAAGCCCCATAGGCTTTTCTGGTGAGTTTTTTGGCCTTTTTTGCCCCCCTGCTTCACAATAGTGTGATATCACTATTAGGACAGATAGGATTCTCCTCACATTCCTTGAGGAGTTTTTTCACGGTTTCGACAACCCCACACAGTATTGTATCCAATATTCACAGAGGTGAATTTCCTGCTTTCTTCAACCCACTAGAGCCCCGTTGTGTGTACCCACCCCCCAGCCCTGTTTGATGTCTGGAAGACCACTTAAAGAAACCCTGAGGTGTGGAACTACAGTTCAGGAGACTGGGAAATGGAGTAGTAACTGCCCCTGCCAGACTACCCCAATCCTGCTTTTCAGTGTAGACTCCTGTCCCATAACCCAAGTCTTTTCTTGAGTGCTGAGACTCTCTCAGGGAAACCTTTTGAGAGTGGAAGCAGAGAGGAGGCGATGGGATAAATTCTCAAGAGTACTGCACTGGATGTAAATGACTAGCTTTGCTCATGTGGTCAACTGATCATGTCAGGACTGGTGGAGGGGGAGGAACTTCCTGCTGCTCCCCCTTCTATAGCATTTGTTATACCCAGTTCCCTTGTCTGAAAATAACCAGTTCCTGCTTCAGGTAAGCAGGATAGGTAAGTATCATAAATAACACATTAAAAGACATGTACCTGTCCTGTATAATATAGACTAGCATTAACACTATGATTGCATTCCTTTGTCAGAATGTCATTTTTGAGAGCAGTGGTTCAAAACACTGACAACAAACTTGTCGGATGGAGAAGATACATTTAAAGATAGTTTGCTGCCACCAGTGCTATCACCAACACCCTAAAGGTAACAGCTCTCATCTGATCTTGGAAGATAAGCAGGATCAGCTCTGTTAAGTATTTGGATGGGAGACCGCTAATGAATACCAGGTGCTGAGGCTATATTTTACAAAAAGGAACTGGCAAACCCATCTTTGAGTATTCCTTGCATAAGAAAACCCTATGGTGACTTGAAGGCACATATACACACACACACACACACACACTGCCAGGGCTATCAGGTACATTATTCAATGAGACAATATACTTCAAAATGACAGAAAGGTGTTTTTGCAAAAATAAGGAACCAACCCACACCTGCTGCAAACAAACAGCAATAAAATAAACAGAAATCATGTATTCCTAATGGAGCTTACAATTTTTTTTAAAAAAAAATGTTGCTACAAACTGTATGTCAGCACAAATGTATGTTTGCATTCCTCTGTTGACATCCCTTCCAGCCCATTCCACCCAGGTTAAATAGAATAGTCACTAGCTAAAGGTTGCTAGATGAAAGAACCCATGTCAGGAAGAACTCTTTAGAAAGAGTTTTTTTAAAAAAAAGAACAGCACAGCACAACAGTACAGAAGTTTGTGAGCAGCTTTACTATATAATCAAAGATTTTAACAATTCACCTTCTCTTTCTGTACAAGTGGCAAAAGGTATGGAACACCACCCACATCTGCAATGCGAGGCTTTCCACAAATACCTATAAGAAAAAAAACAATGGGTGAATTATTAATTATAATTAATTAATATAATTAATATTAATTAATTTATAATTATTATTAATTTCTTCAGACAAGGGAGAAGCTTAACTGCTTTGAAACAGGCAGCACACAAGAGTTTGTCTTCTTTTTTAAAATGTTCAGTGGTGTTTATACCTTTCACCCACCAGAGGCTCTCCCTACATCCAGTAGTTTGCTAAGGAATCTCTTTACAGCTGTCATGGATTTCTAACACAGAGAGAGAGAGTGACATGCAGGATGTGTGGCACATACTTTATTCATGTAAGACATTGGCCAGATCTGCTGAGCTCCATGGTTTCCCCATGAGATTTGAATCTGCACCAGTGGAGAAGAAACCCAAGACTTCCTGCAGTTGCACATTGCAAGGAAACTTTAACAATAGAGAACAAAAGTGTTTTCAGAGAAGCTTTCTTACTATTATTGATCCAACAATGATTGTAATCCAAAAGTCCAAAAGAATACTGTGTCTAGTTCTGGGCACCACAATTCAAGAAGGATATTGACAAGCTGGAACATGTCCAGAGGAGGGTGACCAAAATGGTAAAAGGCCTGAAAACCATCCCCTATGAGGAGCAGTTTATGTGAGCGGGATATGTTTAGCCTGCGGAAGAGAAGGTTAAGAGTTGACATGACAGCAATGTTTAAATATTTGAAAGGATATCACATCAAAGATGACGCAAGCTTGTTTTCTGCTGCTCAAGAGACTAGGATATGGAGCAATGGACTCAAACTGCAGGAAAAGAGATTCCAACTAAACATTAGGAAGAACTTCCTGACAGTACGAGATGATTGGCAGTGGAATGTGCTGCCTCGTAGTGTGGTAGAATCTCCTTCTTTGGAAGTTTTTAAACAGAGGCTGGATGGCCATCTTTTGGGAATGTTTTGATTGTGTATTTCTGCATGGCATGGGGTTGGACTAGATGACCCTTGTGGTCTCTTCCAACTCTATGAATCTATGATTCTAAGATCTGGGGAGTCACAGATTGGAGAAGGCTGGCATACATAATTCACTGCCACAAGAAGCAGAAATGAGCTATCATCCTGAGTGACTTTCAAAAGAGGACTAGACAAATTATGAAGCCACTTCATACCAAGTCAGACAATTGGCTCATCTTACCCACCACTGGGTAATTTCTGCCCCCCTGCCACCTCAGAATTGATACTACTCAAGACCCTTTTAACATGGACTGAACCTGGGACCTTCTGCATGAAAGACTTGTGGTCTATTTGCTGAGCTCCTCCCAGTTCATGGAAGATTGGTCTGCCTGCGGCAACAAGCTACATTAGCTAGAGGAAATGCTCAATTTAGGCGGAATATGGAATAACACAAAAGCCACTGTGGTGCCATGTTTTGAGTGTTGGACTAGGACTCTGGGAGACTGGAGTTCAAATCCCCATTCAGCCATGGAAATCCATGGGCTGACCTTGGTCAAGCCATACTCTCTCAGCCTCAGAGGAATACAATGGCAAACTGCCTCTGAACAAATCATGCCAAGAACCCCCGCGATGTGCTCACCTTGAGGTCGTCATAAGTCAGAAATGACTTGAAGGCACACAACAAGAATAAACCAACACTAGCTACCAGAAGACAATCATTGGGAAAAGATTCTACCATCACTGCCTGTAAAATGTCTACATTTATTTGGCTTGCCATGTACAGTAGACAAGATAGGTCTCTGATCCTATCCTGGCTGATGAAAATATTCCCTTTTCTTCTTCTGTCTTAATGGAAACTGGATGAATCCCAAGCTTGCAACATGTTTGCACCACAGAACCTACCTGTAATTACAGACTCCATACTAATCATGAATCCTTATGGATTGTTACATAACAAAATCCACTTGGTATCAGCAGGATCTCTTGGAGAATGGGAAAACCAGAAAATAAGGGCAAGAGAAGGAAATGAAATATTGTGGGAAAGGGGCTGGTCAACTGGCAACCTGAATGACATTCCATATTTTAAAAACATTTTTTGCAGGTTACCTTTAGCAGGAAAGTTGAAAGGTTCTTGAGTCAGATCAGGGCAGTCCACCACAGAAACCTGGACATCTGCAAAGTTTTCTTTCAGTCCAGTCTGCAAAACTGGAGAAAAGATTTTAAATAATTAACCTTTTTTATTTTTTAAAAAAAGAGCTGGATGATTGTAGAGCTTACAGTTTCAAAGAACAAAACTACACTGTTCTGTCAAGGCCCTACATTGCTACTGCTCTGGATGTCTCTTCTTCCTTTTTTAACATAAAGCTGGTGATAGTTTTATCCAGATCTCAAAACAGAGCCCTCAGTTTATCTATTTCTGTTCTTTATGTCCCAAGTCTAAAGGAGGAGAAAGAAATCACAACAGGAGACAAACAAAAAGAAACTCCAGAGAGTGTTGTTCCTTTACCTTGTAGGTTAGAAAAAGGAGATAATAATTTAATACAGTACTTTCATATTTGATGACAGTGCAGCAAGCTATTTTTTCTTTAAAAATCCCACTTCTTGATTAGTAAGTGCGAATGTTAATTCAACATGGGAAATTAAAAGAGTAAAGGAAGACCATAGCTCTAAAGTTCCATCCTGTCTAACCCCTGCACCCCGATTTTGTACACCACAGTACTTCTTATAACATCAGAGAAAAATAGTTACTCACCCCCAACAAGTTCTTCCAAAGTAGGTATGTGAAAAGCAAACTTCTCAATTTTGGCCATGTTTTATTTCACGTAGTAAACTTTGAAGCAAGCTGCAAAAAGTTCAGAGTACACCACAGAACAAGTTACAGATCTGTTAATGAACATACTGGTTTAGTGATTAAGCACAACTACACAAGCGGTATGCTCAGCTTCTTATGTCTAACTTGATTGGTCACCTTGTAAGGTACTAGAGCACTAGAGGCAAGTTATACGCCTCTCTTCATCTGTGTCTTCTTTTGTTTTTAACCTTACAGCCCAGATCTGCTGGTAATTTTTAATAATCCAAAGGACACAGAAATGTATCAAGCATTTTTCTTATGAACTAGTGATCACAGGATGTATTTCTTACTTCCAAGTTAGTTGAGAACATAGTGAGGATTGACTATGGGTTTAGGAAAAGCTCTCCCCATGAAAAAAAGAGGACAGGGCTCCTGCAGCTTTGATGAATTTCCTTGCCCACCTTATTTGCTTAACTTAATTTATATGCCACCTTTCTTCCAGAATGGGACCCAAGGCGGCTCACAACATGTAAAATACAATTAAAAAGTTAAAATAACAATAGACAACACACCCAATAAAAGCCTCTGTGCCTACAGCTACAACTTGAATGCCTGCTGAAATAAAAATGGCTTTGCCAACAATTAAAAACTATTAAAAACAATTAAATTAATGATAAATTAAAACACATAATGTAAAACATATAAAAGTTAAAATAACAATAGAAGACACACCCCAATAAAAGCCTCTGTGCCTGCAGCTACAAATTAAACACCTGCTGAAAATAAAAATGTCTTTGCCTGCCAGCAAAAAGAAAGTAGGAAGGGGCCCAGCCTAGCCTTCCGTGGAAGGGCATTCCAGGGGCCCATGGGTTCCATGTGGCCTTTTACAAAGTCCAGCGGAGCTCTTGAGACCCCCAGTGATCCTCCCCCAAAGATGCAACCCCCAAATTTTTCTGGTAAAAACGTTTTTCAGCAAAAAACTGTGGCCCTCTAGAAGCAAATGAAATGGCATTGTGTGGCCCCACTCCTGTATTAAACCTATAAGAGCTCTGCTCTTTTCCATGTGGCCACTTTATTTGGGCACAGTGGGGCAACTTGTGACCCTCCAGTTATTGGTGGCCTGCAAATCCCACCATCCCTAATCAACATAGCCAAAAGTAAGAGATGACAGGGGGCGCATCTACACTGTAGACATAATGCAGTTTGACCCCACTTTAAGTGCTGTAGCTCCATTCTATGGAATCCTGGGATTTGTAGTTTTACAAAGTCTCTAGCCTTCTCTGCCAAAGAGTGCTGGTCTTTCACAAAACTACAAATCCCAGGATTCTGTAGGGTGTGGCAGTTAAAGTGGTGTCAAGCTGCATTATTTCTACAATGTAGATGCACCACAGAACTGTTACTCCAGCCTCATCTTGAGGATCAAAGGCTTCCCATCTTAATTGCAGGAAAGGGTTTCTGATCTTTCATACAGGGTTGGTACTGATGGCAAATTTTATCTATCCACTTGCTAGAAGTTTCTTTCTCCTCTTAAGAATGTTATCTAATCAGATAATAAAAACTACAATAGCTTCCAGAGGTCCAACTTGCCAAAAGAGAAAGCTTTGTAAAGTGCATCTTATCAAGCAAAGTAAATACTTTTAATAGCACAATCCTGACTTCCTTGTTACAACACTTTGGGTGGCTACTGGTCTCTTTTCAAGCACGCATTTTATTAAATGCTTGTTATGACCTATAGATTCTCTATGATTTGGACTCAGGGTATTTGAAGGCCACAAAACACATCCAATCTCTTCTGATTTCAGAAATTAAGGAGGGTTGGGTCTCTAAGTACTTGAATGAGAGACAATAGGAGGGATCTCCAGGGCCCCTTTCATATCACACAATGATGGCAGTTTGATTCAACTTTAACTGCCATGGCTATAGTCTAAGGAACCCTGGGGTTTGCAGTTTCGTGAGGCACTAGAGTTCTCTTAGGGGCTTACTGCATTCCAAAGAAAAGCGGCAGTGCAGCAGGAATGTTCAAACGTCCATGCTGCCTTACCACATGACGTTGTTTTTCATTCTGGCCCCATGGGGGACCAAAGTAAAACTGCATCTTTTTGCTAACAGATTTTTCCGGTTAGCAAAAAGATGTGGTTTTATCTTGGTCCCTCATGAAAGAATGATGACATCACACAGAAAACGGAACTTCCTGCTGCACTGCTGCTTTTCTTTGAAGTGTGGTAAACTCCTTATAGCTTTATTGCACAACACTGTTATAGCACTATTATTCCACATTAATTGATATGGCTGCCTCCTGTGGAACTCTGGGATTTGTAGTTTAGTGAAGTCTAAGAGGTCTCTGGCTGAAAATGCCCTTCCCTAAACTGCTTTGATTGTGATTTCCTGCGTGGCAGGGGGTTGGACTGGATGGCCCTTGCGGTCTCTTCCAACTCTACAATTCTATGATTCCTACCATTACAGGAGAAGGAAGCTAAGAGAATGCAGCTGGCTGGCTGGCTTGGCCTGCTCATTGCCATTCAATCTACTCCAGCCACAAACTTGCAGGAAGAAGCAGGAGAAAAGCCTCCCCTCCCCCTCCGGTGCCTCTTAGGGAACGTTTAATGGTTGGTGTAGTGGTTAAATGCTAGTACTGCAAGTCACCACATTGCAAGTTCGATTCCAGTGGGCTCCAAGGTTCACTCAGCCTTCCATCCTTTCGTAAGTCAGTAAAATGAGTACCCAGCTTGTGGGGGGCAATTAGCTAACACACATTGGAAACTGCTTAATGCAGTGTAGATGTGTAAACAGCTATTGCTTAAAACAATTTGTAAGCTGTTCTGATAGCCTTGAGGCTGAAGAGCGGGGTATAAATAAAAAATAAATAAATAAAAAAGTTGTTGTTTTAAATCTTGGGGGACCTCAGTAACAAAAGATATTTAAAGGGGGTCCCTGGTAAAGAAAAGTTAATAAGAACCACTGCTATACAAGAAATAAATCTCACTGACATCCACAACACTTAATGCCCAAGGGAGTGTGCACAGACTGGCTGGCTGGCTGGGCCTGCTCATTGCCATTCAATCCACTCCAGCCACAAACTTGCAGGAAGAAGCAGGAGAAAAGTCTTCCCTCCCCCTTCGAGTGCCTTTTCGGGAAGGTTTAATGGATGGTGTAAGTGCATCATCATCATTATTATGGTTCTAAATCTTGAGTTAAGTCTTGGGGGCCCTCAGCAACAAAAGACATTTAAAGGGGGTCCCTGGTAAAGAAAAGGTTAAGAACCACTGCTATACAAGAAATGGGTCTGACTAACATCAGCAAGCGTTTACACCCAAGGCAGTGTGCATAGGACTGGAGCATTTAGCAGATTTGCACAACCCTATGTATGGTTCCAAAGTTGCACTGGAACCAGTAGCATTGCTGAAGAAGCGTGCATTGGCTGAGGCTGCAAGTGTATTTACATGCCTTAGACCCAATCAAAGTCCCCGCTATGCCAAGCGAGATGCACAGACTACTCAATTACTTACAAGCCTGGAACCTGCCGCCCGATATAGAACGCCACCTTTCCCCCTTTCGCAATCCTCCTTCCTCGAAGTCCCTTCTCTTATCCACCACCAATCATATTACCGCTAGGGGGGGTTCGACCAATCACAGCCATCTACAGTGCCACTCTCAACATGGCGTCCATGGCCTCGCCCTCAAACGCATTCTTCCCTTCTCCCAGTCTCGCGAGAACATCTGACCTATTTAGGCGGATCCCTGGCAACGGTCCGGCCTTTTTTTTTGGTTTTCCCGACGAGAGAGAGGGTCGTAGTAGGTGAGAAAGTATCTGTTGCCATCCACTTAAATGTTATGCTCTTTCGGGAATGTGGCCTGTTGGGAGAAAAATTAGAGGTTTGCTTATAGATTGGGGTGCGATATTGGGGTGATTAAGGGAAGATAACGGGGTGCAAAGCATGGCTGCATTTCCTCCCCCCCCCGGGCGCCATTGTTTCTGATGAGACCCTGCCGGAGTTTTGCTTTTTGTTAGCTTTGCGCTGCTTAGTGGTGCTTAACCTTTTCTTTACCAGGAACCCCCTTTTAAATATCAGTTGTTGTTGTGGGCCCCCAAGACTTAACTCGAGATTTAAAACCATAATAATAATAATACCTAACAATAATAATAATATTGCAATTACATCATCCATTAAACCTTCCCTCAAAGACACTGGAGGGGGAGGGAAGACTTCTCCTGCGTCTTTCTGCAAGTTTGTGGCTAGAGTGGATTGAATGGCAATGCGCAGGCCAAGCCAGCCTTTGCCTTGGTTCCTGTCATGTCACCACTCCACTGCAGGCTGGAGGTGGGCCAGACAGCCTTCAAGCCTTTGCAAGACCCCCTATGAGGACATAGCAGACCCCAGGTAAAAACCACTGCGGTAGTTGAAGGGTTGGGAGTCTAGTATTCCAGATAGTCCTGAATTGCTGCTCCCATCATCCACCTATGCTTTTGCAGGCTTGATGAGAATTGGAGCCTTAACATGGGGGGGGCGGCAAGGGTTCCCTAACCATCCCAAGTGGTGGACTCTGGGTTGAGCTCCTTCTTAACAATCAGCATTACAGTTGTCCCTCCATATCCACGGATTTAAGTATTCACGGCTTGAAAATTTTGTTAAAATATAATAATCCAAAAAGCAAACCTTGATTTTGCCATCTTACACAGTTGTCCCTCTGTATCCACAGATTTAAGTATTCACGGCTTGAAAACAGTCTTAAAAAAATAATAATCCAAAAAGCGAACCTTGATTTTGCCATTCTTATATAAGGGACACCATTTTGCTATGCCATTGCTTATAATGGGACTTGAGTATTCACGGATTTTGGTATCCATGGGAAGTCTTGGAACCAAACCCCAGCAACTATGAAGGGACAACTGTATTTCTTGTCTCCAACCCAGTTAGGGGAAGCATTTCATGGGGGGTTTAGTTGGGATTGTGGAGTCTTTCTCTGTCCTCTTCTCATCACAGTGCCCTTGTAAGGCAGGTTGTGCTGTATCTAATAGCTAAACCACTGGATCATAACCTCTTCACCAGGGACCCCTTTTAAATATTTTTTGTTTCTGTGGACCCCCAAGATTTAAGATTTAAAATAATAATACATGCTGATGCTGATACAATTACACCATCCATGAAACCTTCCATCAGAAGCACTAGAGGAGAAGGGAAGACTTCTTAGTCCTGCAATTTTGTGGGTGGAGAGGATTGAATGACAATGCACAGGCCAAGCTAGCCAGCCTTTGCTCCTATCATGTGGATGTGGTCACTCCACTGCAGGGAGGAGGTGGGCCAAGCAACTTTAAAGCCTTGGTGGACCTCCTCTGAGCATATTGTGAACTCCCATCTTATGTCTGAAAAAGGAAGCTGAAGAGCGTCTGTTACCCACCATTTCTTTGTAATGATTTGCCTGATGATATCATGAAAACTTGTGCAAATTTTTCCTGCCTTCTTGGTTAGACTTCTAAAAGTATTAACTGCAACAGAGATCTCATTTTTTTTTTATGGTATTAGATTTGTAGAGTTAGAAGGGTCACCCAAGGATCAGGAAATGCAGTTTGCATCCTTGAAATGCTGCCATTCAATCTCTGCCTTTAGAATATATGAAGAGCCAAAGGAAGCTCATGTTTTCTTGTAAATGTACTCTGTAGTTTCCAGTCTGCTTTAGAGGCCAACACCCTTAAGATGGTTCCTGATAAACAAGACGTTAATGTGTATTGTCCATTCTGTGCTAGAAGCAGAGCATGGCTGATATTTCTGAAACAGAAGACTCTACTGAAAACAATGAAGGTCATGCCTCCCAAGGCTTACCACAGTTAGAAACAAATTCAACTGCCATTTCTCCTGATCAGCAAGATGCAAAAAAGTGAGTCTTTAATTTGTGTGTGTGTGTGTGTATTTAATAATTAAACAGACCTATATTGAAGATTTAATTTGTAAGATATGAGATGGAGCTATAAATGCAGGTGTAACTCTTACACGTCTGAAAAAGATGGGATTTGCAGTCTTTACGGAGCTTGTTAGCAATCCATCCTTCTAGTCTGTACAGTTTCCCACTAGATTACGTACTTTGGTAAGACACTCTGAAATGATTCCTACTACATATATTACCTGCATGTCTGTCCAAAAACTTAAAGTCCTGTGCTAATGTTTCTAGCTAGTGAGATTTGCTCACTCCCATGCATATTTTTATTATACTTTTTTTTTTAGTTTTTGCCCAGTGAGGCCATAACAATCCAGTAACAACATTATAGGAACATTCCTAATAAGTGAAGTCTTTCCCAACTTAAAAACTAAATCACTCCTCACCTCCCCAGATCAGATTTCCTTAAACTGCTCCCTGTCTGGCATCTTCCTCCAGCTGGCTCTTGATGATGGCTTCCAGGATGGTTCCTCCAAAGCTATTGCTTGTTGAAGGCTCCTCTGTTTACCCTTCTTCATGAAACCATCAGAAGGTTTATTGAAGCCACCCTCCCTCCCTCCCAAGGCCTTTGCAGGGCCCCACGGAAGCCTCCCCGGCCCTCCCACCTCCCTCCCAAGGCCCGTGTCGCGGTTTTGGGAGGGCAGGGGGCCCTCCGCAAATGTGGAGGGGCAACTGTACTTCATTATTTATCAGTGTGCAACACAGATAAAAAACATACTTTAAAATGGATTAAAATACATTTTAACCCTAGTCTTAAAACGTACACACAATTAAGGACCAGAGGCCTAAGAAACAATGCAGTCTGGGCTGCCTGCCTGAATCTTGGTACAGATGGAACCAGCCTGCCTTCCTTTGCAGAGGGAGTTCCATAGCGTGAAATGGCTGAGAAATTCCTGTCTCATGGGCTCACTGTCTACCTAGCCTCTTCCATGCAGCAGGGCCTCTGAGAATCTCAAATTTCAGACCAGTTCAAACCAGAGGAGGCAACCTTTCAGATACCCTGGGCCCAAGCCATTCAGAGTTTTTAGATCAAGATTTAGGAACCAACCATGTACTGCTCACAAGTCACTAGCTGTCCTCAATTGTCACTATCCCTGTTTAACTGCCACTTATGTTTGGCCCCCTTCCTTGACCAATGTAGTCAAAAGTAGCTTTTCCCTCTATCATTTTCAAGATCTGCTAGAAGCCTCCATAGCAAGCACTATTGAAGCAGCAGAGTCCATTTCATACAACTGCCTTCCAATTACTTAAAGGGTATAAACAAATGGATATAGTGTTCTAGCCTAGCAGTGTGTTCTAGAGCAGTGCTTTTTAAGCTGCCTGATGTGGGAGACTGGCAGGGTTTTTCCCTCTCAGCCAAAGAACAGTACCATATTGTTGCCCATTGGCTACAACTGTTATGTTTACTAGAAACTGCAGATTAGCAACTGATAGTCCAAAGACCACTACTTTGAGTGGCCCTGTTCTAGGGGAAGGCATTTCACATGTGCTGTCCTGTTTTTTGTGAATGAATTGCAGAAAAGGAGACTGTAGCAGAGGCTCACCTAAAGATGTTCTCTGTTAGATTGGTGTGTGTTAGCCTTCCCTAATGAATGCCAGTAGATGTGTTGGACGTAGGTGTTCATCATTGTTGTTTTAACTTGTATGCGTTTTTAAAAATAATTTTAATCGTTAAACTTTTAATTATTTTTAATTGTCTTGTTTTTACGTTGTAAACTGCCTAGGGAGTGCTTTGGCACTGATATAGTAAATAAATAAATAAATACTGTATAGAAAATAAATAAATAAATCTCAACCCACCATAACAAATGGCTATGCTAGCTTAGGTTGATAGGAGTTGTTCTCCAGCACATCTGCAGGACACCAGGTTGAAGGAGGCCAGTGTATATTCTAGGAAATGAATCTTCTTAGCTTATGTATAATCTAAGGAATTGATTAAATGTTGTGCAGTTGAGGAACTGTTCACTTTAATTTCTTGAACAGGACCAACTCTGGCTCACATTCATGGAAGCAGTCAAGAAAGAAACTCAAAACATGCAGCTCAGCAAAGTGTACGCCATCTTCTGAGAATACACTTGATGGTAGAGCACCAGGTGTTAATTCAACTGACTCTGTACAGTCTGAGGGTCCTTTCAAGTTGCCTAAACCTAAAGTTGACCTCAGAGCCCTTTTTGACTACTATTTTGTAAGGAAGCAGCATAGGAAACGCAAAAGATGGCAGCCACGTGAGAGAAAAACTACAGGACACAGGAATAACAGAAAACGTCCTGAGGGACAGTGGCCAAAAATCCCAGTGGCTGAACGGAAGAGGAGATATAGAGAGGGGGGCCTTCAGTTTCCTTTTGTAGAGAAGCTTTGTGGAAGGAAGAAAATTCCATTTAAACTCATGTGTCGGTATGAGGTAAGTTGCCACTAAACCCAGTTTTAGAAAAAATAGCTGACTAAGGTTTTGTACTGAATTGAATGCTTAATACAGTTGGCTTCCTCGTTGACAGTCTTAGTTAAAACATCTCCCCCCACCCCGTGGAAGCCTTACTTATTTAATTATTTATTTAGGTATTTATACTCCACTCTTCAGCCACAAAGACTGGCAGAGTGGCTTACAAGTTGTTAAGCAATAGCACTTTACACATCTACATCGCATTAAGCAGTTTCCAGTGTGTGTTAGCCTTATTAGTACATTGCACAAAAATTGAAATTGATTGTCTTTCATACTCTTGTGTCTTCGTATCTGTTGATGGAAGAATAATTCTCTCTTAGGCAGAAGCTTTACGAGGATTCTTCAGATACATTGAAACTCTGAAATATGAGCAGCACCTTAAAAAGTCTTTGACAAAATTAAATGCTGCGGATGATCTAGAAAATGAGAGTCTGGAATCACGGAAGTACAAATATCTGGATGATGATGGTCCTCTTTCTCCCATTGAAGAGACAACGTATGTATAATTAAGCTTTCCTAATCTTTGGCATCTCTACAGGCACATCATTTATAAGACAAGCGTTCAGAAGATAAATTTAATGCTAAGCCACCTTCTCCAAGATTTACATTTGTATCAGTATATATTTATATTGAGCATTATCAGAAGCTGGGTTTGTTTTACACATGCTTGCTTTGAAAATACAGGAATCAGTTTCTTACACTAGAAATTGCTTGCTGAGGTGTGTGGATAATCTATCTGTTCCATCAGATATTGTTGGGCTACAACATAGTCCTTGACCATTGACTGTAGTAGCTGGGGCTGATGGACACTGTAGTACACAATATCTGGAGGAAACCAGGTTGCCTAACCGTATCCTAAATGGTATTTTGAAATTACTAATACCAGAACTACCTCATTTTTTATTGTTCTTATATATTCAAAATATTTTCAGAAATACCAGTTACAGTGCTTTAAGACATTTCCAATATGACTAGTGAGATGGGGATCTGGGGAGAAACATTTTTCAAAAGACAGATTTTCTGTTTTCTTGTTGAAGAATTGGAAATGGGGTGGAAGTACATTCTGGGAAAGGATTTCTCTCAGCTTCAATGAAAATCCAGAAAAGAAAAGCGAAATGCATTTTGAGAATTTTTTACTTGCTTAAAATCAAAAGCTGTAGTATGAAGTTGGATATTTGAAACTATATACAGATATAGAACCAGAAAATGATGATGCTGTGAAAAGTGTAAAGTATGACAAATACTGTCTTGTAGAGAGACACCCATTATTAGGTGGACAGTTAAAACTGTGTTCAGACTGGTTGGGGGAGACAGTGCCCTGAAAAGGTTATACTGTAGTACATAGACCTCTAAGCCTCAATTCACCCATCTGCCATATGGGGGATATTACATTCCTTAAAAGTGTTTTGTAAGTATTGCAGTGAAAAGATGCATTCAGAATGCCTTAAATTTTCTAGAAAGTGCTTTATAATTGTTAATTATTTAGTGTTTCTGGTTGTTTAATACAAAAATGCATAGAGCTGACTGGGCAATTGTGTTTCAGCGAAGAAGACCAAAATAAGAATTCTGGCAGTGATGACATTGGTGCCAGGATAGTGGTAAGCATTAACTTTACGTTTGATTACTTTATCTTATTGTAGTGATCTTAGAGCCAGCTAGCTGTAGTTCTCAAATGATTTGAGAATAATTCCATTAGGTGTGCCAAATGCTACACAGTTCAAATTTTGGATTTCTCTTGATTTAGAGTGAATCCTTAAATGGAAACTTAAGCAGTGATCAGCTAGCAGCCTATACAGTCGCCCCTCCACATTCGCGAACTTGACGTTCGCGGTTACAATTATTCGCGGTTTTGCGAGGGCCCCCCTGGGCCCCCGCAAAACCGCGACACGGGGCCTCCAGAGGCCCCGTGAAAGCCCTCAGAGGGAGCGGGGAGGGCCGGGGAGACCTCCACGGGGGCTTCGGAGACCCTCCGGAGGCCCCGCGAAGGCCTTGGAAGGGAGGGGGGAGGGCTGGGGAGGCCTCCATGGGGCCTCCGGAGACGCTCCGGAGGCCCCATGGAGGCCTGGGAGGGAGCGGGGAGGGCCGGAGAGGCCTCCATGGGGCCTCCGGAGACGCTCCGGAGGCCCCACGAAGGCCCGGGAGGGAGGGGGGAGGGCCGGGAGCGGCCTCCGTGGGGCCTTGCTAGGCCCCACAAAGGCCCGGGGAGGGAGGGGGAAGGCCCGGGGAGGGAGGGGGAAGGCCCGGGGAGGGAGGGGGGAGGGCCGGGAGAGGCCTCCATGGGGCCTCCGGAGACGCTCCGGAGGCCCCATGAAGGCCTGGGGGAGGGCTGGGGAGGGCTCCATGGGGCCTCTGGAGACGCTCCGGAGGCCCCACGGAGGCCCGGGGAGGGAGGGGGAGGGCCGGGAGAGGCCTCCATGGGGCCTCTGGAGACGCTCTGGAAGCCCCATGAAGGCCTGGGGAGGGCTCCATGGGGCCTCTGGAGGCCCCACGGAGGCCCGGGGAGGGAGGGGGGAGGCTGGGAGAGGCCTCTGTGGGGCCTTGCTAGGCCCCACGAAGGCCTGGGGAGGGAGGCAGGGAGTGGGGAGGCCGGGAGAGGCCTCCATGGGGCCTCCGGAGACGCTCCGGAGGCCCCATGAAGGCCTGGGGGAGGGCTGTGGAGGCCTCCATGGGGCCTCCGGAGACGCTCTGGATGCCCCATGAAGGCCTGGGAGGGAGCGGGGAGGGCCGTGAGAGGCCTCCGCGGGGTCTCCGGAGACTCTCCGGAGGCCCCGTTGAGGGCTTGGGCGGGAGGGGGGAGGGCTGGGGAGGCGTCCACGGGGCCTCGGGAGGGTCTCCAGAGGCCCCGGGAAGGCCTAGGAAGGGAGTGGGGAGGCTGGAGGAAGCGACTATGGGGCCTCCAGAGGCCCCATGGTCGCTATGGTGGGGGAGGGGGAGGGCAGTCGTTATTCGCGGATTTTTCACATTCGCGGGGGTCCGTGGAATGGAACCCCCGCGAATGTGAAGGGACGACTGTACAGTGAAATCTTGATACTGAACTTTCGTATTGCTGTGCTTTTAACTTCTCTCCAGCTTACCTGTTTCTGTTCTTTATTTGTATTAATGAGCCGTAATTCTTTCAAAAATATAATTGTGCACTTAGAATGCATATTAATTCCACAGCTTGCAAACCACGCTGTGGACCTTTTTAATCAAAGACTGTTAGTATGCCTGCTTGGTTAGGAAATCTTATTGAAATCCTGTTAGTTTCTCTTGGAAAACCCTCTGTTTCTCTTCCACTACCACAGGAGAAAAGTTCCTTCATATTAAGTAGCAAAATTCCAGAGAGGAAGAAATCCAAGAAGACATCCAGGTGAGTTAGGCCTGTATGAAGATAAGTAAACATTTATTGGGTTCACATCTGAGGTTATTTTCATTAGCCGTAGTTTAAATAATCCAACCTAACCCACCATGGAGAATTCTGGATAGTTCTGTCAGTCAAAGCAAAAGTTTTTGATTTCACTGGTGCAGTAGGGGAAATGGCTAACTCGTTTGCATTGGGGAGAAACCATGGATTTGGCTTACATTTGATTTTTGGCTAGTATCGCATAACCCACATTCCAGTAACATTGGTGTAAGATAGTGTGCCACCAGGAATGGACAACGTTTCAGAGTTATAGAAGTAGGCATCAGGGTAGGACTTTGATCCCTACTTCAGAAACATTGACTAGGAATGCTGAGGTGCGGAGGGGGAGGTTTTAATTCTGACCAGGGGTGCTGGGGGTGGGAGGTGGACTTAACCAATCTTTCCCCCTACCCTGGTGCACATTGGCAGTGATCAAGAAGATCACTACTCCTCACTGCTCATAGCAATGGGGAGTATTCTGTTTCTGGTTGAGCAGCAGGCAGGGATAGAGAAAGTTGCAGCCTGCAAGCTGCATGTAGCTTTTGTCCCTGAAAAGGGGAAATTGTGAGGAAATCATAGAGAATTTTCCCCAGTTGCCATAGAATTGTGGTGTAGAATTGCATCTCTAACCTCATGGAGATCTCTCATTCAGAGTTACTTTAAGGTGAGGCCAATTTGACAGCAAATAATAAATTACTCCTATACTTGTTTGACAGCAAATAATAAATTATTCCTATACCTGTCGGGTAGGTCTAAAGGGACCAGATGCTGTCTAATCTTGGAAGTTAAGCAGGGTCAGCACTGGCTATTACTTGGATGGGAGACTGCCAACAAATAGGTGCTGTATTTTAGAGCCGGTGGTATTTCAAAGGGAGGAACTGGCAAAATCACATAAGAATATTGCTTGCCTAAGAAAATACTATGAAAAATAGGATTGCCATAAGTTGAAGCTGATTTGAAGGCACGTACACACATGCATACATGTCAAAAGCCCTCCCTGACCAGTTTTGGGCTGAAACACAAATGATATCACTTGGGCTGGTAAAGCCACCTCCTATGCCCTGCTGGAATGATGCAGAGGTGCAGATTGGCTGCCAGCATGGTAGTTTCCATCCCTGGCAATTTGTGTAGAGTGAAAGGTCATGGGCCATAGCTTGCTTGTATCAAAGAGCAGTAGTTGCTGGTCTCTGACAATGTAGTTTGTAAGAATTTGTTACTGCTTTCCATCTTATGTAAATGTTTTTATTGAAATGACTGGATATGAACATCCAAGCTTTAATAGAGGTGGGTTAAGCCTTGTGCGTGGATTTAATTGATTTCATTTGTTGCAGGTCTTGATTGCTGTGTTATGTATGTGTAACACATTGAGCTTCCTTGGAAATGAAATATTGCTGGAAAGTGACAGAAGTGCCACTGTTCTGCTGTTAGCACCTTAGAGTAAGTGTTTTGCCACCTTAACTGCACAGACTTGTTTTATGGTGATAACTCTGTACTTGGCTGTGCTTGAAACTTCAGGATTTGCTTTGGGTGCATGTCCCATGAAGTTCTTTGGGAAAGTGCATAGAATTGGAAGCCTGAACCATGTAACAATTAAAGAATAAAGCTTGATTTTTGTCATAATTGTAATAGATTTTTAGCACACTGGGCTACAGCCTTAAAAAAAAAAGGTGTGAGAGGCATTCTCTTAAGTCTAGTGCTATGTACTTCTCCAGCACTTAGAGAATCAGCTCTTTCTGTATACAAAAGTTTTGTGCTTCCTGACTGCTGCATTGCTTCTTAGGCTTCCTATTCAAACTCAGTTTGACCAGATGAATTTCTGGTTCCGATTGTGTATACACTGGAGACATCTGACTTTCTTTGGAATAAAGACTTTTATTTACTGCTATTTTGAGATAGCCTGAAAATAAACCCATCTGGTATGAGGTGGTGAGATCTAAATTCTTGATTGTTGTGTGACCTTTAAGTCATTTCTGACTTTTGGTGTCCCTAAGGCAAACCTATTACGGATTTGCTTTGCCTTCCTCTGAGGCTGAGAATGTGAGAATTTCCCAAGGTCACCCAGTGGGATTTTATGACCGAGTAGCAATTTGAACCCTGGTCTCCAGAGTCACAGTCTGATGCTCAAACCACTATACCACACTTGCTCTCAACTTTTTGATATCACTAATTAAAAAAATATTAGTCAAGCATTCCTGGATCCAGATTCTGCACAGCAGTTCTTATGATGACTGTTTCTCAGTTCAACTGCTGAGTGAATTCAGAAATGAACTAAAACTTAACACTCTGATCAGAACTTGGTGCAGACGTATGACATCAGTAAACTGGTTTGAATACTTCTATATGATGGGAATGTTGGAAGCAGACCCTAGAGAAGAATCTCAGTTGATGCTAGAACTGCCATTTCCCTGATCTTTTTTTTAACACTAGGAATTGTAAAATGAATGAGCTCCATGATAGAACTCCTGAAATGATGATGGGTCAAAGACCATATGGGAGCAGCTCTTGTCCATAGCACCAGAATATAGTCAGAAAGATTGCTTCAATTCATTCATTATTCACTGAATTAAATTCCTGGATTCGGAAAACTGTGCACAAAGTTTCCCGTGGCTTGCTTCCAGATATAAATTTGTTCTGTTTCAGCTTGTATGCAGCTGCTCAGCTTTACTTGTTCTCTTCTCCTGTTTGAAGCCTTCTGGTATAGAGTTTCTTGCTTAAGTTACAAGAAATGAACTGACTGCTAGCACAACGCTCCAGATTGGCATTTGGCACAGAGGGATCCTGTTCAGTTAGGTTTTCCTTGTCTTCAGATCTGAACAGCAGAGTGTCAAAGCCCAACAGTGAATTCATGAGGCTGCAAGCAATACCTTGATCATAAGCTTATCTCAAGGATCGTGGTAAACTCTGATGGCACTCTGAGAAGACCCATCACTGTCAGGTACTTTGTAGTGCTCCTTTCCTTCTTTAAGTATATAGATTGCTAGTGTCCATGCTTTCTAAACATTTGCTGCTTTTTCTGCAAGAAACTTACATCTGAATTGTACCATGTCATTCTAGTCTTCTGTTGAGTGAAGATCTTAATTGATTCTGCTTTCTTCACAATTAAAAAGAAAGCCATTTGGCTAGCCTGTTTGGAATTTAATGGCACCCAGTTTCTCACATAAACTAAACAGGAACTTGAAGGCTGTGGCTAGAAATAACATCTGTTGTGGGGTGGAGCGTGGTCTTGGTGCAGGTATACCTCTACCTACCTTGCTTCTCATTGGCCTTCATCCCACTTTGAGACCAAGAATTGCTAACATCATTGATGGTCAGTGTGTATGTTTGCATTTCAGTTCCAGGAAATGCTTGTGGTACAGTAAATGGGATGCTGGTGTTGCTTTCTGTTGTCAAGTTCATAGAACTTGGGGAGGGGGGAAACATAGATATGACTGAATTAAGAGCTAGAGATAAGAATTGCAACTCTAATGTGTTCAAACCCTTTCACAATATCCTTTTCCTGTCGTGAGTAATTGTCAGCACAGCTTCAGGTTTTGGCTAGTCTCACCTGCAAAAAACCATAAAGCAAGTGCTAAGAGCAAATTCTTCTTTGCAACGCACAGTCAATTTATATTGGCTGTGTTACTTACAGGAAGGAATATAAGTATTGTTAGAGCACCTGCAAACAGGCTTGTCACCTGGGACAAAGTCTTTCTAATAGAAATTCATGGATATTTGTAAGAGTACCTATGAAAATCAAGGTTTTTTCCAAATTCTTTCAGTGTCCTGGAAAATAAAAGGTCAGATATCTTCAGCATTGGCTCTCAAAAGAGGTATGTCAAGATCCATGTGTTAGAGTGTACCACATGTTCTTGTGTTTCAGTGGGTAGAGAAGTGAAGCTAATTGCACTGAATGGTATCTGCATCCAGCAGCCTCTTCCTGATGGTATGTTCAAAAAGCAGTGCAACATCAATTCAACATGTGGCATCGTTGGCTCTCAAGCTGCTGTGCTTGCTGAACCTGGTATTTTTGTTGAAATAAGCAGTACTGGTTAACCAAGTGGCTGTGCTGACTGGGGATGATGGGAGTTGTAGTCAAACACCTGGACAGCCCTAGATGGAGTTAATTGAAGGATTTGTGGTTTGATTCTAATAATCTTTGCTTAGGGTGCTCCAGATTAAGTCCATGGAAATAGAAACTATGATTATGTTGTCATACATTATCAAAATACTTTGCTGGAGCTGATTTGGCATGCAGTACTGGGTACTTTTGAGGGGTTCTCTTTATGGTACAGAAACTGGTCCCCTGAAATTACTGTATGTCTGTGCAAGTGCAGTGATTCGATTATGCTACCTAGGGGCTTATTCCTCATAATATGCATTCTGTTGTCTGTTAACAACTCACTGTGAACTGTTTTGTCCTGAAGGTATCCTGGAGTCATATTTAAGACACAAGCAGTGATGATTAAGCCAACTTCTCCATTCCAAAGGTAAAAATACGTTTTCTGTTCTGAAGTGCATACCAAGAAGTGACAGCTGCCTTGTTGATGTAGTAAATGTGGGCACATACTGTTATTTCTTTGTGTCTGAATTATGCAATGAGGCTACAGAAAATACAGGTTATGCTTCCATCCTTGTAAGGCAAATTACATTGGTGACAATGAGGCCTGTAATAAGTACTATATGTCAAATAATCAACTGGCAGAAGTGGAGTTATGTGAATTAAATTATCCTTAGTTTCCTGTTATAGTTGTCCTTTGGAATTTGCAGGTTTGGAATTCATGGTTTTGTGTATTCGCAGAAAGCTGCTGAGGCTTTGCTCACCTTAGTTCCCTGGCAGGGGGAGCAGAAGGCCGAGCAAACCCTTGGTGGCTTTGCAGGTTAAGGAAAGCTGAAAGTTTTTCATTGGCCCTGGCTCCCCCCCCCTCCAAACGGAACAAAGTGGGAGGAAAGCAGGGGCTGGTGGGCGGCAGCAAGGCTTTCCAGGCCCCAATGCCACTTTTCCAGGGGAGCTCATTGGGAGTGGGGGCAGAAAGTTATTTGCATTTTTTTTTCAATTTCATGGGGGTGTACCACCTGGAACCCCTGCAAATATGAAGGGAGGTCTGTATATCTAAGTAAACTTCGTAGAAGATCCATTTCCTGCAACCCTCTGTGCTTAGTGTGGTTAGTGTTTTGCTGCCTCTGCATCCAGCATAGAAGGCAAATTCAAAGCACACTTCCTTCCCTCTGGCAGCCTATGTACTTCTATACTGCAGCCTTCTCTTTCCCATGTCCAGCGTAGGAAGCAAGGGCCCTGTCGCTTCCTCTGTGTTGAAAGAAAAATGCACAGGGCAATAGATTGGGTTGTAAATCTTTATTTAATTTACCTTTAAGGAACCTGGATAATATGCATCTGTCTTCTAAATAGGTAAGCAACTGATTTCATTACTTCTAGAAGCTGCAGCATTATTAATAGACTATGTTGGAAATGTGTGTTAATTGATTTGTTCTTGCTATTAGTAAGCTTTAGCTATAAAAAGGAACTTTTTACAGTGAGCCTGTTGGAACATAAACTCCCTTCCTTCATCAACTTGAGTAGCACCATTTGTGCCAAAGTAGCGGTAAAATTTGTAGAGGGGGCTGTGGCAGGGATTTGTTATGATGATTGGCAAGATGTTCAACTGCTCTGATAGGAGTGAATGATAAAAAGCCATTCTGAACATGTTAAGTGACCATCTGAAACAGCTTCCTGGTTGTTCAATTCTTGCCCAAACACAAGATTTTGTTGAGTTCTGGAAAGCTGAATAGGGACTGTGGCAAATACATCTGTTGCTAAATAGATGTTCTCAATCTTAAGGCAGTATTACAGTTTCTTCTGTGGCACCCAAGAGAGAGACAAACTACATATATTCCGGCGTATAAGACAACCCTTTTGTACCCCAAAAAATATTCTCCAAAATCGGGGGTTGTCTTCTACGCCAGATACACTTTGCGTCACCCGCCATCCGATCTCCTGCCTCTTCACTCCCTTCACAAACGGAGCGAAGAGGCAGGAGATCAGGCGGGGGGGGATGAGGCAAAGTGTTTACCGGTTCATTCTCCCCCCTCCTTTGCCTTCTCCCCCTTTGGGGAGCAACCGAAGACAGAGGAGGGGGGCGAACATTGCGGTTTGCCGCGGCCACCGGTCGATCTCCATAGGAGATCGAGCGGCATCCGAGGCAAACCGGGTACGTTCGCTCCTTTCTTCCACCTTCCTGGAAGGTGGAAGAAAGGGGCGAATCTTGCAGTTTGCAACGGCCGCCCCCGCTTTCCCCGTCTTCATTCCCTTCCAAAGAGAATGAAGACTGAGGGAAGGGGGGGGGCAGAGGAGGCAAACCGGGTATATTCGCCCCTTTGTTCCACCTTCGAGTCAAGGGTGACTGGAAGGTGGAAGAGAGGGGCGAATGCCACAGTTTGGTCCCCTCAGTCTTCATTTCCTTCACAAAGAGAATAAAGACTGAGGGAATGGGCGGTGGCCAGGCGGCCCTCTGCCTTCATCCCCTTTGGGGAGCAACCTAAGGTGGAAGCGGCTGGCTGGCTGGCTGGGAGAGCTCTGCCAGCTGATCCTGTTTGCTTTCAAGGAGATCCTCCTGAGTTGGGAAACAAAGAGGATCAGCTGGGAAGGCTCCCCCAGCCAGCCAAATTGGGGGGTGGTCTTATACAGCAAATATATACCAAACTCTACATTTTTACTTCAAAATTGGGGAATCGTCTTATACACTGGAATATACGGTAGAAACCTTTATCTAGGACAGAGGTGTCAGGTCTGTGGGCCAGTTTTCTGCCCTGAGACCCTTGAGGAAAGGCATGCAATGTGCCAAAAATTCCCCTCTTAGGTATTTTGATGCATACATATGATACATACAAGGGGACTCAGCAACCTGCTTAAAAGGTGAATTGCTATGGGGAGAAGGCTTTCCTCAATAAATAGAAGGATAGATCTTGTAGAAGCTGGTTCTGCAAAAGCATCTTTGAATTTTCCAAATTCTTTCAGTGTCCTGGAAAAAATGGTCAGACATCTTCAGCATTGGATCACAAAAGAGGTATGTCGAGATGATCCATGTGTTAAGACTGTACCACATGTTCTTGTGTTTCAGCAAGTAGAGAAGTGAATCTAATAGCACTGAATGGTATCTGCATCCAGCAGCCCCTTCCATGGCCAAATGGGGATTTGAACTCTGGTCGCCCAGTGTCCCTAGTTCAGCACTCAGACCACTGAATTATATTTGTTTTTTATGGTACAAAACTGAAAGAAACCCTTGCTATCATATTGGTACTTGTGGCCTGCAAGTTGTTTGTCACTGATGGTGACCCTAAAGAGAGCTGGCCATGGGGTTTCCTTGCCAAGATTTGTTCAGAATGGATTTGCCATTGTCTTCTTCTGAGGCTGAGAGACTGTGACTTGGCCAAGGTCAGCCCATGGGTTTTCATGGCTGAGTGGGAATTTGAACCTTGGTCCCCCAGAGTCCCAGTCAACATGTAAACCACCATGCCACGTTGGCTGTTGTGATATATAGGTCTTAACAATACTGGAGAATTCTAACATTGAGGTCTATCCCGATAGGATCTTGCTGTAGGTTTTTATCGTTGGAAATGCCTCATAGAGCAAACTTGTGGAATCGCTTTACTCACTAAGCTGTGTATTAGTTTAGTGAGATAAAACTGCAAGACAAGTACTGTAAATACTAGGTAATTAGAATTCACTCATTTGGCTTGATGGTGTCTTCAAAAAGCAATGCAACATCAACTCGATATCATCAGTTCTCAAGCTGCTGTGCTTGCTGGACCTGGTATTTTTGTTGAAATAAGCAGTACTGGTTAACCGAGTGGCTGTGCTGAATGGGGATGATGGGAGTTGTAGTCAAGCCTGGAGGGTCCTAGATGGAGTTAATTGAAGGATTTGTTAAAACATGGGTTTGATTCTAATAATCTTCACTTAGAGTGCTTCAGACTTTTAAGTCCATAGAAATAGAAACTATGATGTTGGAGAAACATTATCGAAATACTTTGCTGGGGCTGATTTGGCATGAAATACTGGGTACCTTTGAGGAGCTCTCTTTATGGTACAGAAATTGGTCAAAAATGGGTTCATCGACCAACAGGCGAGTTGGTTGATGTCTGGATCCAGAGCCATGTATTTGAGCCAACCAGCTGCAGCTGTCAAACTTGTTTCACCATAATGTTTCAAGCTAGGGCTGGGGTGATAAGGGAAGTCATGTATGCAGGAGTATGTGCCAGACATTCAGTTGAATATCTCTGCTGATATGATACCACTTAGTCTGGGTATTGGAACTGCTGCTGCTGCTATTATGTGCTTTCAAGTCATTTCTGATTTGTGGCAACCCTAAGGTAAACCTATCACAGGTTTTCTTTGCAATATTTGTTCAGAGGAGGCTTGCCTTTTGCCTTCCTGTCAGGCTGGGAGAGTGTGACTTGCCCAAGGTCAGCCAGTGGGGTTTCCATGCCAATTGGCATCTGGCTCTTTCAGGTAGAAATTACAGCACAAATATAAGGAAACTACTGCTGCTGGGGAAACACCATTTCAGCCTTGTTGGTGGCAGCTGTGGCAGGTTGGTGAAAGATGCGCCTTTGGTGGTTGGCATGGGTTTTGGATCAAAGTTCATCAGTCTTGGGGGTCTCCCACTTCTGGGAGGTCACGGAGATTGTCTCCGGTGGTATGGGGGGCATTGGCTGTGAGGACATGCACCTTCCAGATGCCCCCCTCTTTTGGGGGTAGGGAAGGATGTTGGACAGAAGGCACTGTGGCCTGCGGGGACTCCTCCCCTTCCTGGGCTTTCCCTTGTAAGTCATGTATGCAGGAGTATGTGCCAGACATTCATTTGAACATCTCTGCTGCTGATATGATGCCACTTAGTCTGCGTATTGGAACTGTTGCTGCTGCTGCTATGTGCCTTCCAGTCATTTCTGATTTATGACAACTCTAAAGTAAACCTATTATAGGTTTTCTTGGCAAGATTTGTTCAGAGGAGGTTTACCTTTGCCTTCCTCTCAGGCTGGGAGAGTGACTTGCTCAAGGTCAGGAAGTGGGTTTCCATGGCCAAATGGGGATTTGAACCCATGTCTCCCAGTGTCTCTAGTTCAGCACTCAGACTATTGGATTATACTTATTTTTTATTGTACAGAAGTAAAAAAAATCTATGCTATCATATTGTTGCTTGTTGTGTGTCTGTAAGTTGTTTGTCCCTGATGAGAGGAGAGCCGGGATTCTTTTGGCAAGATTTGTTCCGAAGGGGTTTGCCATTGTCGTCTTAGTCTGAGAGACTGTGACTTGGCCAAGGTCAGCCAGTGGATTTCCATGGCCGCCTGTAGCAGGAAAACATGAAAAGGTAATGTTCAGTCCCACTTGTATCTATATACTTACTTGGCTGTTGTAAAGTATTATGGGATGAATCTCAGCCACTGAATTAAATGAATGTACAAATATCCATGATCGTGCAGTAACTGGTGTGCATGCAGAGTTGGACTATTATGAAAATCTAATATTTAAGCAGCAAGGCTTTTTTATTTTATGTTAGACTTAGCACCAGAATCCTCAATGAAGTCCCATGGTACCTGAAGAGGGTTGTTTTTTTAAAAAAATCTGGCTTCTCTTGCAGAAGGTTATGTTTTTCCAGAATATAGGGGAAGGGCATGAGGGGTTGTGACTTGCCTGATAAATTGCTTGTTAAGTACTGTAGTGGAGAACGTTGGTGCTTGTTGGACCAACACACAATCCTCACTTGGCCAGAAAGATGGCCAGGTGATCTTGAGCCACTCAAAGAGAAAATGGGATTGCTGATGTATTGGAGCAAGTGCAGTATTACCACCCTGACATCTTTGTATTGGTTAAAAGATTAGCTGCAGTAACACATCTACCCTCCATCCCTTCTGTTTTCCACTTCAAAGCTGATAGCCAAGGCGTAACCAACCACAGCTGTGTAGATTGTACCTCAAAACCAGCATCAGGCTATTTATTTATTTAGAGTATTTATACCCTGATCTTCAGCCGCAATGGCTCTCATAGCAGCTTAGAAATGGTTAAGAGTTCCCTGCTCCTCAGGCTTACAATCTAAATAAGACATGACACACAAAGAAAAGGGAATGACAGTGGGGGTAGGGATTAAACTCAGCAGATAGGGCTGGTTCTTCTCTCTTTCCAAGGCCAGAGCAGCGGCAGTTGGGATGGATGGAGGGCCTTTTACCTGCTGTTGGGCCTAGGCCTAGTGGAGTTGTGCCTGCCTCTTCATCTCTTCCTCCGGCAAGGTGGTGGCAGTAGGGATAGAGGGATATGTTACCTGGTCTCTACCAAGGCTGCTAGGAAATGCCATTTCTGGTATGCTGTGGACGTGACCACAAAGCAATTCCTCCAGATTTTTGTCTTGCTATTACAGTGGCATCAAGTCTGTAGGAAACATTTAATGAAGGTTAGAGCTGATGGCTCTAGCTTTAGAATTGCAATTCAGAAAATATGTGTAAGAGGCCTTTAGATGATGTACATAACTCTTTTGTCAGCAGCTCCTTTTGTTTTTATGTCACCCTGAGTTCTTTATTACATCAGTGAGCTCCTGAAGACAGATTTCAGCAGAAACCTATTTTAGGCTGCTTCAAGTTTAGTTTCTTAGCTTTATCATAACTTAAGTGGTTATATGTTTCTTTCAGCATCTATTTGGAATTACTTGCCATACAGGGAATTCACAGACAACTCTAAAATCAGTGTGGCAAGCCAAGCAGAAATCAGGCTCCAGCTGGTGCTTAAAGGTAAGGTTGAATGCTATTGGGGCCTTGTTAAAGGTCATTTCAAAGAGAGCTTGTATGTGTTAAACAAACAGCTCTTAACGCAATGACCTAATATAGAAATCCTCTGCAGGATGTCAAGGGTACTTGGTGTGCTCTGTGGTCTATACCAGAGGAGACATATTTGGACACATGCTTGGCAGATTAAGTTTTGGGGTGATTATGTTTGGGAGTGAGTTCATTTAATGGGCAAGAAAGTTTCCTGTGATAGATTTCAAACTACTTGTTGGAGAGAGCATACCCTGTAGGAAAATGCCAAATCAGCAACTGTTACATGAGTTCAAGGATCAAATTTATAAGAGGATGGGTGGAAAGGAGAGTTTTTATAAGTTCTGAAAATATAATACCGTACTTCTGTTTCAGATTCCTAACCATAGAAGCATGTTGGAAGAATAACTTCAAATAGGATGGGCTGTTCTTCTGTCACACTCTTGGCATTAAGCAGCATCTGAAAGCCTTGAAGTGATGAATCTACCATTTTCTTACTAATTTCAACAGCTGTTCAACTGCTGGAATAGTGTTGTTTCCTTCCTAAATAAAGCTTTGCTGTATTATGATATTTCCCCATATCTTCCATTTATATCAGTAGGTACCTTTTGTTCTCTGTTGAGACAACAGAGCCAGTATTCAGATGCTGAATTGTTCAGTTCAGTAGCCAGTTTGATGCACTTCACAATACAGTATATAGGCAAGCCATGTTTTTAGAATCATTTATGTAATAGAGTAGAAAAAGCTAGTGTGGCTGAGTTCTGAGAATTAGCAAGGACTGTACATGAAAAAGTATGATTAAATTACTAACCATACCAAGCAGCCACATGCTCCAGCTGCTATTGATATTATCCTCTACTTTATTTGAGGATCTCTCTTCTGGGCAGCTTTAGCAGCACTCATGCAGTTCTTTAAGCCCACAGACCATGTAATCTTAATCTCCCAAAGTTGATGAACTACAGTATTCAAAACAACTGCAACATGTGGCATCACTTCATTTTTACCATGGCTGGATTCAGCTAGGGCTGTACCATTCTCCCTTCTCTTGTTCTGCAAGGGTAAATTAACTCTTCCATATTGGTGGACAGCAGTTACCATCTGCCCATAATGCTAGCAAAGAATGCAAATCCCATCTTCCTGGTGGCAGAGGCCTGCCTCACTGTATCCCTCTAGTCTCTGCATGATTCTTAGTTGCTGACAGAATTGCTCCCATTTCACTTTAAAACCGGACAGACTTCACTACAGTGTTCAATACACTCTTATCTGTAAGACAATTTTGCACTACACTTATAGCACTATCATTCCACTGTAATTGGGCTGGCTGCCTCCTGTGGAATCCTGGGATTTGCAGTTTAGGGAGGGGTATTTAGAATTCTCAGCCAGAGCTCTTAGGCCTCACTAAACTACAAACCCCAGAATTCCACGGGAGGCAGTTAAAGTGGGATAATAGCACTATCAGTGTAGTGTGATACTCCTTTTTGAACACTGTTGCCAGTAAAACAAGCTACACCTCCGAAAATCAAGGTCAATTTTATTATAAATAACTACAATAGAAAAATGTTGGGGCCTTTTTAGGGTTAAAAAGACATAATTAAAGTGAGACAGGTCTGTCCATACAGTTTTGGATATTGCAACAATATCTTCCAATTTAAACATGAAAATGGTGGCACATCATTTATTTATAACCGTGGTTGCAAGGGGATCTTTTACACACATCTTCCATCCACAAGAAGTCTGTTAAATACTAGGTTTTTGCATTGGCTTTTCTTGCTCGTAGTCTTTCTAGTGTTTTCTGGAAAGAGGGAGTAAAGATAGGAGAAATAAATATTAGCACTGAGGAAAGCCTATCCCACATTGGTCACTGCTACCACCACTGAAACCTTCCCACATGGCTGTTCTGTACCTGGTGGAGAACAAGGGAGGTAGCAGATTACATCAGCTGCTTATATCTCCAATGGACCTCAACAGATGATATAATAGCTATCTGTTTATGGGGTAATGGGAAGATACTTATGAGATTCTCCTCTCCACCAGGCATGGAATGGCCATAGGGAATGTCTCAGCAACTCTGGAGTAGGCCAGGCTTTGGTTTCTGCTGAGAGGAAGGAAGGAAGACCAATCTCTGCAGCAACTCTTAACGTTAACTTGTGCCTGGCAGGATGTGCAAAGCAGGTTAGCTGTAGGACCATTCCTGTGGCTTCACTGCATGTGGCCTTCCCCCACCTGGCATGTGTGTGGCAAAACTAACTTTCTGCCCCATCAGCTACCTGCGAGAATGTTCCAAATGTAAACAGCAAAGTTAGCTCACCGGGGCCAGATGGCACAGCCCCAGCCGGTGGTGGACTGGCTGGATCATCTGGCTCCAAACTAAAATTGCACACTCTTGACTGTGAGGATACACATCAATTGCAAAGACGGGGGAGGGGAATGTGGACCGCACCTTTTGAAATTCCTTTGCTCTTTCCCGATTTTTGGCATAATTTTCTTGTCTCACTCTCTGCTCCTTCCTGATTTTCACTTCAGCTAGATTATTATATAATCTGCCAAAAACGAGAAAAAAGCTTTTATATTATCAGTGGATTGCCTGAAAGAAGACACTGGCTGATAAGACAAAACAGCAAATGAAATTCTCTGCTTATTAATAATAACAAATACTGGAGGAAAAAATACAAGAGTACAACTGGCTGCAAGTAATCAGGAAAATAGTGGAAAGAAACAAGTGACTAAATATTTAACTAGACATGTAATTCATGCTACTTGTGTGTGTTTTAAATATCACCAGAGGTGGTTGCTTCACTTGGCCTAAAAAAGTAAATTCAAGTTAATACAGGGTCTAAAAATAAAGGAGCTTATAAATAAGATCATTCCATGAACGGTAAGAGACAAAACAGGCAGCAAGAAATCAGACAATGGTTGAAGCTGTTGGCCCAAAAAGGGAAAGTTAATGGTGAGAACTTTTCTTCTCCCCTTATATGCTGGGGGTGAGGTGTATAAAAACTACATCATATAGGGTAGGAGAAAAGAGTGAACTCAATGAAATTAGTTTTGCTACCCCAAAATGTGACATCAGCCAGGTATGATTTCAATTGACTAATGCATGAGTGACAAATTTGGGGTCCTCAAGGGCCCCACTTTTCTAAAGGGGTTTAAACTATTTAAATCTGCCACATATTTCTTGGGAGCTGAAGAGATAATTTTGCCTGATTTTGGCCCACTGGACTAATCTGAAGCCAAGAAGAGGCCTTTATTTAACCAAGATGTAAATAACTAAATACTCTATAAAGGTACCAGATCCTATACTTGGATGTGAGATCACCAATGAATACCATCAGATGCTATAGGCTGTATTTCAGAGGAAGGAACTGGCAAAATCATGTAATAGTCACGTACGGAATTTATAAAATGACTATTAATAATGAGAACTAATTAGTTCCTTGCAGAGGTATTCAACTCTCCCTGTTTTTACTTTTCCACATTTGATTGTGTTACAAAAATGAAATGGAGCTGGGAGAGATCCACAGCTTAGATGAGAGAAACTGCCCATGAGGCAACTATCACTTGGGCAGTCCAGAAGAAAGCCTCTGCTGAAACATGTGTGTCAAAGCCAGTCTGGCGTTTACAGTAAGTCATGCGGGAGATGCAGAAAACATGGAAAAAGATTCTCTGGTATAAGACCAAAACCGAACTTTCTGGCCTTGTTGCAAAACACTATGTAAGGTCAAGTGTAGTGTAGAATTCTGCATGTGGTGTACTCCACTACATCTTCTCTATCTCTGACCCCAGGACTCACTGTTGCAGTGCCATTGCCCTCTGTCATGATCATTCCATTGCTAGCTTGGAATAAAGGCGAGTGTCTGCCTATGTCTCCACAACCAGATGCAGACCAAAGATATATTCTGACAAGATTTGCCAGAAATGTCACCAAGCCCCTCCACTCTCCATAGCAGAGGGGGGCCATCACAACACAATGATGAGTCCTGAAAGGGGGAGCTTTTAATGATGCAGAGGGTGGAAGAGAATACCAACCTCCACCAAAAAACAAACATGCAGGTGTAAGGTGTACGTCTGCGTGTGCCACTAACAGGATGCCAGTCTTCACCATCCTGAGAACACAATTACCATAGTGAAGAATGGTGGTGGCAGCTTCATGTTGAGATGCTTTTCCTCAGCAGGGCTTGGGAAACTGATCAGGATTTGAAGGCAAGATGGACAGAGCCAAATAGAGAGCAATTCTAAAAGTAAACCTGTTTCAGTCTGCAAGGGACCTGGGACTGGGGCAGAGGTTCACATTCCATCAGGACAGTGACCCAAAACACGCAGCAGTTTAAAAATAAGAACCCAAATGCCTTAGAATGCCCAATTAAAGCCCAGACTGCAATCCAGCTGAGAATCTGTGGCAACACTTGAGTGTCTGTTCATTAACTATCCCTGTCCAATCTGACAGAGATGGAGCAATTTTGCCAAGAAGAATAGGCAACACTGCAGGATCCAGATGCACAAACCTAATAAGAAACTCACCCAAGAAGACTAGTAGTTGTAACTGCTGCCAAAGGTGTTTCTACCAATTTTGCGTGTGTGTGCAACCAAAAGGTGTCAGTTTTTATTTACTTCATATTTCTGTCACAATAAAAATACTTTGCACCTTCAGAATGTTCAACTGGTAACTATGTCAATGAAATCCATTTCAATTACAGGTTGTAACACCACAAAATGTGGAAAAGTAAAGAGGGTGAATATTTCTGCAAGGCACTGAAGAATGTCCATATTCACAGGCAATATGGAAGAAAACTGCATGTTTGCGTTAAAGCAGTAACCCCTGTGAATTCAATCTCATCATTTTATCATTAGCAAAAACAAAATGAGATGAATACAGTTGGCCCTACACTTTTGTGGGGATTAGGGGCACTGAACCCCCACAAATGTGGAAAAATAATATCATACAACCCCCCCCCCACAATTCATGCTACAAACTCCTGTCGACAGTGCCAGTTCACTCCCTTCCAACCTTTCCACCACATGCCTCAACCAACCCCCTTCCCAGTCCCAGACCTCACCTCCCCACTTGTCTTCCATTGTCAATGACAGGCTTGCGCTATTGGAAGGAAAGGAGATTGAGAGGAAGAGGAGTAGGGCGGGGAGATCGATGGGCCGGGAAGGGGTGTAAAATCTGGTTGAGGCATCATGGTGGCAAGATGGGAGAGAGAGTGATGGGCTGGCACTGTTGGAAGGACAGGAGATTGAGAAGAGAATTGGGAAAAAAAGCGGGGAAGTGAGGTCAAGCTAGTTAAGCAGCAGCTACAACTTCACGAATAATCAAATCCACAAAAGAGAAACCCGCAAATGTGAAGTGCCAACTGCACACAGATCTACATGAATCATAATTAGTGATTCCTGGAAAAGAGTGCAGCTATGCTGGGAAATGCCAAAATCTCACTACCGGACCAAATAACTATTTTAGTCATGCTCCTCCACCATTTATCTGAGGGGGGATAACTTGATCCACCAAAAATAAAATACAGCCTTATTCAGATCAGTTAAGTAAATTGGTTAAGGTTTCTGCCAAATATGGATTACACAGTACCTTGAAGTGCGTTGGTGCATCTGAATTTCTACTGACCTCCGGTCATCGGCAGAGCACACTTTTACTTCTTCCACTTTCTTGAGATGGCTAACAGTTGCACCTTGGATTTAACAAAGCACATTAAATATCACTTGGTCTATGAGATCAGACTGAACAGGCCTTCACAAGGTAACCACAATATTTAGTTTTTATCCAACTGTATACAAACAAGGGACTGAACTCACACTAAGAGTTTTACTGCATAACTTCAGCATTCTTTTGTTCTGGTCCTACGGAGGACCAAGGTAAAATCATGTCTTTTTGCTAACCAGAAAAATCCGTTTGCAAAACGGAACATTGGTACTTACCGTGAAGGTTCCTTTTCAGCAGAAGAGGGGAGGGAGTTCTGACTGGGTATTGGCTCCACCTCTGGCTTCAGACAGGCAGAACTATCTACAAATCAAAAAATAGCATGCACTCCCCCTGGAGGTGGAGCCAACCCCATGTTCCCCAAGAAAGAGTACAATAGCTCAGCATAACACCATAATACAGGAAGAAAAAAAACCCACAATAAACAGAATACCATCTCTCTCTCTCAATTTCTCTCTCTCTCTTTTTTGAATGGGGACAGGTAAGGACTCCCTTCCCTCTTCTGCTGAAAAGGAACCTTCACGGTAAGTACCAATGTTCTGTTTTCCAGCAGAGAGGGGAGGGAGTCCTTCTGACTGGGACCTAGAACAGTGGTCCACCAAGAGGGAGGGGTCTAATCAGTTATCCTTAATCACGTGCTGTAGCACCCACCGCCCAAAGGCTGCATCCGCAGATGCGTACGCATCAATATGATAATGTCTGGTGAATGTGGATGAAGAAGCCCCTGTGGCAGCTCTGCATATGTCCAGAATGGACTGAGAAGATCCCAAAACGGCAGATGTGGCAGCACTCCGAGTGGAATGTGCTTGAATACCCTTCGGTATTGGTAATGAACTGCTAGTATACGCCTGTTCGATGCATTGACGCACCCACCTGGCAATTGTGGAAGGAGACACCCTCTTCCCTTTTGAACTCCCTGAAAAGGCAATGAACAAGGAATCCGCCTTGCGCCATCCTTCAGATCTTTTCACATAGATCTTTAGTGCTCTTCTCACAACTAACATATGCCACGTCCTCTCCAGCTCAGTAGACGGTTTTGGATAAAAGGATGGTAAAATTAATTCCTGGGATCTATGAAAGACTGAGTTAACCTTGGGAATAAGCGATGGGTCTAAACAAAGGGTCATTGAGTCCCTGCTGAAAACACACAACTCCTCTCTAACCAATAAGGCACTCAACTCAGACACCCGCCTAGCAGAGGTAATGGGCACAAGGAAAACCACTTCAAATCCACTGAACTTAAGAGTTCGAATGGTTTATCCATAAGGGCCTTCAGAACCACATTCAATTTCCATGAAGGAAATCTATGCATCCCAGGGGCTCGCAAGGCCACCACCCCCTTAAGGAAGCTTCAAATGTGTGGGTGAAAGGCGAGGGGCCCCTTTCCATTACCTTTTAGGACTGATCCCAAGGCCGAAACATGTCTTTTCAACGTGTTTGGTGCAAGGCCCTTCTTCAGACCTGACTGTAAGAAGGCTAAAACTGAGCCTACTGAAGCCTTCAGTGGTCGTATCCCTTTGGATCTGCTTCATCTGCAAAAGGCCCTCCAAGTAACCTCATACAATCTAATGGTAGAAAGCCGTCTGGCCGCCAGCATAGTCTCTACCACTTCACTCTCATATCCCTTCTTTAACAATCTTTTCCGCTCAACCTCCAGGCGTGTAATTGTAATCAGCCTGGATCCGGATGTAACAGACTGTTCTGCATCAGCAGGTCTGGCCAAAGTGGTAACTGAATCAGACCTGGAAACCACGATCTCCGAGGCCACCGAGGAGCCACAAGTATCACCTCGGCCCTCTCCTGTTAAATTTTGCGCAAGACCCTCCCCAGCAACACGGAAGAAAGGCATAACACAATCCCATTGGCCAAGGTATCTTTAGTGCATCGAAGGCTAACGCTCCTCTGGTCCAGAACCTGGATACAAACCCAGCAACTTGTGGTTCTCTTCTGACAGAAACAGATCCACGCAAGGTTCCCCGAAGCGGAACACTATCATCTGAAAAACCAGATTGTTGAGCCCCCACTCGCCATGTGCTAAGGTGTTCCTGCTCAACCAATCTGCCTGGCAATTCAGAGTCCCTTTCAAGTACTCGGCCCTGATGGATGCCAGATGAACTTCCGCCCATTGAAACAGCCACTTCGCTTCCTGCATGAGGGTCTGTGATCTCGTACCCCCTTGTCTGTTTATGTGAGCTCTGGTTGAGATGTTGTCTGTGCAAATAAGCACGTGGCTCCCCTGGACTAGGGGAAGGAACTCGATCAATGCCAATCTCACCGCACAAAGCTCTAGCCTATTGATGCTGAACTCCTTCTCCTGTGTTGTCGAGGTCCCCTGTGCCATCTGCTCGCTGCAATGGGCCCCCCAACCTGCCAAAGAGGCGTCCGTGGTGACTACCACCCTCCTGGGTTCCTGGATCTGGACTCCTGCCTGGATACTGTTTGTCAGCCACCATTTCAGGGATCCCTTCACAACAGGCAGTATATTTATCCACCTGCGTGCCTTTTGTGCAATTAGGTCCTGAAACGGAAGAAGGAACCACTGAAGTTCCCTGAGATGAAACCTTGCCAACAGTACTGAGTCTATACATGCTATCATCAGTCCTAGTAGCCATGCCAGTGACATCAAGGAACTCTTTTCTTGCCCCAGAATCATTTGTATAAGATCCTGTAAGCTTTGTCTCCTGTCCTCTGTGAGGAACACTTTGTAAGCTCTGGTGTCTATAATACTGCCTAGATGTTGTAGTCTCTGAGTCCGTTCTAAATGGCTCTTGTCTCTGTTCACCACAAATCCGTGTGCTTCCAGGCACTGAATTGACCTCTCTACATCCTGCGCCATCTTGTCTCTCGAGGCTGCTCTTATCAGAATGTCGTCCAGGTACTGGTATAGATGTACCCCTTTTGCCCTGAGAAAAGCCACCAGACTTTGGTAAATACTCTGGGCGACGATGAGAGACCTGTATTGATAATGGTTCTCCTTGAAGGCAAACCGCAGGAAGCATCTGGCGCCGGGTGAATCTTGATGTGAAAAGGTACGTTGGTCTTACCTGTGATACGTCCTTTTCCAGGGGAGAGATGAGGAGCATCCTGTAGATCATTGGGTTAGCTCCACCCACTCACTCCTGGTAGGCAGGTAACAAAGGACCTTTGGTAGGCCCCTTCCTCTGATGTCATCTGGGAGGAGCGACCCACCTCTGGCCAGTTCATACCATAGCCATCTCAGCCGCTCCTGCAAAAATTGAGTGTGAAAGAGAATACTACAAACAAATAATAACACAGCACACCATAACAATCATAAACAGATTATATATTGTAGAAAAAAATCTGAACTCATAACAACTTGCAGCATAGCAATAAATCATAACTGTTATCAAACATTATCAGCATGCCAGTAGCAAAAAGGGGTGGGCAGGATGCTCCTCATCTCTCCCCTGGAAAAGGACGTATCACAGGTAAGACCAACGTACCTTTTCCCAGTGGAGAGATCTCGGAGCATCCTGTAGATCATTGGGATCTACAAAAGCCCTCTTAACAACACAGGGTGGGCTGGCATGCTACTACATCTCTTAAGATTTCACAATCTGTTGCAAAACCCGCCTGCCAAAGGCGGCCTCAGCGGACTGTAGTTTGTCCAATCTGTAATGTCTAAGAAAGGTAGAATAGGATTTCCATGTGGCGGCCCGGCAGATTTCCTCCAGGGAAGCCTCCCTGTCCCAGGCTGCCGAAGTCGCCGCACTTCTGGTTGAATGTGCCACTATTCCCTCCGGAACACGTTCATTCATGGACTCATAACAGGTAACTATGCAAGCTCTGATCCACCTGCTCAAAGTGGAAGATGACACCTTGCGTCCTAAATATCTCTGATGTACAGAGACAAACAACGCTTCCGACACTCTGAAGGTACTGGTTCTTTTCAAATAAATCTTGATTGCTCTCCTGACATCCAAGGTGTGCCATATTCTCTCTAACTCCTTCGATGGATTTGGGCAAAAGGACGGTAGAACTATATCCTGAGAAACATGGAAGGACGAGTTCACCTTCGGCCTGAAGTTAGGGTGGGTGCGCAACACCACAGAGTCAGGTCTGAACACACAAAGATCCTTCCGAACTGATAAGGCACCCAACTCCGAGACTCGACGAGCCGACGTGATTGCCACCAGGAAAAGCACCTTCCAAGACAAATGCTTCAACGACACCCTCTTGAGCGGTTCAAAAGGAGGAACCGTCAGTGCCTTCAAAACTGTGTGGAGGTCCCATGATGGAAAACGATGAACCACCAGAGGAACTGTATTGGATAAACCTCGAATGAAGCTGCGTAAATCAGGATGAGTCGAGATCTGTGATGCCCTTTCCGGGGGAAGGATGGACACTATGGCCGCTACCTGCCTCTTTATGGTGTTAGGCCTAAGGCCCCTCTCTACTCCATCCTGCAGGAAACTCAAAAGCATTGGGATTGTAATTTCCAATTCATTAAATTTCTTCCTTCTGCACCATCTGCGGAACACCCTGAAGCTATACTCGTAAATTCTCTGAGTGGAGTCCCTTCTGGCCGCCAGAAGGGTCTCAATCACTTCCGGGGAATACCCCTTCGATTTCAACATCTCCCTCTCAATCTCCACGTGTGAAGCTGTAGCCACTCGGGATCTGGATGGAAGACCTGTCCCTGAATCAGGAGGTCCTGGCGAGTTGGGAGCGGCATTGAAGATATTTCCAAGGCCAATATCTCCGAGAACCAAGCTCTCCTGGGCCATGCTGGAGCAATCAGAATAACCTCGGCCCCCTCCTGTCGAATCTTGCTCAGTACTCTGGACAGCAGCGGAATGGGCGGAAAGGCGTACAGCAGGCCGGTCGGCCAAGAAAGTGTAAGCGCGTCTATGCCTTCTGCCCCCTCGGACTGGTACCTCGAGACAAATCTTGGGAGCTTGCCATTGGCCGGCGATGCAAAGAGGTCCAGAATGGGGTTTCCCAATGACTGCGTGACCCGCTGGAACACCTCGGGGTGAAGGCCCCATTCTCCCTGATCGATGTCCTTCCTGCTGAGCCAATCCGCTTTCGAGTTGAGCTCTCCCTGGAGGTGTTCCGCCTCCAGCGATAAGAGATTCTTCTCGGCCCAGCGGAACAACAGAGATGCTTCGCTCATCAGCCTCTTGGACCTCGTACCTCCCTGGCGATTTATGTGCGCCTTCGTTGTGGTGTTGTCTGTACGGATCAGCACAGCCCTGCCCCGGATCATTGGTAAGAACTCCATCAATGCTAGGCGCGCTGCACGAAGTTCCAGAAAGTTGATGCTGTGCTGAGTCTCCTCCGGGGACCACCTGCTTTGGGTCCTGCAGTGAGCTCCCCAACCTCTGAGGCTCGCGTCTGTTGTGACTTGGACTCGTTGTGGGATCCAGATGAGTCTCCCCTGACATACGGCTGTGGACGTCCACCACCGGAATGATTCCTTCACCAATCTGGGCAGTAGAACCTTCCTGTGACTCTTCGTTGAAATATGGTGCTGCCACGGAAGTAGGAACCACTGTAAGGGTCTGGCGTGGAACCGCACCCACGGGACACAGTCTATTGCAGCTATCATCAGGCCCTGTAGCTTGGCCAACTGCATTAAGTCCGGGCGTCTCAGTCCCATGATTCTCTGGATTGATCGATGCAGGGCCGTCACTCGGTCCTGTGGTAACGATATCAGACCTTGATGAGTATCCAATATCGCTCCCAGATGTTGAATTTTTGTGTCTGGAACTAAGGAACTCTTCTGCCGATTCACCAGGAAGCCGTGCTGCTGTAAGGATGACATGACCATGTCGACATCCCTCACTGCTTGCTCCCGTGACTGGGATCTTATCAGCAAGTCGTCCAGATATGGATACACATGTATGCCCCTCCGCCTCCAATGGGCAACCAGAGCGACCATGATCTTGGTGAAAACTCTTGGGGCTGAGGACAAACCAAACGGAAGGGCTTTGTACTGGAAATGCCTCTTGTCGTATGCAAAGCGTAGAAAGCGACGGTGCTCTGGTCGAATCGGGATGTGTAGATACGCATCCTGTAGATCCAGAGACGTGAGGAGATCCCCTGGTCTGAGTGCCTCCACTATGTGTCTCAGAGTCTCCATTCTGAACTTGCGCTGTCTCACGAACTTGTTGAGGCTTTGTAAATTGAGAATGGCTCTCCAAGTACCGTTCTTCTTTGGCACCAGGAAAATATTGGAGTAACAGCCGTGGGTCCGATGGACACTCGGGACCTCCTCTATTGCCCCCAAAGAGACCAAATGTGAAATAGCGTCCAACATCAATTGGTGCCTTGTCGGGTCTCTGGATCTTGGGGTGGGTCGGAACAACCGGGGGGGGCAAATGGGAAAACTCGATCTGGTACCCCTTAGAGTTTGGAGCACCCATCTGTCCGATGTTGACTCTTCCCATGCCCTGTAGAAGAGTTGTAGTCTGCCCCCCACCGGACCCCCCCGAGTCATGCTTGCTGGTTCTTTGGGTGGGATCTTGATCCGGAATTCTGGTATGATTTGCCAGAGCCGCCTCCATGACCCTTGCGCTGCTGTCTGGGTTCCCCCCAGCACTGCTTGAAACCCCTGTTGTCCCTTGGTTGAAAACTGGGCACCGAGGCAGGTTCCGATCGGGATCTGTCTGACCGGTAGGGACGAAAATTCTTTGAGAACTTCTTGTCCTCCATCTTCTTAGCAGAAATCAAAGCTTTCTTCTTATCCTTGCCCTCCACTAGGACGGGTTCCAAGGATTCCCCGAAAAGCTTCCCCCCAAAAAACGGGGAGAAAACCAGGTTCTGTTTTGACTTAAAGTCTGCGTGCCAGCCCTTCAGCCATACCAACCGACGAGCCGCCACCGCTGCACCTTGAGCTCTTGCCGAGAATTGGGCTGCATCCAAAGAGCTGTCCGCCAAAAACGCCGAAGCCCGGGATATCTTGTTGAGCCCCTGGCGTAGCTTCGTGTTAGTAGTTGGAACCTCCTCCAACAGCTCCTTTGACCACTGTAAGGACGCTCTGGCTACCATTGTAGCAGTCACAGCTGCCCTGATTGCGAGTGCTAAGGCCTCATGGGTTCTCTTCAGGGCCGCGTCCTTGCGCCTATCCTCTGGAATCTTGAGGGTATCCTCCCCATCTCGGCAAAAAACGGCAGAAGACACCAGAGCGGAAACAGGAGCATCAACAAGAGGGGTCTGTAACTTGCCCATAACTTTCTTAGGCAATGAATAAAGCTTCTTAGCAAAGGAAGGTTGGGGCTTGCTAGCAGCCGGTGTGGCCCACTCATCCTTGAGCACCTGCATAATGTTGGCTGGGACTGGCATTTCAATAGAAACTGGGGTTGACGATGGAAAAAATTCAGAAGAGACGCTGGGTAAATCAGGGTCAACTGGTTGCTCTTGATTCTGCACAAGAGGAAGGCCCAAGGTCTTAACTGTCTTTCTAAATAGTAAATTGCATTCCTCCAGTTTGAAAAGTCGGGCTGATGATCTTGTTTTCTCTTGCTCAGTAGCGCCCTCCTCAGCCGAAAACTCTGCCTCCTCCCCCTCCTGATCCGAGGCTCCTTCTGAGACCTCCCCTTCCTCACTCTGTGATTGTTCAGAATAATCCTCCTCCTCTTCCTCTGACCGTGCCCCCTTTCCACAGACTCAGCATCCGAATCAGAACGCCAACACTGTACTTCCTCCTCCTCCTCCCCCCATTCCTCCACTCGTCTCCTTTTCTTTCCGGAGTTCTCCCCCTGGCCACGCTCAAGCGTGCGCCGTTTGTCTTGCCTGGCTCTCTTGGACTCCCCTCCGCTGGCTCCGTGCCGCGTTTTAGTGCTAGCCTTCTTGATCACCGGTTTGGCCAGAGCCCGGGGCTTAGGTAGCTCGCGCATACGCTTTGAAGCCCCGCCGGACGACTCCCTCGACCTGGGCCTCTTCTGCCGTGGGTTGCCCAGCGAGTCCGGCAGCAACTGGGGCGGTATGGGGGTTGCCTGTGGGGGGAGGGTCGGCAGCTGTAATGGCAGTGCGAGCGGGGGCACGGGCGGCGGGATCGGACATGGACCGCCCGGCTGCTGGCGCGACGGCTCTGGGAGAGGGGGGAGCGGCTGCGCTGGAAGGGAGGGTGGTTGGGGGAGAGGCGGCTGTGGGGACTGCTCTGAGTCCTCGGCGCGGGTGTGCTGGATGGCCGGCGGAAAGAACGCGCCCGCTGCCTGTGGGGACTCCCCTGGCGTGGGCGCTGGGAACCGGGCTGATGGGAGAGGCCAACTCCCAAAGACATGCAGGGGGCTGAGTTGTTGTTCCCCTCTAGCTGATGTTCCCCCTTGCCACATGCCCGATAACCCCAGAAGGGCTGGTTGGGTGAGACCGGCTGCTAAAACTCCCAAGGTCTCTCTGGCCACCAAGTCCTTCACCCAGGCGGTCAAAGCCGCGGGTGGTTCAGGGGAAGCTGGTCCCAGCCCCGAGGGTCCCGCCTTACTCACGGCTGCCTCCGATGTGATTAATGGAGGGTCCGGATCAGCCATTGGGTCGCGAGGGTTCTTTTCAGACCCCGTCCGCGAAGCCGAGTCCGCCTCCAGGGGGCTAGGCATGATGGCTGCGTCCTGGCTGTTGCCCGGCAAGGAGAGCTGGGGTGCAGGCAGGGAAACTTCGTTGGTCGATACGGGGTGCTTCTCCCCCTCACTCGACTTGGGATCCATCTACCAAGGCGGAGATCTTGCCCTCCTCTATGGGTCCCGTCCGTATCCCCCTTTGTTCTTTGTTCTGACGAATCCAGCGGCCACGTGGCCGCCAGAAGACAAGCAAACGTGACCACCAGGAGCGGTAGGCAGGAAACAACTGGCCAGAGGTGGGTCGCTCCTCCCAGATGACATCAGAGGAAGGGGCCTACCAAAGGTCCTTTGTTACCTGCCTACCAGGAGTGAGTGGGTGGAGCTAACCCAATGATCTACAGGATGCTCTGAGATCTCTCCACTGGCGCCGGGTGAATCTTGATGTGAAAGTACGCTTCTTGCAAATCCAGAGATGCGAGATAATCCCCTTCCTGAATACCTTCCAGAATGGAGTGGAGAGTTTCCATCCTGAACTTGCACCTGCCACCCATAGTTTGACCCCTTTCAAGTTCAGAATCGCCCTCCAATCCTTGTTCTTTTTGGGGACCAGGAAGAGCAGAGAATACGTCCCCGAGAACCTCTCTGCCGTCGGAACCGGTTCTATTGCTCGTATCTGAACTAGGTGAGCAATAGCCCTTTCCATCAGCAGCTGTCTCTCTTGGGATAAAGTCCTGCAAGACTGGACAAAGGTGGGAAGCGGCCTGGCAATGAGATCTATTGTGTCACCTTGGCTGACTGTTCTGTTGACCCAAGCATCTGAGGATGTACGAGCCCAGGTCTTGGCAAACACGGCCAGCTTGCCTCCCACCTGAAGACCCGAGTAGTCAAAGCGACTGCCCGGGCTTTCCCCCCTGTTTGGGTGTTTGAGATGCATTTGTTTTAGGAAAGGCATTTGTCTTGCCTTTGGGGAAGTATCTTGGTGTATTCCAATTGCTCCTATGGTGCCTGAACTCTCTTTGATTCCCTGCATTGAAGCTCCTGTAGCTCTGATAATTACAGTGCGGGAATTTACGCTCCTTTTTGGGTAGGGAAGGTAACACCTTCTTTTTGTAATTGGTTTCCACCAAAACCTCATCCAGAGTATCACCGAACAACTTCCCCCCTTTAAATGTACAAACTGACAGATTGGCCTTGGCCTTGTTATCCGCATGCCAATTTCTCAGCCATAGTTGACGCCTGGCCGCTACATTGGCACCCATCGCTCTGGACGAAAATCGGAAGGCATCCAGACTCGTGTCTGCTACAAAAGCAGAAGCCTTGGCCATTTTATGGATTCCTTGACGAATCTTAACCTCGTCTTCTGGGAGCAAGGCTAGAATATCCCTAGCCCACCTGATGGTGGCCCTAGCAAACATCGACGCTGCGGCAGTTGCCCTCACCGCCATGGCTGAAGCCTCATGAGACGTGCGTAAGAAGGTCTCAATCCTCTTATCCTCTGGTGCCCTAAGATTCTCATTTCCATCCTGAGGGAATAGAGATCCGGAAACCAGCCCAGCCACGAGAGCATCAATGGCCGGTAATTTAAGAAGATCCATAATTTCACTAGCATAGGAATAAAACATCTTAGCATAAGCTGGCTGGGACTTGGATGCCCCTGGATGGGCCCACTCGCCCAGTAAGGTCTCCTTAAATGCTTCAGGGAAGGGTAGCACATTGCTAGCTCCCTTCTCCAGAACTCTCATCTCAGGCACCCCTTTGGTCACTTTCCCTGCATCAGACTGCAGAGATTGCAATTCCAACGCTCTTATCATCTTTTTAGCCAGCACGCTGAAGGTGGCAGATTCAAACAACCTGGGAGATGCCAGCTCCTCCCCACTTTCCTCTTCCTCCTCCCCCTCCTCCCTGGTTGAAGAGGTCCCTTCATCCCCGCTCCTTTCCCCTTCCCAGTCCAGGGGCAGGGTATGTTTTAATTTCTTTGCCTTCTTTCGGGGTGGGGAGGGTTCCGCCCCATTTGCGCCCAGCACCTGGCTTTGGGGTGTAGCCGCGGCGGCAGCTGCTGCCATCCGCTTTATCTTTACACACACACACCCGCTTTATCCCCATTGGTACCGGAGGTAAGGGGCAATGAGGGACTCCCTCCCCCGGTCAGGAAATCGCCCACCCCCAGGAGGCTCTTCCCGAGGCTGCTTGCCGCCAGAGTTTGCCGCGTGATCAAAGCCATCCACATGGCAAGCTGTGGTGGCAGCTCCTTACCTCCCAGGACCAAGGGGCGTAGGTCCTCCTGTGTACCGTCATCCTCCTCCTCTTCACTTCAGATAGGCTGTTCCGCCGGCTTTGGATGTGGCTGCATGGCCCGTCTCCTGTCCAGAGACCCCATCATGCTCGCGGGCAGTGGGGTTGCCCACCAGTTGGCTCAACGGGCCTCCCATGGAGGTGGCGCGGAGCAAAAGACCTCCGTGTTGGGCATTCAGCCCAGAGAAGGTTTGGCTGGATTCCTCCTCCTCGGAGGACAATTCGCCCCCCTGCACGTCTCTTCATGGGGGGCGCCATCTTGGATCCTTTGTTCACAGCTAACTAGTGCCGGAGCAAAGCAAGCCCTGACCTGTCCCTTGTGAGGCAGAACTGAACTGGAGAACGTGGGGTTGGCTCCACCTCCAGGGGGAGTGCATGCTATTTTTTGATTTGTATTTAGTTCTACCTGTCTGAAGCTGGAGGTGGAGCCAATACCCAGTCAGAAGGACTCCCTCCCCTCTCTGCTGGAAAAAAAGACGCAGCTTTACCTCAGTTCCCCTTGGGACCAGATCAAAAGAATGCCGGAAGAATTCCAACACCATGCTGTAAGGCAGCAGGAAAAATGGAATGTTCCTGCTGCTTTGCCACTTTTCTTCAGTGTGGTAAGGCTCTAAGAGATTCTACTATTAATATTCATACGTTAGTATAGTACATCAAGTACTAATGACATTGAATGTTTGTATGAAACAAAAATACATATAAACTACAGAAATATTTGGATTTTAACCCACACATTTCCTGTGGCTTCTGGGGGAAATATCCTTTATAAAGCATTTCTAAGAAATTCAGTATTTGTAAATACAACTACTATGAGCAGAAAACATTTCACTTTACTGCATGCTATGTTTCATAAATCATCATCATTATCATCTCCCTCTCCCCATTCCATGGTACAGATTGCTAAAAGTTACCAGAAGGTAGAAACTTTTCTTTTGTTTTTTGAAGCTGTGTTTTTTTCTGTTGAGATGCCTGAGGTTTTTCAGAACTTTGCTCTCTGCTTTTAAGTTTCTCCATTCTTTTAGAGGATCTCTCAATGAAATCTTTCTTCCGCTTCAAAAATGATTCTTGCAAGCTTGTATGGGCTGTTGTGAGCCACATTTCTGGGTTGTAGAAAGAGAACAAGATAAAATCTATACCTGGAAAAAAACCTGAGTCTACTTGGAATGTAATTTTAATTAAAAAAAACACCCCCACAACAGTAGAGTTATATACAGTTCCAGATACTGGAGACATAGTCTGTTATTCAGTACTGCAGTTATGGAGTCACACCCTAGAGTTATGGATCCACAACAGTTCTATATTCAATAAGGCTAACTTAATGCCATCCCTATCCACCTTAAGAGCCAGCAGCTGGATCGGACAAAGGAGGTCCATTCAGATTTCAATCAGGTAGCAAGGAGGAAGATGTCTCCACCCCACTCCTAACAGTGAGGCTGCAACAATCTGAAGTGGGACCCCTGTTGCAAGTCCTTCTCACGGCATTGCTAGCTGGTGGGGTGGTGGTGGAAACATCCTCCTCCTTGTGCTTTTATCAGAAGCTGAACAGACATCCTTCACCTGATCCAGCTGCTGGTTCTTAGAGTGGACTAGACAAGGGTGGGGGTCAGGCCAGGTGACATTACTTAGTTATGCATATGTAACTAAGTATCTGATTAGAATATCAGTCATCATATTTAGAAGAAACTAAATTGACATCTGAAGTAGCACATTCCTTTGGAGAGCATAAACCAGAGGTAGGCAATGTGTGGCCTGCAGCCAACATGTGCCCTTAACACTTTTTATGGCAGCCCATCAAGTCCCTGGTAATTTTTTAAAAATCTGCCACTGACAATTAGCAGCAAACTGCAGCTAGAAGCATGAACAGTGCAATGGACTAACCAAGTCAATTACCTTGTCATTTACACAGTACAGCTGACTAACATAGTCAATTATCTTGTCAATTACCAGTCAAGAGAACATTTGTTTTGCAAGCATTTTAAAGGTTTCTCCAGTAACTGGAATGGGAGCCCTTTAATTTCCTTGTTGATTAGAACAGGAAATCTTTAATTTACTGCTTCTGCTGCCACTGCTACTGTTTGTGCTCCTCTATCATGATAAACATACACTGTTCATAATAAAATATACATACTGATTTTTTTTACATATGCTGTCTATTTAAAAATTCTATTAAGCTCTGCCCATTTCCTCTTAGGCTGCCTCCTATTCAGCTTCTGAGCAGCTGGCTAACCAAAAAAAAAAAAAAAAAGGCACCCAAGCCTGTATAAGTTACCCACTCCTGCTGTGCACAATATATTTTGCTTCAAACAATGGTAAAAGACAACAATAAAATAATACACCTTTGTAGCTTTCTGAGCTTGGAAAGGGTTTTTTGGACTATAACTCTCAGCAAGCATAACCAGTAGATATACTGGTTGGGAAATGTCATGGCTTGTAATCCAAGAGAGCATTTTTTTCCAAACTGAAGACCTAACACAATACTATCATGAAAATGAGTAAATTTGTCTTGTTTGAGCCTAGAGATTTTTGAAATGTTCTCAGTATTAGGAGACTCTGTTTTAGCACTTGTACTTTTCTTGAAGCTACTGCATATGTACCTTCTGATTTGGTTTTCTGATCGCAGTCCTCTTGGGTGCTTTGGGCTATTGATCTCTCATCAGTCTGAGTGGAAATGGAATCATCTACTTCTGAATTTAAAGGTAAAAATCCTCTGCTCTGTTAAAACAACACAGTAATAGGCTACAATAAATAATAAATTGTTTGAAGCCTGCTTTCCAATGGAAAATAAAAAATAAACCTCTCACAAATGATGGATCTCCAAAACCACCAGGTAAATTCTGTGTATGATACAGCAGCTCCCTCCCTACAGGGAGTGCACCTTCCACAAGCACAGAAATCTTGAATGCACCTCTGGCAAAGGATTCTCACAGATCAACGTTGCATGTGTGGAAACCATTCCTAACTTTGCTCCCACATCTCCACCTGCTTTCAAAAGAGCTGTTACTTTATTTTAATGATGCTTCTCCGCAGGCAGTTTTAGGATGCCACTGTTGATTGGAAACTGTACCCCTACTTCCAGATTCTTGCACTCAACAACAAGTCTGCATGCATGCTTATCAGGGATGTCCTAAAATGTTTTGCTGCCTGAAGCAAAGGACAAAATTGCACCCTCCTATATTCCACATACAGAACCTGACTGGATTGGCAACAGAACCTTAATTCATCACTGGCAAACAGTGTCTCACACCATACCTCAAGGAAGGCCATTTTAGGGATAGAGGGCAGGTTGCGTAGCACACACAACTCTGCAAGGAGGAATGGCCAAGAAGCTGCCCTTTCTCCTTTGTCCCCCAAGGCAGTTGCCCCACTCTGCCTAATGGTAGGGCCAGCTCTGATAACTGTGGAAGGATGTCTGCATGCTCACATACAGACAGGTGCTCTATTTGTGGAGGGGCACACAAAGCAAAGTCTGGATGGCAGGGGCTAAGATTTAAAAAGCTACTGCAAAGGCAGGCTTGTACTAGCCCACCTAAAAGCTGGTAGGTCAAAGACTTCTTTGGCACTCTGTTTTTACCTATTAATGGTCTAACTTACTTCTCCTTAATAAGCCACATCAACTCCAGCATTACAGTGAAGAAAATTTAGTAAGACATCACCCATTCCCATTCTAGTTCAATTTATTGGATGTGATCTTAGATAGTAAAAAAGGCTTGAAAACTTAATGCTGCAATTTGAAATTCTTCAATTTTTCACTTTTTGTAAATTAGCAAATAATTTGAGCAGCATAAAATGGGTCTCCTCCAAATGCTTTCCCAAAGAAGTGCTTACCTCAGGAGAGCATTTAACCTCAAAACAATCTGTGTTTGACAGGTTGTCACTTTTTCCTTTTCCACTCTCTGTTTGGATACAGAGTTCCAACTCTGATTCTACAGTGATGTCACTGGAGCTTATTAAAGTCAGTTCAGGTTCTTCCATTATGCCTCTCCCGGTAAGCTTTTCCTAGAAAATATGTTGCAGGCGGTAACATGAGCATAAATAGTATGTTTAGCATTTCCATTTCCATCAAAAGCAGCATTTGTTTACCTGTCAGTTGAATGTATAAGTAGTTTATATCCTAATATAAGCAAGTAAAGGTCTTATCAGAAATGAGGTCCTATAAGGGCCTACTACCAAGAGAGGCGAGGTTGCTGGGAGCATAAGACAAGTACACTATTGTGGCAATAACCCAGCTGTGGAATTCCTTCCCTTGGGAGGTTAGTCTGGTCCTTCTTTGTTTAGTAGTTAAAACTGTTTTGTTTCACCTGGCATTTGAGCGCTTCGAAGTGTAATTCTACTACTCTCTGTTCTTAGGGTTTTTTTCCTTGTTTTAATTTGTTTTTAAAATACAGTCGTCCCTCCACATTCACGGGGTTAGGGGCACAAGACCCCACAAATGTGGAAAAACCGTGAATAAAAATATGCCTCCTCTGCCTGTCTGCAGCCCCCCGCCCACCCTTCCAAAGTGGCTATGGGGTTTTTGAACCCTCGTAGCCACTTCTCAGCCATTCCCTTGCACTCCCAAAGCTGCAACAGGGCTTGAAAAGCCTCATTGCCACTTTGGGAAGGGATGGGGGCGGGTGATGGGCAGGCAGTAGGGAGGCTTTTCAGCCACACACAATCTGCCTGCCCAAAGCGGTGATGGCGCTCAAAAAGCCCCATTGCTGCTTGGGAAGGGATGGGGGTGGTGGCAGGCAAGCGGCGAAGGGGCTGGAAAAGCCCGTCCACTGCATGGGAAGGGACGGAGGGGGTGGCAGGTGAGCAGCAGGGAGGCTGAGTGCCCCACTTCAACCCGCTTTTGCCACTTTTGTGTGAGGGGCGAAGGCTGAGTGAAGTGGGGCGCTCAGCCAGCAGGCCGGTAGCAGTTTGGTGAGGGGTGCCTCTCTTCAATTGGCTTTCGCCCCTCACAAAGAAGGGGCGAGGGCCAATTGGGGTGAGGCGCTCACTCACCAAACCTCCTTCGGTTTGCTGGCTGGGCACCCCACTTCACTTGGTTTTCACCCCTTCCATGAGAGGGGCAAGTGGGGCGGGGCGCTCAGCCAGCAAACCGGCAGCAGTTTGGTGAGTGGGTGCCTCGCTTCAGCCGGCTTTCGCCCCTCACACAGAAGAGGTGAGGGCCGGTTGGGGTAAGGCACTCACTCACCAAACCCCCTTCGGTTTGCTGGCTGGGCGCCCCGCTTCGCTCGGCTTTCGTCCCTTCCATGAGATTGGCGGGGGCAAAGTGGGGTGGGTCACTCAGGCGGCAAACCGGCAGCGGTTTGGTGCGTGAGCGCCTCGCTTCATCTGGCTTTTGCCCCTCACAAGGAAGAGACGAGGGCCGGTTGGGGTGAGGCACTCACTCAACAAACCCCCTTTGGTTTGCTGGCTAGGCACCCTGCTTCGCTCAGCTTTCATCCCTTTTGTGAGAGGGGCAGGGGACAAGTGGGGTATGCCACTTAGGCAGCAAACTGACAGCAGTTTGGTGGGTGAGCGCCTCTCTTCAGCTGGTTTTCACCCTCACAAAGAAGAAACGATGGCCAGTTGGGGCAGGGCGCTCACTCACCAAACCCCTTTCAGTTTGCTGGCTGGACGCCCCGCTTTGCTCAGCTTTCTTCCCTTCTGTGAGAGGGGCGGGGCGCTCAGCCAACAAACCAGCAGTGGTTTGGTGACTGAGTGCCTCTCTTCAACCGGCTTTCGCCCCTCACAAGGAAGAGACGAGGGCCATTGAGGTGGGGCACTCACGCACCAAAGCCCCTTTGGTTTACTGGCTGGGCACCCCACTTCACTTGGCTTTTGCCCCTTTTGTGGGGGCGCTCACTCAGCTTTCCTCGGGGCTGGCGCTATCCCAAAATGCTTCCCTGTGTGTGTGTGGGGAGAAGCCGAGTTTCCGCGAATAGGCAGAACCGCAAGTGCCAGAACCGCGAATGTGGAGGAACAACTGTATATGATTTATTCAGTATTTCTTGATTAATCAAGTATACTATTAAGGCACCTAATATATAATTTTACAAGATAGATAAACCTATTGTTGTGATACAGTCTGTTCTGATGACTGCTCTCTAATTTAAACTTAAACTTACAAAAACAAAAATACAGTCAGAAATAACATTTTAGAAAAGAACAGTATCATTTCCTTTTTAAATTTTACAACTAAAATAACATTACAGTCATCCCTTCACATTCGCGGGGGTTAGGTTCCCCAGACCCCCCGCGAATGCGAAAAATCCACGTATAACAACTGCCCCCCTCCCCCGTCAAAGCGACCACGGAGCCTCCAGAGGGCCCTATAGTCACTTTCCCTGCCTCCCCCTCCCTCCCAAGGCCTTCATGGGGCCTCCAGAGCGTCTCCGGAGGCCCCATGGAGGCCTCTCCAGCCTGCCCCCCTCCCTCCCAAGGCCTTCATGGGGCCTCCAGAGCATCTCTGGGGCCCCCGTGGAGGCCTCCCCGGCCCTCCCCCTCCCGCCCAAGGCCTTCATGGGGCCTCCGGAGTGTCTCCGGAGGTCCCGTCATCGCCTCCCCAGCCCTCCCCCCTCCCACCCAAGGCCCCATTTCGCTGCTTTTGGGAGGGCGGGGGGCCCTCCCAAAACCCGCGAATATTCAAAACCGCGAATGCTAAGTTCGCAAATGTGGAGGGGCAACTGTATTTTCTTTTGCAACAAAACATTTTTCTATTATACAACATTAATTAACCTTCGGCATACCGGCAGGCCTTTTGTAAATTCAGGCACAGAAAATCATCAAGATCCTTTGTACTCTCAGATGAAATCATGCTGGTAATTCAAGTAAGGAATAGCCCTAACACTAGTTGGAAACCTGGAAACCAAACTACCACAGCAATTCTGCATATTATGGATGCACGTGAAAAATATTTACACAAACATGCAAATGCCACCACTGCTGCAGCATAGAATACTGTGCAGTATCATTTTATTTATATCCACATATGTTTAAACCTTTTAAATATTTAAAAAACCAAATGCTAGTTTAGGTTAGTAGAAATAAGGTTTTAAATGTTAATAAGCCAGCCTTAGAAATTGTGTTGCCCATCTGTGATCCAGTTCAACACCTTCCTTTCACCAATACATTGAAAATGGCATGATTTAAACAGTTCCAAAGTAAAATGGTTTATATAAAAGGTACACACAAAAAGATCTTGACACATTAGTACTTGACATGCAACTCTAGTTTACTCACCCAGATTGGTATGTTGCTTTGTGACAAACAGGAATCTGAGCTTTTAACTTCCCCAGTGTTCTGATCTGGTTGTTGAAACATATGAGACTCACTCCGCAGTTCAGAATTTTGCACAAGACTGAGCAAGAGTTTTGAATTCATTTCTTGAGCCAAGCTCAGCATCATATCTGTTTTTAGAGAACTCTGTTCTCCAACAGGATGTAGAGTACACTGAGAGAGATTAATTTCCACATTCTCATTCATAATTATGTTTTCAATACCCGTCTCATGCTTCCCCTCAGTAAATGCAGAGGGTAGTTCAACAAAGCACATGCTCTCCTCTCTAGAGCACACATCCTCTTTCAGTGACTCTGTCCTTCCAATAGTATTTTTCACTGTAGCAGAATCTGGAACCAGCTGATAAAATGAGTGATGATCATTGTCTGGACTCAGACTGTGAAAATTTTCAATGGAAGAACGAAGATTGGCTGTTTCCTCATTGCCTTCCAGCTCTTCATACTGTACACTCCCAGGTGAAATATACATACAATCTTCAACTGATTTTCTCATTTCAAGGTTGTGTTCAGGGACACAGCTAAAGGCGCTAGTTTTATCAGCATTCTGCCTAAGCTGGTCCAAGGCAGACTCCACAGGAAGCTGTTCAAACAATTCCTCAGTACCTGGCTGAAAATCTGAAAAATATCAGAAAAATCTATTCATATGCTTAACAGAACCAATTTATATGTTTAATCCTAATGAAACTCAATAGTGCACTTCAGCAATAGACAGTTTCAGTTGGAAAGAGAGACTGATTGCAAGTTCTATATAGACATATAAGACAGTCTTAGGGCAATCTGATTGTGTACATCTGGCCAAGTTCTGTCTGCTCTGACTGGCAGTGGCTCTCTAGATTTTCAGGCAAAGGTTTTTCCCACCTACTACCTTAGCTTTCAGCTACAGGTATCAGAGGTGACAGTTTGCAGATCAGAATTTGCACCCTGCACAGCATGTAATCTGCCAATAAAACAATGCGACATGAATGCTGATTTGTCAGGTAGTGTCTGTGAATCCCAGGTGCAAATATGAAGGAAACTATGAGATGTAAGGCTGGAAGTCCACACAACTAACAACTATTTTGTTATCAGCTATTTATTCTAACATGCTAAGACACATTTACAGTAAATTTTTATTTCTACAATCTGACTTGCTAAGGAAATGAATTACTGGAGCTGTAGAAGATCACAATCTGAGAGTCCATATCCCAAATTAAAAGATGATTATAAACCAGCCAGTTCCTATATCAAGAACCCCAAATATGATAAGAAAGGGAGCAAACAGAGCAATTTTTCTCACTCTGAACAACCATACATTTACCTTGCATTGTCTCTTCCACCTCTTCATCAGTCTGTCCTGATGGCAGAGTATTACTTAGTTTTCCTGTGCTAAGAAACGAAAAACTGTTGCTTCTCTCTTCCAAAGTGAAAGCTGTTAATTCATGACTCTTGGATAAATCTGAACTCTAAGAACAGAAAAATGCACAAGGAGGGGGGAAAGCCCCTAAGTTTCATGAAAACTTCAATAACTAAGACATTCTGATTTATCTTCAGGAAACACTTTTATTTCCAAACAAAAGGTTACCCAAAGTAACCAAGAATAGACTGGTTACATTGAAATCAATCTAGTCACTCAACACTGTGTAGCAAAGACATCAAGTAAAGAAGGAAAGAGCATTCTTGAAACATCCCCTTCTTGGCCTTCCCTGTAGTGGTTTTACTCTGGTGCATTTTACGGTTTTCTCTTTGTATACAATTCTGGCAGAAGTATGGTAGCCACCCTCCAAGTGTTAGACATTTCCACTCGCCTGCAGCAGATCTGTGGTAGCTGCAAGGCAGACTCATAAGGGGAAAATCAAGGTCTGATATGGCTCTCTTTTCCTGGATTTGACACAAAATTCACATCATCAAGTGGCCATTTGTCAAATTGCAAACTTCTATAGCACTGTTGGAGAATCATCGCCACCACTATTATGCATTCTAAATTGCTGTTACCCTTGCTTACAACTGGGGTGGGAAATGTGTAGCCCATGAGCCACATATGGAGCCCAAAGCCTTTTTGCAGCCCTGGGCCTCTCCCAGACTCCCACAACTTCAAAGTTTTATTTTAGAGTGTGTGTGTCATTTGCCATTTCCAAAAGCCATGAGCATGTAGGCACACGCACATACACACACACAAGTACACACCAAAGCCCCCTCCACCCATCACTAACCACCTAAGCTGAAACCAGAAGTAGACCTTCAGTCAGTTCTTGTGATTTTTTTTATTTGCCCCCCTGGGCTAATGTGGCGAACACTAGGTCTTGGAGCTAGTTGGTCAACCCTGACGCCTGCCCAAGTTGCCCTCCCCTACTGTAAAGAAACCAATGGATTCCTCTCCATTTTACAGTACCTTGTTCAGGTCTTTGCTGTTGTTGGATACTTTACACTGAGAAAAGCTTGAGGAAATATTGAAGTCAGGACTTGGCTCCAAGGGCTGAAAAAGCTCACGATGGAAATATGGAAAGTTTCTTTCAATATCAGCAGCATCAAGTACTACTGCTGGATCTAAAAGTATTTTAAAAGTATTTTGATCAGTGCTAAACTATGGCCAAGATCCTACTTCATGCTTGCACACTGTGAATCCACACTCCCACAGATGATTACACTAGACCCTACTGTTAAATACTGACACTGGCAGAGATATAGTCGGTTGCACAATATGCCTGTTTATTGTTTCCTTGTGTAATGGGGAATACACAGGGGTTAGAAAGTGGTCCAGATGAAGAAAGCAATACTTATTTTTTACACATCTACACTGCATTAAGCAGTTTCCAATGTGTGTTTAGCTAATTGCCCCCACAAGCCAGGTACTCATTTTATTTTACTGACCTATGGAAGGATGGAAGGCTGAGTGAAACTTAGAGCCCGCTGGAATCGAACTTGCAACGTGAAGACTTGCAGTACTGGCATTTAACCTAAAATTTACTGGTATTTAACACTAAAAACAGTTGCGCATCACCCACTTATGTGCAACTGTATGACTGGAATCCTGTGGGTTAATCCCAACCAGAGTATACCCATTTAATCAATTGTTGACTGGTGAGTCAACGCGGATTTAGAGCTAGTCAATGGCTCTGGATTAACAATAACATTTGGGCCCATGTGAAACAGTTATAAGTTGTGCAACTTTGTTATGTGACCATGAACTGATTACTACCATTGCAAAACAGCTTTAAAAAGCACACACAGGTAAGGGAACTTACACACATGTATGACATCACCAGGATTATGGCCTATGTATTTTATGTGATATATCACACACCATCTCCAAAGATAATTCTCAGGGTCAGCAGGGTCTCAAAGGTAAGAACTGGGCTTTAAAGGGTTGCACCAAACATATAGTGTGTTTCAACCATCAAAGTACCCACGTGTAAGGCCATTTTTGTCACCCCTGGAGCTGATTAAAAAAAATAAATCAAAATCTTCCTGGCCCCAAGCGACTACTAAGGAGTGTGGGGGGACATTTTCATCATGTTTTGGGGGGAGCATGGGCCAATTTAAGCTCAGGAGAACCCTTTTCAAAACAGGAGAACTTTTGGGTCACTTCCTGATGAAAAAAACAACCCTCCTGGTCCTAAAATGGGACCCCCTCCCAAAATGGTAAAAATGCTTCAAGCTCCTGGAGGGCATTCATGGGGGGCGTTGTTGGGTGTGTGCACAGCGCTCCAGGGTCCCCTGGGGTGCTGATGCAGATTCCCTAGCTGCCAACAGTTGCTCATTTCTGATCAACTGTGAAGCTACAAAATTACCAACTAACAGTATCAGGTAATCATGACATTAACCACACAATTTTCTTGTAATAGTACAACCATATAGACAATCTTGCCCTCTGGCCATAGAACGAAGAAAGGGATACTTCAGCAATACTCAAGAAAGGGGGGAAACTAGTTTTGTTTAAAAATAAGACATCAGTCCCTCTGAATCCTTTTGAATGCTTCTATTTTCTGTTCCCCAGTAACATTACCATGGGAAGATATGTTGCTTAGAGATGACCAGCTGAAATCTCTTGTATACTTGTCTATGATTTGTTGAATTTTGCTTTTATCAGAGAGTAGCACTTCTTCAAAAGATAGATGGGAATGAAGAGATTCTGAACGATTATCCTGCTTATTCAGTAGAGAACCAGACGGATCCCAAGCATCATTTGCTTTCTCTTCCAGTGGAGAGCTGAAATGCTTGGGCTGTTCCTTGGCTGAACATGGCTCTGCAAGACACACCATAAATGATACTCAACTTTATTAAGTATTCACTCACAAACAGATGCTTCCAACTATAAGTCGAAGAGGGATTTAAAATATACCCTGGAGTATGGAAGAGTACCAGACTTCACATTACCTACAACCACTTCTAAAGACCACTTGATAGCTTCTTCCAAAATGATTCCAAGGATGATTTCTTCTTTTATTAGCTTCCATTTTTCTTATGATTTCCATTTTGGTCTATAGATCTATGCTCTTTTAACATGCAGGGGGTAGCTGGTGAGGCAGGCTTTTCTGTTTCCCCCTTTCCTCTCTGTTTTGTTATTCATGCAAACACAGTAATAGATTCTGGAGGCAGCTGCTGTTTACCTTACCTGTTGTAGGCAGACAACATGGCTAACTATGACTGGCAAGAGTAAAATCTGTCTTTTGCATCTCAAGCTTTAGTGCATTGTTCACTGCAGAGATGTTGCTGCAACCCATCATTGAAAGTCTAGCTTGCTCCAGCCTGCCTTCACCATCCTCCCATTGCTGATGCCGCTAAAGCACTTCCAGTTAGTCAGGGAACAAAGAGGGGGGAAAAGGGGGGTGGAGCCATCAAAAGACTTTGTAAAAAGGAGCAACTTTGTCAGAGACATTTTTAACTGAAGGATGCCTGTGTAACATACTGGCTTGTTATGTTTATAGCTTGCAAAAAAAAAAAATCCTACCTGTGCTCTCAAGACTTTTGTCTGGGTTGTAATTGGTTATAATGCTCACAGGAGAAACAGTAGGTGAAGCAAAATAGCCACAGGCTACCTGTTGCATGGAAGTCTGTGCATTTAATGAATCAGGAGACCATGCTGTGCGAGGTACTACCTACAGCAAGAATACATACATAATATTATGATTAAAGACAACATACACCTAAGAGCTTGAAATGTGTAACAGTTTTTGTTCTGAGCTCAGATCAAGTGTAGAAACCTTCACGTATTCAATTGTCAGTACACCTCAGGTTCATCATTGCTCAGTACCTCCCTCTCTCTCTCTCTCTCTCACACACACACACACACACAGACACACTCCCCACCTTCCCCAATTCACCAATCTAAATTCTACTCACACATTCACTCACCAATTACACAATGCACCACGAATGTTCATGCTCTCAGCCAGATTTGAATTGCTTCCCAGAACAGGATATAAATCATGCACTATAAGATCAGCTGACCTCTTCAGTGCTCAGATTTGGCTATTTCTCATCACAGAGCCAATGAGTAGGAAGCTCTCAGAGGAACAGTAAAGCAATTCAAGATAATTTCATGGCTATTTCTTAAGATAAAATTATCTGTGCCTATTCTAACCTTAGGATGGCTAAGAGACTAAAATGCTGGCATTTGAAAAAAAAGGGGGGCATATTAGAAACACAGTATCTTATCTTGAATTTTTTAAAAACTGGACAATGATGAATGACAAGGAAGAGAAATTGTAAAATGGTTCTAGAATTGACAAAGGAAACAGATTATCTAGACCCATTTCAGTCTGGTCTCAGGCCAGGGTTTGGTACTAAGCCTTGGTTGCCCTGACTGATGACCTATTCCAGGAGAAACACAGAAAGAGTGCTATTCTGTTGAACTTTCTGGATCTCTCAACAGATTTTGATATCATTGCTCACAGTATCCTTCTGGACTGGCTCTGCTGGATGGAGGCACTAAGTTACAGTGGTTTCACTCCTATCTGTTGGGGTAGTTCCAGAGTGGCATATGAAAACTCACATTCAGCCCCACAGCCACTATGTTGTGGAATGCCACAGGATTCTGTCTTGTCTCCCATGCTGTTCAATATCTCAAGTAAGCCATTGGAGAAGATAGGGCCAGGTGGACTTCATGGTCAGAGTGCTCAGGACCAGCTTTAACTAGTTTGCGTTTCCTGGACAGGGATAACTTTTCCACAGTAGTCCATGCACTAGTAACTTCCCAATTACACTACTGAAATCCACTCTATGTGAAATTACCCTTGAATTTGATTTGGAAGCTGCAGCTAGGGCAAAATGCAGTAGCCAGACTATTGACTAGAACATGATATAGAAACCATACAGCATTAATTTTAAAGGACCTGTCCAGGCTGCCAATATGCTTCTGCTCTGAACTGATGGTGCCAGTGTTAGCATTTAAAGCTCTAAATAGCTTGGGACCTCATTACCTGAAGAAGCATCTCTCTATATATGCCTACCCAAGAGTTGACATGTATTGGAGGGATGCTCCTCTGAATCCCACTGGTGGAAGCAATACAGTGTGGAAGGACATGGGAGAGGGCCTCTTCTGCTGTGGCACCATGGTTATGGAATAAGCTCTCCACAGAGGCCCAACTGGCACCAACGCTGGTGTCATTTTGGTGCCAAATCAAAACATGGCTTTTTATTAAAGCCTTCAGGGTCTTAATTGTTTCTATCCAATTTGTACATGTGCTATGGTCTGCATTATTTTAAATTATTTCAACTGGTTTTAAATTGCCCTGTATTAAGTAATAAATTATTTAATGTGCTTTTGGTCTTTTATAATTTGTGTCATTATTTTATATTGACCTAAACTGATTTTATTTTACACTGATCTGAGAAAGATACAGGGTGAGATATAAACACATAAATTAAATAAATAAATATCTATTAAATAGTGTTGTATTCCTTCTAAGTTTTGTCCTGAAGATGACTGGAAAATGATAAGCAAATATGGAAGTTCTTGAAGAAAATGTATGCAAAAACGTTTCAGACTTCTTTACACATCATAATTAAGAAAGGATGACCCCTTCCCATCACATTTGCATGCAAAGCTGAAAATTAACATCTTACATTAATAGTATATAAAATGCAATTAAAAAAAAACGGAATCAGACTGGTTTAGAATAAATGCAACATAGCTGTTAAAGCCTAGTGGTGACTAACCATACTATTTGGTCTAAATGAAGAATCAGGATTTGTTCTTCTTCCAGTTTCAGCCGCATTACTTAGTAAACCTTGATCCATAAGAGAATGGGCTGAAAACATAAAAGAAAAAAAGAATGATTCAGCATAGGAAAACAACCACTAAGTTATTATGTACACAAGCTGAAGTTTTAAGAGGAGATAGAAGACCTTATTTCATAAGCCCTTCGTACTTGTTGATTTCTGCCCAAGTTTACATTTATGAAAGAACATATCCTCTCTTCCTTTTTAATAAGCTGCAATCTTACTTTCATACCCAGGTCATGTACTTGGCAGGTTTTGAAATGCCAGCTATTCTTTAGAAGTAGAGTGCCTTAAAGTACTTAAAATGATTTACACTAAGAGGCAATGAAAATAACTCTTACTCAAAAGACTTGGAGTTGAAAGTGTTTCAACAGCCACTTCATACATTGTGGTCTTTGCAAATTTGTTTTTACAGGAAAAATTCAAGGTGTTGGCTTTGACACCTAAATACCTTCAGCCCCCCCCCAAAAAAAACAACAACAAAAAAACCTCCCTTCAAAACCTTTATTTCCTTCCTGTATGCTCTTGACTATATGACCCATACATCAAGTAGAGGTATTTTTTAGGGCTTTTGTAATAACCTGTCCCTTAGAGTTTAAATATTTTCCAGAAGTGATGCCAGAATGTCTTTGTTCCTGGTGGCCACAGTTAAGACGATGTAGAGCAACATTTCTCAACCAGGGCTCCACGGAACCCTAGGGTTCCGTGAGACATGGCTAGGGGTTCCACAACAAAAAGTAACGAAATAGTTATATTGGGCTTTATAGTAATTTGGGAGGGGGGGGTTATAGTAAGTATATAATACAGTTGTCCCTTCATATTCGCTGGGGTTTGGTTCCAGGACCCCCCGTGGATACCAAAATCCGTGAATACTCACATCCCATTATATGCAATGGCATAGCAAAATAATGTCCCTTGTTTGCTTTTTGGATTATTATTTTTTAAAGAATATTTTCTAGCCATGAATACTTAAATCCATGGATATGGAGAGACAACAGTATAATAATGTTGGGCTTTAGGACCCAGCTGTGTCCCGGCTACCTCCGCCAGCTCCTCAGAGCACCACCACCCCCCTTAGCTCTTTTCTGTGCAGGATGAGCTGGCACCTCTACCCCATTGAACTCAATGAGGCTCAGCCTGGAGTCGGAACAGCCCGGACAGCACTCTTGTGGGTTCTGGTGCCCAAGCAGTTTGACTTTCTCTGCCTCCCACCTCTGGCTCTTTCCTTTCCTCCCTCTTGCCTTCTTTTCTCTCTCTCTCTCTCCCCCTCTCTTCTCTTTCTTTCCTATTTCTCCCTCTTTCTTTCCTTTCTTCCTCTCCTTCTCTTTCTTCCTTTCTTTCTTTTCTTCCCTCTCTCTTTTTCCTTCCTTCCTTCCTTCCATCTCTCGTTCTCTTCTCCCCTTCCTTCCTTCACTCCGCTTCCCCCCTGCAGCTAGCCTGGATGAGGACTGCGAGGAAAGGCAGAGACTTGGCCCTGAACCCTGACCTTGGAGTGCTGGGCTTCCTTCCCTCCCGCTGCTTTTGGGGTCTCACCCAACTCCCCTTGGCTGGCGAGCCCCCCCCACCATGTCACCCTGAGCTGCCAGAGCTAGATCCATCTGGATATGGAGCGAGCGAAGAAGGGCTGGCGTCCGGTGCTGGTGGGCAACGGGCACTTCCTGCTGGAGCTCAGCCTCTGCTCAGAGCAGCTTAGCAACAGCAGCTGCCCTCCACCCCCCTCGCCTGGCAAGGACTGCTTGGGGGCGGTGGTGGCTGGGGTCCCCCATCCGCAGCACCCAGACCCCCACCTCCAAGGCAGTGGCAGAAGAGGTGCCCCCTCAGTCCTGGACGGTGACCTCCTCCTTCCTGATCTGGGACATTTTGGCCATCTGCAAGCCCCTGGCTGCCTGCTCCCCTTATTCCAGCAGCACCCATGTGGGGGTGGGGGCAACGCCCATGACTCAGCCCCCCTCCCCACCCATGGGGAAAAAGTCAGGACATTGATTTTGCAAGCCCCCCCCCCCGGCCCAAAAGCCAGTATCTTTTTCAACCAAAGCACAAAACTCTGCACTGTCCCCAAATATCCGCTCCTTTAAGCAAGGCCACTAAATGGGGAGGTCTTTCTCTCCCCACTCCCAAAGAAAAATGGGAAACCTCAGTTGGTTTGGGTTCCTTCTGATTCTGTTTTGGAACTATCATCAGGTGAGATCAGCATTTCACAACCAGGGTTCCCTGAGAGAGGTGATTTTTAAACATTTTTCCAGTTGTAGATAAAATAACATTTAGGCAAGGGTTCCCTGAGACCTGGAAATTATTTCAAGGGTTCCTCCAGGGTAAAAAGGTTGAGAAAGGCTGATGTAGAGCATTTATAAGCACAATAGTTATAGTATATTATTACACGTGTGTCTGTGTGGTTATCGCTCTTACTAGTAAATGATGTTAAATCTAAGTCATATACAGTTGTCTCTCCATATCCATGGATTTGGTATCCATGGATTTAAGTATTCATGGCTTAAAAATATTCTTTAAAAAATAATAATCCAAAAAGCAAACCTTGATTTTGCCATCTTATATAAGGGACACCATTTTGCCATGCTACTGCATATAATGGGACTTGAGTATTCACGGATTTTGGTATCCACAGGGGGCTCTGGAACCAAATCCTAACGAATATGAAGGGACAACTGTAATCATCACAATAACTCATAACTCAAAATCTAACTCTACTCACCTGAGTCACACAAACCAACAGCTTCCATCACTGACTTATCACATCTTGGTCCATGTAACTGGTCCTGACTTGCATCAGTACTTTGTTCTTTGCTACCAGCTATAATTCTTAGTATATCTGTTTCTTCATGGAGAGATCCAGGTGGGCTTTTGCTAAATTCCAGCTTATTGACTTTAGAAGTGAGGAAAATGTCTTCAGCAAGAGATTCGCTGTACCCTGAAATAGGCAGTTGCTAGTTACTACAACTAGTCATTAAAAGCAGTCCCAACATGCCCTTTGGGGAGCACAGCAATTTTCCACATTCCTCCAGACCACACTGTATCCCGACAATTCTCCCCCACAACCAGAAGTGATTGGGCCTCAACAGGTATGTGTGTCTGTAGGAAAACTGCCCCTGCACTCCCTAGTGGTCACAATGAAACTATCTACAAGATCTGTCTATTAAATAACGAGACTGTGTTTCTACCTTTCAGACAAATCAGGGAGAACTGACTGTGAGCGCCTGAATGGTGACCTTGAAGATGTTTGAACCTGCATGACAAACATCAACGCTCTCAGCCATTCAGTTAATTGTCAGTCATCATTTAAAGCAGCTGCGTTGTCTGTTGTGTGCCGGAAAAATGCTAAGTTTAAAAAGTCAAGCAACGTGACATTCTGCAGCAACTTGAGGCAGACCCAAACCTTTTTTTCAAAAAATTATCACTTGTGATGATACCTGCATCTTCCAGTATGAACTTGAGACAAAACAACAGTCAATGCACTGGAAAACACTATCCTTACCAAGAATGAAAAAAAAAAAAAACATGTCAAAGCAAGTCTACATTCAAAGCCATGCTCATTTTTATTTTATTTTTTTAATCAAGGACGTAATTTTGGCAGAATGGGTTCCAGAAGGCAGAATGGTAAAGCAACATTATTATAAGGAAGTTTTGACAAAGCTGAGAGAAAAAGTCAGGGGGGGGGGAGGCCAGAACTGTGGGGAAATGGTTTCATTCTTCATCAAGACAATGCGCCTGCTCACACAGCACTTTTTGTGAAGCAGTTTTTGGCTGATAAATGCATTACTACACTCTCCATATTCATCAGATTTGGCACCATGTAACTTTTTTTCTTTTCCCTAAAGTGAAAATGGTGATTAAAGAAACACATTTTGAGTCAACTGATGCAGTACGAAGAAAACAGCAGATGTGTTGAAACAGCTGACAGAAACTGATCTGCTCCATGCCTTTGACCAGTGGAAAACAAGATTGCATTGGTGTGTGAGTGTGAGCAGGGAGTATATTGAAGGGAACAAGCATTAGAATTATAATGCATATAAATAAAGATGGGTTATTGTATCAGTCTCATTATTTAATAAACAGACCTCATATATCTTTAGCAACATCTAACTACTAAACAGGGTAACTTCTTGGAGAGTGTGTGTGACCCCCTCTGATGTTCAGAAGTAATGGGTGGCTACCAGACTTCCAAACATTGTCCACTATAAGTCCTATTTTTAAAAATGAAGGGTTTTAATTTTTTTGAAGGTGTGATAATGGTTAGAGCTTTCCTTCAGTATTACACAGTAGTTTCTTCCATGCTCAAGACACTTTTGGTAATGAGATAATACAGGGAGAAGCACTTAAGAGTGACAAGGACTCCCTCCAGGGTAAACACATACACACACAGAGCACCACTGAAAACAGTCTGCTTCTTTTTCCCCACCAGATATCACACCTCATACATGCACATAATTTTAAACTGAAATTAAACAGAAATTGGCACAAGATCTTCTGGAAGAAAAAAGAAAAAAAATGAAAACTTGAGAAAATATACATTGGGAACTGCTCAAACCCCAATCTGCAAGCCTAATCTAATAAACCTCAGCTTTCCAAATCATCAAGTAGAGGAGCAGATATAAGACAAAAGATTCTGTTTTACAAGCAGTCAGCCTAAGGTACAGAGGAAATCAATGAAAGCAGGATGGAGGAAAATCGCTGCTGGTGACCATTCCAGGCTGCATTTGCCAATCCCTAACTAGCTCAGAGATTGGAAGTTGGGAGGATTTTAGACCTTGCATCGTATTAACAAGTTGCAAACAGAAGGAGAGATACAACAGAAAGATACAGGAGGCAAAATTTCTGATTAACATTATATTTTTATAATGTACCTGTAGCAGAAAGTCTGCAACTCCTTGGCGTGTCAAGTTCTTGTATAACACTAAGTTCATGCTGTTCCATATCAAATCCTAGCTTTACTTTTGCCAAAGGTGGTTTTGAAAGTGTCCATTTCTGTTCTTTTCCCCTGGTGTTTTGAAATGGCTCTGCAAGGTAAATATATGGCTTAAGATCCCCAGTTAAAAGTTCATCTCTACTCAATAAGTGGCCTTAGGGAAGCCACAGTCTCTGCAATATAGGGGTAACAAGAGTTATCTGACAAGACTGTAATGATTATTGTCAACTGGATTAAACTACTATTTAAGGTGCAGTCAGGGGTCCCCAAGTAGGCTATTTCTCCCTTTTGAACATCAGACCCAAATGCCTTATGGAACCAATTTTGAAAGTCCTTTCAGAAGTGACAGGCTGAGGTTCACATTCAAGAAACACAAAAAATATCCGTTACGTGGAGAAATGTAGGTATGATTCTGCAACTAGGCCTATAGGTGGGAAGTAGTTGGACACATAGTAATACTATTAAAAGTGCCAAGTTTTACAACTAATTCTTGTTCCAGTCTACAAATCTTCAACAGAGTCAGTCTGAGGCGAAGAAAGAAAAACATGAACACACATGAAGAAAGCAGGCTAGCGCTCATGATGTCGATAAAGGTCCTTACCAATTTCCCCTGCTGAACCAACATTTTGAAACACAGTTTCCTTTTGAGTAAGGCTGTTCAGATCACCAAAGCAAACCTCTTGTTGGTTGCTGCTGTTTGCATCTTTTAAAAATGATGTCAACAGGCTGGAGTTGTTAGTCTCTTGTGCATGTGTCATCTCTCTGAACTTGCTGGACTCTTCTGCCTAATAAGAGAATTATAAGCATAAGCATGTTTCCACTTTAAATGTTGCATATATTATCAGCACAACACTATTTTCCCCTTCAAATATGTTCCAATGGGTGTAATGGGTTTTACTCTCAGGCATGTGTGCAGAGGAAAACAGTCCAAACAAGAGGAACTTAATTTGTAGTCCCGCTACTTAAGACTGCTGCCTGCAGATAAGAAATCCTATTACTAGACATGCTAAAGTTTGAACCAAGAGTTCCCAAAATACTAGAGATGAGCTCTATCGCTAAATTATGCCCGTTTTCTCAGAGATTTTAAAGACAGCTTTATGAACACACCTGAATTTCTGAAAATTAATTCAGACTAAAAGGCCAGGATATAAGACTCTTCTCCAATAAATCCACTGAAGGGAGGAATTACTTTTAAATATAAAAAATAAAAAGAGAAATATGACGATCTGGGATGGGGAAATCAAACAGAAAAATGAAATCTGGGAGGAAATTTTATAAAATATTTTCTCTCAGAATACGTAAGTGAAGAGCTTTCAAAGCCGTTTGAAAATAATATTGCTAAAATGAATGCTGCAAGTAAATCTTAAACCCAAAAATCCTAGAGTAATAAAATTAAAGATGAGAACCTTGTTCTTTTGTTAAAAAAAATGTTTTTAGCAACTGATGCTCGGAAAATATTTTCCAGTGTTACAGAACACAGAAAATTTGGGGTGTCTGTTCTCTCAAGGCAGTATGTTCTGCAACACATTGGCACTGATTCCTTAGATTCTTCCACTTTATGCATAATGACTGGATGGATTTGAACACACTTGGTCAAACAAAACACGCAAGGTTGTTGAAAAAATTGTTTCAATACATGTAAACCTTCTCATTTTCAATATATACAAATTCATGAAGTTCAAGGTAAACGGCTGGAAGTATGGGCATTTTGTAACACTGGTTTTGATCAAAGAACTCAGTGTAATACAAATATTCCCAAGGATGTATGGATTATAGAGATGGCCCAGGATATAAAAAACAAAATAAAAGTTAGTATTTTTCTACTCTTAATACTCCACGTCCAATCTAATCTAGAATGATTATTTAGAAGCAATTTAGTACTTCACATTCAAGTTTGCGTAGGATTGCAACCTGTGCAAGATGGTGATATATTAGTCAAGAAGCCAATGCTATTTTAAAATTTAACTAGATGCCCACATTTATTACTACTCCTTTTAACAAAACATTGTGGACTTTCTGAGCTTCTCCTCACAACATTTTTGCATGAAATACTGAAGTACTGTACGTCTTCATTTATTTCCCACTTTTCTTCTAGGGGAGGGCCCCAAACAGCCAGGGCCAGCTTAACCATTCCGCCAAATCAGCATCTGCGGGGGGGCCCACACCAGCAGGGGCCCCCATCTGGACCTAACCCTCTTCCTGGAAAAAACCCTTGCCTGCTTTAAAAAACAACAAGGAACGTCTCCCAAACTAGAAAGCAAAAGTGAAAGAGAAAAACAGGGCTTTCTTTGGGTGGTTGATCCTGGAAGGAGTTTGTTGCTCCCTCCCCCCTCCTTCCAGGATCATCATCAAAGGCAAGTCGGAGAGGGGTGAGTGTGTGTTTGTGTGTGTTGTCAGTGAGAGAGAGGGGGGAGGGAAGGGGGGGTCATCTCTTGTTCTCCCCTGCTCTATCTTCAGAAAAGGCTTCTTTCTTTCTTTCTTTCTTTCCCCCCCTCTCTCCCTCCCTCCCTCTCTTCTTTCCTTCCTTCTTTCTTTCTTCCCTTTCCTAACTTCCACACAGATTCCCTCCAACCCGTCTTTCCAGGTGCCCTTAGCATGCCCTTCTCTCCCCTTCCTCCCTCCCTTTACCCCTTGGTCTTCTTCAGCTTCCTCCCCTTGCTGACAACTGAGTTCAACCTGCAAAAGGAAACTGTGTGTGTTTGCCCATGTGCCTTGAAGTCATTTCTGACTAAAGCAAGCTTATCATGGGGTTTTCTAAGCAAGGTTTGTTCAAAGGGGTCTGCCTTTGACTTTATTTGAGGCTGAGAGAGTGTGACTTGCCCAAGGTCGGCCAGTGGGTATTCATGGCTGAGTAAGGATTCAAACCCTGGTCTCCACAGTCATAGGGCAATGCTGAAGCTTCTACAACACTGGTTCTTTTAACAGAAGAATATAAAGAATATAAATAAAAATTTGGAGTAATATTACTAGAAAAAATGGTTTTATTGTTGTCACTAAAACATCAGTATCCCATTAGTGCTATGTGAGAGCCACTGGGCTAAGCAGTGGTTCTTAACTTTTTCTTTACCAGGGACCCTCTTTAAATATCTTTTGTTGCCCCAAGACTTAACTCAAGATTTAAAGCCCTAATAATAATAGATAACAACAAAAACAATACAATTACACCATCCATTAACCTTTTCCCTCAGAGGCACTCTTGCTTCTTCTTGCATGTTTGTGGCTGGAGTGGATTGAATGGCAATGTACACACCAAGCCAGCCAGCCTTTGCCTTGGTTCATGTCACATGACTGTTCCACTAACAGGGAGGAGGTGGGCCAAACAGTCTTCAAACCTTTGTGGACCCCCTGTGAGGATATCATAGAATCATAGAATTGTAGAGTTGGAAGAGACCACAAGGGCCATCCAGTCCAATCCCATTCTGCCATGCAGGAAATCACGATCAAAGCATCCCTGACAGATGGCCATCCAGCCTCTGTTTAAAGACCACTGGGCTAGAGAATGCTGGAAAAGGAACAATGCAGCCAGACCTTGAGAAGGGTGCTGGCAGGGGGATTCTGAGAGGTGTAATCCAAAAGTAACTTTCCCAGGCTTTGAATGCAGCCTAGAATCATAGAATCATAGGGCTGAAAGGGACCCAACAGCCATCCCATCCAATCGGCTTCTGCCTGCAGGAATACCCAATCAAAGCACTCACGACAGATGGACATCCCGCCTCTGCTTAAAAGCCTCCAAAGAAGGCGACTCCATCACACTCTGAGGCAGTGTATTCCACTTCTGAGCAGCTTTTACTGTCAGGAACTTCTTCCTAATGTTTAGGTGGAATCTCTTTTCCTGTAGTTTGAACCCAATGCTCCATGTCCTAGTCTCCGGAGCAGCAGAAAACAAGCTTGCCCCATCCTCAGTATGACATCGCTTCAAATATTTAAACATGGCTCTCATGTCACCTCTCAACCTTCTCTTCTCCAGACTAAACATACCCAGCTTCCTAAGTTGCTCCTCATAGGGCATAATGGCTTCCAGACCTCCCACCATTTTGGTTGCCCTCCTCTGGACACATTCCAGCTTCTCAATACCCTTCCTGAATTGTGGTGCCCAGAACTATTACTTCCCTTGATCTAGACACTATACTCCTATTAATGCAGCCTAGAATCGCATTGGCATTTTTTGCTGCTGCATCACACTGCTAACTCATGTTTAGCTTGTAGTCTACTTTCTTTTTTTTAAGGAAATCTACACTATTACATTAATTGCTAATTAACAAAAAATATTTTGTTAGTGCCTATAATATAGTTTTTAAACTAAATTATTGGTGGCAAATTATGTAATACAGTAGGTCCCCCCTTATCCACTGGGGATTGGTTCTGTGCAGGCATGGATTCTGAAAACTGTGGATAATAGTGAACACCACTGAAAATAATGGGACTTCTGGTTTAAAATACCATAGAGTTGCCTTGGAGGGCCTAGAAAATGGCTAGGGAGGACACATTTTCTAGGAAGACTCTATGGTAGGTATGCTGTTTTGTGTCCCATGGATAATGAATCCCTGGATATGGGGGTCCCACTGTAATCTGAATACCCTGTACTGTGAATAGGTTAGGTTACATTGACCTGAAATAAACATATGGGGCCCCCAAAATAAAGCATTGCAGGGGGCCCCAAAATTCCTTAAACTGGCCCTGCAAACAGCATACAACATAGATTAAAATAGAACACTCAGTACTTCCAAGGCCAAATAACGAAATTTTCCCTTAGCTTGCTACAATGTCAATGAATTCCAAATTTCTTGTTTTCAATGGAAAAAAATATTAATTTTACCATCCTTGACAGCCTCCGACCTTTTTATCCAATGTGTTGCAAAATAATTGGCAATATTTAATAATCTGACTGACTGTGGCCTTCCACGAGAGTGACAAGTAAATCAGGAACTCCCAGAAATCAGGGACCCTCAAAGGGCTAGTGCTGAGACTATAGCCACATACACACTAGGGAGAGGCAATTACAAATTCCTAAGAAAGGTAACCTGTGTAGGGCAATGTTTTGCCTGAACATCTGGCTAATTCAATCAAGCATAGCTGAGTTTTCAAGGTTTGTAAAAGAGCTGTTTGCTCTCTCCTCCACCCCAGACAAAGAAGGTTGCTTGCTTCATTCAATTCCAAATTGACAACACGTTAACGATCATTAGCGCTTCTGGAGCGTCCATTGTTGGTATTTGGTAAATTCCAAGAAGCATTGTACTTCACTCTAAATCCCATCCCCTGAAGGGAAATATTAGGTATAAAAACCTCCCCAAAACTACTCCCAAATGCACAGATTCCCTTCCTGTTGACTCTACATCAATCTGTGTTGCCATGTACACAGTTCCCCTGCTTCTTGACTCCACGTCAGCTGTGTCATCATTCCTATTTCCGGACCCCCATTCTGCTGGTTTTCTCCACAACTGAAACTCCTCTGATCGGCACAGTATCACCCAAAACTTGCCTCACGCAATTCCCCTATCCAAATACTTCCTACTTATTTAATTAACCTTGCATGAGTGTTTGAAGCCTGAATGTGTGTGTAAGTGTTGTTATTGTTATGTTCTCAATAAAGATTGTTTAACTGAACTATCTAGCTTAATGTCTTCTTAGTACCAGTATACACAGGTCTAAAAGGTCCTGCCATTACCCACCTCTCGCATTGCCAAGACGAGTATATTAATTCTCCATCTTAATATTAGTGTGTCAGAGGGTCCTCCCGGCCTCCTCCAGTGTTCTGGGTAACACTAAGGCATACTGAGGTGTGTTTCAGTCCGATTGGATACATTAATAATGACTTTTCTATCATTAAAATAAATATAACAAACAAAGTATAATTTTATGTGCTAAATTATGTACTGCATATCTCACAATGTTAAAATAATATAGTTCAGGTTTGATAGAAAAGTAGTGAATATGCTTTCAGTGTTTTCCAGGTGTTATTTTTTTCATGAAAAACCTGGGTGGGTGGGTGGGTAAGAACAGTCTTTCCCAATCATGACTTCAGTTATTCTATATCTCTAGACATCATCATGGACTGAAACAATGGGAAGGTTAAGTGCATTAGTTTCTAACTTTTCAGTCAAGCAACTGTGAGAATACAATTCAGAATGAAAAGAGAGCTTTTAAATCCTCATTAACAACTGGGAAAGAGAAGTAAGAAGTTGTCATTCTAAACTGAACTGAAAAGTAGCCAGAATATCTCCTAGCCATGTACTGAAAAACATACCCGTTTAAGAAACTCTTTCAAAGCTTCTTGTTGCTGTTCCATTTGTTGTTTCAGCTGAGCATGCTTCTGCATGAGTAAGTCCTCCTGTAGCTTCTGCCGAGAAAGAAGAGCTTCCCGTTGCTCATCGAGCTGCTCCTGCAGTTCTTTCAAGTGCTCTTGCTGAGCTTGGATGTTCTCCGAGGAAGCCAGCATTCGGTCCCTTAACTGCACTATATCCGAACAACCAAACAAGGATCCACTTCCATTTTTTAACGCCAAGGATTCCAGGGTCCTCTCTGCCTCACTTGCTACAGAGAAAGACACAGAAGAGTCTGGTTGCCCAGGAGGCAGGGATGTTTGATCTGAAGTTGTTCTTATCTTACTCTCAGCAGGTATGTTGGAAGATGCCGGAAGAAGGGTCTTTTCTATCAAAGGTGCATGAGGGATCACAGGCCAGAGCATTTCTGAAGACTGGGAAGTACTGTCAGCAGAGAAAGTGAATTGGACATTTTGTGCAAGACTCACTGGCTGAGTTGTAATGGAAGTATCCTGTGACTTAAATGCAACTGACCCAGGCACCTTATGCAATTGGCATGGCTGTGTCACAGGTGTTTTCAGTGTAGCCAGCTTTTCTTTCTGCTGGTATGTCAACTGAAAATTTTTTTGATTCTCCTGGGTACACACAGGTTGAATTTGTCTTCCACTGCTGAAATCAAGCATTCCCGCTTCACTTTTCTGCTCCAATGGCACTTCAGAATGCTCAGCTGGCTTTTGTATGGGAACATTCTTTGAGGGATGATCTGCTGTTAAGTTTACTCTCTGCAACACTTCAAGTCCTTTTAATTGTGATGGAGGTTCAGGAACTGATTGCACAAGTTGCACAAATCTGTCAGCAGGACTGAATAATGCTGCAGAAACTGTTTGGTATCTTTGTTTTAGCTTGTTTTGATATTCATGCAATTGTTTTCTGGCTTCTTCAACCGATTCTCTGTGCATCCTAAAACAGTGTATATAGATAATTGCTTACTATCTGGGCAAGTCATACTTTTCAGGAGTAGAGCATCATTCTAATTCAAAAGAAGAGTATTCATTTTGATAGGAAAGAAATACCTGTTTTGCTTTAGAAGACGCTGCTGATAGTCACGAATTATCTGTATGTGGTTGTCCTCTTTAGAAGTGATGGCTTCCTGAGGTCCTATATCTCTTTCAGACTACAGATAAATTAACAAAATATCAAAGACTATGCAAAAAACAACTATGGCACACCATTAGTTTTGCGAAGCACATTTTTGTCACAGAGTCCCAAGGTACCAGTGTTTACTGGAGTCCATCTTCCAAAGTGCCATACCACCTGATACAATTTACCTAAAGCATTACTTTTTCTAATTTTATCAGCTATAACAACTTTATCCCTTTTTCTTACTCATCTACTGAAAAGTCTTGTTATATCTTTTCCCTATAGTTTCTATAAAGAAACACAAAGTTACAGAAATACAGTATACAGAGTTACTACGAGCACAGGCAGCAATCTATATCCATATAAACCATTTGGGACCATGATACTTGAGGAAGCACCTTTCTCTATATATGCCTGCCCAAGAATTAAGATCTTTTGCAGGGGCCCTCTTCCATGTCCCATCAGCAGGGCATGGGCGAGGGCCTTTTCTGCAGTGGCACCCTGGTTGTGGAATTTCTCCACCTCTGGAGATACAATTGGTACCAACATTAGAATAATTTCAGCACCAAGTTAAAACCTGGCTTTTTATTATTCAGGCCCAACTGATTTTATCCAGGCTGCACATGATTTACAGTTATATTATTCAAGATTCTTTGAACCAATTTTAAATTGTCTATTATTGAGAAACTATTTAATATAATTTTACTCTTTTAAATCAACAATACCTTCAGACCACCACCTTCCTAATTACCTGGTGCTCTACTTTCTGCTGCTGATTGTCAACAGGGACAGTATAATTCATCTGTACTGTTTGGGATTCCTGATCTTTCTTCTCTGGCTCTCTCTCAGCTTTTTGTTCCTGATGCTGCATTTGAGCCTTCAGAAAATCAACCTCCAACTGTATTCTCTGCTCTTCAATTTGTTGAAGCAATGTCAGCTGCTGTTGCTTTTGGTGCTCTAGCCATTCCATCTAATTAAATTAATATTTTCTCTATGTTAATGACAGGAGGAACCCATGCTTTCAAATACTACATAGCAAACTTTCTGTTAAACAAATCCCAGAAAATAATGTGCTGACTTTTCCCCAAGTACTAATCTGGACAGATAAAAGTATCTCTTACAGCAAGATTCTTTTTGACACAGGACTACACAAGGACAATTTAGATTGTCAGCTGGAAATTAATGCAATTAGTAAGGCCTTCACTACCACTCCATAAATGCAACTTTATAACAACCATTAGAAGACATAAAGCTTTGCATTGTAATTGCTGCAAAAGAATGGATTTTGGTGGTACACAATATTGCACTGAAGCACTTACAATCAATTTTACTATGCATTACTGATAATATTATCATAACTGTTAGTTATTTATAGAGTGTCATCAAGTTTACATGTTAAGAAAGAAGAGTGAGGGAAAGCTGCAACATATATTAAGCTGACTTCTGAATTTTTCAAGTTTATTTATTTATTTAATATGATTTGTAACTATCTTCAAAACCCTTCAAAGCATAAAAATGTAAGCTCACAAGTTTATTCATAGCTGTTAGTGAGTGAGAGTGAGGGAGAGAATCCAATATAAGTTTCCATTCCTTTCAGCCCTCGTATCACAGAGCAGAGTTAAAACTTTCCTATAAGCCTCTGTAGGCATCCATTACTTGCATTCCTTCTACCTTTATTTTTATTTTTTAATTATCCTTATGCCTTAACTGTGCTCCAGTGCTTATGTTAATTAATAATTTCTAGTTAATACACCTACTAAGTGATAAGTACAGTTGTCCCTCCATATTCACAGATTTAGCATTAACGGATTTAAGCCGACCTGGCTTGCTTCACAGAAACCTGGCTGGGAGAGGATAGCGCTGTCACGTGGGCGCAGGCCCTCCCAGCCGGGTATTCTGTCAGTGAGCAGGTGAGGGGAAGTGGGCGGGGGGGACGGAGTGGCTCTGGTTTATAAGAACAATCTGACCTTGACCAGGATACCTGTCCGAAACACAGTCCACTTTGAGTGTATGTACCTTAGTCTGAGGACCAGGGATAGTTTGGGGATTCTGCTAGTATACTGACCACCCCGTTGTCTAGCAGACTCCCTAACCGAGCTGACACAGCTGGTCTCAGAGTTGCTGTTGGAGTCTCCCAGTCTTTTAGTTTTGGGGGACTTCAACATTCCACTTGAGAACAGCTTGACAAATTTGACTGGTGCAGCTCGGGAGTTCATGGAAACCATGACAAACATGGGCCTATCCCAAATGGTCATCGGGCCCACACATTGTGCGGGTCATACCCTCGATGCGGTCTTCAGTACGGAACAGGAATATCCGTGGGCGGAGGTTATAAAAACCACCGCGTTGTCATGGACGGATCATTTCCTGGTCAAGATGGAGCTAAGAGCCACTGTCTGCCCCACCGGGGGTGGTGGACCTATTAGAATGGTCCGCCCTCGGAGGCTAATGGAACCAATAGGATTCCAGAAAGCCTTGGAGGGTTTAATGGTTGGTAACGCCGGTGACCCTGTCGAAACTTTGGTTAATACCTGGAACAACGATCTTACCAAGGCTATCGACACGATCGCTCCCAAGCGTCCTTTCCAACCCGCTTCAAACCGTAAGCCATGGTATACAGCAGAGCTTAGGAAAATGAAGCGGGTTGGACAACGACTAGAGCGCAACTGGCGGAAAACTCGACTCTTATCCGACAGGACTCGTCATAGGAACTTTCTTAGGTCCTATCGAGAGGCAATACGTGCAGCACAGCGATCCTTCTCCTCTGCACGTATTGCGTCTGCAGAGTCCCGTCCAGCAGAGCTGTTTAGGGTGGTAAGGGAGATGACACAGGTTATTCCTGCGCAGAACCCGTTGCTTAACCCAACGACGGCCTGCTGTGACGCGTTTAACAATTTCTTTGCAGATAAAATCTCTCAGATAAGAGCCGACTTAGATACCAGTAATTTGGCAGAAACAATTGACGAGGTGTCCAGCAACTCCGTTGATGTCAGTTTACTGGATCAATTTCAATCTGTGAGTACTGAGGACGTGGACAAGCTACTTGGTAGGGTTAGGAAGACGACCTGCCCTCTTGATCCTTGCCCTTCATGGCTGGCCATCCAGGGGGGGACTGCCTTGATGATGTTCCTTAAGGACATCATCAATGCATCCCTCAGAGAAGGGTGTGTTCCATCTTGTTTAAAGGAAGCAGCCGTTAGGCCGCTCCTGAAAAAATCTTCCCTTGACCCCCTGGACATGAACAACTATAGGCCGGTTTCTATGTTACCATTCTTGAGCAAAGTGATCGAGAGGGCAGTTGCGCTTCAACTCCAAGTGGTCTTGGATGAAACCGATTATCTAGACCCATTTCAAACTGGCTTTAGGACGGGATTTGGAGTTGAGACTGCCATGGTTGCCTTGACTGATGACCTGCGTCTAAGCATTGACAGGGGTAGTGTGACCCTGTTGGTGCTTTTAGACATCTCAGCGGCTTTCGATACGATAGATCATAGCATCCTCTTGGATCGCTTGAGGGGGTTAGGAATCGGAGGCACTGCGCTCCAGTGGTTCCGGTCCTTCCTCTCGGGCAGGTCCCAGAGGGTGTTGCTTGGGGACAGCTGCTCCAGCAGAAAGGAGCTTACTTGTGGTGTTCCACAGGGCGCCATCCTGTCCCCGATGCTGTTTAACATTTATATGAAGCCGCTGGGTGAGATTATTCGCAGTTATGGGGCTGGGTGTTATCAGTACGCTGATGACACCCAGATCTATTTCTCCTTGCCCCGATCATCGGCCTCGAATTCCGATGGCGTCTCTCCTCTTAATGATTGTCTTAAAGCAGTAATGGGCTGGATGAGGAAAAACAGATTGAGATTAAATCCAGATAAAACGGAGGTGCTCATGGTAGCGGCCCCCAAACCAGGAGTTGGGTTGCAACCTCCAGTCCTGGATGGGGTCACGCTCTCCGTTAAGGACTGTGTTCGCAGTCTGGGGGTGCTCCTTGATTCATCGCTTCAGATGACGAGTCAGGTGAATGCGACAGTCAGGAGCGCCTGTTATCAGCTTCGGCTGATACGCCAGCTGCGCCATTTCCTGGAAGTAAGGGACCTTGAGACTGTGGTGCACGCGCTGGTAACCTCCCGTCTAGATTTCTGCAATGCGCTCTACATGGGGCTGCCCTCATGCTTGGTCCGGAAACTTCAGTTGGTACAAAATATGGCAGCCAGAGTGGTCTCGGGAACATCTCGGAGAGACCATATAACTCCAGTATTAAAATCTCTCCACTGGCTGCCAATCAGTTTCCGGGCCCAGTATAAGGTGTTGGTTATTACCTTTAAAGCCCTAAATGGCTTGGGTCCAACTTATCTCCGGAACCGCCTCCTCCCATACAATCCTCCCCGCGCACTCCGGTCCTCTGGGAGGAATTTGCTTCAGCCACAAAAATCTAGGCTGTCTGCAACCTCCCAGAGGGCCTTTACAGGTAATCGCCCCCCAAATTGTGGAATGACCTGCCGAATGAGATCCGTCAGATAACAAGCCTGAGTGGCTTTAAAAAAGCACTAAAGACGGATCTCTTTCGGCAGGCCTTTCCTAATTAGATCCCGGCCTCAGGAGATCCTGGCCTCTTCTAGGCTGCTGGCCATTTATTATATTTATTGTATTTATAGTTTTAAAAGTGATTTTAGATTAGTTGTTTTAATTTATATTTGTTTAATGTTTTTTTTATGGGGGAGGGTGGGAGTGGGGGTGTTTAGGGATTTTATTTGTATTGTATTTTAAATTTTGTAAGCCGCCCCGATTGTTTTAACAGAGGGGCGGGGTATAAATAAATTTTATTATTATTATTTTATTATTAAGTATTCACAGCTTGAAAATATTCTTAAAAAAATAATAATCCCAAAAGCAAACCCTGATTTTGCCAACTTATATAAGAGACACTATTTTGCTAAGCCATTGCATACAATGGGATTTGAATATTCACGGATTTGGGTATTCAAGGGGGGGGGGTCCTGGAACCAAACCCCAGTGAATGTGAAGGGACAACTGTAGTATTCTGAGATAGAATCAGTTGAGGCACTATTTCCTTCAATTCAAGAAAAAATAAAAATCATAATTTTAAATGCAAACAATGGTGAAAGGTGACATATTTTAGTTAAGTATTTCAAAGATGATAATGAGACAATGCATGTTACAAAACTTTGTAATAAAACCTAAACATTATAGATTGAAAATAGCTATACCTGTTTCTGCTTTTCTACCTCCTTTCTAATTTTAGTTGCTTGTTCTTGTGGATGATTTAGAACCACATTTCCAGCAACAACAGTTTGGTCCAGTGTTTCTGGAAACTCTGAAATATCATACACACATACATAGAAATTTAACAAATAGTAGATTAAGGACAATTGAGTTACCCTTGTGAGAATGTTAATAACTTAAACAGGATGCTCAAAAACAAACAAACAAACATTTAGAATTTGATGGAAAAAGATTTAAATGACTTCATAATGGAGAATATGGTAACGGGTACCCTGAACTCTGTCTATGGACCTTGCTAAGGGAAGCCCATCACACTTAAGCTTGGTAACCATGAGGGGGAAGTCACAGATCTTCTCCTTATTGCTATTTATTTATTTATTTATTTTATATATATGCTGCCTTTCTCCCAGAATGGGACCCAAGGTAGATCACAGCTCATAAAATACAAGATACCATTAAAAATATGACAATTAAAAGCTAAAAACAAAAATTACAAAATCAGGTAACTGTAACTTAGTACATGAACATTGTATAGAAATTTTGCTTAATATCCCAGTAGTTCTTATTCAGGTGTAACACATAAAAACAATTTAGCATTACAAGAACATGCTAGAGTGAGATCAAGTTCACATGCTTACCACTTCAAGCTAGCTGTGAGGAGGAGTTTGGAATTGGGACAAATTAACTTAACTATGATCAGTTCAAGCAAGCAAACTTCAAACCATAGTTAATGAAGTTGACCTGTTTCAACTAACCATTTTAAGCTTATCCACAGTTGAGGACTGAACAACACACTTAACTGCAGTTAATCTGAAATGGAAACTTCCTATCTCCACCTTGCAATCATGCTAGAGAAGGAGAGGGAAGTATGTAAACCCAAAACATGCACAAGCTCATTTTTGTAATTCTAAAAAACAAAGCAAGTATCAAATGAAAACAATATGATCACTCTTAACAGTGTGTATACACTGGAAGATGAACTTATAAAATATGGATTGCTTTTCTACATCAATGAAGGTGAAGCAATCTATAACTCTTCTCTCTTGAGAAGAAAGGAAGAATCTCACGCACATTAAAGATAAAAAGAAATCCTATACTTCTGAGGGTCAAATTCTCCCACAATCTACAGGGAGAAGAAGCCCTCCCACAAAAACATCTGCATAGGAGAGGCAGCAATAGGCAAAGGTTACTGTATCAAGCTGCTGCTTCTATTGCTGGGTTGGCTCTACCTCAGTTTTTGGGATGGGATGTGGAGGCACTGTTTTTTACAGTGGCTCCATTCCTTCCTAGAAGAGGAAACCAGGAAGGTGCTGCTGCAGGACTACTCCTGCATGGCAGGAGGTTGGATTTGGATGGCCCTTGTGGTCTCTTCCTATGATTCTACCCTTTGACCCCTTGGCCATCGGTGTGTGGGGTTCATCAGGGCCTGGTTCTGTCCCCCATGCTATTTACCATAAACATGAAACCACTGGGGGAGATTTTCCAGTTTTGCAGTCCAGTGCCATCAGTATAATGATGACACTCAACTATTGCTGCTTCCCATGTTAATGCAAGCCGTTTCAGTTCTAAACTGCTGCCTATCATCAATAATGGACTGGATGAGGGTGAACAAATTGAAACTTAATTCAGACAAGACGGAGGTGTTCCTGATTAACAGAAAGGAAGAGCAGGGTCCATGGATTCAGCCTGTGCTGGACAGTTACACTTCCTCTGAAGATGCAGATCTTCAGTTTTGGTGTACTCAACCCTGAGCCTAGAAACTCTGGTTTCAGCAGTAGCCCAGAGTGCTTTTGCACAGTTAAGTCTTGCACTGTATACCAGCTGTATACCTGTTCTTAGAAATGTTGGATCTGGCCACAGTGGTACATGCCTTAGTTGCATCCATATGAATTACTGTAATGTCCTGTACAAGGAAGTGCCTTTGCAGGGAGCTTGGAAACTTCAGCTGGTCCTAAAAGCTGCAGCCAAATGGTTAAGTAGGGCTGGCTTAAGGGAACATAATCATACAAGTTTCTTGCTGCAACAACTCCACTGGCTGTTGGTCTGACTCCAGGCACAGTTCAAAGTGCTGGTTATGGCCTATGAATTCCTATACTGCTTGGGTCTTAGCAATCTGCCAGACAGGATGTCCACACAAAAGCCTGTCCATGTTTTGAGATCTTTAGATGAGGTCCTTTTCTGCATCTTTCCACCTTCACAGGAACATCTGATGGGAGCTCAGAAGGTGGCCTTCTTAGTGGCTGTTCCCAGGCTCTGGAACTCACTTCCTAAAGAAGCCAGTCTATGTCCTCTTTGCCATCCTTCTGTAGGTAGGTGGCAACTGTTTTGTTTTGGCAGGCCCTTGAGGACTGATGGATCATGGGGAAAGGGCCTTTAATAATGTGCTGTGTTCTATATAAATGTTTTTCTTTTTAATGGGCCTGCTTTTAATCACTTTTAATTCTATTGATAGTTTAATAATATTTTATCATTTTTATGATGTGTAATTTTAGTATCTATTTTAACTTTGTTAAAGCTACCTTGAATTCCAGGACTGGGGAAAAGGGAGATGTGAATAGTTGTTATGTTTGCCACCTGGCCCACCAACTCACAATCCTCTTTTCCATATCAGAAACCATTTTTGTCATGGGACATTTTCAGAAGTAGATTGTGATGCCACATAGGAAACTGTTGTTGTTTACCTATTAAAGCCCCCTGGACCCTCCAAATTAGTTTAACAGTTCTCTTATTCCTGATTATCTTTATGTTTCATTTCAAGATTTGATCAAGGCAAGTCACACTATCTTACCCGTGGCTTCAAAGACAGGAGCGCCCTTTGGTTCTTGCTCAGGTTCTGATTCACATAGTCTTCTCTCCCTACTAGAAATTGTTCCTGACTCAATTGTTCCAATTTCACTTGAAGTTTCTGGCTCCTCTTTTGATGTCCAGTGGTCTTTTTGGTTCCTGATCTTGTTTAGCAATTTTTTAAGAGCTAATTTTGATTCCGGTTGGGATGCCTTTTCTGCTTCACTACCTACAATAAAAAAACAAAACAAATAACAATCTCACAGTATAAGAAACCTATTAGCTGTACTACAAAGGTGTACAAAGAGTGTATAAAATTTGTTGTACAGGACATATTTATACACCAGTGTTTGGCAAAACATATATTACAGTACATTCATATCTATCTTTCTCAATCCTTGGACAAGTATTTTAGACTATTTTACAAAGTGTTCACAACCAGGTACAGCTGACATGCATTAGTGCTTCTCAATTATTATTGTCAGTAGATTAGAAATTTCTCTTACCACCTGGCTCACTATCCTTCAGCTCATCCCCCAGTCTTGATGGCACTTCACATATACCATCAGGCTCCTGAGATAGTTCCAGTTCATCATCTTGAGATTGATTAGAGAGGGTTGGCAATGGCTGTGGATTGAGGTGCAAAATAAGATCTCCTTGCATTTCTGTGTAAAAAAGTTGAGCCACATGAAAGAACTATGTAACAATGTGGACTGTAAATTTTAACTACAAATCAACCCCGTATCTGTTGGGGGGAAACATTCCAAGACCCCTTGTGGATACCTGAACCCATGGATAATAGGGAATGCTATTATTTTCAATGAGATGAACATCAGAAGTTGATCATAGAACTACACTGGAGGACCTAGAAATGCCTAGGGAGAACATTTTTTCCAGATGTGGATAAGTGAAACCACGGATACCGAATCTGTGGATACGGGGGTCAACCTATAATGAAAAAGATTTCTAAGCAGAAACTTACTTTTTATACTGCTTACTGTCTGTTCTTATACTAAAAACAAAGTTTATTATTTTATCTATTTATTGCAAGACATTCAATTAAACTAATGGTAAAGCATCACTCAGAAGAACGACCATTTCTCTTGCCACTGATGGCTACTACTTTTAGGCTAAAATTACATTAACAAGAGAGGCAATTTCTAATGAAAGCATCAGGTTCACGATAGCTTCAGTCATCTGGTATCTACAATCATCATGTGAACAACAAGGTTGCCAGAATTCACCTTATGTATCATTTGTAACAAGAATGTAAAAAATCTGTTATCCTGGACAGTGCTACTCAAAATGGTAGTCTATGAACTTGTGCCTCTAACTGGAGAGTTTCCAGGAAAGAAAGAAGCCATTGTAGCCAATGAGCACAAATATGATGCTAGTCCCTGGCATACTGGGCGGGAGGAGGAAATTACTCGTCCTCCCATTAGATAAAGAAACACTGATCTAGGAAACTCACACAGACTCCAAACTGAAATACTATTTGAAGTCCTTCATTATCCATGTGGAAACAAACTGGCCTCAACTGTGAGCTGCATCTAGTGACTACAGAGTAGTTCTAAAGTAATGCAAGTAACTATAATATGAATATTTCCTAGTGCTAAGTGTAACAGTTGTTTTAATTTTTGAATTGTCTGAAATAGTTGGGAAGTATTTTAAAGTACCTCACTCTGACATCTTGAGATATAGAGTGGAAAGTAAATATTTGAATAATAACTAATGGAGAAATAACTGTAGGGAGAAGGTGACATCACTCATCAATGCTGGTGCAGAGCTTTCAATGGAACTCAGATCAGTTTCTGAACATGTTCCACACTGAAGTGGCTAGGTACAGTGCAGAAGAAAAGTTTGGGAGACTATATCTTTGATGATATCCAAATAGTTTCCAATCTTCTGGTCTTGGCCAAATGCTTTCCACAGTAAAATGCCTATTGAACCCCTGAACTTTGCTATGGAATAACCTTTGTATAGCAGAGGTTTTTAGTTTATGTCCCAGAGTATCTATTCAAGTTCATATGAACTACTGACCCAATCTGCTGGACTGCACTTTTGCCTAGCCTGAATTGACCATATAACACAGAAAGTATCCAATCCACACAAAGATGACTAATGGGAAACAAACAGGATTTAAAGGGATCACTGTGTTACCCAGAACACAGTTCAAAATCCATTGTTTTAAATAATACTCACTCCTGTCTCCAGTATACATGTCTTCAAAGGCACACTCCAGTTCCCTCTGCCATTCTTCCTTGAGCTCCACACGCCTGTAAGTTGGTTCAAACAGCTGAGGAGGCATCTGGGCAACAATCTGTCTTCTGCGGGCAAGGTCCATAATTTGCATCTGTTCAAGCTCTTTCATTAACTTTTCCCTGTCCTTTAACACATAAAAAAGGTCCAGCTACAGACATGCTCTTTCAGCTACTATAATGGTTGCTTATGTTCCGTAGTTTCTTGAGAAAGACTCATATATAGCTAGTCATAAAATTAAGCAATGGTTCTTAACCTTTTTTGGGTCATGGACTCTTTTGAAAATATGATAAAAAGCTATGGCATCCTTCACCATAAAAAATGTAAACAAACATATACACAGAACATTTTGATGCAATTTATTTTATTGCATTGGAAACTGATTTTCTTCTCATGGGACAATGGGGGATTACAATGAACACTTGCAATTTTTGCCTATATTTTAGCCTTAAAGTTAACTGTGACAAGAAAAATTCAAGTAACAGAAAGAGGGAAATCATTTTTGTACCCAGTTCTTGGGCCTGTTTGAAAACTCCTGGTTCAGAGAAGGCACATTTATAAGGTGCATAAAAGCTCTACTAGACAAACTACAAGGTTGAAGAGACAGGCAGGCAGAACCCATGTACAGCAGCATAATATAAACTGTCAATTTAATAAAGTACCAGGGTTCTTACTGAGTTCAACTAGATACACAGTTGAACTCAGTGAGATACACTGAACTGCAGTTCAGTTCTGTTCAATACACAGTTCACAATGAACCTGCAGTATTTTTAAAAGGAGGGTTTCTCGCCCATTTTAGCATTATTTATAATCTAAAGATGGACTTCTAAAGTCATAAATCATTATGAAGTGATAGCTTTTGATGATTTTCCTATATCATTTCAGGATGCATATATTGTTAATTGCTACTTTAAATGAAATATTGTTTCCTTCATCTGAACATCAGCTGCAGTAAAATTACATTAAGTATTCTGTAAAGAGAAGTCACATTATTTTCCCTTAATATCTCAAGCTTCTAGTGTTTCTGTTGAATTAATGAAGTGCCATGATAAATGAATCCGTAACTCAAAAAGAAAAAAATATTTAAACATTAAATATGTAAATAATTTAAACTTGCACATTTAAACAAGTTAAGCATCAGAAAGAACAAGGGTCATTTCCTAAATGAAATCATATGCAGAATAAGAAAACAGAATTACGGGACCATGCAGTTTAGCAACCATATTCTTAATTATGCATTGATCTGCTTTCCTAGTCACTAAACCTTCTTGTTTCTATAGTCCTATTCTACACTAGTTTTCAACACAGGGTATATCAGATTATCATTCCACATATTTGTTTGGCTCTTGACTATCATAAGCATAAAAATGCTTATGGAAAGGAACTTCTCTGCTTAATTAGCATTCCCCCTTGCCCTCCAAAAATCTCTTCAGAGGTACTCTCCTGAACACATGAGAAGAGTTGTGTTGCACTATAAGGAACACTGGAATTGCTCAAAACTGGTTGGAGAGACACTCCAGAAAGGTTTTTCAGGGAGGAAGTGAAGTACTTCTGCATACTTCCTTCACTCTTGGTAGTCAGAATCCAACCATTAGATTCTGCTGAAACCATTACACATGAATACCTACTGCAAATAGTATATATATATATATATATATATACATATATACATATATACATATACATATACACAGATGTATTCTCCCAAGCTAAGCACAACATCATTCTTATGTACAGTAATAATCAATGAGAGTTGTTACTAATAACTAACAAATCCCTTTCTTTTTAATAGATTAACTCTACATTCAACCATCTGAAAGTAGGGTTCTATCTATGTCAGTCTCAATCTGAAACAGCTGCCAGCCATATAATGAAGTAGTTAACAACCCATTCACCCATATTAAAGTGTTTGTTCTTCATCAATGTCTTGGCCTTGAATAACAAACAATACCTACCCAAGCTAGCCTCTATGAGCCTGCCTACCTTTTAAGATCTTCAGGCGAAGGCTTTCCTTCTGTCCTGCTACCATCATAGGTGTTTGGTGAGGATGAGGGAGAGGACCTGCTTAGTGGCTTCTCCCAGGATGTAGAATTCCTTCCCATAGAAGGCTCAGTTGGCCCTCTGTCTGCTCTCTTTCCACTGGCAGGGAAAGACCCTTTTATTTAGGCAGCTCCTTGGCTGTTACTTTACTGTGAAAGAAAGATCTTCTAATAAACAGAAACAGTTTAAAACATATGCAAACATGTCCTTTTCACTATGTTTGCATCTGTTTTAAACTGTTTCCGTTTGTTTATATTTTAAAAGAGTGGTTTAATGTTTTAACTTTTGTATCAAATAGGTTTTAGCTGCACTTTGAACACTGTACCCGTTGAGCCTCAACACTAAGGATAAAAGTTTGAGAATGAACTCAAAATGGAGGTTAAAAGATTCTACTCTCAATTCATTAAATATACAACACTATGCACTTTCTCATTTCACTGGTTCTCATTTGTTTTTACTCTGCTTACTTGAGTCAAATGAACCATCTTCAAAGCATGCTTTCCTCTTAGACGAGCTTTTTCCAGCTGTTCCCTCCTTTCTCTTTCTTTGTTATTTTGCAGTCCTTTTATCTGTTTCACTTCCTCATCAGCAAGTAACCGAGCATCTGGCTGGCAATCAACCAGCAACAAGTTAGCAAAAACATGCATACACTGAAGACAAATCAATAATTTGTGTGAAGTGTGGTAGAAGTGCTCAAAACACACTGATGACCTCTCTAAAGGACCCATCAGAGCCCTGTGGCTTATGCACAGCCACACTGCTTACGGTTCAGCCAAATGAATACCTGCTGTTAGAGGATTATAGCAACACATAGCAGTAGACCAGAGCCTGTTTCTTTAAAAAGCAACAAGACTGGATGGAGTGCTCAGCATAACTCACTACAGACAATCACAGTAACAAGAAAGATGTTGGGTGAAATAAGTGGATCTTGTCTGTTTTATTGCCAGTCTTAACCAGAAACATGAGGATTTGCTATCTGAGTTCAACAACCTAGCTCACCATTAGCACATAATTAGCTTTGTGAAGTAGAGTAATGCTGCATCAATAATCTAGGTCCTTGTAGCAACGGTTCTTTTTATACCACAATTACAAATCTGTTAATAACCAAAAGGCAAGAAACTGCTTTTACAAGTTTTGTGTAGATTTTTATTTTCCACATTTGACAGCAAAAATCTAGTAGGTACTTTGGGGTATAGACACGGCTGTTAGGTAGAAGTCAATCACCTGTTCTGTGTCCATTTCTCTATCCACATGTGGGCCAAAGAGATGATGGTGAGTAACTGAAAAAGTGTCAGCATCACAGACTTTCACTGTGGGGACAGTCTTTAAATCAATATTCTGAAAAGTTAAAATAATAAGTTGGTTTAACAAGAATAACGTTACTCCAATTGGTGTTATACAGAACAAGAAAGGAAACTATACAGAGCTACCATATGTACATATAATATACAGTAACACCCCCATATCCGCTAATTCGCCAACCACTGATTCAATTATCCATGGTTGGTGATGGAAGGGAGGGGGGCGGAGGGATCTCACCTCTCCCGTCCCTTCCCCTGGGAGGGCTCCTGGTTGCCACCATGGCAATCGAGGGGGGGGGGAAGGGAGGCGAGAGGAGCAATCTAGCCTCCTCCCCTTCCTCCTTCATCCCTGAGATCGCCATTGTGGGGGGGCATGGTGGGGGGGAAGGGGGAGCAATCTAGCCCCTTCCCCCTTTGCCCCTGTGATTGCCGTAGCGACAGGGCTATGGCAGGGGAGAAGGGAGAAGGGAGCGATCAAGCCTCCTTCCCTTCCCCCTTTGCTCCTGCGATCGCCATTGCAGCGGGGCCATGGCTGGAGCAAAGGGGGAAGGGGAGAGTGATCTCACCCCTTTCTTCCTGCAATCGCCGCTATGGTGAGGCCACGGCGGGGGCTAAGAGAGGGGGGAGGAGCAATCTCACCCCCTCTTCCCTCGGGACGGCTCCTGTCGCCAGGGCAGGGCCATGACGGGGGGGGGGAGGGAGGAGGCTAGGTGGCCCCCAAGATGGCGTTCGCTATTATCCGTGGAATTCGTCACCCACAGGGGCCCCCGGAACCAATCCCCCACGGATACGTGGATGCTACTGTAAAACCAAATGAGAAGCACAATGCCAAAAGTCTCCTGCTGAGATCTTACCTTATATAGCAGTAATCATGGCAACAATATGTTAATTGAGGACTTGGGCGGGAGGGGGGAGGGCTGGGGAGGCATCCACAGGGCCTCGGGAGGGTCTCCGGAGGGGTGGGGAGCCCTCCATGGGGCCACCGGAGATGCTCCGGAGGCCCCATGAAGGCCCGGGGAGGGGGCGGGGAGGCCTGCATGGGGCCTCCGGAGACGCTCCGGAGGCCCCACGAAGGCCCGGGGAGGAGGGGGGAGGGCCAGGAGAGGCCTCTGCGGGGCCTTGCTAGACCCACGAAGGCCCAGGGAGGGGGTGGGGAGGGCCGGGGAGGCCTCCATGGGGCCTCCGGAGACGCTCCGGAGTCCCCACGAAGGCCTGGGGAGGGGGTGGGGAGGGCCGGGGAGGCCCCACGAAGGCCCGGGGAAGGAGGGGGGAGGGCCGGGAGAGGCCTCCGCGGGGCCTTGCTAGGCCCCACGAAGGCCCGTGGAGGGGTTGGGGAGAGCTGGAGAGGCCTCCATGGAGCCTCCGGAGACGCTCCGGAGGCTCCGCGAAGGCCCGGGGAGTGCCGGGAGAGGCCTCCGCAGGGCCTTGCTAGGCCCCACGAAGGCCCGGGGAGTGCCGGGGAGGCCTCCATGAGGCCTCCGGAGACGCTCCGGAGGCCCCACGAAGGCCTGGGGAGGGAGGGGGGAGGGCCGGGAGAGGCCTCCGCGGGGCCCCGCGAAGGCCTTGGGGGGGAGTGGGAAGGGCTGGGGAGGCCTCCGCGGGGCCTCCGGAGACTCTCCGGAGGCTCCGTTGAGGACTTGGGTGGGAGGGGGGAGGGCTGGGGAGGCATCCACAGGGCCTCGGGAGGGTCTCCGGAGGCCCCGGGAAGGCCTAGGAAGGGAGTGGGGAGGCTGGGGAAAGCGACTATGGGGCCTCCGGAGGCCCCATGGTCACTATGGTGGGGGAGGGGGAGGGTAGTCGTTATTCGTGGATTTTTCACATTCGCGGGGGTCCGTGGAACGTAACCCCCGCGAATGTGAAGGGACGACTGTAGTTCTAACACACACCACATGTTGAGTTGAAGGACTGTATCTCACTTTACGAGCCCACAAGAGCATTTGCAATCTGATGTGTGCTAGGCTTTGAAATGCTGTGTGACTTGAACTGTAAAGTTTTTATATATTTTAGTATTTTAATGTTTGTGGTTTTAACTGTGCAAATTGTTTAATTTGTTTTTAAACTTTATATTTATACGTTTAATATTTTGTATTGTTTTAAACTCACTATTACCTGCCTTGAGTCCCTATACTGGGAGAAAGGTGGGATACAAATAAAATAAAAATAATACTGTACATAATACGTCAACTGAACTATAAAACAAGAAAGAACCTCTAAAATACTCAGTTCTCTCAGCAGTGTCATGAAATCACCTTTCTACATGTCATTAACCTGGCTCAAAAAACTGATTCACTGGCTTTGTTGTTAGCACGCGTGTCCGTTAAAAATAACACAAACCTTTAAAAATGATTACTTGAGTAAATAACAATTCAATTTTAATCAACTAAATTTTAAGCTTCTTTACAAGATTGCGAAACTCATACTCACTTCAAAAGGGGGAGGGGGAGGAGGGGGGAGGCTTGCTATTTTAGCAGCTCTCTCTTTTTCTACATTGAACGCATGCCTCCGTGCATTTGCTCTCCTTGTTCAGAAAGAAGAGGGGGGAAAAGGAAAAAGACATTCAAATCACACTTTGGAAAAGGCTAAATCACACATATAAAAACAAAATGATCCATCATTTTTATTTAATTGCTAGATTTCATGGAAAATGAAACCAGCAAGCTCTCTAGCTTAAAAGTAACAAAGGTAACAAAAAGACAAGAAATAGAAAGTAGAATTCAGCTTTGCTATTGTGTGATTCCCCCACAAAATCTTTCACATTGTTTCGTGCTTTTCAGCTGAAGTATGTTCCATTAAGTTCAGTGGGACTTGCTGTCAAGTGGTTCTGCATAGGATTGCAGTTCTAATAGCATTTTGATTTTACAGTGCTGAAATTTTTGCATAAATTAAACTATCCCATTTCATGGAGATTTGAGTTGACCCCATGAGAAAGCAAGTCACTTCCCATTGCTACAGTAGCAACAGCGTGAACCAATAGGAAAACCACTCCTTTTATATTTCTGATCATCCATAATATAGATTTGGGCAGGGAATGGTTAGGATCTCCCTCAATGATCTTGCAGAAGCAGTAAGAAAGCAACAGTGTGCTGCTCTTTCAACAAAGTAGGTACATTTTGAGGAAGGGTTTTCCCCACTTATTTCCCTTTCTCTCCCCCTTTTAATATCTGGGCTTTCCTTTCTCCCCCCACCGCGCCATTCTTCTTTGGCTGGGCTGTTTAGTTCCCCTCTTCACTCCTCTCCCACTGTTGCTAGGTTTATTCTCTCCTTCTCCCACAGTACCCATTTTCAGGGAGGGTTTCCTCCTCATAGAGGGTTGCAGAGGGAGGAGGGAAGCAATGAGTACTGCTTCCTCCTTCCCATAATGAAAACGCTCCATTGGGTCAGAAGCCTTCCATATCTGTTGGCTTGAATTGTTATTGGAGGACATATCATTCAATCTACATTGTATTGTCTATTTTTCCTAAAACTAGATCAACAAAAATTGAGTGGATATAGATCAACCACAAGGGTTTAAGCATAAACAACTCAGTCACAGATTAACCCAGCAGGCTCTAAGAAAGTAAGTACATGTACATTCTCCATTTATGACACATGAGTTAGAAACATCTTATACGTAATGGTTGTTGTTGGTATTAATTTCATGAACATTTCAGAATAGTGGGGTGTTTGAGTACACCTAGTTAATAAATAGGCAATGTTCCAGCACATTCTGAACTAATTCTATTTATGCAAGAAAGCACCTATTTCTGACAGTTCCTATTCCTGCTGCTCCTGCTGAAACCCAATTTATCAGATTGGGCAGGTCAGGAAGGGCCTATATCACTGGATGCTACCCTAAATATTTTTATTTATTTTATTAAACTCCCATTTTGTCTTTCCTTCAACAAACTACATGGCTCTCCTCCTCTATACTTACAACATTCTGTAAAGCAAGTCAGTCTGAGAGAGATTTACTGGCCCAGTCTCACCCAGAGAGTTCTGTGGCTCAGTGGTTCTCAAACCTGGATCTCCTAAGTCCTGGTCCAACACTTTAACCACTACAAGCCACTGCCTCTCTAGCATACCTATATAGGAGAGAATCTTTTTCAAGCATTAAAGCAGCAAACATTATGTATAGATTACAACTCTGACCATGTTTGTTCCCTCAGCAGCCTCTCTTTTTGATTTTTCAGCTCCTTCAATGCTTCTGCATGCCTTTTTTCTGCTCTTTTTTTCCTTTCCTCCGCTTGCTTTGACAGTGCCTCCAAATCAGGTTCCTTTAAAACAAGATACGTGTTTAGCTGTTGTAGCATAACAAAATTACTCCTAACATTTTTTAAAAAAACACATGGTGTTTCAAACAGTGTATATTTTATTGCATGATTAACATTCTTGCCTTCCTAGCCACAAGTGTGTCTATAGTAATAGCAAGGTAAATCTTTTCTTTCCCTTTCATGAAGATATCACTGGCAAAAATTTAGACCTGGTATCATTCTTACTTTCAGAGTTTTCAAGTCTCACCTTTGAAAGAAATTTGCCAAACCACAGGACCATACAGTGTGATACTACAAAACTGCGTAAACAATGCCTTTCCATCAGGACCTGCTGTATCCTCATTGCTAATGAATGAGCAGACACCAGCTCTAGCACAACAAATCAATACATAGCTACTGAGGAGATGGACTAGGAGCATCTCCACTTCTTAAATGTATTGCCACAGAACTCTGGGTAAAAGTGAATGGAGCACATCAGAAATTGTCACTTCATGCTGTAATACTTATACTGATGTAGTCATCCTCACGAGACACGGACTAAACCATTAATGCAACATGTCAAACTTGTGACACTGTGGCTAAACAGCTGTGAGAATTGGATAATCATAATATCATCTTTATACATGCTATTATGTTTCTTTCAAATCTTTGCCATGCACTCAAAGTGAATATATTCAGGATTCAGGTGTGCAATTTATCCTTTTCCAATTACTACTTCACTCATTTGTGTGGATGTCATTTTTCCAGAACGTACATGACATTAAAGAGAATATTTTGCACAGTGAAAAACAAGAAATGGCTTTTTCCAAGAAGAACACATCTTTGCAAATCTCAGTATTCCACATCACTTCCTCTGCCATTTCATTTCTTCTCTTCTTAAAGTTCTAATTATCATTATAGATTTAAAAGGCATTCACTTATAATTAATTAACCACCTTGTTGATATACAAGTATTAAAGTCTCACTTATCCTAGGATTTAACACATTACAAATATAAATAAAGTAACACAACTTTTACACCCAACAAAACTGAAATCTGTAGCATGATTGAGACACTCTCATCACCTTATGCATGCCTACCATTAATCATGACTTGTTTTATTCACAAACTGGTCACATTACATAAAGGAATATATATACTAATCTATGCATTTCTCTTTACACATACTGTATAATGATGTGAGAAAATAGTAACACCTATCATTGTAGTGTTAGTACATGATTACATAGTTAGTAAAAGATGCAACCAATTATTAGAATATTATTTCAGTATATCCAGATAGGCTTGATTATTGCAGTAATATTTCAAACATTTACCTACATTTTCCTTTGCCTGTCTATGGCCTTCTCCTACAGTAATGAGGCTTGATAAATAAAGCTTTTCCAAAGCTTTAATCTTCTCGTCTTGTGCCTTCTGCCACTCTGCCTTCAGTTCTTCCGCCAAGTGATGCAGCTGCTCATCTCGCCGTTGTTTAACATCTTGCCTTATCTGCAGAGCAATATTCCTCTCCTGCTCTCTAACCTGGAAGAAAAATAGTACATGTCAATGCTTTTATATTCTGAAGAGGACTCTGTCCTGCTTTCCAACTGCTTTTCTACTTCAATCCAATGTTCTCTTTACCTACACCCAATTAGAATAGATCTTGTGCTTGGTTTCCTGTGACCGTCCACTCCATCAAAATACAGTAAAGCTTTAGCAGCAATGGAATGGTGGCCAACAAGGAAGAAAAAAACAGACATAGGTGTTTTCAAATCATACTGTAGCACAAGCAAGTGGTCCTCCTGAAGAATATCATGCCAGTCTAAGAGTTACTCATTGAACAGTTGAAAGGAAATGCTCTGAGTCTAAGCTTGGTTTACCAGAATAACTAACTCAGCCTTCTAGATAAGTCTGCCAACATTACTTGCTCATAATTTTACTAGCTCTCGCCACACATACTTGTGTAAATCATCTAAAGTGTCAAAGAATGATAAACATGCAACAAGCAACCCCAAAGTTATGTCCTCCATAAAACCCTGCCCTTCTCATTACTGATTAAGTGCAGAATTTCTATGATGATCAGAATCAATTTCCAGTTCCCTTCACCAGTTCCATATTTGAAATTGGGGATAGATTGGATCTTTGATCGTTGCAGCCAGGGTTCTGTAGGCACCTCAGTAATCAAGGAAGCCTCTGCCACCCAGTCTGGCTCTGTACTTGGAAAGTGTATGTGTATGTGTGAGTCAGCTTCTTGGACTTTGGCTGAAAACATTCTGATGTCTTGGCAACAGAGTTGCCAAACAATCTAGTATTCACCTCAACTTTGGAGTTTGGGATACAGACAGGAATCATTGTACAACTGAAGGAATGATTCTGATCTAAATCAGAGTCACTTCAGTAGTTCCAAGATAGGGAGAAAGAATAAGGTTTTGCATATTTGTCAGAGGGCGGCTGAACATTCACTATGCAAAATGAAAATTTGGAAATCTGCTTACTCAACTGCCCAAAGAAAGGCCGTTTCCAATAAAGCAAACATACCTGTTGTAGTCTTAATTTTCTTCTTCTTTCATGTTCTTCTTTCAACAGCTGAGCTTCTTCATTAGGACTAAGTCTAAGTCTTCCAGCTCTGGCCACTTTCCTTTTCATCTTTGGATACATTTAATATTCTGTGTTGCACTGGCAAAGCAAAAGACAGATGAAATACATTTTTTTATTATATCTCAGTGAAATGTATACATTAATTTAACAGAGTTCTATAATAAGGACAAAACACATTTATTTCCTTGGCATCAAGAATGAGTGCAAGTTACAAGAATCTACTACACTGAGTGCTGAGACATTTCTCTATCACAGCCCACAGAAATAAAATTCTAATTGTTCATATTTTTTCTACACAATATCTCTATTAACAGTCATTCATTCAGTCAACTTCAATATTACACACAATCTTCTATATCTAATTAAAAAAATAAAAATCGTGGACATACAGTATTCTTAAAAAGCAACTTTCTGATCACTTGATTTAGAAACAGACATCTTCCATTTCTTCTAATGGCTTTTAGATAATATTATGAATTAGGTTTGATCTTGCCATTCAGTTTTCCAGGCATCCCATCATCATGTTGGCAAATTTCTCATTGCAATCACAAGGACTGGAAATGGTGCTTTGAAAAACTGAGTGAATGCTTTCTAACAGCATCACAAGCCCTGGAAGAGCACCTTAAAGAATACACAGGGTATTTGAGGCCCATGCTCAACACTCTCATGCAGGCACTTCATTATTTGACTACATAAACTGCTACAGGATTTGATATGCATTTTTTGAAAAGAGAAAGCACACTGGATAGTTCAAATGAAAAGAGCAGCTGGAAGTTCACAAGGCCTTCAGTGGATGGGTTTTCATAAAGTTTAATCAAATAATCAAAATCTCAAGATTTTGCTTAACACATTTTTATATACAGATCAAACTATGCCACCTTGTGAAATCTACCATGTGTAAAAAACAAAAAGCAGCAAACATTCACTTTAAAGAGAAAGATACAAGAAGCATTGTCCACAACATAATTTCCCCCCCTACTTTAGTGCCCTCAAGCAAAAGAGCCAACAAAGACTACATTTATTGCAGCTCTAAGGCTACAAAATGAATGTTCTTCCACAACAGAGAATCTGATCAGCCTTCGTTGATACTTATATTCATGGAAATTAATTCTACTTTATAATGTATTTTAAGATAAGCCTCAATTCTTTTTTCAGCTGCCTTAGGCAGTTATACCAAGGACAAGGAATAAGGAGCATTTCAAACCTCTGCATTTCCACAGTTTGCCAGTTACTACAAAGGAAAATACCCAGGAGCCATAATCATGCTGTCTATAATACGTAAAACAACTCTAAGAAAGTACAAGTTAAAAAAAAAAAAGAACAGCAGAGTAATTTCAAACATATTTATATGGGAGCATTGCTGAATCAATGGACCTTACAGCACAACAATCAAAATGCTTGCTATGGAGTAAGCCCCATTAAGCTCAACAGGGCTTGCTTCCAAGTAAATATATATTGATTGCCCTACATGTTTGCAGTAAGCATGCTGAGGGTAGTTCCCCTTTGATTTTTACTGTACTTTTTAAACAAGAACTCTATACCCACTTTAGAGGGTGAGTCATTATGTAGTCAGAACAGCAGTGAGCCTAGCTTAAAAGCCACACTCAGAAGCAGTTCACATCTATGGAGCAAATGTATTTTATTTTTAGTATTTGATCCTGCCACCTCTTGATTGTACTGATTAGCAAAATGTCTAACATCACAATAAAATAAGAGCGGTTAAAAAAAAGTTAAGTACACCTTGAACCATTTGTTGCACCCTCAATCCCCCCAGTCTACCCAGAACTTTTAAAAACTGACATCATAGATTGCCGCTAAATGCACTATACACAATAGGAAAATGCCCTGTAGTCAAATAGTAAGTCAATATCACAGCGAGTATATACCTCCAAGCAGTATCACATTCCCTAGTCAATTTCACATTGAAGTCATATTTAATATAAATTAAATATAATCTTACACAAATTTTAAATCATTAGAGTGATTTTACTTTTTTGATATGAAGAGATTTCATTGCAATTGAATGTGAGTGGGTTTGGGGATGATGTAATTTTATAATACTAAGAAATAATGAATTTAGTAATATTTAATGAAATAAAAATGAATCGACTAAATGTGCTGTTAGGCATTTGGGAATGCTTTAATTTGTTAACAGTCAGAAACATAATGAAAATTTTAAACAGTAAAAGTGAATGCTTCCACTGTTATTAGATCTGCCTCAGTAATGGCTGCTGTTGAGAAAAAGGTTTCTTTAAAACACAGAAGTCCACAGGGACTTGGCCAAACTGAAAATTAGCCACCCCTCTCCCCAAACCGTTCTATTATAATGGATTTTATTAACATTAAAAACACAAAATAATTGAATTATTGAAAATTTGTGGAAGTTTAACTTTATTATTTAATTAATGTGACTAATTACAGTAATATGATATTGACTAGGGCAGAGATTGAAATTGCATGGACTGAAATGCTCCAGTGCAGTCCTCACCCTTGGTTGATTCAAGACCAGTTTTTAAGTAATACCTGAAAAGTGACTCTGGGGGTGCAGGTTTATATTTTCAGGAGGGCCATACTCCAAGCAACCAAAAATCATACATACAGATTGTTCACAGTCAGTTACCCCAAGTTACCAGGGCAAAACCTCCAGCTCTCCCAAATGGCAGTGTTATCACCTGCATGGAGCAAGAGGGGGTGAAAATCACCCTCCAACCTTCTATGCATGTGTATCCATGGGCCTGGAAATATGATACTGCTTGCAATATTGAATAAGAAATATGATTTAGTATAAAGCATATAATGGTTTGCCATTGAATTTCTGTGGCAAATGGTAATATGTTGTTTTTTTAAAATAAAATTTTCTAATACTGGGAAGCACAACAGGCTGCAAAAGTAGCCTTGGGGCCACATATGGCCCATGAGCTGCACTTTACTTACCCCTACTTTATGGATTTCACACCTAACATTGATATGCATACATATCATATGACTGTCTTATGGAATGCAGATCAATTTCTCACCATAAGACTTTAAGAGTAGGGAGTGTCAACATGGGAGGTAGCAGTGATATGAAGGTGCAGGGTGGAGACCAATGTAACGGATAGGTAGCTGCTGAACTGGAGTTGCTGAAGCAGTAAGTCATCTCTACCACAGCATCAGTTCTATATTCTGCAGCAGTATCTTATAATCAAATATTTTTCTCAATATTGCCATTGGTCAGATGTTTTTGGAAAAGCTACTTTGACAAGATGGTTAATTGTGGCTTTAAAGGTAAATAGGGCAAAGAGCAGCACACAAGATGGATCCAAATGGAATCATATTTAATATAAACCAGAGATGGGCAATTGTAGCCTTCCAGATTTTGTCAGACTGCATATCCCACAATCCCTCCCCTCCCCATTGTCTATGCTAAATTGGGCTGATTGGAGTTGCAGTTCAAGGCCTGCTAGGGGTCACATTTGCCCACCCTTAGTGTGAATGAATCATAGAATCATAGAACTGCAGAGTTGGAAGAGACCACGAGGGCCATCCAGTCCAACCCCCCTGCCACACAGGAAATCTTGATCAAAGCATCCCCGACAGATGGCAATCCAGCCTCTGTTTAAAGACCTCCAAGGAAGGAGACCCGATCACGCACCAAGGGAGTGTGTTCCACTGCCGAACAGCTCTTACTGTCAAAAAGTTCCTCCTCATGTTGAGGTGGAATCTCTGTTCCTGGAGCCTGCACCCATTGCTCCGTGTTCCAGTCTCTGGAGCAGCAGAAAACAAGCCTGCTCCATCCTCTGCGTGACATCCCTTCAAATACTTAAACAGGGCTATCATATCGCCTCTTAACCGTCTTTTTTCCAGGCTAAACATACCCAGCTCCCTAAGTCTCTCCTCATAAGGCATCGTTTCCAGACCTTTCACCATTTTAGTTGCCCTTCTCTGGACACGCTCCAATTTGTCAATATCCTTTTTGAATTGTGGTGCCCAGAACTGGACACAGTATTCTAAGTGAGGTCTGACCAAGGCAGAATAGAGTGGCACTATTACTTCCCTTGATCTAGACACTATACTTCTATTGATACAGCCCAAAATCGCATTGGCCTTTTTAGCTGCCGCATCACACTGTTGATTTATGTTCAACTTGTGGTCTACTAGGACTCCTAGATCCCTTTCGCACGTAGTCTCATTCAGCCAGGTCTCTCCCATCCTATATTTATGCATTTCATTTTTCCGCCCTAAATGCAGTAGTTTACATTTCTCCGTATTGAATTTCATTTTGTTAGCTTTGGCCCAGCTCTCTAGTCTATCCAGGTCATTTTGAATTTTGATCCTGTCCTCTAGGGTGTTAGCTACTCCTCCTAATTTGGTGTCATCTGCAAATTTGATAAGTATGCCCCTAATTCCCTCATCTAAGTCATTGATAAAGATGTTGAATAGCACTGGGCCCAGGACAGAACCCTGTGGCACCCCACTGGTCACATCTTTCCAAGACGAAGAGGAGCCACTGCTGAGCACCCTTTGGGTTCGGCCGGTCAACCAATTACAAATCCGTTGAACAGTTAACTTGTCTAGCCCACATTTTACAAGCTTGTTTGCAAGAATGTCATGGGGAACCTTGTCAAAGGCCTTACTGAAATCAAGGTATGCAATGTCCACAGCATTCCCTTCATCTACCAAGCTGGTAACTTTATCAAAAAAAGAGATCAGATTAGTCTGGCATGACTTGTTTCTCTGAAACCCATGTTGACTTTTTGTGATTATGGCATTGCCTTCTAAATGTTCACAGACGCTCTGTTTAATGATCTGCTCTAGAATCTTCCCTGGTATTGATGTCAGACTAACTGGACGATAATTGTTGGGATCCTCTTTTTTCCCCTTTTTGAAGATGGGAACAACGTTTGCCCTCCTCCAGTCTGCTGGGACTTCTCCTGTTCTCCAGGAGTTCTCAAAGATTATTGCCAATGGCTCTGAGATTATATTTGCCAGCTCTTTTAATACTCTTGGATGTAGTTCATCTGGTCCTGGAGATTTAAATTCATTTAGATTAAGAAGGCATTCCTGTACTACCTCTTTACTTATTTTGAGCTGGATTTTCCCCTATTGTGTCCTTTGTTCCATTCTCCTCAGATTGGTCCTCCTTTTCCTTTTCTGAAAACACTGAGGCAAAGAAGGTGTTGAGTAATTCTGCCTTTTCTTTGTCCCCTGTTAGCATTTTGCCATCTTCTCCACGTAGTGGCTCTATCATTTCCTTCTTCCTCCTTTTGCTGCGGACATACCCCAAAAACCCCTTTTTATTGTTCTTAACCTCCCTAGCAAGCCTGAGCTCATTCTGCGCTTTAGCTTTTCTGACTTTACTCCTACACGTGTTCGCTATCAGTTTGAATTCTTCTTTGGTGATTTCCCCCTTTTTCCATTTCCTATACATGTTCCATTTAAAACTTAGCTCCATTGAAAGTTCTTTAGTCATCCATCCTGGTTTCTTGAGACACCTCCCATTTTTCTTCCTCAATGGTACTGTTTGAAATTGTGCCTTCAGTATCTCCCTTTTGAGAAAGTCCCATCCATCTTGACGTCTCTTCTCTTTTAGTATTCCTGACCATGGGATCACCCCCAGTATTTCCCTGAGTTTCTTGAAATCAGCTCTCCTAAAGTCAAGAATGCGTGTCTGACTATGCTTTGGATACATCCTTTTATGGGAAGAACTATGAAGCTATTAATAAAACTATTAATAAAATCCATTATATTTCAAGTATAACAAGGATTCCGAATGCTAATTCACTGAACTACCCACTAAAGCAGTGCAAACTTTAAAAATTACTGAAGTAGTATAGAATACTAATAAAATGTCTAACCTGAACGTATTTCTTATTTATCCTGGATCATTATTTCTTGCTCCCAACAACAACAACAACAAAAAACCATGCCACCTTATTATTTTTATTATTAATTTATCTGCCACCGTTCTGCCAGAATGGGACCCAAGGCGGCTCAAATCATATAAAACATATAAAATACAATTAAAAATTAAAAACATGTAAAATCATGATAATTTAAAACATATACTATAAAACATAAAAGTTAAAAGAATAACAATAGAAAACACACGCCAATAAAAGCCTCTTTTTTAAAGGTCTACACATGCTGGCATTATTTTAAACTCTGCACATGCTGGCATTAGCTATATTTAGGAGGACAGTTCTGTCCTTAAAGCCCTACAAAACTCATTAGTGTTAACTTTCTAAGTAAATGCTAACTGCTTGTTATTTATCCTGCTGATTACATTTTCACCCCACTTTTCCTCCAAGGATCTCAGGCTGGTGTTCATAGTACCCCTCTCCCTTTTCTCCTCACTACAAGACTGAGTGAGACTTTCCCACAGGGCACCCAATGAGCTTCCATGGCCGAGCAGGAATTTGAATCTCAAACCACTAGACCACACTGGCTCCTCTAAGCATTTCACTAAATTACAAATCCATTTTACACATTATATGTGAGGGATCTGCCAGCAGAGTTTGGCTCAACACACAGCCTCACTGCCTGTCACTTCTGCCTTACTTCAGTTCGCCCTTTTAAATCCCAGAGGACAGGATCAGAATCCAAAATGACATGAACAGATTAGAAAGCTGGGCCAAAATTAACAAAATGAATTTCAACAGGGAGAAATGTAGGATACTACACTTGGGCAGTAAAAATGAAATGCATGGATACAGAATGGGTGACACCTGGCTTGATTGCTGTACATGTGAAAGGGACCTAGGAGTCTTAGTGGACCACAAGCTGAACATGAGTCAGCAGTGTGATGCAGCAGCTAAAAAAACCAATGCAATTCTAGGCTCTCTCTCTGGCTTTCTTCGCAAACGAAGATTCAGGAAGGACTCATCCCGCGCTTTCTGCAAGCGCGCTGATGACTAAAAAGGCCAATCTGAGATAAACAAGTCCGGTTGCAAAAAGCACAGCAGAAGATCTCCTTGGGTGATGTTTTTGGGTTGTGATTCTTTCTGCGTTGTCGTTTCTCTTCAAGACTTGTTCGTTGTGAGTTCTCAAATAAGGCTGCAGCATTGTGGATAGTGCGTCTCCATGACTCCCGATGTGAGGCCAGGGCAGACCACTGTTGGTGATCAATTTGGCCGAGCCTGAGATGTTGTTTCAGGGAGTCTTTGTATCACTTTTTTGGAGCGCCCCTCTTACGCTGACCCGTGGCGAGTTCACCGTAGAGTAGTATTTTTGGGAGGCGATGGTCCTCCATCCTAGAAACGTGCCCTGCCCAGCGCAGCTGTGTTCTCAATATCATGGCCTCAATGCTGGTGATCCCTGCTTGTTCAAGGACAGCAACATTCGTCACATAGTCAGTCCAGTGTATATTTAGGATTGTGCGTAGACAACGCTGATGAAAGCGCTCGAGGAGTCGTAGGTGGTGGCGATAGGTGATTCTAGGCTACATTAATAGTATAGTGTCTAGATCAAGTGAAGTAGTGGCCTGGGCCCAGAAGCAGGTGATCCCTGGATCTCAACTGCCATGGCCCTGCCCTTGGAGGGAGAGAAGAACCAGCAGTATCTGCTGGATTTAATCCCTACCCCCGCTGCCATTCCCTTTTCCTTATGTGTCATGCCTTATTTAGATTGTAAGCCTGAAGGCAGGGAACTGTTAAATTAACCATTTGTAAGCCACTCTGATAGCCTTTGTGGCTGAAGAGCGGGGTATAAATAAATAAATAAAAATACAATAAATATATACTCCACATACACTCCTACACACCCATTCTGTGAGGATGCCAGCTACAGATGCAGGCAAAACGTCAAAAGGAAACTATTCCAGAACATGGCCTCACAGCCTGGAAAAAAACCAAGGAAAATCTATGGATGCCGGCTGTGAAAGCCTTCGACTTCACATTCTGTGAGGCGTTTTTTCACAGCAACTGGACTATAATAATAATAATATAATAAAATAAAATTTATTTATATTCCTCCTATCCCCTAAGGAATCAAGGCAGAGTACAACATAATTATTACAATAAGATATTATAGCAATAAAAGCTCGAAGTTAAAAAGCAATCCCATATCGCATCTCTCCCCACAATCATAAAAACAACAAAGAACAATAAACAACAAACTACAAATCCCATCGTCCCCAGCCAACACTGTATGTTTATTAAGAGGAGGCTACTCTACACACACACAGGCACGTAGCGACAAAAGAACCGGAGAATATTCCTGAAGAGGAATCCTGGAACCAGCAACACTGACGAGAGACGGGTTATAAAAAATAAAATAAATATAAATTTCATACCCCCACACGACCTACCAATCTCTTTCCTTCGTACCTTTTCCGAAGCTCTCTTCAAAATGCCTCCCTCATAACTTCTTTGCCTCAAGTCGCCGCTCTCGACGCCACATCCGGTCTAGCCAACCGCCCATCCTGCGCGCGCACTCCCTCCGCCTGAAAAAAAAAAAAGACAAAGCCGCGCGGGAAACTGGCCGGGCGGGCGGGCTCTAGAAGCTCACACCACAAACAAAAAACTATTCTACGCATGCGCATCGGATTGTTATTTTTTTAAACACAAGAGGATTTCGCCTTCAGAGGCACACACACAAAAAAAACCTATTCTGCGCATGCGCGGATGATTTTGCCTTCATAGATGGTTGGAAGAGGCTAAAATATTAAATACGCATGTGCAAATAGGGGAGGTTGCCTCCCAGCCCCTACGTTACCCAATGGAAACGAAAAGCTTGGAAGTACGCATGCGTGAATAGGGAAGGTTGCCTCCCAGCCCCACAGTTGACTAAAAGAAACGAAAGCTTTGGAAGTTCACGCATGCGCTTTGCAGTTACTGCTGGTGTCAGGGGCTACAGTACAAGGCTGTTCTACGCAAATAGCTGTTCTCCCGCTGTGTATTGTATTCACGATTGAGAGGAAGATGTTCCCTCTGGCTGAATGGATGCTTATAGGTGAATAGGGGGTGGGGGGGTGTTTCTAATGCTTGTTAATAAGTGTACTGTTTTGTGTGTAAGTTTAAAACAGAATTAAAGTGGGTGTGGAACAATGGGTGTGATTTGAGTACATGCAGACCGTATTAATTATTATTCATAATTCATTAATTATTAATTAATTATGGAAATTATGGGCTTCAGTAGGTTCTTGAGTTTTCCATTTGTAGAATGCATTCCATACTCATGATTTTATTCCAGCAAGCTTTTAATTCGTAGCTTTTTGTTGCACAGAGGCTTTTGTTGGGATGTTGGTTTTTATTGGTTTTTCTTCTTATAACTTGTATATGTTTTATATATTTAATTTTAAATTGTAATGGTTTTAAATGTTTCTAACTTTTAACTTATCATTTTTAACTTGTTTTAGATAGATGGATAGATATAGATGTAGTGTGAGCTGCCTTGGGTCAATTTTTTTGGAGAGAGAGGGCATATAAATCAAATAAGTAAATAAATACTTTGAAGTCTAAGGCTTTCACAGCCGGCATCCATAGATTTTCCTTCGGTTTTTTTCCAGGCTGTGAGGCCCGTGTTCTGGAATAGTTTCTTTCTGACGTTTCACCTGCATCTGTGGCTGGCATCCTCAGAGAATGGTTGGGTAGGTGTGTGTGTGGAGTTTTTATGCTGTGGATCCCTGTTGGGGAGTATATGTAAATTTGTGTATTTGAATGGTTAGTTTCTGGGTATAGAAATGCAAGGCTTGTTAGTGTCTGTTTGGCTAATGGTTGGTTGATGGGATAATCAAAATCCCAACAGGCCAACCGGATCTGGCTTTCCCTTTTAAATAGGGGCTCATCTCATGGCTCCCTCTAAAGTCCTTCTTGGCTTACAGCCTGTTGAGTATATCCTGCCAACTCAGACAGCCAAGAAAGGCCACAGAGAAGCTGTTACACAAGTCCTTGGTCACAGTCCTTCATTCCCTTGCAACTTTGTAGCCCAAAGGAGAAGCCTGCAGCCTCTGCCTTCCAGTTCTTTTTGATTATCCCAACAGATAATGGCCCATCAACCAACCATCAGCCAAACAGACACTAACGAGCATTGCATTTCTATACCCAGAAACTAACCATTCACTCCCCAACAGGGTTTAACAGCATATAAACTCCACACACACACACCTACACAACCATTCTCTGAAGATGCCAGCCACAGATGCAGGCGAAACATCAGAAAGAAACTATTCCAGAACATGGCCTCACAGCCCCGAAAAAAACCAAGGAAAATCTATAAATAAATACTATCTGTACCCGGTGTAAAATATGTGGTTTAAAATAAACTTCCCCCAATATGCCCGGTAGACCTCACGGCAACCCTGTAAGGTAGGTCCGTGGATTTTTAAATTCCTCTCCCTTCTCAACATTTCACACCTTTCCTGGAATTGCTGAGGGTGACTCACTCTGTTGCCACCAGTTGACTGCCTGGGTCTTGTCACAGTGGCGGTGGCTGCAGTCTCCCACCGCCACCAGTTGACTGCCTGGGTCTCAATCTGGGCCAAAAATCCAAAAAGCAAACCTTGATTTTGCCATCTTATATCAGGGACACCATTTTGCTATGCCGTTGCATATAATGGGACTTGAGAATTCATGGATTTTGGTATCCGTGGGGGTCCTGGAACCAAACCCCAGGAATTATGAAGGGACAACTGTATGTAGAAGATTTGGATAGGAAACCCAATCTAGTGATGGAGGAAAGTATGCTAGAATGCATACTAGGTTACCTTAGGTCAGGTGTATTGCTATTGTAACTTACAAGGTATTCTGCAACATGACCAGTGTTCTTTCTGGAGTGTGCATTGTAGGGAAAAACAAGAATGTGTTTCAGTGAAGTTTGTTGTGCATATATGCCTTCAGATCACCTTTTGATTTATGGTGACCCCATGAATTTCACAGGGTTTTCTTAGGCAAGTAATACTCAGAGGTGGTTTAGCTAGTTCCTTCCTCTGAAACAGTGGTTCTTAACCTTTTCTTTACCAGAGACCCCCTTTAGATATATTTTGTTGCTGCAGACCCCCAAGACTTAACTCCAGATTTAAACTATAACAACACCTAATAGTAATACTACTACTATTATTATTATTACTACTACTACTACTACCAATGCAGTTAAACCATCCATTAAACCTTTCCTCAGAGCCACTGGAGGGGAGGAGACTTTTCTCCTGCTTCTTCCTGCAAGTTTGTGGCTACAGTGGATTAAATGGCAATACGCAGGCCCAGCCAGCCATTGCCTTGGCTCCTCTCCAGTGGCCACTTTACTGCAGGGAGGAGGTGGGCCAAGCAACTTTCAAGCCTTCACAGACCCCCTGTGAGGACATCATGTACCCCTGGGGTCCCTAGACCCCAGGTTAAGAACCACTGCTCTGAAATATAGCTTACAGCACCTGGTATTTGCTGGAGGTCTCCTGTCCAAATTCTAACCAAGGCTGACCCTGCTTGGCTTCCAAGAGCAGACAGGGATCTGTTTCTTAACCTTTATTAATATTCTGCCTTAAAAGCTGCTTCCATAGTGACACTACCTCATGCACTGTCATTGTTTAAGTATGGTAGTTCAACTCTGCAGCAGACAGAGGGAAACCCAGACTGTGGGTGCCACTGCAGAGAAGACAAGGGGCCCATTCACACCACAGAATTATAGTGCCTCTATTGCGCCTTAACTGCCATCATGGCTACAACCTATAGAATTCTGGGATCTGCAGTTTAGGGGGAGCAGCATTTGGAATTCTCAGCCAGAGAGCTCCCCAGACCAAACTACAAAGCCCAGGAATCCCTAGGATGCAACCATGCCAGTTAAAGTGGAATCATAGTGCTATAATTGTGTAGTGTGAATGGGCCCCTGGTCTTCTCTGCAGTGGCACCCACAGTCTGGGTTTCCCTCTGTCTGCTGCAGAGTTTCCTTGGGGAGGTTGTCTTTTTCCTTCCTGGCACCCAGTCTGAAGCAGTATCCTCTTATGTGATTTGTGGGTTACCCTGTTGACTTTTTTTCTGAGGTTTCTGCTGGTTATGGTAATAACAACATTCATTCATTTTCATTTTGTAGGTATTCTGATACTTGGGTATGTTGCTTATATTTTATATCTGTTTTTAATATGTTTTGTTGCTTGTATCAGAGACTCTTAACTGAAAAGCAAACTACAAGTGTGTCCATTTAAATGATACATTTCTAAGGAATTGCAGGTTCCCTGGGACACAGTTCCTTAACTGAAATGTAGGATGGTTTTGTCTTCTGCAGAAACCTTGGCTCTTGTCCTCATCTCCCCATAATAGGTGCGATTGAGGCCCACCTACAGCATGTGCAAAGGTACTGTTGACTATTACATTTCTTCTGATAGATGAGTCTATTAGTCCCTTGCCTGAAAGCTGATTTAAGAGGCAATTCTTACCCACCAGGGATGTGGTATATTTTTCTGTGGCAAGTTTATATATACAAACACACACACACACACACCTACCTTCATCCATAGATGCCGGCACTGTTGTAGCACAGTTACTCATGTTAGTTGGGGTAATTATAGGATATGAACTATTATTGTTATAGATGCATGTGTGTGTATGGACAGGATACAAAAGATGTGTGTTACTCTGTGTATACATAAAGTGCATAGTATATTCTATTGTTTATTTATATCCTACCTTTTTTCCCAGTCTGGGACTCAAGGCCACTTAACAAAAATTAAACAGATACAGCTAAAAAATTCACATCGTATAAAAAGTTAAAAATATAGGCTGGCAAACTATTGGTTAGTCTGAATTATCCACTCAATCAATTGTTGAGTCAAAAAGTAGATAAATCCCATTGATTCAGTAGGTCTGCTCTAGTCAGGATTAACAGGATTTAGGTCATCATTATGAACTTGTTGTTACTCTTCCAAGAAGACAAGCATTTACAAACCCTAATGCTCCAAGGAATAGACTAAAAAAATGAACATGCTGCTATGCTTTTTTCTGTTTCAAAAAATCATTCTTCTCAATCAGTCACAAGTATAAGTAGTTAAGACAAGATGTGATAACTTGCTTGTTCCCACCAAGTCACATACATCCTTTAGTGAAACAGAATGTTTAGTTTGTTGTGCTGAATCAGACTTTTCCCACTGGAAGTGAAACTGATAAGTAGGGCAGAGTGTAAAGTACTGTATTTCTATTATACCTCAGCAAAAGCAAGTTAAACTGGTGATATGAGAGATATGAGATGCAGCTCTCTTTAGGAATGTGTCCTTAATAACAGTATTTTTTCAAGTGTAGTTATTTTTTGTTAAATATAAGTGAAGTACATGCTGTTCTCTTTAGATGTTTACAAATATTCCAATAAAATAGTCCATGTAAAGCTTTGCATGTATTTGAATACAACATTTAAACCAAACATGCTAAGTCAGATGACATTATATGAAGCACTATATATAAAACATTATATGGAGCACAGTTGTATCCCCCCCACCCTGGAAAACCCACATTACTGGTATCCGCTATCCTGGGAGTCCTCTGGCTTTTCTTCGCAAACGAAGATTCAGGAAGGACTCATCCCGCGCTTTCTGCAAGCGCGCTGATGACTAAAAAGGCCAATCTGAGATAAACAAGACCGGTTGCAAAAAGCACAGCAGAAGGTCTCCTTGGGTGATGTTTTTGGGTTGTGATTCTTTCTGCGTTGTTGTTTCTCTTCAAGACTTGTTCGTCGTGAGTTCTCAAATAAGGCTGCAGCATTGTGGATAGTGCGTCTCCATGCCTCCTGATGTGAGGCCAGGGCGGACCACTGTTGGTGATCAATTTGGCCAAGCCTGAGATGTTGTTTCAGGGAGTCTTTGTATCGCTTTTTTGGAGCGCCCCTCTTACGCTGACCCGTGGCGAGTTCACCGTTATTTCCCAATAGATAGGCTACGGAGCAGTCTTATACAAAGCGAGGCCTGTTGAGTTCACTGAGACTTACTCCCAGATAAGTGTGTGTACATATCATAATTCCACTAGAAATGTTTTTGTATTATGGCTTTATTTAGTGTGATGAGAGGCTGTGCTACAAAAAAGTAAGTTCTGTAGTCTGTGAGTAGATTTTGTATGCTGCATTGAGATATATGCAACATCTGCCATTTCAGCTCAGGAAGAGACACTTGGCTACATCTTCTATAAACTGCCGTCTGTCAGTGTTTTGGTAATTATTAAAAGAGTGTTCACAGATTGCATCTGCTCATATCCATCCTTGCTACTTTGCCCTCCATTTGTCATTCCCACTGGCAAAATTTTGATTCTAAATACCTCGCAACAGGAATAGTTCTGGGGGTTAGCTACTTTGCTTCTGTTACTCTGTGAAGCACTCTGGACACAATCCCATCAGATTTAAGCACCTGGAAATCCCATTATTTCATTGGGAAGAGTTAAGAACAAGTTTAAATAATTTCTGGTGAAATCACTGAGACTTTCCCAGTGGGGAGGGCTCCAGAGCATCCGTCAGCTTTGGGTTGTCCCTCCCCACTCGCTCCTAGTAGGCAGGAAATAAACTTTTGGACTGCCCCTGGTGAGGTCATCTGAGAGGGACGACCCCCAGCTGGCCAGTCTGTTTCCTGCCTACGCTCCTGGTAGGACGGGTCTCTTAACCCTCTGCTTACCCTCCCTCCACGTGGCCGGCGCCATCTTGGGACACCCCCCCCCAAAAAAAACTTTTTGAAAACTTAAAAAAAAACTTCACTGGGTCCAAAATGCTGCAGCCAGCCTGCTGACAGGTTTGTTGTAGGGCATGGGTGGGCAAAGTGTGGTTCCCTGGCCCTTACAGTCATAGACATCGGGATAAAAAAATATATTCTAAAATCCCCCCCAAAATGCATTGTAAGGGGTGTGGGGGAATTTCCACCATCCCCTGGGACCTCTAAGGGATAAAAAATACTCCCAGATATCCCAAAATGACCTCTAGGGCACATTTCTTCCACCCCTGACATTTTAGGCCCAGAAGAGGCCTTTTTTAAAAAACAGGACGTGACTTCTGCTTAGAGATATGAAGGCCTGGGTGGGGGGGAATGGAAAAATTCAGAAAAAACAGTTTTTTTCCTGAAGTTTTTTTTCCCTGAAAAATCGAAAAAAGGAAGAAAATTGATTATGGAGTGTTTTATTTAGCATGATGAATAAAATCTTTAAGACAATAAAATGTTTAATATACCAATTGTGATAATTTTATGCCAAATCAAATCGTACATAATCATATCTGTAAAAAGTGCTAATGTTGCTTTTTTTTTTCAATTTTTCTGAATATTTACAGGTTTTTTTCTGGAAAAAAACCACATTTTTTCCCGTGGCTTCCAAATTTCCAGAAATTTTACATCTCAACTTCTGCTCACTTCCTGTTGCTATAAAAAGCCTCTCCCGTGCCTAAAATGGCCCAGGAAGGCCCCAAACCATGTAAAAATCATTGTTTCCTTAGAAAGTATTTCCAGGTAAAAAAACTGATTTTATTTTAATTTAATTTTTTGGCTAGAGCAAGTACAAGTGCAGGGATGCAGTTCTCTAAGGTCTCCTGGGGATGGGGTGGGCGGCTAATGCAGCCCTCTAGCCTTCCAGAGTTGCCTACCCCTGTCCCTTGTTGAACAGCTCTACTGCCTACCAGCCCATTTCTGAGAAGAATTCAGATTGCTGGTTATGATCTTTAAACCCCTATACAGCATGGGCCCAGTCTGTCTGAAAAACTATGAGCCTGCCTGAATTTTAAGATCTGCACAGGAGAATTTTCTCTTGGTCCCACCATCACAGGTACGTTTGGTGAGAGCCTTCTCAGTGGCTACTCCCAAGTTGTGAAACTCCCACAGGATGTTAAGTTGACCCCCTCCCTGTTTTCCCTCTGCCGGCAGGCAAAGACCTTTCTATTTAGGCAGTTTTGGTTTTTAACTTGTTGCAGCAGAAGGAGCTTTTAATGTGGCGTGGTGTGCCTGTATCTTTTTACAGTGTTTTAAATGTGTGTTTTTAGACTGTTTTGTCTTCTGTTTTTAAACAGAATTGTTTAATTGTTTTTTAACATTTGAATTTTAGTGTTTTCGCTATACTTTGTTTTTAACTTGTTGCCAGCTTGTTTCCTGTGCCTGGGATAAAGATGGGATATAACTTAAATATATAAAGCTGTGTACAAAAATGAAGCAAACAAAATAGTCCCTGTCTGCAGCCTTACAAACTAGTATAGTTGTCCCTCCATATCCATGGATTTGGTATCCATGGATTTAAGTATTCTTGGCTTGAAAATATTCTTTAAAAAAAAATCCAAAAAAGCAAACCTTGATTTTGCTATCTTATAAGGGACACCATTTTGCTATGCCATTGCATATAATGGGACTTGAGTATTCACAGATTTTGGTATCTATGGGGGGATCCTGGGACCAAACCCCAGCAAATATGAAGGGACAACTGTAATTGCAGTAGTGAAGTACAAGTATATTGAGGAAAAAAAAGTTGTGGAAGCAAATTCATATGTGATTGTCATCTTCAGATGCAGAAAGTGTTCCCACTCAACAGCTATTTGTAAAGCCTCCTAGTGCCCCCAAAAGTCAATTCTGGTTTACTTCCTGCTTAGAAGAAGACCTCTACTCAGCCTAAAATTGGGGAAAGGGGGACAAAAATGTAGCAAAATTCCCACCCAAGAGTGTGTGGAACATTTTAGTCTCCAACATTTTTTTAAAAAAGAGAGATTGAGAGAGAGAGACATGGCATTCCAATCTCCTGTGGGGGTCGATGTGGCCACCCAACTCTTGGTGTTTGGCATGCTCTTGCAATATAGCCAGTGGTGAAGAATGATGGGAGTTGTAGTCCAGGGACCTCTGAATGCTGCATTTTGTCCATTCCTGCTTTTTAAAAGTATGACGACTGAGCCAAGAATACTCTCTATCCATGTTGCCTGAATGTGAGGCTCTAGCTTGTTGGTGTATCTTTTTCCCCCCATCCGTCCTGCCAGTTAATAAATAACAGTTTTCTTTTTTTCTAAGATCAGACAGTAGCCCCAGGGCAGCCCTGGTGGCGCAGTGGTTAAATGCCAGTACTGCAAGCCACAACATTATGAGTTCCATCCCAGAGGGCTCCAATGTTGACTCGGCCTTCCATCCTTCCGTAGGTCAGTAAAATGAGCACCCAGCTTGTTGGCGGCAATTAGTTAAAAAACATTGGCATATAAGCGGTATATAAATATCACTGCTATTGCTATTGCTAAACAGTAGGGTGGGGAACCTTTCTGCATTTGTTTTGTCCTTTGAGCTGTGCGATGACTTATTTTGGTTTTTCCCCTCTTCTGCAGGGTTTGTCTCCATCTGAGAATGAGCCAGGAACAGAAGGCGATGTATGTTGTGCAGACAACAAACCTTGACCAGTTTGATCCCAGTACCATTGCCGAGACTGAGAAGCTGTTTCAGAAACAATTTTTTTATGCCAAACCATCCAATAATGAATGGCAGCTGCCTGATCCCAACCAGGCTTTTACCTGTGATCACAAGGAGTTCAGTTCCCTTGTGGCTCTGAAAAATTCTCTGAATGAAGTCAAGAACAGGCTGAGTGATAAGAAATTAGACGAGTGGCATCAACACACATCCTTTACCAACAAAGCAGGGAAAGTCATTGCTCATCTCAAGAAGTCTGTAAATGCGGAGTTGTGTACCCAGGCTTGGTGCAAGTTCCATGAGATCTTGTGCACTTTTCCTGTGCTCCCCAGCGAAGCACTTCAAAATGGAGAACTCAACTCTGTTCATCTCTGCGAAGCGCCAGGTGCCTTTATCACTAGTCTCAACCACTACCTAAAGTCTCATCGTATCCCTTGTGATTGGAATTGGGTAGCCAATACCTTGAACCCATACCATGAAGCAAATGATACCCTTATGGTGATTATGGATGACAGACTTATTGCAAACACTTTGCCCTGGTGGTATTTTGGCCCTGAGAATACTGGGGATGTCATGACTCTGAAACATCTCACAGGACTGCAGCATTTCATCAGCAACATGGTCACTGTTCATCTGGTCACATCCGACGGGAGCTTTGATTGCCAAGGAAACCCAGGTGAACAAGAAGCCCTTGTTTCCTCTTTACATTATTGTGAAACAGTCACTGCTTTAATGACCCTTGGCTTTGGGGGCTCCTTTGTTCTGAAGATGTTCACTTTGTTTGAACATTGTTCTGTTAACTTGCTGTTTCTGCTAAACTGTTCTTTTGAGGAGGTTCATGTTTTTAAACCAGCCACCAGTAAACCTGGGAACTCTGAGGTGTATGTGATTTGTCTTCGCTATTTTGGCAGGGAGGCTGTGCACCCACATTTGTCCAAGATGATGCAGAACTTTGGATCAGAAATGGTGGAGAAAGCCCTTTTCCCTCAACACTTAATTCCAGAATCTTTCCTTAAAGTTCATGAGGAATGCTGTTCCTTCTTTCACAGGCACCAAACAGAGACCATTTTGAACAACCTCAGACTCTTTGAGTCCATGGACGAGGTGGAGCGGGCAAGGCTAAATGTTTTACGGGATTGTGCTGTAGAGTTCTTTCTGCAGAGGTTCCAGGTGAAACCAATTGCTAGAAATAACTGGCTAGTGAAGAGGCCCTATGCTGGCTGTAGCCTGAATGCTAAATGGCGCGGACTGAGGAACAGATATTTTTGCACATACAATGAAAGGAAGTTGATGGAGTCCCTTTCATGGGAAAATAAAGTAATGAAGGGCTGTCTTAACCAGTGGGTTGAAGAACATTCTCTTGGTAATGCTGGTAGAAGCTGCATTTTAGAAGGGACAACTTGTAACCAGGACTGTCACTTGTGGTATATCTTGGAGGGGCGGAGGTTGCCGAAAGTTACATGTTCTCCCTTCTGTGATGGTGAGGCCTTAAAGAATCTCAATGAAGCCCTGGAGAAATCTTTAGTTGGACAAGCAAGTGCTGACACGCTCATGAGACTGACACAGCAGGAATGCCAATCTTGCCATGTTGTTACAGAACGTTTGATACTGTCTGAATTGGCAAACCTTATGGAATGTCAAAAACCGGTTCCAAATGAAGATTGCATTGACCAGAGAAGATGCTTCGTTGTGGATTTCCCATCATTTTGTGATGCTGAAAGCCAATCTAGTTTGGAAGTCAAAGTCCTGGAGTCAGGATATCTCTCGACTTCCAGGTGTTCCTTACTTCATGATGGAGACCCAAAGTATCAACAGCAACTTTTGGAATGTGTTTTGCATTTGTTTCCTCAGCTTCAGAAAGGAAATGCTTTGGTTCTGCCTGTTCTTTCCTGTTTTACACGCTTCATGGCTGGCTTAATTTTCATATTGCATAGCTGTTTCCAGCATATATCATTTGTCTGCCCCATATCATCTCAGCCTTTAGGGACCAGTGCGATACTGCTTTGTGTTGGCTATCAAGGTCTTCCAGATCCAGTTTTCCAATACCTGCAGCAGCTGAATAAAGTTATGAGCACATTGCTTGATTCAGACTCCCCACAGCAGATCTTGCAATTTGTGCCTATGGAAAATCTCCTAAAGGGTTTATTTCTGGAGTTCTTATGGGATCTAAACACTGCCATTGTGAAACGACATTTGCATCTGATTATCCAAATTGAACAGCAGCAAAGGACATGATGTTTAGTTCAAAACACCAGATTTCCAGAGTCCTTTTCACCTTGCTGCACAAAATTTTCTCAGGACTCCCACCCCCGCCCCGCCATTTGAGCCTGGGTGGGAAATCAACAAAAAGTGGTAGAAATGTCTATTTAAGCTGGGGAAAGAAAGGTGTAGCACTCTAGATGTTGGACTGCAGCTCCCATCAGCTCTAGCTAGCAGAGTCAAGGATAAAGGATGATGAGAACTTCATTCCAACAACATCTGGAAGGCTGCGAGTTTCCTGTCGTGCTTTAAATTCTGACCAAATCCATTTAGTTTAGACTTTGTTTGAAAGTGACATCAGCTTCCTACATGGCCACATGTAGCCTACATGGCTACACAATTGAATAGGAGCTGTTTTCAAAGGGGTGTGATTCCACACAGCTGGTGTGAGAAGGAGAGAGCATTAAACAGCCACATGTGCAACAGAACAAGTCACTTAGTCTCCCCAAACTAAATGTTAAGGTGCTGTTCAAATACTATATGATTAATAAGCTGCTATTAGGTAACTTGTCAACCAGAAAGCTTTCAAAGGGCCCAAACTGTCCCACTTTATAGGAGCAGCTTTTCCATCTGAAATGTGTCTTGTGCTTCTATGCCCACTTAAAAGTACAACCCACTTAGCTTCTCTTGAAAAGGTTCTACTGAGTCAAAACAGGAGCAGTGCAACAGAATTGTACTTCCAATGTATCTGTGGCCTTGACAATCATTCAGTGGCAAATACACACTAGTGCCTGTCAAACAGTTCTCAAATGGCTAGAGGAAGACAGAATTTGCACTTTCTGTTTTCCTCCCCATAACCCCTCTTCTGGTCATTCCATCCCCACTGTTAAGTCCAGTGGCATCCCCCCCCCCAACAAAAAAAGGAGTCACTTATTCTCTAAATGATTTTCGTCTTCATTAGTTTTGGAAACTTAATTCTTTCTTATTTGAAAGTTTAATCTCTGAAAGGATGACTGTTTTGGAACAAACAACTGGAAGGTTGTAGCATAAGACTTGGCTAGTTTTTCTTTCTGTTTTGAGCTTTTGTAAATTATGGGTACAATCAAAGTTTGATTTAGAAGAAGGAAGTTAAAAATATTTCTTCTGGATTTTGAGAATAAAATGTCTGTTCTCTGTGCTTTCGCGTTAAATTTTTTAAGAACATACCAGAAGGATCCCGCTTTATAGATCAGGACCAGCCAGGTTTGGAAATTGCTGAAAATACTGGACACCACTAAGTTTTGCAATGAAAGGTTTCCCCCCTAGATTAAAGCACTGCGTTTCTATCCTTGCTTTAACCTATATTACATCCAAGAAGATTTCCTTTGGTTGAGTGGAGAGAAATTTGAAGAGCTTCAAGGATCCTTAGTCTTTGCAGTTAGAGGCACTGTGCTGTAAGGGATCGCTGACTGAAAGATTTTTTAGACTAATCTCACATTATATCCTATTTTGTTATATGTAGACTGTTTATTAGCGTGTAAAGATATTGTAATGCTTTAAGTTCCCATAAGGCAGGGAATTATGCAATTCCCCTAGACATTGTTGGACTTCAACTCTCAGCATCTCACACAATTGCCTATGCTATGCTAGCTACTGGGATCTGCAATCCAACAACGTCTGGAGGACTATATTTTTCCCACCCCTGCCATAGATAAAAATAGTCTAAACTGCAGCCATCTCTGTGTGGAAAAGCTGTGTTGTTAGCAGTTAGTATGTTAGGCTGAAAGTCTGAAAACCATATACACAGTTCAGATGCAGGTATCCAATATATAAATGCATAAAACAGAGGTAGGCAGCTTGGCACTCCTAGATTTTTCACACAACTTCCATAATGTTTGACCATTTTGTCATGAATCCTGGGGACTGTCAGTAGTTGTAGTTCAAAACTTAGAGAATACCGCATTGCCTACTCTGGGTTGGAATGTTGGGCTGTGAGCCTGGAAAAGTTACTTTGTGGACTCCAGCTTCCAGAATCCCTCAGTCAGCTGACTGGGGGATTCTTGAAACTGAAGTCCACAAAGTAACTTTTCCAAGCTCTGATTGGACATGAACTGTGGAAACATGGTTTGAAATGCCCATTCAACCATGAAGCTTCCTAGTCCATTTTTGGTCTATCGGTGTCTCTTAACTTGACCTACCCCCTGTGGTTGTGAGGTAAGTCTATATGCCACTCTGAACCCCCTGGACAAAGAGTGAGATAAAATTGTAGCTAACAGAAATAAAATGAACAATCTACAGTATTTTGAAAGTATTGTTTAAATTGCCTACTGTTCTTCTCCCAAAGCAGATTGGTCTATAAAGCATTTAAGAGTTTTGCAGGAAGCTCTGTATAAATACGTTGGTTTTGGTCTCTGGAGGCTAGCTACAAGAACTTCAAATGCACTAAGCTTATGCACATTCATTTCACATGGGTCTCTCCATACATCTGCTTGTCTGTCCTACAAGAAGAATCCTTCAGTCAGCTTTAACAGTTGGAAAAACTGCAGAGCACCATAAAAGGGGTGCTCCTTCAATTATAATAATGTGCATAATTATCTGCAATAAATAGGCTAATTAACTCTCAATTCACTGAGCCTGCAGCTGCTCAGGAGCTGTTCATGAACTACCATATTATACTTGGCAATGTGTCTTGTTGGACTGAAGGCTTCTAAATTTAGAAGGCCTTCTAGATGTAATTTCAAAACCTATAAAGAGCACAGATGTCTCCCACCTAGATTAAAGGCAAAATCATTTTCTGGTAATGTTATTTAAGCAAAGAGAGAGGTACTCAGATTCTGTATGTATCTGACTTTACGTGCTTCCTATAATTACTTGTAAGGAGTGGTTCTATAAGTATCTCCCTGATCAACTCTAGAGTAAGCATCCCACCCTTCCTCAAAGGTTTGAAATTTTGTTTTACAATTAATTGTAAGGAGTTGTCTAAATGGCAAAGAAACTCCTCACAGAATGCAAGGAGAATATGATCTGTCCCAATAGAATCCCACACCTATTTGCTGTATTGTGAAGGGCGGGAGTAAAACTCCATATACTCTTGTATCTTTTGAAAAACAAGGGGGATGCACACTCCTGCTCATTGGGACAAGTGACCAAATTTATTTGCTTTCCCAATGCAAGCAGATGGTTGGTCAGCCATATGCAGGGACAGAGCTTCCTACCAAGGCAAGTGCCCGGAGCTGCCATGTTGGATTTTCACCTTAGTGAACAAGTGCTACAGCGATAAAACAGCTTTTTTTGTTTGCTTTTTTGTTAAAGCAAACAGTGTCTTTCACACCTTGGATATGTTTTTTTTTAAAAAAAAAATACTGTCCGGTGGCAGCAAATTGAGGTAAGTAAAAATGTGAGTAATTCACTTGTGGCTGCCATCTTGATTTTCAGGCATGCCCGTTTGCACAGCAAACATGGATAGCTTTGCCTACAATCTGCCAAAAAATCAACAACATTAAAACAAATATTAATATATAATAATAAAATGTATTTATATCCCACCCCTCTGCGAACAATCGGGGCGGCTTACAACAGTAAAATAGCAGCTGTTGAGAACTGCTATTACTGCGGAGCAATTCAAATTTTTTGCTTCGTATAGACAAGCCTTTTCTGTCCTCAAAAGTGGTCCATTGGAAAAATGAAGAATAAAAAAACATAACAAACAGCATTAATAAATGGGAATGCAAATATCCATGACCAGAGAGAATCCTACTTAAATACAGGTCTAAATGACAAGGGGTGGACATGGACTGGATCGTCGTGTGGAGAATTCTACAGCTTAATGCCACCACTTAGAAGGCCCTGTCTCACAATCTGCATCGTAGATAATGGTAGACTGTGAAGCAGGGCCTGCCATGAAAAATGATAACGTATATGGGAAGTTCATTTAGAAGGAGATATTTCATTAAATTGGTGCCAAACTCTTTTAAGGGTCCAAACCAGCAATCTGTGTTGGATGCAAATCAAGAGCTGCAAGGAAAAATTACAGTCTCTGCTTTCCAGGAAGAACATCATAAAAGGGAGCCAATTTAGCTCTATACCTTGTCCAGAGTAGGAAAAAGTGCAGAAGAGGTAGCTTTGCCCTTTCAGCAGGAACTCTTAAAAACTTTAAGACTCAGAACTAGTGCTTGGTTTTGGAATAGACAGAGGTGGTTTTGCCAGTCCCTTCCTCTGAAATATAGCCTAGAGCACCTAGTATTCGTTGGCAGTCTCCCATCCAAGTACTAACCAGGGCTGACCCTGCTTAGCTTCCAAGATTAGATGGGATCTGGGGCCTTTAGAGTACTTATGCCCCCAGCTCAGTGACAGAGCTGCATATCTTCCAACTGTCTTGATTTGGTATGAACAGTCTCAAATAATCCTCTGTCAGACTACCTTTTCAGTTCTTCAAAAGTGTCCCAGTTTCTCTCCTCCTCCTCCCCACACTTTGCTCCTTTGTCCTTGTCTTACTTCAGGTGCTGCAAACTGAGGTCTTATCTGTATGGGGGGGGGGATACAAACACATCCGAGAAAGCAGGCATTCACAACAATGCGACCTATCTTCATGGTCAAAAGAGCCCCCCTAAACTCTGCATGACCCCCTAGCCAAGACAGCAGCTGTGATTGATTTACTCACAATTTTCTGCCGCCATTTAAAAAAAAATAAGTTTCCTATGGTGCGTACATGCGATAATTTGTATTTATAAAAAAGAGAGAAAAAAGATTATAAGATCACCATTTTATCAACTTACCGGACCCTCACTTAGCCGAAAAACCAACATGGCAGCCACAGGTGCTTTCCCTGTTTGCTAACACCACCCCCCATGCTTGTCCAGCCAATCAGATTATGCTGCCTGTTCATATGTGTGTGAATGTGAGTGTTGAAACAATTGCACATTCACATTTCGTATGAAGCTTTTTTAAAAGTCCGTATGAAGCCCCAGGCACAACGCACACGGACTTTGTGGTGGACTTGGCTGCCACCCCTTCTGAATGACATGTATTTGTGCACACATCCATATAAACAGAGCACTGTAGGTTCACATTATTTGACTATATAGACAACACCTGAGTTCAAGGTGCAAAAGTAGTATGTATTCAATTAATTCAGCAGGGACCAGAAGAGAGGGTGGAAACTTGCCCTTCCCAGGAGGCTCAGGCAAAAGCAAACTATTGCAGCCTTTCCTAGCTTGTGTGTTTTTTCTAATTAATATCTTTTGCCATCTTGACCATATTCTAACCTTGCTTGGTCACAGCTGTCCCAGTTTTCATCTGTGAAATGTTTTGGGGTATGCAACAGAAACCCTGTCCCACTTAGACCATGTGCTCACATGGCCCAAAAACAAACAAAAAACACCCAAGGAAACTTTCAAACAACACAATCAAGCCTGACCTCAAAAACATTAGCTTACTTTCTTCTGTCTCCTCAGAGGCTGAGCTCCAGAAACTGAGGCCACAGCTATATAAAACTAGCAGCTGTTAGCTCTACCCTAGAGCAAACTAATGAGAGAGCACATAGCCCAAACATTAACAAAAACATCCATACAAGCCTCCATTCAAACAGTGCAACCAAACTGTCAACCTTGACCTCCAAAACACAAGCTCACAAGGTGTATGGGCTGGGGTATCATGTTTCTGACTTCAGTGGGACAGAGAGAAAGTCCTCCACCATTGATCTTAAGACTCTAGCACAGTGTTTCTCAACCAGGGTTCCCTGGAACCCTAGGTTTCCCGAAGAGGTTGCTAGGGGTTCCTCAAGAGATTGTGTTTGTTCGGGGAAAGCAATAGCAGTATACTGAATAATGTTTATGCAGGGGTTCCCTGAGACCTGAAAATTATTTCAAGGGTTCCTCCAGGATAAAAAGGTTGAGAAAGGCTGCTTCTAGCAGGTTCGTAAAACTGCCAAGCAAGCAATAACACAAAATATACAAGATGCCACTGCAGATCACGCTGGCTGTCTGGTTTACATGTCTTCCGTGCAACATCTGTACCATTTCTATTTTTTAATTCCTCAAAGGAGAGTATTTTTCCCCACCTGCCCTCCACTTTCATTCTTCCCAATTTATAGTGATCAAACCAAAGGCACTAGTAACAGAAATAGTATTTCATACTTCATTCATTAAATGGACTATTACTTACCTCTGGGAGAATAAAAATGCCAATAAACATTGATGTTTCTGCCAGCATTTGACTGCTTTTAACAAGCTACTCGCTGATCCTTTAAATTATTCCTTCTAATAGATGGGTTCCCTGCTGTCAGGACTGATTTCATCATGAAGTGTATTAATCTAACTGATGTGGACACGAGCTAGATGCAGTTCTGGCAAGAAAGTAACAGCCAAAATCTTTGTATGCTACTGATTATGTTTGGAATGTGTCTTTTCCCCATGAAGTCTAGGCGGAGGACAAATTAGAGAGACTGATGTTATCACTAATTTTTGAAGACTTGCTTGAAGTTGTATAAATACTCTATTCACCTCTGTTGATGCTGTTGTGCATTTGACAAGGAAAGAAAGGAGGGAGTTTGGCAGAAGGAATGGGTAACCAGAGACAGAAAGAAGGAAAGGCTTTAATGTGCATATGTGGGAACTTCTAGAGCAAAGGACTATTAATTAGGTGGAATGAAGGATGGAACCTAAGTGAGAATAATATGAGGGCTGGTGAAGGTAGGTTGGGTCCTCTCTCTCTCTGGCTTTTCTTCACAAACGAAGATTCAGGAAGGACCTCGTCCCGCGCTTTCTGCAAACGCGCTGATGACTAAAAAGGCTAATCCGAGATAAACAAGTCCGGTTGCAGAAAGCACAGCAGAAGGTCTCCTTGGGTGATGTTTCCGGTTTGTGATTCTTTCTGCGTTGTCGTTTCTCTTCAAGACTTGTTCAGCATGAGCTCTCAAATAAGGCTGCAGCATTGTGGATAGTGCATCTCCATGCCTCCTGATGTGAAGCTAGGGTGGACCATTGTTGGTGATCAATTTGGCCAAGCCTGAGATGTTGTTTCAGAGAATCCTTGTATCGCTTTTTTTGGAGTGCTCCTCTTACGCTGACCCGTGGCGAGTTCACCGTAGAGTACTATTTTTGGGAGGCGATGGTCCTCCATCTGAGAAACGTGCCCTGCCCAGTGCAGCTGTGTTCTCAATATCATGGCCTCGATGCTGGTGATCCCTGCTTGCTCAAGTCAAGGACAGCAACATTTGTCACATAGTCAGTCCAGTGTATATTTAGGATTGTGCGTATACAGTGCTGATGAAAGCGTTTGGGGAGTCGTAAGTGTTGGTGATAGGTGACCCATGCTTCAGACCCATAAAGCAGAATAGACAGTCCAATGACTCTATACACACTGATTTTTGTGCTTCGCCTCAGGTGTTTATTATTCCAGACTCTTCTGTAAAGTCTTACAAATGCACTATATGCTTTTGCTAATCTGTGATCGATCTCTTTGTCAATCTTGGCATCTGAGGAGATGATGCTTCCCAGGTAGGTGAACTGCTGAACAGACTTAAGCACAGATTTGCTGATGGCAAAGTGAGGATGGGGGTGTTCGTCTTGTGGTGCAGGCTGGTAAAGAACTTCCGTTTTCTGCAGGTTGACTTCCAGCCCAAACAGCTCTGCAGTTATTGCAAAGCAGGATGTTAGGCACTGCAGAGCTGCTTCTGTGTGGGCAACAAGGACAGCATCATCAGCGAAGAGCAGCTCACGGACTAGATAGTTTAGAGTCTTAGTGCGAGCCCTCAAGACGGCTTAGGTTAAATAAGCTAAGAAGTAGAAGTATAGCGAAAGGGATGTAGGAGTCCTAGTAGACCACAAGTTGAACATGAGCCAACAGTGTGATGCGGCAGCTAAAAAGGCCAATGTGATTTTGGGCTGTATCAATAGAAGTATAGTGTCTAGATCAAGGGAAGTAATAGTGCCACTCTATTCTGCCTTGGTCAGACCTCACTTAGAATACTGTGTCCAGTTCTGGGCACCACAATTCAGAAAGGATATTGACAAATTGGAGCGTGTCCACAGAAGGGCAACTAAAATGGTGAAAGGTCTGGAAATGATGCCTTATGAGGAGAGACTTAGGGAGCTGGGTATGTTTAGCCTGGAAAAAAGACGGTTAAGAGGCGATATGATAGCCCTGTTTAAGTATTTGAAGGGGTGTCACACTGAGGAACTAGCTTGTTTTCTGCTGCTCCAGAGACTGGAACACAGAGCAATGGATGCAAGCTCCAGGAACAGAGATTCCACCTCAACATTAGGAGGAACCTTTTGACAGTAAGAGCTGTTTGGCAGTGGAACTCACTCCCTCAGAGCGTGGTGGGGTCTCCTTCCTTGGAGGTCTTTAAACAGAGGCTGGATGGCCATCTGTTGGGGATGCTTTGATCATGATTTCCTGCATGGTAGGGGGTTGGACTGGATGGCCTTCGTGGTCTCTTCCAACTCTGCAATTCTATGATTCTATGAAGCTACCATCAGTACGGTAACGTATATAGATGCCGTCTTCTTCTTCGAGCTCTGCTGTAGCCCTCTGGAGCATCATGCTGAAGAAGGTAGTAAATAAAGTTGGAGCAAGAACACAACCTTGCTTCACTCCATTAGTTATTAGAAAGGACTCTGAAAGAGCATCGCCATATCTGACTTGACCGTGCTGGCCCTCGTGTAGCAAGATAATCATTTTAAGGAATTTTGGGGGACATCCTAGTCTTTCCAGGATCTGCCACAGACCTTTTCTACTCACAGTGTCAAAGGCTTTGGTGAGGTCGACAAATTTTACATAGAGACCCTTGTTGTGCAATCTACATTTCTCTTGCAGTTGTCTAAGGGCAAATACCATATCTGTAGTACTCCTATTGGCTCTGTAGCCACATTGGCTATCAGGAAGAAGTTCTTCTGCAATAGCAGGAACTAATCTGTTCAGGAGTATCCTTGCAAGGATTTTTCTAGCAATAGAGAGCAGTGTTATGTCTCGATAGTTTGAGCAATCGGATTTTGCTCCTTTTTTCTGGTACAGGGTGATGATGACTGCATCTCGGAGATCTGATGGCAGTTCCCCCTTTTCCCAGCAATTCATGAGGAGTTCGTAGAATTTTTCGTGGAGTACATGACCTCCGTGTTTCCAAACTTCAGGTGGGATTCCATCAATCCTAGCTGCCTTGCCATTTTTCATCTGCTATATGGCCTTAAGGGTCTCTTCCAAAGGTTGGGTCCAAGCCCCCACCAACCCAAAACATGAAATAGCAAAGCTGAAAGTTTACTGAAATAAATATATAAATGGAGGAAAGCATTAAAAACAGAATACATATACAGAAACCACCAGCATATAAGCAACCAGAGATCATAGAATCATAGAATCATAGAATTGCAGAGTTGGAAGAGACCACGAGGGCCATCCAGTCCAACCCCCCTGCCACGCAGGAAATCTTGATCAAAGCATCCCCGACAGATGGCCATCCAGCCTCTGTTTAAAGACCTCCAAGGAAGGAGACCCCACCACACTCCGAGGGAGTGTGTTCCACTGCCGAACAGCTCTTACTGTCAAAAAGTTCCTCCTCGTGTTGAGGTGGAATCTCTGTTCCTGGAGCTTGCACCCCTTGCTCCGTGTTCCAGTCTCTGGAGCAGCAGAAAACAAGCCTGCTCCATCCTCAGCGTGACATCCCTTCAAATACTTAAACAGGGCTATCATACCGCCTCTTAACCGTCTTTTTTCCAGGCTAAACATACCCAGCTCCCTAAGTCTCTCCTCATAAGGCATCATTTCCAGACCTTTCACCATTTTAGTTGCCCTTCTGTGGACACGCTCCAATTTGTCAATATCCTTTCTGAATTGTGGTGCCCAGAACTGGACACAGTATTCTAAGTGAGGTCTGACCAAGGCAGAATAGAGTGGCACTATTACTTCCCTTGATCTAGACACTATACTTCTATTGATACAGCCCAAAATCACATTGGCCTTTTTAGCTGCCGCATCACACTGTTGGCTCATGTTCAACTTGTGGTCTACTAGGACTCCTACATCCCTTTCGCACGTAGTCTCATTCAGCCAGGTCTCTCCCATCCTATATTTATGCATTTCATTTTTCCGCCCTAAATGCAGTACTTTACATTTCTCCGCATTGAATTTCATTTTGTTAGCTTTGGCCCAGCTCTCGAGTCTATCCAGGTCATTCTGAATTTTGATCCTGTCCTCTAGGGTATTAGCTACTCCTCCCAATTTGGTGTCATCTGCAGATTTGATAAGTATGCCCCTAATTCCCTCATCCAAGTCATTGATAAAGATGTTGAATAGCACTGGGCCCAGGATAGAACCCTGTGGCACCCCACTGGTCACATCTTTCCAAGACGAAGAGGAGCCACTGCTGAGCACCCTTTGGGTTCGGCCGGTCAACCAATTACAAATCCATTGAACAGTTAACTTGTCTAGCCCACATTTTACAAGCTTGTTTGCAAGAATGTCATGGGGAACCTTGTCAAAGGCCTTACTGAAATCAAGGTATGCGACGTCCACAACATTCCCTTCATCTACCAAGCTGGTAACTTTATCAAAAAAAGAGATCAGATTAGTCTGGCATGACTTGTTTCTCTGAAACCCATGTTGACTTTTTGTGATTATGGCATTGCCTTCTAAATGTTCACAGACTCTCTGTTTAATGATCTGCTCTAGAATCTTCCCTGGTATTGATGTCAGACTAACTGGACGATAATTGTTGGGATCCTCTTTTTTCCCCTTTTTGAAGATGGGAACAACGTTTGCCCTCCTCCAGTCTGCTGGGACTTCTCCTGTTCTCCAGGAGTTCTCAAAGATTATTGCCAATGGCTCTGAGATTATATTTGCCAGCTCTTTTAATACTCTTGGATGTAGATCATCTGGTTCTGATAGAGATAAACGTATCCAATTTATTTGACTGTATATGTCTCTTAATCAGACAATAACTTATTTGTCAGGTCACTCATTTCCATCAGCCTCTTGTTCTTTGGGATGTTGGCTGGCTGCTTTCTTTCTTCTTTCCTTTCTTTCTCACCCTCCCTCCCCCGTCAGACTATGAAGTTTTGCCTTTTTGTCACTGATTTTCCCCCTCCGCCCCAATCCAACTGATCAGAAGGGTTGCTTTTGATTTCTGTCTACCAACTAAATGTCTGGTTCCTCTGTTTGAATTTGGTAATATCTTGTTTTCTGAACAGACTTTCTGAAATTACTTAGGCTTCTCACTTCTAAAACAGAGGCCACTAGCCACCTATATCCACTTCCAGTCCCCCTCATCAAACACACACTGAAGGATAAATCTATTCAGGGGTAGCCGTATTGGCCATGCAGCAAAACAAAATCCAAAATCCACAAAAAATACCTTTATTGGCCAACCAAATGCAAAACACATGATGCAAGCTTTCAGAGCTCTACTGGCTTCTTCATCAGGCAAAAGATGTTAAAAAATAAAGAAAGAAAAAATGATGATGTTAGAGTCACAGGTCTACACGTTGTTTCAGATGTTATTTGTGTTGTTGTTCAGGTGAGGGATCTCATGCAGGCAGAGGCCACTCCTGAGGAGATGAGGTCACAGAAGAAACCATCAGAGTGGAGGTCCCAAAGTTGGAACAGCTACACAGTCTGATGTGGAGTCAAGAGGAAAACAAACTGTGCACACTTGAGTGGGGTTTGGAGGGGTTTATATAGTCAATACTTTCCTTCAGAGGATGTCATGTCCTGGTGCCTTAGAGTACGGGTTATGTAGTTAAGTTAGCATTAATAGGCCTCTCTTGGCATCTGCACTCGTGACCTGACATGAGTGGAGCCTGATAGCAGGAGGGTTGGTATGTGCTTGTGGAAAGCTACCTCAAGGTCATTCCTCTGTGAAAATGTAAGGAGGCTTGCATTGCTTTGATAACAGCAACTAACCAGGTGCTACTTGTAGAAACGAAACTTACAATTCGTATTAGCAGAGGCCCTTTGGTGCCAAGGCCTCAGAACTGTCTTTGCAGTGTTACTATTCACATCCAAGTCCTGACAATAAAGCTAAAACCAATGAACTTGTGCGTATGAGTGGGTGCTGGCAGAGTTAATCACAGAGGATGGGATTTATAATGAAAGACAATCCAGAGGTTCCCAAGGTGAGACAATGGGCACTCTGGATATGCTAATAACACTTAAAGTGTGGATACTTTGTAATTGAATAGAGGAAGCAACCTTCTTTGTTTGGGGAAGGGCAAAGGTATGAGGAATCTTTACAGGCTTGAGTATCTCAGCCCAGGCTGATAGGATTAGCCAGGTGTTCAGGCATGTACAGTCGTCCCTCCACATTCGCGGGGGTTACGTTCTTGAGACCCCACCGAATGTGGAAAAACCGGGAATAACAACTGCTCACGCAACCCCCCCCCCCAGAGGGAGGGAGGCAGCGGGAGGGTGTCTGGCCAGCCTGGCTGGCCTCTCCGCAAGCCTTCCTGAGGGGACTCCGGGACTTAGAATACCCGGAGCCTGCTTAGGAAGGCCGGGATGGCAGCGGGCGGGTGAGCAGGCGGGCGGGTGGGGAGGAGGCTGTGCTGCTTTCCCCCGGCCTTCCTAAGCGAGCGCTGGGGGTTTGGAGCCCCGGCGCCTGCTTCGGAAGGCTGGGGAGAGCAGCGGGCGGGTGGGTGGGCGGGTGGCCGGGCAGGTGGGGAGGAGGCTGCGCTGTCACCCCCTGGCTTTCCAAAGCAAGCACTGGGGCTTTGGAGCCCCGGCGCCTGCTTCAGAAGGCTGGGGAGAGCAGCGGGCGGGTGGTCGGGTGGTCGGGCGGGTGGGGAGGAGGCTGCACTGCCACCCCCCGGCCTTCCGAAGCGAGCGCCGGGGCTTTGGAGCCCCGGCGCCCGCTTCGGAAGGCCGGGGACAGCAGCGGGTGGGCGGGCGGGTGAGCGGGCGGACGGGGAGGAGGCTGCACTGCATTTCCCCGGCCTCAGTGGGCTCCGGGGCTCCAAAGCCCCGGACCCCGCTGAGAAAGGCCGGGGAAGGCAGCGTGTGGGTGGGGAGGAGGCTGCGCTGCCTCTCTCCGGCCTTCTGAAGCGGGCGCCGGGGCTTTGGAGCCCTGGAGCCCGCTTAAAAAGGCCGGGGAAGGCAGCGGGCGGGTGTCTGCCTTCCTCTTCCCGGCCTTCCTGAGTGGACTCCGAGGCTTAGAAGCCTTGGAGTCCCCTCAGGAAGGCCGGGGAAGGCAGCGGGCGGGCGGGGAGGAGGCTTTCTGAGCGGACTCCGGGGTTTGGAACCCCGGAGCCCGCTTAGGAAGGCCGGGGAAGGCAGCAGGTGGGCAGGAGGGAAGCTGCCCGGCCTCTCCCCGGCCTTCCTGAGGGGACTCCGGGTCTTAGAAGCCTCAGAGTCCCTTTAGGAAGGCCGGGAAAAGTGGAGGGAAGGAGGCTGCCCCCTCCACCCCCCGGCCTTCCTGCGCAGACTCCGGGGCTTTGAAGCCCCGGAGCCGCCTCTGGAAGGCCGGAGAAAGTGCAGGCAGGAGGTTGTCCCGCCTCTCGGCAGCCTTCCCTAAGGGGCTGGGGCTAAACCGCGAATAATCAAAACCGCGAATGTGAAAGCCGCGAATGTCGAGGGGCAACTGTAGTTGCTTTGCAAATTATCCTTCCTTGGAATTTGGGTTGGCCCTTCCTTAAGTGCATACCTGACTGAGTCTGAATGCTAGTCTTTGGGATTCCTGGTTTTGGAATTTCCCCAGGTTTACTGGCCGCACTGTGTGGAAGGCCACATTTGACCTAATTATTAAATATTGCCAAATTATTATAGATATGGGGCAGGGGGTGCCAGGGTAGGTAACACTATAACAATATGAAACTGCTGGTTTATTAACTGAATTTTCTCCCTCTTCCTTCACAGATCCTTTTGTGTAATGCTTCTCTGCTTGTGCGATATGATTTTAAATGGTAAATCATTTTAAATACTTTACCAGAAAGCAGTACAGAAATACTTGCAAATATACCATATCCTGTATTTCCCTCAGCATGCCTGACTGAAACTTTAGGAGAGCCACAGCCACCCAGTGTTTCCCTTTCAAACATCCCCTGGGACAAGGGGACAACCTACATTTTGGTTTCATCAACTGCTTGGTATCTTAAATAAAGTTAAGGAAAGGGCACTGGTATTTTGTCTAGATTTATAGTCCTGTCCCCTAACTATAAAAAATTGGTATTTCTACATGGGAATTACATATATTCACTATTAACACATTTAAACAACATTTTTTTTTTTTTAGTTTAACTGGCATGGAAAATCTCCAACAATTCTGGGAATTGCAGGGCTTGTCCATACGAGGCAATAAAATGTGGATCCATATGCAGTAACTCCAATTCACAGCAGCTTTCATTTGTCTCTACATTTTTTTTTCAAGATCGCAGGCATGCCAAGTCATACACATTTGTTGTTCAAACAGGCATGCCAATGAATCAAGATGGCAGGCACAAGTAAATTATTCACATTTTAATTGTCACCAGTTGCCGCTGCCGAACAGTAGTTTTCAAAAAAAAAAGCAAATCCAAGCTGTGGAAGTGCAATCTTCCACTTAAATAAACAGAAAAAAATAAGGCTGTGTTCGTCACCTCAGCACACAATCACTACAATGAAAATCCAACATGGTGGTTATTCCACCCCCTTGCCAGCAAGCTCCTCCCCCTGTGTATAAAAGCAAAACTTTTTTTTTACAGAAGTTAAACATAAAACAGCAGATTGTAAATTTAGATATACAGTAACATTTAAAACACCACACTCTCTCTTCTCAAGCTAAATCAGACTGTTACCAATCATTCAACTCAAACTCATTTCTCTCATTCCAGCCATAGTCTAACTCAAACCCTTCTTCCTTGCAGCACTCTTCACAAACCCCAGGCTAAACTACTCTCCTGCTCAAACTGAACTTCCATCTCATGCAAATCTCCTCAAACATTCCTCTAATCAGTATCCACTTCAACACTCCATTCTGTCCCCTATTCCAATAGTTACACAATAAATCAAGCACCCATTTTCTATACAAGCCCAGGATGTCATAAGCAACAGCTGCTGAAATTCTCTCTTCTACACAATGTCTATACAAATGTGGATTTTCCAGTGTTCCCTCACAGATCTACTCCTCTAAGAATCCCCTGTGGAAATAGAATTATTATTAACACTTTAAATCTATGCTGTAATAGATTAATATGACATAAATAAGACATATATTTACCTGTACTACAAGATTTTTTTTTTCTTTTTAGCTGTGGGTGTGTCAAATTTCCTAGGGGGCACCAGCAGACAGACAAATGCTTCATTGCACCTTAACAGGGCTCATTTTGTTTTCTGATGTGCTTATGCTCGTCTGCTTAACATCAATTTTTGCCTTGAGGCTTCCCAATACAACATGATTTCTCACCTAACTACAGAAATAATGAGGCAAACTCATGTTAAAAGGTTCTGTTGAAAGCAGCAAGGCACTTTCAGCTGTAATAATATTACCTTTGAGCAAAGTAGAGCCAAGGCTGCATATTTTAAATGTGTTAATACATCTGTCTGTATGCCTGAATGTAAAGAAGCCCCCTCAGTGAGGGATTCTGGCATTTTTCATGTCAAGCTTTAAAATATCCTGAAGTATTTGTGATATTAATTCTGTTCTTCCTAATGGGAGTAACAGTATGAAAACCACACTGTGGGGAGGCCTAAATGAAAGCCAATAACTTTTCAATTTATCTCCTGTGCTACCAAGATTATTTAATTATAATCATCTTGTGCGCTAACTATGGCTGCTGTCACACTGCAGAACTAATGCAGTTTGACACCGCTTTAACTAGCATGGCTCCATCCTATGGAATCCTGGGATTTGTCATTTGTTGTCTGACAGAGAAGGTTAAATAGCTCACAAAACTACAAATCCCAGAATTCCATAGCATTGAGCCATGGCAGTTAAAGTGGAGTTAAAGAAATAACTGCATTATTTCTTCAATGTGTCATTAGTTATATCACACTCAAGCAGTGTGTTATTTGACATGTGTTCAGCTTATCAGTTTATTTTATAAACCTATCATTTCCAAGAATGAAGGGGGGGGGAAAGGGGGGTGCATGGTCCATGGAGAAATAGTATTATGTTGTTGTTGTAATTTAGCAAAGGCTTGGAACAGCTACTGAGGAGGGAAAAGGAAAAAGGTGCAAAATCAGTGTTACACTTAAACATTAAGAAAACAAAAATAATGTCCAAAGACGATTTCTAAAACTTTGAAGTGGGTGATAAACAGACATTGAAGTTGTTTTCTATATATTGCCTCAGTTATTGATTAAAATGGAGACTGCACCAACTTTATTTACAATCTTCTTTAGCACGATGCTCCAAAGGGCTATGGCAGAGCTTGAAGAAGACGACAGCATCTATATACGCTACCGTACTGATGGTAGCTTGTTTAACTTAAGCCGTCTGAGGGCTCACACTAAGACTCTAAACTATCTAGTCCGTGAGCTGCTCTTCGCCGATGCTGTTGCCCTTGTTGCCCACACAGAAGCAGCTCTGCAGCGCCTAACATCCTGCTTTGCAACAGCTGCAGAGCTGTTTGGGCTAGAAGTCAACCTGAAGAAAACAGAAGTCCTTTACCAGCCTGCACCACAGGACGAACACCACCATCCCCACATTGCCATCGGCAAATCTGTGCTCAAGTCTGTTCAGCAGTTCACCTACCTGGGAAGCATCATCTCCTCAGATGCCAAGATTGACAAAGAGATCGATCACAGATTAGCAAAGGCATATAGTGCATTTGGAAGACTTCACAAAAGAGTCTGGAGCAATAAACACCTGAGGCAAAGCACAAAAATCAGTGTGTATAGAGCCATCGTACTGTCTATCCTCCTTTATGGATCTGAAACATGGGTCACCTATCGCCACCACCTACGACTCCTCGAGCACTTTCATCAGCGCTGTCTATGCACAATCCTAAATATACACTGGACTGACTATGTGACGAATGTTGCTGTCCTTGAGCAAGCAGGGATCACCAGCATTGAGGCCATGATATTGAGAACACAACTGCGCTGGGCAGGGCACGTTTCTAGGATGGAGGACCATCGCCTCCCAAAAATACTACTCTACGGTGAACTCGCCACGGGTCAGCGTAAGAGGGGCGCTCCAAAAAAGCGATACAAAGACTCCCTGAAACAACATCTCAGGCTTGGCCAAATTGATCACCAACAGTGGTCCGCCCTGGCCTCACATCGGGAGGCATGGAGACGCACTATCCACAATGCTGCAGCCTTATTTGAGAAGTCACGACGAACAAGTCTTGAAGAGAAACGACAACGTAGAAAGAATCACAACCCAAAAACATCACCCAAGGAGACCTTCTGCTGTGCTTTTTGCAACCGGACCTGTTTATCTCGGATTGGCCTTTTTAGTCATCAGCGCGCTTGCAGAAAGCGCGGGAAGAGTCCTTCCTGAATCTTCGTTTGCGAAGAAAAGCCAGAGTAGTCAAGAAATTAAAAAAAAAGACTAAGACTTGGAAGGACAGCTGTGAAAGAACTAGTTAAGATCCTCAAATATAGAGATATCATCAAATAACCAACTCAGAAGCATCCATGCCATAGTATTTCTGATTTCTATGCATTGGTATGAAGGCTGGACAGTGAAGAAAGCTGAGAGGAAGAAAATCAACTCATTTAAAATGTGATACTGGAGAAGAATTCTATTGATACCACCAACTGCCAGACAAACAAATGGATCCTTGAGCAAATCAAGCCTGAACTCTGTCTAGAAGCCCAAATGCATAAATGGAGGGTATTATAATTTGGACATATCATTAGATGACATGACTCATTAGAAAACACAATAATGCTTGCTAAGGTCCAAGGGATCAGGAAAAGGGGAAGATGACATTACAGGTGGATTGACTCAGTCAAGGAAGCCATGGCCCTCACTTTGGAGGACTGGAGCAGAGTTGCTAAAAACATAGTGTCTTGGAGGTCTCTCGTTTGTAAGGTCACCATAAGTCAAAGCCAACTTGACGACACATACTGACAAAAACAAATTATATAATAAAATCAAATACTGTATAAATCATAATACAGTATAATATTGTAGTGGTCCAATAGGGAAATATAATGTCATAAATCAAATATCATAAATCATTTTTATGATATTTTAGTGGCCCAATAAAGGTATTAAAATTAAAGGAGGAATCTTACTGTGAAGGCAGAAAGCTAAGAGGTTTTGGATGCTGTGGGCCTCCTTCTCTGTCAGTGGAGTTTTAAAAGAATTCCACTGCAGGGCTTTATTTAGAACATTGTTTTTACTAAAGTAATACTTTATGTAATTTCTCACAAAACCCCTCTAAATGCCCGCCAAAAGCATTTCAGCCCCAGAAAAGTAATGAGAAAAATGAGTACCTTTCCATGGGGCTGAGATTGTGAGGTGAGAGGCTACGCTGCTGGTAGGAAAGCTGCTGGTAGGGGCTTCCATGTCTGACAGGCTTTTGCTGAGAAGCCAGCCTAAATGTGCCAAACAGCTTCTGGGCAGCAGCAGCAGAGGTGTGTGTGTGAGTGAGTGAGTGTCATTGGTGGAGAATCTCTCAGAAACAAGGGCAGTGGCACCATAGCTAACACTTGTTAGTGCTGCACAAAAGGAGGCATGGTAAATCCCTTTTTAATGTCTTTTACCACAAAAAACCCTATGATGAGACAATCTAAAGTGAAACAAGACATATTGCCAGAAGATGAGATTCCCAGGTCAGATGGTATTCAGTGAGCCACTAGGGTACAGCAGAAGCCAACTACAAGGAGTGCTGTGGTGAAAGATACAACTGGACTCAAGCCAAGAGGACATCCAGCTGGTGATGTGCTCAGAGGCAATAGGAATGTCCAAAGCTGCACAACACATATTATAGGAACATGGAATGGGAGAAACATGAATCAGGGGAAGCTAGACATAGTAAAACAAGAAACGGAACCTATAAATATTGCCGTAATTGGAGTGAGCAAGCTAAAGTGGACAAGAACGGGACATTTTGAGTAAGATAATTACAGTGTTTTACTCAGGAAATTAAAACCTAAGAAGAAATGGGGTGGCATAATTGTGAGGAGGGATGTAGCAAAAACTGTCAAAGGATATCATGCAAAATCTGGCTGAATAATATCAATAAGACTTCCGGGAAAACCCAACTATATAATCATAATCCGAGTTTATGCTCCAGCTACAAAGGCAGAAGAAGAAATTGAAAGATTCTATGCTGGAGTCCAGGAGGAAGATGATCACACACCAAAATAGGATTTCTTGTTAATCATAAGTAACTGGAATGCAAAAGTAGGAAACAAGGCAGAATAAAAGATTGTAGGAAAAATTGACCTAGGATACAGAAATGAAGGAAGAGAGCAAGTGACTGAATTTTGCAAGGCCAACAGTTTGTTCATCACAAACTTTTTTCAAGCAACCAAAAAGGCAACGTATACATGGATATCACCTGATTGATGACCAATATAGAAATCAAAGAGACTACATAATTGGAAGCAGAAGATGCAGACGCTCCATTCTGTCTGCAAAAACAAGACTAGGAGCAGATTGTGGCACAGACCATGAACTACTAATATAAAAAATTAGAGTACAGTTAAAGAAGACAGCTAAACCAACCATTGTTCCAAAATACAACCTGAAGAACATCTCCATAGAATTTAAAGATAATGTAAAAAATAGATTTTGCACTATTAAGCTAAATTGAATGGGAGCCAGAAGAACTCTGGACTGAAGCCAGGGACATTGTCAGGGGGAAAAGCAAAAAGACACTACAGTCAGCCCTCTTTATCCACAGTTTCTGCATCCATCGATTCAATGAATCATGGCTCAGAAGTATTCAGGTAGGGAATTCCAAAAAGCAAACCTTGCTGTTCACCATTTTATATAAGGGACACCATTTTACTACACCATTGTATACACTGGACTGACTATGTGACGAATGTTGCTGTCCTTGAGCAAGCAGGGATCACCAGCATTGAGGCCATGATATTGAGAACACAGCTGCGCTGGGCAGGGCACGTTTCTAGGATGGAGGACCATCGCCTCCCAAAAATACTACTCTACGGTGAACTCGCCACGGGTCAGGATAAGAGGGGCGCTCCAAAAAAGCGATACAAAGACTCCCTGAAACAACATCTCAGGCTTGGCCAAATTGATCACCAACAGTGGTCCGCCCTGGCCTCACATCGGGAGGCATGGAGACGCACTATCCACAATGCTGCAGCCTTATTTGAGAACTCACGACGAACAAGTCTTGAAGAGAAACGACAACGCAGAAAGAATCACAACCCAAAAACATCACCCAAGGAGACCTTCTGCTGTGCTTTTTGCAACCGGACCTGTTTATCTTGGATTGGCCTTTTTAGTCATCAGCGCGCTTGCAGAAAGCGCGGGATGAGTCCTTCCTGAATCTTCGTTTGCGAAGAAAAGCCAGAGAGAGAGTATAGACTTGAGCATCCACAAATTTTTGTATCCACAGTGTGGGGAGTGGGGGTCATGGAACCAAGCCCCAGCAGATACTGAAAGCCCACTGTATCTCCAGCCAAAAAGAAAGAGAACCCACAGGGGATGACTCATGAAACTCTTTAAGCAATTAAGGACAGATAAGAAGCAAAACTAGAAGGGGGCAGAAATAGAGTCAGAACCCTGAATATAACTGTTCAGCAACTTGTACACAGGGACAAGGATAACCACTATAATAATCAATGTAGTGAAATAGAAGATGACAACAAAAAAGAAGAACATGAGACCTCTTTCACAAGATCTGAGAAATCAAAGGGAAATTTTAACCAAGAGTAGGGATCCTCTATGACCAGGAGGGGAATACATTACAAGAACAAGTAGATATAAAAAGATGATGGAAACAATACACTGAAGAACTGTATAAAAGAGACGAAAGGATCACAGATTCAGTCAAGGAAGAACCAGTTGAAGATGAACCTACAATTTTGGAAATTCAAGTGGAAGCTGCACTCAGAGCACTTGGGAGAAATAAATAACTAGGAACAGATGACATACCAACAGAGTTGCCTCAAGCTACAGAGACAGAATCTATTTTGCCTCTAACAAAAAAATCTGTCAACAAATATGGAAAATAAAACAATGGCCCACAGACTGGACATGATTAATATACATTCCGATCCCCAAGAATGAGGACACCAGAGATTGCAGTAACCACAGGACCATTGCCTTAATCTCCCATGCAAGCAAAGCAATGCTAAAAATTCTACAATGACTTTTACCATGTATGGAGAAAGACATGCCAGATTTCTAAGCTGGATTCAGGAAAGGAAGAGGCACTAGGGATCACATAGAATCATAGAATCATAGAATTGTAGAGTTGGAAGAGACCACGAGGGCCATCCAGTCCAACCCCCTGCCACACAGGAAATCACGATCAAAGCATCCCCGACAGATGGCCATCCAGCCTCTGTTTAAAGACCTCCAAGGAAGGAGACCCCACCACGCTCCGAGGGAGTGGGTTCCACTGCCGAACAGCTCTTACTGTCAAAAGGTTCCTCCTGATGTTGAGGTGGAATCTCTGTTCCTGGAGCTTGCATCCATTGCTCCGTGTTCCAGTCTCTGGAACAGCAGAAAACAAGCCTGCTCCATCCTCAGTGTGACATCCCTTCAGATACTTAAACAGGGCTATCATATCGCCTCTTAACCGTCTTTTTTCCAGGCTAAACATACCCAGCTCCCTAAGTCTCTCCTTATAAGGCATCGTTTCCAGACCTTTCACCATTTCAGTTGCCCTTCTCTGGACACGCTCCAATTTGTCAATATCCTTTTTGAATTGTGGTGCCCAGAACTGGACACAGTATTCTAAGTGAGTTCTGACCAAGGCAGAATAGAGTGGCACTATTACTTCCCTTGATCTAGACACTATACTTCTATTGATACAGCCCAAAATCGCATTGGCCTTTTTAGCTGCTGCATCACACTGTTGGCTCATGTTCAACTTGTGGTCTACTAGGACTCCTACATCCCTTTCGCACATAGTCTCATTCAGCCAGGTCTCTCCCATCCTATATTTATGCATTTCATTTTTCCGCCCTAAATGCAGTAGTTTACATTTCTCCGTATTGAATTTCATTTTGTTAGCTTTGGCCCAGCTCTCCAGTCTATCCAGGTCATTCTGAATTTTGATCCTGTCCTCTAGGGTATTAGCAACTCCTCCTAATTTGGTGTCATCTGCAAATTTGATAAGTATGCCCCTAATTCCCTCATCCAAGTCATTGATAAAGATGTTGAATAGCACTGGGCCCAGGACAGAACCCTGTGGCACCCCACTGGTCACATCTTTCCAAGAGGAAGAGGAGCCACTTCTGAGCACCCTTTGGGTTTGGCCGGTCAACCAATTACAAATCCATTTAACAGTTAACTTGTCTAGCCCACATTTTACAAGCTTGTTTGCAAGAATCTTGCAAACACATCTTGGATAATGGAGCACACCAAATAATTTCAGAAGAAAACCAGCCTATGCTTTATAGATGATAGCAAAGCCTTTGGTTGTCTAGCTCATGAAAAACTATGGCTCACTCTTAAAGCAATGGGTGTGCCACAACATTTGATTGTCTTGATGCATAATCTGTATTCAGGACAAGAGGGTATCGTTAGGACAGAATATGGAAAAACGAAATAGTTCCCACTTGGCAAGAGGGTCAGACAAGGCTGCATTTTATCACCCTATCTGTTTAATTTGCAAGCTAAACATATCATACATAAAGCATGGTTAAATTCAGAGGAAAGAGGCATGAAAATTAGAGGAAGCAACACCAACAATTTAAGTACACAGATGGCACCATACTACTAGCAGAAAATAGCAAAGACTTGGAATAAATACTGAAAAAAGTCAAGGAGGAAAGTGCAAAAGGCAGGTTTACAGTTGATCATTAAGAAAACAAAAATAATGACCACAGATGGTTTACATAACTTTAAAGTAGATGATGAAGGCATTGAAAAAGATTTTCTATACCTTTGCTCAGTCGTTAATCAGAATGGGGGCTGCAGTCAAGAAATCAGAACACTAGGACTTGGAAGGGCAGCTATGAAGGAACTAGACAAGATTCTGAAGGGTCCAGATGTATCAGTGAAAACTAGTTAGGATTGTCCATGCCATTGTAATTCCACTTTCTATGTCTGGTTGTGAAAGCTGCACAGTGAAGAAAGCTGATAGGAAGAAAATCAACTCATTTGAAATGTGGTGCTGGAGAAGAGTTCTCTGGATACCATGGACTTTGAAAAAGAGAAATAAATGGGTCCTAGAGCAAATCAAGCCTGAACTCTCCTTAGAAGCCAAGATGACTAAATTGAGATTGTCATACTTTGGCCATGTTATGAGAAGAATGTCTAACCGGAAAAGACTATAATGTTTGGTAAGGTAGAAGGCAGTAGGAAAAGAGGAAGGCTGCATTCCAGGTGGATAGGCTCAATCAAGGAAGCCATGATCCTGAGCCTGCAAGACCTGACCAGGGCTGTTGATGACAGGGTGACTTGGAGATCTCTTGTTCTTAGGGTCGTCATGAACTGAAATCAGCCTGATAGCTATTAATAACACCAAAATCATTTTTAAAAATGGCATTCTTTTTGTATAATATTTTACATTGCCCCCAACATAGTGCAATGCAAATTACATTGATGATTGTATGACATAACTCCCAAGAGCTGGTCTGCCACTTGAGGCATTCCTGGTGCTACAGTAGAAAACTGTGCAACCATTGCTGCATTGTCCATGGTGCAGCAAAACCCAGTACTGAGGGGGGCAAGAGGATGGGGTTTCAGGAGAAGACTTGGATTTACCAGACCCAGTGTTAGCATACCCTACTACCTTTCCTGCAAGGTTTCGTAACTGTACAGTACATATTAGACACCTTTTGAGGTCACGCTGACCTGGAAGTCAAAGCCAACCAAAAGACAATCAGAGGTCATGGTAACATGAGATGTGTCCAGGATCATAATGGTGGGAAAGCCCGGATAGAATTGTGTGGAAAGCTTGGTCGTTAATGGGTATAGACTAATCCTTTCCCCAGCCCTGGGCTCCTTAGGAAATGATTCAGTCATGCAACCAGTGACCATCCCTCAATCCATACCTTAGGGAAATCTTCCCTATACACCCTACCTATCCAAACATAACAAGGGTGTTGCAAATAAGGCGATCAGCCAGTTTCAGCCCCTTTTGTCCATTCTTTGGGAAAGCCTTCCAGGCTTTGTTGTCACTAACACACCCCTCCAGGGTACAAAATAGGGTACAAATAAGGTAAATATCCTAGCTCTGACCCTAACCCTATGTGTTGCAGACAGGCCCGGCCATTCTCTTTCTCGGCACACCACAGATTGGATCCCCCTGTGCCACCCTCAGACACTACTCTAGTCCCCCCACTGCCGGAACTCTATGGACTTTTTCAGATGGGCTAAAAAAAAAACCCCATGGAGGTCAGGAGGAGGACAGCGCTGTACCGCTTCCAGCTATTGCTTTCTCACAATGCCGTCCTCCCCCATCCATCATTTGTTCTCACTCCGTGCTGGAGTCGCAAGAAAGGCATCACTTTTATTTACTGGAGGAGTATGGTGTCATGTGAAACCGATCGCTGGAAACGGAATAGTGCCGTCTTCCTCCCGACCTCCGTGGGGTTTTTTTAGTCCATCTGAAAATGTCCTTTCTCTGAGACTGGTAACTATCACTCTTCCTTCTCTATCCAGTCTTTCCTGCCTTACTCTGCAATAGCCTTGTATGGTTCTTAAGAGTGTATGTTCTTGTATGTTAGCTTATCCCCTGTGTTAATTCAAATAAAATATTTTGTTTTAGCTTAACTGGAGTGCTCCCTACAGTTAGTACTGGTATACATTGGTGAAAAGATCCCCAAAGTTACCCTCCTCTTGCAGGCCTTGTTTTTGGGCTATAATTCCCCCAAATCTAAAGGAGACACTGGCATTGTGGAGGGTATTCCAATGTCCCCCCACACCTCTTAGGATAACACCAGAGCTTTCTCCCAACATAGCCCCAGGAAGGCTGAAAAACAATCTAGAGTTGAGCTGTCATTCTTATTAATGCCAGTGGGAGGGGGGAAATTAAAAAGAATGGAAGGGGAATGGAAAATCTATCCCTCCTCTTCTGCCTTGGCTGGCATAGGCTAGCAGGAAGTGCCAATTTCTTCCAAAGTTTGGAAATTGTTTGGGCACTATGAATCCTAGAATTCTCCCATCCAGCATATCCAAGTTCCCCTCACCCCCAAAGCACAACATTTCCAAACTCTGGTTTCTTCACTACAAAATATTCCACCTTAAGATTGGTTTGCCCTTGAAATACCTTTGCGTTCACACTCTAAAAGACTATTTCCCCCATCACTTTACAAACAGAGGAGTGAAGGCAGAAGGAAATAGTTTTTCTGTTTTTAAAGTCAATAACCTGGGAAACATAGAAAAATGCATCCCTTTAAAACACACACACATTTAGCAGGAAGGTACATATTGCCCACCCCATACATAGCAAAATCTGAAGAAGCAATACAAAAGAAAAAGAAAAGCGTGTATTTAAAGACTTTGTTATTTAACATAGAAAAAGAGTAAAAAGACTTTTTATGTGCAAATTTATTATTTTGTTCTGGCCTCCCCCCATTTGTACCCCTCTTTTTGGAACATGAAACACAGTGACAAAATTGGAGTGAAGTGCTACTTAAATAGCAAAAGCTGCCATTATAATTTCATTTTGCATCCATTCCACACACCCACTGGTGTGTTTCAAAGCATGGATAATGCATGGCTACTTCTTGATTTGATGGAGTTTGCTGCCATGATTTAAGAAAGGAGACATCATTTTACATTGTGTGCATGCCTGTGGTCAGTTCTTATTTACGCAAAAGTAAGTTCTACTGATTTCAATAGGATTCAAAGACATGGCTGTGTTAGTCTGCTTCAACATGAAAAATATAAGGGAATCCCTACAGTACCTTTGAGACTAATTGAGAAAAAGAAATTTCTAGCATAAAGCATGTAAGAATACACAACTAAAGCACTCCTGCAAGATGCCCATCCAATCTCTGTTTAAAGACCTCCTTGTAATTTCAATAGGATTCACTTCCAAGTAATGTTTAGAACTACAGCTTTCTCAAGTTCATAGAATCATAAAACCATAGATTTGGAAGAGACCACAAGGGCCATCCAGTCCAACCCCTTTCCAGGAAGGAATACACAATCAAATCATTCCTAACAGATAGCCATCCAGCCTCTGTTTAAAAACCTCCGAAGAAGGAGACTCCACCACACTACAAGGCAGTGTATTCCACTTCCAAATAGCTGTTATTGTCAGGAAGTTCTTCCTAATGTTTAGGTGGAATCTCTTTTCCTGTAGTTTGAGTCCATTGCTCCATATCTTAGTCTCTGGAGCAGCAGAAAACAAGCTTGCTCCATCCCCAATATGACATCCCTTTAAATATTTAAACATGACTATCATGTCCCCTCATAACCTTCTCCAGGCTAAACATACCCAGCTCCCTAAGCCGTTCATCATAGGGCATGGCTTCCAGATCTCCCACCATCCTGGTTGCCACTAGCTGTTAATTTTATACTGAAACTGAGGATAGATCACACTTTGGGTAAAAACTGTAATTTAGTGCCCTTTCAACCATTTAAAATTAGATAACAAAAACGCCATAATAATGGCACACTCCGTGTTTCCATGTAACAAAATTATTCTTCAATCAAATAAAAGTAAATAATGTTTTCAGTTTAGCTGTCTGAATTACCATTAAAATTATCAGTGTGGCTTAATCTTTGCCTGACAAAATAATGGGTGTCCAGAAGCTTTTAAAAAAGAACATGAGTGTTTCCTGATGTCAGGAAATCTCTCCCAATTGGCTTTGGGATGTGACATTTATTAGAGTTTAGTGGGGAAAAAGAATATCAGGCTTGGGGCTTAGGTCTAACACAGATAAGGTGATATGTGGGCACCATAGGAGGCACAGCTGAAGTTAAAGCACCTAGATCACACAGACAAAATAAACAGGGTCAGAGTCAGAAGTCTTACAGATTAACAGCAGGTACAATACTTGGCTTCATTGGAAGCAGTAAGGCAGATGAACACTGTCAGTTAGCCACCTTCAGGCTTGTGGGGGGTTAGCTAACAGCACCCAGGCCAGTTCTGTATAGTAGAAGTCACCATTGCCCTATGGAGCATGGTCTAACACAGGGACAGACAACTATGGGAGGCTAGAAAGCCACATTAGCTCCTCAGGAGACCATGGATGGCCAGTAGCTCCCTCAAATACACACACACACACACACACACACATTTGCCCCAAAGTTCCCTTTAGATGGTGTGGGGGCATTTCTGCCATGTTTTAAGGCCCCTGGGGGGCATTTTAGGTCCAGGAGAGGCCTTATTTAACAACATGAAGTGACCAGAAGTTACTTTCCATTTACTTCCTCTCTTGGGCCTAAAATGGCTCAGGCCCCCCCACAAATGTGGCAAAAATCTCCCCCGTGAGAGTATTTGGAGGCAAACCAAACAAAATATTTGACACCTGGGGATTTTGTGACATGCAGCCCATGGTCTTGACCCACTCCTGGTCTAAGGAGATGATCAAAGGCCCAGAGTAGGAGGCATTGCACCAAGATCTGTCCAATGGAGGCCTCACTTTCAGACACTGCCCAGCACCTGAAAAAGTTACAAGCAGTGGTTTCTATGACAGCTGGGCAGTGTGTCCACTCTGAATTTAAGACTGAATTATCCAAGGAACTGAACTCTATCCCTAAAATAGCTCCAGCATCTCAGGTAACATCTTTTACAGATTCAACACACCACTGTAATGGGAGCCACTAACTGCTACTGGCCTGAAATAATTGGAATTTGAAGATCCACACAGAACTGAGAAACCGATGTGGTAGCTGAAGTGGATGCAGTTGCTTTCTTGGGAATCCTCATGCCAGATTAATATTTATGTTACTTTGTGTAGCCTCTACATCTCATATGCTCAACTTGTACATTGGGAAAGAGAACATATTACAAACATGCTATTAATCTATAGTGTTCTCTTAGCCAAGGGAAACCAAACCTCACAACACTGACTTCTAACTTGTCTGGGAATTCTTTCCATTAAATTTTTTTAAAAAATATTTATTTATACCTCGCTCTTCAGCCACAATGCTATCAGAGTGGCTTACAAATTGTTTTAAGCAATAGGAATTTACACATCTACACTGCATTAAGCAGTTTCCAATGTGTGTTAGCTAATTGCCCCCACAAGCTGGGTACTCATTTTACCAGCCTACGAAAAGATGGAAGGCTCAGTGAACCTTGGAGCCCGCTGGAATCGAACTTGCAATGTGGTGACTTGTAGTACTGGCATTTAACACTGCACCACCAGGGCTCCTTCTTAATATACTTAATTCCTGCCATATAATAATGCCATGCAATATACTGTAAGAATTTTGGCCATGGCTCATTCTTATTGAATCATGGGATTTGTAGTTTTACAAGGTCTTTAGCCATCTCTACCAAAGAGTGCTGGTGCCTCACCAAACTACTAATCCCAGGATTCCATAAGGAAGAGCCATGACAAATAATCCAATTTCAAACTGGATTATTTCTGTAGTGTGGATCTGGCCCCATATGTAGATTCTGTGTGTCTTTAAAGTGGAATCCTATCATAGTTTTTACATAATTAAATTGTGCTGCTAGCACAAAGCTATGCATGTTTACTCACGAGTTAAGTCCCACACTGTTCAGTGGAGTGAATTCCCTAGTAAATGATTAGGCTTGTAGCCTAGTGGGAATTATAGGATGTAAGGATGAGTTTAAAGCAAAGATGGGCAATATGTAGTGCATGGACCATATGTGCTTCCTATTTCTGTGGCTGCTGTCATACACTCCCAAATTTCCCATTGTGCTGCCAAATTTCAGTGATGCAATGGTAAAAACACTGTAGTTGCACTTTGAAACAAGATGTGTGGTGAGCATGCACCTTGTGTAAAAGCCAAAACCTGCTTTCAGAACCCTTCTGAAAACATAACTGGGCTTACAAACAAAGTGCAAGTTCTCAGTGCATCTTGTTACAAAGGAAGTTATGGGATTGGGGTTTTTTTTGTTTTGTTTTGTTTTTTGCAGCCACCACTGAAGTTCAGGTGTGCAGCAGTAAATTTCAGGGGTTGTCTAAACAGCGAAAATACTCCTCATGGAATGTGAGAATACGAGCGGTCATAATAGCATCCCGCATCATTTCGCTGTATTCAGGAGGGGGGCCAAAAATGCCAAAAACTCTAAAGGAAAAGGCTTTGAGGCTTTCCCCAGAGTTTTTAAAAACAGTGTGAGGGTGTGTGCATTCCTGGACAAGCAACGCCAATTGATTCGCTTTCCTATATGAACAGAAGTGCAAAGCTGATTGGCTGGACAAGCATGGGGGGCAGGGCTTGCTAACAAGGCAAGTACCTGGAGCCGGCATGTTGGATTTTTGCCTTAGCGAGCAAGTGCTAAGGTGATAAAAAGGGGTGTCGTGGTTTTTTTCTATTTTTGTAAAGGCAAAATATTGCTTTATCACACATTGGAAATAGTTGGGGGTTTTTTGTTTGACAGCAGCAAATTGAGGTAAGTAAAAAAGTGAGTAATTCACTCGCAGTCGCCATCTTGATCCACAGGCATGCAAAGCCTATGCCTGCAAGAAAACCACTAAGACAGATCACAGCTGCTGCGAATTGCCATTACTGCAGAGCAATCCACTTCTTTTTCCCTTGTATAGACAAGTCCTCAGTAACAATAATAGGGCTAGAATGCAGCCATTGACAGCTTCTGGATTGGCCAATGTAGCCCAACTGGATGTTGCCCAACCCAGTTCAAAGGTGGTTCTTGCTTATTTTGGGAACATTGCTAATTAGAGGTATAAGAATTTGCATCTTATCATGCAAACATTATGGGCTAATTCTAACAAAATGGGTTTGTGCTTGGATTATTTTTTTTAACACTATCTTATCTGTGACTGCATATGGAAGTAGCAACTTTTCCTGGTTGAATCCATAAACCAAACCATAGATTTCATGCTAGGTTTAATTTACTTGGAAAACTTCACACTCATAACTGAATTTCATTACCACCTTCCCCAGCAATGTGGTCATAATTAGTGACAGATTTAAAGAAAAAAACAACAAAGGTCAAATGGGCTGGATTACATAAATTTATAATAATACATTTGCCTTAAAATTAACTCACTAGAATGAAGGTTGATCTAAACAGTTTAAATTGGAAACGGCAGTCACCTTAAAACCCACATTAACATTCTGTATTATTTTTCCCTGCACTTGAAATTTCTGTGGCTTATTTAAATAGATTGTTTATAAACTGGTGTTCAAAAACTGTATCTCTTTCTACTTTGTGTGCATTTTGGAGAAGACTGAATTCAGTTGAACGAAGTAAGAATCCTAAAAATGAAATAAGATATTGTTACTTACCCTGATAGCCCCCATCTTGGAATATCTAATAATTGGCTATATTTAAGAATTTGGCTTAATGTGACAATCCACATGGTTGGCAGGTAAACCAGGGAAGCCCTAATACCAAGTCTGGATTCATGTATAACGAAGGGAGGGCCCTCTGGAAATTTGGAAATTCCCCCAAACCAAATACTCAGGTCAGAACTTAACATCTAGAGGTGAGTCATTCACTAATCCACTTAACAATAGCAAAGTCCTTGATGCTTGTAAAACAGGTCCTTTCTTCCCTCGTCCCCTTCCAACAAAAGATCTTGTCTGCTCCTATTCAATTACAAATACAGCACCCATTAACAGTTGTTTACTCTTTTGGAGCACCCATTGTCTAATCCTGGGAACCTCTGAGAAACATTGTATTCCAGTCAAAAATTCTATCCCTTCAGGGGAATTATTCCATATAAACATCATCCTAAAACACCACCCAAGTGCACACAGTTCCACTTCTTCTTAACTTCATGTCAGACTGTGTAGACATTCTGTCGTCTGGACCTCTTCACTGCTGGTGTACTTCGTGATCTCAGCTCTGCAGGATTGGTATAGTATAATCCATCATACCCTCACTCTATTCCTTTATCCAAATACTTCCTACTTTCTTCGTTAGCCTTGTGTGATTGCTTGAAGCCTGAGAGTTTGCATGAATGCTGTTGATATTAATTTCCAATAAAGATAATTTAATTGTACCCTTTGACTTAGAGTCTCCTCCGTTACTACTAGTATACATAGGTTAAAAGATCCTGCTATCGGCCATGCTCTCGCATGCCAAGTTGACTTAATTAAATTCCCCAAATTAATATCAGGACATTAGAAGGGTCCCCACAGACCCCAAGCAATTCAGGTAACAACATTTTTCTTGAAGATGGGAGTTTAAAGCATTACACGAATGCTATCACTTGGTAAACTATCCGATTTGGCTCTAATCAGTTTTTTTTCTTACTGCACCACCTAAAAATCACTCTTAGGCTTTGCTCATTAAAAAAAAAATGTTATTGTCTCTGCCTGAGATCTGATTTGAGCCTGAGATGTAGCTAGATTTTGTATTCTCCAAAATAGGGTGAGTGAATGGGATCTCTCTCATCCTTTTAATTTTGCTGTCCCAATAAACCCAAATACATCTATCAGTCTTCTCACACCTTGAAGTCTAATTCATTTTTGTTTGCAAAATTGCATTCCAGCTGAAGATTGAAGACTTGGGGAGCAAGGACACTGCTCCTAGCATTCTCTCCCCATCCCAAGCCCTATTCCTGTTTTAATTCTGCCTGATGAAGAATTCTTAAGCATTTGAAAGCTTGCTGACTTATTTTGAAATGTACAGTTGACATATTAAATATAGGGCAATAGCAAATATTCATCACAGGTTTTAGTTAAATATAAGAGTCCTCTACTCCTCACTCTCTGACCTGGCATTTAAAAAATTCTAAATATGGAAGTAGTTCAGACATATTGCAGGTTTATTACTTGGAAAGTAATAGAAAATCCCTCTCACATTAGATTCCATCGGTATGTAAGTTCCACAAGAAAACCAATTATGTAAAACTGATTGCAAGACATTCTTTGGGTTAGAAAATTAAATCCACTTGGAGTTCAGCTGAACTGCTTGCTGCGTACTTCTAATATTTCATTTCTTTTGGAAATGCAATTCAGAGCATGGAAATGCCTCTATTGCAAAATCAAATCCTGTGTGTCTTTGAAAGGAATGGGATGTCTGTGGGTGGGCAAGCAATAACATTCAGTTAGTAACTTGCCTAAACAGAAGAACTGTCAGTGCAGATCCGTGGCTGAATCTGAATGCCTTTGTGCATTCCCACAGTGATCTAGATCAGTCCTTCTCAAAGCAGTGGTCCTCAGACTGGTGCCAGTCTTCAAACCACTGGTCTGCAGTGAATTTCCAGGAAAGAAACAAACAATTTTGGCCCGTGGGTACAAATAAAAACACTGCGGGGGGAGGGAAATAGTTGCCAGTTCCCCACATTGGATAGTATGAGAAGCATTGACAAGATGGCCTGATCTACTCAGGTCCCGCTCAGTTTAGGTTCAAAGGATGCATTGAAGTAAAACTAAGCCACTGATAAAAATCAAAGTACAGTTGTCCCTCTGTATCCACGGATTTGGTATCCATGGATTTAAGTATCCATGGCTTGAAAAATATTCTTTAAGAAATAATAATCCAAAAGCAAACCTTGATTTTGCCATCTTATATAAGGGACACCATTTTGCTATGCCGTTGCATATAATGGGACTTGAGTATTCACGGATTTTGGTATCCACGGGGGGTCCTGGAACCAAACCCCAGTGAATATGAAGGGACAACTGTATAGCTTTATTGATGACAAATAGATGGAAAGAGGATGCATACCCTCCAACTGTCCCAGTTTGGCAGGGACTGTCCTGATTAATCATTGGTCATCCCCCTTTTCAGCTGTTTTTGAAATGTCCCAGATTCTCTCTGCTCCTCCCACTTTCCTCAGCTGTCCTCAGCATATTTCAATAAACTGTCCTCATCTTATTTCAGTCACTGCAGAATGAGTTCAAAGTGCAAAAGCAGTCTGCACTCAATTCAACACAGAGGAGAGCAAAGGAAAGGAAGGAAAGAAGGGGTGGAATCCTCCCCTTCCCAGTAGGGTCAGGCAAAAGCAAACTGCTGTAGCCTCTCCTAGCTTGTGTGTTCTTCCTCATTAATAACTTCTGTCATCCTGACCACACTCTGATGTTCAAAACAAACAAAACAGCACCCACTTCCTGAGTACTAATACAAAAAACAGACCACCAGAACCAAATGTATATGTGTAATATGTCCTTAAATGTTGTAAATTACTGCAAATTTTATGTACAAATCTACAGTCTTATTTCAACAAACCTACAATCTTACTTGTAACATACAAAAAGACTTTCCAGAGGTCTCCAAAAGTACCATAAGTCCTTAGTTATAGTAAATTACTGCAAAAATTAAGTCCTTAGTTGTTGTAAATACTGTATTGCAAAAAAAGTGGGGGGAAAGGCAAATCCGGAATTTACAAGCCGTTTCAATTGTTCTTCAATTTTTGGTTCCATCCAGGCCAACCCCCTGCCATTCAGGAACATACAATCAAAACACTCCTGACAGATGGCCATCACACCTCTGTTGAAAAACCTTCAAAGAAGGAGACTCCACCACATTCGGAGGCAGCATATCCCATTGTCGAACATCAGGAAGTTCTTTCTAATGTTTAGGTGGAATCCCTTTTCTGCAATTTGAATCCATTGCTCCATGTCCTAGTCTCTGGAGTAGCAGAAAATAAGCTTGCTACCTCTTCAATATGACATCCTTTCAAGTATTTAATCATGGCTATCATGTCACCTCTTAACCTTCTCTTCTCCAGAATAAACATACAATTCTTGTAGGGCATGGTATACCCTAAGAGGTGGGGGGGGTGCTTTAGAGTCCCACCCATGATACTAAAATCTCTCTTATTATTTAGGGAATGATTAGCTCAAATAGATGGCCTGCGAGAGGAGAGTAACTTTGGGGATATTTTCACCTATGTATACAAGTACTAACTGTACAGAGCACTCCAGTTAAAGTGAAATAAAGTATTTTTATTGGAAATAATACAGGGGATACGCTAGCATGCAAAACAGACATTCTTAAGAATCATACAAGGCTTTTGGAAAGAAAGGTAGGGAGGTTAGACAGACAGAGAGGTTTGGGAAGTTATTTAGACATCCATTCTGGTTTCTTTAGACACCTCCCATTTTTCTTCCTCAGTGGAATGGTTTGAAATTGTGCCTTCAGTATTTCACTTTTAAGAAACTCCCATCCAACATGAACTCGCTTCTCTTTTAGTATTCCTGACTATGGGATCGCACCCAGTAAGTTCCTAAGTTTACTGAAATCAACTATCTTAAAAGTCTAGAATGCATCTCTTACTATGCTTGGCTTCCCCTTTCCACTATATCAACAACTTCAGGAGAACATGGTCACTCCTACCTAAGGATCCCGCCACTTCCATCCCATTAACCAGGTCATCACTCTTGGTCAGGATCAGGTCTAAAATAGCCAGTCCCCCTTGTTGCCTCTTCCACCTTCAGGACAATGAAATTGCAAGGCAAATGAAGAATTTCTTGGACCTTATACTGTATTCTTGGCAGAGTTTGACTTCCAACAAATATCAGGACAGTTGAAATCTCCCATTATTAGGACTTTTTCAGACAAAGAAAAAACAACGCATCATTGATCGTGAGTAAAAATCTGCTAAATATAACGCTCAAATGTCCCAGCGGTACTGCAACAGTACCACTAGGGACGTGCGTCATGCGAAACAGACACCCTGCAGTGCTGCAGCCTCGCAACGTGGCGAGGTTGCTAGCGTTGTTTTTTCTTTGTCCGAAAAAGTCCTTAGTATATGTCTCCTTTCTGAATGTTTGGTCCTCTGTTCCAGGAAGGCATCATCTAAGTCCTCAATCCGCCTTGAGGGTATATAGTAGACCTTCACAATGACATCACTATTGTTTCTCTGCCCCTTAATCCCAGATGCTCTCAACCTGGTTTCCAGGATTTAAGTTATGGGTCTCTTCACAGCTGTAAACATTCTTGTTTATTATTATGAGGTGCATCCTATTCCTCCTCCTTTCCTGTTTGGTCTATTTCTCTGCAATAAGTTATACCCTTCTATTACTACATTCCAATCATGAGAGTAATCCCACCAAGTTTTAGTGATGCCTATTATTTCATATTTGCTTTGCTGTGTTAAGAGTTCAAGTTCATCTTTTTTTATTTCCCATGCTCTGTGCATTAGTGTAGAGACATCTGAGACCATGGGTCAGCTGCTTATTTAAGTTTTTTCCCCCCTTCCCACTGTTGGATTCTTGTACTATTCACCCAGGTCTCTCGATAATATTTAGGCTATTATCTCCAGCACTTGGTGAGCTCCTACACTCAAGAATACAGTCTCCTTCCTCCACATTACTCAGTTTAAAACCCTCCTGATCAGGTTTGTGAGACTCTCAGCAAAAATGTTTCTGACAACTGCTGTGAGGTGCAACCCATCCCTTGCCAGAAGTCCATCTTCATGAAATCACAGACCATGGTCCAAGAAGCCAAATCATTCCCAGTGGCACCATGTGCAGAACCATCTCCATTATTCTTCTCTCCCTTCCTGGGCCATGTCCTTCAACTGGGAGGAGTGAAGAAATGACAACCTATACATCAAGATCCTTCAGCTTCCTACCCCGAACAGTGTAATCCCATTTTATATCCTGAAGGCTATGCTTTGTAGTGTCATTGAAGGAAGGAATAACGGTCAGTGGGCTTGATGAGTCTTGTCAGCCTCTCTGTTACATAATGGATTTTTGCCCCAGGGATGTAGCACAACTCTGGAGACATCCTGTCAGGCCCGCAAATCACTGCTTCTATTCCCTTCAGCAGGGACTCCCCTACCACCACCATATGTCTCTTCTGAGGACTGAAAGGGGCCATTCCGTGTGCTGAATCATCCAAGGTTACCTGCACATTCAATAATAATAATAATAATAATAATAATAATAATACAAATGTGTATTAAGAGCCATCAATTGTAAATAAAACACTCACCAACACAAATAAAATTTTACTGGCAGGGTTTCCTTGCAGAAACAATGTCTATGAAAATGTTTGGCCCTTGCTTCTATAATTACTCCACAACTATCATAGAGAAACTGGATCACTTAGATATGCAGCATGCTGAATGGTGTCACCAACTTTGCATCCCCCCATTTAAACTCTGGCCAGAGACTCTGGCCAGAAGGAAGACTAGCCTAGTCCTTGTCAGAGACAGCATCTGTCAGCTAGAAAGGGCACCAGGTGACTTGAGCAGAGATTGCACAGAATTAATAGCAAAGGCAAAAATCCCAGGACAAGGTCATGGTCCATTAAGACTGAAGAGCAAGCTGCATATTGGCCAAGAAAAAGCAGGAAATAAATATGGGATGGAGAAAGGCAGCAACCTTTGCCTTTTCTATCTCCAATTCAAATGTAAATGTCCATTAGCTAGAAAGAACTTGTCTGCTTCTCACCTTGCATTTGCCAAAACTTCACTAGCATGCACAGAATATAAAATAGACTCAGAGGTACTCTGAGTTTTAGGTAAAAAAATGCCCCAAATATATCTGGCATCAAGTACATGGTGAACCTTTGTGTGACTGCACCCAGATCAGATGTTGTCTTTAATCTATTAATTAATAAACTATTAAATTTCATATATATATATATATATATATATATATATATATATTCTTGACACATTATAACTACACTCCAACACAGATTCATTGGCATTTATACCTTGTAATCTCAAGTGTAATAAGTATGCTTAACTGTGCTGGATTTCAGCCAAAAAAGTATAATTAAAAACTCAGAGCAGTTCCTTCCTTCATATCGTGTTTCTACACTACTGATAACTGCCTGACAAAAAATTTAAAAAATGCAAGTAGCCAAGCAAAATCAAGGTGTGGTCAAGATGTCAATGGTTATTAATGAGGAAGAACATACGATCTATGAGAGACTCTAGTAGTTTGCTTTTGCCTAAACTTACTGAGAAGGGCAGATTCCACCCTTCTTCTTCTCTCCCTACACTGAGTGTAAACTACTTATGTGTGTTTAACTCGGTTTGTAGCAACTGAAGTAATCTCAGCAGAAAGGAGGAGAAGGAAAAAGAAACTGGGGCATTTCAGAAGCATCTGACAAAGTGGACCAACAGAGAATTAATTGGGACTATCCCTCCCAAATTGGGATCCTAGAATCCTAGACTCTTACGAGATTATCACACCAAGCTTCTAGCATGCAGCAATCACGTTAGTAAAGCAAACGGAAACATACCAATATTGAAGCAATTCTCATTGCACTTCTGCTTCAATACCCATATGTTTCAATTTGCTTCATTAACGTGGCAGGAGGACAGGGGAAAGAAAAGAGATAGATGGGGTGGAAGGGGAAATAGATTGGGCAGTCAAGGGAGGAGGAAATACATTGGGCAGATGAGGCAAGTGGGAATTAGTGAGACTGGACAGGCGAGGGGATGGGAAATAGTGAGATTTGGCAGGTGGGGTGGAAATAGATTGGGCAGGTGAGCGAATGGAAAATAGTGAGATCAGGCAGGCAAGGGAGGTGGGAAATAGTGAGATTGGGCAGGTGAGGGGGTGGGGAAATATTGAGATCGGGAAGGTGAGTGGGTGGGAAATAAAATGGGCAGGTACTGGGGGAAGATAGTCAAATCTGGCAGCAGCAGGGTGGGCAGGGGAGAAAAGAGACAGATGGAGTGGGAAAGGGAATATATTGGGCAGGTGAAGGGATGGAAGAAATAATCAGATGGGACAGGTGGAAGGAAAAACATGCCTATTCACCCTATGGGACTGCCGCTATTGGAACTGAAGCAGAGAGGACATATTGTATAGAGGAATTAATGGAAACTATTAAGGGCCTATTGATGGGTTTTGCCTGTCAATGAAAAGGTGCCCTCCAGCAACGGTTTCACTCCAAATTGGCAACAGCACAGACACAACATTGTGCAATAAAGAACAACCACATATGTTATTATCCTGCTCTAGTACCACTGGTAAAGCCTGGCATGATAATCTCCATAGAATCATAGATTTGGAAGAGACCCCAAGGGCCATCCATTCCAATCTTCTGCCTTGCAGGACTACACAATCAAAGCACCCACAACAGATGGCCATCCAACCTCTCTTTAAAAGCCTCCAAAGAAGGAAATGCCACCACACAATGAGGCAATGAATTCCACTGCCGAACAGCTCTTGCCATTGGAAGGCATGACAAAACAGGAGGCCTCTGTAACTGATTTAAAGGTGAATTGCTACTTCTAGAGTGGCAATTCACCTTCCATTTTTGGCCAGAAAAATGGCAGTCTGGAATCTGGTGAGGCTGAGAGCCATAAGAAAAGCATTAGGCCCACATGTGGCCCCAGGACCCTATTTTACCTATGCCTGGGTTAAAAGGAGAGGAGGGATAAGAGGCTGAATTCAATCAAGGAGAGGAAATCCATGAGCAAGGCACTGACTGTTCTTCAAGGCTTCTCAGCCAAAGAGCTCTAGTGCCTCACCAACTACAAACCAGAAGACTCCATAGGAAGCAAGTATTGCTGTTAAAGCAGAATCATAGTGCTTTGATTCTGTAGTGTGAAAAGACCTCTGGCCACCAACTTTCTTACTGCAGACAGTTCACTGAGGGACAGTTTTGATTGTGAGCCTAGGGTGTGGGACAGTTTACTGATATGTGGACACTTTGTTAGTATGCCCTACTGCTTCACACCTACTATCCCCACAGAAACTCTTCACCCCACCCCACAGAATCTCGTAATTGGAAAAACCAGCACTTTTCAGGGTCAGGTTGACTGCGGCAAACCAAAGGTCAGTTGGAGATTACAATGACCTGTGAAATGTCTTAAAACATAGTGGCAAGAGAGCTCATATTAGGACTGTGCAGAAGCCCCTCAGTAAACACAGTCACTAAGGAGGTATGTGCTAATCCTTTCTTCCAGCCCTGGACATCTCAGCAATGATTCGATCAAACAATTAAGTGACCATTTGCAAATCTATTCCTATGGAAATCTTTCCTATTCCCATTCCTGTTCAACCTTGCGAGGTTGTCGCAAGTCAGTCAATTTCTATCTCCCAGCCATTAACGCAATCAGTTGAGTTTTGGTTTCCTTTGTCTATCCCATGGGAAAGCCATCCAGGCTTTGTCAAAACTACTGTATGCCTTCAGGATATGAAATAGGGTATAAATATTAGTCCTCTAACAATAGTAAAGTGTGCCACAGTGGACGAACCCAGCCATTCTCTTTCTTGGCACACCCCAGATCGGAATCTCCTGTGCCACCCTCAGACACCTGTCTGAATATCTTCACTGTACAGAACTCTTCACTTCAAGACTGGTAACTATCGCCCTATATTCCTGAATATTTCCTTCTATCTAATCTCTCTACCTTATTCTGCTATAGCCCTGTGTGGTTCTGAAGCACATGTGTCCTGTGTGAGTGCACTTGGTGTTATTCCAATAAAATACTTTATTTCACTTTAACTGGAGTGCTCTCTACAGTTAGTACTGGTATATAGAGGTTAAAAACCTCCCCAAAGTTATCCTCCTCTTGCAGGCTTCTGTCTGAGCTAATAATTCCCCCAAATAATAATAGAGATTTTGGCATCATGGGTGGGGCTCTAAAGCACCCTCTCACCTCTTTGGTAACAACTTTCCAGTGCTGAAAGGATTATGTGCCTTATTTTGGATCAAGGATGTGTCTGAAGAGAAGGGAGGGAAGCAGATCTGCTGCTAGTTTTGAAAGGCAGGAGGAAGAATGATGCTGAAGGGGTAATAGATCCTTGAGACACTCCATTGTTTCCTTCCCACTGTTATGCAAACTAACCATTTATTCCTATTTTCTGGGTTTTAATCTTTACCTCATGGGTGAGAATCTTGTGGCTCATGGGCTGTAAGTGGCCCTTTGGCAGGTCCAACATAGCCCTTGCCCCTACCAACCCACTTCAAGCTCTGGCACCTTTCCCCATATTTTTTTGACTCAAGAAATCCTGTTTGGCAACTCCCCAAGATTTAAAGGACTCCTTTATAAGACTGCTACAATGCTACATGCTATTTCAGGGGGTTCTTCACCCTGAAACAGCCAACGCTTTCCAAAAATGGCCTGAAAGATGAGCAGAATGAGTGATGGATCACCACTCTCACAGGCCCAAAATGGCAGCCATAATGAAGTATCATGTCCCTCCTGAAGAACCAGAAATGGGATGATGTGGCTCTCTGAGCTCTGGAGTGTGTTTACATCACCTTTGTCTTGTTACTTCTCCATAAAAAGACTTCTCCTCTTATTTGTATATGCTTTTTTATTCAAGAATGTTTGGTGAGATTTTGAATTTTAAAGATCTTGAATAAGACAAAAGAGCTGGAAGTTTAACTGATTTTATGTATGAATAAGGGGGAAATGGTTTATGAAGAGAGATGATGTCACCAATTTGATAAGATGGAAGTCTGTTGAATGTTTTATGTGATTGTAAGATGTTTTGTGTGTGTATTTGGGTGAAGGTATAATGTATAATATGAGTGTATAAGAGGTTTAATATGTTTTAAGTGTTTGTAGTGTGCAATTTCCTCTCCATTGACGCCCCCTTGTCGTGGGAGAGAGGCTTGCGTACCCTAATGATGTTTTGAGCTATGCTGGCGGTGGCATAATAGCCACTGGTAGGGTCTCCCATGCCAGACAGGTCAAAACCGAAGGGTCTGACAAAGAGCGTCAAAGGGCAGGATGGGCTCTCTAGCCTTGTGGCAACCGTCCTAGGAGAAGGAAAACTCTAATCCCAAACCCGGGCAGATGGTGCTCGTCCAACCCTGTAAGGTCAACCATCTAAGAGAAGGAAACTCTAATCAAACCTACGGCCCGAGGACCTCACTGCCACGTCCATGCTTGCAAGGCCACGGCAGATGAATCTCTGGTTTAAAGGGTGAGGCCAGTTCTGTGCACGCTGCGCTCCACCAGAAAAATCCATTGCACAGGCTCGAAGGACAAATCCATTTCCAAAAAAGCCCTGTAGCGACTGGCGAGGGACGAAACCGGCAGGTGTAAAGATGCACTGGAAGCCGCAACCCCAACCCTGCATGCAGGCGGTTCAGGACATTGGTCGCTCAAGCCTGACCCGGGAGATGACAGTCTTGTTCGGCAGCATCCTGAGTGTGCAATTTGTACAGTATATGTGAAACAAGTAATAATAACAATAAATATATATATTAAGAAAAAGAATCTTTGGTGAAGGACTTTGTCAAAAAGGGTTTTGAACATCCAAGTAGGAATGAGAGGTGGAATTTAGTAAGGGAGGGGTTCACCCCTCTGAGACATCCATTTCAGCTTCTTATCCAGCATAGCTGCTGGGCTTTCTTTCAAAAGCACTACAGATTGTAATGTGTAATAAAATATTAAATAGTTCCCTTTATACAGCTGCCCCTCCACATTCGCTGGGGCTAGGGACACAGGACCCCTGTGAAAGCGAAAAAAACATGAATATCTCTAGCCCCCCACCAACCATATTTAACACACACAAAAGTATGATCTGCGGATTCAACCCTCTACAGATGCTTTCAAGGTGGTGGGATTCCTTTGCAAGGCAGAATCGGGCAGCTGCCAGGGCTTGACGCCATCTCCTTTGCTGCCCTACGCCATTTTTATTAGGGACTTACATGCCTTGCCACACATTCGCAGTCCCTCTTAGGTCCTGTCTATATGGGAGGGGGGATTATGAACACGTTTGAAAAAGCAGGCATTCGCAATGATGCAACCTGTCTTCATGGTCAAAAGAGCTCCCCTAAACTCCGCATGACTCCCTAGCAAGATGGCGGCCGTGAGTGATTTACTCGCAATTTTAAGTCTGCCACTGCCAATTAAAAAAAGAAAAGTTTCCCATGGTGTGCACATGCAATATTTCGTATTTTAAAGAAAGAAAAAGAAAAAAAGATCGTCTTACCAGACCCTCGCTTAACTGAAAATCCAACATGGTGGCAACAGCTGCTTTCCCTGTTTGCCAGCCCTGCATCCATGTTCATCCAGCCAATCAGATTGTGCTGCCTGTTTGTATCTGCATGAATGCAACTGTCCAAACAATCGCACATCCACATGTCATATGGAGCTTTTTAGGAAACCTGGACAAAACCCTGGATGTTATGTACATGGACTTTGTGGTGGTTTTGGCTGCCCCGCTTCCTAATGGCACATATTTGTGCAAATATCCGTATGAATGGATCACCTTCTGTTTGCATCCCGTTCATATTATTTTCACTGTTTAGACAGGCCCTGACAGTCTTGTGAGGATTGCAATCCCTATTAAAAATGACATAGGGCCACAGCGGAGGTGGCAGCAAATAATCTGCAAATAATCAAATCCACAAAAGTTAAACCCACAAATGTGTAGGTCCTGCTGTATATTTAAATCATTTTTTTCTCTTTTCTGTAGATGAAAAGGACCTCGGCACATCTTACAGATAGCAAAACAACAACGATGAGCCTGTCTCTGCCTGCAGGGTCACCGCCTTAGAAACTCAGAAGAAAAGAGCATGGAGGAAGGAAGATCAAAACAAACAAATTTCAGCATCAGTTCTTTAAGTTCAGTAGTAGATGATCAGCTGGAATTCATTATGAATTAATTGTCAATTAAAAATTAAGGATTATGCATTTTTCAATCCAGCACTGCAATTTTCCTTTTGACAGCTATGATTTTGAACACTTAGAGTCATTTTTTAAAGGCTACGCAGTAGGGGAGTTTGGCTATAACATTAACTAAGGAATTGACAGGCATTTAAGAGGGCTGCTTATTTGAAGAGTGAAAAGCTCCTGCATGTTAAATCATTTCAAAATCCAGAAATGTGCTTTATGCAGAGGTGGGGGCCAAGGACCTCATAGGGACAACATCACAAACTAGCACAAAAGATGTGGCTTTTAAACATGACATTTCTTTGGTTTTGCTTTTACATCAATGCAAAATGAAAGCTTATTAATCTTTTGCACTACCGTGGTTGTGGTTCTCCCACTGTTATGCCAGACAATATGGTTTTGATTGCTTTTGCTTCCTGCCAAGCCTTCCAACTGTAAAAATTAAAAAATAAAATGCCTATTCCAAAATGAAAATAGGTATATGAGAGACAATACCGGGGACAAGTGTATTGGGTGAGTTAAAAAAAATCTGGGGTAATTAGGGACTAGTGCCTAGGAAGGAAATAAATGGTGGCTGTGGATAAAAGCTTTGATTAGCATGGCAGGACTAGAAAATGCTGAAAATAATTGCTACAAAGCACAAGGACTAAGCAAAGATTGAGAAAATAACTCAGGAATGGCTAAAGTGTTTCAGGCAAATAGAGAGGCTTTCCATTTATATGAAGACTCTATGGGGTCTTTTCACCCAATGAAGAAACAAATGTAAAATATTTTCTGTAACAGGTGCAGTAAATAGTAAAGAGTACCTAATCTGGCTGCTTTCTCCTATTATTTCCTGTTGCTATAAAGATTATTACATGCTTTGACCTGTAGGTAATGAAGCAAGAAAGAGAGGGGCATAGCCAGAAGTAGATGGCAACAGCTAATTTCACGATAAATTAAACGGCAAGAGATGCTATACTCATTATATGACTCATGTTGCTAGAAAAAGACAAGGGTGCTTTCAAATTTACAGTTGCCAATTTTTTTTAAAAAAGTTGTCTCTGGAAAAGAAAAGAAGGTTGGACAAGGGGTATCTAAGAGTGAGTTTTATGTACAACTTCCCTGTGGAATACATAATTGTGTTGTTTTTTTACACTGGTGTACCAAACGGTGTCCTAAGGTTCCTGAGCTGAAAGGGGCTTTCAAAGAGAGCTGGTGTGGTGTAGTGGTTAAAATTTGGACTGAGATTTGGCAGAAATAGTTTGGCAGAAATCAAGTCCACACTAGATTACTGTAATGCGCTCTACTTTTTTCCTGCATGGCAGGGGGTTGGTCTGGATGGCCCTTGTGGTCTCCTCCAACTCTATGATTCTATGGCCCTGTCTACATGATGAAAAAGTCCGTACAGCGTCTTGAAGTGAAGAGTTCAATAATGTGTACATATGGCTGTTCGGATACATTCGTGTCTTTCGGAAGGGGAGCTAGCAAATCCCCCGTAAAGTCCATGAATTCGGAGTTCGGGAGAAATAGTGGATCTCAACAAAAAATACGTACAATCATTCGAATATTCGATTCGATCATTTGTACACTCCCGTTCGCACACATATGAACAGGCAGTGTAATCTGATTGGCTGGCCGAGCAGAGGGGGTGGGGTTAGCAAAGAGGGGAATTGGGAGCAGCCGCCATGTTGGATTCCCGGTTAAGCGAGAATCCGGTAAGTCTATGAAACTGGCATTTTTATGTTTCTTCTTTTTTTATTTTATGTTGTACATACGGAAAAGCGACCGTCTGCATCACAGGAAGCTTTTTAAATTAAAAAAAAAAGTGGCAGATTTAAAGCCACCGCTTGGATTGCTTGCTCCAGCCAGCTGGGCAAGGGGGGTCATACAGAGTTTGAGGGGGGTAGAATATTGTGTAGGTAGATCGTATGTATTCAAATGGCTGCGTTTTCAAATTTTTTACCCCTCAAACGGATTTTTTTTTCCATCATGTAGACGGGGCCTATGATTCTGATTCTACATGGGGCTGCCTTTGAAAAGGGCTCAGAAACTTCCATTGGCCCAAAGAGCTGCAGCCAGATTGCTGACTGGACTGATGTCTACAGGAAACATACAACTCCCTTGTTGCAACAGCTCAACTGGCTGCTGGTCCATTTGCAGGCACAATTCAAAGTGGGAGTGATGACCTATAAAACCCTATACAGGCTGGGTCCAGGCTATTTGAAGGGCTGTATCTCTTTTTATGAGCCCATCAGAGGCCCTTCTCTCTGTCCCACCACCTTCTCTGGCTTGTTTGGTGGGAACAAATGAAAAGCCTTCTTGGTGGCTGCTCTCAGTTTTTAGAACCCCTTCCCTAGGGAATTAGAATGGTCTCCTCCTTGTTCTCCTTCCATCAGCAACTGAAAACATTCTTGCACCACCAGGCTTTTAGAAACTGACTGGGATGGGCCTTTAATGATGTGCTGTGTTATGGTTTGTATTGTTTTTCTTAATGAATCTTATTTAATGCATTTAATGTTTTAACTTTATTGTTTAATTGCCTTTTAAATAACTTATATTTAAACTTGTATTAAGGTATTGTATAGTTTTTAATCTGTATTGCTTTTAAATATGTTTTTAGCTGCTTTGGGTCCCATTATTGGGAGAAAGGCAGGATATAAATTAATAAAATCATCATCATCATCATCATCTATTAAATCCATTAAGTAACCTTGGATACAGGGCTGTGGAGTCAGTATGCCAAACTTTTGACTCCGCCTCCTATTCCAACTCCTATTTTTCTACAGTTCTGGCTCCTTCATAAATGGCAAGTATATATTAATTAGTAATTACAAATTTACTATAGTAAAATGGTAGCACAAAGCATTTCATGAATCATCAAGCTACTTAGACTGATAGAATATAAAATATATTTAAAGACATATGGGAAGTAATTGAGCTTATTCATTACAAACAGAAAGGGCAAATGAAAAATAAGAATACAAAATAAGGATATGGAAATAATTAGAAGAATGAAATATGAAAACTACTGTGTATTTCTGTAAAAAATGATGTATTGTTTATTATCAACATCCCTTTCTATACAATGATGATGGAGACATATTTTTCATTTTTTAGGGTTTTCTTTTAGTTTTAGAAAGTCTTGAAGAGAAACGACAACACAGAAAGAATCACAACCCAAAAACATCACCGAAGGAGACCTTCTGCTGTGCTCTCTGCAACTGGACTTGTTTATCTTGGATTGGCCGTTTTAGTCATCAGCGTGTTTGTAGAAAGCGCGGGATGAGTCCTTCCTGAATCTTCGTTTGCGAAGAAAAGCCAGAGAGAGAGAGAAAGTTATAATGAAGATTCAGAAGACTGTAAATGTAACAATTTATTTTTAATGCATAAAAATAAAGACAAATATATTTAAGTATAAAATATAACTACAAAATGATATATTTACTATATATTATTATAATATTATAAGTTTTTATTTTGAAACCAGAGTTGGCATGGGTACATTTCTACCAACTCCACCCCAAAATTGCTTCCACCTTCAATGCCACAACCTCACTTGGACAGTTGCTCCCAACCTAACCTACTTCACAGGGCTGATGTGAAGGTAAAGAAGGGAGGAGAAAGGCAATACACTCTGGTTTGAGTGCACTCAAGGAAAGGTGGGTAGGAACTTGTAGATGAAGATGATAAACAGTCCAGCTCCTTACTACCAAGCAAGATTATTTTAATCTTCTGATTTTTTGCTTCCCCCTGCCCCCACTGTTCTGTGTGCATGGGGCCAGAGAAACTGCAGCAGCAAGGTCAGTGGCTTTATTTTTTAATCCAGCAAATTATGGGCAATCTAGCCATTCACCCATCAGTAGAGGAAAACTAATAAGATACCCAGAGACTTAATATAATAATAATACAACCATGTGCTTGTAGTAACAGACAGCTAGAAAACAGGTCACTGCTACCTAATGGCCATTAGAATCATAATTATCTTACATAGCAATGTCAGTTTGCAGACTGGGTCTGAGAAATACAACACTATTAATTATAGATAATGAAGCCACAGGCTCCTTGTTAGTCCTTCATTTGTTTGTTTTAAAAGCATACTTGCAGCCTCCAAAAGATATCACTGGTTTAAAACTTCCTCAGTCATTGTAGTTCTTCCTCTACACAATAGGGATGATATCAGTCTGTATAAAAGAATATCAAAGAAGCCATGCAGGATCATCAGACCAATGGCATATCTAGTGCAGTATTTCTTTCATTGCAGCAGGGCCGGTTTAAGGAATTTTGGGGCCCCCTGCAATGCTTTATTTTGGGGCCCCCATATGTTTATCTCAGGTCAATGTAACCTAACCTATTCACCGTACAGGATGCTCAGATTACAGTAGGACCCATGTATCCATGGATTCATTATCCATGGGACACAAAACAGCACACCTACCATAGAGTCTTCCTAGAAAATGTGTCCTCCCTAGCCGTCTTCTAGGCCCTCCAAGGCAACTCTATGGTATTTTAAACCAGAAGTCCCATTATTTTCAATGGCGTTCACTATTATTCATGGTTTTCAGAATCCTCGCCCCCCCCCAGACCAATCCCCAGTGGATAAGAGGGGCCTACTGTAATTAAATGAATAAATATGAGGAACGTCTTAGGGAGCTGGGCATGCTTAGCCTGGAGAAGAGACGGTTGAGAGGTGACGTGATAGCCATGTTTAAATATTTGAAGGCTGTCATACTGAGGAAGGAGCATGCTTGTTTTCGGCTGCTCCAGAGACTAGGACATGGAGCTATGGGTTCAAACTGCAGGAAAAGAGATTCCACCTGAATATTAGGAAGAACCTCCTGATAGTATGAGCTGTTCGGAAGTGGAATACACTGCCTTGGAGTGTGGTGGAGTCTCCTTCTTTGGCTTTTTTTAAACATAGGTTGGATGGCCATCTGCCAGGAATGCTTGGATTGTGTGTTCCTGGAGGGCAGAAGCTGATCAGATGGGATGGCTGTTGGGATCCCTTCCAGCCCTATGATTCTATGATTCTAGGATGCATTCAGAGCCTGGGAAAGTTACTCTTGGATTACACCTTCCAGAATCCCCCTGCCAGCAACCTTCTCAAGGTCTGGTTGCATTGTTCCTTTCCAGCATTCTCTAGCCCAGTGGTTCTTAACTTGGGGTCTGCAATGTCCTCACAGGGGGTCCACAAAGGCTTGAAGGCTACTTGGCCCAACCTCCTCCCTGTAGTGGACCAGCCACGTGACAGGAACCAAGGCAAAGGCTGGCTGGCTTGGCCTGCACATTGCCATTCAATCCACTCCAGCCACGGACTTGCCGGAAGCAGCAAGAGTGCCTCTGAGGGAAAGTTTAATGGATGGTGTAATTGTATTGTTGTTGTTGTTGTTAGTTATTATTATTTTAAAAAATTATTATTAGCTATTATTATTAGGGTTTTGAATCTTGAGTTAAATCTTCGGGCAACAAAAGATATTTAAAGGGGGTCCCTGGTAAAGAAAAGGTTAAGAATCAGTGCTCTAGGCCAATGTCTCTCACATAACACTAATGGGATACTGGTGTTTTAGTGACAACAATAAAACCATTGTTCCTAGTAATATTACTCCAAATTTTATTTATATTCTTTATATTCTTCTGTTAAAAGAGCTAGAGTGTTGTAGAAGTTTAGCATTGCACTATGACTATGGAGACCAGGGTCTGAATCCTTACTCAGCCATGAATACCCACTGGCTGACCTTGGGCAAGTCACACTCTCTCAGCCTCAAAGGAAGTCAAAGGCAGACCCCCTTTGAACAAACCTTGCCTAGAAAACCCCATGGTAGGTTCGCTTTAGTCAGAAATGACTTGAAGGTACACAGGCAAACACACACAAATTTCTTTTGCAGACTGAACTCAATTGGTAGTAAGGGGAGGAAGCTGAAGAAGACCAAGGGGGAAAGGGAGGCGAGAAGAACCAGGACATGTTAAGAGTAGCAGGAAGGATGGACTGGAGGGGATTTATGTGGAAAGAAGGAAGGAAGGAAGGAAGGAAGGAAGAAAGGAAGAAACCCTTTCTGAGGGAAAGAGACAACCCTCACATTCCCCCTCTCTCTCATACACACACACTTACCCCTCTCCGACATGCCTGACTGGCTTCCTTTTGCAGCAGCAAACTCCCTCCAGCTTCTGCCACGGAGGGCTGCTGCTTCTTTCTCTTTCTCTTTCTAGTTTGGGAGACACTGGTTTTTTGTTTGTTTGTTTTTTAAAAAAAGCTAGCAGGAAGTTTTTGGAGGAGGAGGGTAGGAGGGGGCTACAAAGCAGCGGCACCTCCTGGCTGTTTCCTGGCTGTCTCCTTTGTCAGATAAGGAAGTCAGCAGGGGGCCCCCTTGACCTTGGGCCCCCCTGCCAATGCTGATTTGGCAGACTGGTTAAACTGGCCCTGCATTGCAGTGGCCTTGTTGTCTGTGAAAAGTCCAAAAGCATGGTATGAATGCAACTGCACTATTCTATGCTTATGTCTGCCAGTAATTGATATATAGAGGAATATTTTTTCTGGTATGGGAGAAAATATACCGTATATTCCGGCGTATAAGACGACTTTTGAGCACTCAAAAGTGCCCTCCAAAATGGACAGTCGTCTTATACGCCGGATACACTTTGCTTCACCTGCCTGCCTATCTCCTGCCTCTTCGCAAACGGAGCGAAGAGGCAGGAGATCGGGCAGGGGGTGAAGCAAAGTGCTCCTCCCTGCCACCCGCCCACCCCCCGCGCTTCCACCCCCCCTCCCGAAAGGCGCGGAACCGCGGCTTTGGGGGGGGTGGCTAGGAAGCCCCCTCCTCCCTTCCCCCACCCACTCCCCGTGCATCAACCCCCCTCCCTGAAAGCAGCGGAACCGCGGCTTTCAGGGAGGGGGGTGGCGGAGAAGCCCCCTCCTCCCTTCCCCCCGCCCACCACCCCCGCTCGCCCACCCCCCTCCCTGAAAGCAGCGGAACCCGCTGCTTTCAGGGAGGGGGGGCGGAGAAGCCCCCTCCGTCCCTTCCCCCCGCCCACCCCCCTGCTCGCCCACCCCCCTCCCTGAAAGCAGCGGAACCCGCTGCTTTCAGGGAGGGGGGGCGGAGAAGCCCCCTCCATCCCTTCCCCCCCGCCCAACCCCCGCTCGTCCACCCCCCTCCCTGAAAGCAGCGGAACCGCTGCTTTCAGGGAGGGGGGGCGGAGAAGCCCCCTCCGTCCCTTCCCCCCCGCCCACCCCCCGCTCGCCCACCCCCCTCCCTGAAAGCAGCGGAACCCGCTGCTTTCAGGGAGGGGGGGGCGGAGAAGCCCCCTCCTCCCTTCCCCCCGCCCACCCCCCCTGCTCGCCCACCCCCCTCCCTGAAAGCAGCGGAATAGCTGCTTTCAGGGAGGGGGGGCGGAGAAGCCCCCTCCGTCCCTTCCCCCCGCCCACCCCCCCCGCTCGCCCACCCCCCTCCCTGAAAGCAGCGGAACCGCTGCTTTCAGGGAGGGGGGGCGGAGAAGCCCCCTCCGTCCCTTCCCCCCACCCACCCCCGCTCGCCCACCCCCCTCCCTGAAAGCAGCGGAACCGCTGTTTTCAGGGAGGGGGGGCGGAGAAGCCCCCTCCGTCCCTTCCCCCCGCCCACCCCCCCGCTCGCCCACCCCCTCCCTGAAAGCAGCGGAATCGCTGCTTTCAGGGAGGGGGGGGCGGAGAAGCCCCCTCCGTCCCTTCCCCCCGCCCACCCCCCCGCTCGCCCACCCCCCTCCCTGAAAGCAGCGGACTATCCCAATTCATCCTCCACTGTCCTGCAGTTTCAGCTGCTTTTAAAATGTCCCAATTTTTCTCTCTTCCTCCCACTTTCTTCCTTGGCCTCAGCTTATGTCATTTACTGCAAGTGGAGCTTGAAGTAGCTTGCACTCCATTAATTCAGCAGGGGAGAGAGGACAAGAGTGAGTGGAATCTTCTCCTTCCCAATAGGCTCAGGCAAAAGCAAATAGCTGAAGACTCTGGAGATTTTCAGACGCGATTTTCAGCAGGATATATTCCAAAACAGCTCCGTTTCTGCCGCGCGGCAGGGGAGCAGTTTCGGATGATGCCGTTCCTCTGCCGAACCCATCCGTGTCACTTCCGTGACAGAATGGAGGAAACTGCGTCATATTTCATTCACGATTGTTTCCCGTGAGTGGGATTTCCATGCCAAACATTTCTGGGTGCAATTGGGACAATGAGGTAAGTGACATACTTTTTTGTACCCTACCTGGGCTACTTGGTTTTTTTAAGTGTGTTTTTGTGCTTGCTGTCACTTATGTGTGTATTTTTCTTTTAAACTTTAAATTTCCCCTGCGCTCGTCATCTCACAAGAACGGCCTGGGATTTCAAACCAGGAAGTGAATGCAGCTCAGTGAGAGTTCAGTTCACTCCTGGGCTGCTGAGGGGGAGGGTGCTTTGCACAAACAAGGTAGGAGTGAAAAATTGGGTTATCGTGCCAGGATGGGGGCAGGAGAGGAGATTGTGAGACGGGGACGCTTTTTTTTTTTTTGTCCCCATCTGATAATCTCCTGGGAGCCAATCTTGGCTGAAAAACAGGATACAACTCTAGATGTTAGGTGGGTAGTAAAACTAGAACTAGACAAGGTATGGGTCCCATGTCAGGAGAAAGTCAGGATCTAATTTATATAATAAAGTCAGTCAGTCAGTCAGTCTTGGGTGAAGCCTAATATAATCTGGCAACCATAAGTGTGTGTAGGGAAGAACCATACATACATTCTGAACGTCACCTGCTTTTGATGCAGGTACACTAATGACCACTTTGTTGCTTACAATACAAAACACGTGAATTTGCATTCTCAAAATATTCCTCTGTGAATTTTGCTATTGAATATTCTTCTGAGATTATCTCAGTATTTGAATCCTCAATGAATATTCATCAAATATATGTAAAATCCCCCAAGGATTTTTTTTCATTAACAGTATTTGATAGCAGACACATGATAGCATTTAGTATCTGGCAATACCATAATTTGATAGTTGGCAACTTTGATTTAATTTGTTATATTTGATTTAAAGCCCACACTTTCTCATAGGAGTTCAGGGTGGCTAAGAGTCTAGATTAAAACACAATGTCCAGATCAGAAATGGCAAATATCTAAATAAAATATAAAAGTTACCTGTATCTGAAATAATCAGCTATAAATCTCTGCTAAAATAATTTATAAACAGAAAAAATTAAATGAAAGGAATAGAATCATAGAATCATAGAGTTGGAAGAGACCACAAGGGCCATCCAGTCCAACCTCCTGGCATAAAAGAATAAACAATCAAAGCATTCCTGACAGATGACCATCCATCCATACACCAAATACAGTAGAAACAGCACAATATAATATTGTACTGTACATTATAATACAACACAAAGTGAAACATGTGCCCAAATGTATTTTACAGGAGTGGGGAAAATGTAGCTCATGGGTTGCACTGCATGCAGTTGCCATACCTTCCAACTGTCCCAATCTGATAAGGACACTCCCAATTAATCCTCCATTATTCAGACTTTTTCAGCTGCTTTTAAATGTTCCAGTTTCTGAATCATCCCCTCCCCCATTTCCCCTCAGCTTACTTCAGTTGCTGCAAAATGAGTTCAAAATGCAAGGAGAGGAGGGAACAGAACCAAGCTCATGTAAAGCAAACTACTGGAGCCTCTCATAGATTATGTGTTCTTCCTCATTAATAACGTTTGCCATCTTGACCATACTCTGATGTTGCTTGACCAAACATGTTCAAATTTTTGTCTGTGAAATATTCGAAAGTATAGCAATTGCAAGGCTGTTCTTACTGCCTCCCAAAGCACCCCAGCTCCCCATTATTTTTACTAGAATTTTTTAAAAATAATCTCAAAATGTCTCTTATACCCTTTAAGGGCATAGGGAAGGGGCAATTTCATCATGTTTTTGCCTGACTGTTATAGGCTCAGGGGAGCCTTCCCCACAAATTCTGCAACAAAGACTTTTATCATATATGGACCAAGAAATTCAGATATCCAAGCTGGGTTCAAGAAAGAAAGGGGTACTAGGGATCATAAAGCAAACATACATCGGATCAGTGGCTCTTAACCTTTTCTTTACCAGGGACGCCCTTTAAATATCTTTTGTTGCCGTGGGCCTCCAAGACTTAACTTAAGATTTAAAACCCTGATAATAATAACAATAATATTAGTGATCACACTAATAATACAATTACACCATGCATTAAACTTTCCCTCAGAGGCACTGGAAGGGGAGGGAAGACTTTTCTCCTGCTTCTTCCTGCATGTTTGTGGCTAGAGTGGATTGATTCGCAATGTGCAGGACAAACCAGCCAGCCAGAATTTGCCTTGACTCCTATCACATGGCCACCCTACTGCAGGCAGGAGGTGGGCCCCCTGTGAGGACATCATGGACCCCTGGGGGTCCTCAGACAGTTTAAGAACTACTGCATTGGATCATGGAGCACATCAAAGAATTTCAGAAGAAAATCAGGCTATGCTTTATAGATTATAGCAAAGCCTTTGATTGTGTAGATCATTTTTTTAAAAACTATGCATTGCTCTTAAAGAAATGGGTATGCTACAACATTTGATTGTCCTGATGCATAACCTGTACTCAGGACAAGAAGCTACCATCAAGACAGAATATGGAGAAACAGAATAGTTTCCAATTGGCAAGGGGGTCAGCCAAGGCTGCATTTTATCACCCTCTCTAATTTGACTCTGAACACAAGGTATCATATGTAAAGTAGGATAAGAGGAAGGGGGTGTGAAAACTGAAGGAACATCAACAATCTAAGATATATACATGACACAATACTAGTAGCAAAAAATAGCAAAGACTTGGAATGATTACTGAAGTCAAGAAAGTGTGAAGAAAAGATTACAGTTGAACATTAAGAAAACAAGAATAATGACCACAGATTATCACATAATTTTAAAGTAGACAATTAAGACATTGAAATAGTTCTAGATTTTTCATGTCTTGGCTCAGTCATTACTCAGAACTGAGACTGCAGTTAAAAAATCGGAAAAAGATCAGGACTTGGAAGGGCAGCTATGAAGGAACTAGACAAGATTTTGAGTGCTAAAGATAGGATTGTCCATGCCATCATATTTCCTGTTGTATGTTTGTGAAAACTGGACAGTGAAGAAAGCTGATAGGAAGAAAATCAACTCATTTGAAATGTGCTGGAGAAGAGTTCTACAGCTACTGCGGACTGCTAAAAAGAGAAATAAATGGGCCCTAGAGCAAATCAAGTCTGAACTCTCCTTAGAAGCCAAGATGACTAAACTGAGACTGGTGTACTTTGGACATACGATGAGATGATTGTGGCTCACTAGAAAAGACAGTAATGCTTGGCAAGGTATAAGGCAGCAGGAGAAGAGGAAACCCACATTCCAGATGGATAGACACAATCAAGTAAGCCACAACCCTGAGTCTGCAAGACCTGAGCAGGACTGTCAATAATAGGGTGGCTTGGAGGCCTCTCATTCATAGAGTCGCCATAAATCAAAGTCAGCTTGAGGGCAGCTAACAACAAAAAAACTTAAAGCACAGTACTCATCAGTGGAGACAGTTGACACTTCAGCTGCTGGGTAGTAAAATGGCAAATGTTGACCTTAAAGAGGGAAAGGCCTTGCTTCACTTTCACTGATGTGCTCTTGTATCATCTTTAAGGAAACTTCATGAAAATGACTGCTGAACCAAATTTTATTTCCTGTCTAGAGAGTGGTTTGGTGCATTATTTTTCCTCCTCCTTTGAGAAAGCAGGCCACTTCACAGTTGCAAACAGCAAAGCAATTCGGCCAACAGAGAGCTTTGATGCTGCCAGTTCTTTAGTTTCCCATTCACTGCACAGTGAGCTGTATCTCATTCCTGCAGTGTAAAGTAGCCTGTATAGCCATACTTAGCAAAGTATAATATTTTAGATACCTCCAACCAATGAGCTAGAATTGCTAGTTTGAATCTACAGTACATTTGAAACTCAGACTCACTATTTTCTATTTCTTTTGGTATTCCAGTCCTTCATAAAAGTGGCCCCACGCAATTCCACTACTTGTCCAGTTTTCTTGCATTGCTCATCACACACACACACACACACCAAGTCCCTCCTTGATTCTAATATTTCTCCTGCATATATCATACCTCCCAACTGTCCTGGGGGTCGTTTACACAGGCAAATATTCTCTAAATATACCGCTAAGATAGCTCATAGTTCGCAAACGAAGCACTCTTTTTATCTTCTATATTGTCTATCTGTTCTCTTTGTACTTTTGCTAAAAATTCCTTTGCTTTAATTGTAGAATTTATCACCACCGTCTTATATTTGTAAGTGAAAGTTATTCCCTCAATTTTAGTCCACTTATATTGAATCTCTTTTTTCCTGAGTACCTGGGTCAAAAAATTATATTCCCTCCTCTTTTTTAATACTTGAAGCGGTATATCCCTAAATATCTTGACTTCTTCTATGATTAGGCTTTGTTTATAACTTTTTTGTATGACCATGTCTTTAACTCTTTCCCTCAAGAAATATATTACTATATCCCTTGGAAGCTTTTTCTTCCTTGCTATCCAGGAATTCTATAAAGTTTGTCCACCTCCACATCAAGTTGTCCCGGTGTCCACCCAATATACTCTGCTAAAACAGGAATAATTCCTGTCACTAAATCTTCACTTCATTGTTCCAATAACCCTCTTATTTTCATACACTTCGCTCTATTTCTAGTTTCTTGTATTATTCTCTGGTAATTTCCTTGTTCTGCTTGCTTTTCCAACTGTTTGGTTCTTGTTTCTTTATTTCCAGTTTTAATTTTTAATTCTTGTAATTCATTGATTATTTTTGTTATATCTTTTGTAGCCGCTTCCAATTGAGAGCCGAATTTATCCAATTGTTTTTGTAAGTCTAACCTTATGTCTCCCTTTAAATCTTTCATCTCTGTTTTTAATTCTTTACTCAATTTTTTAAATCATTTAGTAGCATTTGATTTGTATCTACTAACTTTGTTGCCATATCTATAGATGATCTCCTTGTTGTCTGTGTTTGAGATTGTGCCTGTGCTAAATTTTTCCTCGTAATTGGCATACTCCCTTAATACACTGTATCTTTGTATCGTATAATTCTTTAGCCTTTTTGTTTAATTTTTATTCATTTTAATTCCTCAGACTCCTTTCTCTTCGTATTGGTATGTGCTGTATCCCACAAATCCACTTATTTGGTATTATATCTCTAATTGCTTTTCTGTCTTTTCTTTTTTCCTTTCTCCCGTTAACCAAATAATAAGTTCACGAATTCCTCTCAGCCTTGACAACAATCTCTATCTCCTACAAGTTAGGTATCAGGTCCCCTTTTCCAACCCAGTCTTTTATTTCTCACTGTTCATTAACCTCTTCCTTCTTTTAACCATAACATTTTCCAATACTTTATAATATCTATCTTTCCACCCCTCCTTTTCACTTATGGGTTTTTTTTAATTGTTTATTATTTTTTTCTCATTTCCCCCCCAATATTGTATTATTCCTTTACCTCTTCCTTCTCTTTCTTGTTTTACTTTTACTATTGTGAGAACCCAAATTTTCCTTTCAATACAATTATAGAAATTATACCATTACTGTATACAATTATACAAATTATACCATATAACTTCCAGTTAATTTTTAACCCCCTTTTGCTCCTTTCCCTTTCTCTTCTCTTCTCTTCCTCTCTTTTCTTGTCTTCTTTACCCTCTTAGGTCCTTCTTCTTCACTTCTGATTCTGTTATAACCCTTCTTCAACTCTTTAAGTCCTTGCCACTTATTTCTTCTGTTTTGACTTCTCTAGTATTTTCTCCATCACTTTTTCCTTTCTTTTCTTATAATTTCTTTGAATTGTCTTAGCCACAAATTTTATAGTCCTTAATGTCTCTCTTTTCAACTTTTTCTACACATATTCGCCATACGCTCCCTCCTGCTTCCTCCTCTTTTAATTTGCCACCTCTGCTTTACACCGCTTCACTTCGCGCTGGCCCTTTAAAACTGGCTTCTCTGTTCGATTGTTTCTTTCCTTTCCTTTTCTTTTGTTTTTTCCCCTTTTTTTCTTTCCTTTGATTTGTCTTAATTTTAATACTCCTTAATATCTTTCTTTTAATGTTTTCCTTAACTTCACTGCTGTTCGTTCTATCCTGTTTCTTTCGCTGGGTTGTCCTTCCTCCTTTAACCCGGATGTTTCTCAGCGTCTCTTTGTAGGTTTATCACGTAAATCCTATCTCTTTGTTCTCTTTTTCCTTCTTTCCCTTTTCTTTGATTTATTTATCTTAATCTTAGTATCCTTCTTCAGTATCTTTAGATCTTTTCCTTTTTAGATCTTTCTTTACCTACCCACCTTTTTTCTTCTAGCTGTTCCGCTTTCACTTTCCGTCTCCTCCTTTGCTCGGGTTCCTTTCACCCTGTCTTTTTAAGCACTGGTCTCTTTAACCCTCTCCAAGCTGAACATTGTTTTTCTCTTCTTTTTTTTCCTTTTATTTGTTCCACTTTTATGTTCCCCTTATGTCCACTTCTTTCTATATGTCTATTGTTAATTGTTTGCTTTTCTCCTTTCTCCTCTTTTAAACCATTTCTTTCTATGCTTCGCTACCCCCTCCGTCAGCTTTTTTAATTCTTTTCTGCTTCTCCCCGAGTTTCTTCACTCAGTTTTAGAAGCTTTCTAGTCCCTTTAACAGAATTCAATATTAGGGAGTCTCCTCACTGGCTTATAAAAGAAAAATAGCTTACTTGTCGCTCCAAAGTCTTTAAAATCTTTTAAAAGTGGTGGCGTCGTTCGTACCTATATAAGCTGCTTCAATCCGGGTGTGGTAAGCCTCAGATCTCCCCAGACATCCCGTTTTAGAGAAGCTGATAACTTTTCTCCAAAATCTTCCTCTGGTCTCTCTGGTCCTTTCCAGGCCCCCTCCAATTGCCTGTTTCCCCAAGCAAATTCACCCCCTATTAATTTATATTTTCTTTAGGGGTTTCAACACTGGATTTAGCGAACGTAGCACACCAGCTCCATGTGCTTCATCCTTTCATGATGCCCTCACCACCGGAAGTCCTGGGCTGGAAGTCAACCTTAAGAAAACGGAAGTTCTTTACCAGCCTGCACCACAGGACGAACACCATAATTCCCACATTGCCGTCAGCAAATCTGTGCTTAAGTCCGTTCAGCAGTTCACCTACCTGGGAAGCATCATCCCAGGCATATAGCAAAGGCATATAGCGCATTTGGAAGACTTTACAAAAGAGTCTGGAGTAAGAAACACCTGAGGTGAAGCACTCAGTGTGTATAGAGCCATTGTACTGTCTATTCTCCTTTATGGGTCTGAAACATGGGTCACCTATCACCACCACTTACGACTCCTTGAACGCTTTCATCAGCGCTGTCTATGCACAATCCTAAATATACACTGGACTAACTATGTGACAAATGTTGCTGTCCTTGAGCAAGCAGGGATCACCAGCACTGAGGCGATGATATTGAGAACACAGCTGTGCTGGGCAGGGCACGTTTCTAGGATGGAGGACAATTGCCTCCCAAAAATAGTACTCTATGGTGAACTCGCCATGGGTCAGTGTAAGAGGGGCGCTCCAAAAAAGCGATACAAGGACTCCCTGAAACAACATCTCAGGCTCGGCCAAATTGATCACCAACAATGGTCTGCCTTGGCCTCACATTGGGAGGCGTGGAGACGCAATATCCACAATGTTGCAGCCTTATTTGAGAACTCACGCCGATCAAGTCTTGAAGAGAAACGACAACACAGAAAGAATCACAAGCCGGAAGCGTCACCCAAGGAGACCTTCTGCTGTGCTTTCCGCAACTGGACTTGTTTATCTCGGATTGGCCTTTTCAGTCATCAGCACGCTTGCAGAAAGCATGGGATGAGTCCTTCCTGAATCTTCATTTGTGAAGAAAAGCCAGAGAGAGAGAAAGAGTGATTTCTAGTCTATTTATTTTCTCAGTCACAAACTCTCTCAGAATCCCTAGCAATCTTTTGCAGAATCCCTGGGGTCCCAGGGAACCCTGGGTAAAAAAATCTTGATGTAGAGAGTTGTCTATGCATGCAAAATCATTCAGTTTAATATAATATTCTTTATGGACTTTGTTTTTATGTATATGTTAAGACCAAGAATAATTGTGAAAAGGTAACTTTTTTACTTACCATATTCATTTCATCTGTGATGTGTCTGATTTTGGAAGCTAAGCAGGATGAGCCCTGGTTGGTACTTGGATGGGAGACCGCCAATGGATGCCAGGTGCTATATACTATATTTCAGAGGAAGGAACTGGTAAAACCACCTCTGAGTATCCCTTACTTAAGAAAACCTTATGAAATTCATGGGGTCACCATAAGTCAACATCTGACTTGAAGGCATATCTAAGGTTGTCCTCCTTGCTTTTTATCAATCCCTGAAGAAGACCATACAGTCGTCCCTTCACATTCGCGGGGGTTACGAGAACAAGACCCCTGCGAAAGAGAAAAAAACGCGAATAATGACTGCCCTCCCTCTCCCCCGCCAAAGCGACCATGGGGCCTCTAGAGGTCCCATAGTTGCTTTCCCCTGCCTTCCCCCTCCCTCCCAAGGCTTTCACAGGGCCTCCGGAGACCCTCCCAAGGCCCCGTGGATGCCTCCTGGCCCTCCCACCTGCCCCACAAGGCCTACACGGGGCCTCCGGAGTGTCTCCAGAGGCCCCGTGGAGGCCTCCCCGGCCCTCCCTCCTCCCCCCAAGGCCTGCATGGGGCCTCTGGAGCATCTCCAGAGGCCCCGTGGAGGCCTCCCCAGCCTTCCCCCTTGCAACCAAGGCCTACATGGGGCCTCTGGAGCATCTCCGGAGGCCCCGTGGTCGCCTTCCTTGCCCTCCCCCCTCCTAACCAAGGCCTACACTGGGCCTCTGGAGCATCTCCGGAGGTCCCGTGTAGGCCAACCCGGCATTCCCACCTCCCCCCGAAGGCCTACACGGGGCCTCCGGAGTGTCTCCGGAGGCCCCGTGGTTGCCTCCCCGGCCCTCCCCCCTCCCGACCAAGGCCTGCACGGGGCCTCTGGAGCGTCTCCGGAGGCCCCGTGGTTGCCTCCCCGGCCCTCCCCTCTCCCGACGAAGGCCTACACAGGGCCTCTGGACCATCTCCGGAGGCCCCGTGGAGGCCTCCTGGCCCTCCCCCCTCCCCCAAGGCCTACACGGGGCCTCTTGAGCATCTCCGGAGGCCCCGTGGTTGCCTCCCCGGCCCTCCCCCCTCCCGACCAAGGCCTGCACGGGGCCTCTGGAGCGTCTCCGGAGGCCCCGTGGTTGCCTCCCCGGCCCTCCCCTCTCCCGACGAAGGCCTACACTGGGCCTCTGGAGCATCTCCGGAGGCCCCGTGGAGGCCTCCTGGCCCTCCCCCCTCCCCCAAGGCCTACACGGGGCCTCTTGAGCATCTCCGGAGGCCCCATGGTTGCCTCCCCGGCCCTCCCCCCTCCCAACCAAGGCCTACACGGGGCCTCCGGAGGCCCCGTTTCACTGCTTTTAGGAGGGCTGGGGCCCTCCCAAAACCGCGAATATTCAAAACCGCAAATGCTAAGTTCACGAATGTGGAGGGGCAACTGTACTAATATTTCTCATAGCTTTTTGTTTTTACAACCCCTTTTTAAAGCATCCTTGGACTGTGTCTCCATATTACATTAAGTTCCACTTGATCTTTCCTCTCCCTTTTGGTTTTGCATCGTGTTAGAAACCAGCTGATATATTTTAACATAGGAGCCAGAAAAATCCCACAACCATATTGCTTTATCCCAGGCAGTAATAACAAACCATTTAGTTAACAAATGGTTAACAATTTTCTGTCTTTTCACCATACTAAGTGGCTGGCATCCTGTTAGTACTTTTATGCCTACATGTGTCCCTTTTTGGTCAGTGCAAAACTTGATATTAACTTTCTGCCCTCTGAACGCCCCTCTCCCCGATCTACCACACAGTCACTGCAGCCAAACCTGGCCAGTCCTGGTGGAGAGAAAGGAGAGAGGGGTGAGAGAAATATCTGGCTATGTCCCCACAGAGAGACGTGAAATGATTACCTTAGTTGTTGAGATCTTCAGAGAACCTCAGCAGACTTCAATGGAGGATGTAATCATTTTGCGCCTGGCTACGAGGACATTGTGATGTACAAGAAACACACACACTCACATTAACTCAATAAGATTTCTTTATTAAGCAAGGAAATGTGGGTAAGTAACATAGGCAAAGCCAGAACTAAACACAATCTAGTACAGTCTCCAGATAAACCCTTACAGCATGAGAATGGTATGTGGGGAGGGCTGTAGGAGGGCAGCCACCTACAGGTGCTGTGACCTTGAAGCTGCCCGGGGAACAGCGTTCCCAGACCCAAAAGGTGGCCTGGCTGCCATCCAGAGATAGAGAGGCCCAGGCAGGGAAAGCAGGCCAGGAACCAAACTCATGTCAGGCCTATTACCAAACTCATGTCAGGATCTTCCATGGAGTCTACTCTAATACGCAGAATCCAGAGATGAGCATGACATGCCGCCCCCGCAAACAGAGACACCCCCTCCCTAGAACGAAACCCACATCCAGAGAAATAAGTCATGCCAAATACAGGAATCCCCCCCATTCAGACGGGCTTATCAGGGAAGCGAGCATGGAACTTCCTCAATAAGCGTGGAGCGTTGCTGTGTTCAACATTGACCCATTCTGCATGACTCATAGGCAAATGCTTCCATTTAACCAGATACTGCAAAAAAAACCCTGTGCACCCAAGAGTCACATCAAAGATTTCAAAGTATTGATCACTGTCCACCATGATAGGGCGGGCCGTCATCTCTGGAACTCGATGACGTTTCTCCAGAGGGCACGCAGGTTTGAGCAAACACAGCACTTGGGCACCCTTCAGGATTAGCCCGCTCTCGGGTGCTTAGTAGGGTGGGCTGGATCCATTTCCCATAGGCTCAGCATCTGAAGAGAACCCTCTGTTGTCCGGTTCCTCTGAAGACTCTCCCGCCGCGTGGCCTGAAATCAAGACGCGTACCACTACTTTGTCCTTTGGCTTGAATGGCGTCTTGGGTGCTGTCAGCTTCCCATCTGCCTTCTTAGGCCTCTCTTCCGTGGGGTTGTTTCTCTGGGCATTCGGCTATGCGGTGTCCACCTTTCCTGCAGTGCAGGCACAAGCCATTCCGCATCCTTTGCTCCCTCTCCGACTCCCCCGCTGTGCCTCCAGCTGGTCGGGCCGCCTTAGCTTTCTTCCCTGTGGACCCACTGGGCTTTCCGCCGAGCCAGCTTGACGCTCTGTCTCAGGGTTTCCACCTCCCCAGCCGGCCGCCCCCTCCCCAGGAGGGTTTCTGGGTTCCCTTGGACCAACACCCACTCTAGGATGTCCGCATTAAGACCATCCTGAAAATACTGCACCTTAGTGGTTTCGGTCCAGTTGGGAATCTGGCTGGCCAGGCGGCGAAATTCGGAGGCATATTCAGCCACGGATCTCAAGCCTTGGCGCAGTCGCTGGAGTTCTGTGTATGCACACCTCACCCTCAGGGGGTCTTTGAGTTGAGCTCGGAGGGCCATCATTAAGTCGTGGAAACTCCCCAACTCTGGAGCCCCCATGTCGTAGAGCCCCACCAGCCATTGCACCGCCTCTCCCTCCAGCTTGTTGGAGACATACTGCATCTTCTCGGCCTCTGTCTGGAACTCTTCCTCCCATTGGGACATGAACCCCATCACCTGGGTTAAGAAATATGGCAACTTCGCAGCATCCTCATCAAAGGTGGCCTTTAGGTCTCGATGCTTGAGCCGACGAGGTCTCTCCCGCGGCTCGACCGGACCAGCCCCCACGGGGGGTACTGGACAAGGAACCTGCAGGACAGGGCCCCCAGCAGGCGTGGCGGGGACCCCTCCTGGAGGGTCTGGGACCCCCTCTGGAGGAGCTGGCAACTGGGGGTCCTGGGGAGGTTGGCCTCCCCCCCGGGATGGCAGGTTGCTGAGGCAGTCTCTGCAGGATCTCCAGGAGGCTTGTCTACATGACCTCCATCTGTTGCTTCAGCTTCTGCACCTCTTTCTCCAGTTCTAGGTGAGGGGGCCTCGCCCCAGGCTCTCGGTACCCCTCGGTTAGGGGTCTATACCACCGTCGGGACCTGCGTTCTTCCCAACCTCACTTCTCTGGCCAGAGCCAACTGGCTCCCATGGCCATTCCTGCTCCATACACTGGAGTCTCGAAGAAGGGTAGGCTGCCCCTCCCCAGGGCTTGCCTGGCTCCCAGCTCCATGAGGTCTGGAGGGGGAAGGGTCAGCCTCCCAGCCCTCCATTGGGCTCAGCTCCGCTCTTCCTCCAGCACGCCTGCACCATCCTCTGGCAAGCCGGCTCCCTGGTCATCGCCTATGGCCAGGTCTTTCTCCGTTTGAGTTCCAATCTCCGCGTCGTCAGACATCACAGGTAGGAATCAAAAATTTAGTAGGATTGGTGAGTTCTGGCTTACTGTGATGTACCAGAAACACACACTCACATTAACTCAATAAGATTTCTTTATTAAGCAAGGAAACGTGGGTCAGTAACATAGGCAAAGCCAGAACTAAACACAATCTAGTACAGTCTCCAGATAAACCCTTACAGCGTGAGAATGGTATGAGGGGAGGGCTGTAGGAGGGCAGTCACCTACAGGTGCTGTGACCTTGAAGCTGCCCGGGGAACAGTGTTCCCAGACCCAAAAGGCGGGCTGGCTGCTGTCCAGAGATAGAGAGGCCCAGGCAGGAAAAGCAGGCCAGGAACCAAACTCATGTCAGGCCTATTACCAAACTCATGTCAGGATCTTCCATGGAGTCTACTCTAATACCCAGAATCTAGGGATGAGCATGACAGACATAGCCAGATGCTTCTCCGATCCTCCATCACTCTGGTCAGGCATGGAATGGCTAGGGGTCTGCAACACCTCTAAGGTAGGTCTGGGAGATGGTGAATGGCCAGCTGTAGCATAGTTCCACATGCAGTACTACTATGCTGATGATGTACTTAGACATGATGATGACATGTCTACTTAGAAAAATTCCCCCCACTGCTTTCTATGTGTATTGCTCCCAGTTAAGTTGCTGTAGGATTGCAGTCCTAAGATGGCAAATTGTTTCCAATGGCAGGAAGGGGTAATAGCCAATTTCATTACTGGAGATCATAATAGGAAAGCTTATTGGAGGGGGAAAAACTCATTTGACTCACACCATGACAGTAACATCAAACCCTGCTTTGTGTTCTATATACACAGGTTGGCCACCCTTTAGTCCTTTTTTATATTTAATGACAGTACAATTAGAACCGTAAAGCTCATTGAGGTTTTCCATGACAACAGCCTGCACTTCTCGACATCTAGCTAGTGGTGTTCCGGAAAACAAACAAAAAAAGTGTAACAATACAAAGAAACTCTCATAGCAACAGAGCAACAGTTAAGAATTTTTTAAAGGCAAAAAAATGGGTAATGCACAAAGCAACAAGCCTGTTCATGTAGATAATTGTATTAACATCGACTCAGTGCAATAATATCTCCTTTGTAAACACAAACCTTTTGCATGGCTGTGTTTCCTACTGGTTACATGTATTGCATTTAAACATCCTTGCTGAATATTAGAGAATAAAAGACAACTACCCAGAAACAAGCCAAAAAAGTTAAACTCTGATGTAGGAACCATGTGTGTCCTGAAACAGACTGGTGCATAACATGACCAGGCTCATAGCCTGGCACAGGATTGCCATCTCCCAGGGTGGTCTAGAGAAGTGGTTCTCAGTCTTTGATTCTCGATGTGTTTTTTTGTCTTAAGCTCCCAGAATCCCTGACCACTTGGGGCTTTGGGGAGTTGAAATCCAAAGCACCTGGAACACCAAATATTGAGAAGCATTCATCTAGAGGTTATAATGCTGGACTGTCCTAGTCCCCAACTACATACAAAACCCACTGGGTGACCTTGGGCCAGTCATTGTCTCTCAGCCTGACACATCTCACAGGGCTGTTGTGTGAAGATAAAGTAGGACAGAGGAAAGCAAAGTACATTGGCTTTAACTCAGTGAGGGGAAAGGTGAGGTATAATTGTAAAGAAATATGCTACAAACACATAAAGAAATGTTTTCTGTATCTGGGCTAATTGCGCTATTTTATTTGCCTAGTCTGGGAGCTTGACTACATGGGGAATAAAAATCTGATTGAAAATCAGGCTTCTTTGGCTCCGAGCTGCCCTGCTCAATATTCAGGCCACTCTGGTCTAGATTTAAGCACCACATCTACCTGGCCAAAAAGTCTGTTTGCTTTTGTCTAAGTCTACTTGGTAGAGCACGATTCCACCTCCTCTCCCTCCTGCTGAGTTAACTGAGTACAAACTACTTTTGCATTTGAACTCAATTTACATCAATTGAAGTAAGCTGAGAATAAAGGATGAAAGTTGGGTAAGGAGAAACTGTGACATCTAAAAGCAGATGAAGTGGGATGATAGAGAATTATCTGGGATGACCCCTGCCAAACTGGGACAGTTAGAGGATATGAAAACTGCAAGCCCCAGGATTCCATAGGATGCAGCTATGGCAGTTAACAGACACCCCCCCGATCTTAAAGAATGGTACATCCGGGGGAGGTGTTTTAATGATGGGCATGGAGACGAGTGCAGGGGTTGGCCAGGGCGTGGCTACGCCTTGGCTAGGAGGAGACAACCGGGATTGCACAAGATGAGGATTCACCTGGTGAAGGGCCCAGGGGAACACAACAGCCAGCTACACTTGGTCAGGGTGAGTTGCCTACTGACACCAATTGGCTTTCCTTGGTATTGAAATTGACACAGTTGATCAGTTTTGTCAGCTACCCTCAGGTAAGATAGATGATCTCCTGCACAGGGTTGACAATTTTCAGCATCGCAACAAGGCCACTCTTAGAGAATTTCAGGAACTCATAGGCCACTTGAATTTTGCTTGTAAGGTGATTGCACTGGGCAGGGCCTTCATCCGGCGCCTCTGCGACGCCATATCAGGGGTTACACAGCCTCATCACAGGGTCAGGGTCACCCGGGAAATCAAGCTGGACCTGGATGTATGGTCTGAATTTTTGCAGCAGTATAACGGGGTTTCATTTTGGAGGGATGAGTTGCGTTTAGGGGATGCTCTCAAAGTGTCCTCTGATGCTGCCGGCTCCCTGGGCTTTGGAGTCTACTATGCGGGGAAGTGGTGCGCCGAATGCTGGCCCAGGGACTGGATTGGTTCTGGCATCACATCCAACCTTACGTTTTTAGAGCTCTTTCCAATTCTGGTTGTGGTCAAGGTGTGGGCGCAGGAATTTGCCAATTCCACAGTTCATTTTTGGTGTGACAACATGGCCACTGTTCAGGTTGTCAATTCTCTTACCTCCAAGTCCAAAAGGGTCATGGCAGCAGTTAGAGTGTTCACATTACAGTGCTTGAAGTTTAACATTCTGTTTACTGCAACCCATGTGGCAGGAGTGGACAACGGCATTGCCGATGCTCTCTCCCGCATGCAGATGGATCGCTTCAGACAATTGGCGCCCGGGGCAGCCGAGATGCCTGATCCGATGCCGGAGGATTTGTGGGAGCTTGGACTGGTGAAATAGTGAGGGCCATCAGCCTTTCCATCGCTCCCAGCACCAGAAGGGTATATAAGCGAGCCATTCAGGAATTTTTTGATTTTCGGAACACTGTGCGTCTACCTAACTCTTGGCCGGTACCAGTCCCATATCTTCTTCATTTCTGTGTATCCCTTAAGGACAAGGGCCTTGCCCCCCAGTCAATTCGATCCAGGTTGGCCGCCCTGGCTTTCTGGAGTAAGGCACAGGGTCTGCAGGACAACACATCAGATTTTAGGATAAGGAAGGCACTGGAGGGCTGGGCAAGACAGCGGGGGAAAGCAACCGATGATAGGCAACCCCTTTCCCCAGCTATCCTCAAGGGACTTTTCCAGATATGGCCCAGCGTTTGTACCACACCATTTGAAGTTGCGTTGCTCCACGCGGCCTCCCTGACAGCCTTTTTTGGTGCATTACGCATCAGCGAGCTGGTGGTGGCATCTAAAAAAGATAAGGCTGGCCTTGCTCTTAGTTTGGGTGATATCAACATGGGCGCCAAGGCAGTCACCATAACGATCAGGCGTTCTAAGACTGATCAGATGGGGAAGGGCATGAGCATTGTACTGTGCAAGTGCCAGGATAGGACCCTATGCCCGGTAGTTGCCCTTAGGGAGTATTTGAAGTTGCGTCCGATACAAGTTGGCCCCCTCTTTTGCCACGCTGACGGGTCACCACTGACAAGGTATCTATTTTGGACAATCACAAACAAAGCTTTGGCGCCCCTGGGTTTGGGAGGCGTTCGTTTTTGCTCACATTCCTTTAGGATTGGGGCTGCTTCAATGGCCGCGGCGATGGGTATGCGGCCGGAGGCCATAAAGAAGTTGGGATGTTGGAAATCCGCCGCTTACAAGGGCTATGTCCGGCCAATTTGCCATTAGCCGAGTGTGTTGTGGGGTTCTGTGACTGTCTGTGCTTTCTTTTCCAGATATGAGATTCCAGGTACTGATTTGCGGACACAGCTTTGTGTATTGGGTGGCGCGACATACCAGGAGGAGCCATTGGGGTCCGCAGCTGGGTCTCGGAGACATTGCTTCTGTCAAATGGCTGGGCAAACGGGGCTTGAGGTGGAATGGTTTAATCAATTTGCTGTTTCAGGAGCGTCGTGAACCTCCACCACACGTCCTGGTGATCCATCTGGGCGGAAATGACCTGGGCCTTCTGAAAGGCAGAGCTTTGACATTGCAAGCCCTGGCGGACATGCGAGGAATTAAGGCGGTGTGGCTGCAAGTTCTCCTGGTTTGGTCTGATATCATTCCACGGCTCTCTTACCCAGGTGAAGGGTCCCCCAAGCTGTTGGACATTGCCCACAAGAAGGTGAACAAGGCTGTGCACCAGGCAATGGATGGAGGCCTTGGCCATTTCATCCAGTACCCGGACATTTCTTACAAACCCTCGGAACTTTATAGGGTTGACGGGGTCCACTTATCAGACATGGGGATCCAGCTGTTTCTTGAGGGTATGCGGAAGGGGGTGCAGGCTGTGTTAGCCTCTGTGGGGGATAGGGGCTAAGTGGACACTTGCCCCTATCAGTGGCAGGGAGTGGGGAGATAATGATCTGGCGATCACCTATGGCAACCTCAATTTGAGTGGAAGGATAGCCATCACTGAGCTGTATCAGCATCCTAATGGATGGGGTGCAGCAACGTAGCCTATCCTTAGGGCCAGCATCAGGTTGCGATCCTTCACAGAAGCTACGTGGCTTAGGGATCTGCTGCCTGATGCAGGGTCCTCCAGCAGACGGCGCCCAGAGGGAACCCCGAACCCCGGGATCCCCAATGGGGCTCAGGTGAGTCGCCCAGGGAGGCTGGGAGTTAGGTCACTTGTGAACAACTGCCCAGCTGCCCCCGCAAAGGTATCTCCCCCCTTTACAGGTTGCATACCCCAAGAAATACACAATAAATAGGTAAGATATCAATAAAGTGGCCCGTATTTCAACCCAAGCTTCTGTGTCTGGTCTCGTTATTTCATGCGTCAATCATTAAAGTGTAACCACAGTGTTGCAACTGTGTAGTGTGAAAGGCCCATAAGTTAACTTTTCAGACAAGACATCACATAGCAGAAAGCTGCTGTTTCATGTATATTATAGCATTCAAAGCTGCTTCAGCTCTCAAGTAAATGATAACTGAAATGTTTTCAAGCAGCATCTCCTAATAAGTTAGTAGCCTTTTGATCACTGAACCAAACTGAGCATAATAGAGGAAATACAATGTGAGAAGTAGCTTCTCCAGGGATTCTGTTTTTGTGTTCCAATTGTGCTTCTATCTGTAGCTGGAACCAGGGGCCAGCCCTAACATTAGGTAAGAGTGAGGCACCCCCTTAGTTAGTTGATTGTAGGTGAAAGGAACAATAAGCAAACTGTTGGTTATTTAAAATTATATTTATAATTATTGTATTTTTGCATACAGTTGTTGCTGTTGTGGGCTTTCAAGTTGTTTCCAACTTATGGTGACCCTAAGATAAACCTATCACAGGGTTTTCTTGGCAAGATTTGTTCAGAGAAGGTTTACCTTTGCCTTCCTCTGAGGCTGGGAGAGTGTGACTTGCCCAAGGTCACCCAGTGAGTTTCCATGGCTGAGTGAGGATTTGAACTCCGGTCTCACGTTGTAGTCTAATGCTTAAACCATAATGCCATGCTGGCTCAATACTTAGATGTCACGCTGGCTCAATTTTTACTTAGAACATGGGGGGATTAAGGCACCTGTGAGATCTTCTGCCCCATGTGCCAATGCAACACACCTGGCATTGAATACTCTGCACTTTAAGTGAACTTGGATGCTTGGTTTTCACTATCAGTTGAATCCAGACTTTATCATACTTACAATAGAACCAATGGGACTTAAATTAGGCATTACTATCTTAAGCCCCATTGATTTTAATGTATCTGCTCTTTGTATGATTAAGTCTGGGTCCAGTTCTATATGCTTGCTGCATGTGTGAAACCATGGAAAAATGGATGTATATGTCCAACAGTATCATACAATAGAGTCCCTGTAGAACCATACCATTTCGGATTACATTACTCCTCCACTCCGGCAAACATTCCCTTTATGTAGAAAAGAAGCACCTCAGGGATATAGCGAGGAAGAACTTTTATCTTTGATATACTCTTTAAATGTGGAAGAAATCTTTGTTGCTTTGTTTTGCTTATGGAGCATTAAAACATCATTTTCCATCTGCAGTCTGAAATAATACCATCAGCTGTCACTTGGGTTTACTGTGGATGTTGTTATTAATTTTGTAATTATCCTTGTTTTTAATTGATTTTTATTATTTTGCCTATTGTTTTATTTAGATTGTATGCCTTCGGCAGGTTTCATTCTGTTTTATCCTTTATTGTTTTTGTACACCGCTGTGTACACCGACAGCGCTCTAGAAATAAAGTTTAATAATAATAATAATAATAATAATAATAATATTGAGCTCAGCTCTGCTTGGCTTTAAGAATGGCTTTTGACCTTATGAAAGAGATGTACTTATTTGCTGGCAGTTCTTTAATAACAGCTGAAACCACTGGGCAAGAAATAAAGGGTCCCCCTCCCCTTTATTAGCTGTTATGAAGACCTGTTTTCCTTATCACTGCAAATTTCACATTCAGGTAAAGACTGCATAGATTTTAAGTCAACAAGTCTGTGTGACACTAGAGCAATCACAATTATGAAACATAAACAGACCCGCATCTGACCTTTAATAAGCAAACACACAATAGGGTCAAATAGGATTTTCCAGTCCATGTCAAGCTGCAATAAAAATATAATTAAAAGACTTAATTCTCCTAGCTTCTCAGAAGGTCAGCTGAATTGTTTGCCTACTAGAAGCCAGGGTTCATCAGGACACTGGTGCACAGAGACAGCTTTTGTGGTCTGACAGCAGAAGACCAGAGATACAAAGAAGGCTAGAAAGTTTTAGACCAATTTCTTTTATATCTTTGTTTTTCTTTTACTTCTGGCATTATATCCAGCCTTTCCTCTGAAGAGCTGAAGGTGGCTCACATGACCCTCATCTATACAGTATTTTTATTTGGAAAAAATAGCAGCCAGAATCCAATGAGTGGAACAACAATGAATAAGATAATGGGCCCAACTACATGAGGGGGGAAAATCCAAAATACCTCATATTATTGCCATCTCGCAGCAGCAGCAATATACCTAAACAGTTTTTCTGGCCTCAGAAGCCCCCATAAGCCTTGTATTTCTGATGGTGGCTGTGAGTGATTTACTCCCATTAGTTCTTCACTGCCTCAGTTTTTTTTAAAAAAGTTGTCCAAGGTGTGCTGGTGCGATGAGCAATTTTCCAATTTTATAGGAAAGCAAAACAGAAAATATTCATCTTGTTTTATAACCTTAGTGACCAATCGCTATGGCAAAAATCCAACATGGTGGCAGTGGCCACTTGTCCTGCTAGCAAACCCCACCTCTGCTCTTACCCAGCCAATCAGCTTTGTGCTTCCCTTCAAATTTCATGTTGTTTGATAGTCTAAATGAGCAGGAATGCACACACACCCCCTTGCAGTTTTTGAAAAAGTATGGGAAAATCTGCGAAGGCTTTTACTGCATTGTTTTTGCTGTTTTGGACACCCCTCCTTCCAAATAGTGTGGATCAGTGCTGAGTCCCATTTAGATAGGTAGGATTCCCAGTGAATTCCATGAGGGGTACTTTCACTATTTAGACAGCCCAAAATCAGTTGAAAGAGCATATAAAATCAATCCATATTAAAAACATCAATAAATACTGTAATGTCCATAATTTTAAAATAGTCTAGATAGGCATGCCAGAAGGGACAGGTCTTTAGTGCTGTTTTAAACACAGACAGCATATCCAGCTAATTAATATCCTCCAGCAGGTCATTCCATAGTCTGGGGGCAGCAGAAGAAAATGTCCTTTGTTAGCCCAGTATCCAGGCTGGGAAGCTGAATGATCCCTGTAACCAGCACCAGTTAATACTCTAATACCCAATTAAAAGTTGGTTTTTAGCATGACTTCAGTGGTGCTGATTAATGGGCAACTGAATTTTCTAAGCTGTGCTTTGGACTGAGAGGTGAAGGGCAGAAGGAAGAAGAAAGGGTCATAGTACATAGCAATCAAAAAGTCATGTGTTCCATTCCAGACATTTGCAGGTACAACTGGGAAGGACTCCTGCCTGCCAGTAAGTAAGCTGGAGCCATGGTCTGACTTATCAGAACAGGAGTAGGCAATGTGTGGTGGCCCTCCAGATATTATTGGACTGCAACTCCTAAAGTAATAGTGCCAATCTATTCTGCCTTGGTCAGGCCTCACCTGGAATACTGTGTCCAGTTCTGGGCACCACAATTCAAAAAGGATATTGACAAATTGGAGCGTGTCCAGAGAAGGGTGATTGAAATGGTGAAAGGTCTGGAAACCATGCCTTATGAGGAGAGACTTAGGGAGCTGGGTATGTTTAGCCTGGAAAAAAGATGGTTAAGGGGTGACATGATAGCCCTGTTTAAGTATTTGAAGGGGTGTCACGTTGAGGATGGAGCAGGCTTGTTTTCTGCTGCTCCAGAGACTAGAATATGGAGCAATGGATGCAAGCTCCAGGAACAGAGATTCCACTTCAACATTAGGAGGAACTTTCTGACAGTAAGAGCTGTTCGGCAGTGGAACACACTCCCTCGGAGAGTGGTGGGGTCTCCTTCCTTGGAGGTCTTTAAACAGAGGCTGGATGGCCAAAAATATTTGGAGAGCCACAAGTTGCTCACCTCTACTATAGAACTGTTTATGGGGGGAGGGGGAGTTTAAAGAACTAATTGTCCTTTTTTCACTACAGATAGCATCCTCAACAAACATTATCCCTCTTCAGCTTGGTGGCCAGGGAAAACTACTGGCTATTTCCCTTACCATTAGTTGTGATGATGGCAGATGTGAGAATGACAGGGGTTGGACTGCCTGTATTTGGCCCTTGCTGTCCCTTCTAACCCTAAGATCCTATGATTTTAGATCCAGAAGGCCTCAGTTGTATGCCTCTGTACTAAACAATGGTTAGGGAAATGTCTATGAAGAGGAGACATACTTTAAGAAGCTGGTATCAGCAGGTGAAATAGAGAGTGTAATTGGACAGCCTGTTCTACTGTTCAGGCACAAGGTGCTACATGTGGCTGTGGTGCCTCGATTCCCTGGATCAATATTTATCTGGCAACACCCCCTCCCCAAAAAATTAATTTAAAAAAGCAGATTGCCTCTGGGAGAGAAGATTCACCTGTATGGTTTAACGTAAAGAAGTGTTTTTCAAAACCATAGGTGGGCTTGAAGCAACTTACATTTTGTTTGGTTTGGGTTGGGGGGGGGGGCTCCCTGTATTTGGCCCTCGATCAACAGTACTTCCACATCTCTGACTTAGAGCTTTATCCAAATGAGCTTACCTAAACCTTCTGTTCAACAAGCCTTCTGCTCAGACTTTGCTTTCTGGCTAGTTTTTAGTGAATGTTCAATCACCTTTTTGGTGATAGCACCATTGTTTTTTGAACTCTTTCCAAGGAGATCCAACAATTCCCTTTCTTCCCATCTTTATGTGTGCAATATGTTGAAAACTTGTTTTATCCAAGCATTTTATAACTGCATCCTCCTGTTTCATGAGAAAACTGGTTTAATACAATTGTGTTTTAAACTTGCTATATTTTTTAGTAAGTTCTCATAGCTACTGTAAGACACTTTTCTATACTTGAGCAAAAGACAGGATATATTGTATAAACAATTTAACATATATCTTGTCTATATGAGGGGGGGAAATACAAAGACGTCTGAAAAGGCAGGCGTTTGCAACGATGTGATCTGTCTACACAGCCAAGAGACCCCCTAAACTCCGCATGACCCCTAGCCAAGATGGTGACCACAAGTGATTTACTCACAATTTTAAATCTGCTGCCACCAATTTTAAAAAAAAGTTTCCCAGGGTGCACACAAGCAACACTTTGTATTTACAATAAAATAAAATAAAATAAGTATAAAATCGCCATTTGATTGATTTACTGGACCCACACTTAGCCGAAAATCCAACATGGTGACCGCAGCCGCTTTCCCTCTTTGCTAGCCCCACACCCTGTGCTTGTCCAGCCAATTAGATTGCACTGCCTGTTCATATCTGTGCAAACTTGAGTGTTCATTCGGAAGTTGTACGGAGCTTTTCAGAATATCCGTACGAAGCCCCATACAGACTTTATGGTGGATTTGGCTGCCCCCTTTCCAAATGACATGTATTTGTGCAAATGGCCATTTGAACGGATCGCCAATCTTTCACATCTTGTTCGTATTATTTTGACCGTATAGACAGGACAATAAATAAAAGAAAAGCAATTTTATCCGTTTGGCAACATGCAACACCAAAAGCCAATGTGGTGTAGTGGTTTGAGTGTTGGAGTAGGACTCCAGAAGATCAAGATACAAATCTCTGCTCAGCCATTGAAACCCCACTGGGTGATGCTGGGCAGGTCACACTCTCTCAGCCTCACAGGAAGGCAATGCCAAGTTAGTTAGTTATTGTTATTTATACCCCACTCTTCAGCCACAAGGCTATCAGAGTGGCTTACAAATTGTTTTAAGCAATAGCAATTTACACATCTACACTGCATTAAGCAGTTTCCAATGTGTGATAGCTAATTGCCTCCTCTAAATAACTCCTTTAGAGGCAAAACTCCTCTAAATAAATCATGCCAAAAAACTGTGATAGGTTCACTTTGGGTTGCCATAAGTTGGAAATGGCATCAAGGCACAAAACAAATCATGCAACACTGTGGTTTTTGTTTTGATCTTGAGTTTGTTCTAACTTAGTTTCTCCCCCTTTTAAGATGTCTTTTGCCTGATGAAGAAGCCAGTAGAGCTTCGAAAGCTTGCATCATGTGTTTTGCATTTGGTTGGCTAATAAATGTATCACTTTTTTTTGTTGGATTTTGGATTTTGTTTTGCTGCATGGCCGACAAAGTTACCCCTGAATTTGTGCCCTTGTTTTTCTCTAACACCATTCCTTCTATTTCCAATGCTCAGGCATAAGTGCAGTTACTTATGCAGCCAAAATAGTACCACCCAGGCACAGTATCTTCAACCTCCCTCGCAGTGAGGACAAAGTGGAGGACGACACAGAATTGATCATTCTGGAACAGGGCAGAGTTGGCTGACTATTCCACACATAGCAACAGGTCGTAATTCCCCCTTTTGTTTTAACATTCACATCAATTATTATTACGTTTATTTATATAGCGCCATAGGCTTTACATAGCGCCTTACAGAGGAGAAAAACAACAATCCAAATATACACCAAGACCTGCTTATGGTGCACAATCTAAAACCACAAATAAGATTATAAAATTAGAAAAATATTACTATAACAGAATTAAAACAATATTATAAAAGTGTAAATTAATACAAATAATATGACATAAAATCAAGATGAAAGTTGGAAGGCTTCCTGAATAAAATAGTCTTTAATTTAGACTTAAAGTAGTCTAGAAAGGCGGTGGTCCACAAATCATGGGAAGGAGATTCCAAAAATAGGGGGCAGTGTGGGAGAAGGGGCGTATCCGAGACGGGGCAGAGGAAATCCTTGGCTGAATCAACAGCCCTGAATCACTAGAGCGCAGAGCACGAACAGGAAGATGGGGGGGGGGGGGGGAACAAGTGCTGACAAGTAGGTAGGAGCCAAACCATGAAGGGCTTTGAAAATTAATAATAACAGCTTGTAACGAATTATAAATGGGATCGGGAGCCAGTGAAGGAATGACAACAATGGAGTAACATGATTATAACGGTGGGCAGAAAAAATTATCCTAGCAGCAGTGTTGTACCGAAATCAAGGGGGCAAGATGGGGAAAAGGAAGCCCAGTTAGCAAAGAATTACAGTAATCCAGGCACGAAATGACCAGTGCATGAACCAAAATCTTAGCAGTAAAAACTGAAGGAAAAGGCCTGATTCTCACTAGATTATAAAGAAAGAAATAACACGACTTTGCCATGGCCTGAATTTGAATAGATGTCTCCTTGAAGACCAACGGGAGGAAAGGTGGAGGCATAGAAAAATTTTTCCCCTCCCCCTCAAAGAGTTATTTTTGGAACATGTAACAGCAGTCTTTTCTGGGGTACAATGAGTAACATTTATATGCCTTTGGTTAAGGGGCAAATTTTTCTATTCTTAATGTATATTCTTAGCACTTTTAAAAAAATAACAAAAAAGCAATGTACAAGCAACACCCACCAAGGTGTAAAACCAACGATTAATCGCTATAGCTGAAGCATTTGTTTTCAAAAAATATGCCCCAATTCTCTGATTCAAGGCAGGCTCTTGAGGCTCAAATGCAACATTACTTGGGGGTCTCTGAACTCTCCCCAAGGGGAGAGAAGCAAACCTATTGATATGAATGAGTTCCACAACATGATTTGATTCCCTCCTCTCAGAGTTTGGAAAAGTTACTTTGTTGAAGGACACCATCTCTTCTCTCTTTGGCATGGTCCAGTTCTGGGCACTACAGTTCAGAAAGGATATTGAGAAGTTGGAACGTGTCCGGAAGAGGGTGACCAGGATGGTGGGAGGTCTGGAAGCCATGCCCTATGAGGAGAGGCTTAGGGAGCTGGGTATGTTTAGTCTGGAGAAGAGAAGGTTGAGAGGGGACATGATAGCCATATTTAAATATTTGAAGGGATCTCATACTGAGGATGGAACAAGCTTGTTTTCTGCTGCTCCAGAGACTAGGACACAGACCAATGGGTTCAAACTACAGGAAAAGAGATTCCACCTTAAACATTAGGAAGAACTTCCTGACAGTAAGAGCTGTTCAGAAATGTGGTGGAGTCTCCTTCTTTGGAAGTTTTTAAACAGGGGCTTCGAGGGCCTTCTGTTGGGAATGTTTTGATTGGGTATTTCTGCAGGGCAGGGGGTTGGACTAGATGGCCCTTGAGGTTTCTTCCAACTCTATGACCTGACAGTAAGAGGTGTTCGGAAGTGGAATACACTGCCTGGGAGTGTGGTGGCGTCTCCTTCTTTGGAGGTTTTAAAACATAGGCTGGATGGCCATCTGTCGGGAATGCTTTGATTGGGTATTCCTGCATGACACGGGGTTGGACTAGATGGCCTTTGCGGTCCCTTCCAACTCTAAGATTCTTAATCTCTGACAGGAAGACCAAGCCTAGCCTAACCTGAGAAAGGGAGGAAAAGAGGAGCAGGCGGCAACCCCCGGTCTACAGAGGGAGGCGCGAGCAAAGCCTGCGTGGCCAGCGGTGGCGCTTGGCTGGCGCGCGGGGGCAGCGGCCGGTCCAGCCCAGCCCAGCCAGTCCAGCCCAGGCGGCGGCCGCTCAGCAGAGGGCGTCCCGCGGGCGGCGAGAGCGGAGCCGGGAGGAGCTTCCTTCCCTCGTGCGTGGCGGGGCTCCCGGCGGAGCTGGGGGGCGGAGGAGGAGCCGCCGCTCTTGCAGCTTCTGCCACGTCCCCGACCGGGCTGAGGCGAGCCGGGAAGGCTGGCTTGGAGCGCCGAAGCAGCCGCCGCAGCGCCCACACGTGTCCCCGGTGAGTCAGTGCGGGGCTGGGAAGTTATGAGAGGCGGAGGCAGAGGAGGGCAGCCCCGGGCTGGTGGCTCTGCTGCTTAGCCAACCTTGTAATTCTCCCCGTCCTGGAAAAGGGGGAATAAGAGAACGGCACCTGCCGAGGTCTTTCTTACTGGGGTCGCTTTTTTAGGACCCCCTTTTTTCTTATCCGAAGATGGTGGAATGATGGCATTTTAGGCGGCATGGCTGGATTACGCGCCGTGTGTGGGTGGGTGGAGGCTCCCCATGAAACGCGGGTTTCAATATTTCTTTTTTTAAAACAGTGCCAACAGGTTCAGTCTGGAGTCGCTTCGGGAGCGTTGACAGGGAAGGCGGTGTGGCCCAGAGTTCAAATTGGGGGGAGGAGGACGGGGGGGGGAGCCAAGAAAGGGCGCCGGGGGTTCCCTCAGAGAGCGAAGAAGGGGAGCAAGGAGGTGGCGCAGACCTGGAAGTCAAGAATGGCTCCGAGTTCCTTGAGGCAAGGTGGCTGGCTGGCTGGGGGGATTCTTCCCGAACTAAAGCCGGCCCGGGAGAGGAAGAGGAGGAAGAAGGTTGCCTTCAGGGGTTTCCTCAGAAGTAAAATGCGCGGAGTTAAGCGAGAGGTTTGTTTCAGCCACAAGAAAAGCGCGCTTTCCGCTTTTTGCGCTTGGAGAGGGAGGGAGGAAAGGAAAGGGAGGGTGGGTTGTGGAGTGGGGGGCCAGGCATGGACGGGGGGGGGACAGAGAAGGGGCCTTGAGGCGGGAAGGGCGAGGCGGTGCGGCCTTAGCCGGCAAAGAAAGAGGCGGGAGTCTGAAGTAAACTTTGCTAAGGGGCGCGAGGCGGCGCCTGTGCAGGAAACTTGAGGCGGGTGTCAGTTGTCCCCCTTCATTTTCGCTGGGGTTTGGTTCCAGGACCCTCCGTGGATACCAACATCCGTGAATATTTCTAGCCAAGGTTTGCTTTTCGGGTTATTTTTTTTTTAAAGAATATTTGTAAGCCGTGAATACTTAAATCCGTGGATACGGTGCGTGGGTGTTTTAAAAGTGTGTAAAATAAATATTTTTTTTGTGTGTGTGTGAGGGGAGACACCTCAGGTTGCAGCCGCCCTGGCGCCCCAATTTAGCAAATGGGCTTCCGGTCAGCCCACTTTTAAAAAAAGCACCTTTAAAAAAACTTGTTTTGAACGTGGCTTCTTTTTGCTGCGACAGCTCGACGCGGCGAAAGTCTCCCGCTTCGCCCGTGATGGAAATGCTAGTAAATGCTTTTTTTTGGTCTTTTTAAAAAGTGCCTCCCAACTCCTGTAACTCTGTTCTGTTGGCTGCGAACGGGCGAGCGCGGCTACTCCTCCCACGCCAGAAATGGAAGAGTTACTTTTGGGGGGACCTCAGCTCCCAGAATCACCACTGGCCATGCTTGGCTGGAGGGTTCTGGTAGTTGTTATCTAAAAGAAATAATGTGTCCATGTTCTTGGGGGATTGTTGCAAGGGGAAGAAGCGGCTACAGACAGTCTTTTTTGGGGGGTGGGTGGGAATGGGGGCGCCCCCTATGGCCCTCCCTGAGGGCGCTTCCAGACCCGCAGCCGCTTTGCTTTGTCCGCCCTCTGGGTAAGCGGATCGTAAGTACACGTTTCCTTAAGTATCTGGAAGGGAAGGGGAGTCGTTTGGCAGCCTGGAACTTCCTGTGTACTTGGCCAGGACTTCCCGAGTCCCGATCCTTCCAAAAACACCCTCCCCAGTAACCCTGCCCTGAACTGAACCAGGAAAACGATTTCTTTGAGTCTTTAGTACGCTGTGGTTTCTTTAGGACTGGCTGCCTTGCTGGGTTGAGTTACAGGTTGTTTATGTTTGGATGCCAGAAAAATGGAGGAGTTTCTACTACAGGGATGCTTGTGGATGGGGCGATTTCATGCATGCTTCCTAGGAAGTAAATCCTACATTGTACTCAGAGGCTTACTCCTCAGAGAGTGGGGAAATTACTTGCCTTCTCCGGACTACATATCCCAGAGACCCTAGCTGGCCATGCTGCGAGTTGTATTCCAAAAGAGGAACTTTCCCTGCCTCTGGATTTATAGAACAGTTTTTGTAAGCCTGTATTTCTATCCGAGTATAGAGCTCTTGTGCTTCAGAAAGTGAAATTTAAAGGTGGCACCTGGGTTGAATATGGCAGTCTCTTTTCTCTTTTTACACATTTATTTGGTCTGGCTTTGAGCAATATGAGCAAGAGGAGGAAGCCGCTACTTAACAGCTAAACACGTTCAGATTGTTGGGACAGCAAAGATGACTTTATCACCCTGCTTCCCCATAATGGTGAAATTGGGTGCTACTCCTGTAAACACTGTTACATTAGTTGCTTGCCAAGTTATTTGGATAATAGTATGCTTTAGACGTCATCACCATCAATTGAATTTACACCCTATTTTTCTCCAAAGTGCTCAAGGTAGCATGTATGGATATGGCCCACTCACATTTTAGCTCTAGCAACAGCCCTTCAAGGATTGCCCTCTTTAAAGGCAGCCACAGAGAGGAGAGTACAGTTCTCTGCTGCCCCAGAGGGAAGGACCAGGTCTAATGGTTTGAAGTTACAGGAGAATATATTTCGATTGAACATTAGGAGGAACATCTTGAGAGTAAGAGTTATTCAAGAATGGAACCATTTACCCAGAGCTGTGATTCTTTTATATTATTTATATATTATTAGTTATTTATAACCCGCCCTTCAAACCACAAGGCTATCAGAGCGGCTTACAAATTGTTTTAAGCAATCACAATTTACACATCTACACTGCATTAAGCAGCTTCCAATGTGTGTTAGCTAACTGCCGTCACAAGCCGGGTACTCATTTTACCGACCTATGAAAGGACGGAAGGCTGAGTGAACCTTGGAGCCCTCTGGAATGGAACTTGCAAGTGGTGACTTGCAGTACTGGCATTTAACCACTGGGCCACCAGGGCTCCCTTAACCTTTTTTTTACCAGGGACCCCCTTTATATACCTTTTGTTGCTGCAGACCTCCAAGACTTAACTCAAGATTTAAAACAGCAATAACAATGATAATAATACAATTACACCATCCATTAAACCTTCCTTCAGAGGCACTGGATGGGGAGCGAAGACTTCCGCTTCTTCCTGCAAGTTTGTGGTTGGAGTGGATTGAATGGCAATGTACAGGCCAAGCCAGCCAGCCTTTGCTCCTGTCACGTGGCCACTCCACTGCATGGAGGAGGTGAGCCAAGCAGCCTTCAAGCCTTCGTGGACCCCCTGTGAGGACATCACAGACTCCTGGGAGTCCCCAGACCCCACGTTAAGAACCATTGATCTAGAGAGGTGGTGGAGTTTCTTTCTCTGGACATTTTCAAAAAGAGGCTAGACAGCTACTTGCTGGGGATGCTGTAGCTGGATTTCCTGCATTGAGTGGGTGGGATGGACTCGTTGGTTTGTGTGTCCCCATCCAACTCTGTGGTTGTATGATTCTATGTAAGGCTGAGAGTAGTCACTGGCCTAGAGTTATCTAGTGGGGATTGTGGCTAATTGGGTGATTTGAACCTGGATCCTTCCCAGTGCTAGTCCAAGACTAACCACTGCTACTCCAGGACTTACCATTGGGCAGGAGGGTGGCTGGTTGGCTGAAGAACCAATTCAGGGAAGGCAGTAGCTTGAAAGGTAAGGATCCATGGGAACATGTCATTCCTAAGTGCCTAACAGTTGCTTTTTAATTATAATCTTAGCAGTCTTACCCCAGTTTTTCATTTGGAAAATCTGCATTGGGTTGTGCTCAGAGTGGGTCCAGGCTTTGGAGGGTTCTTGTCAGCAGTCCTCGGTGGAGCCCCGTCCTTCCCTTCACAGCCCTGCTGGCTGCAAAGAGTGACTTCTTTTCCACTGTAGCAGCAGTACAGAGGAGAGGGAGTCCAAGATTTCTCAAGGGACCCATTTTTGTTGCCACCAGTAGCATTGGCAACTCCTGGCCAGAGGTTGGCACCCTTTGGCCTTCCTAAGGAAAAGGGGAGTACAGATAAGCCTGCCTTACCAGCTACCACTCAGCATATTAAAAGGCATGGCTCAGTGGTTCTTAACCTTTTCTTTACCAGGGAACCTCTTTAAATATATTTTCTTGCTGCTGGCCCCCAAGACTTAACTCCAAGACTTAAAACAATAACAATAATAGTAATAATAACAATAAGAACCACCACCACTGTTAACAATTACACCATCTGTGAGGACATTGTGGCCCCCTGGCAGTCCGTGGACCACAGGTTAAGAACCACTGGCATAGTTGTTTAAGTGTGGCTACTGAAATGGAAATCATAGGAATAGTGGAGGATGATAAAAGAAAATGACATCCTTGGATGCATTTTGGAAGAAGTCTTCAGGTGGCCTCTAGGAGGTTCAAAATGTTTTTGTTTACTTATGTTAGGCTTACCTACCCGGTTTTTTTCTTTTTGCATGTGTGTATTTTTAGTTATGAATAAAAAGTTTGCTGAAACATGTTGAATTCTCTTCCTTCATTTTGTGTGTAGGAAAGTACAGATCGATCCCTGTAGCTGCGGGGGATATGTTCTAAGACCCCATGCCTCGTGAATACCTGAAACCATGGATAATAGGCAACTCGATTACTTTCAATGAAATGAACACCAGAAGTTGACCATAGAATCACATTGGAAGTCCTAGGCATGCCTAAAGAGAACATACATTTTTTGGATGTGGATAATTGAAATCGTGGATACCGAATCCATGTATTCCTATTCTCCCCATGTTCTTTTTCTGCCTTTGGTACCAAATTTTCTGTTAAGAAAGGAATGCCCAGGAACATGTCTACTTCATTAACAAATGTATACTTGTATTTATATCCCACCTTTTTTCAACTTTGGAAGTCAAGGTGGCTTTAAAAATTAAGATAGATAGAAATAAAAATTACCAGTGAGTTTGTAAAGGGACAGTGTGTGGAGGATTGGTAAGCAAGGGGATCTCATCTGGTTTGGAATGTGTGGAGGAGACTTGGAAGTTCAGTAAGAAAGGAGGCCAAAGTAAATGATGAATTTGGTCCCAAACACTTTACAGAAAATGGTTGGGGAGCCTTTGTCATTCAAGATGTTTCTGCTTACTACAGTATATGTAACTCCTACAATATCTCTGCCCAGCATGGCCAATGGTAAAGGATTGTGGGAGTTGTAGTAGAAATAGCAGCTCCTGCAGATCTGAAGGTCTAAACTCATCTGGTTTAGAATGTTTTATTTGATGTAAGTACAGTAGGACTCCCGTATTTGCGGGGGCTTGGTTCCCAGACTTACTGTGAATACCGGAAACTGCGGATAACAGTGAATGCCATTGAAATAATGGGACTTCTGGTTACAAATACCATAGAGTTGCCTTGGAGGACCTAGAAAATGTCTAGAGAGGGCACCTCTCTAGGCATTTTCTAGGAAGACTGGTAGGTGTGCTCTTTTGTGTCCTGGGTGCCAGTTACACGACAAAAATTGTTGCGAGGCTTACCGTGACTTCCTGATCCCGTATCCGCCCTTCGCTGTTTATACGATTTTTGTCACTCTGTAGGAAATCCTGGAAGATCCCTGTGATTGATATTTACACGACAAAAGTTTTTCTTGGTCCTGCACTGTTATATCCCATGCTTTTGCTGTTTACACATGTTTAGCTTACCGGGATTTCCCCCCCCTGTCAATCAAGGATGCGATTAGTCGTGTTTTCACAACCTCAGTGACGTACTTCCTTTAGAGTTCTGCGCCACGAGCGATGCTATTGGCTGGCTGGGGGGGGGAGAGGGGGTAGAGGCTTGTGTTTGTCCTGTCTCTTTAAAATGTTAACCCTTTAGGCAGAGGCAGAAGGCATTTTGAAAGACCAATAATGTGATTTTTCGCTCAGACGGAGGAACAATTAAACCATGTCCTTTCCTTTTGAAATCAAGCCGAGTGGGTGGGGGGAGTAGAGGCTTGGGTTTCCCCTTGCCTCTTTATAATATTAACCCTTACAGCAGAGTTTTAGCTTCAGAGTGAAGATTTCAAGCCAGCAACAGACAGGCATTTTGAAAGACACAGACACAGGGGGGGGGAATAAAAGTGTGTTCATTCGCTCAGAGGCTGGAATATTTTACTGTGCCCGTTCAGACCCAGGGAGGTGATCAAGGCAGGGGATGAATGGGTGACCCTCTGCCCACCACGATCTCTTTGTAACATGCAGTTGAGGAAGAGGTTAAAGCTGAAGGGTTTGCAGTGTAGAAATCCATTTAAAAAGGTGATTGAGTACATGCGCGCACACACACCAACCTACGTGCAGTTGGAAGGGATGCCTTTGTTTTCAGCTGGTGAGGCTGAATCTGTTGAACGGGTGATTGACCCCTCCTTTTCTGGTCGCTGATCTCTTAAGCCTGCCCCCAGTCACCATTTCCGGTCATCCCCTAGTACCGAGATATTTTGTCCCAGGCTGTTTACATTTCCAATTTTCCGAATCCTCCTGTGACTTTTTTAAAAACCGGCACAACCCGCGGGACTGGAAGTCCCGCAGGTTGAGGGATAAAAGGTGGCCCCCCTTCCGAAAATCACGTACCTGACCCAATGTACATGTAAACTGCCAGGGATCGACACGAATTCTTCCTGGGACATTTTCATCGTGTAAACGGCACCCTGGAGATAACTGAAACTGCAGGTTTTGGTTCCGCGGATATGGGGGTCTGGCTGTACACTAAAACACACAGTGACAACAACAACAACAGCAATTTATTTCTTACCTGACTTTCCCCATGGATCAAGGCAGGGAACAACAGCTTTATACAGAATAACTATCAATTAAAATACATATACAATTTTAGTCATCAGCGCGCTTGCAGAAAGCGCGGGATGAGTCCTTCCTGAATCTTCGTTTGTGAAGAGAAGCCAGAGAGAGAGAAAAAATACATATCGGTTTAAAATACATAAACCCATAACACACATAATATCAAAAGAATAAAACCAGTACATATTAAAACAGTTTAAGAGTCACAGTTTAAAAATCATCTGGATAGGCCTGTTGGAAGAGACTGGTCTTTAATGATATTTTAAATTCAGACAGTGTTTTCAACTGTTGAATCTCTTCGTGCAGGCCATTCCAAAGTCTAGGGACGGCTGAAGAAAAAGTCCTCTGGGTGACAGTTGTCAGCCTAGTCCTGGCTGACTTGCAGTAAATGTCCCCCAGAGGACCTGAGTGTATGGGGTAGATTATATGGGGAGAGTCGATCCTGTAGGTAACCTGGACACAAACCATGTAGGGCTTTAAAGGTAACAACCAACACTTCGTACCTGGAAACAAACACTTAGCCTTCAATGTGAAGTCGAAGGCTTTCACGGCCAGCATCCATAGATTTTCCTTGGGTTTTTTCCGGGCTTTGAGGCCGTGTTCTGGAATAGTTTCTTTCTGATGTTTCGCCTGCATCTGTGGCTGGCATCTTCAGAGAATGGTTGGGTAGGAGTGTATGTGGAGTTTATATGCTGTGAACCCCTGTTGGGGAGTATATATACATTTGTGTAATTGAATGGTTAGTTTCCGGGTATAGAAATGCAAGGCTCATTAGTGTCTGTTTGGCTAATGGTTGGTTGATGGGACATTATCTGCTGGGAATCCCCCTGTCCCTGGGTGGGATTCTTTTGTAAGTGTTGAGTTTTGATTCTATTATGTTTCAAAACTGGAAGCCAGATTTTGTTTACTTTTAAGGTTTCTTCTTTCCTGTTGAAGTTGTTCAGGTGTTTGTGGATTTCAATAGCTTCTCTGTGCATTCTGACATGATAGCTATCAACATGATACAGTAGCCCCTCCACATTTTTGGGTTTAACTTCTGCAGATTTGATTATTCACGTATTATTTGCTGCTGCCTCCACTGCTGCCCTGTGCCATTTTTAATAGAGACAGCAAGCCTCGAGAGACTGCAAATATGCAGTGAGGCTTGTAAGTTACTAATAAAAATGGCACGGGGCAGCAGTGTAGGTGGTAGCAAAGCCCTGCCAGCTTTGTAGGTGTAGGTGGTAGCAAAGCCCTGCCTACTGCTTTGTAAAGGAACCCCACTATCTCAAAGTCATCTGTTGTGGGTTGAATCTGCAGATTGTACTGTTTGTGTGTGCTAAATATGGTTTAGGGGACCTAGAGGTGAGGTATTCATGATTTTTCCACTTTTGCCAGGGGTCCTGCACCCCTAACCTCAGCAAATGTAAGATGAACTTGTATGTGACACTATCATTATAGAGAAGCTGAGCGACTTTTTGCACTCAGCTTCTGTTAGTTTGTGCATTCAAAGAAACTGAATCAGTTCCAGTAGATTTGAAGATATGAATAATTTGACAGCAAATTATGGCGGGCTGGACTTTGAAACTAGCTGTTATTTCTTCTACCCAGGTGCAAAGTTTAGCCCTGCCCAGCTGCAGTAGTACAGGCGTATTTCAATTAACAAAACCTCTCACAAAGAAGTTCCTTTTTACAAAGTCTTTTTATTTACACCTCGAGCCCTCCCATTTTTCTTATTCTCTGCTAGCTGATTTTTTTTTTTAGCAGGATTGGGAGGATGATGGAGAGCTCGAGAAACATAGACTTTCAGTGTGGGCTGCAGAAGCCTATAAATGGTAAACAATGTAATAAAGCTTGAGATGGGAAAGAATTGGATTCTACTCTAGCCAATTCTAGTTGCCTACAATAGGCAAGGTAAACAGCAGCTGCCTGTATAATCATGAGTGAGTATGTATTTACAGCAAAACAGGAAAGGGCGAAGCATATAAGCCTGCTTCACCAGTTATTCCCAACATGATAAAGAAGCATAGATCTATAAGAATGGCCACCAAAATGGAATCAATCATAAGAAAAGTGGAGGCTGGTGAAAGAAAGAAAGAAGAAAAAATGATATATTTTGGAAGATCTTTCAAGTGATCTCTAGAAGGTCCAAAACGTTTCTGTTTTCTTATACAAGTCTTACCTGACCTGGTTGTTACATTTCACATGGGCATATTGTTAGTTTTGGATAAAAAGTTTTCTTTAACATGAACTGCTCTTCTTTTTTATGTGTGGTGTAGGAACCTACCCTAAAGGTACCGGATCCTGTCGTGATCTTGAAAGCTAAGCAGGGTCAGCCCTCATTAGTATATGGGTGGGAGACTGCCAATGAATCCAGATGCTGTAGGCTCTATTTCAGAGGAAGGAACTGGCAAAACTACCTCTGAGTATTCCTTGCCTTAAAAAACATATCCTTATTTTTTATATTTATTTATTTATTTATTTATTTATACCCCGCTCTTCAGCCAGAAGGCTATCAGAGCGGCTTACAAATTATTTTAAGCAACAGCAATTTACACATCTACACTGCATTAATCAGTTTCCAGTGTGTGTTCGCTATTTGTTCTGCCTCTGGTACCACATTTTTTGTTATGTCCAGAACACATCTATTCTCTGAGGGAGGGGTGATGCGGTTCCTTTACATCTGGGTTTCGTCAGTCACCGCCCAGGTGTAGCAGGAAGTTACATTAAGCCTCTTCATATTCAAATTTCTTTGTCTTCATCTCCTCCATCCTGGAGCCACGAGGCCAGTTCTAACTTCCTGCTTCGCCCAGTAGGTAGCTGAGAAATCTCCTCCGTCTGGAATTTCTATCTCCACCTTTATTCTTTTTACTTTCTTGTTCCTTTACCTACCTTTTTCCTTCTCCAGGCATTGCTGCTTTTCAGCCCTTGCCTTTCTCCTTTTGAATTTCCCGCCTATTTAAAAAAAAAAAAAATCCTCTCCTCTCTCCGTGCGGCTGCTCAGTCGGCTCCAGCCTGCTCCTCCTCTCTCTCTTCCCCCCTCCCACCTCTCTCCTTACTGTTTTCTTTTCTCCGAGGCCATGCAGGCCCAGGAGATTCCCCAGCAGGCGGGGAAGGACTCCGGAGTGGCCGGGGATGCGATTCTCGACCGCGGCCACTCCGAGGACGCGGAGAGCGCTGCTGAGGGAGCCGCGGTCGCCATTGCTGCCGCTGCCGGCTCCCATGTGGGCGTCCCTCAGAGGGACGCGGCCCGGAAGGCACACCAGGCCATCGTGACTGGGAAAGCCTCCGATGGCCAAGCAGCAGCCAAGCCACGGAAGAGGCCAGCACAGCCCAGGAAGAAGCTGGCCTCCGATGCCTCCAGCGGGACCGCGATGGAACCTCCGGCCCTATGGAGTGCTTGGCACGCGCCAGGTGCCTGCTGCCAGGACTGGCCAGGGGCAGGAGCCCCTAGGAAGGTACAAGGGGCCCTTGGGGGGAGCGGGGACGAACTGCCCCTTCCCCCACGCATCGTGCCCTCCCTGCTTTTGGGGACGGCACGTATTCTACCCCCCTGGAGGCCAAACGGAGCGCAGGAGGGGGAAGGGGAGAGCGAGGACTCGCGCTCCCATGCGGAGCCCTCACCATCCACCGGGCCCCAAGCAACCGCCGCAGCTGCCTCGGGGGAGGGGGGCACACCGCATGGGGAACCCCATTCGCTGTCTGACCCCACTCCAGGAAGCAGCCAGGCCCTACCCCAACCGAGCCAACCACCACAAAGCCTGGGCATGGAGGAGCAGGCCTTACAGGCCCCAACTCCTCAAGCACCCCCCCCACAGGCCCTGGCCTCCCAACCTCCACTCCTCCCGACCTTGCCTGCCCAGGTGCCACCCCAGCAACACCAGCTGCCCTTGGTGCTCCAACCAATGCCTCAGCAGGCAGTACCTATCCAGGCGCAGCAACCGTTGGTTTACCAGGCCCTGCCGCCACAGGGGCCGGTGAACCAGACCCTGGGCTTGGGTAACCAAAATCAGGTTTTCCTCCCACCAGTGGTCCAGCCTCAGCCTATGCAGGCGGTGGGTTTTCAGGCACAGCCCTACCAGGCCCCAGTCCTTCAGGCCCCGCCTCTCCAGGCACCCACGGGCCATACCAGCCAAAAACACCATGGCATCCCAGTGTTTTACGATCACTCTAGCGGGGAAGAGTCCGACATCGAGGGGTTGGCCGCTCACCCACCCAAGGCCAGGGGAGCTAGACCCACACAGCGGGGGGGTCGTAGAAAGCGTAAGGGCGCCATTAAGGCAGCCCTACAGCTACTCTCAAAGGCATTGCTCTCAGACGAGGATTCGTCAGAAGAGCCTGGCACGAGCGCCTCAACCTCGGGGGTTCCCCCTAAGGACCAGGCGAACAACGCGCAGTCCCAGCAGCCAGCAGGACCGGGCAAGGCAAAAGCTAAGTCCGCGTCCAAGGGCCCTAGGGACCCATTAAGAGGCACAGATGTCCCGGCCAAGAAGAGGAAGGATCCTCCCTCCACCCACTCTTCTGCAGAGTCCCTACCTCCCTCGGATGAGGAGCGCGCCCTCACCGACGTCGTCAGGGCGTCTGGGACCCACGACGATGTAATCCTAACCGACAAGGAAGAAGGAGAAATCTCTGATTCCGAGTTTGCAGACCAGGACCAATCGGATCGCCTTTTCCAAGGAGAGTGGTATGTTCCCCTCCTTACTAGGGTGATGGCAACACTAGAAATTACTCCTACAGACACAGACCAAGCTCCATCGACATCGTCGTCCAACGAGAAGGTCGCTGCAGTGATGCGCACCTCACGCCCAAAGAAGCCGGAGCTTCCCTTCCCAGAGGCCTTCTGGTCCCTGGTAACTGACGAATGGGAAAAACCCTCAATGGGAAGGCGGGGCACCACTGTGGCTCAGAAATACTACAACACCACTCAACGCTTTCTGGACCTCCTAAAGCCCCCAGTGGTCGACAATCCTGTCGCGTCCCTCGTCTCCAATTGTCTGGCTCCTAAGGAAGGAGAGGGCTCTCTCCGGGACCCAGACGAAAAAAGAACCGACGCAGCCATCAAGAAGGCCCACGACTCCGCGGCATGCGGGGTCAGATCCACGCTGGCAATATCGCTTTTTTCCAGAGCGGCGATAGTGTGGCTGCAAGAGCTCATGGAGATCCAGGAGCTCGATCCAAACGTGCTGCACAAGTCTCTGCTTAGATTCCTGCGTACCTTCTTCTTCATAGCCGACGCGGCACAGGACGCCATGATTTTTTCCGCCCGTGCGATCGGGGCCCTCACGCTGGCCAGGAGATCAGTCTGGCTAAAGCACTGGCAGGTGGATACTCCTATCAGGGCAGCATTGGCCTCAGCGGCCTTTAAGGGCCTTAAACTGTTTGGGGAAGAGGCCCTAAAAGGTATCCTAGTCGAGACAAAGGACAAAAAGTTGGCCATGCCCTCCACACTCAAGAAGCCAGACAAGAAGAGCGGCAGACGACCCTTTCAGACTTCTCGTCCCTTTCGTTCCTTTCGGGGATTCGGGAAGCAGCGAAACTACAACTCCTTTCGCCCACCATGGGTTAAGCCAAACTACGTCATGAGACAGAACACTGGACCGCAGCCCAACAACAGCAGAAGGGGAGGCTCCAACGCCCAGCGTGGAGGCTCGCGACAACAATCCTGACTCGGGGTCGCCCCCAGTGGGCGGCCGCCTCAGTCTGTTCCTGCAGCTTTGGTCGAACTCGACAACGGACAGGTGGGTCGTCTCAACAATCACCCACGGGTACAAAATCGAGTTCGACTCAAGGCCAAGGGGCAGATTTCTCCCAGCCCCAATACCCAAAGACCCAAAGAAGGCGAGAGACCTGACGACAGCCATATCTCACCTAAGACACATAGCAGCCATAGAAGAGGTACCACCCTCTCAGCGCTTCTTAGGCGTGTACTCCTTCTTCTTCACAGTACCAAAGAAGGATGGCAGCCAGAGGTCCATCCTGGACCTAAAATACACCAACAGACACATCACATACAGAAAGTTCCGGATGGAGACGCTTACATCCATAAGGGAGGCGCTCCAACCAGGAGACTTTCTAGCCTCACTCGATCTCTCCGATGCGTATATGCACATCATGATCCACGAGGACAGCAGACAATACCTCCGCTTTGCATTCGGGGATCAACACTTCCAGTTCAGGGCCCTTCCATTTGGTCTGGCCTCAGCACCAAGGGTCTTCACCAAGGTCCTGGTCACCCTAATCGCCAACCTGAGGGCACAGGGAATCCACCTGTACCCATATTTGGACGACATCTTACTGCGTGCGTCCTCTCTGAACAAAGCAGGGAGAGACCTGCAGACCACAATTCACTACCTGCAGGCCCATGGTTTTCTGGTGAACTTCAAAAAGAGCAGCCTGTCTCCTGCCCGCACCATCGTCCACCTGGGTGTGGAAATAGACACACAACGTTCCAAGATCACCCTGTCCAAGGAGCGACAGGAGGTCCTCCTACGGGAAGTTCGCACCGTTCGTTTACTAAGGAAGGTACCACTGTCCCTACTAGCCAGACTCCTCGGCCTTATGATATCAGCCTTTGGGGTTGTGCCTTGGGCAAGGTTCCACTCCAGACCCCTGCAGAACTTCCTGATGCCTTACCAAAAGGAGATCGCATTGAGGAAGTCCCCTCTCCTTCTCCTCCCACAGCATGTGAAGGATTCGCTGGCCTGGTGGTCTCAGATGAAGACAGTCAGCAAGGGTTCTCCGTTCACAGTACCCCAGGCGATCCTGGTCACCTCCGATGCGAGCCTACGGGGCTGGGGAGCACACTGTCAGGGACAAGTGACGCAAGGGATTTGGAGCCCACAGGAAAAGACGCACAGCATCAACTGGTTGGAGCTACGAGCGGCTCGCTTGGCCCTGCAACACTTCACCCCAGTCCTGAGGGGTCAACACGTCATGGTGATGACGGACAACACTACAGCCCGATCGTACATAGCGAAACAAGGAGGTTCGAGATCCCGGTCCCTGCAACAGGAAGCGGATCTCATCTTCCTCTGGGCCGAACGGACGGTGCAGTCCCTTGCGGCTCAGTACCTGCAGGGGGAATGCAATCAACAAGCGGACTACCTGAGCAGATACTCGGTTCTACCCGGAGAGTGGGAGCTAAACGACGACGTGTTCACTCAGGTCCATGCCAGGTTCGGCCAGCTGGAGGTGGACATGTTCACGACAAGATCAAACGCCAAGCTGGACAGGTTCTTCGCCAGGTTCTTTCACCACAACGCCGAAGGCACGGACGCCCTACGATCCCCTTGGCCGGCCGGTCTCCTATACCTGTTTCCCCCACTTCCCCTCATAGGGAAAGTCTGTCGGAAGATTCGCCAGGAGAAGGCACAAGTGGTCCTGATAGCGCCACATTGGCCGAGGCGCCCCTGGTTCTCCGAGTTGATGGACATGAGGGTTCAGAGCCAGTGGCGTCTACCTCAGAGACCCGACCTTCTTCATCAGGGTCCGATCCTCCACCCAGATCCAAGCTGGTTACAACTGACAGCCTGGAGATTGAGCGGCAAGCCCTAAGAGAACATGGATACGACGATTCAGTCATTAGTACCCTTCTTTCCTCTAGGCGCGTGTCCACCAGGAGGATCTATGAAGCTACATGGCGAGCCTTCAAGAGATGGTGTGCCCCTCGCCAATTGATCGCTGAAGAAGCTTCGGTGAAACACATCCTGGCATTCTTACAGAAAGGCCTCGAGGCGGGCTTACGACCAAATACCCTGAAGAGACAGGTGGCCGCTCTGTCGGCCTTCCTCACAGCACAGGACGGAAACCGCCTCTCATCGCACCCCCATATCAGGCGTTTCCTCAGGGGTGCCTCGATAGTTTCACCCCCGGTGCGGCACAGGTTTCCGTCGTGGAACCTCTCCCTAGTCCTCAGGCAACTCATGAAGCACCCGTTTGAACCGTTGCGCACAGTTTCCCTTAGAATTCTCACCATCAAGGTTGCCTTCCTAGTGGCCATCACCTCAGCGCGAAGAGTGTCGGAGTTGGCCTCTCTGTCAATTAGGGAACACCTGTGTTCCTTTACCAAGGATGTAGTGACCCTACACCCAGACCCGTCATTCAAACCAAAGGTAGTCTCCGAGTTCCATGTCTCGCAGCCCTTGATTCTGCCCTCCTTTTGCCCTGACCCTTCGCACCCGAAGGAGAAGCTCTGGCATAACTTGGACGTCAGGAGGGCCCTGAAGATCTACATTAGACGTACTGCCCCCATCAGACGTTGCGACGCCCTATTTGTCTCTTTCTCTCAGACAGCCATAGGGTCCAGAGCTTCGCAGAAGACCATTGCTTCCTGGATCAGGGCTTGTATCTTCGAGGCCTATGACTCAGCTAGGCTTCCCAGACCTTCAGGGGTCACGGCACATTCGACTAGGTCAGCCGCGACATCCGCGGTCTTCTCCACTAACGCTTCCCTGGTAGAAATCTGCAGGGCAGCAACCTGGAGCACACCGTCCACCTTCATTAGACACTATAAGGTGGATAAGTTCCGTTCCGCCGAGGCGAACTTCGGTCGGAGGGTGCTCCAGGAGGTGCTCAGAGACTGAGTCCGCCAATCCCGCAGTCACTCCCGCCCTATTAAGTCAGCTTGGGCACGTCCCAGATGTAAAGGAACCGCATCACCCCTCCCTCAGAGAATGCCACATTGGTTACTTACCGTGAAGGTGCATTCTTGAGGGAGTGGGGTGATGCGGGTCCTTTCCCCGCCCAGTGACTGCGTGCGTTTTTCCTTACATGGCGGTACCCTTATTATTTAGCGCTGCTTAATGTTATTTGACTTAAACGATTTCTTTAGTCCTTACAGGGCTTTGCTAGTCAGTGAACTGGCCTCGTGGCTCCAGGATGGAGGAGATGAAGACAAAGAAATTTGAATATGAAGAGGCTTAATGTAACTTCCTGCTACACCTGGGCGGTGACTGACGAAACCCAGATGTAAAGGACCCGCATCACCCCACTCCCTCAAGAATGCACCTTCACGGTAAGTAACCAATGTGGCATTTTGTTAACTGAAATATACCTGTGTTGTTAAAAGAGAGGGGAAAAAAGAGGGGGAGCGAGAGATTTGTTTAGAAATCAGACCTTCTATGCAGAACTATATTTATATAAAAGAAGTGCCATTTTAGAATTTTGATTTTTGTTGTTTTGTACACCTGCAGTTTAGATTTAACATAAAGTTTAGTGTAGAGACCTCTGCTTTTGCAAAAGGAAATTACAGTACTTCTGTCACAGAACAAATATTAGAGGTTCCCTTTCCATTTAAAAAAGGGACCAAAAGTAATCAAAAGAAGAAAAGACTGCCAAACTGGTATTCCAGGATGTTCAAGAAAGAAATAATTTTCAGTCAACACAGGATCCTATCAATGTGTGTGTCTTTGGTAAGCCACTTGAGGGCCTTAAGCTAATGGAAGTCTTTTATGTCCATTTATAATGGACTTCAGACTCTGTAGTGAAGTGTCAGTGGTCTAAGTCTCTAGCATTAAAAGCCAGCCCAAACTCAATGGGAAAATGTGGTTTTATAGTAGTGCTGGATGAAAGGAATGGGCAAAAAATAAGGACTATTAGAAATTATTTGGTACCCAAGAGAAATACAGTTCAGGGTGGCTCTCCAAAGTCAGACTGGAACTGATTAAAAGGACGTACTGGGCACATGAAAAGAAATTTATTCAACAACAGATAACCTGTAAATTATCCACGGGGACAGAACATCCCTGCCAGTACTGTAGTTTCCACACAAGATTTAAAGCAGGATAAGCAACTATGGAGGATGTGGAAGCTTATTTTCATTCTTACAACACTATGGTGGATCTAATTTCATCCCTACACATCATGCCATGGTGGGATTAATTTCATTCCCTCCCTCCCACCCACCCCACTGAGCCACTGCACCTGCAGATCAGTCAGTAATGAAACCAAAAGCAACTTCTGGCTTTCTAGTTGTTGTTTTTCTCCTGTTTGGAAGCCAGGGATGCTTTTATGAAATCAGTCAATCTTGGAGTAGGAATGTACTAATTTTGGCAGATTTTTCTTCAAAACATTTAGTGGGTGGATGGTCTGGGGGGGCCACAAAAAGGCCCTGACGGCTGCATGCAGCCGACATTCTGCATTCTGCAGCCTTGTAACATAAAGTAATTGAAAGCTTTCTGTAAATCCTTCTCACCATACAGTGTCTTGTAGTGGGTCTTTGTTTGTGAAAAGAAAGATAGGTAGGCTGGGGTGGGCCAGAGCTGAGTAGGAAAAATTCAGTGCCCTGAAAATGGTAAAAAGAAAAAAATGGTGGAAAGGGTGTCAAAATGGAAGAAGAATCAATTGATCAAAACTTAAGGGAGTTGTAAAACAAAAAATAAATCTAAGCATAATAGCTGTGTATCTTTATTTAATCATTTTTAAAAGAATACCTGTACTGTAGTTTCTAACTCATTTTTTTATTGTAGTTTCAAGTTTCATAATGTGACTTCAGTTAAACTATTTGTAAAGGAGTATTTGATGGAAATTCATTTTTGTGTGATTTTTTTTTTACTGCAACTTTAAAACAAGAATAAAAATGAGCTGTCACTTGTCATTCAATACAAGTAAGAGATTACTTGTATTGAAGCTTCCATTCTGGTGCAATTTTTAAAGTGCAATTTCAAACTAGATGCATTTCTTCTGTTAATAGTCAGTGTTCAAAGAAGCTTACATTGAAGGGCCTATCATGAAAAAAAATTGTATTTCAGTAGTTGTGTAATTTGAAATAATTTAATACCCCCCCTTTTAAATTTAGTAAAATGTAGCATGCAAATATTTGAACTTGAGGGTTATTTTTGAATGCTGGATCAGAGACAGCTTCATTTAAGTTTGAAATTTTTGCACGGTGATCAGGGGGAATGTGTATGTAAAGATATATCATTACATACAGTCGGACCCCCGTATCTGCGGAACCAATATCCGCAGTTTCAGTTATCCATGGCTAAAAAATAGGAGTACATACCATAGAGTCATGCTGGAAAATGCCTAGAGAAGTGCCCTCAAGAAATTGCTAGGTCCACCACTGCAACTATGGTATGTTTGTACCCACAGTCCTTTATTTTAATAGGGTTTGCTTTTATCCGTGGTTTCCAGTATTGGTGGTAAGTCCAGGAACCAAATCCCTGTGGATACAGGGATCAGAGTACAGTTGTTCCTCCTCATTCGCGGGGGTTAGGGCTGTAAGACCCCCGCAAATGTGAAAAAACTGCGAATAAAAAATAGGTCACGCCCTCCCGGAACCCCCCCACCCTCCCAGAAGCAGCGATGGGGGCTTCTGAGGCCCCCGCCGCTGCTTCTCTCCACCCCCTGCCCTCCCAGAAGCAACGACGGGGGATTCTGAGGCCCTGTCGCTGCTCCTCTCCACCCCCTCGTCCTCCCAGAAGCAGCGATGGGGGCTTCTGAGGCCCCCGACACTGCTGCTTTCCACCCCCCTGCCCTCCCAGAAGCAGCAACAGGGGCTTCTGAAGTCCTGTCACTGCTCCTCTCCACCCCCGCCCTCCCAGAAGCAGCGATGGGGGCTTCTGAAGCCCTGTCGCTGCTCCTCTCCACCCCCTACCCGTCCTCCCAAAAGTGGTGATGGGGCTTCTAAAGCCCCGTTGCCACTTTTGGGAGGGGGAGCTCCCAAAAACCACGAATAGTCAAAATTGCAAATGTTAAAGCCGTGAATGTGGAGGTGCAACTGTATACCAGAGTCAGAATTATCCATGCTGTAGTATTTCTAGTTCCTATCTACAAGCATATTTTATTTTGTTTTTTATTTATTTAGAGTATTTATACCCCGTTCTTCAGCCACCAGGGCTCTCAGAGCAGCTTACAAATTGTTAGCAAGAGCAATTACATTTCTCTACTGTTTTATAGTGCAAGCACTCTCTAAGCAGTTTTACAGTGTGTTAGTTAATTGCCCCCAACAAGCTGGGTACCCATTTTACCAACCTACAGCAGGATGGAAGGCTAAGTCAATCTTGGAGCCCTGTAGGATCGAACTCACAACGTTGTGGCTATAGTACCAGCATTTAACTACTGCGCCACCAGGGTTCCCACTCAGTTAACGTATCTCAGTTTAAAAAGCCTCTGACAAAGAAGCTCCTTTTTGCAAAGTCTTTTTATGGGAGCCCAGCCTAGTCCCCTACTTTTCTTGTATTCTGTCTAGCTGGAAGTTTTTTTTGTACCATTAGCATTGGCAGGATGGTTACAGAGGGTTGGAGAAAGACTTTCAGTTGGGGGATGCAGTAGCATGTCTGCAGTAAACCATGCAATAAAGGTTGACCTGGGAAAGTATGGGATTTTACTCTAGGTGATCCCACTGTAGATGGGTGTCCATACATACAATAGGCAAAGTAAACTGGTGCCTCCAGAATTATTTACTGAGTATGTGTGAAGAGCAAAACAGTAAGAAAAGGGGAAAGCAGACTAGCCTGCCTCTCAAGCTATCCTGGCATGTTGAAAAAGCATAGCTCTGTAAGTTTTGCCACCAAAATGGAAATTGTAAGAAAAGCAGGATGTTGACAGAAAGAAAAAAAATAATAATCCTAGGATGTGTTTTGGAAGAAGCTTTCAAGTGGTCTCTAGAAGATTCACAATGTTTTTGTTGACTTATGCAAAGTTTGCTTGACCTGTTTTTTTCATTTCACATGTGCATAATGTTTTGAATAAAAAGGTTGCTGAAATGGATTGAACTACTCTTCTCTTTTGTGGTGTAAAAACCTATCCCTATTCTTTCCATGTTATTTCTACCTCAAGGTTTCTGTTAAAAAAGTAACACCCAAGAACACATCTACCTATGTAGTTAACTGAGGTATACCTTTATGTGTGTGAAAGCTGCACAGTGAAGAAAGCTGACAGGAAGAGAATCAATCTATTTGAAATATAATTCTGAAAGAAAGTTCTGTAGATACCATGCCGTGCCCCGCCCCCCCAAGAAAAACAAGTGGTTTCAAGAACACATCAAACCTGAACTCTCAGTAGAAACAAAAATGACTTATACCAAGCCTATTGTACTTTGGCTATCTCATGAGACAACATGATTCATTGGAAAGGATAACAGTGCTTTGTAGGGTGGAAGGCAATGAGAAAAGAAGACCGCGAGCCTCTCTAAATGATGAAAATAAGGGCCCATCTACATGGTAAAAAAAATACGAATGCTGTTCGGACGATTGCTCTTCCATACACATGGCCGTTCAGATTCATACATGTCATTCAGAAGGGGGGCTAGCGAATCCCCCGTAAACTATGTGGATTCTGCATTCGTAAGGAGTAGCGGATCTTGGCATAAAATCCGTACAGCCGTTCGAATGGCTGGTGGTCTGTACGCCCCGTTTGCGCACATATGGACAGGCAGTGTAATCTGATTGGCTGGCTGAGTAGAGGGGGCGGGGCTAGCAAGAAGGGGAATTGGAAGTGCCTGCCATGTTGGATTCTCGGCTAAGCGAGAGTCCAGTAAGTCCGTGAATTTTATATATATTTATATTTATTTTCCATTGTAAATAGGGAAAACCGAAGGTCTGCAAAGCAGGTACCTTTTAAAATAAAATTTAAAAAAAGCGGTGAGAGATTTAAAACTGCCGCTTGGCTTGCTCGCTCCAGCCAGCTGGGGAAGGGGGGTCATACGGAGTTTAGGGGGTGGTAAAAAATCATGTAGGCGGATCGTATGCATACGAATGACTGCCTATTCATATTTTTTACCCCCCCAACGGATTTTTTAAAAATCGTATAGATGGACCTAAGCTTCATAGAATTTGCTTAGAATGTGACCTGTCCTAATGGGATCCCACATAATTCCGCTATATTCAGAAGGAGGAGGAGGGCCAAATCCACCATAAACTCCTTGGGGAAAAATCTCCAGGGCTTTCCCCGAAGTTTAAAAAACACCATAGAGAATGCGCATTAGCAATCATTAGGACAGGTGATCACATTTATTTGCATAGCCCTAGAAAAGCCAAAGTAGAAAGCTGATTGGCCAGACAGGAGCAGGGGGTGGGGCTTGCTAAGAAGGGAAGAGCCCTGGAACTGCCATTTTGGATTTTCGCCTTAGCGATTGTGTGCTGAGGCAATGAAACAGCCTTTTTCTTTTATTTTTTACGCATCAATCCTCATTCCCCCCCCCCTTGTATAGATGAACCCTGAGTTACAGAAGGATTGATTCGATAAAGGAAGCCGTGGCCATGAGTTTGCCAGACCTATTCATGTGAATGGTTTGTGGAGGTCTCTCATTTGTAGTGTCACTAAACTGAATTTGGCTTGATGGCAAATAACAATGATAGCAACAGCAGGAAATAGACATAAGTTGTCCGGGGAAGTGGGGAATAAAGGATGAGAAATTTAGGGGGACTTCCACCACCATAACACTCAAATGGCAATGTAAGGCACTTTTTTGAATGCTACATAGTAGAAGACAAAAAAAAACACATATTTTTCAGCAGAGAAAGTTGCCCTGCTGGCTCCCAAGTAGCTAGGCATACAAAAGTTATGCCAGCCAACAGGAGAATGCCCAAAATTTTGGTTGCCATCCTGTAGGTTGAGGAAGATTGTGATGTGTTGCTGTCCCTTTTAACACCGGTACAAGGAGTGTAGGGCTTTCCCTTGCTGCTGAAGGGAAATACAGTAGTAACAGACAGCTAGAAAACAGGTCACTGCTACCTAATGGCCATTAGAATCATAATTATCTTACATAGCAATGTCAGTTTGCAGACTGGGTCTGAGAAATACAACACTATTAATTATAGATAATGAAGCCACAGGCTCCTTGTTAGTCCTTCATTTGTTTGTTTTAAAAGTATACTTGCAGCCTCCAAAAGATATCACTGGTTTAAAACTTCCTCAGTCATTGTAGTTCTTCCTCTACACAATAGGGATGATATCAGTCTGTATAAAAGAATATCAAAGAAGCCATGCAGGATCATCAGACCAATGGCATATCTAGTGCAGTATTTCTTTCATTGCAGCAGGGCCGGTTTAAGGAATTTTGGGCCCCCCTGCAATGCTTTATTTTGGGGCCCCCATACGTTTATCTCAGGTCAATGTAACCTAACCTATTCACCGTACAGGATGCTCAGATTACAGTAGGACCCATGTATCCATGGATTCATTATCCATGGGACACAAAACAGCACACCTACCATAGAGTCTTCCTAGAAAATGTGTCCTCCCTAGCCGTTTTCTAGGCCCTCCAAGGCAACTCTATGGTAATTTAAACCAGAAGTCCCATTATTTTCAATGGCGTTCACTATTATTCATGGTTTTCAGAATCCTCGCCCCCCCCCCCGAACCAATCCCCAGTGGATAAGAGGGGCCTACTGTAATTAAATGAATAAATATGAGGAACGTCTTAGGGAGCTGGGCATGCTTAGCCTGGAGAAGAGACGGTTGAGAGGTGACGTGATAGCCATGTTTAAATATTTGAAGGCTGTCATACTGAGGAAGGAGCAAGCTTGTTTTCGGCTGCTCCAGAGACTAGGACATGGAGCTATGGGTTCAAACTGCAGGAAAAGAGATTCCACCTGAATATTAGGAAGAACCTCCTGATAGTATGAGCTGTTCGGAAGTGGAATACACTGCCTTGGAGTGTGGTGGAGTCTCCTTCTTTGGCTTTTTTTAAACATAGGTTGGATGGCCATCTGCCAGGAATGCTTGGATTGTGTGTTCCTGGAGGGCAGAAGCTGATCAGATGGGATGGCTGTTGGGATCCCTTCCAGCCCTATGATTCTATGATTCTAGGATGCATTCAGAGCCTGGGAAAGTTACTCTTGGATTACACCTTCCAGAATCCCCCTGCCAGCAACCTTCTCAAAGTCTGGTTGCATTGTTCCTTTCCAGCATTCTCTAGCCCAGTGGTTCTTAACTTGGGGTCTGCAATGTCCTCACAGGGGGTCCACAAAGGCTTGAAGGCTACTTGGCCCAACCTCCTCCCTGTAGTGGAGCACCCACGTGACAGGAACCAAGGCAAAGGCTGGCTGGCTTGGCCTGCACATTGCCATTCAGTCCACTCCAGCCACAGACTTGCAGGAAGCAGCAAGAGTGCCTCTGAGGGAAAGTTTAATGGATGGTGTAATTGTATTGTTGTTGTTGTTGTTGTTAGTTATTATTATTTTAAAAAAATATTATTAGCTATTATTATTAGGGTTTTGAATCTTGAGTTAAATCTTCGTGCAACAAAAGATATTTAAAGGGGGTCCCTGGTAAAGAAAAGGTTAAGAACCACTGCACTGCTCTAGGCCAATGTCTCTCACATAACACTAATGGGATACTGGTGTTTTAGTGACAACAATAAAACCATTGTTCCTAGTAATATTACAGTCGTCCCTTCACATTCGCGGGGGTTCCGTTCCGCGGACCCCCGCAAATGTTAAAAATCCGCGAATAACAAACACCCCTCCCCCTCCCTCCCCAGGCCTTCGCGGGGCCTTGCTAGGCCCCGCGGAGGTCTCCCCGGCCCTCCCTCCCTCCCTCCCCAGGCCTTCGTGGGGCCTTGCTAGGCCCCACGGAGGCCTCCCCGGCCCTTCCTCCCTCCCTCCCCAGGCCTTCGCGGGGCCTTGCTAGGCCCTGCGGAGGTCTCCCCAGCCCTCCCTCCCTCCCCAGGCCTTCGCGGGGCCTTGCTAGGCCCCACGGAGGTCTCCCCGGCCCTTCCTCCCTCCCTGCCCAGGCCTTCACGGGGCCTTGCTAGGCCCCACGGAGGTCTCCCCCACACTCCCTCCCTCCCTCCCCAGGCCTTCGCGGGGCCTTCCTAGGCCCCGCGGAGGCCTCCCCGGCCCTCCCTCCCTCCCTCCCTCCCCAGGCCTTCACGGGGCCTTCCTAGGCCCCACGGAGGTCTCCCCGGCCCTTCCTCCCTCCCTGCCCAGGCCTTCGCGGGGCCTTGCTAGGCCCCACAGAGGTCTCCCCGGCCCTCCCTCCCTCCCTCCCCAGGCCTTCGTGGGGCCTTGCTAGGCCCCGCGGAGGCCTCCCCGGCCCTTCCTGCCTCCCTCCCCAGGCCTTCGCGGGGCCTTGCTAGGCCCCGCGGAGGTCTCCCCAGCCCTCCCTCCCCCCCTCCCCAGGCCTTCGCGGGGCCTTCCTAGGCCCCACGGAGGTCTCCCCGGCCCTCCCTCCCTCCCTCCCCAGGCCTTCGCGGGGCCTCCGGAGGGCCTCCGGGGGTCCCACGAAGGCTTCCCCACCCCTCCCCAGGCCTTCGCGGGGCCTCCGGAGGGCCTCCGGGGGTCCTGCGAAGGCCTCCCCACCCCTCCCCAGGCCTTCGCGGGGCCTCCGGAGGGCCTCCGGGGGTCCCGCGAAGGCCTCCGCACCGCTCCCCAGGCCTTCGCGGGGCCTCCGGAGGGCCTCCGGGGGTCCCGCGAAGGCCTCCTCACCCCTCCCCAGGCCTTCGCGGGGCCTCCGGAGGGCCTCCGGGGGTCCTGCGAAGGCCTCCCCACCCCTCCCCAGGCCTTCGCGGGGCCTCCGGAGGGCCTCCGGGGGTCCCGCGAAGGCCTCCCCACCCCTCCCCAGGCCTTCGCGGGGCCTCCGGAGGGCCTCCGGGGGTCCCGCGAAGGCCTCCCCACCCCTCCCCAGGCCTTTGCGAGGCCTCCGGAGGGCCTCCGGGGGTCCCGCGAAGGCCTCCCCACCCCTCCCCAGGCCTTCGCGGGGCCTCCGGAGGGCCTCCGGGGGTCCCGCAAAGGCCTCCCCACCCCTCCCCAGGCCTTCGCGGGGCCTCCGGAGGGCCTCCGGGGGTCCTGCGAAGGCCTCCCCACCCCTCCCCAGGCCTTCGCGGGGCCTCCGGAGGGCCTCCGGGGGTCCCCCGAAGGCCTCCCCACCCCTCCCCAGGCCTTCGCGGGGCCTCCGGAGGGCCTCCGGGGGTCCCGCAAAGGCCTCCCCACCCCTCCCCAGGCCTTCGCGAGGCCTCCGGAGGGCCTCCGGGGGTCCCCCGAAGGCCTCCCCACCCCTCCCCAGGCCTTCGCGGGGCCTCCGGAGGGCCTCCGGGGGTCCCGCAAAGGCCTCCCCACCCCTCCCCAGGCCTTCGCGAGGCCTCCGGAGGGCCTCCGGGGGTCCCGCAAAGGCCTCCCCACCCCTCCCCAGGCCTTCGCGGGGCCTCCGGAGGGCCTCCGGGGGTCCCGCAAAGGCCTCCCCACCCCTCTCCAGGCCTTCGCGGGGCCTCCGGGGGTCCCGCGAAGGCCTCCTCACCCCTCCCCAGGCCTTCGCGGGGCCTCCGGAGGGCCTCCGGGGGTCCTGCGAAGGCCTCTCCACCCCTCCCCAGGCCTTCGCGGGGCCTCCGGAGGGCCTCCGGGGGTCCCGCGAAGGCCTCCCCACCCCTCCCCAGGCCTTCGCGGGGCCTCCGGAGGGCCTCCGGGGGTCCCGCGAAGGCCTCCCCACCCCTCCCCAGGCCTTCGCGAGGCCTCCGGAGGGCCTCCGGGGGTCCCGCGAAGGCCTCCCCACCCCTCCCCAGGCCTTCGCGGGGCCTCCGGAGGGCCTCCGGGGGTCCCGCAAAGGCCTCCCCACCCCTCCCCAGGCCTTCGCGGGGCCTCCGGAGGGCCTCCGGGGGTCCTGCGAAGGCCTCCCCACCCCTCCCCAGGCCTTCGCGGGGCCTCCGGAGGGCCTCCGGGGGTCCCCCGAAGGCCTCCCCACCCCTCCCCAGGCCTTCGCGGGGCCTCCGGAGGGCCTCCGGGGGTCCCGCAAAGGCCTCCCCACCCCTCCCCAGGCCTTCGCGAGGCCTCCGGAGGGCCTCCGGGGGTCCCGCAAAGGCCTCCCCACCCCTCCCCAGGCCTTCGCGGGGCCTCCGGAGGGCCTCCGGGGGTCCCGCAAAGGCCTCCCCACCCCTCCCCAGGCCTTCGCGGGGCCTCTGGAGGGCCTCTGGGCGTCCCGCGAAGGCCTCCCCACCCCTCCCCAGGTCTTTCACGGGGCCTCTGGAGGCCCCGTGTCGCGGTTTTGGGGGGGCCTGGGGGGCCCTCCCAAAACCGCGAATAACCGAAACCGCGAATGTCAAGTTCGCAAATGTGGAGGGACAACTGTACTACATTTTGCTCCCTGTCTGGATTTTATTGGTTGCCAAACAGCCTAATAATAGCACATTAAATAATTCAGAATATAATGAAACACTACTTTCTCACCTCCCCTTTTAATCATTTGAGTAATTTAACTAGCACACTGTTGTGCTTCATGGTACTCAGCCAGGAGTAAATACTAATGTGGACTGAAAACCCACATTTTGCTTCTGAGATCTCAAGGTGTTGGTGGGGGCTTTTCTCCCAAAGGTACTTACATAGCTGATGCTAATGCCTACAGAAGTTTGGAAGTTGACCTCTATAGTTAGCTAGGCTTTAGAAGTGTGTTATTGTGCATCTCCTACAATCCACAGATGGTATGGGTGATGGGGACAGTCTTGCATTGAGTTGGAGAATTGTTGGTACTGGATCCCTTGTTGGTGCCAAAGTTGTGAATCTAAAATGAGATGGGAGCCCCTCCTCCATTGTGCCTCAGTTTGCACTCCTCCCACCAAGATGCACTGCCAAAATTCAATAGTGTTGTGAGAATGTGGATTTTCCTCCTGTTTTTAAACCACGGTCCAGTTGGGTCATTGCTCTTGTGTAGCTAGAGAGCCAGCATGGTGTAGTGGTTTGAGTATTGGACTAGGACTCCTGGTACCCAGGATTCAAATCCCCATTCAGCCATGGAAACCTACTGAGTGACCTTGGGCAAGTCACATACTGTCAGCCACAAAGGATGTCAATGGCAAATTCCCTCTGAACAAATCTCGCCAAGAAAACCCTATAATAGATTCACTGTAGGGTCACCATAAGATGGAAATAACGTGAAGGCACACAACAACAATAACAGCTTGAGCAACTCCCAATTGTGTAAGCAGCTGTTCCTTTTTCAGTATTGTGGAAGGAGGCATTCAATATATCCTTACATGAGTGTAGATGCACAGTTGCTGCATTCTCTGTGCTGGTTGGATGTAGCTCCATCTCCATAACCCAGGATCCAGACAAGAATGTCAGAAGCTCTCACCCAGCTCTGCAAATGCTGCTGCTGGATGTCTGCATTCTCCTTTCCAAGCTCAGGATCCTGGTTAAATACATTGCTGTGACTTTTCACTTAACCAGTTTTACAATGATCTTACCCTTCTTCTTGGAAACCACATTTCTTTTTAGCTAAAACAACATGCACAGGGACAGTACGCCTAGTTTTTTAAGAGACACACACTCCCTAGAATAGGGCCCCATCTATACGAGGCAAAAACTGCTGGATTGCTCTACAGTAATAGCAAATCGCAACAGCTGCGATTTGTCTTAATGGTCTTTTGGCCCCCAAAAGCTTCACATGCCCTCTGGTCATGATGGCAGCCATGAGTGATTTACTCATGTTTTTACTTGTCTTATTTGCCACCCCCAAACTTAAAGAAAAACAAACTATTTTCCATTGTGTGCTTGAGCGATATTTTGCCTGTAGAAAAAAAGAAGAAAAAACATCCTGTTTTCTCGCCTTAGCAAAAAAAGCGATACAAAGACTCCCTGAAACAACATCTCAGGCTCGGCCAAATTGATCACCAACAATGGTCCGCCCTGGCCTCACATCGGGAGGCATGGAGACACACTATCCACAATGCTGCAGCCTTATTTGAGAACTCATGCCAAACAAGTCTTTAAGAGAAACGACAACGCAGAAAGAATCACAACCCAAAACCATCACCCAAGGAGACCTTCTGCTGTGCTTTCTGCAACCGGACTTGTCTATCTCGGATTGGCCTTTTTAGTCATCAACGCGCTTGCAGAAAGCGCGGATGAGTCCTTCCTGAATCTTCGTTTGTGAAGAAAAGCCAGAGAGAGAGAGAAAGAGCTTACTCGCTAAGGCGAAAACCCAACATGGCGGCTGTGGGTGCTTGCCCTGTTAGCAAGCCCTTCACCCCACACTCATCTCGCCAATCAGCTTTGTGCTTTCTCTCTTGTGGGAAAGCGATTCAAAGTGAATGCAGCATTCCCCTCAATTTTTTTTTTAAAACTGGGAAAAGCTGTGAAGGCTTTTCCTTTGGGGTTTTTGATGTTTTTGGCCCCCCTCCTTCTAAATACAGTGAAACAATATGGGATCCCATTAAGACAGGTAGGATTCTCCTTGCATTCTGTGAGGAGTATTTTCATCTTTTAGACAGCCCTATGATTCTCTGCTAAACAAGATGCTCATTTCCTATGTGCTTGTTTTAATGTGAAAGTACAGTTGCTTTCATGTGCTGCTGAACTTCCAGGGACCACAAAAAACCTGAGGGAAATACTGCTTTTGGATGGCAGGTAAACTGTGGTTCCATCTACATGATGAAAAATGACACATACTTATTCGAAAAATCGGTGATCTGTACAGACCACCGTTTGAATAAATACATGTCATTCAGAGGGGGTGTGGCAAAACTCACCTTTTGATCCGTGTGCAGCGGATCCGGGGCTTTCCCCAGATCGGCTGGATAAATCCGTAGAACTTTCGAATGTCGCTCTGTCTGTACACTCTCGTTTGTACACATATGTGCAATTTGATTGGCCGCCTGAGCAGAAGGGGCGGGGCAGCGGCTGCCATTGTTTAAAGGTATGCCATGATGGCACCGCTGCTTCCCTCCTCCTCCTCCGGAGGACACGGTCCTGTCTCCAGCCAACCCCACCGCTGAACTCGCTGCCCTCCTCCTCCTCCTCCTTGGTAGGACCCCAGCCCCGTCTCCAGCTCCCTTTCCAGCCCCCTCCCCTGCTGCCATTCTGAGTACAGCTGCTGTGCCTTGGGAGACCCCGCCATGCCCCCTGACAGGCAGGCAGACCGACTGACCAACTGATCAGCCCAGCTGATGGGGTGTAGCCTCTCCCTCCCTCCCTTTGGAGGGAGCGCAACCCGGTCCTTGCAGCATTGTGTGTGTGAAAGCAGCTTTCTGGAGTCCTCCCCCTTGCCTTCTTCGCTAAGGCTCTTCTCTTGCCAGCCCAGGCTTGTCTTCCTCCTCCTCTTGCTGGAGCTGCTGCTCAAGCAGGTTGGCCAGAGTGGCCACCCCGCTCCCCTTCTTCTCGCTCTTCTTTGTGGGCAGGAGCTGTGGAGCGCCACCCAGACAACTGCGCCAGAGGGAGTGAGAGGCACCGGGGCAGCGGAGTGGAGGACGAGGACAAGGAGGCTCCCCTGGAGAGCCTCGGGCAGAGTCCAGGTGCAGTTCCCCCCTGGCCTGCCCACCACACCCTCTGCCCTCCCTCTGGCATGGACCCCGGCATGGCTCCAGACCAGCCCCACTGCTGCCGCCACTGTCATCCTCCATCCTCCTTTCCCAGCCCCACTGCTGCCGCGGACTTTACAGGGCGTAAAAAATTGTCTAGGCAGATTGTTCACATTTGAACACCTGCCTTTTCAGATTTTTTACCCCCCCCCGTTCGTATTTTTTTGCTCTGCGTGTAGACGGGGCTTGTTACTTACTTCTGACTTAGAAGGTGTATATAGATTCCCCCATTTTATAATTTGGCAATGAAGTTGCATTCTTTGAAAATAGTTTGAACTACTTTGGAGAACTTAAGGCAGACATACTTAAAAAGAGAATGAGAGAGCAAGAGAAGAGAGCTCCATTGTTAAGCTTGTAGGAATTAAACTCCTTAAAACTCCAGAATTGTTGTAATTGAAAAGGGAAAAAAGGAAACAATATCACAAGACTCGTATTAAAACAGCCTACTGAAAAATTTTGGGAGAGTATTAAAACAAGAGCCTAATAATTGGCAAGATAATCCATTTTGAATGTTAATAATGCAGCCATGCTTCCATTTCTAGACACAGTTTCAGGGACAAAGACCTGAACTGTTTGTTGAACCAAATGTAATTCAGAGCTCTCTTCTTTTATTCTGAGTTGACAATTAACAGCAAAAACTAATCTTTTGTGCATTCACACACGCTACACTCCTTTGTATTACAGATCTTTTACGGTGGGAGGGGGAGTCACACTTGATTTATAACAAAGCACATCAAAGTATACCTGGCAGACTACAAGCAATGTAACAGTATAGTATGCCTGTTAGATAGATGTGTGTGAGTCTTAGGTCTCTTTATGCTTACCTAGACTCTATGGTTTTGACCTGAGGTAATCAGATAGAGGACCTTTTCAGGGGTGGCACCCTTGGTGTGGAATGCCCCTCCAAGAAAGATGTGCCTGGCTCCAATGCCAGGGAAGGCCTTTTTGTATTTTTCAAGATATTTTTAAAAATAGTGCTGCTTAGTGCTTTTAGATTGGGATGAGAATCAGGCAGCCATCCAGATGTTGGACTACAGCTTCCAGCAACCCTAGTCATCATAGCCAATGGTGAGGAATGCTGGGGATGGCAATCCATTTGGAGGCCTCCATGTTGCCCACCTCTTTTTAAAATTGCATCTCTCTTATATGTTGCTGCTGGTTGTACTTTGGTTTTATATTGCATATATTTTTATTCTTTGTTGGCTGTTTTATCTTGATAGGGTCATGTGCTGTCAGTCATTACTGTTGGTGTTTTATACTTTAGAATGTATTGTCATGCATTGTGTAACTTAGTCAACTTCAGATATCAGTAGTCTATGAATAAAACTGTTGCACCAAATGGCTCAAGTAGTGATATGACTGGTACCCAGTTCTCAGTGGATCATGCCTTAGTTACATCCTGATTGGATTACTGTAAAATGCTCTGCGTGGGGGCTGTCTTTGAAGAATGTTTGGAAACTTTAGCTGGTCTGAAGAGCTACAGACAGATTATTAACTGGGGCTGGCTGTAGGGAGTGTACAACTTCCTTGTTTCAGCAACTCCACTGGCTGCCAATTTGTTTCTGAACATAATTCAAAGTGCTGGCTATGGCCTTTAAAGCCCTATACAACAGAGGTCCAGGTTATCTGAAGAACTATATTATCCTACGTAAGCCCACTCATGTTTGAGGTCGTCTGTGAAGGATGTTTTCTCTGCCACCACCATCATAGGTCCCTCTGGTGGGAACATGGGAGAGGGCCTTCTCGGTAGCTGCTCCTAGATCCTGGAACCCCCTTCCTAGAGAAGCTAGACTGGCACTGTCGCTTCTAACTATCTGCAGGCGGGTTAAGACTTTTTTTACATATATATTTTGGCAGGCTATTGAAGACTGGCTGCTTGAGGAGACTGGGGAGATTATCAGACAGGAACGAAAAAAGCATTCCTGTCCCACAATCTCCACTCCCACCCCTGTCCCGCCACAATCACCCTCCCCTTCACACTTACTTCCTCTCCCATTGACAGGGTAGCCCAGGAGCGAACAGAGCTCTAACGGAGCTCCATTCACTTCCTGGAATGAAATCCTGCCCGTTCTCGTGAGCATGGGAAATTCAAAAATAAAAAGAGAAATACCTATACACAAGAAAAAGTTACACCAAGCACCTAAACACACTAAAAACATTACTAGTAACCCGGGGAGGGTCATAAAAAGTGTGTGGCTTACCTGGATGTCCTGATCTCACCCGGAAGTGTTCTGGCAGGGACCTCCCATTGACACTTGGATCTTGCCAGCATAACGGGGCACCTTTTCACTCGCAGGAACATCTATGACAGAAACAGAATGGGGGATTTATTGATGGCTTCTCCCGTCAATAAAAAGCAGTGCCAGTGGACAGCAGCAGAATGGGTGCACTATGAGGGGGGAACAACATCGTCTGAAAAGGGAGACCTTTTGTGATCTGGTGTTCGTTTAACACCACTTTTAATGCGTCTGATAATCTCCTGGCCTCCTTGAGCCCTAGACGAGGGACTCATCTACATCAATGCCATAATCTGGAGCCAGTCCATGGCTTTATGCTCCAGAGCTGCTCCAGATTGACACGATGCCAGTTACACATACTAGTGTGCATCAATTCTGGATCCATGCTGTAGTCCATATGGGCTGGCAGGCCAGCACTACATCAGCCGTGCCACTGCTGCCTCACCCGCTGGCCAAGCAGCTCTCTGTAGAGGAACCCCCTCCTCATTGATCACATGGTGCGGCGCCCCATTCTGACCTCACCAGCAGTGACTGCAATGGCCAGACTCTGCAGAGAGCTGCATGGCCTTCCGGTGAGGCGGCGGTGGCACCTAGGGGGACAGGTAAGCGGGGTCAATGCGGTGGGTGTGTAGACATGTGGACAGCTGGGTCACTCCAGATCCAGCCTGATCCAGCTGTCCACACATCCAAAACATTGGGGCCACTTTGGAGATTCCTGGAAACTCTGGAGCAACTTGGAGTTTCTGTTAAACTGGATTAATGGCTAAAAGGAGTAGATTTGTTCTGTGCATTCTGTGTACAAATTGCACCAGATCCAGGGTGAGTGCATGTTTTATCCTTGGTGTAGGAAAAAGATAGGATGTTAAATAATAATAATAATAATAATAATAATAATATATGGCTAGTACCCAGTTCCATCTGCTGTTGGATTATTCATTTCAAGTGATTATGATATCCTATGGGACCAGGTGTCACTTATACTCTTCAATTTGAAGAAATGTATCTCAGTGCCCTTGATCAGTACAGGAAAGCTCCTTTGGTTCACTTGGGCAATTATAGCCCAGAACAACAGATTTTCACAATGTGCACCCCAGGACATAAAATATAGCTTGCTAGCTAGCTATTGTTGCCTGCCTGGTGCTTAAAGACTTCTTTATTTGTTTGCTTGTTCACTATATTTCTGTCTTACCTATCCTACTCTTCTATCCTATCCTCCTTGCTCTATTTCTATTCTATTCTATCCTTCCTCTGTCTTACCCCTTTTCCACACCTCATTGGTGGTGAGCCAGAGGGGAGGTAGGTGAGGCAGTGGTCCAGGATCACCCTGCTGAACTTCATGGTTCAGTGGAAATTTGAACCTGGATCTCCCAGGTCTCAGTCCAATGTTCAAAACACTACACTGGGCTGGTGTTCCTTTACTGCAAAAACAATGCCTTGGTAGGCTGTATTCAACTGGGTGCCTAGTGGTTAAATATAAGTGGGACAAGGTGCCCGCCTGCCCTTTGACTTATAAAGCTCTTTTAGGTAGAACATTGGAGATCCAGTTTCAACTCCTCACTGAGCCATTAAGTTCATCATAAAAGATAACTTCATATTTTAAAAAAGGCAATGCATTTTAAAGAACTTCATTGTCTGAAAAGCTGCTTTATGTTCAATATTGAGGGAATAACTCTGATGAAAATACATTCTGGACTTTGTAGGAGGAGGGCTTTGTAGTATACATGACCAAAAGCAAATAGCCAGACTATTATAATTGGGGAAGTTGTAGAATTTTGTATGGTCTCTTTTTTAAAAACAAACAAACAAACAAAGCTAATTTGAACTTCCTAGATAATGATGTGGATCAAAACATAGTATATCCTTTAGATTTTGCACTTCTCACAGTTCTGAAATTTTTTCTCTGCTCAAAAATTATGTTAGATTCTACCTAAACATTAGGAAGAACTTCCTGACAGTAAGAGCTGTTCGGCAGTGGAATGCACTGTCTCAGAATGTGGTGGAGTCTCCTTCTTTGGAGGTTTTTAAGCAGAGGCTGGATGGCCATCTGTCGGGAATGCTTTGATTGTGTATTCCTGCCTGGCAGGGGGTTGGACTAGATAACCCTTGTGGTCTCTTCCAAATCTTTGATTCTATGAAATATCAGCGTAACTTTAAGGATTACATGATAATGCATATGATGCTCTTTTAACACAGAAAACTCCATTAAAAAGCTAAGTATACATACGGTATCTACTTACACAGTTTGAGGCAAGGCAGGGGCAAAGAACTAAATGTCTCTGCCTTGTCAGCTGGAAGATACTAGCTGTTTGCCACAGGTGCTCAAGTAGGTGGCTACTTTTAAATGAGAGCATGTATGAAGCTGGTTAAGTTTTTTACTTCTCAGTCTATTTACACAAAATCAGGAAAGAGCTCCAGTCTGCACACATCTCCTTTTTTGTTTTTCTTTTGGTTTTACATTGCAATCTGCTGCCCAGGCATTGGGAGAAAGAAGGTTTAACTCTGCAGGATGTGACTAATCTGCTCCCTAAGGTGCTTAGCTTGGCATTGTTCTATACCTGTGCTTGAAATGCAACAGCTGTTGTTGTGGTTGTTTGTGTAAAAGAAGAGGTGTTTACTTCTCCAAACATTGGTGGCCTGGGTGCATTTGCTAGTGGTGATACAAATAGACATGTTTATCAGGTTGTGAGATGGTGAAAAGGAATCTTCTATCATATAGATGACAAAGACATGCAAAAATTAAGCATTGCATTCATATAGATGTAATGCAATATGTTGTTCTTTTGCTGTAGGCAACCTATATAAAAAGCAATATGTCCTCTGTCTTGGACTCTGGATCTATTACAGCTACCAAAGAGATACGTTTAAATGCAAGGAGGCTATAGCGGGGGGGGGGAGCAGGGGAGGTAACCTACCTCAGGTTGCATGTCCCCCTGCCCATCCTTATGACCCCTCCATTGAATTTTCTGACATGCTAACAAAATTGGGTGGTTTGTCATCAAAACTTCAGCATTTTTCTTGCAAATAAGGCACACATGTAATTTTTGAAAACTGAATCATGCTCCTAGAAGTCATCATTTGGCTTCAAAACAAGGCACACGCTCCCTATATGCCTTGTTTTTAAAAAGGGAAACTAGCCTTTTTGCCACTGTTGGCCATGTTTCTAAATTCTGATGCATTCAGCAGGAAACTGTGCTCCCTACCAGTTCTGGAAGCCCCCCCCCCCACAGGTAAATATCATAGAAACAACTCGTCTTTGAGTCAGTGATTCTGCATTGTTTTGAATCTGCCCCCTTTGTGTACACCATGGATGGGCAACTGTGCAGAGGTCACAGGCAAACTACCCCAAACATTTCCTCCCACCCCACCTTCAAACCGACCTCCTCCTTTTTTGGAAGAGACTGGAAAGTCCTTGTTTTTTTTCTGGGCTGTAAGGCCGTCTTCCAGAACACGGCCTCATAGCCCGGAAAAAAACCAAGGAAAATCTATGGATGCCGGTTGGCTGTGAAAGCCTTCAACTTCACATCAGACTGGAAAGTCTTGGGAAAAAATTCTAATTCTGTTTTTGAAAAAAAAATGCTATTGCAGTTCGCTGTTAAGGTGCAACTATCTCAAAAATTGCAGTTTCTGGGGTTGCAGTTTTCTGTTTTTAGGCCTTTTTTGCAGTATGAAGGAGATCTGGGAGGCACATGGGTGGGTGGCCTGTGGAACACACAACTCCTATTCTTGCTATAGACATCTTGTTTTAACTATCTTGGGCATTGGTAAACTTATTTAGCAGTGGGACTTAGGTAATTCTGCAAAAAAACCCAACAACACACTGTAGTGAATTCAAGTTAATTATGATCAGCTTGGCCCTATTCTTCTGCAGGGTGGTGGTTCAGCCATCTGTACCTTGCCAATATCTCTGTGGCCATCTGGCTGTCTCAGACCCTATCCCTTTAATGCAGGGTATTAAATCTACAGCTCCTCTTCCCACCTGCTCCTTATTGTGGATTGTAAACTCTTAGCAGGGACAGAGAGCAACCCTTTCCATAGTACTTACATTTGGTTGGCATAATTAGATGGCAGGGTAACAGTAGGCAATTCCCTTCCTCCCATGAATTTTCTGATTGCTTAGACTCACATTCCTCTCTGGGCAAGGACAGTCCCTCTTGCGCTTCTGAGAATTCTTTGCGTGCAGTTCTGGGATTCAGTGCCAAAACAATTGTGCCGAGAGACATTGCGATTGCCTGCAGTGATGAGGGTTTCCAGTTTGGCTTCAGCATGTGAGTTATTTTGGAAATAAATTAGTCTCTTGATTGTTGTCATCCTGCCTATTGCAGAGAGAACGCAGAAGATCCATTGGAATCTACAGAGAGAGGAAGAGGACAAATAAAGACGTGCCTTGGCAAGTTTCTACCTTTTCAATAGATCAGAGGGCTCATTGCATAGTTTGGAAAAGTTTTTTTTTTGTGCTACTCCCAGAATCCCATAGCCCTGTGGATGAAGGCTTCTGAGAGCTATAGTTCTTAAAAAGTAGTTTTTCTATGCTTTCTTTTCATATGCCAGGAATGTGAGATCCTTGCCTCTCATTGGGGGGAAAAACACACACCTAGAAATTACTTTGCAAGAGCAGTTCAAATTCTCTAGTAATATCCAACCAGATGGTTATGGCAGTTTGCAAAGAGGGCACAAGAGGGAGAATTCAGACAGGGCCATTTAAAACATCTGTTTCTGCATTTTCCAGTGTAAATTTTATATTCCTACCACCTAATTGTCTATCATAATATTTGTCCTACCTTTCATAGCTCTACAACTTTCCCTGTTCCCCCACCCCATGCTATCAGTCACAAATCCACACCCTTGCCACCTTCCCCTTTCTGCTTCTGCAACAGCTGTTTTCCAGGCATAATTGTGAAGGAAAGGAGGAGGAATTCAGACAGGAGAACTGTTCCTTGTGTGTTATCTTTCCAGGCCTGCTTCCAATGGAGTACACACCAACTCTGAAATACCCTCCTTATTATAACCTCTGTTGTATGGTTGTATATACAGTCTAGTGCTGTGCTGTAGGGACCATTGATATCCCCACCAAAAAGATAGAGGGCAAAGAGGAACAATTTTTTGTCTTTTAAAGGAAGAGGTGTCTTGATCCAAATAGCTAAGACTTCTTGTAGAGATGGATGATGGTGAGAGGCAGCTGAGATGGAGATGGCAGATCAGAGTCTTGCCTACTAGAACCAGAAAGAAAAAGGAGGTAGAAAGTGACATGTCTCCTCTGTTTAGTCTTTATCCCTTGTTAGTCTTTATCCCTGTTAGTCTTTATCCCTGCCCTGCCCGACAAGCCTTTTCCTGCATTTTTTGCCTGCCATTAGAAAATAATCACAAGGATGCTAGAATATACAGACATAGAAATATATGGTGTGGGTTGGCCGCCACGATACAATGCAGCCGTGGCTGAAAAAGAAGGGACCTATCACCATGCATTTGCAAATAAGCTGTGCAATGGTAATCTGATGCTTTCTGTTAGAAGACTGGAAATCAAAATTATGAAAGGTGGGAAAGTTTGTACAGTATAAGACAGAGAGAGGAACTAGGGAGGAATTGAAGAAGCAGGGACACACTTGGCTTCTGTCATCAACAAAAATGACAGAAACGACATGGGCCATGATGAATGTGAATTCATATGGGGTGTGAAAATGCATTGAGAAAAGAAATCACAGTAGCCTGATGTAGTTTACATTTCCAGAGTTACTCTGGCATGAGAATATTACTGATTGTCATGGGAATGAAGGCTGGATTCATAGGAGGTAGGTGTGAATCCTGTGAATTCAGACTAAATGCAAACAACTATATACAAACCACCCTTGAAGCACCACAAATACACAATTCTGAATTCCCCTAAGGGTTCCAAACATCCCTAGCATCTTGTATTTGGGGGTATACAACCACTGGACATGGATGTTCCATTTCAAATAGCCAATTGATCTGTTCTCCTTTGCAGCTAGAAAGGAAAAGGCTGACTCACTGCACCACCAGAAAGCAATTACCCTCCACCTAGAGATGAGACTTAGGGATGAAAAAAGGTTGTGTAAATAAGATAGTTTTCTCTTCCCCTAATTGCTACATTTGGAGAGTAGGAAGATCTTCAGTAGGAAAGATAGGAGAGAAAGAAAAGAAAAAGGATGAAAAGGTGGAAGAACTGGACACCTGCCTCCAGCCCTGGCCAAACTGGTATGCAGTCACAAAAGAAATGAGGGAATGGAGCCTGCCCCCATTCCAGAAAAATCTCAATTTCTGCTTTAGAAATACTCTTTTCCCACTTGTGTGAACAAATTGTACATGCCTTTTTAAAATCAGGGGGAAAAAATCTTCACCTTTTTATGTATTTGGAAGTAGATCTTAAGTGGAATGAAAATCTACTTATGCTGCACCACAATACACACTTACTAGGGAGTAAGTTCCATTGAATTCAGTGCTGCTTACCTCTGAGAAAGGCATGTTTTAGGATTGTGCTATTAAATAGTTTCTAGTTAGTTCTCTTGACCTGGAGTTTTCACTAATTTGCATCCTCTCAGGTTTCTGCCTGAGCTTGAAAAATGCACTGTTTGTACTGCAGCTCCCAGTATTCCACCAGCAAGCTTGGCCAGTTGTTTCCAAGCTGTGCTTCTCATCAAAGAAAAGGGAACATGCATTAGAAACAGTAGACAAAGAGAAATTTCAAATAGCACAGTTAAAGAAAATGGTTTTACTATCTGTTTCAGGGTCTCCTCTCAGAAATGCAGAAGAGTGGCATGTTAGCTATTTTTTACATACAAATTTTGTAAGATGTAACATAAAATCTCATTTTTGAGTTACATAATCTTTTGAGTCATAGACCTTGAGATGTACGATATCTATTCACTTGAGACTAATTTTCAGGTACTCCCCACAGGTGCAGTAACTCGAAATGCCTCATTTCTAGATTTTTATTTTGCTACTAAAACCAAAAATCTCCAGGGAAGATGTTTTTTTCTGAAGAAGTAGTTAAAGATCTATATTCCCCCTTTCCTATTCCATAATATAAGAACTCAGGGTCTTGCAGTGAAATTGCTTTGACAGTAACTTCAGGACAAAAGAAAGGAATTTTTACTGCAGTGCATAAAAAAATCTGTTCACTTAGGGATCCTTTAGCAATTAGTCCTTTACAAATTCCAGGAGGTGTTCAGCTGTACCTCCTGGACTAATACTGAGTTTGAAATATACAATGGGCCATTGGTATCTGCTGGGGTTTGGTTCCAGGACGCCCTGTGGATACCAAAATCTGTGGATGCTCAAGTCCTATCATAAACAATGGTGTAGCAAAATGATATCCCTTATATAAAATGGCAAAATCAACATTTGCTTTTTGGATTGGGGGGGGGGTATTTTCAAGCCATGGATGGTTGAATCCGTGAATGCATAATCTGTGGATACAGAGGGATGACTGTAGTTAATCTTCATATTACAAAGGGATATTGTGATGGAACCCCTCTCTAGGCTGGCCCCGCAGTTTCAACTCTAGAGGCTCCTGGGCTCACCTTGCCCTTTTACCTTCAAGATTTCTCCTTGGTACATGAGCCTCAAAGTGACTCTGTATTGGACAAGTGTCTGCGTTCATCAGTGGATTCAGTGTGATGAAGTGCAACCAGTTCTCCCCTTTCAGTTCTTAAATGATAACAGACACGATTGTAGAAAATAAAACTAGTAAATACTTACTTCATAACAGTTGAATTAGACATGAACTTCCTGAACTCTTTCTATGTTCCTGGTTCCCAAAACTCTAATATTCCTCTCTTTCTAGCTGGTCTCCACCCTGTCTTTATCTGCCCTATTTCATCCTGCTCTTATCAGACTCTTGAACAGACCTCTCTCTCTCTGGCTTTTCTTCGCAAATAAAGATTCAGGAAGGACTCATCCTGCGCTTTCTGCAAGCGCGCTGATGACTAAAAAGGCCAATCCAAGATAAACAAGTCCAGTTGCAGAAAGCACAGAAGGTCTCCTTGGGTTACGTTTCCGGGCTGTGATTCTTTCTGCGTTGTCATTTCTCTTCAAGACTTGTTCGGCGTGAGTTCTCAAATAAGGCTGCAGCATTGTGGACCGTGTGTCTCCATGCCTCCTGATGTGAAGCGAGGGTGGACCATTGTTGGTGATCAGTTTGGCCGAGCCTGAGATGTTGTTTCAGGGAGTCCTTGTATTGGTTTTTTGGAGTGCCCCTCTTACGCTGACCCATGGCAAGTTCACCGTAGAGTACTATTTTTGGGAGGCGATGGTCCTCCATCCTAGAAATGTGCCCTGCCCAGCACAGCTGTATTCTCAATATCATGGCCCCAATGCTGGTGATCCCCGCTTGCTCAAGGACAGCAACATTCGTCACATAGTCAGTCCAGTGTATATTTAGGATTGTGCATATACAGCGCTGATGAAAGCGTCCGAGGAGTTGTAAGTGGTGGCGATAGGTGACCCATGTTTCAGACCCATAAAGTAGAATAGATAGTACAATGGCTCTATACACACTGATTTTTTTGTTTCGCCTCAGGAACAGGCCAGCCTCAGGTTTATATCCTTTTCCTCATAGCTCCCCCTTTAAAGCATTCCATGAGCTGCGACTGGCTGGCTCTAACCAGGCTTGCCCAACTTCACCGATACTGTAAAGCTGGGAAAATTGCAGAAAAGGGGCAACCGAAATGTTCAAGGTACTTGGGCATCTCTCCTATAAGGAATGGTTATGATTCGGGGCTCTTTCGTTTAGGGGAAGAAAAAGGCAGGTGAGGAGAAGGAAACTAGACAAATGCCTTGTCATATCTAGTAGTCATGATGTCCAGATATTACCTCCAGTATGCGAGGCATATCACTTTTTGGGGAATGTGAAACAAAGGATGCAGTTGCACTCATCTTTTGCTGGAGAACATCCCCATGTCGACTGGTTGGCCACTATGTGAACAGAATGCTTATCTAGATAGGCCTTAGGGTCTTTGTATGTTCTTGTTTCATGCTTCTCTGAATTTTTCAGTGCTGTTCTCATTGTATGGAAAATATCAAAATGTATTAGAAGTTTTGTTAAGGTACAAATGGAACTGACTTTACAAAGGAACACATCGACTGCAAGGAGATAATCTGTTCTACATTATGTTTGGAGACAGTGTAGGGGAACATCAAATTCTTCCCTCCTATTCTGCTGGTGGGCTTCCCATTTGGCATCTAGTTGGTTGCTGTAAGAAGCAGGACAGTGGACTAGATAGGCTTTTGATCTGATCTTTCAAAGCTCTTCTTATTTCTTCAGACATGAGGTAATCTATGGGTTATGTCAGCTGTAGGTCGTGTTAAGAAAAGGTTTGCTTTTGTTGTAACATTTGTTGATAGTCTTATACTAAATGCCAATTTGTTTATTAAAATTCAGCCAACTTAACCCAAAGACGTGTTTACAGGGCAAAATTGTCTGTTTGCCTCCTCTTGAGCCTATTTTGGTATTACCCTAAGAAGTGGGGTGTGTGTTAGAGTCCCATCCATGACACCTAAATCTGTAATATCTGGGGGAATTATTAGTTTAAACAGGAGGCCTGTGAGAGGAGGGTAACTTCAGGGATCTTTTCACATATGTATACCAGTACTAACGGTAGAGAGCACTCCAGTTAAAGTAAAAAAAAGGACAGTTTTCCCTCCGTATCCACGGATTTGATATCCATGGATTTAAGTAACCACGGCTTGAAAATATTCGTTAAAAAATAATAACCCAAAAAGCAAACCCTGATTTTGCCATCTTATATAAAGGACACCATTTTGCTATGCCATTGCATATAATGGGACTTGAGTATTCATAGATTTTGGTATTCATGGGGGGTCCTGGAACCAAATTCTAGCAAATACCAAGGGCCCACTGTATTTTATTGGAATAACACAAAAGTGAACTAACATACACAACACACATTCTTAAGAACCATACAAGACTATAGCACAGTAAGGCAGAAAGGTTGGATATATATAGAGAGAGGTTCCGGGAAGATGGGGTGATAGTTACTAGTATGAAAACAAGAGTTCTGGGTAGCAAAGATACTCAGACTGGAGGCTCAGGGTGGCACAGCAAAGAAGAGAATGATGAGGTCTGGCCGTATCACACCTTGGCTGTGACACACCTTGTTATTGTTAGGGCTCTAATATTTATACCCTATTTCGTGCCTTGTAGTAGTGAATTTAGCAATAACAAAGCTTGGATGACTCTTCCACTGAATAGACAAAGGAAACCGGAACTCAGCTGATTGCTTTAATTGTGGAGAGATAGAAATTGATGGGTTTGCAACAATCTCATAAGGTTGGACAGGAAGGGGGTGTAAGGAAAGATTTCTGTAGGCTATAGATTAAGGAATAGTCACTTAATTGTTTGATTGAATTATTGCTGGAAATCCCCAAGGCTAGAAGAAAGGATTAGCACATACTCCTTTAATGACTAGGTTGTTGGCATAATGAGTAGGTTGTCGACCATTATGGTGGCTTTCCAACCCGTATTTAGGCTTTTACACCATTATATTTCTAGACACGTCTCAGGTCATTGTGACCTCTGACTGACCTCCAGTCTACCTAAGCCAGCCTGACCCAAAAAAGTGTTCAATATTTCCAGTTATGAGATATTGTAGGGAGGAGGAGTAGGGCATAATTAACATTGGGCCAATACAGCTTTTTTTTTTTAAATTGGAAGTGACTGGGAGTTGCTTCCCTTTTTTGGTAAAATGTCTTCATGGGCCTAAAACAGACCTGGAGGTTTTCCAAAAAAGTTCCAAAATGGACATAACTGGCCTGAGTTTGGAAAGTTACTTTTCAAAAGGAATTCGTTCCATTACTCATTACAGTATTTAAAAAGTAACCTGTTCCTTATTACAACAATGGAAAGGCTAACTCATATTGCACGGTTTTACTGCTATACATGCCATTGTATTTCTGAAATAAAACGTATGGGAAGTCTTTAACTATTTCAATTTCCTTGTCATCTAGTTTGAATTTCTGTAAATCCTCCGTGATCATTATTTTTGTTTTCTTAATGTTCAAAAGTAAGCCTGCCATAGCACTTTCTTCTTTGACTTTCTTCAGTAATTGTTCCAAGTCTTTGTTGTTTTCTGCTAGTAGTATGGTATTGTCTGCATATCTTACATTTCTGATATTCTTTCCTCCAGTCTTCACTCCTCCTTCCTCTGAGTCTAAACCTTGTCTGCATATGGTATTTCTGCCTACAAGTTGAACAAATAGGGTGATATACTGCAGCTTTGCCTGACCCCCTTTCCACTTGGGAACCATTCTGTTTCCCCATATTCTGTTCTAATGGTAGCCTCCTGTCCCGAGTAGAGGTTATGCATCAGGACTGTCAAGTGTGTTGGTACACCATTTCTTTAAGAGCAATCCATAGCTTTTTGTGATCTATGCAGCCAAAGGCTTTACTCCAGTCTATAAAGCCTATGCTGATTTTCTTCTAGAATTCCCTGGTGCTCTGTATTATCCAGAGTACAGTGGGCCCTTGGTATCTGCTGGGGTTTGGTTCCAGGTTTGGCCCCCTCCATTGATACCAAAATCTGTGGATGCTCACAATGGCATATTAAAGTGATGTCCCTTATATAAAATGACAAAATCAAGGTTTGTTTTTTATAATTTTTCTTTTTAGGAATGTTTTCAAGTCATGAATGGTGGAATCCATGGATGCAGAATCCATGGATAAGGAGGGCCAACTGTATGTTTGATGTAGACTTGAGTCGATTGACTTGGACTCAAGTCACTTCAATTACTCGACTTGGACTCACTCCACAATAAAGAACACACTGACTTGACCTGACTCATGACTTGTATATTTTTAGCGACCGACTTGCTGACCTTGGTTCAGTAACATAATACATCCAGAAATGTTATGGAAGGGAAAATGGTTTTCTCCTTTGAACAACACTTCTATTATCTCACTGCTTTTTGCCTCCTGGTTACATGATGGAAGCAGCAACAGAAACTGTGTTAGGCAATGGGCTTCAGGTGGAATGATCCTTTTCAAAAACTTTAGGTTCTTCCAATGTGCAGTAGGGACACACTGCTGAACAGAACTCAATCCTATTGCTTAACACATTTGCTGATAATTTTTTTTAACCAAACCTTGTGCATGCCTTTTTGATTTTCTAGTTACTAAAACTCCACCCCCCCCCACATCCCACCAACACCTCCTTTTTTTTCTGTTAAAATGGGCTCCCAGACTTGAGACTCAACTTAAGACTTGATTTGAAAGTACTGTATCCTGCAAGGACTTGAGGCTCGACTTGAGACTTGAAGGTAGAGACTTGGACACTTGAGATTCAGAGTTGAATACATCACTGGTTTGCAATGTGATCCCTCGTGTGTCTTCCTTTCCTGAATACAGTTTGCACCTCTCGAATTTCTTGCTCCATGTATAGTAGGTTAAGTTTTTGCTGCAGAATTTTGAGCATGACTTTGCTTGCGTGGGAAATTAATGAAATAGTCCTGTAGTTACTGCAATCTTTTGTGTTTCCTTTTTTTTTTGGGATGAGAATATATATTGATCGTTTCCAATCTGTGGGCCATTGTTTTGTTTTCTATATTTGTTGACAGTTTTTAGTTAGAACTAAAGTTGATTCTGTCTGTAAATTGTAGCAGTTCTATTGGTATGCCATCTGTTCTTGGTGATACGTTTTTTCCAATTGCTATGAGTGCAGCTTTCACTTAACTTTCCAAAATGTGGGGTTCATCTTCTTATATTTCTTCTTCCCATGTGTCATTCATCCTTTTATCCCTCTTATATAGTTCTTTCTATTGCTTCCATTGTCTTTTTATTTCATCTTGGTTGTGTATTATGTTTCTCTGCTAAGTCTCTGACTTAGTATAAAGCAATTTCCTGTTGTCATAATCCAATGTTAATCCAATTTAGAGGAGATCCATTAAAATGAAGGGGATTTGTTAGTCAGAACCAAAGTTTTTTTGGGGGGAGGGATTCTGACAGCTATAATCTGGCCCCTAGAATCTCTTATCCACCAGAGCCAGTGCCAATAGCAATTCTGGGTGGAAATGTTTCCAAATTCTGGTCACAATTGACTTAAGTCCCATTGATTTTAGTGGATCTGTCTTAGATGGTCCACCATGCACTACTTTTTGGTGGTGATAGGATTGTACTTTCCTGTGAGGCAGATGGTAGCACTGCTGCTGATAGGGTCTCCCACATCAAACAGGCTTTTGCAGAGGAACCAGACTAAATGTGTCAAGCAGCTATTGGGTGGCAGCAATAGTGGAGCTATAGCTCTTACAAAGATCTCTCACTGAATAACAAAGTCAGTATGGTTGTGAAACCTGGACAGTGTAGACAACTGGCAGGAAAAGAATAGACTCCTTTGAAATGTGGTGCCGGAGGAGAGTTCTATGGATACCATGGATAGCCAGAATGAATGGGTCCTAGAACAAGTCAAGCCCAAACTCTCCCTAGAAACCAGAATAACTAAACTGACTATCTGTTGTACTTCAGCCCTATCATAAGACAACACAACTTAAGGAAGGTTGAGAATACTTGATAAGGTGGGGAGGCAGTAGGAAAAGAGGAAGATTGCCTTAAAGGTAGATTGATTCAGTCAAGAAAGTCAATGCCCTGCATTTTTTTTTATTTTTTTATACCCCGCTCTTCAGCCACAAGGCTATCAGAGTGGCTTACAAATTATTTTAAGCAATAGCTATTTACACATCTACACTGCATTAAACAGTTTCCAATGTGTGTTAGCTAATTGCCCCCCACAAGCTGGGTACTCAATTTACCGACCTACGAAAGGATGGAAGGCTGAGTGAACCTTGGAGCCCGCTGGAATCGAACTTGCAACGTGGTGGCTTGCAGTACATTGGCATTTTATTTGCTGGGCCTGAGCAGGGAGGTTGATGGCAGGGTGTCTTGAAGGTCTCTCGTTCTTAGGGTCACCATAAATCAAAGCTGATTTGATGACAAAATGACAAAACAGTCAGTGGGACTAACCATATGTTCCTAACAGCTCAACTATGGATGTTTGAATGACTCATGCACATGGATTTCTGGGCATATGTGGTCTCTGGGAACAGTGTGTGCGCATGTGTGTGTGCCCTCAAGTCACCTGTCAACCTATGGCAACCCCATGAATTTCATAGGGTTTTCTTAGGCAAGGAATACTCCTAGGTGGTTTTGCCAGTTAGGAGCATCCTAAAACCTACAGGCCAGACAGGTCAAAACCGAAGGGTCTAACAAAGAACATCAAAGGGCAAGATGGGCTCTCTAGCCTTATGGCAACCACCCCAGGAGAAGGAAAACTCTAATCCCAAACCCGGGCAGATGGTGCTCGTCCAACCCTGTAAGGTCAGCCATCTCAGAGAAGGAAACTAATCAAACCTACAACCCGAGAACCTCGCTGCTACCGTCCATGCTTGCAAGGCCACAGCAGATGAACCTTTGGTTTAAAGGGTGAGGCCAGTTCTGTGCACGCTGTGCTGTACCAGAAAAATCCATTGCACAGGCTCAAAGGACAAATCCAATTCCAAAAAACGACAACGCAGAAAGAATCACAACCCAGAAACATCATCCAAGGAGACCTTCTGTTGTGTTTTCTGCAACCGGACCTGTTTATCTCAGATTGGCCTTTTTAGTCATCAGCGCCCTTGAAGAAAGCGCGGGATGAGTCCTTCCTGAATCTTCGTTTGCGAAGAAAAGCCAGAGAGAGAGAGAGAGAGAGAGAGAGAGAGAACGAGAACATGATCTTGGGAAACTACTTTATGCTATTGCTATCTGTTATAGCTTTTCCCAGCCCTTGTCTCCTGATCTTTTCAACTAGTGATATGAGGAATTTGAACTTGGGACCTCTTGCATGTGAAATAGAAGTGTGCTCTGCCACTGAACTACACAGTCCTAAGCCTCTTCTTAAAATGTACTGAATGGCTCTTAGTGCTTACTTTTGCTATGGATTCTACTCCTCCCTCTTTCAATGTTTGCTAACAGTCATTTTTTTACATGCTAATTTTATTTCCTGCACTCCTTTTCTCGGCATCATATTAACATCTCCCTCCTGTCCCAATCAGTGTCTATTTGTCAGTCTCATTCAATGTCTTATTTTAAAAAAAAATACTTCCCCCCACTTTCTTTCCCCACTTGATACTTTTTTAGTTTTGTTTATGTTTCAATTTCATGGCTTTCATCTCCTTTTTATTTCTCTTTGCTCTTCTCCTCTCCCCACCCCTCCAGTCTTTCAGTTCTTATCCCCCTAGGGAAGTTTCTGTAACTCTGAGGCCAGGCTTTTTTTTTTATTGATTGCCAGCCCTCTTTTTAGCAGAAACTAATTTGCATTCTTGACTCTCATTGTTTCTGACATAGGACTAGTGGTTTCTGAATGAAGCTTTCATGTCCTCCCCCCTCCAGCATTGCTCAAAATTGTTTTCCTTTTCACAAAGGAAGCCTGGAGAATAAAAAGAAACACCAATGTTATTTTATTTTTTTAAAGGAAGCTGTTTTCCTCCCCCAGTCAACATGCTACTGGGAAAGCAAGAATTCAGTAAACCACAGTCCAGGGACCCAGCCAAATTGAGTATGGGCATACCTTAATGAATGATGGCCCAGGGACAAGTTCATATGTGCCCTCCTAGGGGTATGACCACCACTACCATCTTGTCTGTCAGGGCAGGACTCAGAGGTGGGTTAAGTGGCAGCATGAGGACTCTGTTGGCTTGAGGCCCATGGAAATGCTCTTTTTCTTCCAATAGTAGCTGTACCCCTGACACTGAGGGAAGTATAGGATGGTAGCAATGCAATTATATGCAGCATGTTCACACTGTGATGTGTTTCCTTAGGAAGAGTGTCACCCTAATACTTGTACTGGGGTTCATAGAATACTAGAGTTGGAAAAAGACTCTGAGGGCCATCCAGTCCAGTCCCCTGCCCTGCAGGGATATACTATCAAGGCATTCCCAACATGGCCATCCAGCCTCTGTTTAAAAACCTCCAAAGAAGGAGACTCCATCACACTCCAAGGTAGTGTATTCCACTGTCAAGCAGCTCTTACCATCAGGAAGTTCTTCCTAACGTTTAGGTAGAATCGCTTTTCCTATAGTTTGAGTCCATTGCTCTGTGTCCTAATCTCTGGAGCAGCATTGCTGAACATGTACATTGTGAAAGAAGGAAGGAAGGAAGAACTGGAAGAGATGGTCTCATCATTTCTGATTAAACTGTTGCAGTAGTTAAAGTCTCCACTAGACTAAGAAACCCACTGACTGACCTTGGACCTGTCATGTTATTTGATTTATATCACACCTTTCTGTAGGTCTAGATGGCAGGAACAATCTGTAAGCATTGGGAACCTAGGACCGCCCAGCTCGAGCAGGAAGTAGCGCAAAGCCTCTTGGGAGATTTCAGTTCTTTGTTCTCTGGTCCTCCTCTCCCACGAGGCCAGTTCTACTTCCTGCTCAGCCCAGCGAAGCAGGTTTTTCCAACTCCTCCGGATCGCTACCGCCATTTTTCACCTTTTACCTTTCCTTTCCTCAGACCCTCCCACCTCCAACCCTACTCTCTCCACTTCGCTATTCCTCCTGCTCCTTTATTAAAAAAAAAAACTTCCTTCGACGCTCTTCCTCCCCGCTTCCCCCCCCTCCTTGCTCCAGCCGACTTCCTACCCACCCGGTGACCACTCTCCTCCCCCGACGGTGCTCTCTCCCCTTCGGGCTTCTCCCCCCTCACCAGCGGAGCTTCGCCGAGCCCCCCAGCCAACCCCCCGGCACGCGCGGCTCCCCGTGACTACCTCTCCCCCAGCCGCGATCGCGCTGCCCTCCTCTCGCCAGCCGAGCGGCAGCGGCGCCCACGCACATTCGCGCCGCACACGCCCCTCTCTGGCCCCAGGCATGCCAGCCGCACTGCAGTCGCGGTTCCAGGCCTTCCTCCTCCAGCGGTCACCAGCGCCCTCCCCGGTAACCACGCCACGTGGATACACGAAGGGATGGGAGGCATTAGAGGGCCTGCAGCAGGCGCCGCACAGGGTGCCAAGAGGCAGCAGAAGAAGGGGGCAGAAGGACGCTCCGGCACCCACAGCGGCGACCGTGAGCTCCCTTCCACGAGCGCCGCCGCCGCTGGCCTCATACCGGCCCTGGTTCCTCAGCGACGGGCAGCACAGGCGGCAGAGAAGGCCCTGGCCAGTGGCCGCCCTCTGAGTGTGCCCAGAGCCCTAATACAGTGGCGGCAAAGGGAAGGAAAGCGCCACGAGGGCCAGGGGACCGCAGGGGCCGAGGTCTCTTCCCTGCCCCCCCGGAACTCCCACAACTACCCCGACCTACAAGATGAGTCCCAGGAGAAGACGCAGGACAAGGTAGGAGGAACGACGATTTCAAGGTCCAGGCTTATCCTGGACACTTTGGAATTTTCTAGTGAGGGGGAGGATGAGGAGGATGAGTATGGGGACATTCCAAATGAAGTGGAAGGGCCCATCCAGGCAGATGACCGAGATAGCAATGCGAATCCTAAGGATCCGGTCATCCAGGAGGGGGAGGAGGGAGAATCAAAGCGGGGGAAGAGTAAGGAGAACGAAGCTAAGGCTAAGAAACAGTCCATCAAACTGGCCCTGGCAATGTTGTCTGAAGCACTCCTGTCTGACCAGGAGGAGGACCAGGAGCCACTCCCGAGCTTAGCAGCATTGCTGAAGAAGCGTAAGGAAAGGGGAAAGACACCCATTCCAAGGAAAAGCAAGCCCCCCCCCAGTAGGCCAACCGGGAAGGGTAAGGGGAAGCATCGGGAAACCCCTGTAGCCCCCCCCCCCACAGGCAAAAAGAGAAAGGAACCACCTTCGAGGCACTCATCCGAGGAGTCGGATGGAGCCTCAGAAGGGGAGGACCTACTCAGACACGTCATCCCGGACTTAGACGACACAGGGGACAACGACGGGGCAAGGACCCCCAACAGGGAGGAGGGGGAATTGTCAGACTCCGACAATTCAGACAATGAGGCAGCGGACAGAATTTTCAAAGGGGTTAAGTTCTCATACCTCCTCAGCAGGGCCTTGTCAGCATTGGGGATCTGTCCCCCCACTGCCAAAGAAGACACAACTGAAGACCCCCACGCTCCCAAGAGCGAGAAGGCGGCAGCACTGATGCCGTCAAATAAGTCAAAGAGGCCCCTCTTCCCCTTCCCAAGGTCTTTTTGGAACTTGGTGGCAGAGGAGTGGGACAAGCCAGCCCTGGGAAGGTGGGGCATGTCAGCTGCTCAGAAGTTCTACAACTTCCCCAAGGAGATACTCGACAAACTAAGGACCCCAGTGGTCGACCGTCCGGTCGTATCCATGGTCTCCAACTCCCTGGCGCCCAGAGAAGGAGATGGCGCCCTTAAGGACTCAGACGAGAAGAGGGCCGACATTGCCCTGAAGAGATCGTTCGATGCATCCGCCCTCGGAATTAGATCCGCACTGGCAACGGCCTTGATCTCCCGGGCTGCCATAATATGGCTCCAAGAGGTTATGGAAGCAGAAGAACTAAACACCGGCGCTCTGGACAAGGCCTTCAGCAGAATCCGTCTCGCACTCCACTTCATTGCTGACGCATCTCAGGACTCACTAACATACACGGCCAGGGCCTCAGGGGCAGCCAACTTAGCAAGACAATCACTCTGGGTGAAACAATGGGATGCGGACGGCAAGTCTAGAAATGCCTTGGCCACAGCATCATTCAGAGGGACAAAACTGTTCGGCGAGGAGGCCCTCAAGGACATTCTAGTAGAAACGAAAGACAAGAAACAAGCCATGCCTTCGTCGGGTCGAAAGCAAACTAAGAAGCCCTTTCGAAGGTCGCACTCGTTCAACTCTTCCTTTCGTCATTACAGGGGAAACGGAAGAAGAACAGACTACAGATCCAGTAGACCAGCATGGGCTAAAACCAACTACGTCATTCGCCACACACCCTTTGTCAGTCACACTCCCAGTCGCAGGGGAGGGGGAACCCAGCCGCAGCGGGGTTCCTCCCGACAACAATCCTGACTCGGAAAAATCTCCAGTGGGGGGAAGGCTGTCAAGGTTCCTGGATGTCTGGCTAACTACAACATTGGACAAGTGGGTGCAGGAAACGATCGCCCACAGTTACAAAGTGAAGTTCAATGCAAGACCCAGGAACAGGTTCCTACCTGCACCCGTTCCCTCAAACCAACAGAAGGCGCGGAACTTGAGGACAGCAATAAGCCACCTACTGGAGATAGAAGCCATAGAAGAAGTACCAGACATGCAACGTTTCTTAGGGGTGTACTCTTACTTCTTCACAGTACCAAAAAAAGATGGAAGTCTAAGGTCCGTACTAGACCTCAAGTTCACAAACTCCTTCATTACTTACAAGCGTTTCAAGATGGAAACACTGTTGTCCATACGGGAGGCGGTACAGGAAGGAGACTTCCTGGCCTCTCTCAACCTCTCGGAAGCATATCTACGCATAAAGATGCACCCAGAAAGCAGGCGATTCCTCAGATTTGCGTTCGGAGACGAACACTACCAGTTACGGGCGCTCCCCTTCGGACTCGCGACAGCACCAAGGGTCTTCACCAAGGTGATGGTGGTGATAATCGCTCACCTGCGGACCAAAGGGATACACCTGTACCCTTACCTGGACGACATTCTCCTACGAGCACCGTCGAGGGACAGGGCCCTCAAAGACCTGAAGGTAACCATCAGGTGTCTACAGAATCACGGATTCATGATAAACTTCAGAAAGAGCACCCTGGTGCCATCGTAATCCATAGTCCACTTAGGAGTCCAGATAGATACAGTGGCCTACTCCGTCGCCCTATCCATGGAAAGGCAGTCGGCCATCCGGAAGGAAGCCGCAATAGCAAGAGGAAGGCGGAGGGCCCAGATCGCATCCCTAGCGCGGCTGTTCGGGCTCATGATATCAGCCATACAGGTGGTCCCATGGGCGAGGTTCCACTCCAGGCCTCTCCAGGCACTGCTACTCCCCCACCAGGAAAGAATATCCCGCAAAGAGATGCTCACCATAGACATCCCACACACAGTGAGACACTCCTTCACTTGGTGGACACAGACAGAAAACATATCCAAAGGATCCCCACTGACAGTACCACATCAAGTAGTGGTGACATCAGATGCCAGCCTCCAAGGATGGGGGGCGCACTGCCAGGACATGGCAGTGCAAGAGCCGAACAGGAACACAGCATCAACTGGCTGGAGCTCAGGGCAGCCAGACTGGCACTGGAATACTTCTCCGACACACTGAGGGGACAGCATGTGCTGCTGCTCACCGGCAACACAACGACGAGATCGTACATAGCAAGGCAAGGCGGGTCCAAATCCAGGTCACTGCACTCGGAGGCGGTAACGCTGCTACTCTGGGCGGAAAGGACAGTACTGTCCCTGACGGCCCAACACCTTCAAGGGGAAGTCAACACCCAAGCGGACTTCCTGAGCAGACACACGGTTCTCCCGGGAGAGTGGGAACTGAACCAAGAGACTTTCAATCACATCCAAGCGAGGTTTGGGGAAATGTCAGTAGACATGTTCGTGTCTCACTTCAACGCCAAACTAAACCGCTTCTTCACCAGATTCTTTCACCCGAGAGCGGAGGGAACCGACGCCCTCCGGTCCCGGTGGCCAACTGGCCTCCTGTATCTGTTTCCCCCATTTCCCCTCATAGGGAAAACGTGCAGGAAAATATGGGCAGAAAGAGCACAAGTGGTTCTGATCGCCCCACACTGGCCACGGCGTCCATGGTTCTCCGACCTGACAGAGATGTCGGTCGAGACACCCGTGAGGCTCTTTCCACGCCAGGACCTCCTCCTACAGGGCCCGGTGGCTTCCCCCCCCCAGCCAGCCACCCCTCCACCTTTCCCGACTCGAGAATGGTGGGAGGTGGCTAGCAAGCTTCCCCCCGCAGCTGGCAGCCCCATCTTGGACTCGGGAAAGGTGGAGGGGTGGCTGGCTGGGTGGGAAGCTTGCTAGCCACCTCCTGCTCTTATAACAAGCCCCTAAAACTTGGAAAAGTTACTCCTTTTGGACAACAGCTTCCAGAATTCTCCAGCCAGTATTGTTGAGGTTCTGGGAGCTAAGGTTCTCCAAAGTAACATATCCAGACTTTGCCATTTTATGTAGAATAGAGGTGGATGACTTCGATGGGTCAGGGGGCTCCCCAGGGCCTTCTGGGGCTGTGCGGATGCCCATAAATGCAAAAATAAATAAATAAATATCAAAGGAAACCCAAACTGAAAGTCTCCTCTTTCTTGTCATACATTGACATCAGGGGACTCTTTGACTAGCTTTCTGCTAGCCCTCAGTAAGCTGGTAAAATATATAACTCGCATATATAATTTATATAAAATATTACATAAGCTTTGTAAAACAAGCTCAAACAAGTTGCTATGATGCAATATATGAACCCGATGCAATTAATAGAATATTTACAAAGCTTATGTAATTTTATTTGTATAAATTATATACTATATTCAGTCTTGGTTAAAAACCTGGTACTTATAGGCACACTAGTGTTAAAAATTTCTAGGTGTAGTGGTCAGCTGTGTTGAATCTATGGTTTATTTGTAAGCACGTCAGACTAAGGAACACTTTCTCCAGTGACAGGCTGTTATTCATTCTAGCTGCACACAAAGTTGGACAGTCAAGTGATACTTCTGCAGTATATTTCAAATGATCATCATAATAAGCTCTTAACCCTTCAATTTGGCAAAGTTGCATATAGTGGGGTGGGGGGGTGAGAAAAAAGAAGAAGCAGGGTTGAAACTGCTGGTTATATTATAATGAGATAGCTGGGTGGATGTTAATGCAGTGAAACTTTCAAAGTCTTAGTATTACTTGCTATAAGAACAATTGTTTCATCAGTTGTAATGAGCCTTGAAATACCAGTTGTGAACTAAGATGAAGCCACTGCAAAATTCTTCTTGTACACAAATAAGAAACACTTGAAAGTATTATAACTATTTTCACTCCGTTGAGTATAGTAAGGGTGATAATTGTGCAGCCCTCCAGATGTTGCTATACTACAGCTCATAGCATTCCTCAACATGACCTCCGGTCTCCGGATCTGCCTGGGGAGTTGCAGTCTGATAACATCTGATGGGATGTCCAATGCCCTCCCCTTGTTTATACCTGCTTTTCAAGGTATAAGTCCTTCCAAGATAGCAGACAAATAACACACAGGTGCATGAATAAAAACAGAGCTTAGAGAAGTTACCTTTTTGGATTCTAACTTTCAGAATTCACCAGCCTGTAACTATACTGGTTGGGGAATTCTGGGAGTTATAGACTGGAAAAAATAATGTCCCCAAATTTGGAATAAAATTCGATAAACAATACTTCAGTATAACAATCTATAAGCCTCTTTGACTCACGGTATACGGTGGTAATGACTATTTGATGATGGGGTGGACTCAGGTGGTCTTTTCCTACCTTTCTCTGCTTCTTGAAATCCTTCCCATGGGCAGTTGGTAGACAAAAATCTATCTGGGTGGGAAGGTTTGCAGTTGGACTAGATGTTGGAGGAGATGATCTTCTTTAGAAAAAAATATGTTTTCCTGCAATGTCAGGAAAACATTTTTTCCCCCTAAAAAATATCCTTATACTTCCCATGCGCTTTCAAGGCAGGGCTTAAGAAACTGTCAATCAACTACCCTAAATGGGAGAGCCAGTCAATCTGTCAATCAACTGCTCCACCCTAAGTGCTGCAGTGGTGGCTGAGGCCCATGGTGATGTTTCCCACATTGATGGTGAGATGTGAGTACTACTTAGCATGGCTTTTGGCCATGTGGGTGAGTACATTTGATGTTCCAATTTCCCTCCCACCCCTGGTCATCAAGGGACAACTCCTTCCCCTGGAGTTGTGTCACTAGAACTCACTAATTGAGCAGCAGGCAATGAGCACCTGGGGTGGTGGTGGAAGCAGTTAAGGAGGTCTCAAAAATGGCAGGGAGAGTGAGCACATTGGGCACAAAAAGCACTGGTGCAGGCCCAGTAACAGTGTCCTTGTTGAACAGGGGCCTTCTAGAGACCATAAGCACAAAGGACAGGTGTGAAGGCACCATTCTTTGTAGTCTTCCTCCTCTTAGGAGTAGGGGGGAATGCGAGGAGAGATGTTTGGTGGTGGTTTAGAATGATCAGGTGTGTTTTTCCTCCTGCGGGATCACAGGGATTTATGGCCTTGGTGTCTCCTTTTGCTTCTAACAGCAAGGAGGGAGAGTTATCTCCAGATGAGAGGGATGTTTCTCTTGACTGTTCTTCTGTCTGATTGTTTGATGTAAATGAGTTTCCTATTCTTCTTAGGAAGGTGGAAAAGTAATTGAATTTAACTCTCTGTCAGTCAGGTGTCTTCTAGTACTGTTTCTGAGTAAATGCCTGAAATCAGATCTAAGCCAACACAGGAGTCTTCACTATTGCAGAAAAGCAACCTTCATGGTAAGTACTAATGTTCCATTTTGTGGGAGGGACCATAGCTCAGTGGAAGAGCACAGTTTTGCATGCAAAAGATGCCAGGTTCAATTCCCAGCATTTCCAGGTAGGGGCTAAGGGGAAATCCTGCCTAATATCCTAGAGAGCCAATGCTACTTGGAGTATCTAATATGTTGGGGTAGATGGACTAACACTGATAGCCAGTGCAGTATAGTTGTTTGAGTGCTGGACTAGAACTCTAGGAAACCAGGGTTTGAATCCTTGCTCAGCCATGGAAGCCCACTGGGTGACCTTGGGCAACTCACCCTCTCAGCATTACAGTCTCCAATATTCCTTTTCTGGGCAAGGTTCTGGAGCATATGGTGGCCTCCCAGCTCCAGGGGTTCCTAGATGAAATGAATTATCTAGATCCATTTCAGTCTGGCTTCAGGCCTGACTTTGGGACAGAGACAACATTGGTCCCCTTGGTGGATGACCTATGCAGGGAACTGGACATTAGGAGTGTGTCCCTCTTGGTTCTGCTGGACCTTTCAGTGTCTTTCAGTACCATCAACTATGATATCCTTCTGAGCCGCCTCTCTGGGATGGGACTGGGGGCACTGTTCTGCAGTGGTTTCAGTCCTTCTTGGAGCGGAGAACCCAGAAGTTGGTGCTGGGGGATTCTTGCTCAACCCCCTGGCCATTGGCATGCAGGGTCCCTCAGGACTCAGTTTTGTCCTCCATGCTGTTCAGCATCTGCATGAAAGCACTGGGAGAGGTTATCCAGAGATTTGGAGTTGGATGTCACCAGAATACTGATGACACTCAACTCTATCTTTCCTTTCCATCCAATTCCAAGGAAGCTGTCTCTGTACTAAACCAATGTTTGCTGTTGGTAATGGACTGTATGAGGGCAAATAAATTGAAGCTTAATCCAGATAAGACAGAGGTGCCCCTTTTGTCAGTCAAAGGCAGAGCAGGGAATAGGGATTCAGCCTGTGTTGCATGGGGTTACACTCCCCCTGAAATTTTAGGTTCACAGGTTGGGTGTGCTCCTGGACTCAGATCTGAACCTGGATACCCAAGTTTCAGCAGTGGTCAGGAGTATGGTGACAAAGTGTGAGCTGGGCCTGTTCCTTGAGATGTCAGATCTGGCTACAGTGACACATCCCTTGATTACATCCCATTTAGATTACTGTAACACATTCTACATAGGGCTGCCTTTGGAAACTGTTCAGAAACTTCAACGGGTCCAAAATGCTGCAGCCAGGTTGCTGACTGGGGCAGGTTACCAGGAGCGCGTGCACACACACACACACACACACACACACACGCTGAAACAATCCCACTGGTTGCATATCTGTTTCCAGGCAGAATGAAAAGTGCTGGCTCTGACCTTTAAAGCCCTGCATTGGTTGGGGCCAGACTATTTGAAAAGACTGATCTCCCTATATGAACCTGCCTATGCTCTAAGATCTGTGGAGGAAGGCTTTATCTTGGTCCCACCAATATCCCAGGCACATTTGGTGAAGATACAAGAGAGATCCTTCTCGGTGGCTAATCCCAAGTTCCTTCCCCAGTAGGTCTGGTTGGTCCCCTCCTTGCTGTCTTTCGGTCAGCAGGTAAAGACCTTTTTATTTAAGGAAACATTTAGTGGCAGCAGATAGTTTTAATGGGGAGGGGGGGTAGCAATTTTATTTATTTGTTTGTTTTAAATGTATTTTTAATGCTGTTTTTAACTTACCGTTTTAACTTGTGTTTTTAAAGAGAGGTTAATTTTATTATATTTTAACTTCTATATTAAGAGGTTTTTTTAAAAAAACTTACTGTGTTTTTTAAGGTGTTATATACTGCCTTGGGCCGCATACTGGGAGGAATGTAGGATATAAATTTAATAAATAAAGTAATACATTCTTAGCATTCTTGAGACTGTAGTCCTAAAATAAGTATCCTCTTGGACTCCATCTGCCAACTATTGATACCAATGCCCAGACATACCGGCCCATGTATACATGTGATATTCTTTCAGATATCTGAAGATTGCTATCATATTTCCCCTAAACCAGGGTTTCCCAAGCTACGGCAATTATTTCTTTTGTCAAAGTGCCAGAGACCAATACAATATTTGTATCCATTGGCTACAATTGTGTCCCCCCACCCCTTCCTGCAAACTTGCCAGGGGCCAGCATCTGGTGAATTGCAGAGTGCCGCTGGTCCATGGGTCACCACTTTTGTGTATCACTGCTCTAAATCATCTCTTCCTTCCACACTATTTTTATACTATCTTGCAAATTATGGAAGACAGACAGACAGACATTTTCGGCCAATAAGCAAGATATGGAGGATATGTGGCTATGGGAGCACAAGTTAATGCTTGATGAGTAGAGATACTGTAAGTACTCCTTCCAAAAGGAATTTGTTCTTTGCAAAGGCTATTTTCTGTGCTAAGATCACCTTGCTTGACTCCTTAAAGCTTTCCATTTTAGTTCCTTTTACTACAGCCCATTTATTCTTTATCTTGGAGCATCCTGTTTTGCTTTCCCTTCTTGCTTTCCCACATGTTGGCTTTGATGGAGATGAATTTTGATTGCTGCTGCCACACTTGTTTCTTAAACACTTCCTACTTCCAGTGAATCATTTGGATTCCAGCCAGATCATCTTCCATTTATTTTGCTCTCCTTCTGAGTGTACTTTGCCAAAAAATCCTTTTAGTATTTTCTGGAGAAGATTGCTATATGGAGAATGCTGGGCACTTCAGAGCAAATATTGCAATGTGCATACTGAAATTGCATGGGACTCATTGCCCTGTTTGAGAAGCCAGAGGTTGTGGCTTTCACAGTTTAGAGTAAGACCTTTATTTCCAGGCTGTACAATGGAGCATGCTTTTGGGAAAAGTTCTAGCTCAGTGGTAGCAAACATGCTTTGTCTCCAGAAAGAGATGTCAGTCCACCACATTCCCAGATAGGATTTTCAGCATCATTGTGAAGCATCATTGTCAAGCATCATCATCATCATCATCATCATCATCATCGTCATCACTATCATCTATTTTATTTGTATCCCGCCTTTTTCCCAATATAGGGACTCAAGGTGGCTAACAATGAGTTTAAAACAGTCCAAGTTAAAAAACAGTACAAATTATTAAAAGTATAAATTTCAATTTTAAAAACAAACAATTTACACAGTTTAAACCACAAACATTAAAATATTGAAATATATAACACTTTCAAATACAAACTACAAGTCTAGCCCACATCAAAGTGCAAATGCTTGCCGATACAGAAATGTTTTTACTTGTTAACGGAAAGAGAGAAGAGATGGGTCCATCCTGGCCTACCTGGGGAGAGAGTTCCACAATCTGGGAGCAACCATCGAGAAGGCCCTCTCCCTTGTTCCCACCATCTCCCACCCATGAGATGGTGATGGGACAAAGAGAAGGGCTTCTCCAGATGACCTAAGGGCTCTAGTGGCCTTGTAAAGGGAGACATGATCCTTCAAATCATAGAATCATAGAGTTGGAAGAGACCACAAGGACCACCCAGTCCAACCCCCTGCCAGGCAGGAATACACAATCAAATCATTCCCGACAGATGGCCAACCAGCCTCTGTTTAAAAACCTCCAAAGAAGGAGATTCCACCACACTACAAGGCAGTGTATTCCACTTCCAAACAGCTCTGACTGTCAGGAAGTTCTTCCTAATGTTTAGGTGGAATCTCTCTTCCTGTAGTTTAAACCCATTGCTCCTTGTTCTAGTCTCTGGAGCAGCAGAAAACAAGCTTGCCCCATCCTCAATATGACATCCCTTCAAATATTTAAACATGGCTATCATGTCACCTCTCAACCTTCCCTTCTCCAGACTAAACATGCCCAGCTCCCTAAGCCACTCCTCATAGGGCATGGCTTCTAGACCTCCCACCATCCTGGTCTTGATATTCCAACAACATAAAGCTGTATAGGGCTTTATGAGTCATAACTAGCATTTCAAATTGTGCTCGGAAATGGACCGGCTGCTAGTGGAGCTGTTGAACAAGGGAGTTGTTTACTTCCTGTAGCCAGATCTTGTTAACAACTTCTTTGGATCAGTGGAAGTTTCTGAGCACTTTTCAAAGGCAGACTTACGTAGAGTGCATTACAGTAATCCGAACATTGGAAGCATTGAAGCTTGGAAGCATTACCTGTTGGAGAACTCTGACCAGTCAGTTTTGATGGTTCTGCCCCATAGATCTTGGAGCAGAGCTTGGAGATGTTAGTGTTTAGTTAAAATATATATAATTAAATTCATTACATTACTTGTTAGTAACATAAAGCCCCTATACAGCTCTGGTCCAGGCTATCTGATATACCATATCTCCCTATATGAGCCTGCCCAGATCCTGAGATCCACAGGAGAGACCCTTCTTTCAGTCACATCACCTTCACAGGAATGGTTGGTGGGAACAAAAGAGAGGGCCTTCTTAGTGGTTGCCCCTAAACTTTGGAACTCTCTCCTTAGGGAGGCAGAAATGGCCCCTTCCTTGCTGTCCTCCCATCACTAAACAAAGACTTTTAAAAAAACTTGTTATTCAGGCAGGCTTTTAGAACTGAAGGTTTTTTTTAACAACAAGGCTGTAAATGCTGTATTGTTTTTAAATTGTCTTGTTTTTTAACTTAAAAAAATCTTTTTAAACAGTATATATTTTAAAAATAGCTAATAGTCTAATTTGGTTTTAATATTGACTTTTTGTATGCTTTTAATTGTTATATTTTAATGTGAAAGCCACCTTGAGTCTCACTCTTGTGAAAAAGGTGGGATAGAAATGAAAATTATGATGATTGATGATGATGACGATGACGATGAAGAAGAACTTAAAAGCCATAGCAACAAGGTGAATTAATTTGTTAATGTTAAATGATTGAAAAAGTTTTATGAAATTAATTAGTTAAATATACCATATGTTCCGGTGTATAAGATGACCTTTTAACCCTGGAAAATCAACTCAAAAGTCGGGGGTCGTCTTATACGCCGGGTATACTGACCCGCGATGGGGCTAGCAGCCCATCTTGGAGTTGGGAAGGACGGCCCCCCGCCAGCCAGCCACCCCTCCGCCAGCCAGCCACCCACCCCTCCGCCTTTCCCAAACCCAAGATGGGGCTGCCAGAGGGGCTGGCCAGCTACCTCCAGTGCTTCCCCAACCTGCACTTCCCCTGGCCATCCCCATAGCGAGTTGGGGAGGCAATGGAGGTGGCTGGCAAGCCTCTCTCCAGCCAGCCAGCCAGCCAGCCAGCCAAATCTACGCGCTTCCCCTGGCCATCCCCATTGCCAGTTGGGGAAGCATGGAGGTTTTGCTGGCTGGGTGGGGAGAGGGTGGCCAGCCACCTCCAGTTCCTCCCCAACCTGCGCTTCCCCTGGCCATCCTCATCGTGGGTTGTAGAGGCACGGGAGGTGGCTGGCAAGCCTCCCCCCAGCCAGCCAGCCAGTCAGTCAACCCTCCACCTTTTTGCAACTCATCACGGGTTGGAGAGGCACAGGGGGTGGCTGGCAAACCTCTCCCCACCCATCCAGCCAACTCTCCACGCTTCTCCAACTCGCGATGGGGCTGGTTAGCCTCATTGTGGGTTGGAGAGGTGTGGAAGGTGGCTGGCAAGCCTCTCCCCACCCACCCAGCCAACCCTCCCAAGTGTGGAGGGTTGGCTGCCTGGATGGGGGGAGGCTTGCCAGCCACATTCCATGCCTCCCCAACCTGCGATGGGACTTTCTGCCTGGACGGGGGTAGTTTTATACGGCAAATATATCCCAAACTCTATATTTTAACTTGAAAAGTTGGGGGTTGTCTTATACACCCAGTCGTCTTATACGCCATTAAATACAGCTAATTTTTTTAAAAAATCAGTAGAAATAACAAGTGACTGAATGAAAGTAACCATTGCACAAAATAATATCAGTGGTGTTTAACAATCAAAATAACAAATTTTAAAGTCATTGTCACTTTTTAAAAACAAATTAGAAGTAACAAAATAATTTGTGATGAATTATTTCCATGTTCTGGTGACACACTAGTTTAAATGCTAAAAAGTAAATTAAAATTGTTAAAAGTAGCTAACTCCTCCCATTTATCCTCTCAGATAACAAAGTAAAGTGTTAATCACCATTCAGCTTTTAAAACATTGATGTTATAGTGATTACAGTAATGACTTTCAAAAACATTGTTGCTAAATTTAATGCATTATGAATGATGAATGATTTTTTAACCATTTTCTTCCAATCTAAGGACACATCTACACGGTAAAAAAAAATACGATCGGTCTTCCATACACATTGCTTCATATTCATACATGTCATTCAGAAGGGGGGGCTAGTGAATCCCCCATAAACTATGTGGATTCAGTGTTCGGAAGGAGTGGCAGATCTCGGCATAAAATCCGTACAGCCGTTCAAATGGCTGGTGGTCTGTACGCCCCGTTCGCACACATATGAACAGGCAGTGTAATCTGATTGGCTGACCAAGTAGATGGGGTGGGGCTAGCAAGGAGGGGAAGTGGGATCGCCCGCCATGTTGGATTTCCGGCTAAGCGAGAGTCCAGTAAGTCTGTGAATTTTATATATATTTATTTTTATTTTACATTGTAAATAGGGAAAACTGAATGTCCGCAAAGCAGGTACCTTTTTAAATATTAGAAAAAAGTGTCGGGAGATTTAAAACTGCCGCTTGGCTTACTTGCTCCAGCCAGCTGGGGAAGGGGGGGTCATACGGAGTTTAGGGAGGGGTAAAAAATTGTGTAGGCAGATTGTATGCATACGAACAACTGCCTATTCGTATTTTTTACCCCCCTAATGGATTTTTTTAAAATCTTATAGAAGGACCCATAGTTTGATCCCTGCATTTTCAGTTAAACAAACAATTGCCTCTAACATCAGGTACCAATGGGTAGAACCTCTTATGGAGACTGCAGAGAGCCGATGCCTGTTAGCATGTACAGTCCTAAATGTTGTAGTCTCAGACAGCATCAAAGATCCATACCAGTCTTGAGGAAGTGGGTCTCAGAGCAGGCAGGCTGGAGAAGCTTCCTTTTACACAAACTTGAAACCAAGGCGCCTTCAGTCAGAGTAAGGCTCCCAATGTGCTTCTGTTCTGAATTCAAGGTATTGGTTATAACATTTAAAGCCCTAAATGGCTTGGGAGCGCTATACTTCAGAGTGTGCCTCTGTCTTTCTATGCCTGCCCAAGAACTGAGATCTCTTGGAGGAGCGCTCCTCTGTATCCCACCAGTAGGGGAAGGACATTGTGGAAGGACATGGGAGAGAAAGCCTTTTCTGCAGTGGCACCCTCCCCCTGGAGGCCCAATTGGGGATCATTTCAGCACCAAGTCAAAACCTGGCTTTTTCTTAAAGACTTTTCTTAAACACTTCACTGATTTTGTCCAGGCTGTGCATATCCCAATAAATTATTTAAAATTGTTTTAATCAATTTAAAATTATCTGATTTTTAATTGATAATCTATTTAATTTTTTAATCTTCTAAAATTATTATTATTTATTGTTTTAAATTGATTTTATTGTAAGCTGCCTTCAGATCTTCAGATCTGGAACAGAAATATCTAAATGAATGTATGGACAAATGAATAAATAAGGTGACTACCTTAGGCAGCCAGTATTGGGTATCATGAAAGGCCAGTGGATTGTTAGTTACGGTATCTAGTTTATTGTGAAAATTTTCTTTTTACTGCCAGGAAATAGGAAAGAAGTGTCTACTGGATTTTCTGGATGAAGTACCAAAACAATTTGGTTGGATTTGGGTATTACATATCTTGACTAGCCAGGGGGAGTTATTTGATGCTCCACCTTAGGAAGCAAAAGGGGTTGTCTAAGTGGTGAAAATACCCTGCATGGAATTCACTGGGAATATGATCTTTCTAAATGGGATACCACATCAATCCACTGTATTCGGAAGAAGGGGTGCCCAAAACAGCAAAAACAACACAGGAAAAGCCTTTGTGGCTTTTCCCGTAGTTTTTTTAAAAATTAGTGAGGGAGTTGCCCATTCTTGCTCATTCGCTTTGAATTGCTTTCCCGTAGGAAAGGAACTACAAAGCTGATTGGCAAGGTGAGCACAGGAGCGGGGCTTGCTAACAGGGCAAGTGCCCGCTGTCGCCATGTTGGATTTTTGCCTTAGCGAGTCCTGTTTAATTGAAAAATTGCTCTTGCTTTGGCACATCTTTTTTAAAAAAGTTCAGCGGCAGCAAAGTACAAACGCGAATAAATCACTTGTGGCCGCCATCTCACATGTGAAGCTTATGGGGACAAAACCACTGTTAAGACAAGTTACTGCTGCTGTGAAATGCCATTACTGCAAGATACTCTGTTTTTCTCCCCTTGTATAGTCGGGGCCAAAATGTCTTGGGCCAGCCCTGCCAAGAACTACAGTTGTCCCTCTGTATCCATGGATTTGGTATCCACGGATTTAAATATTCACAGCTTGAAAATACTGTATTATTAAAAAAATAATAATCCAAAAAGCAAACCTTGATTTTGCCATCTTATATAAGGGACACCATTTTGCTATGCCGTTGCTTATAATGGGACTTTATAAACCCCAGCAAATATGAAGGGACAACTGATAAATTGATGGTATTACTAGTCAGGGCAAAAAGCAGTCATCACTGCGGCCAGGTTAGGACCTGTGCAGCTGAGGCAGTTATGTATGTTTCCTTGACCTCATTTTACCCAAAGGTAGCAAAACATCAGTAAAAAAAGAAAAGAAAAATTAGCCTCATGCTGCACTGTATAAGTAGCTTTCCCAATGTTTTCTCCTTGGTTTATAGCTAGACAGCTCCAAGAAAGTTATGTTCATGTTGGGAGTTTCTTGCCTTTCTCTGCCCATGCCAATGCCTCCGAAAAGCACTGTACTGTGGAGAACCAGCAACCCTGCTTTTGAGAAACCTCATCAGTATACACTAGGCAACTGGAGTCACGGCAGGAGCCCAGGCTAAGCCTGTCCTCCTTTAACACCAGAAGAGTTCCCATGATTAATATTTATACAAAATGCTTTCATGTTTCCACAGTAAAATTGTCTTTCTATCAAAGGAATCAGTGACTTTCCCTTGTCGAATCAATGGGGGGGAAGAACCTGTGAAAGCATTTTTAGCATCTGAAACAGACATCAAGCAGAAATGATCCAGAAAATAAATAAATCCAGGCCTCCCTCTAATTTGGTGTTTCATTTTTGTAAAATTGCCTTCTCTCTCTCTCTCTCTCTTTGTGTGTGTGTGTTGTGTTTGTGTGTGTGTGAGAGAGAGAGTGAGAGTGAGAGAGGGCATTTACATGTACCAATGTTCATCAGCTCTTGGACTGATGCACCCTCTCCCAGGGCCACATAAATGCTCTGAGCTGAATGAGTAATAATATCCTGCTGTCAGTCCTAATTTATAACTCAGTAAGAAGAGCAAGTGTTTGCCATTTCAAGTTGTTCAGAATTGGGAATGTTATCTTGGCAGTATAGATTTTTAGAACTAGAAACAAAAAGTGTTAAAAGGTTTTCTACAGAATGCTGAGCTAGATTCACTTAGGACTGATTTTAGCATAGAGCAGAAAAAACTTAACACATTTTGTTATTTGTTACTGAGCTTGAAATCAATCTTGTGGGGGGGATTTTTAACACATTTACTTACTGCCACTAAGTTACTAATTAGTTTTAACTTTAGAAGTCATAGGATTGGCATGTAATAGTTTGGTATGCATAGAATTTTAATTGGGGGGGGAGGCATCTAATATTTGCTTGGCATTGTTGCTTTTACCTGACATATTTTGTTGTTGGCTGTTTCAGAAGAGCTCATTGGGGAGTTTCAAGTTGCCACAACTTTGCATTTTCCATATGCATACAAATCCCACAGTCCGATTGCTATACAGAAATAGTTGGATTTATAGTCCAGCACATATGGAAAGTGCCAGGTTGAAGAAGGCTGTCCTTAATGTGTGGTACAGAATGAAACCTATACAGTTTAGGTTTTGCCACTTGTGATCTGTTGCATCTCTTTCCATCTCAACCCAGCCTATAGAAACATTTATGCCTTTTGCTAACTCTGCAAGTGCTGGATTTTTAATAAGAATATTGTCAAAGAGAGAATTCCTATTCAGATTCCTTTAAAGAGGCACTTAGCTTTTAATACTAGAATCTCTGTCTTGTTAACATCTAGAGAAATAATATTATTCCCACTCTTTCCTTATATTTGAAATGTAAATGAATTATACCCTGGTTACCAAGAGAAAGTGACTGTTACAGGCAACTGTGCTATTTCAGTTTCTTACTTCTGATATCTGGATTTCAATCATGCTTGTCTCTTACTCAGTGGGCACTCTCATGCACATTTTCCTGGGATTAAATCTCTCTAAACATTGTGACACTTAAAAATGAATAAAGCTACATAGGATTCCATTGTGCTGGAGTTGGAGCTGAACATGTGAACACTGCTGTGGAAAAGTTTAACAGTTTTTGAAGAGTAGCCACATTAGTCTGCCACAGCAAAAACAAGGAAGAGTCCTTTGGGATCTGAAGCCTAATAAAGTTATCAGAACATGAACTCTTGTAGTCTAAGCCCAGATGTCTAGAGTGTTTTCCAGAATTTCAGGTTAATACAGCACACTTAGTTGGAGATGAGATTGTAGACAGTAAAGTCAAGGGGGAATTAAATCCAGACAAGACTGTTAATGACAAATACATTATAGTATTCTCATTTGTCCACTCCTAAAAGTATTGTTGATAACATAAACGTCCTGGCAATAATTAGCACACATCAGGCTAACCCCAGTTGTTAGCCTCAGCTTGTGTACATCTGTTGAATCAATAGTAACTTCTTAGTAAGTCAACACTTATGTAAGTTCCATTGATTCAGAGGTCTACCATAGTGTGAACAAACAATTGGATTTAGCCTGCAGGGCAATGATAATTTGTTGTTCTACCATTTCAAGCCTCTGGTGGTAGGCTAGAATGTACTTATTTTAATTCTGTTAGTTTTGTTTTTGAGGTATATGGGCATATTTGACACTGACCTTTAGCTATGAAATATCTGTCAGCTGTGAAATGAAAGCTCTCTTTTTGTAGTGACTGTTTTCCACATAAACACTGTAGCTCATCTATTCATGAGAAAGCAAGGGAATCTTGTAGCACCTTTGAGACTAACAGAGAGAAAGAAGTTGTAGCATAAGCTTTCATAGACTTGGTCTACATGCATCTCCATGCATCTGAGGAAGTAGACCAAGTCTACAAAAGCTTATGCTACAACTCTTTCTCTCAGTTGGTCTCAAAGGTTCTACAATATCCCCTTGCTCACTGATATTCCAGACTAACACAGCTGTCTATATTTAATTCTTTATTTATATGGAGTCACTGAGTGAAGGAACCAACAAGTTGAACATGCCTTTACTTGGAAACAGCAGACTGTGAAGCAAATGGGGTAAATAGCATAGAACCTATGAAACTATTAAAGTACATAAATTCATAGAGACATTAATGCTGTGGTACATCCTTCCTTCCTTTTGGTATATCTTCCCTGCCCCTTTCCTTGCATTAAAAGTTCTCTGCATTTTTTTTCCTTATAGGTTTCCCCCCAACAGAATCATAGGTTGGGAGGACTACAAGGCTCATGTAGTCCAACACCTGCCATACACTTAAAGGAGTAGGCTTATTGAATTTTGCACCCAGAACTCTTAAGAGTTTGAGGGGCCACAGCTTGCATACTTTTTGTCCACTTTGGGCCCCAAAGGAACGACTGGAAGAGATTTGCAATGTATAGAAATAGTTTGTATGAGGATCTTGGAAAGATGCTGAATAGAATGGCACTCTTGCCTTCTCAGAATTCACAGAGGACAAAGATGGTCCTTGCAGCCCTGAGGTCTGCACTTCCAATTGCATACCAATATTTTCTCCACACTATGGCGGCAATCATCTTACAGCCTATACATTCTGTTTCAAAAATTATATTTCATTTATTAAATCACTTATAACCTGCTGTTCAGCGCTCCCCCCAATTTCCCAAAGTATCTTAAAATGTGTGTGTGTGTGTATGTAGTAAAATAGAGGATATGAAAATAGAGCCTGTAAATGTACAAACAGGAATAAAGGAAATTCAATTGAGATTAGATGCCAGAAGTTATTTATTTATTTATTTATTTATTTATTTTAAAAGTGTGTAAAACATAAAATAAAACATAAGAGAAGGAGCCAGCTGAACCAAATGAGTTGCTGAGTGTGGGTAACACAAGACAAGAGGACACTCAGCCAGAGGCTTACGCTAATGAATGCTGTGGTTAGGAAAGCTTGTGTGAAGGTGAGTGACCATTCATGTGTTTTGGTTCTTGACTGGCACTTCAAAACTTTGAAACCAGCACAGAATAATCAAGACTAGAGCAATATGCTCATATGGAAGTAACATGTTACATCGATGGTGTTACCTGTCATGTGTTACATTTGGAGAAAGAGACAGTCATAGTGTAGTAACTGGTAATGTTATGTTATGGTAATGTATTTATTTGCTTTAATGATTAATGTTTGCTTGTTACTGTTAGGGTGCTGTTTTTTGGGGGGGACCTTTTGGGATGATTTGTGGCCCATTTTTTGTATTTTTAACAGTACAGGTGCCCCACCTCCCTGTACACACTGGACCTGTACCTGCTGTTTCAATTATTTATCATCTGAAAAATATGGTCTCTCTAGGCATTTTCCAGCATGACTCTATGGAAACTTCCACCAGAGGTTACCGAAGAATCACACTGAAGCTGCCTAGAGAGACGTCCTCTCTAGGCATTTCCTAGGTCCTCCAACATGACTCCAAGGTAACTTCCACCAGATGTTAGCATAGAGTTGTGCTGGAGATGTCTAGAGAGGCGTCCTCTCTAGGCATTTCCTAGGTCCTCCAGCATGATTGTGTGGGATTTACTATTACCCACAGTTTCAAGTATTCGTGATAAACCTGAGAAAATATTGCTGCGGATAAGGCAGGCGACCGGTATTCTAATTTTCTTTTTAAAAGTAGAATCATAGAGTTGGAAGAGACCACAAGGACCATCCAGTCCAAACCCCCTGCCATGCAGGAATACACTATCAAATCATTCCCAACAGATGGCCATCCAGCCTCTGTTTAAAAACCTCCAAAGAAGGAGACCCCATTACACTCCGAGGCAGTGTTTTCTACTTCCAAACAGCTCTTACTGTCAGAAAGTTCCTCCTAATGTTTAGGTGGAATCTCTTTTCCTGTAATTTGAACCGATTGCTCCATGTCCTAGTCTCTGGAGCAGCAGAAAATAAACTTGCTCTGTCCTCAGTATGACATCCCTTCAAATATTTAAACATGGCTATCATGTCCCCTCTTAACCTTCTCTTCTCCAGACTAAACATACCCAGCTCCCTAAGCCGTTTCTCATAGGGCATGGCTTCCAGACCTCCCACCATCCTGGTCGCCCTCCTCTGGACATGTTCCAGTAACTTTAAAATACTGTCCTGTTTAAATATTAGAAATTTGGTATTATTTTTTAAATTGAACAATGGCCACAAGATACTTCCAATAAATGAATAAATAACCAAAAAGGGTAAAGAATTAATTTTTAAAATAATATTCCAGGACCTGCTTTGACCCTAGAGTTTTTTCTGGTTGCTACATGTCACACTATTTATACTTTCCAAGTATTTTTCAAGGACTGCTCCATGTAAAGTACATTGCAAAAGTCTAACCTGTATGTGACCTGGAGATGAGTGGAATATAACTGAATGAACATTTGCTGGAATGGTTTTGATAATAGACCTGGGTGAAATAATGGTAAATAGCATTCTCTTTTGCAAACCTCACTTGACTACCTGACCTCTTTTTTGTGTCTCAGCCACTTTAATCACAAGATACAGGACTGTACACAATCAGAGAGATTAAGCATCTGTTTATGGTACTGTTGGTGAGAGTGCATGAATGACTTGCTGCTTGGCCTTGGTGGCACAGTGGTTAAATGCCAGTACTGCAGCTACAACGTTGTGAGTTCAATCCTACAAGGCTCCAAGGGTGACTTGGCCTTCCATCCTTCCATAGGTCAGTAAAATGAGTACCCAGCTTGTTGGGGGCAATTAACTAACACATTGTAAACCACTTAGGGAGTGTTTTGCACTGATAAACAGTATAGAAATATACAGTAAATGCTATTGCTATTACTAATGCTATTGGCCTTCCTCTAATTTATTATTTTCTAGATGAAATATATGTGGTGCTACCTGGGTCTGTATGTCATACTCCTAAATGGGGTCTATGTGAATTCCTGTTTTCCCACTCCCCTCTTTACCTCAGAAATCTTGTTAGCAGTAAAGACATACCTCCCTTAACAAAGCCTCTGATAGCGAAGCTGCTTTATACAAAATTGTTTAATGCTTCCACAGGCTCCCTTTTCCTCCTCATCCTCTGTTTATCTGGAAGATTTTTAATAGCATCAGCACTGAGTGGAAGGAGAAGAAGGGCTAGAGAAACACAAACTTCTGGTGTAGGGTTGCAGCAGTATGTTTGGCATAAACAATATAATGAAGCTTGTGTGGAAAAGAATGGAATTCTATTGTGGCTGACCCTACTGTTAGATGTATGTGTCTGCTTACAACAGGCAAGGTAAACAGCAGCTGCCTCCAGAATCCCTTTCTGAACATGTTTGAACAGCAAAACAAAAGAGGAAAGCAGATAAACCTGCCTCACCAGCTATGCCAGCATATTAAAAAAGCATAGATCTATAAGTTTGGCCACCAATATGGAAATCTTAAGAAAAGTGGAAGCTGGTGAAACAAAAAAAGAAGGCATCCTTGAATGCATTTTGGAAGAAGCCTTAAAATGGTCTCTAGAAGGATGAAAATGTTTTTGTTCACTTACACAAAGCTTACATGACCTGATTGCTTTGTTTAACATATGCATATTTTGAATAAAAAATATGCTGAAATATGTTGAACTGCTTTTTTTTTCTGGTGTAGAAACCTATCTCTATTCTTTCCATGTTACTGTATTTCTGCCTCTGGTATCAAATTTTCTGTTAAAGAAGTAAAACTAGGAACCCATCAACTTTGTTAACTGAGGTATATTTGTATCTCTGTGCCCTCTGTTGCTTTCCCACCCTTTTTTTAAACCTCAGGAATCTTAGCAGCTGTACTTCAGAGGATCCTTTCTGACAAAACTATTTGTCAATGGATTATGGCAGGCCACTTCATTTGCTTCTAGGAATCCCACTGTTTGGGATTTCACCTTGAAACTGGGTACTCTGCTGTCAGATCTTGAGGTGGCTAACATGATTTCCTAATAAGTTATGGCTGGCTTCCCATTTTTGCTTCTTTCAAGCCACTTGTTTCGAATTTTTACTTGAAACTCAGCACTACAGCTTAGAAACAACCAAAAATACTCTGTCAAATTTGGAGATGTTGAGCATGATGTCCCAGACTAGTTACAGCTGCCATAGACACTCAGACTTGCAGAAAAATTAACAATCAGCAAATTAAATTCCAGCCACAGCACACACAGGCTTATTTTAAAGAGAAATACTTTCAACACAGAAAGGAGATTATCCTTCTCAACCTGGTGTCTTCCAAGTCCCATCATCTCTCACCATCACCCACACTTGGCTGAGGCAGATGGGACTTTTCATCCACTATCACCTTGAGAGTACCTGGTTGGGTGACAGTTGGGCAGGCTGTTCCAATTAGATGGGCACAATTATAGAAAAACTCTTTTATATATAGTTAGTAATGGAAACCACAAGAAAGCTGCGTGAGCTGATTTTACAGAAGGGGCAGGGTATTCTTTCAAATTAGGCTCTCTGAATATATTGACCACATGAGAAGCTATGGTGGTAGGGTAGCCAACTGTGGTAGGTCTGGGAGCTAGTATTTTAATTATTTAATTCTTTCTTTAAATACTTGTATCCCATCTTCTATGAAAAGATCTCAGGACACTGAAATAAAACCAACCCAACTAATTTAAACAGTGTAAGAATAAAATTATTTTTTAATGAAGCTAAAACATATCAAAGAACTGAACTAGTTAAAAGACACCTTAGCACTGGTTATAATCGTTCAAAAGAATTTAAAACCATATAGATGTGAAGGTTTATGTAAAACCAGTTAGGCTGAACTGCTTTAGTGAACAGCTATGTTTTCACTTGGCGCTGAAAATATGGCAGCATTGGTGTCAGTTGGACCTCCAAGGAGAGGGCATTCCATAATTGAGGTACCAGAGCAGAGAAGGGCCCTTCCAGCAGATCTCAGTTTTCAGGAAGAACTAACATTTTGTTCCCTGGGACTCTTCAAAGGCTATACCAACTGCCAAAAAATGAAAAATCAAGTGAATGGCAGTCCATTTCTTGTTTTGAAAAACATACATATTTTTAAAACGGTACAGGAAAGGCTGCGACCAATTTAAAAGATGTTTACTACTCTTGGAGGCTTCCAGGAGAGGCAATTCACACTTCTTTTTGCCAGAAAAAGGGCAGTCCAGAATGGTCAAGGGCCACTCAAAACAGCTTTGGGGAAGGAGTCTGCCAGTGACCACAAGGCTACACTTTGCCTATCCTGGATCCGTGGGCTTTTTCTTTCCCCTTTTGGTGCTCCAACACAAATGATCTCCAGTCACTTCTGACACCTTGCAAGCTCAAACGCAGCTTGTTTTTAAAGCATGCTGGCAGAAAGTACCAGATCGGACACATGCTGTTCAGGCATGCATTTGTATGCATGGCAGGGAAGACCATCTATTAAAAAAATAAGATGACGAATAAGCAGACTATGGTGAGACACCCGGCACACCCCGAGCTGTCCTGATTTCCATACCTGAAGCCGATTGGACAGAAGTGTTCTGACGCCTACCAAGCGCCGCATTCATTTTGTCTGAAAATTCTATTCATAGCAACAGATTACCCCAGCAACCAGCTCACTGTAGTTTGTGTTTTGTGACTGAGAATCTGCATTGGTTAGGTGTCTCTGGATTTAAGAGACAAAGATAAAAGAAACTGTGATACAGGTGTCATATTTCCACATGGTTAGTGCCTGTCTCTACATATATCATTTTTTTAGACCAGGTCCTGGCAGGGGCCAGGAGTTTGAACCCTTGCCATTGGTGTCTAGGAAGTAATTTCCCCTTTAACCCTGTTGCAACTTGTTCTGTGAGACAAGACCTTACCTTTGTATAATATGAATTGTTGAAAGAGTATTTTATATTTCACCTACAGATTTGAATTGCTATAAATAAACACAGGTTTTAGAAGGAATGTAACCTCATGTAGTCTCTTTTTAGTCTACGATTAACTTTTTGAGAGGCTGAAGATAAAACATAGAGGAAATATAGCCACTCATTAAGTGTGTTTTTATGCTGGAATAAAGGCAACAAAAATGAGCACGGGCTTTGAGGTATTTGAAATGTGCTAAACAAATCAGAGGTTTAGAGCACCTTGAAGAACAGGTAAACAGGACTATAATCTTCCAAAGTGGTATTAGGAGATAGGAAGACTGCCTCCCTTCTCACTTTCCATATTGGATAAAAATAGCTGATGGAATCTGGATTAAAACTATAATCATGTTCTGCCATGTAGTCTCTTCTGTAGACTCAGCCAGAAGCTACAGAGTTAAACAGTAAGTATTACTAACAGAAATCTAAAGAGTGAACTACATAGAACTACATAGAACTATGTAACTACAATTATACAACATTGCTTCGAATGAAGCTCAAAGGAAAAGCAGTATAACTCAGCCAAACCTGGCAGGCAACTCATTCATTGGTCCCCCAAATATCCACACTCCCCCTTCTGCTGCAATAGCCTCCCAACTATTTGTTCCAACAGAACCCATCCTCTCAAGGCTATTCTCAGCACATCAATTTGTTACACTTCAAAGGAATGCAAAATATCAAACAGTCACACAGCATACAGAGTTAATGGCAGGAAAAGGTCGCTTTACAACCTGATCCTGATATGTACATACATTTGTGGAAAGAAATCCCACTGAGTTCAATTGCACAGTTCCAAGGAAACTGTTGTAGCAAGGATAGAGAAAGTGCAACCCATCAAGGCCATTCTTGAAGTCCTCAACAGCATCACCCATATTTGTTGGGGGGGATTATTTCCCCCCTCAGAATGTTCCCTGCATCCTCTAGGGCAGTGATGGACAACTTTTTTTGGCTTCTCCTTGGTTGGTTGGTTTAGGCTTGGTGTTTGTTTTCCAAAACTGAAAGTAACTTCTAGTTAAGAGTCTTATTGCACTACACTATTATAGCACTATTATTCTACCTTAACTGCTATGGCTGCCTCCTGTGGAATTCTGGGGTTTCTAGTTTAATGAAGCCTAAGAGCTCTCTGGCTGAGAATGCTAAATGCCCCTCCCTAAACTGCAAATCCCAGGATTCCACAGGAGGCAGTCATAGCACAGTGGAATAACAGTACTATAACACTGTAGTGAGATAAGGTCCTTAATCTCTAGTGTGATTAGGCCATGCTTATATGCATAACATCACCTGAATGAATTTCCTAAAGAGTATAGGAGGCATCTTTGATTTATATAATACATTTTTTAAAAACTGGGTGAAGGCATGGATGGTTGCAGATATAGGAAAGGCTATTTCTGGCAGCTGGACCTCTGGGAGAGTAGAGGAGGGGGTAGAGTGTTGCCCTTCCTAGTGGGCTCAGGCAAAAGCAAACTGCTGCAGTTTTTCCTAGCTTGTGCATTCTTTCTCGTTAATAACTTTTGACCTCTTGACTGTACTGTGATGCTGCTAGGCTGCATGTGTTCCAGTTTTCACCTGTGAAATGTTGGAGGGTATGGTAATTATACACCTCCATTGTATAGGGTTGCAGTATAAATTTGTTGTTGTTGTTAAATGACCTTTAAAATTCATTTTTCTATCCCTAAGGGATAGGGAACTTGTAGCCCTCTCAGTGTTTTTGGACGTTAGCTTCCATCATCTCACTGGCTTGCTGACTCAGGCTGATCGCAGTTATAGTTCAGCATCTGAAGGGCCACATACTCTCCCTACCTGCTTTAACTCAGGTGGTGGAAGTTGCATGAACATTGGAAACCTTCAAAAGCTGTAGACCCCACAATTCCAGCCTGGACTGTTAGCACTGTCTCTTAGGTTGGCCTGCTTTCCTTTCATCCTACAATTGTGCTCCAGTTCTTTCTCTCTTTTCTTCAACCATAGGTTGCTGTGGTGTCCAAACACTGGTCAGGAGACAACCAAAGATTGCCCATTTTGGATACTGCAACAACTTGTGAGCAAACATGAGTTGAAATCAAAGTGAATCACAGTGCATGAAAGGAAGGCGGAGGAGACTGTAGCAGGCAAGTACAGCACCCATTTGGAATATAGGAGGTTATCAGATGTGGGGGAACGTGCCAGAAAATTGCGTTCCCAACTGCGTCAGAAGATCACTAGAAAAACAGAAAGGGTGACCTTACCAGATGCCGCATCCTTCAACCATTTCCAGGGTGTAGCGCTGCCGTGGATGAGGCTTCCCTTTTGCATTGACAGGGACAAGCCGCCAATACAAAGGGACACCTTGCTGACACCCATGCTACACCCCCAGAATGCTGGAGGACATCGTCATCTGGTAAGGTCACCCCTTCCTATTCTAGTGATCTTCTGACGTGTTTTTCTTGCCATGTCTAATAACCTCCTTAGTTATTATAGTAACTAAATCATGGTTTAATTTTTAGCCCCTGGGCCACATTCTTGTTGCATTACTGCTTTCTTTCAAGGTCAGCAGATAAAAAGCAGAAGCTATATTACGACATGTGCTGTAAGTTCTGTAAAGGTAAAATGTCTTGTGGTGCTCTCATGCTATGGACTAGAGCAGTAGTGCAGTTGCCAGAAAAGCTTGTACTTTAGTGCTTTAAGTACTTTCATTGTAGTTTGTTTATCTTGCCGCAACATTGTAGAACCTCAGTGTATTTATATCCTGTATATTATGATTTTTTAAAAAAACCTTTAAAACTGCTGGTGTCAGATGCTTGGGACTGTGATATTGACAGCATTTGCTTTTTATTGTTGCTTGAAGCATTATCCTTAGAGTGATAGCTTCGCCTCTTTTCCCCTCAGTTAATTTGTATTTGGGGTTAGCCTCCAGGAAGCAGGACACTTGATGTCTTCTCTTCAAAGCCCCTTTATCCAGAATGAGAAGAAGGGGGTGGGGGAAATGAATCTTTATTTATTTAAATAAATAAATAAATAAATAAAATAAGAATGAATGGTCTGCCACAGACCTGATGCCTAGAGCATTTTATTTTATGTATTATTTATATTTCATATACAATAGGACGTCCGTATCCGTTGGGGATTGGTTCTATTGGCATGGGTACTGAAAACTGTGGATAATAGCAAATACCATTGGAAATAATGGGACTTCCAGTTTAAAATACCATAGAGTTGCCTTGGAGGACTTGGAAAATGGCTAGAGAGGACACTTTGTCTAGGAAGACTATGGTAGGTGTGCTGTTTTGTGTCCCGTGGATAATTGAATCAGTGCAGAAAGAGTCAGTGGATACAGGGGGTCCTACTGTATTATTTTAACAAATTGTACTTCTTAAATTTATTTATATTTGTTGTATTTCATTTTTCTTCCAATAAGTTGGGATCCTTAGCTGAGAGTGATCATGTTTTCCTGGAGTTTGTTATGGAGAGAAGGTAGGCATAGTCAGACATGCATTCTAGACTTTAGGAAAGCTGATTTCAATAAACTCAGGGAAATACTGGGGGTGATCCCATGGTCAGGTATACTAAAAGAGAAGGAACTTCAAGACGGATGGGACTTTCTCAAAAGGGAGATACTGAAGGCACAATTTCAAACAGTACCAATGAGGAAGAAAAATGGGAGGTGCCTCAAGAAACCAGGATGGATGACTAAAGAACTTTCAACAGAGCTAAGTTTTAAACGGAACATGTATAGGAAATGGAAAAAGGGGGAAATCACCAAAGAAGAATTCAAACAGATAGCAAACATGTGTAGGAGTAAAGTCAGAAAAGCTAAAGCACAGAATGAGCTCAGGCTCACTAGAGAGGTTAAGAACAATAAAAAGGGGTTTTTTGGCACTTAGGCAGGAAAAACGAAATACATAGATATAGGATGGGGGAGACCTGGCTAAACGAGACTACATGCGAAAGGGATCTAGGAGTCCTGGTAGCCCACAAGTTGAACATGAGTCAACAGTGTGATGCAGCAGCTAAAAAGGCCAATGTGATTTTGGGCTGCATCAATAGAAGTATAGTGTCTAGATCAAGGGAAGTAATAGTGCCACTCTATTCTGCCTTGGTCAGGCCTCACCTAGAATACTGTGTCCAGTTCTGGGCACCACAATTCAAAAAGGATATGGACAAATTGGAGCATGTCCAGAGGAGGGCAACTAAAATGGTGAAAGGTCTGGAAACCATGCCTTATGAGGAAAGACTTAGGGAGCTTGGTATGTTTAGCCTGGAAAAAAGATGGTTAAGAGGTGATATGATAGCCCTGTTTAAGTATTCGAAGGGGTGTCACACTGAGGATGGAGCAGGCTTGTTTTCTGCTGCTCCAGAGACTGGAACACAGAGCAATGGATGCAAGCTCCAGTAACAGAGATTCCACCTCAACATTAGGAGGAACTTTCTGACAGTTAGAGCTGTTTGGCAGTGGAACACACTCCCTTGGAGCGTGGTAGGATCTCCTTCCTTAGAGGTCTTTAAACAGAGGCTGGATGACCATCTGTCAGGGATACTTTGATCATGATTTCCTGAGTGGCAGGGGGTTGGACTGGATGGCCCTTGTGGTCTCTTCCAACTCTGCAATTCTATGATTCTGTTATTCTATTAAGTGCAAGGTGGCATGCATAGCTCTGTTCCTCTCTACTTTATCCTCACAATAATCCTGTGTGATAGGTCCAGGCTGAGAGAGAGTCGTTGCCCCAAAGTCAAACAGTGAGTTTTCATGTCTCAGGAAATTTGAACCTGATTCTCCCAAGGCCCAGTCCAACATTCTAATTATTACACTGTACTGGCTCTGGTGATGGCATCTTGCCTGAGTTTAGCTCATCTCTCTTAGCCTGAGTTTAGATCTTAGCTCAGCTACTGAGACTCAATTGGTTGTTAGACACTCAGCTTCAAGGGCTGGAACTAATGAGGAGAAACTGGCCATTATGTCAGAGCAGGCAGTTAGGTAGTCTAGGGAGCAGCCTGGTCTTTGTTTCTAATAAGACTCTCAAACTGAGTAGCATATCTGACAGCTGTATCAGAGGCAGTGGCAAGAGATTCAAGGCAGATTGGACTACAAATTCAACAAACTCCTGAGGATCCTGGGAATTGCAGTAGTCTAAAAATGTAAGTCTTCTGGGAGTTGTTGTCCAAAAATCTCGGTAACTGTTCCAGCTTCTGATTCTGCCTCATGCTTCCTACAGTTCCCCCCTGGGGACCAGTAGCACAGGAGTTGGAAGTTTAGTGAATTGTGAAGTGGCACCTGGTTCCTGGTTGGAAGCCCACAATGGTGAACCTGACAGCTTCATGAGGAGAATAGTAACTCACTTAACTCATCATTGCAGTACCCTGTGAGATGTAGGGACTGTCACACTCTTACATGTGGAAAGTTTCGAGCAGTGTCTCTTCACTTTTCCAGGTGCTGTCTGTTAATCCATATTTTAATGGTACGAACATTGAAACACTGCTTTGTCCAGGGACCAGGATTTCAAGCACAAAAGGATGGTGACATCTGTATTTTATCATCTACTATTTATTTCTTTAAAATGTTGGTTAATCAATATTCTGCCCATTGGTACCCCCAAAGCCATATAGAATAAAATGTATTTTAAAAATCATTTTAAAACCATATTAAAAACTATTTTAAAAGTCAGCTTTAAGAAACCAAAGGACAGACAGAATTTTAACCTCACTTCAGCCCATAGCCAACCAAGATCTACCATACCCTTGCTTCGCCTCTCATCCCCAAATTGAGCAGGGTCATATTTTATTTTTGTGGAATGGGTACCTTTGCAGACTGGACCCAAGAGGCGTTCTTAAACTGAGTTAAGTTGCTCTCTTGTGTAGTGATGGTGCTGCAGAGCCTTGTAGGGGTTTGTTTTCTTTCATTGCCAGGAGATGGGGGCGCAGGAGGGGAAATAAGCTGCAGGATGTTTATTGAAAGCCTGTTGTTCTTGTTAAAGGGAAATTATGTGAAGACCATCTCTACCTTAACTTGAATGTGCTAGGCAGAGTCCTGTTGTTTGCTTGCATGCTTGTTGCTGCTTTTTTTTTTTTTTTTAAGGAATATATCTCAGCAAAAGGGAGTTCAGGTTGCATTTATGCTGAGCTGTCTTTATGTGTAGAATTAAGGGGAGCACATAGGGTTTGATCATCTGTCTCCCCCTCGGTTTGTTGTAATTACATCTTGCCTTAAATAATAGCAAATAGATGGAGGAAGCAGGTTTGTCCATTCTTTGGGTGGGATTGTTCACTGGAAATAGAACAGCAGCACAGCAGGTCTGAGGAATGATTCAAAGGAAGTAACTGCCCTATTCCTTACAATAATGATGCTGCTCACAGCTGGAGAGGGAAGGGAGTGGAAAGGGATATTTTTTCATTTACCGGTAGCTGCCATGATTTCCCACAGCTATGAAATCCTGTGAAATTAGTAAACTGCTCAAATGTTGGTCTGACATATTGCAAACCCAAGTTGAAGCCTGCTGTTCTGACTTGAAGGTCGTGAAGGTGTCCTGTCAAGTCTCTCCATCAATCCAACCTTTCTTGTTGAGCTGCTGTTGGATTAAAACTAGATTATTATGCATTTACCCTGGGGGAATAAGCAACCTCTTGATTTCTGAATGTTAGACTACACAGCTTCCCATCCGCACCAGGTACCACATTCTGTGGTGGTATGGATTTTAGGAGTTGTAGTCCAAAGCATTCACGGTACTGGTGATGACATTTAAAACCCTAAATGGTTTGGGACCTCAATACTTGAAGGAACACCTCTCCCAATATATATCTGCCTGGGAATTGAGGTGTGCAGGAAGGCCCCTCCTCTGTGTCCCCACAGTGGGGGCAATATGAAGTGAGAGGACATAGGAAAGAGCCTTCTTGTTGTGGTACTTCCATTGTGGGATGGCCTTCCTTTGGAGGTTTACTTCTGATGCCAAGGCAGAACTTGTAAGCCTTCAAGGGACCAATTTGTTTTGAAGTATACATGTATATGTTTTTAAATTGTTGTGACTTTGATTTAACTGTAGCTGTTTCATATGTTTTCTAATCTTGTTTAAATTATTTATGGCTTTAATCTGAAAGTGTTCTAGATTGTTTGTATTGTACGCCATCTAGAGATCCTAAATACCCCAAAGGCACCATATCTGATCTTGGAAGCTAAGCAGGGTCAGCCCTGGTTAGTACTTAAATGGGAGACTGCCAGTGAATACCAGGTGCTGAAGGCTATATTTCAGAGGAAGGAACTAGCAAAACCATTTCTGACTATTCCTAAGAAAACTCTTATGACATTCACGGGATCGTCGTAAGTTGACAAGTGACTTGAAGGCACATACATAGAGAGAAAGAGAGATCCCTTAATTAAAGGTGGGATATAAGTGTTTTGACAGACATACAGATAGCTGTGCACTTCCAAATATCACTTCATTGGCCACAATTTGGAAGAGGGTTACCTCCAAGGCCAAACCAAGATAAAAGATTGTGCCCCCCTCCCCATACACAAAAATTGACTGGACTGGGAGTAGTTTGGTCTTCCAAAAAGTGCCACTGGTTGTTCATTCCTTAGCCTCAACCATCTGTTGTTAGATTAGGTGAACCTTTGTTCTGATCTGGGAGGGCTCTTGGGATGTTCCTAGGAATGCCTTTCTGTAAGAAGCCTTTAAAACTGGAGGTTTCACATTCTGAGGTTTGCAGTGGCAAATTCAAAAACATTTTCTATTTGATGAGATTCAATCCCTGACTGATCCAGTGTAATTGCAAGAGATGAAATACAAGGCTGTGAAGTGCCATGCCAGAAAAGATCTTCTAAATCATTTTGTGTCTCTCCCAACTGACTGTTCTTGTGCTTCTTGTATCGTATTGTTTTAGTCCAGTCTTAGTTATTAGCAATGTACAATTTCCTAAATGTTTACACCTGTTGGACTAAATTTACATGGAATAGTACTTGGAGTGTGTTCCAAAGGTTGTGAGGAACTAGACAGTCCTTTTGCTCTTTTGCTGGCTCTTGCCCTAAAATGCTGGGGATGGCTTTCTCATATCCCTCTTCCTCTGCCAACACATCCTTTGATTGTGTGATTTTAGAAGTCCATTTAGCAGTGCTTTTCTGCTGTGGATGCTATCCTGCCAAGTTCAGAGCCTGAAGGATATTTTTTCCATTCCAAAATTTTAATGACCTACTGAGATTAGAACTGAAGACTCAGGTAGTTTTTCTGCTCTGCTGTATTGTATTGTTTTGTTTTGCGAAACGGTGAAGAAAAATGGAAAAATATGCTTCATTAACTCTTCACATAGATGTTGTGTTGCATGTGATTAAAGTACATGTTATAAGTGTGGAAGTGTGCATTTGCATTTGCTGACAAGAAAACTATGAATGTTTTTGTCTGTCTGGTTCCTTATCTCAACACAAATTTCCCATGAAGTGCTGGCTCTATTGTAGTTTCCATGCCTACCTTGTGCATATATATAAGATGTTGTGACATAGCTGTTTCCGTACACAACATCAATTTCAAGAGATATGTGTGTGAGGGGGGGGGAAGCAGGGAGAAAGAAAGAGAGACTCTGTGCCCATATAATGTTTTATGGGGCAAAATGTACATGGATGTGTAACCATCATGGAATGGTATGAAACAATGTGTAAATGTTGTACTTTAACTTTGAGATTTTAAGGAAAATTAATTAACTCAAGACTTCTTGAAACTATTGCCAGGCTTTTTGAAGTTGGCTCTTGGTTGTGCCTCTGGAGCAAGATGCTGTGTCATCTAATTTGAAATTGACATATAGTTTGCCAACATTACAAGATAAAATGTCATAATTGGGTGAGGTACAGACATGATGCCCCCATGCCCAGAGGTCAAGTCTAGTAATAGAAGCTCAGTTTTCAGGTGTCAAATCCCCACTGAAAATGTATTGCTCGGAAGGTCTTTTTAAGACCCAGAGCATCATCCTGCTACTGTTCAGTTATGAATGGGTTCACCTTATTTTAGGAGATTATCAAACAATTCCCCCAAAATCATTCTTTTGCTGGCATAAAAAAATATTTCTATACTGGCAAAAGAACGCTCCCCCCCCCACACTTACCTTCCTCTCTCAGCAAAGGTATCCCCAGCAATAAAGATTCCACGAGACTTTGTTGCGGGGGAAATTTAAAAATAAAAACAAAATAAAGACATAAAAGTTACACCAAGCACCTAAACACACTTTAAAGGTCCCAAGTAACCCGGGGAGAGTCATAAAAAGAGCGGAACTTACCTGGATGTCAGTATCTCACCTGAAAGTGTTCGCACCGGACTGGCCATTCCCACTGCAGTGACAGGATTTAAATGGACTGCGTTTTTGCATACTGGCAATGCCGGCACCAAAACAGAATGTGTGATCTATTGCCGGCTTCAGCTGTTAATAAAAAGAAATGAGACTTATAACGCCAGTGGAATGCAAAAGGATGTTATCATCTGATAACTGGCATCCTTTTGTGTTCCACTGGCATCGTGATTGTGCCAGATTTGCTGCATCTGATAATCTCCATAGTCACTCATGAAAATGGGGTAGTCAAAAATATAGAATCTTCTAATGCAGGGACTAGAAACAACTTTCAGTTCTAAGCTCTGGATACAGTTTTAGAGAATTTCTTAGGGGCCCCATTCCATTGGTGGGTGGAACCAAAGGCAAAAGGGTAGGGGAAAAAAGCTAAGATATATTAACATAAAACTCTTACTACCATTAGCTAAGTGTTAGAAGAGGTGTTTCAAACACTGAGAATGGTGAGAGGGGAAACCTGTACTTAAGCTGAAAAACTATTCAATAATGGTATAATAAAAAAGGAGGTGTGGCCATCTAGTGAACCTCAAAGGGCCAGAGTTGTTCCCTGGTGCCTGAAGGAATGGGCATTCTTTCCTAAAGAAAATCTGTACAGTATTTATCCATTTCAATCCTCCATAAATGGAATGCACCAAAGCCTTTGACACTGTAAGTAGAAAAGGTCTGTGGCAGATCCTGGAAAGACTAGGATGTCCCCCCAAATTCCTTAAAATGATTATCCTGCTACACGAGGGCCACTGTGGTCAAGTCAGATATGGCGATGCTCTTTCAGAGCCCTTTCTAATAACTAATGGAGTGAAGCAAGGTTGTGTTCTTGCACCAACTTTATTTACAATCTTCTTTAGCACGATGCTCCAAAGGGCTATGGCAGAGCTTGAAGAAGATGACGGCATCTATATACGTTACCATACTGATGGTAGCTTGTTTAACTTAAGCCGTCTGAGGGCTCACACTAAGACTCTAAACTATCTAGTCCGTGAGCTGCTCTTCGCCGATGCTGCTGCTCTTGTTGCCCACACAGAAGCAGCTCTGCAGCGCCTAACGTCCTGCTTCGCAACAGCTGCAGAGCTGTTTGGGCTAGAAGTCAACCTGAAGAAAACAGAAGTTCTTTACCAGCCTGCACCACAGGACGAACACCACCATCCCCACATTGCCGTTGGCAAATCTGTGCTCAAGTCCGTTCAGCAGTTCACCTACCTGGGAAGCATCATCTCCTCAGATGCCAAGATTGACAAAGAGATCGATCACAGATTAGCAAAGGCATATAGTGCATTTGGAAGACTTCACAAAAGAGTCTAGAGCAATAAACACCTGAGGCAAAGCACAAAAATCAGTGTGTATAGAGCCATTGTACTGTCTATTCTCCTTTATGGGTCTGAAACATGGGTCACCTATCGCCACCACCTACGACTCCTCGAGCGCTTTCATCAACGCTGTCTACGCACAATCCTAAATATACACTGGACTGACTATGTGACGAATGTTGCTGTCCTTGAGCAAGCAGGGATCACCAGCATTGAGGCCATGATATTGAGAACACAGCTGCGCTGGGCAGGGCACGTTTCTAGGATGGAGGACCATCGCCTCCCCAAAATACTACTCTACGGTGAACTCGCCACGGGTCAGCGTAAGAGGGGCGCTCCAAAAAAGCGATACAAAGACTCCCTGAAACAACATATCAGGCTCGGCCAAATTGATCACCAACAGTGGTCTGCCCTGGCCTCACATCGGGAGGCATGGAGACGCACTATCCACAATGCTGCAGCCTTATTTGAGAACTCACGACGAACAAGTCTTGAAGAGAAACGACAACGCAGAAAGAATCACAACCCAAAAACATCACCCAAGGAGACCTTCTGCTATGCTTTTTGCAACCGGACTTGTTTATCTCGGATTGGCCTTTTTAGTCATCAGCGCGCTTGCAGACAGTGCGGGATGAGTCCTTCCTGAATCTTTATTTGCGAAGAAAAGCCAGAGAGAGAGAGAGAGAGAGAGAGAGAGAGAGAGAGAGAGAAATGGAATGCTCTCCCTACATGGTCCTCCTCAAAGGATAACCTTCCAGTTATCCGCATGGGAGCAGTAGGACAGTGAGGAAATTGGGTTTCTGCCACAGAGCATTGCTGTAGGCAGTGGACTGTCAGTTTGAAAAGACACCAAGAATAATTTAGCTAGTGTGTGTGTGTGTGCGTGTGCATGTGTGGGTTTTGTTTGTTTGTTTGTTTTTGGGATAGGACAATTTCCTTCCCCATCCCAGGCTGCTAACATCTCTCACATAGGGAATCCATAGCTGAACCAAGGACTTCTCAGTTCACCACTTGTCTCTTAGCAACAAAATGGTACTAGTTTGTGTCCCACCCATCTTCCCAGTAGTTCCTGCCCCATTTAAGGCCTGTCTCCTTAGAATTGCAGGTCTGTTTGTGAGGCCCAAGTTCTAAACTGGGAAATCTGCCTGAAACAGAAACATGTGTGCCCCATCTTCATTTTTCAAGTGCCACTACTCTTCCATTAACAAAAATCAGAATGGGGGTCAGGAGAAATAAGTGATATTTCCTGATATTTCTTGCTCTTCACTCATGAGCAGAGATGCTGAGATCCAATTTGGCCACTTGAAATCTCGCTCTCTCTCTGGCTTTTCTTCGCAAACGAAGATTCAGGAAGGACTCATCTCGCGCTTTCTGCAAGCGCGCTGATGCCTGAAAAGGCCAATCCGAGATAAACAAGTCCAGTTGCAGAAAGCACAGCAGGGGGTCTCCTTGGGTGATGTTTCTGGGTTGTGATTCTTTCTGCGTTGTTGTTTCTCTTCAAGACTTGTTCAGCGTGAGTTCTCAAATAAAGGTGCAGCATTGTGGATAGTGCGTCTCCATGCCTCCCGATGTGAAGCCAGGGCAGACCATTGTTGGTGATCAATTTGGCCAAGCCTGAGATGTTGTTTCAGGGGATCCTTGTATTGCTTTTTTGGAGCACTCCTCTTACGCTGACCTGTGGCGAGTTCACCGTAGAGTACTATTTTTGGGAGGCGATGGTCCTCCATCCTAGAAACGTGCCCTGCCCAGCACAGCTGTGTTCTCAATATCATGGCCTCAATGCTGGTGATCCCTGCTTGCTCAAGGACAGCAACATTCGTCACATAGTCAGTCCCGTGTATATTTATGACCGTGCGTATACAGTGTTGATGAAAGCGTTCGAGGAGTCGTAAGTGTTGGCGATAGGTGACTCATGTTTCAGACCCGTAAAGGAGAATAGACAGTACAATGGCTCTTACAAACTGATTTTTGTGCTTTGCCTCAGGTGTTTGTTACTCCAGACTCTTTTGTAAAGTCTTCCAAATGCGCTATATGCCTTTGCTAATCTGTGATCAATCTTTTTGTCAATCTTGGCATCTGAGGAGATGATGCTTCCCAGGTAGGTGAACTTCTGAATGGACATAAGCACAGATTTGCCTACGGCATTGTGGGGATGGTGGTGTTTGTCCTGTGGAGCAGGCTGGTAAAGAACTTCCGTTTTCTTCAAGTTGACTTCCAGCCCAAACAGCTCTGCAGCTGTTGCAAAGCAAGAACTGAAAAATGTGTATAACTGTAAGAATATGCCTTTGTACTCAGGCATAATGTTTAGTCATCTAGCTAGCCCAGTGGAGTCTTCTCTTATGGGCAGCTGCCTTCCAAGGTCAGCAGAATGCTGTTCTTACACTGGCCGAGTATAGACCCTTCTCCCAAGTCAGAGTTTATTGAAAATGATAGGCACATATTTGGTAAGCCCAAAAGGCTCATTCATATGTCTGCTTATTAAGCCAAAATATTTAATCTGAACTGGCCCATGTTGTGATACATGACAACTCTTTAAATATCATCTGTATTCAGACATTTTCAGGAGGCAGTGCAGTGAGAGGGGAGGAATTGGTTATTGCAAGTAAACAAGGTGTATTGGTTATTTATATATTGGATATTGCAAGTATAGTAACTATATATAGTCACAGCAAAATGTTATTTCTGTCCTTTTTTTAAAAAAAGATGCTATTTTCCTGTTATATTTCTTTCTTTAAAAAATTAATATTCTTTGAATCATGGTATGTGATTCCATGCTCTTTACCACTTTCTCTCCTAAGCAATTGAAACATATTTGTCAAATGCAATGGGAGATTTTCTTGCAACTTATTTTTTGATGTTGACTGAACCTGAGCAAATAAATGTACCATTAAGATAAATGCCCTGTTTTGAAAGGAATCTTGAGAGCTGTTTTAGATTTAAAGGGGGGAAGACATCAAGCTAAACAAATGATCAGGTTGCATGGCATATTGGGTGTCATGCAACATATTGCAGTTAGATTTAATAATCTTACTGTGGATCAATAGAAAATGGAGGGGGCTGGATCCTTTCTTTTGTACTTTCCCTTAAAATTGGGTCTTTGTGGCCAAATGTATTTGGTTGATGGATTTTGTACCATGTAGATCAGGAAAAAAAATGGTTGGTTTGTTTATGTTTGGAAATAGCCTCCGCAAGTTTTTCTGGGACCTGTGCCACCTGTTAGCCAAGGAGTTGTGTGGTTTTAACACAAGATCAAATGAAAATTATTACCTCTTCTCCCTCAAAACTTATGGATGCTGTGTCTAAAGGCTGTTGCAGTCTAAGCATTTCTGAGCATCACGATTTTTCCCCCAGTGAAAAAGGTTTTTTTTTTCCCCCTGTGAAAAGTTTTAATTCTCCAAGGGAGCAATATTCTTACTCATATAAAGGTTCCCTCAGGACTATTTGACACCTTACTGTTTTTGTGTGCAGAAGTGATATTTCTGTAGAAACTGTATGCTCCTATGACTCAGCTACCATTCTCCTTGAGCAGAAGAACAGAGTACAGTAGATTGTTTGTCAGGAGGAACTAAACCATCTACACGAGGGGGGGGGGATCCCACAAATACCTCGTAGTATTGGCATCTCACAGCAGCAGTGACATGTCCAAATGGTTTTTTAAAAAAAGTCATCCCAAGGTGCACTGGTGCGATAGAGCGATTCTCCAAAGCAAAACAGAAAATACTGATTCTTTTTATTGCCTTAGCAAACCATTGCTAAGGCGAAAATCCAACATGGCAGCAGTGGGCAGCTGCCCTCCTAGCAAACCCTGCCCCTGCTTTCTCTCAGCCAATCAGCTTTGTGCTTTCCTTCGAGTGTTTTTATTGTTCTATAGTCCAAAAGAGCAAAAATGCACACCCACCTTGCAGTTTGTGAAAAAGTACAGGGAAATCTACTAAAGTTTTCCTGCATTGTTTTTGCCGTTTTGGGCCCCCCTCCTTCCGAATAGTGTTGATTAGTGCTGGATCCTGCTTAGACTGGTAGGATTCCCAACAAATTCCATGAGGGGTATTTTCAATGTTTAGATGGGCCTCTTTAGAGTAAATGCTCTGATTTTCCAACAGGAGTCCTGCATGTGATGGTGACCAAGTGAAGGAAAGTATAGGATAAAACAATTTCTGCATGCTGTCGTGAGCACTTGAGATACCTTGGAAAACTGGAAAATTTTCAACAGGGCCTTGCAGTACGCACAGAGACAGAGGACTCTAGAGGCCGAATAGGTGGCCCAGATCCCTGCAGACATATGGCTCACAGCCTACTGCTTTCAAGGAAGTAGCCATGTTAGTTTCTTGCAGCATAAAAAGTTGAAAGGAATGAGGAGGGAAAAAGAAAAAGGAATGTGGCGGCATCTTTAAGACTAACTGGTGTTTATTTTTGCACAAGCTTTCGTGGGTATAAATGTCCACTCAGTATAGGCTCACTGAGAGGTGACTGGCGCATTTTGTCTCTGCACTTAAAGGGATATTATCCTGACAATAAACCCACTTCATTGGATGCCCTACAGAGTTGATAATATATGCTCAGGTATAAAGCATATTTACACAGTTTGGGGAGTGGGATGGAAAGTAATAGGATTCAGAAAGATGCAAATCATGGCCCTTGACCTAAATTTTCAAAGGGCTGCTGTAATGTGAGACAGATCTTTACAGTGATCTGTTGGTGTTGATGGTGAGAGCAATAAATCTGCCTACTGCTTGTTGTCCATCAGTGTATGATGAAATAGCCATGGAAGACATTTCTTTGTTTATATAGCATTACCAATATAGATGGTGCTTGGCAGAATACAAGCCAAGAGGTGTCTACCCCAAGGAACTTACTGTCTGAAACTCAACACATAAACAACAGTGAAAGGAATAAACAGGGAAGCTATATGACATTGTTTCAGTAGAATTAATATTCTGTAGGGTGTGGTGGCAGGAACAATCCTTCAGGATTGGGAACTTAAGACCACCCAGCTCAAAGCAGGAAGAAGACCTTTGACCCGGAAGATTGAGTCTTTGTTCTCTGCTCTCTTCCACACGTTCTCCAGTTCTTCTTCCTGCTTCACCCAGCAAGGACAGGATTCTCACTCCTCCGGACCTTCTTCCTATTTTTGGCCTTTTCTTCTTTGTTTTCCCTTCTTCTTTCTCTGGAAACCCTCCCCATTCCTCCCCTCAAAGGCTTCCCCCGCTCACCCTCTCTTTAAAAAAAAAACAAAAAACTTTTTCCTTTCCTCCTCTCCTCCGCCCTTACCGCTCATCCATTCCCCCCCTCCCTGCTCCGACCGCCCTCTCCGGCTGCCTCTTCCCCCAATCCGACTGAAACCCCTATAGATACCCTCCTAATGCGCACACGCACCAGCTGCTTCTCCCCTCAGCCCCCCACCCCCCCCCCGCCACCCCCCAGCCCACCCAAACTCTCACTCCCCCAGGGTGCAGGGATGCAAGGAACAAACCGCGGACGGCAATGGCAGCGCAGCTGAGCAGCAACAACCGGCAACCGAGGAAGCCTACACCCCCCGGAATGGCGGCTCGGACGGCTCCTCCTCCTCACTCTCCGCCTCAGCCTCCTCCAGCCAGCAGGCCACCGCCGTCCCACAGAGGCTGGTGGCTAAAGAGGCAGAGAAGGCCCTCGCGAATGGCCGCTCCGGGAGCGGACCGAAAGCGAGGCGGCCCAAGCCGCGATCAAAGGAGGCGGCAAAGGATATGCGGCCAATGGGAAACAGGACCGTGGGGGCTGAGACACTCTCCCAGCCCCCCCATAACCTGCACGAGGCTGCGGGAGAAAGCAGTGCCACCCCTGGAACGAAGACGACGGACATGGTAAGGGGGTCCCTTGGAGGGGAGGAACTGCACCAGATGATCCAGGAGTCCTTCCCTAAGAAGGATCTGGCAGCAGCCTCGGCAGCAGCAGCATCCATTGCCCAACGCCTAAGGGGAGACGCGGGCGCGATATCTTCCAGCGAGGAGGAGGAGGGGGAGGAGGAAGGGAGCCAAATTGAGAGTATGGGGGGGACCCCTCCGACGTGGATATGTTGGAAGAGGAATGCATGGTTGTGGATACGGGGGGGAGTGGAGGAACCACGGGACAAAGGAACCTCTGGGGATCCCGTTCAAAACAAGAAAGGGTCTACAACCAGGGCAAAAAAGCAGAACATTAAACTGACCCTAGCAATGTTAACAGAAGCCCTCCTCTCAGACGACGATGACCAAGGCAACCCCACTGGCCCTCTGAACCCAGATAGGCCTAACAGGGCGCATAACAGTAACCCCAAACGTGGGGGCAAGGCGAACCCCAATACAACCACGTCAGATAAGAGGCACGTACGCAAACCACAGGGGAACGCGTGAGCTAAGAAAAGGAAGCCCCCCCCCATCGAGACACTCATCAGAGGAGGCTGATGGAGCCTCAGAAGGGGAGGACCAGATCAGGAGATTAAACCCAACCAATGATCCCCTAAGGGTCAATGGTGACGAAGGGAACCCTATTGGAGAGGGACTCCCTGACGGAACCTGGGGAACTCTCCAACTTGGAAGCGTCTGACCCCGAGATAGCAGATAGGATCTTCCAAGGTGAAAAGTTTTCGTACCTATTGAACAAGGCCTTAGCAACCCTGGAAATCCCACCCCCGACCCCACAACAGGATGATGACAGGGATCCCAACGCACCGCAAAGCGCAAAAGTGGCGGCGCTAATGCTCTCTTTCAAGCCAAAGCGTCCTCTATTTCCGTTTCCTAAAGCCTTCTGGAACCTAGTAGCCGAAGAGTGGGACAAGCCGGCACTGGGACGCAGAGGCCTAGCCGCGGCACAGAGATTCTACAACTTCCCCGTGGACATCCTGGCCCGGTGGTCAACCGGCCGGTGGTATCCATGGTTTCGAATTCACTCGCACCAAAAGAAGGATCTTCACTCGCACCAAAAGAAGGCTCCCTTAAGGATCTAGATGAGAAGGGAGCGGACGGCGCACTGAGGAAGTCCTATGAGGCGTCAGCTCTGGGGATCAGAGTGTCCCTCGCCTCAGCATTGATCTCAAGAGCAGCCATTATCTGGCTGCAAGAGGTAATGGAAAAGCCAGACCTGGAGACTGGGGCACTCCAGAAGACGTTCAATAGACTTCAATATGCACTGCAGTTCATGGCAGACGTGTTGCAGGACTCCCTCTCATACGCAGCACGGGCAACCTCAGCAGTGAACCTGGCTAGACGTTCGCTATGGGTCAAGCAATGGGACACTGACAATCCAAGAACGCTCTTGCTACAGCCCCCTTTAAGGGCTCAAAGGTGTTCGGGGAGGAGGCGCTTAAGGACATCCTTGTGGAAACAAAGGATAAGAAGCAGGCCATGCCTTCATCAGGTAGAAAACAATCGAAGAAGCCATTCCGACATTCATCCCAATACTCTTAACTCCTTTCGTCAGTTCAGGAGCAACGGAAGGGGAGCGGACTCCCTCCCCACCAAACCAGCATGGGCCAGAACAAACTACATCATTCGGCACGCTCCTTTCACCAACCCCGCCAGTAGGTGCAAAGGAGGGTCTCAGCCACAGTGAAAAAATGGCCCCAGACAACAGTCCTGACTCGGAATCGATCCCAGTAGGTGGAAGGCTATCGCGGTTCCTAGACTCTTGGCTGACCTCCACCACGGACAAGTGGGTCCTGGAAACTATAGCCAACAGCTACAAGGTGGAATTCAACACAAGACCAAGGAACCGGTTCCTGCCAGCCCCTGTACCCGCCAACCAACAGAAAGCAAGGAACCTCAGGGTAGCCATACGCCACCTGCTGGAGATCAACGCCATAGAAGCAGTACCAAACACACAACGTTTCTCAGGGGTATACAATCAGTTTTAGATCTAAAATTCACAAACTCGTGTGTTACATACAAGCGTTTCCGGATGGAAACACTCTCATCGATAAGGGAGGCGATACAGGAAGGCGACTTCCTAGCCTCACTGGACTTATCAGAAGCATACCTGCACATCGGAATGCACCCAGACAGCAGGCAGTTCCTCAGGTTCGCATTCGGCGACGAGCACTATCAATTCAAGGCGCTCCCATTCGGCCTATCCTCAGCACCGAGGGTGTTCACCAAGGTGCTGGTGGTACTGATAGCACACCTGCGCACCAGGGGAATACACCTTTACCCATACCTGGACAACATTCTACTAAGAGCCACGTCAAGAAGCAAAGCACAAAGAGATATACAGGAGACGATAAGATGCCTGCAGAACCACTGCTTCTTGATAAACTTCAAAAAGAGCTCACTCAACCCATCACAACTCCTGATGCACCTCGGGGTCCAACTGGACACGGTGAGCTACACGATCACCCTGTCAAGAGAGCGTCAAGAGGCCCTACAAAGAGAGGCAAAGGAAGCAAGCCAGAAGCAAAGATCCACAATCGCGGCGCTGGCCAGACTATTCGGGCTGATGATTTCAGCAATCCACGTGGTACCTTGGGCCAGATTCCACTCCAGACACCTCCAGACACTGCTCCTTCCATACCAGGAGCAGATAACGAGAAAGGAAGACATTTCTCTAGAAATACCACAAACCCTGAGGCGTTCCATACAATGGTGGACACACAGGGAGAACATATCTAAAGGGTCCCCGATGACGATCACTCATCAGGTGGTGGTCACTTCGGATGCAAGTCTCAGGGGATGGGGAGCACACTGTCTGAATCAAGTGACGCAGGGGATCTGGTCAACAGAGGAAAAAGTGCACAGTATAAACTGGTTGGAACTCAGAGCAGCAAGGCTAGCTCTGGCCCATTTCACCCCCCTGCTGCGGGACAAACACGTCCTCCTACTCATGGACAATACAACAACGAAATCATACATAGCGAGACAGGGAGGTTCAAAATTGAGATCCTTGCACGCGGAAGCAGAAGTCCTTCTCCAGTGGGCAGAATCGACGGTACGCTCGCTATCTGCACAACATCTGCAAGGGGAGACGTACACACAAGTCGACTACCTGAACAGACACACAGTATCGCCAGGGGAGTGGGAACTAGACCAACAGACATTCCTCCAGATCACGGACACCTTCGGCAGGATGTCGGTGGACCTATTCACGTCCGCAATGAACACAAAGCTACCAAGGTTCTTTTTGAGGTTCCCGCAGCCAGGAGCAGAGAGAATAGACGCCCTCCGCTCCCCCTGGCCAAAAGGTCTTCTGTACCTGTTCCCCCCGCTCCCGCTAATAGGGATGGTATGCAGGAAAATACGCCAGGAGAAAGCACAGGTAGTGCTCATCGCCCCACACTGGCCACGGCGCCCATGGTTCTCGGAACTATCAGAAATGTCGATAGAAACACCACTGAGACTTCACCCACACGAGGGGCTGCTACACCAGGGACCAGTCAATCACCCCGACGTAGCCGGGCTGCAACTGACGGCATGGAGATTGAACAGCAAACCCTGAGAGGCTGCGGATACAAGGACAAGGTGATCGACACCCTCCTGACCTCGAGACGCCCGTCAACCAAGAGAATATACCAAGCGATCTGGAGAGTCTTCGCGCAGTGGTGCGCCAAACAAAAGGTGGACCCAACAAAAGCCACGATGAAGCACGTTCTGACCTTCCTTCAGAAGGGCCTGGACAGCGGCCTCCGCCCGAATACACTCAAACGGCAAATGGCCGCACCGGAGCCGAATATCTTCTCACCTGCATATCAGAAGATTTATGAGAGGGGCAACACTGCTCGCCCCACTGACAAACCATAGGTTCCCCTCCTTTCTACAGGAAGTGACCCAGAAGTCAACTTCCATATTGCTTCCTGCTGGAAAAAAGGCCTCTCCTGGTCTAAAATGGCAGTAGGGGGAGCAACATGGCCTTCACATCTACTGGGGGCATTTGGGGATACTGCATGTTGCTGTTTTTTAAAAAACAAAATTGGAAAGTCCTATAGGACCCTGGGGGTCACATGCAACCCATGAGCAGCACTTTCCCTACCCCCGCCTTACAAGAAAATATATATATGTATATACATACACACATACATACACATACTCAGGTATGTTTCGTTTCCCAGTGTGCTGATTGGCCACTTAGGAAACGTACCCAACCAATCCCCTCCCTCCTCTTACTCCCTCAACCAATCACCATCCACATGCAAATTCCCTCTCCACCTCACAATCCACTCCTGCTACTCAATCTGCATCTATACCCCCAGCCTCACAAGGGCCCCTCATTCCCTCAGCCATTCACTACCCACATGTAAAACAATGCAGTGTTTTTTTCCTAAAATAATAGCGGGTAGCTGAACCGTATGAACCTTTCAAATCTACTATAATGGCGTATGTTACACTGGGTACAGCTAGTACAGTATATAGATATGATTTGTGTGTGTGTATGAATGTATGTGTGTGTGTATGAATGCTAAACCACATACTATTGCATGCATGATGGTTTTGTGTACCGTAGTTATTTGGTTGCATTTTCCTTTCTTTTCCCTCGTCTCCTATACAGGGAATGTCACCTCCAAAATGTTACTGAGATTCTCAGAATTATTAAAACCTCATTGAAACAGCTCTTTCTACCTCCTGCCATTCTGGTGAAATGCAGAGATGGTTTTCATTTTTCCAAATGCAATTGGAAAGCATGGAAAACTCTCAAAGCTGCACTTATTGTAAAAGCAATGTTTTGCTAATGGTGGGTCAATTTTGATTTAAGCCTGTAATTTGGCATGGGGGAAAAATACCTATCTGTCGTCTGAAGGACAGTAATTTCATGTGCTCTCCTAATACTTCCAGAATTGCCTTGCATATAACTAAAAGCTTTTTACCCTTGAAAATACAGAACCAGGGCAAAGAGATCATAATACTTCAAAAGCATATAATGGGCTGCTGGAAACCTCTGTGATAGGCTACAAAAATTCATCTTTGTGTACTAGAGGAAAGAAATGAATCTTTACTGCAAGCTAAGAATTACCTTGGTATCAGCTCTGTCTCCTGGTTTAGACACAGTGCTGACAGAGCTAGATAATAGGGAGTGTTAGGGTTCTCATATTGTCCCCCACGCTTCTTTTGCCCAGGTACATATTTTTCCTTTGGGGAACCATAGTGCAGCATTACCACTTGAAACTAACTTCATACGTTCCTATTTTAGATTCAAACTCCCAGAATTCTCCAGCTATAAAGAACCCTAGCATTCCTAAATTCTGCTTGTTACAAATTGCTTGTAAATTCCTTTTTGTAGTAACTAAGGAAAACTTACGTTGCATTAGACTTGTAACATAGTAAGGGATAATTTCATTCTGTTTGTAGTGTAGCTGTTTTTTTGTTATTTTTTTTATAGTCAAGAGGATTTGTGTTGCCTCACTATTTAAGTATATTTTGTACCACAAGCCAGTGGTTGTATCATTCTGATACTTTTTAAAAGTGCAGGTTAATCTCCGTATCCACAGATTTGGTATCCATGGTTTCATTTATCCATGTCCAAAAAAATATGTTATCTCTAGGCATTTCTAGGTCCTCCAGTGTGATTCTATAGTCAACTTCCAGCATTCATCACATTGAAAATAATAGGGTTCTCTATTATCCACAGTTTCAGATATCCACGGTGGGGGGCCTGTCTTGCAATGTATCCTCCGCAGATGTGGGGGTCAACCTGTAACTGAAAGGACTTTTTACACAGTAGGTTGAGTGTTGGATTACGATTCCGGGAGGCCAGGATCCAGATCCCTACTCAACTGTTATGCCTAGGCCCTCCCTCCATTGCACTTGCCACTGCCCTGGGGTGGAGGGGGGAGAGAAGAAGAGACAGGCACAGCTCCATCATGCTTAGGCCCAGAAGCAGATGAAAGGTCCTCCCTCCATCCCAACCGTCACTGCCCTGGGAGTGAAGAAAAGGCAGTATCTGCTGGACTTAATCCTCTCCTATACTGCCATCACCCTTTCCTTTTGTATCATGTCTTAATTAGACTGTTTATTTTATTTATTTATTTATTTATTTATACCCCGCTCTTCAGCCACAAGGCTATCAGAGCGGCTTACAAATTGTTTTAAGCAATAGCTATTTACACATCTAACTGCATTAAACAGTGTCCAATGTGTGTTAGCTAATTGCCCCCACAAGCCGGGTACTCATTTTACCGACCTAAGCCTGTTCTTCGTTTATTTGTAAAGTGCCTTATGCAATGATGGTGCTATATAAATAAATGGTGATGGTGATGGTGGTGAGCTGTGAAAATGCAGTGGGTGACCTTGGGCAAGTCACATTCTTTTATCCTTAGAGAAAAGCAATGGCAAATCTCCAAATAATTTTTTCCAAGAAAACCCTGATACGGTTGCCATAGGTTAGAGTTGATTTGAAGGCACATAACAACAAAACAAACATCTAGAAGTAACTAGATACTCTTGTGAAATGGGTAAAGACTTACTTTAAAATTCAAAGATACAGCCATGTTAGTCTGTGCATAGCTGTGTATCTGATGAAGTAGACTGAGTCTACAAAAGCCTACGCTACAAACTTCTTTGTTTCTAGGATGCTACAAGATCCCTTGGGTTGCTTCAGAATTGTAACTGTAATGGTAGCTGACTACAGGGGGGGGGGTTCTGTAATAATGACTAATTACTTTTTTTAAAAGTTTTTAAAATTCTGAACATTATAGCTGCAAACTCTGCTGACCTTGATGAATAGGAATGCAAAAAATACAACATGTACAGTGATTTTTCGGTAAAACTTCCTTGGATTATATAAATAGTTGGCCCATCTTCTTAAAAAGTGGCCTGTGGAACTACTCCACTTCTCAGTTATTGTTTTGATTGTTTTTAAAAAGTAGTCAGTTCTTTATTTGCTTTTTGATTTGTTTGTTTTCAGCTCTTGACAACTCTTGTGGTCTGAACTAAGGTAGCACAGTGAAGAATCTCTCATTAGAGGTAAGCATGCCCCCCCACATTAACACACCTCATTGGTTGCCCAAAAGTTTAATATTTCTTGGTAATACATCCCAAGGGCCTAAATACTCTAAATGCACCAAATCCTGTCTGATCTTGGAAGCTAACCAGGATCACCTCTGGTTAATACTTGGATGGGAGACTGCCAAGAAATGGCAGCTACTGTATGCTATATTTCAGAGGAAGGAACTGGCAAAACCACCTCTCAGTATTCCTGGTGAAATTCATGAGGTTGCCATAAGTTGACTGGTGACTTGAAGGCATATACACACACAATACATCCCAAGAGACCAAGTTGGGGAGGGCATTTTGTACCGTGGGGGAGGTGTCAGAAATATTTGTCTTTTTCCTTACACTGCCCTACCAAACAGTTGTAATGTTACTGCTTCCTTACATTACCCAGCCAACCCAAATTTCAAGGTTCTGAAACTGAACATTAAAGAAGAGGACAAAAGGCTGAAAGATTTTGCTGTGTTTCACTTCTTTCAACTATTTTCTCGCATCCCATTGGGCTAAGCAAATCATAAGCGACTTCCATTTCCCAAAATGTGTGAGATTCCCTCTTTGAGAAATAGTGAGACGCTGAAGTACAAGTGAGCAAATTACCATTTGATTTACTGTTAGTTTGCAAATATTGAGTTGATCTGGAAGTCAAAGGAGGAGAACACAGAGTAAGAATAAGGAGAAATATTGGGCAGTTAGGATATTGAAATAGTTAAAGATTTTCTATACCTTAGTTCAGTCATTAATCAAAATGGAAACTATAGCGAGAAATCAGACTAAGGCTAAGATTTGGGAAGGCAGCTATGAAAGAGCTAAATAAGATCCTCAAGTGCAGAGCTGTATCATTAAGTACTAAGTCAGAACCATCCATGCCATAATATTTCCACTTTGTATGTATGGTTGTGAAAGCTAAACAGTGAAGAAAGCTGACAGGAGGAAAATCAGCTTAGTTGAAAAATGGTAAAGTAGGAGAGTTCTATAGATATCATGGATTGCCAAAAGGATAAATTAATAGATCCTAGAGGAAGGGTGGGCAAAATGTAGCCTCGGGGTTGCATGCAGCCCCTAGGGCTGTTTTGTCACCCCCAGGTCCAAATGTGCCCAAATGCCCTCTGATGAGTATGGGAGCATTTTTGCCACATTTGGGCAAAATGGTGCGAGAGGAGGGATGAGCCATTTTAGGCCCAGGAAAAGCCTTTTTAAAAACCAAAAGTGATTTTTGATCACTTGATGTTTTGGAAAAGGACTCTCCTGGCCCTAAAATGTTCTGAGGGGGCTAAAAACATGGTGAAAATGCCAACTACAGCCTTTAGAAGGAATTGGGAGGGCAAAATATATATTTTTTTTTCCTGTAGTGTGGGTGTGATGGAGGTATTCCCCATGATTTTTTAGGGGGCTAATGCAGCCCCCTAGTCTCCAATAGTTGCCCACACCTGTCCTAAAGTAAACCATACCTGCACTTTCACTAGAAGTCAAAATGGCAAAACTGAGGCTATTGTACTTTGGACATATTATGAGATGACATCAATCATTGTCATAGACAATAATGCTAGGAAAGTGGAAGACAGTAGGAAAAGAGGAAGACTGCGTTGCATATGGCTTGATTCAATCAAGGAAGCCATGGCCTTGATAGGTTTTCCGTGGGTCCCTGTGAGGATATGTTCTGGAAGAGTCACCTGCATCTGTGGCTGGCTGGCTGAAGATGCAGGTGAAAATGTCAGAAATAAACTCTTCCAGAACATGACCTCACAGCCCAGGGGGGGAAAAAACCCACAGAAAATCTATGGATGCCAGCTGTGAAAGCCTTCGATTTCCCATATCCTTGTGTTTGCAAGATCTGAGCTGGGCCGCTGATGACCAGGAACTCTTGGAAGTCTCTCATTTATAGAACTAACATCCATTGACATCAGTTGGATGGCGCATAACAACAACAAGAGATGAGTTATCACACTGAAATGAGAACAAAGTTCACATTTCCCTGTAATTTCCTGTTCAAAGTGTAGGTGACAGTCTACTTAAGATCATCTGGTAAAATTTATTAGGAAGTATGTTGCTTAGACATACAGTTCAGGAAGATATATGATGCCAGAATAAAAAGTGCCTTAAGAAGGAATTCAAAAGCTTGGGGAAGTCAAAATACATCTATTTTTTCTGTAGTATCTGTGAAAGTGGATGATGTCTGAACATCTCAGATAGGAAGCATTTTTTAAGCATTTGGTTTACCCTGAGTAAGCAAGCATGCCCCTGCACACAATACAATTGGTTCTACTGGACTCTTGCCAGTGGGAGCAGTTGGATCAGTTGGGCTCTCCATCCATTTTTTTTAAATGCAGACAACATCCAGAGGTGGCTGCATTGGCCCCTTTGCCAGAAATACCCCCAAATTGGTCTCCTCCGATTTTGAGCCAAATCATGCTTCTAGAATCCCAGTTTGGCTCAAAAACAACTTGGCAATGAGGATCATCCATCATTTTAGATAAATTGTGCTTTTCCAAATCCTGTTGCAATGGGGATGAGGGATATCTCAGAAACAGGCTTGGTCGTGTAAGTGGCCTGCCGTTCTGGTTAGTGTGATATCCATATCCAGAACTCTGGCTCATTTCTCTCCTAATAAGGCATAGTCATAAAACAATAACAGCCTCCGGCTTATGACTTTTATCTTCTTAGAAAAGGAGCAAGCCACAGTTCCAGATTTGAATGTCACACTAAACAGTTCTTGGATGGAGCATCTATAGTTTGTTCAGCCATTCCCCCTGGTAGGAGGAACACAGCAGAAGTTAATGAATAGAATGGGCAGCAACTTCCTCATTCATAGTAAGCCAGACTAAAGAAATTCTGGCTTATCATGACTTGTGAACTGAGGAAATGTAACTTCCAGTTCATTTCTAGATATAGGAGACAAATATGGTTACTAATGGCCTTAAGAGTACCTAACAACAACAGTAATGGCACATACTACTGTTTTGAGGGTTTAAACTACTTTACATACTTCAGTTGCACTTAGAACAACCCCCTTAAATTTCGGTTGATATTGTTATCCTGAGGAGCTAGTGTTATCCTGAGGAGCTAGTGACCTAAATCCATGTACTTAGTGGATCATTTGAAACAAGATAGGAACCAGATACTTTCACAGTTCATATTTTATTCACCAGTTTACCCTGTATGCTACACAATAAAATCCTGATGTTTACAGAATTTGGTCAAGTGTAAATGAGACAAATTAAAGATTTGTCTCCAAAATCCCTTATCTTCCACTGTGAAAGCCAAGCAGTGGGAAAAGCTGTTTGAGATTTTGTGTTCAGATATCAGAAAGTCAAATTTCAGAACAGTAGCCTTTGACTCTATCAGCTCTCTGTTTTGATGATGCATTATTTCAGTTGTCAGCTGTGTTGATAATGTAAAGTTTAGTTCTGAGTATGTTGGTTCAAGAGCAAGTTGCATTGAATTCCATCAGGCAAACACTTAGCTAAGTGAATATAAAGCATGGGAGAATGAGCAAGTTGCTTAATCTTTTAGGCTATTTTATTAATATAAACTCAGTAGATACACACAAATATACACTCCTCTTAGGGAGCAACATAAAACATCTCCTTGTCCAGGCATTTATCATAAGGATTTCATGAAATGCATCTCATATCGTATGCTTCTTCATAATATTTTTTTCATATTCGTCTTAGCAGATTCACAAAGAGACAGCTATATAGTCTAACACTTGTAAGGAATTGAACATTTATATGTCTTCTGTGGAAGAAACACACAGACATCTATATCATTAACAGTAATCTGTGGAAAATAATACCCTTCCACAGCAATTTATCTTTCTAGATAAGAAAAACAGATTTAATATAGCCTAGTTCATGTTTAGAGAAAAGGTTTGCTATCTCTCTCTTTTACCAGCATGTTAAAGCTATTTACCTGCCAGGAACATCAGCAGTATAAAGTCTATCACAGACAACTAGTTGTGATCTTGTTGGAGGGAGGGAGCTTTTATACTTTCCCTAGCCTCTCCTTGGTCTTTTCTCCACCTATCAGGAAGGACTGTTAGCTGGCCTTTATCAACCAGATGGAAATAAGTTTTGCTAACCCCTGTTACAGAGCCAGCATGGTCAAGGGTTCGAGTGTTGGACTATGACTCTGGATACCAAGGTTCATAACCCTGCTTTGCTATAGAAACCCCCTGGGTGACCTTGGACAAATCACACTCTTTCAATCTCAGAAGAAGGCAAAGGCAAACCTCCTCTGAACAAATCTTGCCAAGAAAATCCTGTGATAGGTTCACCTTAGAATCACTATAAGTCGGAAATGGCTTGAAGGCCCACAACACCCCCTGTTAATGTCAGCAACGTGGTTTCCATCCAACTACTCGCAATCTGTGTAAGGCTTCTTAGTAACCAATCATCTGTAAGTATCACTGACCAGCTGTATTCTGGCTGGCTGTCAACAGATGATTGCATCAACCTGATTAAAGGCTAATCATACCAATGCAATATACCTTTTTAGTTCTTTCTCTCTATACTCAGTGCTTGCAGAAGTACTTCCCTAACCCTAACCCTAACCCTAAGGAGTGAAGGGCCCAAACTGCTCACAGAGGATGGAGTATGCTCAGTTGGCATGTAATACTAATGGACTGATTTATGGAAGTAAAATGAGAAAAAAACAGGTTTGAGTAGAAATGGAATGGGGTATTCTTGAAGAGGACATAGCTGGCTTTCTAAAACCCTGAAGAAGAGCACCCCATGCTGCCAGATCCTATTGCAGGTTCCTTTTATTTTCCTTATTTTACCAATAGAGAGCAGATAACAATGTGCCCTGTGACTTAGCCCTTGACTAAGGTGTGCTTTGAACCCATGGCTAAGTGAAAGGTGTTACTAACTGAACTGTGTTACCAGTAACTGTTCTCATAGCATAGCATGAGAAAGGAAGGATTATTCAATGCTGGGGTCCTTTTCATACTGAGGGTTACAGAAGATTGTTTGGGTTGAGTGATGACAAAATAGACAACAACTTTACTCACAGCCAAAAAAGTAAATCCTTTTTGAAACAAGTCTCTCTCTCTGTTGACATGAGGTATCTGAATGGTTAAAACTATCTGTGACTAAAAACAGCTTTTTTAAAAGCTGGAAGTGTTCTAAGAGCAGCTTTCCTTCTCATATTATATATGTACATGTCTGTTTTGTTTTATGAGGCCTCGGTACCCTAAAGGCATCAGATCCCATCTGATCTTGGAAGCTAAGGTGGGTCAGCTCTGGTTAGTACTTGGATGGGAGACCACCAATAAATACAGGAAGCCCCTACCATTCAGTGGCTCATTATCTGACTACTCACTCTTTCGATGCTTGCAAATTAAGGACACGTTCCATTCATTTGATGAGGAAACCACTCTTTCAACAGTTCTTGCACATGGAGGCTTGCTTGGGACTGACCGTATACATGCATGCTGCTTGCAAAGTGAACTGAGATAGAGGGAAGGTCACCAACCCAACAGACTTTCTTAGCAGTGCGTGGGCGGGCGGGTGCAGGCAGTCCCAAGCAAACCAACGTAATTCCCTCATGTTCCCTACATGGGTTCTGCTTTTCGACCAATTCCTTTTTCTGACACTGCTGCTGTCCCTAACCTGTCGGATAAGCAGCGGCTTCCTGTATCAGGTGCTGTAGGCTACATTTCAGAGCAAGGAGCTGGCAAGACCACCTCTCAGTATTCCTTGCCTAAGAAGAGCCTGTGAAATTCATGTGGTCACCATAAGTCAACAGGCCACTTGAAGACATATATGCAAACACTATTTTGTTTTATTATTATTAGATCAAAGAAGACTTTCAGGTTTCTTAGCAATCCAGCATAGTATAATTCCTACTTAGTAGTCAGACTGGCTGGCAGATTCTGGGAGCTGTAATTCTGGGAACTATAGGAACATAGTTCCAGCTACATGTATACAGAGCCAGCAGAAATCTTTCTTTTGAATCATAGAATCATAGAATTGCAGAGTTGGAAGAGACCACGAGGGCCATCCAGTCCAACCCCCTGCCATGCAGGAAAACACAGTCAAAGCATCCCTGACAGATGGCCATCCAACCTCTGTTTAAAGACCTCCAAGGAAGGAGACCCCACCACGCTCTGAGGGAGTGTGTTCCACTGCCAAACAGCTCTTACTGTCAAAAAGTTCCTCCTCATGTTGAGGTGGAATCTCTCTTCCTGGAGTTTGCACCCATTGCTCCGTGTTCCAGTCTCTGGAGCAGCAGAAAACAAGCCTGCTCCATCCTCAGCGTGACATCCCTTCAAATACTTAAACAGGGCTATCATATTGCCCCTTAACCGTCTTTTTTCCAGGCTAAACATACCCAGCTCCCTAAGTCTTTCCTCGTAAGGCATGGTTTCCAGACCTTTCACCATTTTAGTCACCCTCCTCTGGACATGCTCCAATTTGTTGTGAGTTTATTGTCCAAAAAAAAAAGGATTCCAGCTTCTGGGAGGGTTTTTTTTAAAAAAACAAAAACAAAACAGGAATGTTTCTAAGCTGAGCAGGATCTCAGTTTAGGTAGGATCTCGATCTAGATGTTTCCAAAAGCTGACCTTTAGAAACAATCGATCTGGACTCTGCCAAAGCTGAGCTTCTGTTGAAGGCCCAATCCTATAAAACAGGGTTAGGAAACTGTGGCAGGTCCAGGAACCAATTTGCTTCCCTAGGACCATTTGGGGGCCACATAGACTGCCAAAAATGAAATGAAAAACACCCCAAAGTTCCTAGAAGTCCATGAATTTGTCAGCTCAGGTGCCCAAGCCAGTAGACTCTAAATTTTTTGAATAACTTTTATACAGTATTTATACATTTATTAATACAGTCAGACCCCTATATCTGTGGAGGTTTGATTTTCTGGACTTATCACTGATACCAGAAACCGCGGATAACAGTGAACACCATTGAAATAATGGGACTTCCGGTTACAAATACCATAGAGTTGCCTTGGAGGACCTAGAAAATGTCTAAAGAGGATGCCTCTCTAGGCATTTTCTAAGAAGACTGTATAGTAGGTGTGCTGTTTTGTGTCACATTGATAACTGAAACCATGGATATGGGTTCCATGGATAGGGAGGTCCAACTGTATTTTTGTATAGTTTTTAATCTGTATTGTTTTTAAATATGTTGCAAGCTGCCTTAAGTCCCACTATGATTTTTAAAAATCGGGGAGGGGGGGGTAATGCAAAACTCTACGGAGTGGCATGTAACTTATCTAAAAGATTAATCTTCTCTCCTGGAGGCTTTCACAAGATGCAATTAACTTTTGTTAAGGGTGGTGTGGATGTCTGGAGGGGTCAGGGGCCACTAGAAACCGTGGAGAGCCCGTGCATGATTCAATGGCTGTACTTTGCCAAATACTGCTAGAAACATACGGCCTTCAGTGCCTTCTGAGTGGCTGCCCTCAGACTCCAGAATTCCCTTCCTAAAGAGTCTAGAACAGCTCCTTCTTTGCTGTTCTTCCATCAACTGAAAGCACAGCACAGTTCAGCATGGTATTTTCAGCATGGCCGTTTCAGCCCTAACCCTAACCCTAACGCTAACCCTAACCATAACCCTTCCCCAAAAGATTTTGCAAGTTCACTCCAACTGTTTACAGAGAGGAGGAAAGGCAAAAAACAATCTTCTGTCTTCAAAATGAAGAAAAAAATCTATATGTCTGGAGACATTCTCTTTCTTCTCCTCATATAAAATGAGTGATTTGGTAGCTAAATGCTTTGATATTGTTGTGTCCTCCTTGTACTGTATATAGATTTCATTTTTAAAAATAAATTTGGATGGTATGGATTTATTTTTTTATTAAAATATTAAAAAAAACACAAACTTAGAAACTGGCCAGTTAAGTATGCCATGGAAGGTATTTGCTTGACTTCCATCAATCTGACTTACAGTAATTTCTGTCTCCAATCCAATTCCCATTATGTGTGTTGTGCTTCCTTATATCCAGTGATAAGTACAGCAATACTGGAGCTTACGCTAAATGAAAAAAGCCCATCTTGGCATCACACACACACATGTACACGCTCCCCAGAATCGACTTTATTGCTACTTGAGGAATAAATTGGAAGATCTTTCTGGAGTCTCAGTTCTCATATAGAGCGACTCTGTGATTCATCCTTTCTAAATCATAGCAATTTTAGTTTGGTTTTGCTTTTTGCTTTCAAGGTAACAGCAAGCTCTGGCTGATTTTTTAAAGGTTGCTGAAAATTAAATGAGCTTTGTTGTCGTTGTTAATAACTTGTCATATTTTCATACCAGTGGGTAAGTACTTATTCATATTACTTCACTATCAGTAGACATTCACTGGTATTGAGAACGACATTGTATGCCATAATGGGCAAAAAAGTACAATTCTTCTTCCGACCACAATGCCTCGATGAACTGATTACAGTAGTTCCAGGACACTCACACACACCCTGCAGATGGCAAAAAACTTGGGTGGTTGCACCCCATATTATTAAATGGCGACACATGCATATGTCAGCATGGATGCATGAACGTTGCTGAAATGTTATGGGATGTGACATCTGTGGGTGGCTGAAACTGTGGATCTGGAGGGCCCACTGTACAAACTTCTTCATTTCCCAGTGGAGAGGGCTCCAGAGCATCCGTATGTTTGGGTTGTCCCTCCCACTTGCTCCCGGTAGGCAGGTAATAGAGACTTTTATTTTGAAAGGCTGACCACCAGTGGTGTCCTCCAGGAGGGACGACCCCTCTGCTGGCCAGTCTGTTTCCTGCCTATGCTCCTGGTACGACGTGTCTTTCCCCTTGTCCTCTCTTACTCCCTCCTCCACATGGCTGGGGCCATCTTGGACCTATTTGAAAACATTAAAAGAGAGAGAGAGAGAGAAGAAAAAAGGCCATGCAGGGAGCCGGGAGGATGAATAATCCAAGAGGAAATAGATACGATTATTGCAAAGTTCAGCTGCAGGAGCAGAGATGCTTCTGAGGAGGGAAGCTGGAGCGAAGGCACCCAGTGCTCAGGGCAGCGGCAAGAAAGGACCTTGCAAAGCGGCAGTGGCTAAAAGGGTTTGGACAAGGGGGAGAAGCTCCCCAACCCAGCCGCCGCTGTTCGCGCCCTGAGCCTGCTCCACCCTTGGGGGTGTAGAGACGGCTGGGAAGAGGAGTCCTCCAGGCGCCCTCCCTGGGAAGAGGAGGCGTGGACCATCCCTGCAGTTGGGCGCGCTCCGCAGCGCAGGCAACCCTGACCCCCCCCCACACGACATCAAAGGACCCGGCGAACTGAGGCGGCAGATGGTGGAGCCGTGAGTGGGGCTCAGGCCCTAGGGGATCAGGACTTCGGGGAAGGGGGGACTCCACTCGGCCCCTGAGTGGGTAAGGAGTCTGGTGGCCAGGGAGGCAGTGAACTGGCTGGCTGCAAGCCTGATCCAGCCTAGCCTGAGGGAAGCCGGCGAGTTGATCCAGTGGGGGGGGTCCAGGCGACACTGCCTGCGGTCCCAGCCCCTTTACCCTACCCACAACGGAGCGGACTCCAAGCCATCACAGACACTCCTTAGAGGCGACAAGGATGGAGGGGCCAGCAAGGGGAAGGCAAGGAGGCCTGGACCCAGACTGCTGCTGCGGGCAGTGCGGGAGAGCACAAATAGATTGCTGGCCCCAGCGGTACGTGCTCAAACCGCTCCAGCCAGACCTTCACTGCTGGCAGACCCCTCGCCCACTCCAAACAACCTTCTGCCTTAGCGAGAAGGTGCTGGAATCTGTGAGTGGCAGGGGGGGGCAGATCAGGGCCACCACAACCGCCGTTGCAACCGGAACGGCCTTCCTCCCGCCCATACCAGCACCGCTGCAAGGGATGGCGGAGGCCCTGAAAAGGGCACAGAGGTACCGGGTGGTGGTGCGGGGGCAAGAGAGACCGAACCACAGTTCCAGCCTAACCAAAAGGGGCAGGAGTTGCCCAGACCGGGCTCCTTGCCCCCCCCCCTCTCATAAGGAGAGCAGTTCCTGCTGAGTTTCTCCTTTATTTAGAGCCTCATTCCCGCCTCTGCTGAGAGGAGTCAGAGGGCAACGTGGAACCACCGAAGTTTCAGAATCTTAGGGGCGCATTGGCGTGGCCCGGAGTTCACGGAGGGGGTGGGAGTTGTACTTCTTCTCTTCGCATTTTCTGTATTTCCCCTCACTCACCCCTCATGGCTCTGGCGGACAGAGGCAAGGGGAAGGAGAAAGCAGTGGACGAACACCGGGCTACCCAGTGCCGCTCAGGGAGCGTGGAAGGGTCATTCGAGGGCTGCTGTTTAAAGGGCCTCCGCTGACTTTACCCAGAGCTGCCCTGGGAGTGGACCAGGGGCACCCGAGGAGTCAACGAGGCTAGCGGGCACCCAGAGCCTCTCGGGAGCGAGCCGCGGGCAGCTGCTCAGAAGGCCTCTCTGCCATTTACCCAGGCCTTCAGCGTGGTGGCAAGGCTGAAGGAGGCGCTACACTAGCGCGCCAATACAGCCACTGCCACCATGGGGCCAGCTAGAATGTGACAACCACCACCACGGCACCCAAACAGGACCAGAGCCTTGAGTGCTGACCTGGGAAATAGCACCTTTTTGGGGAGGCAGTGGGCAGTGGGAGGGGGAAACACGGCTCCGACCCCATGTCCACCACTGGGCCGGGTCCACCACTCCTTCCCCCCCATTGATGGGTGATCCACATGCTGTTTGCCCTTACCGCAAGAATTTCTCACCCCTCCCATCCCCAGATGTGGCAATTAGGGAGATCTAGGAGGGAGTGGGAAGCCAGCTACCCCAAGGGTGCAAACAAGAAGGCTTGAACAGACCAAATGGGAGTGAGGCGAGGCCGTTAGGGCTGCTTTCCAGTTGTTTTTTCTGCTCTTCTTTGTTCCTCCAACGAAGGGGGATTGGGAACAGTGGACCCCAGTAGTGGCCACTTGAGATCCAAGGATCTCAAATGGATCTTTAAATACTGAATTTTTCCTAACTCTAAATGGAGCATCAGGGAATGCTGAGGTATTGCGATATCTTTTCACTACAACAAGGGAGTCAAATGGGATGAGGGACCTCATTTTCTTCGGAGGGGTCCCCTGAGGACTCAGCCGAGGAGAATCTCCTGGTGAATCTCTTGGTAGATGCCGTTACAGAACCTCGGGTCCTAGCAAACAAAGGGACAAAACAACGAGTTGAGAAAGGAGAGAATGTTCTGACTCTGATAAAACAGAACCAGATTCTTCAGAAAGCCCTTGTCTCGATGAAGATTATGCTCCCTTAATAGGCAAGATTGCAGCAATGTTGGGCTTATATACACCAATGGCCCAGCAGGGGACATCATCCTACAGCCTACAACACTAGGGATCCCCATATGTGCTATGGCGTTGGTCTGATTTCTGGGATGCCCCAGAAGTTGTTGTAGGCAGCAGGTCTCTCCACTGAAGGAATGAAAGACGAGCGCCTTTTCCCAGCTCCAAGAGTGTTCACGAAGATCAGGATAGTTCTGGTAACACCTGGGAGGTGATCAGGAATTTCATCTCTATCCTTATTTGGGCGATTTTCTGACAAGATCCTCATCCAAGCAGGTGGCGGAGAAGGAGGTACAGATTATGCTCAAATCCTTTCAGAGGCATGTTTTTTTCTGGTCAACCTTGGCAGAGCCCTGTTGCCCCTGTCTCACCGGATCCATGGGACCAGTTGTGGATTCAGAGAAGAGTCAGGTGTCTTGGCCCTAGAGAGGAGGAGATCCATCCGTTGGACAATTTTAGGGGGTTGAAAAACCTTGAAGTCGGACATCAAGCATCTAACTCATCTATAACTGTGGGCGAGATTCCACTCCAGGGCGCTGCAGTGGTTTATACTTCCAGGCCAGCAGGATATAGCCCTCAGATGACATTGGAAAGTCAGATTCATGCAGGAGGCGCTGGCTTCGCTTCAGCGGTGGTGATCACCAGCGTTGTTTTTTCAGCAGCTGTCCCTGGTGGAAACCAGACATAGGTTCAGATCACCAGAGAAGCCAGCTTTCAAGGGTGGGGGGGCCCATGGCAGACCCCAGTGGCCCTAGGCAAATGGACGACACCGGAGACAACACACAGCATCAGTTGGTTGGAACTGTGGGCGGCCAGATTGGCCCCATTAGCCTTCAAGTGCTGATCAAGGACACGGTCCTTGTCTGAACCAATGATGTCGCCACGAAGGCCCGCTTAAACCCCAAGGGGCATCAGAGCTCACGCACTCAGGGCAGAAACAACCTTACTGCTGAAATTTGGGCAGATATTAATCTTGTCTTGATAGAGACGTAACATCTTCAGTGTTCGATCAACCTCAAGCAGACTGGCTTAGCCGTGCGGGCATTGATCAGGAAGAGTGGGGCCATCACCAGGAGGCCTCTGACAACATCACACAGAACCTGACTCATCTGCTAGTCAACCTGTTTGCATCTACAGCGATTGCCAAACTCCCACGCTTCTTTTCCTGTTACGTGACAGGAGGGGGGAGCCGTGGGGGCCCTATCGAGCTGCCGACCATGGGCCCTACTAGTTTTTCCCCGTCACTTCAGCGGATTCCCTGGGCCCTTGACAAGGTCCAGGGCGGGAAGAGCAGACATCATCCTAATAGCACAAGAGTGTTTCTCAAAGGGCTCATTTTGCCAGACATTCTCGATATGGCAGTAGCATCGGTTTCGCTTCCGAACCGAACCAACCTCCTAACACAGGGACAGGTGCATCACCCAGGCCCAGCCTGGCTTCAGCTTCGTGCGTGCAAGTTGAACAGCAGATGTTGACAGTAAATGATTACTTTCAATTAGTGGTAGGGACCAGATTAGCATCTAACTGCGAGCCCACTAAGTGGATATACGAGGGCACCGTCAGGGTCTTCAGGTGATGGTGCAAACACAAAGGAAAGTTTTTTTCTAGGGCTGTCAGTTCCCAAGGAGTGGAGCTATGCCCAAGATGGAGCAAAGCTGGCCTTAGATCTAACACAATCAGGACGCAGGTAGCAGCTATCTTTTCGCTCTTGCCACCGAAGATGGCATCGGAGATCTCCACCCACGTTCACCCACAATGGGTTTCTTAGGGGCCTTGGTAATTTAGCCACACTGATGGTCAATCGTTTTCCCATTGTGGGACCAGCACAATGTACTGAAGGCACTGACACCCCAAAATTTGTGAACCACTGAGAGAAGTACCTCTGAAGTCCCGGACCTAGAAGGTCCCCTCCTTTTTTTTTCTGGGAGCAATTTCCTCAGCTTGCAGATCTTCTGAATTGGTGGCCATGTCGGTGCGTAGTGACCCTTGCATTCTCCGACCTGATTCAGTGGTGCTCCGGTTGCGTCTGGAGTGGAGACCAAAGCCAACTCAGTTTTCCATAGATCACAGGAAAGGGTACTGCCTTCCTTCTGCCCACACCCAAGGGGTGAGCTGGAAACATCTGGCGGAAGTTGGAGGTGCGCAGAGCACTCAGTATTTACATTAAGAGAACGGGTTCCTTTGATTTGCGGAGGCCTTGTGCATTTCTCCTTCTACCAAGTATCTGGGGCGAAGGGTGTCCCTGGTCACTCTGGGCACCAGGTCCAAAGTGGTATCGCTACATGTTATGAGTCATTGAATTTCACAGCACCATAAGGAGGACTGGCATGAGGTCACGTCCTTGGAGGAAATACGCAGGGCGGCAACGTGGACGTCACCTTCAACATTCGTATGGCACGACAGGGTGGATAAAATGCAATCAGCAGAAGCTGCATTTTTTTGAGCAGACAAGTGTTGCAGAGGAGTGTTCGGGTTTAGAATTCATGAACCTCGCCTTGCCCACCCTTGCTGCAAAGCTTTGGTAAATCCCAAGCATACGGATGCTCTAGAGCCCTCTCCATTGGGAAAAGGAACGTTGGTCTTACCTGTGATACGTTCTTTTCCAGTGAAGAGGCGAAGAGCATCCGGCCCACCCAGGGCGAGTATATTGGAAGGCCGCGGCAACGAGGAAGAATCATTAGGATGAACTATGGTCTACCTAAGACTCGAAGAATATGGATTACGGCCGGATACATCAGAATATGGCGTCACGAGGCTGTTGTATAGACTGGCCAGCAGAGGGGCCGTCCCTCCTGGAGGACACCACTGGTGGTCAGCCTTTCAAAATAAAAGTCTCTGTTACCTGCCTACCGGGAGCAAGTGGGAGGGACAACCCAAGCATACAGATGCTCTTCGCCTCTTCACTGGAAAAGAATGTATCACAGGTAAGACCAACGTTCCTTTCTGAGACATGAGAGGCAGAGAGAGAAGAGTAATTTCTACCTGTTAAATACAGGAATGTGCAAAGCACTTGCATCAAAGCATGGAGACTGATAATTCTTCTTGAATCTCTGGTTTAAAGGGTGAGGCCAGTTCTGTGCACGCTGCGCTCCACCAGAAAAATCCATTGCACAGGCTCGAAGGACAAATCCAGTTCCAAAAAAGCCCTGTAGCGACAGGCAAGGGACGAAACCGGCAGGTGTAAAGATGCACTGGAAGCCGCAGCCCCAACCCTGCATGCAGGCGGTTCAGGACATTGGTCGCTCGAGGCTGACCCGGGAGATGACAGTCTTGTTCGGCAGCATCCTGAACGACCAAGCAGCCTTTAAATCAAGACTGGTTTGATGAAAACAACCAAGAGATCCAGGAGCTGTTGGCAAAGAAGAGAGCTGCTCACCAGGCATACCTCGCCCAGCCAACCTGCCATGTAAGAAAAGCAGCTTTCCGCCTCACATGTAGTAAACTACAACAAAAACTCCGAGACATGCAGAACAAGTGGTGGATCAATATAGCAGAAAAGACACAACACTGTGCAGATCTGGGTGATCATAGAGGATTTTATGGATCTGAAACATGGGTCACCTATCGCCACCACCTACGACTCCTCGAGCGCTTTCATTAGTGCTGTCTACACACAATCCTAAATATACACTGGACTGACTATGTGACGAATGTTGCTGTCCTTGAGCAAGCAGGGATCACCAGCATTGAGGCCATGTTATTGAGAACGCAGCTGCGCTGGGCAGGGCACGTTTCTAGGATGGAGGACCATCGCCTCCCCAAAATACTACTCTACGGTGAACTCACCACGGGTCAGCGTAAGAGGGGCGCTCCAAAAAAGCGACACAAAGACTCCCTGAAACAACATCTCAGGCTTGGCCAAATTGATCACCAACAGTGGTCCGCCCTGGCCTCACATCGGGAGGCATGGAGACTCACTATCCACAATGCTGCAGCCTTATTTGAGAACTCACGACGAACAAGTCTTGAAGAGAAACGACAACACAGAAAGAATCACAACCCAAAAACATCACCCAAGGAGAGCTTCTGCTATGCTTTTTGCAACCAGGCTTGTTTATCTCGGATTGGCCTTTTTAGTCATCAGCGCGCTTGCAGAAAGCACGGGATGAGTCCTTCCTGAATCTTCGTTTGCGAAGAAAAGCCAGAGATTCCCACATGTCAGCCACAGTGTGGAACTTTCTAAAACCATAACAGGGGTGTGAGGCGAGATGAAGAATGTTTGGAAATATTGGAGAAAATTGAAAATGTGCAGTACTTTTCAAAACCAAATTTACTTTGCTCCTCTAACGGTACTAAAAAACCCACACAACATTTTTAGCATAGATATGTACACAGCTCTATTTGGAGCTAAGCAAGGTTGGGCATTTGCCAGTACCTCAGGACCAGAACATGGAAGAGTGGTTTTCGTGAACCTCACCTCACAGAATCCTCTAACCATCTGCCCATGCTGGCTGGGGAATTCTTAGAATTGCAATCCAAAAAGTCACTTTAAAATATTTATTAATATATAACTGAAATATCAACAGAACAGAGAGAAAAACAACACACAAGACAAGGAAAAACCCCCCAGAAAAGAAGCAACAATACCTGAACTAAAACACAAAGCAAAATTAAATATGTAAGATTAACATAAAACAGTCATCTATCTAGAAACACATCTTCCTAAAAAATATGCTATAAAACACATAGAGACACACACACACACACACACACACACACACACACACTAAATTACTTTCCTTTCTCCATCAGTGGTAGATATTGAGGTAAAATTAAATAATTCCCCCTATTCCCATTTCTTTCTTTAGCTATAACTGCTGTCTCAATTAGTTATTATCTATCACTAAATTATTCTTGCATTCTATTTTGTTTTGTGTTTTTATTGCTAATGTTATTATTTATCCCACTTTCTTTTTTTAAGTTCCTTTCTAAGCTCGGCCCAAGACTGTCTGGGAATCCATCTGTACTACCATTGTTGTTAATTCCAGTTTGTACATTGTATTGAAGGCAATCAGGTGCACCTCAGAAAATTGTCACTTTGCACGTCCTGCCACTTTCAGGCTGTGGAAGACTCACTTAGGAACATAGGAAGGTGTCTTATACTCAGTCAGATGATTGATCTGTCTAGCCCAGTATTGTCAACTTTTGGTGGCAATGATGAGCCTCCAAGGTTGTAGACAGGTGGGGTTCCCCCCCCCACTTTTCCCTGGTATTCCCTCGCGGTCCTCCTATCCAATTGGTCATGTTGCTGAGCTTCTGAAATCAGATGTATTCAGGGTAGTATGGGTGATAGCCCCACATTTAGGGTTCCATAACCAGAGTTGTACCACCAAATCTTGAAGCCCATTGGGCACATAACATGAAATGCACAAAACGGCACTATACATGTTTACTCAGAAGGGATGACAATGTCTTGCCCAAAAGCTGTTGTTTCGCCCCTGTTGTTTCCCAAACAGAGGAAATTGGGAAACAGAGAAATTGAAAAGAAACTCCTAGGGTGACCCCCTCTTAAGTTACAGATGTAAATACAGCAGAAAGGTCCTCTTTTTAAATTGATTGTTAAAGTCATTGGACTATGATCTCAAAAGGTCTTGGGCAATATAGTAGGACCCCTGTATCCACTGATTCATTATCCACTGATTCAGTTATCCACGGGACACAAAACAGCACACCTACCATAGTCTTCCTAGAAAATGTGTCCTGTCTAGCCATTTTCTAGGTCCTCCAAGGCAACTTTTTTTTTCTATGGTATTCTAAACCAGAAGTCCCATTTTTTTTCAATGGCGTTTTCGGTGTCCATGCCCCCACCCCAGAACCAATCCCCAGAGGATACAGGGGTTCTACTGTATCTCCATGTTACTTACCCTTGCAGCTAACATTTTTGACAAACTATATCAATTCTTGAGAAAGATTTATGTCTTTCAGAAAAATAAGTATATTCCATTGCATCATCATATTTATATCTCCATATACCCAACAACTTAAAATTATTCCTTATATTTAAAAAAACACACACAACCTTTTCGAACTTGCCTTGCAACATACTTATGTTTTTCTCAGATTTCTATCCAATCTATACCACAATCATCACTCCGGGGCAGCAAAGCCCCATCTGACATCACCCAGAATTTCTCTTAAAAATAAAACCCATTTCTTATGCCCCCTACATCTGTGGGCAGGCAGCAGAAATTTAAATCTACCATCCTTGCATATTGTGTTGTGTATGTTGTGTGCATTTTTTGTGTGTGGGGGAGGCAACAACTAACAGTACATCCAGGTCTTGGGAACAAAAAGGTTGCCAAAAACCTGACAAAAACAAAATGGCTGGAAGATCACATCTGATTTTGAAAGCTATTTTTTAAGTGTTAACCACTGTGGAGGAGGACCCTGTCATCCATTTAAAACATGAATTTCCACAGAAAAAGGATGAGTTGAGAGCTACAGATACAGTCTTGAAGCTACATTGACAACAGGGCTGCATTTTGTTTACTTTTGCTATAAAAACAGTCTCCATTCTAAAAGTTAATCTTTATAATGGGATTATTTTTGCTTTCCTTACTGATGCATAGAGTTTCTGACATTGCAAAAGCAGGAGGGAAAACTCACAGCCACCTTTCCAGCACCTTATGTTAACTTGAAGAATTCAGTTCACTGAAAACACCCAATTCCTCCAACAAAGCCAGATATATTAAAATCCAGATACACCCATTCTTGTGTAGTGACCTTAAGTGTAACCCTCCTGTCCTTGCTAGCTGAATGTGAGCCAAGCATTGAGAGTCTGGTTTTGTAGGAGTCCCCTTTATTCCACGAACACTTTGCAATGATAACAAATGCAGGTTGGGTCTGCATGCAGTGACAAGATGTACATTTTCCCTTTGTGTCATCTGTCTTGCCTTATCAGCAGGAGGCTGCGAGACCTTTGCTGAGGGCGCCTTATACAAGATGGCAACAGGGCCCTCCCTGTTGACAGAACACTTAATTCTAGTCCTGTCCATTAAGTCTTTAGCAGTGCTATCTTGTTTGCCAGGCTGCCTAGAATGTACAGTATACTGCCTTGCAGCTGAATTAAACTCGTCACTTGAAGGTTTGATGGCCTTGGAGAAGTCTCTCTAGAGCATGATGAATGGATGTAATTTTTCTCAAGGAGGGTATTATTATGTCCTTCTTTTGAGGGGCTGCTTTCTCGGGGAACTGCATGGCTCCCTGGATAATTCTTTGGATAGAAGCTGCCAAGCTTTCTTACAGGTTAAGAATAGTTTCAGGGTAAGATGACTGTATGCAAATGAGGATAAGACTCCTATATCTTTAACAGTTGTAGAAGAGATTTTTCAAAGGGGTAGCCACGTTAATCTATTCCAGCAAAACAGCAAAAAAGTCATGTGGTGCCTTTAAGACTAACAGGTTTATTTTAAGCATCATTTTGGGGGGCTTTTAGTCTACTTCCTCAGATGCAAAGAGTTTGGTATTAGAGTTTTCAGGTGTATTTGCATATTGTAAATAGCAGGGGTGGGACCAGAGCAAAATTCAATGCATTTTTTAAAGTTGTATTATTAACGCTAACCATAAACAACTATCAAATACAGGTCTGCTCAGCAGCTTATTAAACATGAAGTAAGAAAACATTGAAGAAGCATTTACTCTGTTGTACTCAAGCTAATGTCCTGTTGCATCTTGCAAACACGTATCTTGTAGACTTATGTCATCAAGCCATACACAACACTCTTAAAACCTATTCATGCACAAAGTGTCTTAAGAAACTATTATCTTGGTCAGCACTGGTGTGATGGACCAAAACTTGTGAATATAAGGGCAGAAGGGGGCATTTCAGCACTGACTCATTTTCCTCATTCCTGCATGACAAGTATAGTTGATGAAAGTGTTTTTATTTGTATTCTGCAGTTCCATGGTAAGCCATATTCAGAGTGGCTCAGAGCACTGGAAGATTATCATCATCAACAGAGAGGATTATCATCATCAAAATATTTCTGTCTCACCCTATATAAAAAAGATTTCAGGATTGCTTACAAATGAAATGAGTACAAGCAGGTTAAAACAATTTAAAGCAAACAATTTAAATAAATTAAGAAACATATTAAACATGTTAAAATAGATTTAAAAGATTAAAACAGTTTAAAATTATGTGCATAAGCATTTGAGAGAAATCAATGAGACCCAGAGGTTTTGATGAATTGCCATGTTTTTAGTTGGTGCCTATATGAAATCAATGTTGGCACCAGTTGGGCCTCTGAGAAGATGGCATTCCACAATTGGGGTGAGATGGCTGAGAAGGCCCATGTCCCTACACAGTGTGTTGCTCTACAGAATAAAGCATTACATTTCAGGGTGTCAGGATCAGCCCCTGACATTGCCTATCCCTGCCATTTTCTGTATTGTTTTGTAACCTTGCTGTTAATTGTGTTTTCATTTCTCTGTGCTTGTTAATGAGTGCTCCTTGCCAACTGTGGAGACCAGTAATAACAGTTTCTAATGGTAAGGTGGAGATAAGCCTACAGCTGCAAAATTGGCTTGGGAAAAGGGGCTGGACGTTGTATGGAAGGTGATGTCGGGGATGAGTATGGAATATGGTATGGAAGCCCACCAGATTGGAGAGACTGTAATATGCTTTTATTATACTGTGTCCCCTCTAAGGTTCACTTCTGAGCAACAACCTTATGTGGTATGCTTTCTGGATTTCTGAGCCAATAAAATTTTCTAATCAACTCTGAAACTTCTGGTCACTGCATCTGGAAATGCAAATACATGACACAGGGTAGTTCACAAGTTCCCCATTCCAAAGCAGCAGGGCCACCTCAATAGCCCAAATGGCAACTGAGGATGATGCAACATTTCTTCTGGTCACCAAAATGGTAGCCACATTGGTGCCTTTGCAGCCCTCTAAAGTTCCAGAGGTGCTAAAAATTGCTTACTGCAGCCCTCTGGGCTCTGACATAAACCACCTCTGGTTTACTTTATTTGATATTTGAAGTGTTAATTTCCATTGGCATTTACAGAGGAGAGTTGTAACAGTAAGTTCAGAAGGAATTGAAAGTTCAGCAAGCAATAATTGCATTTTAACCATAGTCTTTCATAAAACAATGGTGCAGTGATAACTCAAGACTTCCTTGTATCAGTGAGCTGATTAAGATATTCATTGTTTATAAAGATCCATTGGTCCCTGTTCAGTTGCTCTGCCAGTCTTGTTGGGCAGTAATTTTTTTCTCTCTTTCTTGTTTTGCAGGTTTCTATACAGAAATCCATCAATAACAGAAGGGGACAATTTCAGCTCAAAGCAGCATTGCCTTGTTTCTGTTGTAAAGAACACCATTTTCGATTGGGTTTGGTATTGGTGAAAATCCCATAGGAGGAGGAGAATGAGACAGCTTAAAGGGAAGCCCAAAAAAGAGACATCCAGAGACAAAAAAGAGAGGAAGCAAGCAATGCAAGAAGCCCGCCAGCAGGTCACAACGGTGGTGCTTCCTACACTGGCTGTGGTTGTCCTATTGATTGTGGTATTCGTTTATGTGGCAACCCGGCCAAACACAATTGAATGATGTGGATTTCGAACTCTGTAACTTTGGGCAGTCATGCTCACCTACTCTTTTACCAGGAGCCGAAAACACAAAACAGTCCCCAAGGGAAAAAAAGGAATCATCCTCAAAATCCCCAATCATTATTAATAATTTTACAAGGATTCTGTTTTCTTTGACTCCATTCAAGCTCCACAGTTGCTCTCTTGGAATGTAGAAGAAGACTTATTTGCCATCATGGCAACAAAAAAAAATTGCATTCTTATGTCAAGCTTATGTGCCTTTTCGACTTCAGCAGTGGGGTGATTCTCCCCTTTATGAACCCTTATTGTCATAAAAGTGGATTCTGTTGCTTTCCAAACTTATTTCAATTGGCTTTTAACCCTTAAAGTAATCAGCAACATTGCTAGTGTAGTTCCCATGAGTTCTTGTATGTTGGCTTCAGAACTTCCAAAGAAGTGAAAATTTCCAGTGCTTTGTAATTATAAAAAAGCATTTGAAAATCCTTGACTAAAATATATATTTATTTTTGGAATAAAGAAGACAAATCTTACATACAAAGCTTTCATTTTGATTTGCCTCTAAAACAACTCTGTTGTGAAACATGATTTATATTATATAAATGTTTTCTATGAAATGCTGGCCAGGGTACAAACAACAGGCTCCTTTCTTCTCAGTGAGGTTCAACCATTGAATAATTTAAGACAATACTGTATTAAGATCTTAACCAGATGAGTTTGTTAAGTGATGATTAAATGTTTCTTGAATAATTTCAATCTGTTAAATGGCAATTGAAGCTCATTTAATAACAACTCCACCCAAAATTTCCAGCATCATTTTACTTTGAGAGACTTTTTAGAACAGATTTTAAAAAAAAAAAAAAACATGAAACAGATGGCATTAAAACTGAGGACTGTGCAAATTAGCTGCCTCATATTAGCCAGACTGGCAACTCTCAGAATCCTCCAGCCAGTCCAGAAAAATAACTCTTCCAAGTTCTGATATTAGTTTAAGATTATTTTTCCATTAGAAGTGTTGTCTGTCCTTGACTGACAGCAGCTCTCTGTGGTTTCAGAGAGGAATCTATTTCCATCTCCTCCCCTCTGATCCTTTTAATCCGGCATCTTCTACAAATCTTATGCTACTGACTTACAGTTGTTCCCCAGCACCACAGAATAAAGTTCAAAGTGGGAATAGTTAAAAAGGTGGACTAAGGGCGGCCCACAGACTGCTTGCAGTCCCCTGGGACCCCCTTGTGTTTTTTTAAAAAATGATTTTGTCCCCTAATGCCCTCTAGTGGGTGTGAGGGGTGTTTTTGCCACATTTGGGTGCCCCTAGGCCCCGGAGAGGCCTTTTTTCTAAAACAGAAGTGTCCTGGGCCACTTCCTGTTTCTAAAAAAAAGTCTCTCTGGGATCTAAAATCGCACAGGGGGCAAAAACATGGAGGAGATACCTTCCACTCCCAGAGTGCATTTGGAAACATTTGGTGGCATATTTTTTGTAGAGGGGTGTGTGGCCCTCCAAGTTTCTCCTGAGGGCTAATGTGCCCCCCCTGCCTCCCGCAATTGCCTACCTCTAGAACAGAGTCAGTGGTTGCTGATCGCTTTCATGTCAGTGGGCCAGTAAATCCACTGTGATGAAGCAATCTAGTGGGTTAAATCCTGTCCCCAGAACAGGTTTTGAACCTCAGAAAGCTCTTTAAAGGCCAGACTAAAACTGGAAGTGGATTCACTGCCCTATGAAATGGAAGGCACCAGCCATCCCTGCCAAGACCAGAGGTGGGCAGTTACAGAGGGTTGATGGGAACAGCATTCATTGTATGTCACACAGCCTTGATCTCTGTGGGCCATTTTCAGGCAGAACTGGCAAACTGCATGTGGCTGACGGCCAACACTGTTCCAACTCCTGCCTGGGAGCAAAAGTTAGGAAGGTCACAATCATAGAAGTTCAACCTAAGGGATTCAAAAGGTCTTATGGAATAAGGAAGTCTTGATGCCCTCCAAAAATTGCATTAAGAAGGTACCAGCTAGTCCTTACTGTGGATGTTATGTAAGGGTGTGAGATCCAGTGCTGAGCAGTAAGTCTTGATGCCCTCCCCAATTGCATTAAGAAGGTACCAGGTAGTCCTTACTGTGGCCGTTATGTGAGGATGTGAGATCCAGTGTTGGACTTTGGGAGGCCAGAGTTTTTCTCCCCACTCAGCCATGGAAAATCCACTGAGTGACCTTGGACAAGTCACACTCTCTCAGCCTCAGAGGAATGCAATGGCAAACCTCCTCTGAATAAATCTTGCCAAGAAGACCCTATGACAGTTGCCATAAGTCAGAGTTGACTTGAAGGCATGTGACAACACCAACAACAGATTGCATTCTTACCAGAAGGGATGTAACAAACAATGCTAGATATTGGGTATATATATATTGTATGTGTGTATATCATTCCAGTACAAAACTTGGACTTTTTAAAAACTGTTTCAGCTAAAGGATTTCAAACTGTTACTAGGCATGAAATGACAGCAAAAAATATGGAATGATTTATTAGAATCACTTTAGCAGAAAAATCACACTGTGTTACTTCTACCAATCCTATCATATGATTCAACCACCAAAGGTGCTCATTACCTGATATAGCTGTTTTTACATATATTTCTCTCAAACCTCCCTTTTCCACAAATCCATTTATAGCAGTGTTTTTATTTGGAGCAAAATTTTCCTGGCATGAATTCCCATCTTGACTCAAGATGCTTCAAGGGCCAAGGTTTGAATGACACCCTTGTAATTTTTTACTTTATTTTGAGGGGGAAGAAAATAAAAGAGGAGACAGTGGGCAAAAATGAGTATTTTATTTTCACAATAGTGAAAATACCTGGCTCTTTTCAAACAGGGCCCATTTTCTTTGTGTTTTTAATGCTGAAGCAATTTGAAACCACCAAAGGGTTCAAAAGCTCAAAAAAGAAAGAAAAGCTGCATGTAGTACTGAGAATGTCAGAATATTTGACCTCCGAGGTAGATCTTTGTCAATTGAGCTGCCTTCCCCAACTGAACCTTGTTATTTGAAGTGTTTTGCAAAAACCACTGTGGAGAATAAACCTGTGGGGAGCAACCACCCCCGCAAAACTGGGTGATGGAGGTAGGGAACAAGTATGAGTGTGTTTGGGGAAGAGGATTAACACAGGCTCAGAAATTTCTTTTTATTAGTGAATTAGTACCCAAATACTGGTATTATTTCAATAGCACTTAGGCTAAGCGTGGCGGTGACTTGTTTTTATTTTTTTTAAGAGGGAGAATAAAGCCATCGTCTACAAGCTTAATAAACTTAACATTGACATGACCCAAAAAGGAAGTATAGGATGGCTGGAAAGGGAAATTAATCCTTATCTCACCACTTGGGTGAGACAATTTAGTCCCTTATAGTGGCATTTTGTTTCTGATTACATACAGACTTTGTAGCCCTGGTGGTGCAGTAGTTAAATGCCAGTACTGCAGCCACAACATTGTGAGCTCTAGCCTGCAGGGCTCAAAGGTTGACTCAGACTTCCATCCTTTCATAGGTTGGTAAAATGAGCACCCAGCTTGTAGGGGCAATTAGCTAACACACACTGGGCCCATCTACACAAGGGGGGGGGAGCTAAAATACTTCGTAGTATTGGCATCTTGCAGCAGCAGCAACATGTCTACCGTAAATGCTTTTTCTGGCCTCTGAAGCCCCCATAAGCCTTGCATTCCTGATGGCAGCCGTGAGTGATTTACTTGGGTGAGTTCTTCACTGCCACTGGGAGCATTTTTATCCTAGCTAATTTAGGCCATGATATAGCACTGAGGAGATGGGAGTGTAACTTTATACTCTCAGTGATGTGACAGTTGTTGCCTTGTGAACTGACATTGGACAGCTAAATGTGCATTGTGCATTTTGTGTGTGTGTGTGGATTGCACATCCAGGCACAATGCATATCAGTATACAGCCTTGTACTACCATGTGCAGTGGTAGCAAGGAGCAATGTGAAACAGCACTGCATCTACTTCTGCACCCGAAACATAGATCTCTACATGTAAAAGTGCAAAAGTTTGATCTGGAGGTTTAAGGTAGTTTATGCCTGTGTATGTCACCAGCAGGATTCCAGCTATCATGTATTTGAACAAAAGTATCTTCCATCTTTCAATGGAACTATGGTGCAGAAAAACAGAAGTGACTTACCTACCGTAGTTGTCAGTAAGTAGGCCCCATTCAGAAGGAAGGTGGAATTGGAATTTTTAGTGGGTTTAGAATATTAAAGGTGTGTAAAGCTAAAGCTAAACATAATCCTCAGTATATTGGCATTCCTATGAGGTCAGAAAACGTCACAGAATTCAATGCAAGATTTCCCCTCCACCTTGATGAGGGTTAACAGCCTTACCTGAAGAATATCTGTTTGGTACAGGAAGCCACCACCTTTCAACCGCTTGTTAGCTGAACAATTCACTGTTTCAATGCTTTCAAATTAAATACAAGTTCCATTCATTTGATGAGGAATCCACTCTTTTGACAGTTCTTTCCTACGGAGGCTTCTGTGGGACTGACCGCGCATGTGCATGCTGCTTGCAAAGTGAGCTGGGGGAGTCACCAAGCCAACTGAAAGACTTTGCAAGCAGTGCGCGGGTGGGTGGGCAGGTGGGCACAGGCAGTCCCAAGTGAGCCACTGTAATTCCCTCATGTTCCCTACATGGGTTCTGCTTTGTGACCAATTCTGGTTTCTGACACGGGTGCAGTCCCTAATCTGTCAGATAAACAGGGGCTTCCTGTAGTAAGTTCCAATCATATATGTATCTACTCAGAACGAAACCCTAGAACTAAACACTCATTATGTTCAAGTGCTATACTTCCATAAAAATTGATACTTTTCATTCAAAAATGACCAAAATTTCCTTGGGTTATCAGGAGTGGGTCTGTGCAAAAGCATAGCAAAGCAAAACAGAAATTTTTCAGGAAGAGGAACAAAAACACAGGGCCTATATGAAGCAATAAAATGTGGCCTGGTGCACAGTAATACCAATGCACAGCAGCTTCTATTTGTCTTAACAGGTTTTTTTTAAGATTGTAGGCATGAGAAGCTATCCGCTTTCACTGTTCCAATAGGCATGCCTGCGAATCAAGATGGCAGGCGTGAGTGAATTATTTGCATTTTTATTTACCTTGAGTTGCTACTTTTGAACAAGTTTTTTTTTTAAAAAAAACCCTAAATCTAAGGTGCAATCTTCCGCTTTAACAAAGTAACAAACAAAAAAGCTATTTTCTCACCATAGCACTTGATCACTACGGCAAAAATCCAACATGGCGGGTTTGGGCATTTGCCTTGTTAGCAAGTTCCGCCCCTGCAAACATCTAGCCAACCAGCTTTTCACTTCCGCTCTTATGGGGAATGTGTACCAAAGTGAATTGGCTGTCCCAACCAGTGGGGATGTGCGTTCCCTGCTGAGCTTTTTAAAAACTTCAGAAAAAGCTGCAAAGGTTTTTCCCGCAGAGTATATGGAGTATTTGCTCCCCCCCCCCCATTTCAAATACAGAAGATTGATGCGGGATCATTAAAACAAATTGTATTCTCTTCAAATTATTTGAGGAGTATTTTCACCATTTATACAACGTCACAGATTCTTCAACATTTTACCGATGAAAACTAGGACGGGTGTGGCCAAGCAACATCAGAGTGTGGTCAAGATGGCAAACATTATTATTGAGAAAGAACACAGAAACTAGAAGAAAGTGTTGCAGATTATTTTGCTTGAGCCTACTGGAAAGGACAAGTTTTTGCTGCTGCTACCGCCTCTTCCCTCCCCACCCCCTGCTGAGTTGAGTGAAAACTATTTTTGCATTTCAACCTCAATTTGCAGCAACTGAAGTAAGCTGAGGACAAAGGGAAAGGAGGAGAGAGAAACTAGAAACTAGAACATTCTAAAAGAAGCTGAAAAATGTGGGACAACAGAGGATTAATCAAGACAATTGAAGGGTATTTTTTAATTGATTTTTAACACTGGCAGTCTAATTTATAATTGAAATCAAAATAGCATACATGCAGAGGGTACATTCAGGAAGTTAAAAAAGAAGAGAAAAGAGGGGGGAAAATTAGAAACCCAAAGGAAAAAGAAAGGGGAGGCGGGTGGAGAGAGACATGGAATTACAAATGCAACAGGGCTGTGAACCCCCCAACCCTAACTGTAATGAAAAGAACAATAAATTATGTATGTGTGTGTATCTATTGTCTATCTATCTATCTATCTAAATTCTACAATTTCAGATCCAACTAAATAATCCTACTAGAATTACAAGTAACCATAACCACAGATTAGTACATCGTTAGATTTCTTTTTGCTCAAAAAGTCCATAAAAAGAGTTTCCAATCTTTTTAAAAAAATCTTCAATTGGTTTGTCCTTTAGAACCTACATTAGTTTTTGGCAATTTGGCCTAATTTAGCAACCTTAGTAATCCATTTTTCTGTTGTCAATACATTAACCTGTTTCCAGGTTTGAGCAAACAATGTTCTTGCTGCTATTATCAAAGAAGTACAGTAATCCATGGTTACTATCAATTTATTTATCCATTATGCCCAGCAAAAATATTTCTGGTGAGATTGTAAAATCTACCTTTAATTTTTATTGGATTAACATGTCAATCTTAGACTGATAACTTTTCATCTTCTTACAAGTCCACCAAATATGGAAAAAAGAGCCCTTGTTCTCTTGACATCCCCAACATTGGTCTGAAACATTCATAAATATTTTCAACAGTTTATTTCAGATTAAGCACCATCTATACATCATTTTATACAGATTTTCTTTTAAATTACTACACAAAGTAAAGTTTATATCTTTGGGCCACATTTCTCCCATAAATCAATGTTAACGTTATTCCCAACATTTTGGGCCCACCTTATCAGGTACTCTTTTATAGACTCATCTTCTGTCTCTAGTTTCAAAAATATACTTTTAAAGTTAATGTTCATCTTTACACATCTCTAAATAAAATTCATTTTCTCCTGCCTAGATTGCTGCATTTCTCTTATCTTGATTAAATCTATCCTTAAGTTGCATATAAGCAAACCAATTAAGCTCTTTGCCTTCCTTAAAAAGCATCTCTCTTGATTTAAACTCCCAGCTGTCTTGTTCATAGTACAAAAGGTCATCATAAAACAACCATCTCCAATTTTTTACCCATTCTTTCCTGAAAAAGGATTCCTGTGCTAGATAGTTAATATTATCTTAGGGGGGGAAAGTTTCCTAAAACTGTGAAGAACTTTAAAGGAGGGAAGAAGGAAGAAGCAAGTAGCAAAATAAACTGATAGAAGAGAAAAACCTTGCCTGTCACCTTGAATTTAGACAATTGCTTTAGAATCATAGAGTTGGAAGAGACTATAAGGGCCATCTAGTCCAACCCCCTGCCATGCAGGAATACCCAATCAAAGCATTCCCAACAGCCTCTGTTTAAAAACCTCCAAAGAAGGAGACCACCACACTACAAGGCAGCATATCCCACTGCTGAACAGCTCTTACTGTCAAGACTTCCTAATATTTAGGTGGAATCTCTTCCTGTAGTTTGAGTTCACTGCTCTGTGTCCTAGTCTTTGGAGCAGCAGAAAACAAACTTGCCCCATCCTCAGATGACACCCCTTGAAATATTTAAACATGGCTATCATGTCCCCTCTTAACCTTCTCCCGGCTAAATATACGCAGCTCCCTGAACCATTCCTCATAGAGCATGGCTTTCAGACCTCCCACCATTTTGATCACCCTCCTCTGGACACTTCCCAGCTTCTCAATATCCTTCTTGAATTGTGACCAGAACTGGACACAGTATTCCAAGTTATGTCTGACCAAAGCAGACTACAGTTTCACTATTACTTCCCTCGATCTGGATAAAAATTAAAGGGGAGGGAAACAACAGGGATGTTATTGTGGGACTCTACTACAGACCCCCAAATCAGACGGAGGAATTGGATGTTGCCTTTCTAGAACAGATGAACATACATGCAGAAAGGAGAGATGTAGTAGTGATGGGTGACTTCAACTATCCTGATATTTGCTGGCAATCTAACTCAGCCAAAACTACAAGGTCTAGCAAATTCCTTACATGCCTGGAAGACAATTTCATGGTCCAAAAGGTGGAAGAGGCAACAAGGGGGTCAGCTATTTTAGATCTGATCCTAACCAACAGAGACGACCTTGTTAATGGGGTGCAAGTGGTGGGATCCTTAGGTGAGAGTGATCATGTTCTCCTGGAGTTTGTTATACAATGGAAAGGAGAAGCCAGGCATAGTCAGACATGCATTCTTGACTTTAGGAGAGCTGATTTCAATAAACTCAGGGAAATACTGGGGATGATTCCATGGTCAAGAATACTAAAAGAGAAGGGACCTCAAGACGGTTTTGACTTTCTCAAAAGGGAGATACTGAAGGCACAATTTCAAACAGTACCATTGAGGAAGAAAAATGGGAGGTGTCTCAAGAAACCAGGATGGATGACTAAAGAACTTTCAATGGAGCTAAGTTTTAAACGGAACATGTATAGGAAATGGAAAAGGGAGGAAATCACCAAAGAAGAATTCAAACAGATAGCGAACACGTGTAGGAGTAAAGTCAGAAAAGCTAAAGTGCAGAATGAGCTCAGGCTTGCTAGGGAGGTTAAGAACAATAAAAAGGGGTTTTTTGGGTATGTCCGCAGCAAAAGGAGGAAGAAGGAAATGATAGGGCCGCTACGTGGAGAAGATGGCAAAATGCTAACAGGGGACAGAGAAAAGGCAGAATTACTCAACACCTTCTTTGCCTCAGTGTTTTCAGAAAAGGAAAAGGAGGACCAACCTGAGGAAAATGGAACAGAGGACACAATAGGGGAAATCCAGCTGAAAATAAGTAAAGAGGTGGTACAGGAATACCTTCTTAATCTAAATGAATTTAAATCTCCAGGACCAGATGAACTACATCCAAGAGTATTAAAAGAGCTGGCAAATATAATCTCAGAGCCATTGGCAATAATATTTGAGAACTCCTGGAGAACAGGAGAAGTCCCAGCAGACTGGAGGAGGGCAAACGTAGTTCCCATCTTCAAAAAGGGGAAAAAAGAGGATCCCAACAACTATCGTCCAGTTAGTCTGACATCAATACCAGGGAAGATTCTAGAACAGATCATTAAACAGAGAGTCTGTGAACATTTAGAAGGCAATGCCATAATCACAAAAAGTCAGCATGGGTTTCAGAGAAACAAGTCATGCCAGACTAATCTGATCTCTTTTTTTGATAAAGTTACCAGCTTGGTAGATGAAGGGAATGCTGTGGACATTGCATACCTTGATTTCAGTAAGGCCTTTGACAAGGTTCCCCATGACATTCTTGCAAACAAGCTTGTAGAATGTGGGCTAGACAAGTTAACTGTTCAATGGATTTGTAATTGGTTGACCGGCCGAACCCAAAGGGTGCTCAGCAGTGGCTCCTCTTCGTCTTGGAAAGATGTGACCAGTGGGGTGCCACAGGGTTCTGTCCTGGGCCCAGTGCTATTCAACATCTTTATCAATGACTTAGATGAGGGAATTAGGGGCATACTTATCAAATTTGCAGATGACACCAAATTGGGAGGAGTAGCTAATACCCTAGAGGACAGGATCAAAATTCAGAATGACCTGGATAGACTGGAGAGCTGGGCCAAAGCTAACAAAATGAAATTCAATACGGAGAAATGTAAAGTACTGCATTTAGGGCGGAAAAATGAAATGCATAAATATAGGATGGGAGAGACCTGGCTGAATGAGACTATGTGCGAAAGGGATCTAGGAGTCCTAGTAGACCACAAGTTGAACATGAGCCAACAGTGTGATGCGGCAGCTAAAAAGGCCAATGCAATTTTGGGCTGTATCAATAGAAGTATAGTGTCTAGATCAAGGGAAGTAATAGTGCCACTCTATTCTGCCTTGGTCAGACCTCACTTAGAATACTGTGTCCAGTTCTGGGCACCACAATTCAGAAAGGATATTGACAAATTGGAGCGTGTCCAGAGAAGGGCAACTAAAATGGTGAAAGGTCTGGAAACAATGCCTTATGAGGAGAGACTTAGGGAGCTGGGTATGTTTAGCCTGGAAAAAAGACGGTTTAGAGGCGATATGATAGCCCTGTTTAAGTATTTGAAGGGATGTCACGCTGAGGATGGAGCAGGCTTGTTTTCTGCTGCTCCAGAGACTGGAACACGGAGCAATGGGTGCAAGCTCCAGGAACAGAGATTCCACCTCAACATGAGGAGGAACTTTTTGACAGTCAGAGCTGTTCGGCAGTGGAACACACTCCCTCGGAGTGTGGTGGGGTCTCCTTCCTTGGAGGTCTTTAAACAGAGGCTGGATGGCCATCTGTCGGGGATGCTTTGATTGTGATTTCCTGCGTGGCAGGGGGTTGGACTGGATGGCCCTCGTGGTCTCTTCCAACTCTGCAATTCTATGATTCTATGATTCTATGATTCTATGATTCTATGATCTAGACACTATGCTCCTATTGATGCAGCCTAGAATCACATTTGTTTTTTAGCTGCTGCATCATACTGCTCACTCATGTTCAGCTTTATATTAGGGACAGGGAACTTATGGACTGCAGGCCTGAAAAAGCCCATGAAGATTCCTCTTCTGCTGTGATCTCTGAATAATTTTAATATCTGTATGCCGACAGATGCACTTAGAGCATTCCTACTGAATGGGTGGGATGGAAAGGGAAGCTGGTACAAATTACTAGGGCCTGGTAGTCCAGAGGAGTTGCCAGGCCCCAACTATGTTGTATTTACTTTTGTCTTTCTCCATAGTATCATTATTTGTTGACTGTTTTTCACATGTATTGTAAAATAGGTGAATTTTAAAGAAAATAATGACATACAAAAATCTGTATTTTAAAATACAGGTGGACCCTTGTATTCATGGGGGTTTGGTTCCCAGACTTACTGTGGATACTGGAAACCATGGATAACAGCTAATCCTATTAAAGGATAAAAACATATCATAGAGTTGTGTTGGAGGACCTGGAAGATGCCTAAAGAGGATACCTCTCTAGGCATTTTCCAGTGTAACTCTATGGTATGTGTGCCCTATTTTGTGTCCCATAAATAACTGAAACCATGGATATTGGTTCCACGGAAATGGGGGTCCGACTGTACTACAGATTTTCACCCGATCTGCCTTTACTCCAAGAGAGAGAGAGAGACGGGGCCCAAAGTGAGGGAAAGGAAGTGGTAGGTGAGCAAAGTGGAAGTGAGTGGGAGGAAGATACCAAGAAGGGTAGGCAGGTGAGCTACATATCAGAAGAAGCCACAGGTGAAATGCAAGACTTGAGGCAATGGTGGTGGCTGCAAACAGAGACCTGGAGGTGATGAGCATACTGTGACCTCAGTTGCCTGGAGGAGAAGGAATGGCAGTCCCTCCATCTCCACAGTCTGGGCAAGTAGCCCTCTCAATTCTTGCATGAGCTAAATGTGAGATTTGCATGGAGAATGTGAAGTTTTAATGCTGTTCTCATCTGGCTGAGGCAGAGCAACACTTGATCTGTGGCATGGGGGAGAAAACTGTGGAAGGCTGGGGGGCACACTAACCCCCCCCCAGGAGATCATGGAGGGCCATATCTCCCCACTGCACCCTCTCTGCAAACAAAAACAACAAACAAACCCAAAAAAATTGTACCCCAACATACCTCCAAACACCCTCTAAGGGACATGTGGGCATTATCACCATATTTGGGGGCCTGCTTAACAATAGGATGTGAGCAAAAGTCACTTCCTGATTCAAAAAAAACATCTCCTAGAGCTAAACTGCCCAAGCCCCTCCCCCCCCCAAAACATGATGGAAATGTCCAATATTCCTCCTAGTGGGGAATTTGGAGCATGCCACAAAAATGACCCTGGAGTGCCACATGCAGCTTGCAGGCCTCATTCTGCCCACCCCTGAAAGGGGGCAGTCCTACTTTTTGAACTTAGTGGGACTTATTTCTGAGTCAACATACATAGGACTACATTGCAAACATCATATCTGAGGTGTTAACCTTTGGTATCTTTTGCAGCATAGGAATGTAATAAAGCAACACCACTAGCACTCTTCTTGGATAGAGGGATGCGTATCTGAACAGCGTAAACCCACCACTGAATTACCTTCATAATCAACTTTCAGTTTAATTCATTTGTGATTAATATATTTATGCTCCTCCAGGCTGTGTACTAATGACTATGTTTGGGGAGCAGGAGAACATGCAGTACTGGGGCATTCTGCTCCATGTTATTAACACAGACAGGCAGCCTGGCCTGACAAGCAGGTCAAGCCAAGTTGTTTTTGCTGCAGCAAAGTGCTTCTCCAGGAAACGGTGTCATGGAGAAGGAACAGTAATTGCTTGCTAGACATGCAGGAAAACGGATAGCTTTTGGCCATGGCAGGCTTTTTCCAGAATGCTAACTTACTGAAGGTCCCTGCGACCAACTCTCAGCTGGAAAGAAAAGGCACCAGTGGAAATAAATCTCTGCACCTTTCCAGTGGTTAAAGAGATGAGTGAAACTGACAATTTTGTCCTATGGGATCATTTTCCTGCTTCTTTCAAGGACACTGCTCATTAGGGTTGCCAGTTTAGGATTGTCCCAAACCCTGAGGTCTCTGCCTGCAACCTGAGACCTAGAGATGGGCTCCAGTGATGTCATTAACTGTTATTAAGTACCAACTAGAGTTGCTCACAGCTTTTCATTCAAACACACACACACATGAAAAACATATTTTCCTGTTTGGAAATTAAAACAGAAATCTTAGCTAAATGGGTTGTTCCCTGAGCAAAGTGAAATGCGCTCACACTCACAAGCGATCACACAAGGCTAATGAAGAATTAGGAGGAAGTATTTGGATAGAGAAATAGATTTGGGGAGTGGACTATAATTGCCAGTCCAAAGAGCAGAGATTCATATAGCGAAGAAAGATTCAGACTTGAAGCTTAGGATCACATAGCAGACCATCAGTGATGACACACGAGGAGCTGTGCGCACATGGCTATAATTTGAGGGTAATATTTATACCCAATATTGTACCCTTAAGGGGTGTTTTGAGTATAAAACAATGCTTGGGTGAGTTTCCACAGTTAGACAAAGAAACTCCGGCTTCGTTGTTGCCACTAATGGTCAGAATATTAAGGCTAATGGGTTTATGGCCTCCTCTATTTTGTGGATGGGGAAGGTGTGATGGAAATACATTTACTGGGATGAGTGGGGATAATAGGTGTTCCGGTCACTGTTTGTTTGTGGGTGTGACTTAATGCCAGGTGCATCCAGGAGAGATTAGCACATTCCTCCCTAACAACTGTCTAAGCGGGGCTTTGCTTAATCACGCCCCGGGCATGTTTGATTCTGGGGAATTTCCAATGACCCACAAAAAGGAGAAACTCAAAACTACATGTATGTTGTAAATAAAATGCTATATTTTAAAAAGGGTTGTTGTAAATAAAATGCTATATTTTAAAAAGGGTTGATGTAATATCCTTACTCTTGAGGAGAAAGGCTTTTTGGATATTTCGTTTGAATACTTGTAAACCAATAGGTTTGAATGATGAATTGGATTTGTCAATGTATCTGTAAATTTAAATTCTTTTATGTACCTTTAAATTTCCCATTTGTCTGCCAAGGGTTCCTCTTTTCAGAACTCAATGTGATTATTCCCAGCTGATGTGACTTTGCATAGCCTATGTTAAATATGTAGCCAGAGTGTATATCTCTTAGGGTACTAAGAAAGAAAAAGAAAAGCTTCATGCTTGTTTTAATTTATGCCAAGTTTGATGTTATTAAGGTAAGAAATGTCCTTTATATAATTATAATTTTCTCACACACACACATATATATATATATGAACATTGTTCTAAATTTAATTATCCACTTGAGTTCTTGCTATTTGGAGTTTTTGAAAAAACCAAACAGAATCCTAGAAAATAGGTTTATGTAAAACTCTTACTTTTGAGGAGAGAGGCTTGTTGGATATTCCTTTTGAATACTTGTAAACCAATAGGTTTGAATAATGAATTGGATTTGTTAATGCATTCTTGAATTTAAATTCTTTTGTGTATCTGTAAATTTTTCAATGGTGTGCCAAGGGCTCCACTTTTGAGAACTCAATGGGATTATCATTTTGCCCTTCCCAGTCTGCCCAGGCAAAAGCAAACTGCTGTAGTCTTTCCTAGCTTGTGTGTTCTCCTTCATTAATAACTTTTGTCATTTTGACCAGACTCTGATGATACTTGGCGACACATGTTCCAGTTTTCCTCTGTGAAATCTTGAAATCTTCCTCTCTGAAATTTGGGGGATAGAGTTTAGCATCTTGGATAACTCTTTTAAAGTTCAGAATTGTGTTACCATAGACAGTTGGGGGTCTTAAAGGCTCTCAAAATATTGACATTAATTTGGGGAATTAATGTACTCAGCTTGGCTTTGCGAGAGGGGGCAACAGATAGCAGACTCTTTTGACCTATGTTTACAAGTACTAAGGAGGAGACATTAAGATAGAGTGTACAATAAATGATCTTTATTTGAGAAAAACAATAACAACATGCATGCACACATTCATGTTTCAAGCATTCACACAAGACTAGTGAATAAAATAGGAAATATTGGGATAGAGAGACAGAGAAGGGAGTTAGTTGTGGGTGATACGACACTTGTCCTATAGAGATGAGGTCGCGGAAGAAACCAGTAGAGTGGGGATCCTGATCAAGAACGGCTGCACAGATGGGCATAGTGTTCACAAGAAGGGGATTCATGAGTGTTTGAGTGGAATTTTGGAAGGGTTTTTATAATTAATATCTGCCTCCAGGGTATGGAAACTATAATAGGAGACAATGATTCTCAGAGTTGCTCAAGATGAGACAAAAGCACTCTGGACATGTTAATGGCAACTTAATGTGCAGATACTTTGTGACTGAAAGAGAGGAAACAACTTCCTTTGTTTGGGAAGGGTGAAGGAATGAGGGTTGTTTACAGGTTTGAGCCTCCCAGCCTGTGCTGATGGGATTAGCCATGTGTTCAGACCTTCAGTTGCCTTGCAAATTAACATTTCTTTGGAATTTGGGCTGCCCCCTCCTTAAGTGCATATCTGACTGAGTCTATACACTAGTCCTTGCAATTTGTTGGGATTTTCCAGTTTTAATGGCTGCACTGTGTAGAAGGCCACATTTGACCTATTAAATATTGCCAGTTTATTAATATAGACATAGGGATGTCAGGGTAGGTAACAATAAAACCTAGAGATGCATCACCACCACAGTGACATGGAAGTGACACTGGGCAAAACCTCTGCATGATGCTCTACCTTCTTTGGAGGAAGGGTGGTATATAACGAAACTGATGCAATAAATATTTCCAGCCTACTAGTATTGCCTCCTGGTTCCTATTCACGTCTCCTTTTTAAGCTCTGAGTCAGCATCAGCTCCAGGCTATCACTCTTTGTCTAAGCAATCTTTGGAATACTTTTTGAATAATATAGTAACTCTTTCTGAAATTTCTGTAGTTACCTTCAAGTGTCTATTGAAGCTGGGTCATGTCCCTTCCCGCAGACATCTCTCCTTGACATTAAAAGCTATCTCCTGCAGGTGCTCATTATTTTTATCTCTCAGTTATTATTTCTGTATACCGCTGGTCCACAAATCATTTTTTCAAGGGAGACACTAAGCTGTCAAAAATGCATCATATTCCAAGTTGCCCATTGCAGCTCTGGGCCCCTTCTTGGCCTTTGCAAAGACAAAACACGAGAAAGCCAGAAACCATCCATCAGGCACTGCTAAACATCACAAGAGGCTGAAGATGATTGCGTTGCAAATCCAATGTGTTCGTCTCCAAAAGGGCCTTATTTGGGTGTGGAGGGGAAGGAAAATGAACACTATAGGTGACTTGAAGGCACATACACACAAACATTATATCATCTCTCAATTTTCTCTTCTCCCAGGTAAATATACCCAACCTCCTAAGCCATTCCTCACAGGGCTTAGTTTCCAGACCTTTAAGCATTTTGGTCACTCTCCTTTTGCCAAGGTCCAGCTTGTCAACATGGCCCCCACAAGGGGGGCTGACAGGACTCTAGCCTGGGGACCTGTGATTAGGAGGGGTCCCCGGCCTGATATTATTGTAAGTTTTTATTACGTAATTCCATTTAGTTTTTTTTTAATGAGTATAAATATTTGGTGTCATTTAAACTGACTTATTTTAATTTTTATCCTAAATCCTGTAGAGCATCTCGCTGCCTTTAACCTTAGCAGTAGGTAGGGGGCCCACCAAAGATAGATAAGTAGGGGGCCCGCCTGGGGCCCCACTCCAGGATGTAGCAGCCATGCTTGTCAATATCCTTCTTGAACTGTGGTACACTGTAATAATACTGTTTTTTCTTTGCACTCCCTTTCCTTCCTTCTCTGCCCTTCTCTAAATATTAGACCCTAAAAAAAATTCTACTTAAATCTTATCTCTTGGGCTCTTCTATAAATGACAAAAAGTATCCCTATCTTTCTGTGCTAGTTTTCTGAAAACTCCCAAATGGATCATGACTTCGTATGAAGATTTTTGGCTAGACAATGTTCAGATACTTGTTCATTTTATTTTCTTTGGATTTATCTTTCTCTCTCCAGGGGTCTCTAATTACCTCCCGGAATCTTCCTGTGCATGGCTCTTTGATGTCCTCATTATAGAAGTTCATTTTATACAGAACAAAGCAGAGCTGAAACTTTCCCCACTGTTCACAAGGAGCTTGTTGTGACATGTAGCAAAATTGTTAAAATGCTGATAAAAAATATAGGGAGAAAGCCATAGCTCAGTGGTACAGCTATGCTATGTATGCAGAAATTTATCAGTCCATTCCTGGCCTCTCTATATAAGTATACCCTCCAGCTATCCCAGTTTGACAGGGACAGTCCCTATTAATCCTGTCATCCCACTTTTCCAACTGCTTTTAAAATGTCCCACTTTCTCTCTCTTTTCACTTTCCCCTTTTGTCTTCTGCTTACTTTAATTGCTGCAAATGTGTTCAACATGTAAAAGTAATTTTCACTTAAGGCTTATCTATACGAGGCAATAAGATGTGGATTGATGTGCACTAATGCCAATTCACATTTATTTGTCTTAATGTTTTTTTTTTGGCAAAATCACAGGCATGCCTGCAAATCAAGATGGTGGCTGTGAGTGAATTACTTGCATTTTAATTTTTTTTATTTTCACCAGTTGCCAACGTCGAATCGTATTTTTTAAAAAAAGCATATCTAAGGTGTGAAAGTGTGATATCAATTCCACCTAAATAAAGAAAAGAAAAAAGCCTGTTTCGTTGCCTCAGCACATGATCGCTAACGCAAAAATCCAACATGGTAGTTTTGGGCACTTGCCTTTTTGGCAAGCTCCGCCCCCTGCCCACATCCAGCCAATCAGCTTCCTCTCTCATAGGGAATCCAAATTGATGCAAATCGGTTGTCCCAACGAGTGACAATGCAATTCTCTCGGGAGCTTTTTTAAAACTTTGAGAAAAGCCATGTAGGTGGAGTTGGTGGATTTGGCCGCCTCCTTCCCAATACTGTGTATTGATGCGGGGTGCGAAGACAGGTTGTATTCGCCTCAAAATCTATGAGGAATATTTTCACCGTTCAGACAACCCCTTAGTTGACTCAAAAGGGAGCAGAGAAAAGGAGGGAGAGGAATCTTGCCCTTCTCAGTAGGGTTTAGGCAAAAGCAAACTGCTTCAGCCTCTCTCAGCTTGTGTGTTCTTCCCTATTAATAACTATTGGCATCTTTCCTGGCTACACTTGGATGTGGCTTGGCCGTACATGTACCAGTTTTCATCTGTCCAATGTTGGAAGGTATGCATAGGGTGGAGAAAAAATTGCTGTCTACAACCCCAGAGAATTTGAGTCAGTGGGCATAGATAGTACCAAACTAGAGAGACATGGTGTCTATGCAATCCACAGAATCGGCTGCAGAGGAGTCAGATATAGAAAGCAATAGCAATAGCATTTATATTTCTATACCGCTTATCAGTGCAAAGCACTCCCTAAGCGGTTTACAATGTGATAGCTAATTGCCGCCAAAAAGCTGGGTACTCATTTTGCCGACCTACGGAAGGATGGAAGTCTGAGTCAGCCTTGGAGCCCTGTAGAATAGAACTCACAACGTTGTAGCTGCAGTACCAGCATTTAATCACTGCACCACCAGGGCTCCAGGAGATGGTTCCCACCTGCCCCAGAATCTGAGCAGCTAGTGGTTAATGCAGCTGATAAGGAACTTCACCTCAGCTGGAGTTAAGGGACACTGAGGACATATGTCATCATTTGTGGAATCCCTTCTTGAAAAGGAATAACAGCAGGGGAGCCAAGGCATCTTACATAAGAAACTCTGAGCAATCAAGCACATGGTATCTCAAGGTCAAGGTGGCTGCTGGGAGTTTTTGTTGTTCCCAACTGTTAGTTCTCCCTAGATTTTGTGTACAGTAGGACCCCTGTATTCACTGATTCATTATCAACTGATTCAGTTATCCAGTTTCAGTTTCAGCACAGCTACCACAGAGTCTTCCTAGAAAGTGTGTCCTCTCTAGTCATTTTTTAGTTCCTTCAAGCCAACGCTATGGTATTTTAAACCGGAAGTCCCATTTATTTTCAATTCGCTATTATCCACGGATTTCATTATCCACGGTGGGGCCTGGAACCAATCCCCAGCAAATACAGGGATCCTAGTGTACTTCCTGCTCATGAATTTATTTGGTTTCTTGACCTCTGGACCTCTGACTTATGGTATATATCTTCCCCATGTGGCATCAATTACCCTGACTGCTGGATTCTGGAGTGGCTGAGACTTTGTTCCGACATCTCCCTTCTGTCTTGGTAACTCTCCTGTTACCAGGACTGATCTCCTGTTATTGTTGTGTGCCTTCATGTTGTTTCCAACTTATGGTAAGCCTAAACCAGGTGCTGCAGGGTATATTTCAGAGGAAGGAACTGGTGAATCCACCTCTTAGTATTCCTTGCCTAAGAAAACCCAATGAAATTCATGGGGTCACCATAAGTTGACAAGTGACTTGAAGGCACATACATACATTTGTTTTTTGGGTGGAAACAGCTTTCTCTCAGGTAAAAGAGTGACTTGAAACGCTCCCCAAGGAGGCAAAAATTATCCAAACTTCTTTGTCTTAGTGGACCATTTAGACTCAGGAGAGGCCTTTTTCCAACAGGAAGTGGCTTCTATGTCACCTCCTGAGGGGGGTGAGGCTTCTCCTGGATCTAAAATAGCTGAGAGACAGTTAAAACATGGTCAAATTTTGCCCCATCATGTACCTGTTACCTGGCCTTGCAGATCCCTCCCTCCAAAATAATTCATAATTTGACTTCACGTGGTTTCAAGTAGACCAGGGCAATCCAAACACAGGGGCTAGTGGAAATCTCTAGGACATGCGAAGGTGTCATTGGAAATTCTACACTAAACAAAAGGAGGGTTCCTGACCGTAATGCACCAAAAAAGGAGAAACTCAGAACTAGATGTATGTTGTAAATAAAATGCTATATTCAATCAAAATAAGTTTTTTTTATTATTACATATCAAACAAATGCATAATCATGATTATTATAGTCCCATCTGAATAAGTAAGTATATCCACAATGTATGGTATTTCCAATTTGATGAATATCAGACTGATTGCTCAATGAAATGTCCAAGGTGCCAGATGAGGTAATATAATAATCCAGGTAATATAATAAACCAATTATGATGATCCTTTTCTTATTCTTCCGATGTGAATACAGAGTAAATTAAATCCAGTTACCGTAAGGATTGGACCAGTAAATTTTAGATCTGTTTCAACAGACTTCTTCTTCAGTGGTTATTCTGGATAACTAACAGGTTGACATACTGTTAGACATACATGAGAAAATTATAATTATGCAAAAGATAATGTTCAAAGCTGACATATCTTGCCTTAATTACATCAAATAGCATCTTGAGAGATACACATTCTAGCTATATGTTTAGCATAGGCTATGCCAGGTCATATCAGGCAAAAGCAAACTGCCCAGGCAAAAGCAAACTGCTGCAGCCTTTCTTAGATTGTGTGTGCAATTGTGCAAACTATGTTGGCCCTTTGAAATCAGTTTGAAGCAATTGAAATAAGCTGAAGACAAAGGGGGCAAGCAGAGGTAGGAGACAGAAACTGAAACATTTTAGAAGCAACTGAAAAAAGTGGTATAACAGGATTAATGGGGACTGTCCAAGCCAAATCAGGACAATTGGAAGATAAGTAATTTAACTACCATGGATTGTTCCTATAAATTTTAAACTAACACTCAGAGCAGATGCCTTGTCCCATTCATGCAGGAGACCCCAGTTGCGGCTGGATTGACCATATTTTAATTTAATTTAATATAAATTAATTTCTATACCACCTTTCTACCCTGCTCTATTTGATTTACAAGCTACCAAAATAATAGGATGTTTGCAGGGAATTTTGTTTATGGCTTGTGTGTGTGTTGTATTTTTAACTTTATTGCTATGTTTTAAAATCATTTAAACACTTTTTTTAAAAAAATGATGGTATTTAATAGGATAACATATTTAATTGTGTTTTAACTTTTTTATTATCAGACTTTTTTAGCTTTATCATGTTTCAGTCTTGTAAGCCACCTTCGGTCCTATGCGGGGAGAAAAGTGGTATTATAAATAAAAATCAATCAATCAATCAATCAATATACTCAACAACCCTGTGAAATAGAGTAGTCAGCGAGTTAGTGATTTGCTTAAGATTGTCCACTGAGTCTCATAAATAAACAGGGATTGGAACCCAAGCCTTCTCCACCCTTGTCTGACTACCTATCATGCAGACTCAAACAGTAATTATTAAAAGGCACACAGTGAAAACCATATATAAAATACAGGTTCCTATAAGCACCAAAAAGTTGTTAGCATGCCCTACTACCCTCTCCTTGCAATCCAGTTGTCCCTCCACATTCACGGGGGTTAGGGGTGCAAGAACCCCACAAATGTGAAAAAACCATGTATAAAATACACCTCCCGGCCCTATTGCAACCCCCCTCACCCTTCCAAAGTGGTGACGGGGCTTTTGAAGCCTCGTAGCCACTTCTCAGCCGCTACCCCTACACTCCCAAAGCTGCTCTCCACTCCAAACGGAGCCAAGCCCAGAGAGAGCGGTGAGCGGGTCTAAATCGCCCATCTCCTTCCTCTCTCTGGGCTTGGCTCTCCATTTCAAATGGAGGCAAGCCCCAGGAGAGTGGGGAGGGGGGGCGCTTTAGACCTGATATCCCTGCTCTCCCTGGGCTTGGCTCTGTTTGGAGTGGGGAGCCAAGCCCTGAGAGAGCAGGGAGATCGGGTCTAAAGCACCCACCTCCTTGCTTTCTCAGGGCTTGGCTCTCAATTTCAAACGGAGGCAGCCCCAGGAGAGTGGGGAGGGGGCACCTTGGCTCTCCATTTCAAATGGAGCCAAGCCCCTTAGGTGGATGGAGTTCCCTCCCGGGGAGGGGGAGGAGAAGGAGGAGAAAACATGAATACTCAAAACCGCGAAAGTCAAAGCTGCGAATGTGGAGGGACAGCTATATCTCATAATTGGAAATGTTGGACACTTTTTAGTGTCAGGTTGGCTGGGGTGAACCAAAAAGGTCAATTGGAGGTCATAGTGACATGGGATGTATTTTAGAAAGATTTTGGCAGACAAGCCCATATTGGGATTGTGTGGAAGCCCATTAATAAACACAGTCATTAAGGAGGTATGTGCTAATCCTTCCTTTCAGCCTTGGTCACCTCAGCAATGATTCATTCAATCAAACAATTAAGTGACCATTTCTAAATCTACTTCTAAGGAAATCTCACTTCATACCCCCCTCCTGTGCAGCATTGTGAGGTTGTCTCTTTTTGGAAGAGATTATAATGTTTAGCAAAGTGGAGGGATGTAGGAAAAAAGGGAGACTACATTATGGGTAGATTGATTCGATCAAGGAATCCACTGCCCTGAGTGTGCACAACCTGAGCAAAGCAGCTGATTCCTGGGCTCTTGGAGGTCTCTCGTTCATAGGGTTGCTGTAAATTGAAGTTGGCTTGATAGCAAATAATAAGCCTTACCTATGGTTTCTTTAACATAAACCAAACCGTGAGTAATGAGGTTTGCTTGCTCCAACAAGCCATAGAAAAGATTAAGCACAGCTTAGAGCACAGATGATTCTGTGGTTAGTCAAAATGTGATTCCAAACCTTCCAGTCTTTTTGCCATTTGACTGGAAAGGGGAGGGATCCATAAGTCTGACAAGACTGGCCCTCCCATTGGACAGAGTGAGGTGGTTGTCTCAGCCGGAAGATTTGGGGTATAATGAAAGGGTAGCAAATTGAGTGCCAGCATGATGTAGTGATTTGAGTGTTGGACTACAATTTGGGAGACCAGATTTCAAATCCCTGCTTGGCCGTGGAAACCCACTGGCTGATCTTGAGCAAGTCACATGCTCTCAGTCGCAGAGGAAGGCAATGGTAAACCTCCTCTGAACAATTCTTGCCAAGAAAACCTGGTGATAGGTTTGCCTTAGGGTCGCCATATGTTGGAAATGACTTGAAGGCCACAACAACAACAAAGCAAATTGTTAGGGATTTATTATTTGTGGATTTGTTATTATCGTATTTGTATGGCCAGGGATAGGTAGATATTTGGGGTTTTTTTTCTGTGAGTGGGTGGTAGAGGATGTAATTTACTACTCTGCCTCGGGCAGCAAAATGTTTTCTACTAACCTGGGAACCTGAGATCAGCAAGGCCCATTCTCATCACTGTGGTTAAGTGCAGAGGTGGGCAATAGCATTAGCAGTTCTTAGGGCTACTTCTGCTTCTCCAGTCTGCAAAGAGAGGGAGAGGAATCTCACTATGAGAGCAGTGTCTTGAAAAGTGTGTGTATGTGTGCATACACATACGTATTGCTGTGTTGCTAAGCCTTGCAAAAGACAGCTCTGGAATGGTTGTTGAAGAGTCTGCAGGGGTCTGCCTGGCCCACTCCTCCTCTCCTTCTTCCCACTTTCAGACATCACTAGGGACCATCCCTAGACCTTAGGGTTTGAGTCCTTAAAGGGCCTCAGGTGCTCCTGACCTGGTTGACGTTGCAATTTGGTGGCTAACTGCCAAATGCTCTGTAATCAATGGGGAAAATGTCAGCGGGATAGTAAGTTTTGTTCCATTTAATTCATAACCCTCAGTTATTGTTATTGTTATTATTCTGCCTTTTTCTCGTTCTGGGAGGCAAGATGACTTACAACAGGTAAAGAAACATAGCTAAAAAAACTCCAAAACACCAAATACAAAAGTTAAAAAATATCATTAATCTATCCATTAAATTAAAACCAGTTAAAAACATAGCTATTGAAAATAGTATCAATATCAACATATTAAAGTGCATCAGTTAAAATACATTTAATTAATAATTGTATTAATGTGTCTCTGGCTTTTCTTCGCAAACGAAGATTCAGGAAGGACTCATCCTGCGCTTTCTGCAAGCGCGCTGATGACTAAAAAGGCCAATCTGAGATAAACAAGTCCGGTTGCAAAAAGCACAGCAGAAGGGTGATGTTTTTGGGTTGTGATTCTTTCTGCGTGGTCGTTTCTCTTCAAGACTTGTTCGGCGTGAGTTCTCAAATAAGGCTGCAACATTGTGGATAGTGTGTCTCCATGCCTCCCGATGTGAGGCCAGGGCGGACCACTGTTGGTGATCAATTTGGCCGAGCCTGAGATGTTGTTTCAGGTTATGTAAATTAATGCTTTCTATTTATTTGTTAATGATGGCTGGAGAGGGATTTTAATGAGTTTAATATTTATTGAAAAATTGTTTTAAGGAATTTCATCTCCTGTTGTGCATGTATGTAAGAGATGTTTAGGCATTTTTAAATTAAACAAAACTTTTAACACCTCCCCCCCCCCATTCCAAGTGTGGCTTTTGGACCTGAAAAGTGGCCCCTGGACCTGTGTGTGCCCACAGCCAAAGATGCTTACCTAATTAAATGGTAAAGCATCATGTACTCCAAAAGTGTAAGATAAATAAGTGAACTGACAATGACAATAATTGGTAGGCGTAAAAGCAGGTCTTTGGGGATGCAAGAATACAATGAGCTATCAGCTTTAATCCAGAAAGTGCACACACACACAAACACTAGTGTCCTATATGACAAAAGCTGGGAAGACAACCAGAATAGGGTATTTTTTTTTAACAAGCAGGCTTGATTCTCTACATTTCTGAACACAGATAAAAATGCAGCCCATTGCCCAAAGTATTTACAAAATGCAAAGTACATTATGATGTTAAGGGGTAAAAAATTCTGAGAAGTATATGATGTGGAAAGTACACGTGCTTCACTAATTGCAACACCATCTCCAGACACTCAAGAGTTTTTTTAAACACTGCATATGTATCCCCAAGAATGTTACCTCCCTCAGTTTCTGGATTTAACAACCCAGCTTTTCCTGTGGAAGACTATATAGGAGATTATCACACTACAGTAGGACCTCTGTATCCACAGGGGATTGGTTCCGGGCCCCTCCATGGATAGTGAAAACCGCGGATAATAGCAAATGCCATCCAGCAGCCTGCCGCCTCAGGAGCCCTCCCAGGGGAAGGGAAGAGACAGGGCAGGCAAGCTCCCTCCCACTTTCTTCCCTCTTCGCCCCTCTGATTGCTGCAGTGGCGACAGAAACCCTCCTGAGGGAAGGGACGAGGCAGGAGATGTTTCCGGGTTGTGATTCTTTCTGCATTGTCATTTCTCTTCAAGACTTGTTCAGCGTGAGTTCTCAAATAAGGCTGCAGCACTGTGGATAGTGTGTCTCCATGGCTCCCAATGTGAGGCCAGGGCGGACGTTTGTTGGTGATCAATTTGGCCGAGCCTAAGATGTTGTTTCAGGAAGTCCTTGTATCGCTTTTTTGGAGCACCCCTCTTACGCTATATACGTTACCGTACTGATGGTAGCTTGTTTAACTTAAGCCGTCTGAGGGCTCGCACTAAGACTCTAAACTATCTAGTCTGTGAGCTGCTCTTCGCTGATGATGCTGCCCTTGTTGCCCACACAGAAGCAGCTCTGCAGCTCCTAACATCCTGCTTCGCAACAGCTGCAGAGCTGTTTGGGCTGGAAGTCAGCCTTAAGAAAACAGAGGTTCTTTACCAGCCTGCACCACAGGATGAACACCATCATCCCCACATTGCCATTGGCAAATCTGTGGTTAAGTCTGTTCAGCAGTTCACCTACCTGGGAAGCATTATCTCCTCAGATGCCAAGATTGAGAAAGAGATCGATCACAGATTAGCAAAGGCGCATAGCGCATTTGGAAGACTTTACAAAAGAGTCTGGAGTAACAAACACCTGAGGCGAAGCACAAAAATCAGTGTGTATAGAGCCATTGTACTGTCTATTCTCCTTTACAGGTCTGAAACATGGGTCACCTATTGCCACCACTTACAACTCCTCGAACGCTTTCATCAGTGCTGTCTACGCACAATCCTAAATATACACTGGACTGACTATGTGACGAATGTTACTGTCCTTGAGCAAGCAGGGATCACCAGCATTGAGGCCATGATATTGAGAACACAGCTGCGCTGGGCAGGGCACGTTTCTAGGATGGAGGACCATCGCCTCCCCAATATAGTACTCTACGGTGAACTTGCCACGGGTCAGCATAAGAGGGGTGCTCCAAAAAAGAGATACAAGGACTCCCTGAAACAACATCTCAGGCTTGGCCTAATTGATCACCCACAATGGTCCGCCCTAGCCTCACATCGGGAGGCATGGAGATGCACTATCCACAATGCTGCAGCCTTATTTGAGAACTCACGCCGAACAAGTCTTGAACAGAAATGACAATGAAGAAACATTCACAACCTGGAAACATCACCCAAGGAGACCTTCTGCGATGCTTTCTGCAACTGGACTTGTTTATCTCCGATTGGCCTTTTTAGTCATCAGTGCGCTTGCAGAAAGCGCAGGATGAGTCCTTCCTGAATCTTTGTTTGCGAAGAAAAGCCAGAGAGGAGAGAGAGAGAGAGAGGATAGTACAGCTGCATGGGACCATGTTCCACAGGTGACTACCACACTGGGTGCTCCATGAGTACATCACCAATCTGCTACATTGTTGCCCTGGACCTGCTATAAGTGGCTTCCTGGGTTGATGGTCCAAGGCCAGGTGATCGGCTTTACAGGCTGTGGAATAGCACAGAACAATTAACAGACATTTGTTATTTGCTATTAAACTGGCTTCAACTTATGGTGACTTTTAATAAGAAATCCCCAAGATCTCTGCTCATGAACTACCCTGCTCAGGTTTTGCAAACTCGGGGCTGTGGCTTCCTTGATTGAGTCAATCCATTTGCAGTGCAACCTTCCTCTTATCCTACAGACTTCCACTGTGCAAGCACTGTGCAGGAGACAAGCACTGTGCAGCTTCAGACTTTTCTTTCACATCTGAGCATATTAGCAGCTGAATGTCCCTTTGGCTTGAGTCCAGTTAGTCCATTAGTCACAGCACTACATTTGTCCTCTGCTCTTCCCCAGTAGCTGGTTGAGTGCATTCTGACCTGGGAGTCACATCTTGTTTCATTTTTGATTGTCTGATCATAGGATTTCCATCGTAAAGACATTTGGAAGTGGTTCTTGTGCAAAAACAAGGTGCATGGGCAGCACACAACTAGTTTTAGGGGATAATTGCACATCTTAGAGGATGATTCCAGTATAAAAGCAATGCAGGCATTCCCCATGCTTAGCTTTTAAAAAATTCATATGCTGCAACAGTCTCTGGCTTTTCTTTACAAACAAAGATTCAGGAAGGACTTATCCTGTGATTTCTGCAAGTGCACTGATGACTGAAAAGGCTAATCTGAGATAAACTAGTCTGGTTGCAGAAAGCACAGCAGAGGGTCTCCTTGGGTGATGTTTCCGGGTTGTGATTCTTTCTGCGTTGTCGTTTCTCTTCTCTTGTTCAGCGTGAGTTCTCAAATAAGGCTGCAGCATTGTGGATAGTGCGTCTCCATGCCTCCCGATGTGAAGCCAGGGCGGACCATTGTTGGTGATCAATCTGGCCGAGCCTGAGATGTTGTTTCAGGGAATCCTTGTATTGCTTTTTTGCAGCACCCCTCTTATGCTGACCCTTGGTAAGTTCACCGTAGAGTACTATTTTTGGGAGGCGATGGTCCTCCATCTTAGAAACGTGCCCTGCCCAGCGCAGCTGTGTTCTCAATATCATGGCCTCAAGTACACAGACAAATATGACAGGCAGGCCCTTTTACTCCATTAGGAGCCAATTTAAGAACTTCAGTCTCTCCTCCTGTTGATGTCCTAGTCCCAGTCAGCTGAGAGCTTGTGTCTACATGTGACTGTCTCCTGCTGACATGTTCATTCCTCATCTCCTGCCATGGCCACTTTGGACAGTTTGAGGACCTTTTGAACCTTTGTATTTGTCTGCCTGGGTGAAGGGCCTCTATTGATGGTAGAGAGACCAGAGACTCTGTCTTGTCCTGTACTCTCCTACACTTGGCTTTTTCTGTAGGTCAACATTACAAGAACACTGCTGGCATGAGCCTTTCAGGGAATTGGATCATTCAGAGCTTTTGACAGCATTCTCCAGGTTTGCAGGCAAGTTTTGCACTGACAACATGAATTACATTTCACACTACACATATTATAATGTTAGTATGCCCTACTACCCCCTCCCCACGGTATCTCATAACTGGAAATATTGGGCACTTTTTGAGGTCAGGTTGGTTTAGGCAGACCAGAGGTCAAGCTAAGATTATGGAGAAAGCTCCCTGAAGTAATGGATTTATGTTAATGACTCAGTCATTATGTGCTAATCCTTTCTTCCAGCCTTGGGCCTTCCAGGCAATAATTCAATTAAGCAATTAAGTGACCATTCTTTAATCTATTACCCTACATAAATCTCTCCTATACCTCCTAGCTGACCAAACATTAAGAGGTTGCTGCAGAACCACCCATATTTTGTCTTGCTGGAACCAAAGCAAGTAGTTGAATTTCATTCCTTTTGTCTATCTGCTGAGAAAACCATCCAGGCTTTATCCTAGCCAGAGTTCCTCTTCAGGATATGAAAAAGGGTATAATTATCCCAGTCTAGATTCCAGCTAAGTGTGCCACAGTGGATTAACCTGACCACTTTCTTTCTCGGCATGCACCAGATTGGAACCTCCTGTGCCACCCTAAGATGCCCGAGTATCTTCGCTGCACAGATCTCTTCAAGACTGGTAACTATCACCCTATCTTCCTGGACCTCTCTCCCTCTAGCCAATCTTTCTGGCTTACTCTGCTATAGCTTTGTATGGTTCTTAAGAATGTGTGTTGAGTATACTAGTTCATTTTTGTGTTATTCCAATAAAACACTTTATTGGAGTGCTGGAGTGCTCTCTACAGGGAAACCAAATCCCGCCTATTCTTGTGAGAGAACAATCGCGTGGGGAATTTAAAAAGTAAAAGCAAATCAAAAAACAAACCTAAGTACCCGAACACACTTTAAACTAAACAACCAATCCGGGTAGGGTAAAACAAAGGGTGCCACTTACGTACCTTGATGTCCCGATCTGGACCGGAAGTGTTTGGAACAAACCTCCCCCTGCGGCTGGCATTGCGCCAGCATAATGAGAGGAACGGGGCACCTTTCAGACCACCCATGATTCTGTGACAGTAACAGAGCGGGTGGTCTCTTCACAATGTTTCCCCATGAATAAAATATCATGGGGGCAGCAAGGGAACAGGACAGAAAGGGTCAACGTCATCTGAAAGGGTACCCTTTCATGACCCTGTTCTGTGCCTGCCACGGAATAAATAGCCCATCTGAAAAAGTCCTTGATCACAGTGGTGGTATATCTTTTTCCTCCACCTCATTTAGTTGTATTCTAAATTGTTTTTAGCTTTGCCTTCTGTTCAGGGGTGTATCTACATGGGGGGATGAGGACATTGTACCCCAAATGAAATTTGGAGTCCTCAAACTTCTAGCACTGCAGTAATGTAAAGCTTCAGTTGAGCATTTAGAAATATAGCTTCGGCATCCAAAGAAAAGAGGGAGGCGAAGTTACCCAGAGAATGCAAACACAGCAAATATGAGAGTTTTAGCTGTGAATGATTTCCCATGTCTCATTCTCTGCAATGCTGGGAATTTGGGGGCTCAAGGAAAATTTTATTTAAGGGGCACCTCTGCTTCAATTTATTCTGTTTTAATATTTAATCTTGTTTTTGTATGGTTTATTCAAATTTACTGTAAACTGCCTTGTCACAGAAAAGTGGAATATAAATCAAATCAATGCATATAAAGAAATAAATGTGGTTCTTAATAAAATCATTCCATGATGCTAATAGTGGATCTAGTCCTGATGCAAACATTAGCTTCAAAGTATTGTTGTTTTCCTCAGGAGAGCAGCCAAGGAAGGAAAGGGTTGAACTCTCCTCCCCACACCTGCAGTGATCCAAATAATTATTAGCCCCTGTTGCTATTTTCATTTGAAAAAACAAACAAACATGGGCCAGAATCCTCTATCACATTATACAACTTCACACCCTTAGCTGTGAAGCAGAGGCAAAAGAAACCTTGTAAGTGAATTGCAAAGATGGGAAGATGTTTAAGGGGACATCAGCAAGAATGTCCCAACATACATTAACACTCCCTAGTTGGTGTCCTAATGTGCATTAGTCACTTTGCCATGTCCCTATGTAGTAACTTAACAGCAGCCCTTTACTGGATACGGACATTATGGAACTGCCCAAGTCTAATTCCTGCAGACATAAGTCCACTTACGAAGATGTAACTTCCATACAGAAGTCCAGCCACACATTTTAGAATAAAAAGTGCATTTAATGTAATGACTTGACTACCCCAGAGAGAAAGAGACTGTGGCAGAGTGTGGCAATGTGAAGACTGGATGTGAAAATCCCAGATTCAATTTCCTGCTGTGCTACTGGAAGCCCAATTCTCAGCCCAATCTATTTACAGGGTTGATGTGAAGCTAACATACAAGGACCCTATAGACCTGAATGAATACATGGGTTGACCTAAGTGGTGTTTGCTCTCAGCATGGTATCATTGTGATTTACAAAAAGATATGGTGGCTGAAATCCTGTTAGTGTCATAGACTCACAGAGTTGGAAGGGTCTCCATGGGCCATTGAGTCCAACTTCCCCCCTCAATGCAGGCTCTCCAGCTAGAGCATCCCCAGCAGATCACTGTTCAGCCTCTTTTTGAAGATATCCAGAGAAGATCCTGCCACTTCTCTAGACAATTGGTTCCATTACCAAACTGCTCTTACTGTCATGAAGCTCCATCTAATGTTTAGTCAAAATCTACCCTCCTGTAACTCAAAACCATTAGATGTGGTCCTACCCTCTGGGACAACAGAGAACAAACCTGCCCCTCCTCTGTGACAGCCCTTGAGATATTTAAAGACTGCAATCAAGTGACCCCTCAGTCTTCTCTTCACCAAGCTGAACATGCCCAGCAACTTCAACCTTTCCTCATGCACATGTATATTTTCTTACACATGCAACTGGAGCTTTTTGGCCATTGCACAGGAGCTGAATTAAGTTTTCAGTTGTGCAAGCACAGTTCTATGGTTGTACATACATGGCCAATGAATAATTACTTGTCAGCGCCCTCAACTGAGCATTGGATTCATTGGGGTTGCAGAGACAGCCTGAGCAGTAGCTTCATTACCATTTTACTGCCACTGCACATTCCCATTGCCCAATGGGACAATAAGCAAGCACACTGGCAAGTACATGATAGCTTGTATAAGACTTGGCATTCACATGAAGACTGGTGTAGCCCAACCACCACATAACTCTGTGGGCACAGATTTAGGCCATGTAACCATGATGTAGAATTTCAGCCCCCAAAATCCACGGTGACAACAGATCAGTCTGGGACCTTCCTGACCTTCTTTCCTTTTAGTATCCACTACTATAGGTTGGGTTTTTTGGGGGCTGGGGATTGGTGAACAATGTGCATTTTAAAGAAACGTATGATATACGGACATCTGCTATGCATTTAAAGTTTTCAAGTTTTCATATTTAATTTCCAGATTTTTTAGACCTCTTTAATATACAATATTCCTAATTTATGTTGAAATTAATTCCTCAGACAAACTACATAGAAAATCTCACATTGCAAACACGTCTTTGCATCAGGGCAAATCTTTTTTTCTTTTTTATACAAACAGTAGCTGATGATTGATGCTGGGATTGTTACTACATTTTAACTTTCTTTTTCAGGCTCATCTGTGTCGGCTTTGCTTGAGACTCGCATATTTCTTTAGGGTGTTCTCTGACTGCCTTTGCAGTTCTTCCATGTGAGAGTTTAAAACCAGTTCAAAGTCTTTAGCTCGTTTCTCTTCTTCTAGTAGGAACCTCTGTGTTGCAGTTGCAGGAAACAGAGTCTCTGGGGAAGACTGAACAACACACAAAGAATCGACACAATTAGGGCAGGTATAATTAGTCAACTTTTCTTATTAGTTACTGCACTACTACTTCTTTTTCTTCTTCTTCTTCTTCTTCTTCTTCTTATAACATATTTTAAACAATACAAATTAAAAACAATACACATGCATTAATAAAAGTATAAATATAACATTTAAAAAGTTAAACAATTTATTGTTAAAAAATTAAACATTAAAAATATTAAAATGCATTAAAAGACTGCATTCAAACCTTAAAAACAGAACAACATAGCATTAAAAGCCCAATCCTAGTCAGTTTGTAATAGCCTGATGGCACAAAAATGTTTTGACCTGCTGACAGAAGGAGAGCAAGGATAGGGTCATCTTGGCCTCTCTTAGGGAGGGAGTTGCAAAGTCTGGGAGCAGCCACCAAGAAGGCCCTCTCCCTTGTTGCCACCAAATGAGCCTGAGAGGGTGGTAAGACAGAGAAAAAGGCCTCTTCAGATGATCTTAGAGCTCTAATGGGCTCATAAAGGAAGATATCGTCCTCCAAATAACCTGGACCCAAGCCATATAGGGCTTTATAGTTCAAAAATAGCACTATGAATTGCGCCCAGAAATGGACCAGCAGTCAATAGAGCTATTGCAACAAGGGAGTTGTGTGCTCCCTGTAGCCAGTCCCAGTTAACAACTTGGCTGCAGCTCTTTGGGCCAACTGAAGTTTTTGCGCACTTTTCAAAGGCAGCCCCATGTAGAACACATTACAACAATCCAAATGGTATGTAAGCAACCAAGGCATGTACCTCTGTGGCCAGGAACAGGCACAGTTGGCGCACTAGCTTTAACCGTGCAAAAGCACTCCTGGGTGCCGTTTACACGATGAAAATGTAGTGGGAAGAATTTGTGTCGAACCCTGGTTGTTTACACGTACATTGGGTTGGGCGTGTGATTTTCAGAAGGGGGGGGCACCTTTTATCCCACAACCTGCGGGACTTCCAGGCCTGTGGTTGTGCCAGTTTTTAAAAAAGTCACAGGAGGATTCAGAAAATCGGAAATGTAAACAGCCCGGGACAAGCTATCTCAGTACTAGGTGATGACCGGAAATAGTGACCGGGGGCAGGCTCAGAGATCAGCGACCAGAAAAGGAGGGGTCAGTCACCCGTTCAACAGATTCAACCTCACCAGCTGAAAACCAAGGCATCCCTTCCAGCTGCACTAAGGTTTGTGTGTGTGTGCGTGTACGAAATCACCCTGTTCAATGGATTTCTACACTGCAAGCCCTACAGCTTTATCCTGTTCCTCAACTGCATGTTACAAAGAGATTGTGGGCGGAGGGTCGCCCATTCATCCCCTGCCTTGATCACCTCCCTGGGTCTGAATGGATAATCAAACATTCATCACCCCGCCCCCCCCCAAGGCACAGTAAAATGTGCCAGCATCTGAGTGGATGATCACACATTCATTCACCCCTCCCTACAAGGCACAGTATAAAATGCCAGCGTCTGGGTCTTTCAAAATGCCTTGTGTGTCACTGGCTTGAAACCTTCACTCCACAGCTGCCTCTGCTTAAAGGGTTAACATTTTAAAGAGACAGGGCAATCACAAGCCTCTGCCCCCCTGCACTCAGCTTGTACTGGCTTGGGCTGCATGGGCTCCAGTCCGCTCTGCTTTTGATCTCTCTCATACTCCCCAGCAACAACTGATCGCTCATCCCCCCCCCCCCCGTTTAGCTGGCTTTACATGGTGTTCTTTCATTTCTAAAGGAAAGCACAGGGTTTAGCCACTGATTGCTCCTGCCTTCCCTGGATTTCTTCCCCAACCCCCTCAACGCCTCATCCCAAAAGCAACACCCATTAACCCCCTCATTCCCAACCAGAAGCCGGAACAAACATTTGAGCCAGCCAATAGCATCGCTCGTGGCGCGGAACTCTAAAGGAAGTATGTCACCGAGGTTGTGAAAACATGAGTAATCGCATCCTTGATTGACAGCCAAAAAAAAATAATAATAATAAAAATCCCGGTATGCTAAACATGTGTAAACAGCAAAAGCACGGGATATAAGAGTGTGGGATAAATGAAAAAATACGGGACCTGATGCCATGTAAATATGAATCACGGGATCTTCCGGAATTTCCTTAAGAGGGACAAACATCGTTTAAACAGCGCGGGACGAATACGGAATCAGGAAGTCCCAGTATGCCCCGTGGCAAAAATTGCAGTGTAACTGGCACCCTGGTCACTGCTGAAACCTGGGCCTCCAGGCTCAGGGCTTAATCCAGAAGTACCCCCAAACTGCAAACCTGTGATTTCATGGGAAGTGTAACCCGATCTAACACAGGATGAATCCCTATTCTCAGATCTGTGTTTTGACTAACTGGGAGCACTTTTGTCTGGGTATCATCAGTATACTGGGGACACCTGAATCCAAAACTCCGGAAAACCTCTCCTAGCAGTTTCATGTAGATGTTAAATAGCATAGGGAACAAGACTGAATGCTGACAATATTCTGCTCTTTTACTTATGTCAGAATTCTGTTCTGCAGTGTTAGCCACCCAGCTGAATTATATCCCATTGCAGTGAGGCAAGGTCTGGCTTGGTTTATTAGTATTTACTGCTCTTGACTTTGAAGAAACAAGAGTACAGTAATAATGCTTGAGTGGATCCATAATGTTAGTATCCTTAATACAGAAAGTGCTGGTACATCAGGGTTTAAAATTACTGAAGCATGACATAATTTTTAAACTTAAATTTTGAGAAAGGGTTTGTGTGATTCTTATTTTGGAAAATAACATCTTGTACACTGCTTTGGGTCTAGGGCTGCCAGATCTCAGGGCCTGGCCCTGAGACTCCAGTTTTGGTGGACTCCGCTCTAGGCGAGGGGAAAGGCATGACTGCAAATCTCCAGCTCAACTAGCAGGGCAGCAGCTTGCTATAATTTGCAAGTCTTAGTTCCTTTGTTGCTGAAACTTGCAAAAACTCTGCAGGAGGGGGGAGCCTATATACTTACTTACTTAGCTTCCTCCTCCCCCCACCAGTATTGTGGTGCCAGGGCTCACCTTCCACTCTGCTCTGCAGCCACCTTCTGGCTAGAAGCAATCAGGCTACATTAAATGCTCCTTATCCCATCGCCCTATGTAGGTAAGTAGGGATAATTCCACTTATTTCGCTTTGGTTTGTGAACTAAGATTTCAGCTTTCTGTCTTAATTTCTGAACTGGGAAATATTTTCTCTGTGCATGTTTGAATGACAAGCTAAGACCAACTGTGGTTGGGAATTAATGCATAATGCTTATTGATATCACCAGGGGCTGTTTCAGGGTTTGGTCTGGAATCCTCAGGGCCTGAGATGATTCTGAATTGGCAACCCTATTTGGTTCCCATTTTGAGAGAAAAGCAGATTATAATTCAAATAAACTTTTGTATGTGTGTGTGTGTGTGTGAACTATATAGATCTGTAGCTCACATATATAAGTTTATCAGGATTGACCCAAAATGTTTTGCAGCCTGTGACAAAGGACAAAATGGTGGCACCCCCTCTTCATTCCATGTAAATCTTGAACTGGCCTGGCAGCTGAATTTTACTCCCACTCTGAAGATGACACAATGTCTTCTGATTCACCTGAGGACTAGTTTGGGGATGCAGGCAGGCACTAAAGCATATACAACTCATTTGTCCCACAGAGTAGAATGGTTGAGGGGCTTATGAGGCATGGCCAGAAGGCTACTGCCTAGCATCTGCTATCTTAGGTACCTCACTGCCTAATGGTAGTGCCTTGATGTTTATTCCCCCCCCCAATCATGTGATAATTCACATGGATAGATGGGCCATTAAAGTAGGGGCGGGCAACTTCAGCAGGTCTTGAAGGTCAGCTTTCTGTCCCTGAGGCCCTGGGGAGGGAGGGAACCACATGGATTACCACAAATGACAAAAAATGAAAAAAACAAAATGAAAGCGGAAGTGTCCAGAAGTTTAAAAGGGGGATATTTTTTCATATTAAACAATGCAGGGATCCATGTGACCTAGAAAGTTCAATTCTCCTGGGGGGTTCCCAGGAAGCATAGGATATATGTATAAACTAAATAGTTTTGTTTAGTGCTATATAGGTGTTCCAAAATAGGTTGCATATAGACTTAATGTTTCTTTACCAATTAAACATCTCACTTTTAGTTGATTAAATGGCTACAATTTAGTTTTGATAGTGTGAATATTTCTTAATACCGTCAAAACTTAAATGGAGCAAATGTCTTGAGAACACTGAAGGAGGGATGTAGGACCTAAGAACTTAGTGCTTGCATTGGTCTCTTCTTCCCGTCTAATCCTTTTTCTTTTGTGTTCTGAAGGTTCTATTATTACTGATCTTTGTCACCCATGGTGATCACTTTTTTTAGATGAAGGAAGGGATAAAAATGCTTTAAATAAGTGATAAGTGAAATAAACAAAAGTGACTGTAAGAGGAGGAGAAAAGCATATTTATTTTTCATGTTCCATCACTTTGATTATTTGGAATCTAAAAATAAAGCCCACTGCAGAAATACATTAGGGCTGACATGGCTTCAAACATGAACACATTCAAATGCTTATCAGTATTATGGAATAGAGATATTCTGAGAATAATTCCATTGTTTATGGTTCTTATAGCTATAAAAATCCATTGTTGTTGTTGTTGTACATAGATCTGTGCTGCTCAAGCTATTAGATGTGATGACTGGCATTTTTCCCCTAATGTGCCAAGGACCAGTACCATATCTGTGCCCATGGGCTATAGCTGTTTCTTTCTTTCCTCAAAACTTACCACAGGACTTGCAGATGATGACTCATCAACTGGTACCAGTCCACAAACCACCACTTTGAGTAGCACTGGTTTAGATTTTATCCCACCCTTTTCTGTAAGTGCTCAGGACAGCTAATAATCTATCTAAAGTACATTTAAAATAATACATTAGCTACCATAATAAATTAGAAATGTCTGCTAAAAAACCCCCACAAACAAATCAGCAATATAAGATAAATCAAATACTTTTTTATTCCCCAACAGCGTGTACAAAGAGACAGGTTTTTAATTGGCACCTGAAAGTGTGTGGAAAAGCCCACTTCACAAACAGCCACCAACTTGCTTAACTCTTAGCTTCAACTGACTGTTTGACTTAGGCATGTAAAAAGAATATTGCCTAGAACAGTGGTTCCCAAACTTTCGTCCTCCAGGTTTGGACTTCAACTCCCAGAAGCCCCAGCCAGCTTGTCCAATGGCCAGGAATTCCGGGAGCTGAAGTCTAAAACACCTAGAACACCAAAATTTGGGAACCACTGGCCTAGAATACCATCCAGATAATGATTTTTGAGCAGTCTTTTACAAAACCAGACCAAAGAAAGAAACCAAAACCCCTTACCATCTGACTTGCTTCTGCAACACTGATATGTTTCAGTAACATATCAGACTTCATTTCTTCAGAAAAGTAGGTGTCATAGTGTTCCAGATTTGCATCTGGTGGTGATGGAGATCTACCATCTGCTATGGGTTCACGTCCTCTGCTTGGTCTTTGAGGAGGCAAAGTGCAGCTGCTCTCAGTATTGACAATATCTCCTTGGCTATGCCAGGTAGGAATTTGTGTTCTGCAGCATTCATAAGTGGCAGACTGTGTTACCCATTCACTTTCATTCTCCACAGGTCTAAAAGATCAATGAAAAGTTTACAGGTTAGTAGCTACCCATCAGTGCCAGGACATACAGTATTGTTAACAGGATAAATATTGTGTTACAAATTGTCTGTTCAGCTTTGTTTTATAGAACTGTTCATGACACTTTTGAGACCGATGGCAAAGAACATGCAGCTTTAACAGTCAGTCCAACTTTGGGCTAAAGTCACATTCCAACGTAGACATATCCAAACACAAGATGCCAACAATACATTTGAGAAGAACATTGTCTGAAAAACCCAACGTCATATCTTAACTATATGAACACATAAACACCAACCACTGGTTGGTGTAGCCCAGGATTTTCCAGTGACTGGAGGCTGATTTTCCAGAGTCAGAAGAAGAAGTTTCCCACAGTGTCAGCAATGTTTTAGGTGGGTACTGAATCTGAGACATTCTGCATGAAGAATGTGCTGTACTGCCAAGCTAAGTTCGTTCCCCAGATCTTCATTGAGTTCATTATGTAACCAGCCAAAGCGCTTGCCTAGTCCTACAGCCCTACAGCACACTGCATATCATATAGATTAGGTACGTAGTAGAGGTAATCTAAAGAACATATATTGACTCATTTTTGAAAGGATGGGTTGAAATATCTCACTATGTGTAAATGAGATTATTTGTTCATTGGAATCACTCGGAAGTGCCTACCAAGGGTCACATCTGTGTAGGAGAGCTACACACACATTGGAAACTGCTTAATGCAGTGTAGATGTGTAAATTTTGCTTAAAACAAGCAAAATTTATTGCTATTGCTTAAAACAAATTGTAAGCCGTTCTGATAACCTTTGTGGCTGAAGAGTGGGGTATAAATACCTAATTAAAAAAAAGTTAGTAGCATATCTGAAATGATGAAATATGTAACCTACCAAGATTAGTCAATGGAGCATCCCCACATCCTCCAATGCTTCACAGATAAAAACCGGGACACACGTGGCCGAGTGACGTCAAAGTATGGTCAAAAGGGTGTGGCCAGGCAACAAGACAGCAAAATTATTAACGACAAAGAACACACAAACTACTATTTAAAGCAGAAAAGTCCTGGAATTCAGGTACAGTTGGACCCCCGTATCTGCAGGGTTCGGTTCCTACACTAACTGCGGATACCAGAAACTGCAAACAGCAAACCAATAACAGCAAATGCCATTGAAAATAATGGGACTTCCAGTTTAAAATACCATAGAGTTGCCTTGGAAGACCCAGAAAATGTCTAGACAGAACACTTCTCTAGGCATTTTCTAGGAAGACTCTATGGTAGGTGTGCTGTTTCATGTCCCGCAGTTATTGGTTCTGTGGATATGTGGGTCCGGCTGTACTTAGATTAAGAAAGCCTGGGGGGGAAACAATAGGCTAACTGAGAAGGACAAGATGCTACCTCCTCTTCCTCCTGCTGAGTTAAGTGACTGCAGCCTACCTTTTCACTTTGAACTCTGTTTGCTGCAACTGAAGTGAGCCTAAGATGGAGGAGGAAAGTGGGTGGAAGACAAAGAAACCAGGATATTTTAAAAACAGTTGAGAAGGTGAGGCAGCAGAGGATTAACTGAAACTATCCCTGCCAAACTGGGGCAGTTGGTGGTGTGCATCCTGCTCTCAGTAAAATGCCAGAATCAGTCTTCCTTAGAGCAGGCCTGCTAACATGTGACCTATCAAGCCAAAGGCACTGCCATCATGTATGGTAGTCCACCAAGCCCTCAATATGTATCCTCTTTTGCAGTCTACTGGATGCTTGACAGCTCCTGTATTATTTAGGGATATAAATCCTTGCCTCATTCCTATGGTTGAGAATGAGAAACCACATAGTTTTGCCTGTAAGGTGGTAAGCTTTTCCATTAGTCAGCCACCTTTTAGGGTTTTTTCCCCATCATTCTGGTTTGTGTATGTGTGCTTTGTTCAGTAGTTTTTCCACAGAGCCATTACAAAAATTGGAAATTTTGTCAAAAAGCAAAGCATTCCTTGTTGTATTCTTGTACTGGTGAGAAGTCCCTCAGCGATTGGGGATTACTTGGTCTAGTTCAAAACAAGATATTTTGTTAATATTCTCCATACTCCCAATATTATTGAGATTCTGTTTGGCTACACGGGTGGTTGCTGAGATGTACACAGATTGGTGAATCACAAGCATTTTGATCTATCTTGACAATCTTTTCAGTATGTTTTGTGAACTCTCCAATTATAACCAATTGTATAAAAATATTTTATATGTATTTTAAAGATGGTTGGTTGAATGGATATATCTTACAATGTTTTGTCTATTGGAATAACTTCATAATTAGTTCTGAATATAAATAAAAACTGATAAAAGTTTAGCAAAGAAGTAAACACTGAGTTAGAATTTCAGTTTGCAAGCTGAAAAAGTTAGGAAATGGTTGCAAACTACTATTACTACTAGAAAGAGAGAGCACCATTTATTGTGTTGGCAGTACAGTATAAACTTGTTTAGGTTGGTTTATGTTGCCAGTGCTCAGATGTGAAAAGAAATTCTGAAGCTGCACAACACTTTATGGGAACATGGAATGTCAGAAGCATGAATCAGGCAAAGCTAGACACAGTAAAACAAGAAATGGAACATATAAACATTACAATACTTGGAGTGAATGAGCTAAAGTGGACTGGAATGGGACATTTTGAGTCAGTTAATTATAGTGTTTTATTGAGGAAATGAAAATCTAAGAAGAAATGTGGTGGCATTAAGAGTGAAGGGAGATGTAGCAAAAGCAGTCGAAGGATATAATGCAAATCTGACTGAATCATATCAATAAGATTTCAGGGAAAACCCATCAATACAACCATAATACGAGTTTATACTGCATCTACAGAGGTAGAAGAAGAAGAAATTGAAAGATTTGGAGTCCAGGAGGAAATTGATCACACACCAAAACAGGATTCCTTGTTAATCCTAGGCGATTGGAATGCAAAAGCAGGAAACTGACCAGAATAAAAGACTATAGGAAAATTTGGCCTAGGAATAAAAAATGAAACAGGAGAGTGAGTGACTGAATTTTGTGAGTCCAACAGCTTGTTCATCACAAACACATTCTTGAAGCAACCAAAGAGGCGACTAAATACATGGACATCACCTAATGGCCAACATAGAATTCAAATAACTACATAATTAGAAGTAGAAGATAGAAGAGCTTCATTCTTGCTTCAAAAACAAGATCAAGAGCAGATTGTGGCACAGCCAGAACAGCTACTATCAAAAATTAGAGTAAAGCTAAAAAAGAACACTAAACTAAATATTGTGCCAAAATACAACTTGAAGAACATCCCCACAGAATTTCAAGATAATGTAAAAATAGATTTACAATATATAGCAGTTTTGTGTCCTTTTCTTTTTTTATTACACTCCCTCTTGGATTTCTTATTTCAGAAATGGGTTTTCAGCATCACTTTTATGCAGATGACACTCAGATTTTTGAATCAACTGCTGCTTCTGTGTGGATGTTTGTGATGGACTGCCCATTGAGTGTTTCTCTGTGGATGGCCACCCACCATCTTAAGTTGAGTATGAATAAAACAGAGCTCTTGTTGTTTCAACCTGACTGTTCAGTAGTCCCTCTTTCATGCTCTCCACTGTGTTTATAGAGTTGCACATTGGCTCCTGTCTTGATTGCCAGGAACCTGGATGATCATTTGTCCCTGTGCACCTTTATCGGGGAGACTGCAAAGGCATGTAATTTCCATCTTTTGAACATCCGCAGGATCCATCGGGTTTTGACCACTGAGACTGTCCATCTGTTTGTCTAGCCTTGGTTATGTCATACCTGTAATAGCCTTCTGGCAGGTTTGCCTTCCTGCTCTCTTCTTCCTCTGGTTTTAATCTAGAACAGTGCTGTCCACATTGTTTTAGATCTCCCTAAATATTCACGTCTCCTCTCCCGTAGATCCCTTTACTGGCTACCAGTTTGGGCCAAGACCCATTTCAAACTTTTGGTTCTAGTATTTAAGGCTCTGCACTCTAATCTCCCCCAGTACTTGGCAGCTCAGCTAGCATGGTATGTACCTTCTAGGAATTTAAGATCCACAGGAAAAGGATTATTGTCTGTTCCACCAACGCGCATAGCTCCGTCAACGCTGTGAACCTTTCAGGACCTGGCTCCACATCTGTGGAATTGTCTTCCTTTGGACCTCCAACTAAAGAAGGATGTTACCCATTTCCATACAAGGTTGAAGACCTTCCTCTTTGATTTTCCAGATTAATCTGCTGAGTTATGCCTAAGGTTGATGAGATGGGTAGCAACTGGTGGGATGTTGGGGATTTCATTTCATTTCATTTCATTTCATATATATTCATAAAATCATAGAGTCGGAAGAAACCACAAGGGCCATCCAGTCCAACCCCCTTCCATGCAGGAACACACAAACAAAGCATACCTGACAGATGGCCATCCAACCTCTGTTTAAAAACTTCCAGTAATGGAGACACCACCACACCTCGAGGCAGTGCTTTCCACTGTCGAACAGCTCTTACCATCAGCATGTTCTTCCTAATGTTTAGGACAGGTGGAATCTCTTTTCCTGTATTCATAGTTTTATGTTTTATTGTCCTTGTATATATTGATGTTCTGCCCTTTGATGAAAAGGGTGTTATAAATTATTAGTCCTATTCCTATTTTTATTATTGTTATTATTCCTAATTGACTGACTAAAGCCAAGGACATTGTCAGGGAGGAAAGCAAAAAGACACTATCTGCAACCAAAAAGAAAGAGAAGCCTCAATGGATGACAGATGAAACTCTTCAAGCAGTTAAGAACAGACAATAAACAAAAATAAAAGGTGACAGAAATAAAGTCAGAACCCTGAATACAACTGTTCAATGACTTGTGCACAGGACAAGGAGAACTACTATAACACTCAATTAAGAGAAATAGAATATGACAACAACAACAGAAAGGAAGAATGAGAGACCTCTTCCACAAGATCCAAGAAATCAAAGGGAAATGTAAACCAAGAATGGGGGTGCTATATGACCAGCAGAGGATCATCAGCTTGTGCTTTATAGATTATAGCAAAGTCTTTGATTGTGTAGACCATGAAAAACTATGGCTTGATCTTAAAGAAATGGGTGTGCCACAACACTTGATTGTACTGAGGACAAGAGGCTACCATCAGGACAGAATACAGAGAAATGAAATGGCTTCCACTTGGCAAGGGGGGGGGTCAGGCAAGGCTACATTTTATCACCCTATCTGTTTAACTTGTAAGTATCATATGTAAAGCAGGATTAGACTCAGAGGGAGGAGGCATGAAAACTGGAGGAAGGAACATCAACAATTTGAGATATGCAGATGACATCATACTATGTACTAGCAGAAAATAGCAAAGACTTGGAGCAATCACTGAAGAAAGTCAAGGAAGAAAGTGCAAAGGCAGGTTTACGGTTGAACATTAAGAAAAAAAAATAATGACCAGATGATTTACATATAGATTATGAAGACCCTGAAATAGTTTGAGAGTTTCCATATCTTGGCCAGGTCATTAATTCGAAGGGAGACTGCACTCAAGAAATCAGAAGAAGACTAGGATGTGGAAAAGCAACTATGAAGGAAGTAGAAGGAAATATCCTGACATTTGCTGGCAATCTAACTCAGCCAAAACTACAAGGTCTAGCAAATTCCTTACATGCCTGGAAGACAATTTCATGGTCCAAAAGGTGGAAGAGGCAACAAGGGGGTCAGCTATTTTAGATCTGATTCTAACCAACAGCGACGACCTGGTTAATGGGGTGCAAGTGGTGGGATCCTTAGGTGAGAGTGATCATGTTCTCCTGGAGTTTGTTATACAATGGAAAGGAGAAGCCAGGCATAGTCAGACACGCATTCTTGACTTTAGGAGAGCTGATTTCAATAAACTCAGGGAAATACTGGGGATGATCCCATGGTCAGGAATACTAAAAGAGAAGAGACCTCAAGACGGATGGGACTTTCTCAAAAGGGAGATACTGAAGGCACAATTTCAAACAGTACCATTGAGGAAGAAAAATGGGAGGTGTCTCAATAAACCAGGATGGATGACTAAAGAACTTTCAATGGAGCTAAGTTTTAAACGGAACATGTATAGGAAATGGAAAAAGGGGGAAATCACCAAAGAAGAATTCAAACAGATAGCGAACACGTGTAGGAGTAAAGTCAGAAAAGCTAAAGGGCAGAATGAGCTCAGGCTTGCTAGGGAGGTTAAGAACAATAAAAAGGGTTTTTTTGGGTATGTCCGCAGCAAAAGGAGGAAGAAGGAAATGATAGGGCCGCTACGTGGAGAAGATGGCAAAATGCTAACAGGGGACAGAGAAAAGGCAGAATTACTCAACACCTTCTTTGCCTCAGTGTTTTCAGAAAAGGAAAAGGATGACCAACCTGAGGAGAATGGAACAGAGGACACAATAGGGGAAATCCAGCTCAAAATAAGTAAAGAGGTAGTACAGGAATACCTTCTTAATCTAAATGAATTTAAATCTCCAGGACCAGATGTACTCCTGGAGAACAGGAGAAGTCCCAGCAGACTGGAGGAGGGCAAACGTTGTTCCCATCTTCAAAAAGGGAAAAAAAGAGGATCCCAACAATTATCGTTCAGTTAGTCTGACATCAATACCAGGGAAGATTCTAGAACAGATCATTAAACAGAGAGTCTGTGAACATTTAGAAGGCAATGCCATAATCACAAAAAGTCAACATGGGTTTCAGAGAAACAAGTCATGCCAGACTAATCTGATCTCTTTTTTTGATAAAGTTACCAGCTTGGTAGATGAAGGGAATGCTGTGGACATCGCATACCTTGATTTCAGTAAGGCCTTTGACAAGGTTCCCCATGACATTCTTGCAAACAAGCTTGTAGAATGTGGGCTAGACAAGTTAACTGTTCAATGGATTTGTAATTGGTTGACCGGCCGAACCCAAAGGGTGCTCAGCAGTGGCTCCTCTTCGTCTTGGAAAGATGTGACCAGTGGGGTGCCACAGGGTTCTGTCCTGGGCCCAGTGCTATTCAACATCTTTATCAATGACTTAGATGAGGGAATTAGGGGCATACTTATCAAATTTGCAGATGACACCAAATTGGGAGGAGTAGCTAATACCCTAGAGGACAGGATCAAAATTCAGAATGACCTGGATAGACTGGAGAGCTGGGCCAAAGCTAACAAAATGAAATTCAATACGGAGAAATGTAAACTACTGCATTTAGGGCGGAAAAATGAAATGCATAAATATAGGATGGGAGAGACCTGGCTGAATGACACTACGTGCGAAAGGGATCTAGGAGTCCTAGTAGACCACAAGTTGAACATGAGCCAACAGTGTGATGCGGCAGCTAAAAAGGCCAATGCGATTTTGGGCTGTATCAATAGAAGTATAGTGTCTAGATCAAGGGAAGTAATAGTGCCACTCTATTCTGCCTTGGTCAGACCTCACTTAGAATACTGTGTCCAGTTCTGGGCACCACAATTCAGAAAGGATATTGACAAATTGGAGCGTGTCCAGAGAAGGGCAACTAAAATGGTGAAAGGTCTGGAAACCATGCCTTATGAGGAGAGACTTAGGGAGCTGGGTATGTTTAGCCTGGAAAAAAGACGGTTAAGAGGCGATATGATAGCCCTGTTTAAGTATTTGAAGGGATGTCACGCTGAGGATGGAGCAGGCTTGTTTTCTGCTGCTCCAGAGACTGGAACACGGAGCAATGGGTGCAAGCTCCAGGAACAGAGATTCCACCTCAACATGAGGAGGAACTTTTTGACAGTAAGAGCTGTTCGGCAGTGGAACGCACTCCCTCGGAGGGTGGTGGGGTCTCCTTCCTTAGAGGTCTTTAAACAGAGGCTGGATGGCCATCTGTCGGGGATGCTTTGATCAAGATTTCCTGCATGGCAGGGGGGTTGGACTGGATGGCCCTCGTGGTCTCTTCCAACTCTGTAATTCTATGATTCTATGATTCTAGACAAGATCCCGAAGTGTCAAGATATATCACTGAAAACAAAAGTTACGATTGTCCATGTCATTGTAATTCTAATTTCTATGTATGGCTGTGAAAGCCAGACAGTGAAGAAAGTTGATAGGAAGAAAATAAACTCATGAAGAGTTCTACAGATAGGGTGGACTGCTAAAAAGACAAATAAATGGGTCCTAGAGCAAATCAAGCCTGAACTCTCCTTAGAAGCCAAGATGACTAAACTGAGAATGTTGTACTTTGGACATATCAAGAAAAGACATGACTCACTAGAAAAGACAATAATGCTTGGTAAGGTAGATGGCACTAGGAAAAGAGGAAGACCACATTCAAGATGGATAGACTCAAGCAAGCAAGCCACAGCCATGAGTTTGGAAGCATCTGAGCAGGGTTGTTGATGACAGAGTGATTTAGAGGTCTCTCATTCATAGGGTCGCCATAAATCAAAGTTGGCTAGAGGGCAGTTAAAAACCACCACCACCACAAAGTCATAGAGAAAGGAAGGAAACTTTCCTATGAAGGAGATGGGCCTGGTATGCTTGCAGTGTGTGGGTGTAATGAAGGCCATAAATATTGCTTTCCCTATAAAACAAAATGTACACAACTACCCCGTCTGTGCTAGAATTGTACTAGGTTTGTACATTTTCACATATTTTGTGTTATTTTGTGACAGTAAGCTCTATCTTAAAAGTTGAATGTAGTAACTGGAGAGGGGATGTAAAGAGCCATTTAATCTAACATTCTTTCTCCAGTGCTGGGCAGCTGAAAAACTCTAGCAAGTTCACAGATTGGAGGTAACAGCTCTCTCTTTTTGTCCCCAGCTCCAGGTGGTGAGGAATAAATTGCCCTTTACATACAACTGATGTTTTATTTAACTGTCATGGGCTAGTGATCACTGACAGGACTATCCCCCATCTGCCAATTAAGTTATCCAGTCTCCCCCCCCCTTTTTTTTTTAATATAACTGCATCATCACATCTTGTGTCACTGAAGTTCATCAATAAACTGTTAGGTATGAAGATGCACTTTGCCTTGCCTGTCCTGAAAATGCTACTAACCAATTTCACAGAATAAGAAGCAGCTTTCCAAAAAGCCAGCTACAATCTCATACTGTTTTTTTTCCCCTTGGTGGATATACACTTTACATTCTAAGCAGCCACAATCTGGAGTAAACACGGGTAAAGGTACTTGCATTCATTTGGTTTTGTTTTCCATTGGGCAAACATTACCAAGAGAAGCATGAACACAAATAGCACAAACACATTAGCATGGCATCTGGATCTTGCCAATTACAACCCCCCATTCCACAAAAGCCTACCACATGTTTTCTATTTTTATTATCTCAAAGATATCCTTTTTGCCCTTCATTTCTTGGCATAATTGCCATGGAAACAGAACAGCAAATTAAAATAGAAAAGGATGGTTTATGTTCACAATAAAATAAAATATGCCCTAGAGTAAAAAAATACGCTAGCAACAATTGCTTGGTTTTGGTTCATCTACTTCTGCTTGACGTTTGATAATATAACAGTATTTTGTCAGGAAAAGACTGGTGCCTTCCACAATTCACAAAGTCAAAGCCATCATTGTCACAATCAACTTGATTCCTAAGATTTCTGGCATGTGTCTAAAACTGCGTGAAACACAAGTTTATTGTCATGTTCAGACATCAGTTTTGTAGCAGAGCTCAGAAAAAACAAATTACAAATTGTAGTTATCCATAACAAGCTACAAAGTTGAATTTTAAAAGTAGTGTAAGAAATGGGAGCGTTAAAAAATTACTTGTGGGTGCAACAAATATCTTCTAGTTTCTTTTCATGTTACACTTTAATGGCATTTTTAGAGACATTTTGAGTGGAACTGTTCTCATTCTATGCCATTCTTATAAATTTTACGTTTTTCCCCCAAGGTGATGAAAAAGTAATGAAAAATCAAAAAATAATGGAAGCAATATTATAACAAGTTACTACAGTATTTTTTCTGTAGTCTTAACGGCCAGTATTCTGTATCAGCTACTTAAATACAGTCAGCTGAGTAACCTCTCCTGGCCCGTAACCTGGTGGAAACATCATGATCGATTGCCAGCGGAATGGACTTCCTCTTTCCCATGCAGCTGATGCCCAGTTGGGTGGGTGGAGTTCTGATCATAGCAATACTGTCACAATCATGATTAAGCAGCAATCCTGAATACAGGATAATTATGGATGAGTAAATCAGGGAACTGTTCCGTATTCATGATTGCTACTTAGAGTCTTAACACACAAGGGAAGGGAAGCGGCAGTGCAATCCAATAATAGCGCCTCCTGTCCTCCCTTACTGAATGACATCAGCGTTCTACAGCTGTTCTTTCGTTCTGGTCCCATAGGAGATGGTGGTAACCACAAATCTTTTTTCTAATGGATTTTCCCAGTTAGAAAAAAGACTCGTGCTTACCACTGTCTTCCACAGGACTGGAATGAAAAAACAGCTGAAGAACGCTGACATCATGAGATAAGGCAGGATTATTATCAGGCTGCTGCTTCCCTTCCCTTGTGCAATAAGCCTCTTAGGGGGTGTACTGCACTGGAAAGAAAAGCAGCAGTGCAGCAGGAACGTTCCATCTTCCGTGCTGCCTTATTGCATGACATTGTCATTCTTTTGTTCTGGTCCTGTGGGGGACCGAAGTAAAATTGCATCTTTTTGCTAACTGGAAAAACCTGTTAGCAAAAAGACGTGGTTTTAATTTGGTCCCCCATGGGACTGGAATGAAAGAATGCTGGAAGAATGATGACGTCATCAGTAAGGCAGCGCGGAAGATGCAACCTTCCTGCTACACTGCCACTTTTCTTGTGCAGTAAGCCCTTTAGTCACAACTGTGACACTACTGCCATTGCCTCCCCCAACCTATTTAGCAGTCATCACCTGCATGGGAAGAAGGCGGTCCATTCTGCCAGTAATCAGAGGACAAGTGAATGATGCTTCTCTCAGGTTTGGGGGAGTCAGGACGGGAGAGGTTATTTAGTAATATCTACTTAACTAAGTAGCTGATACAGAACACTGGCCAACATTTTTTTATTTTTTATTTTTTATATTTTTATCGTTTACAATTTAACACATACCAATACCCATACAAACACATACATATTATATCCAATCTTTAAATCTCTCTCAAACTTCTTCCCTCCCCCTCTATCCTTCACCCACTCTTTCCCTTTCACTCTTCTCTCTCTGTCTCCTTTCCCTCTCTCACCATTTTCCACATACTATCTCTTTCTTCTTTCAATCTTCTTCCCTCTCATACAATCTTGATCTCCCTTGTTTCACCTCCTTTGAGCAGAGCATCACTGATACATATAACTTTATCTCCCTTCCACCCTTACATTTACGTTTTTATACCGTTATGCCTTATTATCACTATAATCATCGTTCAATTTTATTTTTATTTTGTGTTTTCTTTTTGTACTCTTATTTTCATTCTTACTTTCATTTTTTATCCATCCATAACAGTTATCCTTAATTTCGTACTCTTAGATTGTCAATTCCATGCTCCTGATTTCTACCATTCTCCTGTCCTTTTATCTTAAACTACCTATATGCTTTCCTAATTGTTTATATACTTATAAATTTATATCTATATCCCATATCATTTTCCAGTAATCACAAATTGGCTTCCACTCTTCCTCCCATTTTTGCATCTTTTTCTTATTAATGATATATTTCAGTTTATCATTTTCAAACATCTCTCTCAGTTTTATTGTCCATTCATTTATTGAGGGTAGATCTTTTTTCTTCCAATTTGCTGCAACCGTTATCCTTGCCGCGGTGACTAAATATAGTAGTACTCTTCCATGTTGTTTTATAAAGTTTGATTCCAAGCTTGACGTCATATTTAACAGGTACAATTTTGGATCCATCAGAAATTGTATCTTAAATATCTTTTGTATTTTCTTATGAATTTTACACCAATAATTTTGTAGCTTGGAGCATCCCCACCACATATGATATAGCGTACCAATGTCTCTTTCGCAATGCCAACATTTGTTTTCTTTCGTTTTATAAGTTCTGCTAAGTCTCAGTGGTGATAAATACCAGCTATTCACTACTTTAAAATGATTTTCCTTAAGGGATATGCATGCCGTAAAGTTATATGTATCTCTCCAAGCTCTCTTCCATTCCTCCGCAGATATTGGTTCTTTGAAATCTTGTGCCCATCTTATCATTGCTTCGGATGTTCTGTCCATTTCTGTCTTCCTTTCCAAAAGAAGTTTATAACATTTTGATATTAATTTGTCTTTTTCTTTCCAAATTATCTTATCCAATTCCGATTCAGAAGTTTCAAATTCACGCTTTATTTTATCTTCTTGGAATTTGTTTTTAATTTGGCCAACATTTTTTAAAAAAATAAGTTTTGTACATAATGCCTCATGCCTTTGACCCAGTGGCTGGTGGGAGGCCCTGTCATTGCTGTGACCTGAGGATTGTAAATCTGAGGGCAAATTCTGTCAAATTCATAATTTGTAAGCTGCCCTGGGAGACTTTTTGGCTGAAGAGTGAAGTATAAATACTCTAAACAAACAAACAAACAAACAAACAAACGGCTACTTTTAAAAAGTAACTTTCCAGTTAGTGATTTGTGGATGATCTGTTTCTGACTCACACACTTGTTTCATACAAATTCAGATTTATATTTATCTAATAATCTATGCTGTGGTTTTTAATAATCAAGTTCAAAATATGTTCCATCAACAAATCCAGTTATGACACCATGTTCACATTGCAACATGCTCTTCAACTCAACACATCAAGTTGCAGACTACTCAACTAAAAAAACAAAGCCCATGGAGCAGTGAAGGGGCCAGTAATCCCACTGAGTAGATCCATTCTGATAGTCAGTTAAAATATATCCTATCACTGGTGCAGAGAGGAAGGCAGTGATCTTTATTTTATCATTTAATAAAATAATTCAATAACTTATTTTATAAATACTGTATACTCATTTTATAATTTAATCTCTCTATATAAAACTGTTGGGTATGTTTCCTTTCCCAGTGTGCTGATTGGCTGCTTACCCAACCAATCCCCTCCCTCCCCTCTCTCCCCCAGCCAAGCACCACCTACATGCAAATTCCCTCTCCATCTTACAATCCACTCCTGTCACTCAATCTGCATCTACACCCCCAGTCTCACAAGCACCCCTCCCTCCTCTCACTCCCTCAGCCACTCACGACCTACATGTAAAACAATGCAATATTTTTTCCTAAAATAATAGCGTGTAGCGGAACCATGTGAACCTCTCAAATCGACTATAATGGCATATGTTACACTGGGTATAGCTAGTTTAAATAAATAAAATAAGAAAATAATTGCTTTCCCCTCCCTGAGGAGATGCTATACAGTGTGGTACTTTTTGACCATCAGTCAACATAGTTTGGTTCATGACATTTTAGGTCCCTGTTCTAGTGGAGCACATATGGAAAGTTCAAGCAAAGTTAAAAGCAAAGTTCTGGTATAATTTGCTGGGTTTCAGCATGTATTTGGAAGGTAAGTAACAACTTGATTCTGAAGACTGATAACTTAAATGCGTAATAGGAATTGACAAATCAATCAGTGGGTAAAGAGGATGCTGTGTGATGAAGGAATGAGGGCCAAGATTGCAAGCAACTTTGGAGGGTGTCTGACAACAGTCAGAAGATCTGTATAGGAGAAAGGCTCAAGGGAATTCTTTGAGGCAATTGCATACATCAGTAAAACTTTGGCAATCAATTAACTGCCAGGGGAAAAAAAATCAGTACTCTTTGAAAGCTTTCATGTGCAAAAAAATCCTGAACTGAGTCCCTCTCTCTGGTGGATCACAGATTCAGAGCTGTCTGGATAAACACTCTTGTCACTTTTCTTTTTAGTTTCATCCCTCACTACCCCCAGAGACAATTCCCATGCCCTTCCCTGATATACACTCTTTCACTGCCCCAAACTGTGGGGTTGAGTTAGTATTTCACTCCTCACTCCCCATGGTACTAAGTATGTGCAACTGCAAACATCAGTAAAACTAATTGAATGTTCAGAGAAGGAGGAGGGTGCTCTTTAATTATATATTACATATCAGTGTTTGTCAGGAAGCATTGGTAGCTGGTTTGTAAATCTTAGCAGCTTGAGATGGAGGTGTTTTCATACAGAGATGCTGCAATGAAGACAAAGTATTTTTTTTCTCAATTACAACTTCTCCCCAGCAACCAGCTTCACGGACAGGTAGAGTTGCAGTCAGAGCACTGGCAGCCAGTGGCTTCCATGTTTTAGGCATAGGGGATCCTCTCTGGCCCTTATTCCGAACTTCAAAGGAGCTCTCAGAATCTATTTTGGGGATAGGAGTCAGCACCTTGGATAGCTCATTTAAAGTCTGGAACAAACAAATTCTTCATACCTCTGACATAGAAGTCACTGACTGTGAATCAGAGTAACTAATTTTGGGGTCCTTGGAAAGATAATTATGAGTGACAAAACTTTGGGAAAGTTACTTTTTTTTAATATAGTGGTTATGCTGACTGGGGATACTGGGAGTTGTACTTGAAACAAGTTATGTTTCCACACTCTGGTTTTAACAGCATGCATACCCTTACAAGAGAGCCAGCATGGTGTAGTGGTTTGAATGTTGGACTGTAACTCTGGAAACCAGGGTTCAAATTCTTGCTGAACCATGGAAACCTACTGGATGACCTTGGGCAAGTCACACTCTCTCAGCCTTAGAGGAAGGGAAAGGTAAACCCCCTCTGAACAAGATTTGCCATGATATGTTTGCCTTTTGGTTACCATAAGTCAGAAATTGCTTGAAGGTACACAACAATACCCTTACAAATATGTGAATGTGATTTTTAGGGCTGAATATCACATTATGCAAAAGATTAGTGATCTGTTATCAGCGTGCTTGTTTCTCCTTCTCTTTTTACTTAAAGGCATATGAAGAAGGAGAGATGGGGTATCTATATTTAGGGATGGATCTCTATATTTAGTTTATGATTCTATGATTCCTATGACACTTCCCCAGTCTGAATTCCTCCCTCATCACCAAAGCTGCTGTTTGCTCCATTGTTGAGAACACACTACAGTATTTATTGCCCCCAGTAGTTTTGCCAGCTCAGTGGTACCCTATTCCTTCATATTTTAGCGCTAAAACCTGAGACTGGGGGCAGTGGGGGGGGCAGGTTGCTATGATGTTACAGAAGCAGAGCAGCCAAAGATTAGGAGACAGGCTAAAACTGCTTCTTGGTAAATCTGTTTGTAGAAATGAACATGGAGGCAATCCAGGTAAATGGGCCTAGAATAGGTAAAACCCAGCAAACCAGGTAATATAGCAGCAAAAAGCCAAAAGGAAATCATTTCATAGAATCATAGAATTGTAGAGTTGGAAGAGACCACAAGGGCCATCTAGTCCAACCTCCTGCCATGCAGGAAATCACGAGCAAAGCATCCCTGACAATGGCCATCCAGCCTCTGTTTAAAGACCTCCAAGGTAGGAGACCCTACCACGCTCCAAAGGAGTGTGTTCCACTGCTGAACAGCTCTTACTGTCAGAAAGTTCCTCCTAATGTTGAGGTGGAATCTCTGTTACTGGAGCTTGCATCCATTGTTCTGTGTTCTAGTCTCTGGAGCAGCAGCAGAAAACAAGCTTGCTCCATCCTCATATCGCCTCTTAACCATCTTTTTTCCAGGCTAAACATACCCAGCTCCCTAAGTCTTTCCTCATAAGGCATGGTTTCCAGACCTTTCACCATTTTAGTCGCCCTCCTCTGGACAAGCTCCAATTTGTCAATATCCTTTTTGAATTGTGGTGCCCAGAACTGGACACAGTATTCTAGGTGAGGCCTGACCAAGGCGGAATAGAGTGGCACTATTACTTCCCTTGATCTAGACACTATACTTCTATTGATGCAGCCCAAAATCGCATTGGCCTTTTTAGCTGCTGTATCACACTGTTGACTCATGTTCAACTTGTGGGCTACTAGGACTCCTAGATCCCTTTTTGCACATAGTCTCATTCAGCCAGGTCTCCCCCATCCTATATCTATGCTTTTCTTTTTTCCATCCTAGGTGCAGTACCTTACATTTGTACGTATTGAATTTCATTTTGTTTGCTTTGGCCCAGCTTTTTTTTTTCCTTTTCATTTGGCAGATGGAAAAATATGCACAGTAACTGCAGCAGTTGGTGCTATTCCCTCTATGTCTTGCAGCTTTTCCAAAGCCCTATCCTACTGTTTGGACTGGTGCAGAGTGTTCACTGCCAGTTTTCCAGGCCCTGTACCACTTCTGGCTGGGCGTATACCTCAGGAATGCTCAGTGGTGGCCCTGCATTTGTGCACCCATAATTTCTCTTACTAATCCCTCTCTTGCTCCTGAGTTTTTGATGCAGTGTCCACAAAAAAGCTGGCATACTGAGCTAGACAGCAGTGAACTCAGCTGGGAATTGTCACCTAACACACACAAGTCAATTTTTCTCCTCTTCCAGTGTTGATCACCCTGGGATTTGTTCTCCTGCCAGGAGACCCTGAAAAGCACAGCCATTTTCTGAGATTTCAGCTGGCACCCTGACTTGGCCACTAGCCAGTCTAGCAGAGTGTGTCTATGTGAGTATGATTTACATCAGGGAAGAATGGTTAAACAACCACTGCTGCTTTTGTCCAATTCAGGTCCCCCATGGCTCCTTTTAAGTGAAAATCAACTTGTAAAAAAGGAGTGTTGCCCTGGTGGGGAAAAAAATTAATTACCTTTTAATTGAGTCATCATTATAATAACTTCTTATCAAGTTTAAGTTGTCCAAGAAGGAAAACTTATGAGCTGCAAAATAATGTTGGAAATCTTTGGAATACGTCCAATGAGCAGCTTCCCAGAACTGTTTCAGTGTGTCAACGCCTGAGTTCTTTATGCTACTATTTAACATATAGTATTTCATTTTACCTGAATTGGATCTGGTTCTCTGCCATTTTAAGAAATGGTTGAAAGTTATTTTTAAACAATGCATGTTAGTTTTTATACTGAGGCAATCCTGTATATGACTGACTGTAAAAGAATGGGATGTAGCATTAGAATTAGAGCACATGATATCTTTATATTTTGTGCTATTCTATTCCTCACATTTCAGTTTACTATACTGTTAATTCATTTCTATCTGAAATGCTGCAATTTTTCAGATTGACTCAGTGAAGGGCAGGGAGAAAAATTACAAAAAAAAAAAGCGCACTGGAACACTTTTAATGAAACTTCTCAAAACTGCAGCTGGCAGGAGAGAAAGAGATGAGATACAAGTTGTAGTTCAAACCCCTTATTAAAATAATCACCTGCCGAGCAGTTCATATTGCTCACTTGTTTCTCTGGCTGTCATTTTCTTTTTTATTAGATCTTATTAAGATATTCTAATGGCTTATAAAATTAACAGCAAAAACAGAACGACAATGACATTATATTTAAAAAGTTTTAAATTGTGATACTACGGGCATAAAAGGCCCTGACAATCATTGGTTGAATAAGGGAAACATCTTTTAAGATTTGGAAAGATGTAAGAAAGCCTGAGTGAGTACCCTTTTTGGCACACCATACACTGGTATGGTGTTCAAGATCTACATTATAGTAACCCTTAGAATAATTGATGTATGAGCAGATTCACAATATAAGATGAAACTACGGTGTGTGGGACATTGGGTGTACACACATATCCCATTCAGGATCTTTAGCTGGGGAACTTGACCTGGATAAACAACTGTTTCTCTTAATTTTTAAAAAGGGGTTAAAACTATTATAATAATGTGGTGCAGGGGCAAAAAATTGTATAGGAAGAACCATAATTTCCAAAGTTCTGTTAGCATGCACTTTGTTGTTCTTGGGGGCCTTCAAGTTATTTCTGACTTATAGCAACCCTAGGGTGAACCTATCATGAGTTTGGTTTTTTTGGCAAGGTTTGTGCAGAGGAGGTTTGCCTTTGCCTTCCTTTGAGGCTGAGCACATGTGACTTGCTCAAGGTCACCCAGTGGGTTTCCATGACTGAGTGGGGATTTGAACCCTGGTCTCCAGAGTCGTAGTCCAATATTCAAACCACCACAGCTTGCTGGCTCTCTAGCCTGCACTGGACAGGTTAAAAGCTGGGGAAGAGCACCTTTTCCCTTTCCACCTTGTCTTTTTTGTTGGCTTTTTGAAAACTGTCCTCCTATTATCTACAGCGGGAAGAAAACTGAGTGTGAGCTCCGCTGATGTAGTTTCTCCCACATTCCAGTAGTGTGCTCAGGAAACAATGGCACTTGACATCTAAAATTATCTGACCTGCTTCAGTCCCACTGGAATGCTCCCCTTTCACCATTATTCCAGTTGGAGCACTGCTGGCGAAGCAGAAATGGTGGCAGAGAGCTCCAAAATTGTCCAGGGAAGTACTCTGCAAGTAGACCTTACCCTCTGCTCACAGAAAATGAATTTCATAATCTTCCATGGTCCTTGGGCAATCTCCCTCGGACTTCAGGACTGCACCACAATGACATGATTTATAGATCCTATAAAGCTACATATCAGTTCCTCTGTCTTAAAACGCTGTCTTTAATGAGTCACACTAAACTTGCACTTCATTAAAATCCACAGGAAAAAAATGGTAGCTTGACCAGTAGCATTCTGTCTTACTCCAATTCCTAACAAAGGAGAATTTAAGGAAAAGGAAGGAAAGAAAGAGAGCAAAGCAGGATAGCTATATTTCTAACTAGGAAAAAGAGAACGATAAATCAGAAGACTGAATCATATAGGATCCTAGTTTTGTTCATTAATGCAGCCAATGGTGGGCCTCAAAACACTTAAGCCAATGAGAACACTGAAAATGACTGGTCTAGGTGAATAAGCTGATAAAGAGCAGCTGCCCACATTTTATTAATAAGTCTATGGTCCTAATGCCTATAGTACTGGTTGCTTCAGATCATATGCTTCCTTAATGTTCAAATGAAAAAAAGTTATGTTGTGTAAAGGAGGGAGGGTGGAGACATTTTTTATTTTAAAAATGTCAGCATCAGGAAGGTTTATATCTGTGTCCAGCTGTAAATTCAAGCACTCCTTGAAATTAAGCTACAAAACACTTCTTCCCTTACAGAACATCCAAGACTTCAGAGGCTAGGCTTGCTGTGCCACCTGTACAGAAGACTAGCCTGTGGCAGAGGTAAGGCAAAATTATTTTGATTATTTAGAAGAAATCCTAGAAGAAGTCCTAAAAGCAAGAAATGGCAGGTGTATGAGCACACAAAAGCATTTTTTCCCTCCTGAATATAAAACACTTGTCCAATGCATTTCATGATGAAATAACATCGTGAGTTCCATAGTTTGGCTTATAAACATATATGACATTTTTTTCAAAGCATTGTCACCTACAAGCCTACAAGAAAAGAGATTCCTCCTAAACATAAGGAAGAACTTCTTGGAATAGACTGGCTCAAAGGGTGGCAGACTCTACTTTGGGAAGTCTTTAAACAGTGGTTTGTTTAATTTATACATCTCTCTTCTGGCATGAGATCAATGCAGCTCAAAACAAACTGTTTAAAACAAAACATAATTTTTTAAAAAAAAACTATTAATAGAGATATTAAAGGAGAATTAAACCAGAGTTCTATTTAAAACTCAAAAGTTAAAATCACAAGCTTAAATACAGTTTTCAAAGCATGTGTTAAAACATGGGGTTGTCTAAATGGTGAAAATACTCCTCATAGAATTTGAGAATACCTTTTGTCTACGTAGGATCCCACATTGATTCGCCATATTTGGAAGAGGGCCAAAAACGCCATACACACATGGGGAAAAGCCTTCGTGACTTTCCCTGAAATTTTTTTAAAAACTGTAAGGGAAATGTGAATTCATTGGGACAACCAATTTAGGTTGCAGCGCATTCTTGGCAAGGACAGAAATGGATTTCTGACTGGATGGATGTGTGCAGGGGTCAGAGCTTGCTGGCAACAAAGTGGCCCGAACAGCCATGTTGAATGTTCTTGGAAGTGATCATGCACTGAGGTGACGAAATGTTTTTGTTTTTTAAGCTTGTTTAAGTGTAAGGTTGCACTTCTGCACTTGGGATTTCATTTTTTAAAAAAATACTGTTCAGCAGTGGCAACTTGGGGAGAATAAAAACATGAGTAATTCACGCGCACCCACCATCTTGATTTGTAGGCATGATACACAGATAGCTTCACAGACCTGTGATCTTGCAAAAAAAAATGTGGAGACAAATGGATTCTGCTGCGAATTGGCGTTACTGTGCACCAATGCACATTTTTTTTGCCTCGTATAGGTAAGCTCATAATAAAATAGAAACACAAAACTCCTCCTCTAATAAAAGCTCATCTGCTTCCACAAATTCAAAACTAAACACCTAACTAAATGATTAAATAAAAATGTCTTAATCTGCTGGCAGAAAGACAGTAGAAAGAAGGTCAACCGGACTTGATGTGGAAGAGAGTTACACTACTTGGGAGCAGCCACTGAAAAGTCTCTCTCTCTCATGCCTATGCCTGTGATGGTGGTGGAACTGAGAGAAAGCCCTCCTCTGCAGATCTTAAAGTTCGGGCATGCTCATACAGGAAGATATGGTTTTTCAGAGTCCGAACCCAAGCTGTGTAAGCTGGATGGCTACATTTCAGGAATCACTTTAGTTGTATATTCCTGCATGGCAGGAGGTTGACTAAAAGGTCCTTGTACTACCTTCTAACTCTCATGGTTCTATGAGCTAGAACCTGGAGGCATGTTTCCACTCCCATTATTAATTGGTTCCTACATACAAAGGGGTCTTGTAGCACCTTTGAGACTAAAGGAAAGAAGTGGGTAGCAACTTCTTTCTCTTAGTCTCAAAGGTGCTACAAGATCCCTTTGCATACAGATCCAGACTAACAAGACTATGTCTTTGAATTCTGATCCTATATAGATCTTCTGTTATGTATCCAGCTCTGACTGTTGTGAAAATGATAATAGCATGTGAGGCAATACTGATGGAAATGTTGTGGAATTCCCTGTTTTATACATATTTGTACCTTTTATACTTTGGAAGAAGCCTAATTGTGAAAAGCAGTTCCATAGAGACAAAGCCACATTTTCTCCTTGGTAGAGGTCTAGAGCTGAACAATCCTATTAAAAATGCATTTTCTTTCAGACCGTGAAACCCATTATGTTCAAGTTACAATTGTTCCTTGGCTATCGTGGAATGACCTGCTTCCTTGATTAACACATGAAGAATAGCAGTAAGCTTAGCTTCATTGATTTGCCTTTTGCTAAAATAGAAATAATTGCAGTAGTATTGTCAGAGACCCTCCAATAAACTACAGTGACCTAAAGTATCATTACAGAAGAGCAAAATGGGGCCAAGCTCAGTTTCAATATGGTGCCATCTGCAGAGCTGTGGACGTAAGGAAAGGTTTGAAAACACTGACACAAGATTGAATGTTCCTGAGCAGTTTTTTAAACACCTATTTGTCATAGACATTTTATATGTAGCAGGAGACATCATAGTAAAAAGGTTCCAACCTTGATTATGGAATTCTTTCTTACCTCTGAATGTCATTTTTCCTAGTAGTGGATTCAGTTATTTGATTGCCTATAAGTTTGGAAGTGAGATGTGACCACTACAAAATAATGTAGTGCTATCTACTGATTTAAGGAACTCAAAAGGTACATGGAAAGATGCAAATTTGAAAAGGAATTTAAATGATACTAGAGCCCTAAATGTTTGGACAAGCATGAATTAGCTTCCAGCAAATACAGAATTAGAGCAGAGAGGGATACAAAGGTTTCCAGGAACCAGAAGTCAGTCAGGTTGTGTAGGACATGACTACATTTTACGTTAAATGTGTTGCTTGTAGCAGTGTGACTCCCCGCCCCCAACTAAATGGCTAAGTTTTTACTGGAACTGCAGCACAAAAGGAAGGGAGGTTTATACCTTCTTTTCTTTGCTGTGATCCTGAGGGTTTGTTTTGTTTTGTTTTGGCTGACAAATGTGACTGTGGCCCATGAAAACCAGCAGCTTCTTGAGATAGACAATAGGTAGTAGACACAAAATGTATATTGGTAATTGGAGTTCATTAGTAAGTGATCTGATGATGTCCACGACATTATATATATGAGAGGATTCAACAGAGTCATAGAGAATAGGTTCATTAGCAGCTATAAGCCATGGTAAGGACAGATTGCTTACCTGTAACCATAGATCTTTGAGTGGTCTTCTGTGAATTCACACAGCTGGGTTATTCCTGCGCCTGCGCAGAGCATTTGGAACCTTCTGGAATCACTAGGCAGAATGTGCATTGATGCATTTTTGGCGGTAACTCCGCCCACCCCAATGGTCCCCTTAAAAGGCGCTCCCACCTAATTCCCCTCAGTTCCTTGAATGATGCTGCAAGCAGCAGCATCTGGAACATGAAGCGTACATATCATACTAGAACACAGAGGGGAGGATGGGCGGGTCTGTGTGAATTCAAAGAAGACCACTCGAAGATCTATGGTTACAGGTAAGCAACCTGTCCATCTTCTTCGTGGTCTCTGAGAATCACACAGCTGGGTAGACTAGCAAGCTTTTTCCTAGGAGGAGGGTATGTCCTGTACACAAGTAGACGAGGACTATACTCTGTACTCAAACAACGATTGGATTTATTAACAGCACATTCTTTAAGCATGAAAGCAACTCATCAGTAAAAACAAATTAACTCATTGAATGGAGGACAGAAGGACAGCCCTTCCAAAGGTAGCCTCATTTCTGGAACGAGTGTCCAGTCTGTATGTGTGAGATGAAAGTCAAAGGTGATGACCAAGTTGCTGCATGGCAAATGTCCTCTAGGGGCACTCCAGAGAGAAATGCTGTCAAGGTGAAGACATCCCTTGTGGAATGCCCTCGAACCTGTGGAGGTAATGGTTTCTGTCAGGGAAAATAGATATTGTGATTAGAAGTTTGTCTCCCCCCCCCCCGCTTTGGGTAAATTTTGTTCACCAAGGCACCAAGGCGCCAGCTTGTTTATCAGAAGCTAATAAATCTGTCTCTTGATGTTATTTTGTCCTTTGGGTTTGAGAGTGAGAAATGAAACTGGGAGTCCAGTTTTGAGTTTCGTTTCTTAGAAGGTTAAAGCATTTTAGAAGGGCATTTAACTCAGAGGGGGTTTTCAGAGCTTGTGTCTCTCTCCTGCTTTTGGGGAGCTCCTTGTCTTTCTCTTAGCTCCTGAGGAACCTTGGAGCACACAGAAACATGGATGAATATTTTCTGTTGTTTATTTTATTCTTATTTGTTTATTGTTAATAAAAGCCATAAAAGAAATTTTGATATGGCCTTTTCTTTTGCACCAGAGGTGTTCTTGTTTTGCTCAAAAGCCCACGCTATTTTGCTGCAAGCATTTCTGCTCGGATGAGCAGAAAGTGAAAGCACTCTGAAGCATTTTATGACAGTTTCTTGGCCAGTTCATAGCAGAGGGCGATGGTCGAAGTAACAAACTTCGACAGGTGCTGCGAGGAAATCGGTGCACCCAGCTTTGAGTCAGCATAGGAGACAAAGAGCCTGGGTGATTTTCTGATGGGAGTTGTCTGTTGTATGTAGAAGGCGAGGGCCCTCCTAACATCCATATAGTGGAGGGTGCGCTCAAATTCATCCTTCGGATCCTGCATCAGAGCAGGCAGAATGATGGATTGGTTCAGGTGAAAACTGGAGATCACCTTGGGAAGGAAGGAAATGTCTGGTCTCAGCACCACTTTGTGCTTGTGGAAGGTGGTGTACGGCGGGACCAAACATAGGGCATACAGTTCTCCAGCTCGGCACGCTGAGGTGACAGCGATGAGGAAAGCCATTTTCCAGGACAGGAGTCTCAGGTCCGTGCATGCCATGGGTTTGAAGGGTCATCGAACCAATTAGGAAAGGACGAGTTCGAGGCTCTAGGTCGGAGTAGGTTCAATCACTGGAGGATGGAGATTGACGTACCCCTTTAGGAACTTCTTGACCATTGGGTCCTTGAATGGAGAGGGTTGACCCCTTGCCTGGAACTTGACAGAGATAGCTGCTAAATAGCAGTGGAGCGATGAAACGGAAAGTTCCGATTCAGCCAGATGAAGAAGGAATTCAAGGACCATCGGTACCGAGTAGGACTGTGCAAGCAGCCCACCGTTAGCCAAAAAGACCTCAAACCTTTTCCATTTGTAGTGCTAAGATTTTCGAGCTGCAGGACATCAGGTAGCTTTGATTACAGCCTGGATCTCAGGTGGAAGGATTGGAGGAGCTGGCACCACTGGAACCGAGGCTGTATTCATGGGCATATCCTCCACGCCGTCAAGCGGAGTGTCCCGAGGTCTGGATGCGTGACCACTTTGTTTCAGATGGTGAGAATGTTGGGACGGTCGGAAAGTGGATGAACTGACACCTGGCCAGACGTAGAAGGGGTGCAAACCAAGGCTGACGGGGCCACCACGGAGTGATAAGGATGGCATCTGTTCAGTCCCAACGGAGTTTGGCGATCACTCTGGTCAGTAGTGGGAACGGGAGGAAAGAGGTAGAGGAGCATGCCTGTCCACCGGAAGAGGAATGCGTCGCCTCTTGAGCCCCGAGCTCGACCCCTGGAACAGAACTGGTGACATTGCTTGTTTGCTGGGGACGCAAAGAGGTGTACCTGCGGTGTCCCCCAGTACCAGAATAGGTCATGTGCAACTGACCGGTGTAGCATCCATTCATGGATGGATGAACTGGAACAGCTGAGTCTGTCTGCAAGAATATTCTCCTCTCCTGGCAAGTGGATGGATTGGAGGTGTATGTTCTTTTGGACACACCAGTCCCAAATGTCCAATGTGGGTTGGAGGAGTTGGGGGGACCTCGTTCCTCCCTGCTTGTTGAGATAGTACATGACCAAGATGTCCGTCACCAACAGCAGAGTTTTGTCTGTCACCAAGGTCTTGAAGGCCTGCAGTGCCTTCTGTATGCAGATGAGCTCTAGAACGTTGAGATGGAGTGCCCGTTCATTGGCATTCCAGGTCCCTTGTATCTCGTAGGCTCCGAGATGGGCTCCCCAGCCTAGCATGGAGGCGTCTGTCGTTAACAAAGTGTCTGGTTGTGGAGGGCTGAAGGGAATCCCAGACAGTATGTTCTCTGGGATCAGCCACCAGTCCAAGGAACAGTGGATGGTGCACGGCATTGTCAGGAGTTTCTTTGGGGAATCCCTTGGAGGATCGAACACCCCTAAGAACCAATGCTGGAGCAGACAAAACCGTAGCTTGGCAAGATGTGTAACACAAGTTGTAGCAGCCATGTGGCCGAGAAGCACTTGAACCGAGTGGGCTGAGAGTTTTCGGGACCGACGGCAGGTGTGGATCAAGGAACGGAGGGTGTTGAATCGGTCCCGAGGGAAGCAGGCTGATGCCATCACCTAATCCATCTGGGTTCGGATGAACTGGCTAGACTGGGATGGTTGAAGTTGCGACTTTTCCATGTTGACAACAAGTCCCAGGCTGTGTAACACATCTAGGGTGAGATCAATGTCCATCTCGAGCTGGTGTCTGGAGTCTGCTGCAATCAGCCAGTCGTTGATGTAGGGGAAGACTACCACACCACGCTGATGAAGAAAGGCCGCTACCACTGCAATGCACTTCATGAAGATCCTCAGGGCCGTGGAGAGTCTGAAGGAAAGGACACGGAATTGGAAGACATCGTTCCCGATCTGGAATACCAGGTATTGCCTGTGGGACGGATGGACCCCTATGTGAAAGTAGGCATCTTTGAGGTCTATGGACACAAACTGCCTTGCTGAAGGAGCGGGAAGATGGGACCCAGGGTCACTATTCTGATCTTCTTTGGTAAAATCTACCGGTTCAGTCGTCGGAGGTCGAGGATGGGACGGAGGCTGCCGTCTTTCTTCGTGACAAGGAAGTACTGTCAAGGAAAATGGGTATCGCAGTCAATATTATATCCATAGGTCTTAGAGGAATTTTCATCTAGGCAAAGATATAGTCCTCACTAGGCCTGTAAAATTCCAGGCCTCACTGTGTTTTGCTACAAGGTTAAAAGAGTGAGGTCATCCATGTTGTCTGGGAAAAGGTCCCGATGTTTCTTATCTCTCCCTTCCCAAGATGGAGTCTGTGAATGTTATGAGAAGCAAATAATCAGCTCTCACTATGAGGGAGGGATCGTTCAGTGTGTGATTATTATTGCAGTCTGCAGTGTGTGATTATTTTTGCAGTCTGTTGCCTGCCTTCTAGAGATAGACAGACAGTCAGAGAGTCAAGATGATTTCTTACCTCTGTAGGCATGTCTGCCTCATAGCCATGATGTACTCTGTTTTGTAGTTTGATATTAGTTATTTCAAATAAAGTCTATAAATTATTTTTCCTTGTCTATCTCCATGTTTTACACCAAGTATGCAACTATTGGGCCAGAGTCCCCATGTTTCCGCTGCAACTCTGCTACTGCTCCTTCTGTTCAGTTTTGTTCAGAAGGGCTGCATACCTTGACAAGTACCTTGAGAAGAAGCAGAGGTGGTTTACAAGTTCGATGGCCTCTTTCTGCAGCAAAGTCTGCACCGCCTCAAGGAGGGGAGGGGAAGGCGGTGTAGGTCGAACATGACCCGTCAGAGGCAGTGTGTCGAATTTGATCCAATAGCCATGCCGTACAATGTGAAGCACCCAGCGGTCCGATGTTATTGAGGACCAGGCATCTTGGAAGGACGATAGATGGTCTCTGAACATGAGGGTCTAAAAGAAAGAAAGAATCAGAATGAAGATAGGCAGGTTCAAAATCGTCTCCTGCCCTGGTCTTTGGGCTTCTGTTTGGAGGGCGGTCAATAACGGGAGGGTGACCATTGGCTCCTCACCAAAGAGGCGACGAGAGGGATGATTGGTATCAGGAACGCATGGAAGACTGAGGCATGAACCCTCTCCTAAAAGAATGGCCACAGGTAGAGGCTTGCCAGCCTGTGCAGCCTCTGGACCGGTACACAGAAGATGAGGACAATGGCATACCGTATTTCCGTACAGTGGTCCTCATCTTCTGTGTGAATTCAAGTTTTTCATCAGTGGATCCATTGAACAGGCTCGACTGATCAAACGGCATGTCCTCAATGGTGGCAGAAGCTTGAGGAGCAAGACCCGGAGATCGAAGCCAGGCATGCCTACGCAGGGCAATGGATCCAGCCACAGTCTTGGCAGCACAGTCAGCAACATGATGTGCCGAGTTCATCTGCTGCCCAGCTAACAATTGAGCCTCAGCTTGTATTGCCTCTGCCAGCCTCTTTCTCTCATCAGGCAGGTTCTGGATAAGGGGCATCATTCAATCCCAAATGACCTGCTGATACGTGCCCATACAGGCCAAATAGTTTGCTATACGGAAGCTTAGTCCGGCAGCTGAATAGATCTTCTTGCCAATGATGTCTAGCTTCCTGCCCGCCGGATCCGATGGTGTGGTCTGCGCCCATTGTTGTTGCAGATTTTGAGAGGCCTCGACCACCACCAAGTTGGGATGTGGGTGTATCTTTAGCCATTCGATATCCTCACCAGCCACACGATACAGTCTGCTGATCCTCTTCGAAGTCGACAGGATCAAAGAAGGGTTTTCCCATGATCCTTGTGTCAGCTTGAGGAGTGATGGCAGGACCAGTATGCTGGCAGCAGGAGGGGCCTTCGACTTGATCCTCTGATATATTGGATCCACTGGTCCAGTTTCCTTCTCTGTCATCTTCAGGTCCAGTGCATGTGACATCTGATGAATCCGATGAACTTGAGGATGAACACGAAGGCGACGGGCTCCAGCAACCACGGTGGAGAGAGGTTGTTTCAAAACCATGGTGGAGAGAGGTCCAGGTGTAGGCGGCAATGGCGGCAAAGGATGTGGTTCCAGGTGTGGAGAGACTTGGCTTCCAGCGTCCCTTCTCAATGGTACCAAGAAGTGCAATTCATCAGTGGTCAGTCTGACCATGTCATGGAAAGTCAGCCAGGGTGGTGATCGATGAATGGCCCAGCCCATACATGGCTCCGATAGCTGAAGCACTTGGGCAGATGATAGTACTTGGGACCCCGAAGGGGAAGAGAACTGAGCATGATAGATAGAACGTGTCAAGTCATATGCTCCATAAGCCGGCTCATCAAATTGGATCTGAGGCAATGGAGCACGGGCCTGGACAATATCCTCAGTGGGATGCCTCGACCTCAAGGTCAGAGGAGGGTCATCCTGGCAACTCTGCCCGCAATACAAGAGCTGGAGAATGGCCTCGATGGCAGGGAGATGTAGAAATTTCACCCTCAGAAGGGACTTCCACCTCCACAATCTCAACCGAGGTCATTGGCGTTGGCAGGTGGGAGGATGGTCTTTTCTCAAGAGGAGGAGACCGATCCCATGGCATCTCCTGCTCCTGATGAACTGGAGCTGCTTCCTTATGAGGAAGTTCCTTAGAGGTGCAGGCAGGAGGTTCTGGTGGTTCCTGTTACATCACCTCTAATATCTTGGCTGCATCCTTTGAGCCAGTCTTAGGCTTGGAGTCCTTCTGAGGTCGGGAGATGTGCTTCGTCTTCTTTTTTTTCTTTAAGGACTTCGAAGAATCCGAAGAGGCACGGTCATGACCAGCATCCTTAGGTGTTGCAGCATCTCGAGGTACCTTCCTTGCTTTCGAGGGGGCTTGGTCCTGGCCAGAGGCTGATGATGTCGACAGTGCTCGGTCCTGAGTCGAATCTGATGAGGGGGCATGTTTGTGGGAATGACGCACTGCCTCAGGATCGGAAGTTACAGATTGGCGTCAGGACAGGCTCCGGGACCAATGGCGTTTTTTAGTCTGGGACTTGGGTGACAGTGAATGGCCGCGTTTGGCCAGTGAAGCCGTAGGAGGAGGAGCCAGAGTCGAAGTGGCCATCGGAATTAATGCCTTTTCATACAAAAAGGAGTTGAGACGGGATAATCTGTGCTTGCGGGCCTGAGAAGTAAAGGCCCTGCAGTGGACACAGGAGTCCATGTTGTGGGACTCACCCAGGCAAATGAAGCACTGTGAATGGCCATCAGAGCTAGGGAGCTTCGCCTGGCAGATGGCATATCTTTTAAAGGCAGCTTTTGAAGTCATCTTACTCACAAATCCGAGTCGTCAAATCAGAAGGGTACACCGTAAGCGTCGAGAGAAACCAGTCCAAGTCAAAATTACCGAAAATCACACAAACCAAAGCCAAATCCGAAGGAGTAAGAGAATCATAGTTAAGAAATCCAATCTGAGTCAAAACCAGTCAAATTGAAAGTGAGTTGAAATAACAAGCAATTGAAGGTTCCTTTGTGCTGGTAACAGGGCGGAAAGAAAGGAAGTGAGGGGAATTAGGCTGGAGCGCCTTTTAAGGGGACCGTTGGGGTGGATGGAGTTACCGCCCAAAATGTATCAATGCACATTCTGCCTAGTGATTCCAGAAGGTTCTGAATGCTCTGCACAGGCGCAGGAATAACCCAGCTGTGTGATTCACAGAGACCATGAAGAAGATCTAAAGTTTCCACCAAGCTGGCCTGGCTGGAGAGAGGGAAAGCAAGGGTATTCCACTGGTTTTACTGAGAGACTAGCTGCCTCTGGTTCCCCTCCAACAGTCATTAACTAGCAGCCACTCCATCAGGCTGCATGAATTATTCCCATCCAAGCTAGTTATATTTTTAAATAAGCATTAAAAACATCAAACTCCACATTCATGGCTTTCACTTTTGCGGTTCCGCCTATTCGTGGAAACCCTCAGCTTCACCCCCCCCCCACAGGGAATGAAGGGACGAGAACTGATTTAAGTGCGGCGCTCACTGAGCTCTGTGAGTACCCTGCTTAAATTGGATCTCATCCCTTGCTTGTGAGGGAGGAAAGCCGATTTAAACAGGGCATTCAGCAGCTTTCCTTCAGCTTTGTTCCATTTAGTGGGGGAGCGTTTCAGAAGGGAGGAAAGCCATGGAATGCCTGGTTTTCCTCCCCCCTAGCTCCCCCCTGCCAAATGGAACAAAGCTGGGGAAAAACTGGTCATTCAGCAACTTTCCTCCCCCCCACCAACAAAGCCAGAGGAAATGGCACAAAGCCAGAAGAAAGCTGCTGAACGCAAGGCTGGGTGAGGGCCATGAGGCTCTTAAAGACTACAACTACTGTATATCAGTCCCCCACCCAGCGTGGCTGCTATGCATGTTAACAAGGAGATTCAGGGAGCTGTAGTCTGAAAGGTAACATTTCAAAGCTCTGTGCTTGTGACCTTTCTGGCAGTATTCTGTTGGCCTTGGAAATACTTGGTTTAAATGGAAGCAGAATTTTGGATCAGATTGACTGCTTGGCTGTATCCAAGAAGGTAAGGCAGTAAGAATGTCTCTGTAGGAGATATGTTCCAAGAAATTTAGCAGATACCACAGATAGTACCGAACCCTATATTTTTGTTACTTCCCATGGCTGAGAGGAGTTCCTGCACTCACCTGTTGCCCCATAGAGGGTGGGGGAACCAATCCCCTCCCAATTCTCCTCTTATCGCTTCCTCAATAGATGGAAGGAAGATGAATTTCCAGCCCAAGCATGCCACAGAATCACACTGGAGGACACCTCCATTTTCTTGGTAGCACCAACTGTGGGTTACTGAAACCGCAAAAAACGATCCTGCAGATAAGGGGGTCTTACTGTACCTATATTAACCACAGAATTCATCTATCCTGCTCCCCATTAAAGCATCGGGGAGGGGGGAATGGTAAAAGGACACCAAGTAGTAATTTGTGCATCATTATGTACCTACTTCTCTTTTGTCTCTTGCGTTTTTATTGAAGTCTGGTTGACACGATTTGTTCCAAAATATGGAATGGGATTCACCAGCACAGGTATATCTATGTCTTTTGGCAAGTTAGCAAATTCACAGTGAAACCATTCATTCTCATGTGCCAGCACATTGGAGGAATCCCAATAGGTCTTGGATTCTTTCTTTGCCAAATCTATCATCTGTTGAAGAAAATTTAAGGAAGGAAAATCAGTTTATTTACAACTTTGTCATAATTGAATTAATATAATTCAACAATGAAATAGGCACAGGGCTATATTTTTGCTATTTATTTACCATTTGTAACTATATAATATTCTTAGTAAATGATAATGTCAGTGGAAACAGCAAACACAACAAATGTGCAGAAAGGATAATAGCCTCTATAACACAGAAACATATTACTGTTGTTCAATGGACCCTGCACTCAAGGCAGTAACCATGGGTTGTTTTTTAACAAAAAAATCATTCAGCATATTTGAATGACTTGCCTTAAAAGTCTTTAAAAGGCACAAAAAGATCCTGAGCTGCCAGATTTGTAAATATTTTCATTATACTGCTCCCTCCAGTCATATTTTCACAAAAGGAAAACATAGAAAAATGCTGGTCATTACTACATGATTCTTTTGAAATCTATGCATCTACAAAATCACAATGTGCTAGCAGCGAGAAAGAAAATCAAGCATTTAAACCCATTGGTTTAAAAATCCTGTTACAGTGCTGATTAAAATGGGTAGCCAATACTAAGTCAAACATTTTAAGAGGCTTCTTAAGCAAACATGAAACTCAACACAGTCAAAGTTAGATTCCATTAATTTAAATGGGGCAGATTTAAGTATAAGTCCAAAAATCTTGCTTGAAAAAATGGTGGTGGCGACTCTTTGGGATTTCTTTGCCACAATGGGGAGAACAGAGTGGGTCCTAAAAGAAGCACCAACACCCCTCCCTTGCCTTGGCAGGGAAATCCTGAAGAAGCACCGACTCCTTGCATTCTTCTTGCCTCAACAGGGAAAGTGGGGGTGAGTGGGTTGGTGCTTCTTTTACAGGAAGCTCCTCTGCTCTCCTTGCCAAGGCAAGAATGCACCACCACTGAACACTCACTCCCTCTTGCCCTCAACTGGCCTTCCTACCTAACCAGCCAGTCAGACTGAAAGAGGACTTCACCCTGATTGTTGCCCTCTCTGGATCCCTCTGCTAGAGGGATGGCTGGTTTCATGTCTTTTGGCTGCCTTTTCTGGTTCCTCTCTGCTGCCTGACTGCCTGCCCTTGGTTGTCTGCAGTGGAGAGGAACTGGAGGAGGCAGCCAAAAGATTTATTTATTTATTTATTCCCTGTTCTTCAGCCACAAGGCTATCAGAGCGGCTTACAAATTGTTTTAAGCAATAGCAATTTACACATCTACACCGCATTAAGCAGTTTCCAATGTGTGTTAGCTAATTGCCTCCACAAACCAGGTACTCATTTTACGGACCTACGAAAGGATGGAAAGCTGAGTGAACCTTGGAGCCCTCTGGAAGTGAACTTGCAACAGCTGCAGAGAAGCAGTAAGTGAAGAAACAGCATAGAATCGTAGACAGGCTTCTGCTGGAGAGGCAGCTGGTTTGTTGTCTTTTGCCCACATTCTCCGGTTCATTTCTGTGGCAGACAACGAAGGACAGGTAAAGAAGAAATGGAGAAAGCAGCCAAAATATGAGAAACCACCCATCCCTCCAGCGGAGGGATCTGGGGAGGGTGACGACAGGCTGACTGGTTGGTGAGGCAGGAAGGCCAGCTGAGAGCAAAAGGGAGCAAGCAATCAGTATCACTTCCTGCATTGCCAGGTGATGTCCACACCTTGTGGAAGCAAAAAGTGAAGAAACAGTGGTGGTGATGAGGAAGATTTGGGAGGTTCCCCGCCTGCTCTCGGTTGTCCACAGCATACCTGCATGTCTCCTCGGAGATGGTGCAGAGGAGGAGGAAGAGACAAGCGGGCCAGCTGAAGACAACAGAGGGTGGTCTGTTGGGGTGGTGGTGGAGAAGAGTCTGTCCAGAAAGAGCCTACCATGAGAGAAGCACTAACCACTTCTGCTCTACCCACCAAGGCAGGGTAGCACCAAATAGCCACTGTTGCTACCATTTTCCTGCCCAGGCATTCAAAAAGGCCAGAAGTGGGGGAGCAATGGAGAAAGTAGAATAGAGGGGGTTGGTGCTTCTTTTTGTTTCCCCCAGGATGGAATAAGCTCTTGCCTTTTGCCACTGTACTCAGAGAAAGTGATGGTTCCTTTTTCGATAAGAGTTAATACTGTACCTTAACTTTTATAAAAAAAAGAAACCATCCCCTTTTTCTCTAGAGTGGTGAAAGGCCTTTATGAATGCCTGGGTGGGGAAATAATGGCAGCAGTGGCGGCTTGCTCCTTGAGGGAGTGCTGGCACTTTTGCATCTGTACAGAATGGATTTGAGGAGCCCTGTGCTGAGCCAAATTTTACCCTCAAATTTTATCAAAATTAATAATTTTGGCCCCAAACCTGCCCTCGACTTATACATGAGGTCAACTTCTGGTCCTTCTCTCTACTGAAACCAGCAGGCTTAAAAATGCTTCCTTTTGGCTGGGGATGCAGAAACTGGGAAGCACCCAATGAAATCTGCAGAAGAAGCTCAAAAGATAGTGGTTTTATTGGTTTTTTTTTTTTAAAAAAAGCCCAGTGTGTTTTGGCCTGTCTATGCATTTGTTCAGTAACTTTTGAGAATTCGTGATTCAGAAATTTCTGAAGTTTGATTCTGAATAGTCAGTCCCTGCAGAAGGCTTTAAGAATATACATCAGCTGAAACATGGGCCTTTTTTTTAAACCAACAAAACAACCATCTTTTGAGCATCTTGAGACATATCTTCATTTTGGCTGGATTAACCTCAGTAGGCAACAGGGACTAAAATCCATTTTTATTCTCATCATAAGAAACAAGCTGGAGAAAATTTACTGTAAAAATTATAATTTGCTGAATTCAAAAATTCACTGAAATTAATAGTAGGTAGGTCCAGGGTGTACAAGACACAGAAGCCCTGGATGGGCAGGTTTCTTTTTGTTGTCGTTATTTTTGCCTTCATTTCAATGAACCAAGCTGACCTTTTCTGAAATTATTTTATTCTGGTCTCATAATTTTTTCCTCCCCCACAATACAAATTCCCAGGGTTCTTTGTAGTAAGGGAATAACTGTCAAACCTATTTCAGTCAGTAGGGTATTGTGCATATTCCCTTTGTGAACCCTCCACAACCTTTACATCATCAACTGAAATGCACTTGGCCTTTCCAAGCCTCTAAAGAAAAACATCTACCTGTCTGGAAGCCCTATATCCAGGGCTAGCCTTAACTTAGGCAGAGTGAGGTGGCTATCGCAGGCAGCATGTCATGGTTATCAAGAAAGGCCAGCGAATTGTTAGGAAGCAAGAGTTGTTTTTTTTTTTAAATCATCACCAGCAATATTTATCATTTGGACTCATGGAATGAAAGCACTTGAGAAGTTTCACAAGAATGTCAGTTTCCACCCCAGCAGCACCCTGAGGCCTGAACAACCCACATAATCCACATAATACATTTACTTTCTTTTTCTCCGCTCTGTAGCTTCACAATGGACATCTTAGCATAATGCTATATTGAAAGCCGATTTATTGCTACATAGAATCATAGAATCATAGAGTTGGAAGAGACCACAAGGGCCATCCAAGTCCAACCCCCTGCCAGGCAGGAATACACAATCAAATCATTCCCGACAGATGGCCATCCAGCCTCTGTTTAAAACCCTCCAAAGGAGGAGACTCCACCACACTTCGAGGCAGTGCATTCCACTTCCGAACAGCTCTGACTGTCAGGAAGTTCTTCCTAATGTTTAGATGGTATCTCTTTTCCTGTACTTTGAAACCACTGCTCCGTGTCCTAGTCTCTGGAGCAACAGAAAACAAGCTTGCCTCATCCTCAGTATGACATCCCTTCAAATATTTAAATATGGCTACCATGTCACCTCTCAACCTTCTCTTCTCCAGACTAAACATGCCCAGCTCCCTAATCCACTCCTCATAGGGCACAGCTTCCAGACCTCCCAACATCCTGGTCACCCTCCTCTGGACACATTCCAGTTTCTCAATATCCTTTCTAAATTGTGGTGTTCAGAACTGGACACAGTATTCCAGGTGAGGTGTGACCAAAGCAGAATAGAGTGACATTATTACTTCCCTTGATCTAGACACTATACTCCTATTAATGTAGCCTACAATCGCATTGGCTATTTTAGCTGCTGCATCACACTGCTGACTCATGTTCAGCTTGTGGTCCACTAAGACTCCTAGATCCCTTTTGCACATACTGCCATCAAGCCAGGTGCCCCCCTACATCCACAGCTCTCACACGCATCCCCAAGAACACATTACCAAAACTAGTTTTCTCAGGCAAGCTTTCTGGTGCACCTGCATCTGTTCCAATCCACAAAACAGGGACTCCAAATCTCAAATTATAATATCCACACAATGTGGTAAAAAAAAAACAAAACAACAAGGCAAGACTGGTACCCAGGAACAATTTGCAGCAAGACAGACCAACAGCAGAAAATGACAGAACATCACTAGTTGTCACCTACCACTCCTAGATGAGACCATTTGGACACATTATCAATGAGCTGCAATGAGTTCCAGAGAATAACAGAGTCCTTTCACAGACTGGGTGGCAGGCCTTTACCTGCTTACAGACAGCCCCACAACCTTAAACATATTCACCTACACATAACCGACATGGAAATACAGGAACAAGGCCCTGCTACAAACCCAGATGCCAAGTCTGTCGCTACATCTACTCTGGTAGCAACATTACAGGTCCTAACAACATAACAACATTAGAGGTGTGTGTACTTGCTCATTCTCCTATGTGATCTATATCATCCTGTGTCTCCAATGCCCCTTTGCACTCTGCACTGGACAAACAGAAGCGTTTCTACACAAGAGGAAAATTGACATATATTAGAAATAGCAATAACAAATAGTGGCAGAACATTTTACTCTTCCTGGACAATCACTAACCCTCAAACAGCTGTTCTGGAACACACACACACACACACACAAAACCAAGAGAAAGACAAACAGCTGATTGTGACATACTCAGAAATTCCAACACATTAGCAGAGGTATGAATAAAATTAATAGTTTCTTGGCACAATGCATACATTCATATGCATATTCCTCACAAGTGCACATGTAACAAAAGAATTCTCATCGTAAAAAGTTTCTTACTTTAAGAGAACTTACTTCTCAGTAAGCAGAATCCATTGTTTTAACACCTTAGTCCTTGACAGATCTGTATCTTCTTACACAACTCTTTGAAGGTTTATGGCCAGGATCACAATTCACATCTTTCTGTGTTAAACACTGATCACAGCCCTGTAACTGTATAATTGCTAATATAGCTATGGCTTTAATATCGTACTCCATCAATGCATCTCAGAAAGTGGATAGAAATCCATGAAAATTCATGGTAAAATAAAACAGTCTTAAAGATGCTGCCAGAGTACTTCCCTCCATTTCTTTTTATCCAGCAACAAATAATCATCCACCACACAAAACACCTCCAGAGAGAAGCTGCTGCCCTGGCATTGTTTTCACATGGTGTGATCCCAAAGTGCTGGGTCCCACTTTGAGGAAGACAGGATAACAAACAAACAAACAAACAAACAAACTCTCCAACTACACATTGTGTGAATACAGTGGGCCTGCCATGTTGGTGGGCTAACCACACGCAGACTGGAGTATCCGTGGATGGTCACACCCCACATTATTCAATGGGAACACGTGTATGTGGGCATGTCAGTGCGTGGGCATGTGCACATGCTGCCATTGATTAATATGGGGCATGAGCATCCATGTTTTTCCCCATCTGCTAGGGGGCAGAACCAAACCCCCGTGGATGGGAAAGGCCCACTGTAATGTGCTTCCTGCCCATGTAGTCATGTTAGTCACACATGTGCTCCTGTAGTGTGAGATCACACAATGTGAGAACAACTCCCACAGGACATGCTTGTGAAAACATGATTTTCCATTTGCAAGCTGAAGTACCATTTTAGCCCTAATGTATAAAACCAGTACTTTATCACTTCAGCTGCAGGTAAGAAATCACATGTTCAGATGTTGACCAGTCTAAAATTATTCCTCCACAAAGAAAACCACCTTTTCAGGGAGAAAGGTTTTCATCTGTCCTTGAAGCACTATCTTTCTGTAAGACCATCCATCTTTGTTACACACATGTACATGAGCTATATCAAACAGTGTGCTGCCACAAAAAGGAGTACTACATTTTTAAAAACAAATTATTAGTACAATGTTGTCAACTATACGTGAGACTTCTCCCAAATGATCTTTACGGAAACTTTAAAAAATTATGCTTATTAAGAAAAACTGCTAAGAAATCCCACTAATATAGGAAGAAAGTAGACAGTAATATTAGGCCAAATCCACACTATACAAATAATCCAGTTTAAAGTGGATTATTTGCCATGGCTCCTTCCTATAGAATCCTGGGATTTGTAGTTTGATGAGGCACCAGCACATTTTTGCAGAGAAGGCTAGAGACCTTGTAAAACTACAGATTCCAGGATTCAGTAGGAAGGCACTATGGTAAATAATCCCCTTTCAAACGGGATTATTTTTGTAGTATTGATTTGGCCTTAGAAAGCTTTTAAAGCATTGTAACAGCACAAAAATTTTGATTATTTGCATTTATGTGATTTGGTAATATTAGTGTTATATCAAATTGTCTCATTTACTGCTCTAGGCAACTTTTCCTCTTAGATTCTGTGAGGTTATCACTTTCTCAGACTTCAGTAGGTGCTAATGACCAAATGACCCATGGCAGTTTTTATTCTGTTTGCATACCTGTTGTTTTCCTAACATTTTCTCTTTTATCTCTAACTCCATTTGTAACTGCCTTTCCAGTAGAGCAGCTTTTGCCATGATAGTTGCTATAGTAATCTCCTTCTGATGAAGCTCTTCTGTCAAGTCAAAGATTTCTCTCCTCATTCTTTCCACCTCAGAGCAATGGGACTGCTGTTCCCGATAAAGACGGTCCCTTATCTGCAACAAATGTGGCCCACAAAGAAAAGAATGAGAGCCAGACTTTCAGATTGTATCATTTTTCACCTACCACTGACTTTTTGGGCACTCTATTTCTAGTACACAAACACTTCCAACCATACTGGTGATAGCAGAGAGATTTAAAATGTCTGATGATTCAGAGTGACCAGCACTGCTGTTACTTTCAGCCTAAGAGTTTACACCTTTCATCTGTCTTCCTGTTTATATACCACATTTGAATAGATGCTGGAAGTGAAAGATGAACAAAAGGAAGTTAAAATACAAATCATCTGCCAATTTCACTAGATTCAAGGGTGCAACCCACAATGTTTTATTAAATTAGTATAAGATGAAAGTGATTGTAGGATATCAGCCTCCACATTCTGTATTATTAACTGCTTCAGTGTGATTATTGTACAACAAATGACTCTGAACATCTTCAGATTTGTAAAACACTTCTCTTGAAAATACAAATAAACATGTTAAAAAATGTCTGGCTACAACAATTTTTTTTATAATGGCTTATGTCAACAATTACACTGGGGCAATATCATGAAAGATATTATTATACTATTAGATGTGTGTAGATATTATATTTGTTCTTCCCTGTCCCTGGGCTTCATCCCATGGTGAGCCTTCAGTCTTACATTTGTATGTGGACTCCTTCCCACTATCCACATTGCAGGGGAAACCAAACAGAGAGACTCAATAGTTACTTGGATGTAGTCTCTTCCTCAACCCTGTAGCATTAAACCCAATTCAAGGCGTTCACTTTTCCCTATGGTGAAGAGTGGCAAGTCGCTGGGAGACAATATAATCCACAGAGCTGCCCACAAATCCACTCCTCCCAAGATTACAGAGAGGCATGGAAAAGGAATTGCCAAATAGGCTTGATGCTCAAAGCATTTGGTACCAGTCTTACAAATATATTGTGCTATGAAGATGCTGGATGTTCTATTATCCCTCTAAATGAGTTAAATCAATAGATAAAGCACTAGGCACAATCAGAAATACATCTCAGTAGCCTACCGAAGAGAAATGATAAATGTTGTTACAATATATATATTTTATAAAAGCCTTCACAGAAAAGATATTTGCTACTACATTCATTTAATGGGTTGTTCTACACTGTTCGATGTAGCCTTCAGTGTCCCATTTCCTGTACTGTTCTGCTCTCCCTTGAGAGTACCAAGATTACTGTGGGTCTCCATACCTTTTCTGCCAATAACAAATAACGAGATTGCAATAAACTCTCCTATGACTTAAAGCAATATAGCCCTTCTGGATGCCAACATGAAAGGAACCAATCAAATGACACTCCACTCAGCTGTATTTTGATTTCTTATCCCCATGATATTGATAGTTTCATGGCAATTTTATCAGTACAGTACATGCAATTTGGTCCTTTACTTTCACTGAAAAGTTGGAAGACAATAAATACCACTATTAAAACTTATTAGGCACAAGCCTTAAAGGGTGAGTACACATTGAGATTGCAATCTTAAGTCATAACAAACAATGTTCTACTTGAAATAAATGATTGTAGTAGTGGGCCATTAAAGCTACTAAACCTTGGACTATGTATTTAAAATTCTCTTCAATTTAGATGTGATTTTGATATTTGGTGCAGCTCCTCCTATCATACTCTTAAATGATTTCAGCTACAACCATGGATAATGCAGTGGGATGTGATCTTCAGTGGCAACCACAGAGCAAAAATAATACTGGATATCAGAGAAATGGTGTCAGACTCTCACTGGATTCTTAGAGTTTTCTTGGCAATTTGCTCATTATAGCATGCCTGGCCATTAGACTTTAAACCTAGATTCCCTGGAGATTAATAAGATTGGATGTAACAAGTGCAAAAGATATATGAGTGTTCTTTCTTTCTTTCTTTCTTTCTTTCTTTCTAAATTGAAATTTTATTTTAATTGTACAACAAATAACAGTGGAGTATAAAATAATGGCAATGCATGGCACACTCACAGATATCAAAGTGAACAACAATACTAATTATAAAGAAAAGAACTAAAATAAACTTGTAGATGCATGTCAGAGTCATTTTACCTGTCTGTATCTTTGAAAAATTAAACAACAGGTTATTATGGGTATTCTTTCTATTTCCCCTACACAATGATTTTGTTATTCCTCGACACCAGGACTGGGCCTTATAATCCTTTCCCACTTTCTTTTTTAAACATTCAAAGGAGGAGACTGACATTCCTGGAATTGTCCAGAAAGGATTTGCCTTTTAATCATATCACTCAGCCAACTTGCACCTTTTAAAAGTGAAAAATTGGGAGTGGGGGGTTGAAGAAGCTTCTGGATATTTTCAGTTTGGTGACCATAGGGTTGTGCAACCCACAGTGGGTTCTGGGAAGAACTGGACCCAAGAACACGTGTACCTGTTTTTTTAAAAAAAATATTCTTCAGCGTTATTACTGAATGGCTTTAGCTGTACTTTGTTTTAATTTGTGTTGTAAGCTGCTTTAGGACCAATATCGGGAAAACAGCAGAATAGAAAATAGTAAGTAAATAAATAAGTATCAGATAGACCTTCTGAAATTGCCTACCTCACTTTACTAAATGCAAAAGATTGAGCATGGGGCATTACAGGAACAGGTAGCTAGCTTTCCAAGGTGTTTATCACACACCACTGTTATATTGATATTACTGTTGTTCTCAAGTGCCTTCAAGTCATTTCCAACTTATGGCGACCCTAAGGTGAACCTAACATGGTGCTTTCTTGGCAAGAATAGTTCAGAGGGGGCTTGCCATTGCCTTCCTCTTAGGCTGAGAGACTGTGACTTGCCCATGGTCACCCAGTGGGTTTCCATGGCTGAGTGGGGATTCAAACCCTGGTCTCCAGAGTCCTAGTCTAACACGCTGGCTCTGTTATAGCAGAGGATTAATCCTGCCTTTGCCTCAGCTGTACCATGTGACATCATGGCTTTTATGTTGTTGTGCTGTAGAGTCATTGTAATTTTTTTTTCATGTTGGAAACAATCAGTTAATGGATTTTCCTTGAGTTTTTTCCAGGCTGTGAGGCTGTGTTCTGGAATAGTTCCTTGGAACAGAACTAGAAAAAACCCAAGGAAAATCTATGGATGCCAGCCGTGAAAGCCTTCGACTTCAGAAATCAGTTAATGACCCAATTTCCTGCTATGGTTCAGTAACCAGTTTGAGTGTGAATGTCTCATTCTGCTTCATTGTGAGAATGAACTGTGAGAATTGTGGGTGTGGTTTTGTTGTCCCTCCATTGTGGATTTGCAAGGAAATCTCTGGCAGGGAAGCCTCAGGCTACTGTGCTCGGTAAGAAGGACAAGATTTCCCAGGAAAATAGCTGTTTTTCCTGGTCTGTTTTCTATGTTCTATACTCTTGAAACCCTTTTTTAGATGTTTTGGAATTTTTAATACGTATACATACATAAACATGCACACACATGTGTGTATTGTATGTATAAAAATCATTTGCTTTTATAGTGCAATAATGGTTTGATCCTGACCTGTTAACCTTTGGTCAATGTCACTGTAGCCAGATCCAACTTTTCAAGGAATGGATACAGCTGGCACACTAGTTTGAACTGTGCAAATGCACTCCTGGCCACAGCTGAAACCTGAGCTTCCAGGCTGAGATCCAAGTACAGGAGCACACCCAAGCTGCCAGCCTGAGATTTCAGGGGGAGTGTAACCCTATCCAGTACAGGTTGAATCCCTATTCCCTGATCTGCCTTCCAACTGAGCAGGAGCATCTCTGTCTTCTCTGGATTAAGTTTCAATTTGTTCACCCTCATCCAGTCCATTACTGATGGCAGACATTTGTTTAGTACAGAAACAACTTCCTTGGAATCAGATGGAAACTCCAAAACTCCAGGTGACCTCTCCCAGTGGTTTCATGTAGATATTAAACAGGATGGAGGACAGAATTAAATTCTAAGGGACATCACAGGGTAGTGGCCAGGGTGTTGGACAGGCATCCCCCAGCACCACCTTCCGGTCTGCCCCTCCTAAAAGGATCAGAGTCACTGTAAAGCAGTGCTCCTGAGCCCCATTCCAGAGAGGCGACCCAGAAGGATACCATGGTTGATGGTATCAAAAGCTGCTGAGAGGTCCAGCGGAACCAACAGGGACACACTCCCCCTGTCCTGTTCCCTGGTGACCATAGGGTTGTGCAACCCATAGTGGGTTCTGGGAAGAAATGGACCCTAGAATATGTGTACATGTTTTTAAAAAAACATTCTTCACCATCCACCAAATTGCTTTTCATCCACCAAAGCAACTAAAACTGTCTCTGTCCCATATCCAAGCCTGAAGTCAGATTGAAACGGATTCAGATAATCTGTTTCATCCAGGAACTCTTGAATATAAATTCTATATCATGGGTCATAATTGTACTATATAGTACAACCCCTGTATTCATGGAGGATATGTTCCCTGACTTACCATGGGTACTAGAAAACATAGATAACAGTGAACCCTATAAAAATGAATGAATTCTGACCCAATCATACCATAGAGTCATGCTGGAGGATCTAGAAAATGTCTAGTGAGAACACTTCTCTGGGCACCTTCTGGGTCCCCCAGCATGACTGGTCAGCTGAGGCATTCCATAGAGTTGTGCTGGAGAACCTAGAAGATGCCTGGAAAGGCCATTTTTTTTGGTCACAGATAAGTGAATCCACAGTTACTGGTCCTGTGGATATGAGGGTTGTACTGTATGTCACAAAAGAAAATTTACAACAATCAGATTTTTAATTTTTTAAAAGAGAGAATACCTGATTTAGCTCTTTCTGTTGATTTTCCTGCTGTTTTTCCAAGAAAAGTATATGAGCTTTCTTTATTTCCAAGTCTGTGATACACTGAACATAACTTGATTGAAGCCTTTTTAAAAAACAGAACCATGAATGTATTACAACTCCACACTTCCTTAAAACAATAACACAAAACTGAAAATAAGTCCAAGTGAATGGAAAATGCCCAAATACAGAGGATCTCCTAGAATCTAGAAGTCTATGACCTAGACAGACATTAAGTGTAAGGAAAGTCTCTTACTAAATAAAGCTTTAGGAACCTGATCTCATAACCTCCAATTTGTGAAATTAAGGCAGACATGTTTACACCTAGAGTAGTAATTGCTGTGTTTCAAAATTCATCTCATAATCTCTTTTCTCACTTACCAATGAATCATGGGACTGTATCCATAAAGAAAAATTACACCTAATGTTTCGTTATGCTATAAGAGAAAACAAGATCTGACTTAGGAAAGTGATTACCAAAATTCAGTGCCTAGTCTGCTTTTATGATCTAATTTTATTGGTTTAGTGCTTTTAAAAATTGTATGGAACATAATTATATCTGTAAGCCACTATTGTTTTTGCCAGCAATTCCCAAAGTGTGTTAGCACATGCTGGTGTATCATGACAAATGAATTTTAAAAGTGAAAAACTCTTGTAAGGCACTCCTTCTAACCCGTAGAGTCAGGCAGAAATATAGGAGATAAGCTGAGGATGGGTAATTTTTCCTGTTACATGTGCTAAAAATACAGCATTTGGGGCACAAGAATAAAATGTGTCTCCAATTTTAATTTAGAAAGAAACTCAGCATCTAGTACCAGTAGTTTTGCAAACAGTACGTTAAGGCAGTGGAACACAGTCCCTCGGAGAGTGGTGGGGTCTCCTTCCTTGGAGGTCTTTAAACAGAGGCTGGATGGCCATCTGTCGGGGATGTTTTGATCGTGATTTCCTGTGTAGCAGGGAGTTGAACTGGATGGTCCTCGTGGTCTCTTCCAACTCTACAATTCTATGATTCTATGATTCTAAGGGCTTTATCATACCAGCCTGTTGTCTTAGAGCAATCACGTTGCTTAAACAAACGGAAACATACTGGTATAGAAGCGATCACTTCACACTTTCCCTCCAATAGCACTAGGGCGCTGCTTCAGTGATGCATGTTCTCACAATCAGTCTTCTGCATTGTCTTGCTTGATCCTGCCTTCCTACCTGTGTCCTCCCTACATAGCGCATGTGCACTGTTTAATTTTTAATGCTGCAATTGCACAATTGCTCAGTTTTGATGTTTCTTGCAAATGGAGGGAGCTGCTGTTGTTGCGTAATTGCTGGAATCTAGCAACATGCCACAGCAATGCGACTGTGCAATTACAGGGGAAAAAATTAAACCCGGGGAACAGAGTAAAAGCTATGTAATTTCACCCTGCTTGGAGATAGGGAGGGGGAGAAAAGAACCACACCCACTCACACCACAAGACTGCTGGAATATCGGAACTGCAGCAGAACAAAATGATCACACCAGAAACAATAGTTAAACAGCAGCTATATTGGAGCCATTAATGGGTTTTCCCATTAATGAAAAAATGTGCTCCAATGATGATGCAAATGCAATGCAACAATGGGAAAACACGACATCATGTGATAAGAAAAGATCAAACATGGAACTAAGCCAGTGCAATCATGTAACAAACCTATCATGTGATAACGTTTTAAAGAAGTGTTTTTAAATTTTAGGGAAAAACAATAGAGCTGATGACAAGAAAAAAAGGCAGCAATCTTATTTCACAAACCTGGGTCTGAGGCTGAAACCATTAACACTATTATTAGGGACTGGGAGTAAGCCCTACTGATCACAGTGACCCTTACATTTGAGTAAACATGCAAAGGATTACACTGTAAGCCTCAATAAGTACAGTAGGTCTTCTCTCTCTCCTCTCTCTTTCTGGCTTTTCTTCGCAAACGAAGATTCGGGAAGGACTCATCCCATGCTTTCTGCAAGCGCGCTGATGACTAATAAGGCCAATCCGAGATAAACAAGTCCGGTTGCAGAAAGCACAGCAGAAGGTTTCCTTGGGTGATGGTTTTGGGTTGTGATTCTTTCTGCGTTGTCGTTTCTCTTCAAGACTTGTTCGGCGTGAGTTCTCAAATAAGGCTGCAGCATTGTGGATAGTGCGTCTCCATGCTCCTGATGTGTGGCCAGGGTGGACCATTGTTGGTGATCAATTTGGCCGAGCCTGAGATGTTGTTTCAGGGAGTCTTTGTATCGCTTTTTTGGAGCGCCCCTCTTACGCTGACCCGTGGCGAGTTCACCGTAGAGTAGTATTTTTGGGAGGCGATGGTCCTCCATCCTAAAAACGTGCCCAGCGCAGCTGCGTTCTCAATATCATGGCCTCAATACTGGTGATCCCTGCTTGCTCAAGGACAGCAACATTCGTCACCTAGTCAGTCCAGTGTATATTTAGGATTGTGCATAGACAGCGCTGATGAAAGCGCTCGAGGAGTCGTAGGTGGTGGCGATAGGTGACCCATGTTTCAGATCCATAAAGGAGGATAGACAGTACAATGGCTCTATACACATTGATTTTTGTGCTTTGCCTCAGGTGTTTATTGCTCCAGACTCTTTTGTGAAGTCTTCCAAATGCACTATATGCCTTTGCTAATCTGTGACCGATTTCTTTGTCAATCTTGGCTTGCCTAGATTTTGTAATGCACATTTTGTAACAGTGGCTTGGTTCAAATAAAGGCACTTTGCAAATGACTACAGAAAGTTATGGACAAGTGTCAGGCTCAGTTTTTGTGAGATCCTCAGGCAATCCTTCATTGGGGGATCATTTTTGCCCATTCAGCTGTTCTCTCCCCATCAGCTCAGTCAGTGGCATCTCATCATCCAAGAAAGACAAGCCAGTGCCTGCTGAGCCTTCTCCTTATTCCACTGCTGCTCATTTAGCAAAGAAGGCAAGTAAACAGGTAGCAACTGCAAAGAAGGATATGAGTGACTGATGTCTCCAGGTATCAGCAGCAAGCCCCCTTTGAGTTGTGAGCTTCAACTGCAATTTTACTGTGTTGATTTCTAACAGAAATTAGAAATTACAGTACTTTTTTTAAAAAATGGTAAATCCCCAGATCCTCCCAGCCAGCTGTGTGGATTCTGGAAATTCTATTCCAAAAAAGTAACTTTTTCAAGATCTGCCCTGAGTATGGAAATGTCTCATCAGCCATTCTGCCATGAAGAAGAAAAAAATCATGCACTCAGAACCAATAACACACTTGTAACACAATGTCAATTGTCTTGATGTGAGCACAAGAGGTGAGGTGAATTATTTTCAGATTAAATCATTGTAGTTCCCAATTATCAGCATAACACCGTTGTTGTTTTGGACGTTCAAGTTTTTTTCTGACTTATGGCAACTCTAAGGTGACACTTTTGTGGGGTCTTCTTGACAAGATTCGTTCAGAGGAGGTCTGCCATTGCCCTCCTCTGAGGCTGAGAGAGTGACTTGCCCAAGGTCACCCAATTGGTTTCTATGGCTGAGCAGGGATTCGAACCCTCGTCTCCCAGACTCCTGGTCCAACACTCAAACCATTATGCCACAATGGCTCTCTCTATTTCTCCATCCTCCAATCATCTGTTATTGTATGAGGTCTGTCTATTAGATAATCAGACTGTGTTTCTACCTTTCAGACAAATCAGGGAGAACTGATTGTGAATACTTGAGTGGTGACCTTGAATATGTCTGAACCTGCATGACAAACATCAAAACTCAGTTAATTGTCAGTCATCATTTAAAACAGCTATATTGTCTGTTGTGTGCTGGAAAAATGCTAAGTTTAAAAGTCAAAGCAACGTGACATTCTGCAGCAACTTGAGGTGGACCCAAAACTTTTTCAAAAAATCATCACTTGTGATGAAACCTGGATCTTCCAATATGATCCTGAGACAAAGAGACAGTCAATGCACTGGGAAACACCATCATCACCAAGAATGAAAAAAGCATGTCAAAGCAAGTTCACATTCAAAGCCATGATCATTGGGTTGTGTTTTTTTTTTTTTTTACATCAAGGGTGTAATTTTGGCAGAAGGGAGAACAGTGAACCAGCATTATTATAAGAAAGTTTTGACAAAGCTGAGAGAAACAGTCAGAAAATAAAGGCCAGAACTGTGGGAAAATGGTTTCATTCTTTATCATGACAATGCGCCTGCTCACACAGAACTTTCTGTGAAGCAGTTTTTGGCCAATAAATGCATAACCACAGTTAAACATCCTCCATATTCACCAGATTTGGCACCATGCGACTTTCTTTTCCTAAAGTGAAATTGGTGCTTAAAGGAACACATTTTGAGTCAACTGATGCAGTAAAGAAGAAAACGACAGATGTGTTGACACAGCTGACAGAAACTGATCTGTTCCACGCCTTCGACCAGTGAAAAACAAGACTGCGTCAGTGTGTGAGTGTGAACGGGGAATATACTGAAAGGGACAAGAATTAGAATTGTAATACATATAAATAAAGATGGGATATTGTATCAGTCTCGTTATTTAATCGACAGATCTTGTACACGTACAATATGTGCTGGGTGTATTTACTCATATGTATTATTAACCCCCCACAAGAGTTCAGGAAAGCTTTTCGAAACAGTACTATAAGCAGCAATTAGCTGCACCTTTTTAATGAAAGAGTATAGAAAGCTAAAGAAGAAAAAAGATATAGTCCATTAGAAATTTCTCTTGCTCCTATTCTTAAGAAGGGTCTCCTATTCCTTTGATTTTTCTATGTTGTTTCCACTCTTTTCAATGTGGCTTTGATGAGCAGGAGAACCTTCGACTGGATTATGCTGATAGTTATTATATCAATAAATAAAAATAGGCACAGTTCATCATATAACTACTGTTAACACTTGGGCATGTGAAACTGCTTTATATTGAACCATTGGCCCATCCAACCAGTATCATATCCTTTGGCAGAGACTCACTCAATATTTTAGGCAGAGTGTTCTTTCCCGGCTCTGCTAGCTGGGATCTTTTTACTTGAGATGCCAGAAACTGAAACTGAGACCTTATGAATGGCAAAACATGCATCCTCTATTAGAGAGAGAGAGAGAGAGAGAGAGAGAGAGAGAGAGAGAGAGTGAGTTATAGCCCTTACTCATATAATTTGAAATATGGAAGCTAAATTGAAATTCCATTCCAGAATATTAACACAGATGCTGAAGGATGCAACTGTTAAAAAGAAAAATCCAGCTGAAGTAAATATGGATTGTTTTTATTTATGTCAATTATTTAATTTCTACATTTCAAATTCCTCTGGATCACACACTAAATCTAGGACATAGGGAGAAAGTAACTCAGGCTGGGATGCTGTGCATACTTAGGAGTAAGTGCCTTTGAACTTAACGGGATTTACTTCCAAGTTGACAGCACACTTATATTTTCAATACTTACAAGTTGACAGCACACTTATATTTTCAATACTTACTTCACTTGATTTTCCTCTTTGTTTCTATACTCTTCTATTTTGGCTATTTCTTTACGCAAATGGTGGCATTCCAGTTCTACCATATTCAACAGGTCCTCCCGTGACTGCAGTTCATTCCTCACTTCTGTAAGCCTGGCTTCGATGTTCTAAACAAATCCAACAGCACATTCAAAATAGCTTATCCACACGGAGCACAGTTGCACAGTATTAAGAACTCTTGTGTGTACGCTAATTCTGATATTCTGTGGAATGTAAAAAGCTTATTTTGTTGGAACAAACAGCTTTAAATGTTTCACTATTCATCTCTTTTTCATCATTCCCCTAAGATCTTCACTTAAAAGCCTTTCTCTGAAAAAAAAAGTTACATAGACATAAAACAATTTAGTATGAGTTCTATACACACTCACTTGGAAATAAATCCCACTGGGCAATAAAATTTGCTTCTGCAAAAATAAATAGAATATTGGCTTTTTAATGTAGTACTGCTCTATGGCATGATTACAGCAATCTTATTTACAAGAAGGACAAGCTATGCACAGACGTTGGCCATAATCCAAGAGGTTAGCCTTGGGACTTGGTATTTCAAAACATTCACCAGAAAGACTTGGTCATCATATTGTTATTGTTGTTTTTGTTGTGTGCCTTCAAGTTGTTTCTGACTATCCTATCATGGGGTTTTCTTTCTTTCCCTCCCAGACTTACAAGGCAGACAGCACACTACCTTGATCCATCCAATGGTGGAGAAGTTCACTCATTTTTTTGTGGTGGTAGGCTTTCAAATTTCCAACTTATGAAGACCCTAAGGGGACTCTATTATGGGGTTTTCTTGGCAATATGTGCTCAAAGGGGGGTTGCCACTGCATTCCTCTGAGGCTGAGAGAATGCGACTTGCCCAATATCACCTAGTGAGTTTGCATGCCTGAGTGAGGATTTGAACCCTGGTCTCCAGAATCATAGTCCAACGCTCAAACCACTACACCATACTGGCTCTCCAAATCACACATCTACGGTACTGAAGCATCCTGGTTTTATACCAGTTTGACTGTCATGGTTAAATTTCCAAAGAAAACTGGAAATTGCAGTTTGGTGAAAAATATTAGAATCCCTCCTCTACTTAATGCCTTCTCCTATATAAGAAGCCTCATGTTGAATCAGACTAAAAACATATATAATCCAAGATTATTTTCACATAGTTGCCACCCATATGCCTATGGGAAGCCCATAAGCAGAACTTAACTGTATTAGCTATATTAGAAATTTATGGGAACAAGTAATGTCTGTTAAACCCATTTTGGTCTGTAATTATAGTTTCCTAAACAGAAATATGTTTACTGTACTTTTAAGTTATGTTTGATAAGTGACAGCAGCAATATCCAGAATGCAAGCCATGCCATATGCTAATAACAAACTAAATTATGTCAAGAGCCACAAACCATCCATCAAAGAGAGCTAGATAAAGGTTGCAGATTTCAGTATCAGAAGTACAGAATATGTAAGTGTGGTAGTTATTGCTTCCATATATTTGGGTACATTTCAAATTTAAATGCCAAGCTTCTAAAAGCTACCAAAATAGTCATGGTGACTCATCACTCAAGAAATGAACCACTGCAAACACTGAAAACAGCTGTCTTGAGATGGAGACCTTTGGAGATCTTTCTCAAAACTGTTGAATGCTGTTTCTACAAGGTCTAGCAGCTGGAGGCCAAGTGAAGTGGGGTTGGGATATTAACTACAATGAGTCAGAGGGCCATACACTGTTTATGCAAATTAACAAAGGGACAAGTCATTGACCATTGCACCATATGGTTTAATGGAGCTTCCACTGTAACAGACTGAAACCCACTCAAACATAAATGATCTACACTTAAGCATGACTCAGGAAGCGTCATCCCATGTAGGGTAGTTGGATAAAAAAAGGACAAGCGCCCCAGCATTTTTAATAGTTGTGCAGACAAGAGAGGCTGTGCCTTATGAAATGTGATCTTCGGGCATTCTTTGATTGTGTGTTCCTGCATGGCAGGGGGATGGACTGGATGGCCCTTGTGGTCTCTTCCAACTCTATGGTATACCAGTGGTTCTGTCTTTGGTCCTCCAGCTGTTTTGGGCTTCAGCTCCCAGAATCCCTTAACTCTTGCCAAAATGGCTGGGGATTCTGGGAGCTGAAGTCCAAAACACTTTAAAAAGCAAAATTTGAGAACCACTGGTCTACACAACTGTTAGAAGTGCACAAGTCCAGTCTTACTCTTCACCACTCTAACCCTATGATGGACTTGCTTAAATATATATATATATATATATATATATATATAGGCAAGTCCATCATAGGGTTAGAGTGGTGAAGAATATATATATATATATATATATATATATATATATATATATTTCTTGTGTGCTTTCATGTTGTTCCTGGCTTATGGTGACCCTAAGGTGACACTATCATGGGGTTTTCTTGCCAATATTAGTTCAGAGGAGGGTTGTCTTTGCCTTCTTCTGAGGCTGAGAGAGTATGATTTGCCCAAGGTCACCCAGAGGGTTTCCATGGATTTGAACCCTTGTCTCTGAGAGTCCTAGTCCAACACTCAAACCACTACATTGCACTACCCTCTAAAAAAATTCAATATATGGATCTTCAAAGAATTTTTAAGCCTATGGGAGATCATGTAATGATAAGATGATCAGCATTAGTTATTTCATGTCTCCTGACTGTGAGAAAACAGGAGAGGGAGAGAACACGTGAGCCCAAAATGAATCCCCAATCTTTTCCCAAGTACAATCTCAAGAGGGATAATAATGTCTGATCAGATGCTACCAGCAATGTCAGTTTAAGCTATGTATGTTGCACAGGTGAAAATCCTCTCCTGCAACATATTTTGTGTGGAGAGTAGGATTCTTGCTCTTCATGAGTTTATAACTTCCCCCACCCCTCTTCCAAAGAAAAGAGACTGTTATGCCATTCACTTGTAGACAATGAGAATATGCAGCTAGGAACCCAGGAAAGGGGGCGCAACTGCCTCAGATTATGTTGTTGCAGTATGTGGAGGTGGGGCAGTATTTGACCTTAAAATTTCAAAATGCCCTGCTGTGACAAGCAGGGGTGTGTGTGGAACAATGTTGCTATGTTTTTGGCCATTTTGGGTAGTTTTAGGCCCAAAGAGGCTTTTTTCCAAAACAGGAAGTTACTGGAATTCATTTCCACTTTTGAAAAAAAAGCCCCCGCCCCCAGCCTAAAGCAGGACAGGAGGACATTGTGAAATTACTCCCTATATCTTTCTGAGTGTGCAGACGGTGTTTGAGTATTTTTAAAAAAAACCTGCCTTTTCTGAATAAATTGGGGGGCAGGGCTGGAGGCCTCAAAAGCAGATTTGAGGGTCTCATGTGGCCCATAGGCCATCCTTTCCCCACATCTGCCACAGACTGTTTTCTTAAGAATTTGGCCATCGCAGGCCTGCCCAGCCTTTGGGAACTTAGCACATGTATCACCAATGCTTTTGGTTCAATGTATACTTCACATATCTGAAATGTTAACAATCTGTATCTAGTGTCTACTGTAAAAGTTTTTAGGTTACACTATCATATTATAAAAACAAATAAGACATTCCTAGTTTTTACTGATACAAATTACTGTACTGTATATCTTTTTCACCTGGCCATCATAAATCTATGCCTTACCATTGTGGTTCTTAAAGAAGTTAATAAATACTCCAAAACTCTGTGGTACAGAGCATGAGTGTGTGGCTCCTTAATGAGTAAATGACAAACAATACTCTGAAAAAGATTACAAAACGGTGCAGGGATGGCTAGAGGTTTGTGCTACTTGTCAATGGTGATATTGCAGGCAGTCAAATTGTGACATTTGAAGGTTGAAATGGTGCATATTATGACAATAATGTCCTGGCATTTGGAATAATCAAAAGACAATCTTCCATGATAGGAAAGATTACACAAAAGGCCATTTGGGGAAAAAGAAAGATGGGGCCTGCTATCACTGGCTACATCACTATGAGAGGAGGAAGAGCTAGGGAAGAAGTGATGTAAAGAAGCAACAGAGAAAATAAGATAAAGAAGGAACACACCAAGGCAGCCCAACTAGTTGTCTCTACCTCTATTGCCCTTTATAGACAAAATAGTTACTTGTACAAGTATAGCTGCACATTTCTTCACATTCCACAGACAATAGGTAGGACAGAAAGCAGAAACTGAATTTTCCCAGTTACAAATAATGTGATTTAAGTTATGGGAAAATGAAATTTTAAATATTTATTTAATACATTTATGAATTGTGTCCTTTGCCTAACAGGCACCCATAGTGATATTTTAAAATAGTAGTGCTGACTTAATGTCCAGATTAGGTGCTTCCAGGCAGCTCTTAGCATTACCAGTCAAAAAATATAATGACATTATTCCATCTTTTGCTTCTTAACGGATTTTTCTGTAGTTAAAAAAGAAGAAGAAGAAGAAACTGTGGAGAACACAGTGGAGAACACAAATGAAAAGTTCATGCAATACTAGGAGTTAACAGTTACATATGATATAATTTTATAATTTTTACAGAAACCATTAATTGTTAACTCCCAGTATTGCATTAACTTTTCAAATAGACACCTGCCATTTAGTTTGTTGGAGAACACAAATGAAAGACATTGTCATCTGGACCCCTCACAAAATTCCATGTTTGAGGCAAGGGGATTGTAGCCCCACATGTGAGATATAATCAGGGAACTATTCACTGGCTTCTTCTGATAGCCTACATGGGTGTTAGGCCTGGATTCTGCTGGTGTATGCAATTTTTTAGACCTATCCAGTACCTCCTCCCGCAGTGCCCTGGGTGCAGAACAACAGCTGGGGTGCTTGTGGGTGCAGCTCCATCTCCCCAGCCACAGAGGCAGAGGTAAACTCAAGTGTGTTCCAGCTCTCTGAGCACTGGGACTAAAGAAACAGACTTCCCAAGGTGGTCCAAAGCTTCCAGAATTCACTCAGATGCCCCCTGCTCTTGATCAGTGGCCAACAGGATGGAGCTGTACCTATAAGCTCCCTGACTGGTGTTTCACAACCAGGATAAGCAGCTCCTGCTTATCCTGGTTGTGAAACTAGCCTCCCTCCTCACCACTGATACCATAAATATGCTGACAGAGAACAATGCTCCACCAGCATGTTACATACCCTCTAACATTTCACAGAAGAAAACTGAAGCATGTGTGCTGTTACTCAAAGGGGAATCTCCTCAAGGAAAGCCTCTCTTTAACTTACAGGTCTCCCCCCTTTGCCTGCTTTTTACAAGGTGTGTTTATTCCTTTTGCTTACTTCAAGACAAATTTGGAGTCACACGGCACATAATGTTCTGTTCCAAAGCTAGGTGACGCAGCAGCAGTTTCTTTTGCTTGAGCCTACTGGGAAGGTCAACTCCATGCCCTCCTCTCCTGTAACTGAGTACACACTATTTTTGAACTTTGAACTCAGTTTGTAGCAATTGAAATAAGTTGAAGATGAAGGAGAAAAAAGGGAAGAAGAGAGAGAAACTGGGGGCTTGTCTACACTATTAAAAATCCTAAATCCTCCCCTGAATCTGTGGTGATCAGGCTACATGATGCACATCCTTTTCCCTGAATCTGGGGTGATCAGGCCACATGACACACAGCTCTGATTTGGAGCATTTCAGGGTATATTACCTTGATGCAGTTTTTGGATTCGGGATTTTCTCTGGATTTTTGTCCTCCATTGCGACCATTTTACAGCTCAAGAGGCAATTTCTTGGCTGAAGGGAGAGGTTTTCTTCCTTCCCCTGGGTCAGCAGTGCTGCCTCCATCTGCTCTCCACTTGCCCGTTGCTGGCTTCAAGTGCTTCTTCCTGCAACAGGAGAATGGAAGAATGGGCAGAGGGAGCACTGCTGAGGCAGGGGAAGGGAGAAAACCTCTCCCTTCAGCTGAGAACTTGCCTCCTGAGTTTTAAAACTGTTGTGTCTGCCAGGATCGACCACTTGTAGCAGCAGTGAGCGGTAAGAGCGACGGACAAAACTCCTCAGGGACAATGAAGACAAGTACCCAAATGCAGGAGTATGAGGGGCAGGACTCCATTTGAATTTTTGGCCCCAAATGTAGACAAAATCTGGGACATTTTAAAAGTAGCTGAGAAAGTGGGGCTGCAGAGGATTAACTCATGCTGTCCCTGCCAACAGTTGACAGTTGAAGGATATGATGAAGGGTATGATGTTACAGGATCTTGGTCAATATCTTGCAATGTATTTTGGTCTCTCCATGTCAGTAGGGTAGTGAATCTAGAGATAGTCTGAAAAAGAAGCTATCTAAGGAACTAAAAGAGAAGGTTAGGGTTCAGCACCTTGGATAGTTTCTTCCCATTTTAGACTATACAGTACTCCAAAGCAGATTCCTGCTACACTGACATGGAAGCCATCACTACTTTGGTGGGTATAGAAAAGGATAGCTTAAACAAAGAGAGCAGCAGAGAATATTGGCAGATGTTGGCTGCATTGTAGGAAATAGAAAACTCATCTCAAGGGCCGAGATATGATGGTACAGGAGATAATGGGGATGCTGTCGAAAGCAACAGTCGTACAACTTGCTCTCACAACTCTCTGGTAATGTCTATTGACATTAATTGCCTGCCATGGTATTACTGCACTGTAAGTTTATTCATCATAGGAGCAGTAACCAACAAAAAGAAGGGGGGGGGATTTGCAACAGGATGGTGTTTTGTATTTCCAGGCTATAATGGGGACAGAGACAGAGGAGGAAATGCAGTTATTTTTGGCAGCAGCCCAAGGTCTGCCATAATACTTAATTCCAGCATCTTGTCTTTCTTGCCATCTGTACCAAGCAGTATTTCGGACAGCTGCTGTTACTTCTCCCTCTGCTGCTCCTTCTATTGTATCAAAGTGCAAAAGAAAAATAGAAGCTGAGCAAAGACCCTTTTCCTGTAACCTTGGCAGGCAGCCCAACTTGCTTTGGTAGGTGTTTTACACAATTGGAGAAAATAGAGAAATATAAATCAGGAAGATGACAAGCGTTACAAAGGACAAAAGCAAAACCTCCAAGCTTGTTGTGAGCCATTCCTCACAACAAGCCAATTCCAACATGCTTCTCCCCTACATGGAAGAATGCATATGTTGATGTTGCACTGAAAAGTCTCCACAGCTCCACAAGAAAGAGCTACAGGATTTAGCAGGAGTTTAGCTCCCTGCACACACATCGTTTTTGAAAAATCTATATATTTTTCACATTCAAAACTTATCATTTCCCCAACTCTTTGTTATTGCATGGATTGAGGTCTTTTGCAGGTGCTCTGCGTAGTATTGCATTAGAATCTCATATGAAGGGCAATTAAGAGGTACCAACATTTGTTTTCTACTTTCCTTTGGATACTGTCTGACATATTCATATTTACTCCAAGCTGTTGCACCCCCTGTACAACCACAATTAATTCCCAGTATTCAGAAATTCCACTAGATATTTTACAACAAACTCTGAATAACAGCTTTACCCATCATTCATATCAAATATTGCAAAGCAACTTCTTCAACTTCCTCAACTACAGTTTGTCCCTCCTTACCTGGCACTTTCTCTGGTATATTTTTACTTCCTGCTGGAGTTTTCGGTTTTCCTCTTGCAACCTGTTCCTGCTTACTGCTATTTCACTCACAGTTGATTGAAGTTTCTCCATAAAGAATTCACTCCTGTCAGTGGGTTCAGGCAACACATCACACTGGCTGCAGGTATCCGTGTCTTCTTCTTTGGGCTTTTGACAGCGTATCTGGATTTGACAATTCTGTGCTTGTTTCTGGAAAACAAGAAGTTGCATAAAATGCATTTCTTTGGCCAGACACATGCCTTCTCTTCAGCGAATTTACATACACAGGCTTTTGTGCAGATATTTACTCTGTGGTAAACTTCTGACACTTGAGAACAGGAGATATTTAAAAAGTAAGATTCAGTTAGAAGGCTCATGCAAGATATCATATGTGCAGTATCAGGTATTCACATTTCTTGCCTATTCCACCATGTGAAGGATATTACCACAGGGCCAAAAATCTCTAAACATCTCATCACATCAAGACAAATGGCACACAATGGTGACATACTCACATGTCATTAATGGGTTGCTGCTGATGCCCTATAACAGGAATGGGTTATATAAACCCTGGGGCTAAATTTGTACCTCTTGGGCACCTAATACAGCTTTTATATGGAGCTTCTTAAGAAGGTCATGTGTCATTCATCATGACACTACTGTTTTCTGAGATTTAGTTTTCCATTGGTTATATTGCATTTTCCCATTCTGAACAGCTGAAATGCCTCTCCTAGAGTTTAATTATTAGAAGATCTTAAAGTGAAAATATGCTGGTATTTTTAGTCCCAAACTTTCACCCTGGGCCTCATCCACTATTGGAATATCTGAGAATTCTTCCAAATTGGTCCAAAGAAACATAAATTCTTGCAGTATAACTCCTTGCATTTTGTCAGTTGTTGTCACCTCTGTATTTACTTGTTATACTCTTTTGGGGGCTGTTTATAGCAATTCCTAGGATCTGCATTAGGGATTTTCCAAAGGTTTTTGAAAACTGGTACATGGTTTGCTGAGATAGTTTCAATTTTCTTCTCTGATTTTTAAAACATTATTTTTAAAGTTACAGTGCCATTTCACTGATGCACTATGACACTATAACTCTAAAAAATGGGGGGGAGGGAGAGAAAAGAGAAGAGATGGGAACATAGTGTTCTGATGTGTTTCAAAATTAAAAATAAACCCATGTGAAGATGAGAATAAAATTGCCAGAAAATAGTCTGGGACAACAAATGTCATTTGGACATGTTTAAAAAACTGAAATTACAGATACATTTGTCTGTCCTGAGAAGTTCTTAAATTCAATTTGCTGCTTGAACTAAAAGAGGTGTTCCTCCCTTGCCCTATAAAATGAGGGCAAAGCTGATGATTTGAGACACAGCATTATGCTTTCACTCCCCAATCACTTCTCTTTTTTTAAAAAAAAATAATTTTTAAAATTTGGTACTTATACCCCGCTCTTCAGCCACAAAGGCTATCAAAGCCACTTACAATTTGTTTTAAGCAATAGCAATTTACACATCTACACTGCATTAAGCAGTTTCAAATGTGTGTTAGCTAATTGCAGGGCCGGTTTAAGGAATTCTGGGCCCCCCTGCAATGCTTTATTTTGGGGCCCCCATATGTTTCTCTCAGGTCAATGTAACCTAACCTATTCACAGTACAGGATGCTCAGATTACAGTAGGACCCCCATATCCACGGATCCATTATCCATGGGACACAAAACAGCACACCTACCATAGAGTCTTCCTAGAAAATGTGTCCTCCCTAGCCATTTTCTAGGCCCACCAAGGCAACTCTATGGTATTTTAAACCAGAAGTCCCATTATTTTCAGTGGTGTTCACTATTATCCACAGTTTTCAGAATCCATGCCCGCACAGAACCAATCCCCAGTGGATAATGGGCCTACTGTATTACATAATTTGCCACCAATAATTTAGTTTAAAAACTATATTATAGGCACTAACAAAATATTTTTTGTTAATTAGCAATTAACGTAATGGTGTAGTTTCCTCAAAAAAAGAAAAGAAAGTAGACTACAAGCTAAACATGAGTTAGCAGTGTGATGCAGCAGCTAAAAAAGCCAATGCGATTCTAGGCTGCATTAATAGAAGTATAGTGTCTAGATCAAGGGAAGTAATAGTGCCACTGTATTCTGCTTTGGTCAGACCTCACCTGGAAGACTGTGTCCAGTTCTGGGCACCACAATTCAGGAAGGGTATTGAGAAGCTGGAATGTGTCCAGAGGAGGGCAACCAAAATGGTGGGAGGTCTGGAAGCCATTATGCCCTATGAAGAGCAGTTTAGGGAACTGGGTGTGTTTAGTCTGGAGAAGAGAAGGTTGAGAGGTGACATGAGAGCCATGTTTCAATATTTGAAGGGATATCATACTGAAGATGGAACAAGCTTATTTTCTGCTGCTCCAGAGACTAGGACATGGAGCAAAAGGTTCAAACTCTAGGAAAAGAGATTCCACCTAAACATTAGGAAGATGTTCCTGATGGTAAGAGCTGTTCAGAAGTGGAATGCACTGCCTGGGAGTGTGGTGGAGTCTCCTTCGGAGGTTTTTAAGAGAGGCTGGATGGCCATCTGTTGTGAGGGCTTTGATTGTGTGTTCCTGCAGGGCAGAAGCTAATTGGATGGGATGGCTGTTGGGGTCCCTTCCAGCCCTATGATTCTATGATTCTAGGCTGCATTCAGAGCCTGGGAAAGTTACTTTTGGATTACACCTCTCAGAATCCCCCTGCCAGCACCCTTCTCAAGGTCTGGTTGCATTGTTCCTTTTCCAGCATTCTCTAGCCCAGTGGTCTTTAAACAGAGGCTGGATGGCCATCTGTCAGGGATGCTTTGATTGTGATTTCCTGCATGGCAGGAGGTTGGAGTGGATGGCCCTTGTGGTTTCTTCCAGCTCTACAATTCTATGATTCTATGATATCCTCACAGGGGGTCCACAAAGGCTTGAAGGCTGTTTGGCCCACCTCCTCCCTGTAGTGAACAGCCATGTGACAGGAACCAAGGCAAAGGCTGGCTGGCTTGGTCTGTACATTGCCATTCAATCCACTCCAGCCACAAACATTCAGGAAGAAGCAAGAGTGCCTCTGAGGGAAAGCTTAATGGATGATGTAATTGTATTGTTGTTGTTGTTAGCTATTATTATTAGGGTTTTAAATCTTGAGTTAAGTCTTGGGGCAACAAAAGATATTTAAAGGGTGTCCCTGGTAAAGAAAAAATTAAGAACCACTGCTTAGCTCAATGGCTCTCACATAGCACTAATGGGATACTGGTGTTTTAGTGACAACAATAAAACCATTGTTTCCAGTAATATTACTCCAAATTTTTATTTATATTCTTTATATTCTTCTGTTAAAAGAACCAGAGTGTTATATAGGTTTCAGCATTGCCCTATGACTGTGGAGACCAGGGTTTGAATCCTTCCTCAGCCATGAATACCCACTGGCTGACCTCGGGCAAGTCATACTCTCTCAGCCTCAAAGGAAGTCAAAGGCAGACCCCCTTTGAACAAACCTTGCCTAGAAAACCCCATGGTAGGTTCACCTTAGTCAGAAATGACTTGAAGGCACATAGGCAAACACACACAATTTTCTTTTGCAGGTTGAACTCAGTTGGCAGCAAGGGGAGGAAGCTGGAGCAGACCAAGGGGGAAAGGGAGGGAGGGGAGAGAAAACAGGCATGTTAAGAGTAGCTGGAAAGATGGGGTGGAGGGGATCTATGTGGAAGTTAGGATAGGGAAGAAAGAAAGAAAGAAGGAAGGAAGGAAGGAAGGAAGGAAGGAAGGAAGGAAGGAAGGAGAGAGAGAAAGAGACAAAAAGAAAGAAGGGAGGCAAAGAAAGAAGGAAGGGAGAGAGAGGGGGGAATAACAAGAAAGAAAGAAAGAAGCCTTTTCAGAAGATACAGCAGGGGAGAACAAGAGATGACCCCCTCCTTCCCTCTCTCTCTCACACATACTCACCCCTCTCCAACACACGTTTGACGATGATCCTGGGAGGAGGGGGGAGGGAGCAATAAACTCCCCCCAGAATCAGCCACCCAAAGAAAGCTCCATCTTTCTCTTTCACTTTTGCTTTGGCTTTCTAGTTTGGGAGACGCTGGTTGTTGTTTTTTTAAACCAGCAGGAGTTTTTTTCAGGAGGAGGGTTAGGTCCAGATGGGGCCCCCTGCCTGTGTGTCCCCCCCCCCCGGCAGATGCTGATTTGGCTGGCCCTGACTAATTGCCCCCACAAGCCGGGTACTCATTTTACCAACTTACGAAAGGATGGAAGGCTGAGTGAACCTTGGAACCCTCTGGAATCGAACTTGCAATGCGGTGACTTGCAGTACTGGCATTTAACCACTGTGCCACCAGGGCTCCCTAAATTATTATTCTTTCCAGTCATTTTTCTCTTAGTGGTGAGCTGCAACAAGAAGTAACCATGCTATCAGGAGAAAAGCATCTGGGGAGTAGCAATTCTGAGGAATAAAATTTGGGTAGGGGAAAAGTTTCATCTCCTCCTCTCTTCTGTTTTAAAAGTCCCCCTCATCCCACTTTGTAATAATTTAACACAACCTGCCTGGATCATGCTGCTGTTACATCCCACTCTGTGTGCATGTATTCGTGTGCCTTCAAGTCATCTGTCGACATAGCAGATTTTCTTAGGCAAGGAACATTCAGAGGTGGTTTGCTATTCCCCACAGAACCTGCATTGCTTTGTGGCCTCCCATCTAAGTAACAACCAGGCCTGACCCTGCTTAGCTTCCAAAACCAGACAGGATTTGGTACCTTCAGGGTACCGGTATTTAGGCCCTATGTCCCACTATCCCTTACAATTACTGTTATGTCCCACTCACAGTTGCTGTTGCTACCATATGATAGCTGGATAGCATGTACACATGACAACCCCCTCCCCAAACAGAAGTACATAATCTAGCTATATAAAATTAAACTCTGAGTCACCTGTTACCTTGTTTCATTTCATTACGTTCTTTTGATTTCATCAGGAGTTCCTTATATGCTTTTAAGAAAAGAAATGCATTCGTGACTAGCTGATTAACTAAATCAGACACAAAAATGTTGTTTCTATGGTTATGTTTCTTTGAGAACACTGGACACCTGCCTTTTCCACGTCAAAAGCGACAACAGCAGATGTAATATGAACATGTGAGTGACCCAGCCCATTATTCTCTAGCTTGTTCTTCTAATTTAGTACTCCATAATTTAGTGAGCTTGACTGGGTGCCTTGTGAGAGAGAAAAAAGGGGGGGTTAATTGATCCAAGTATCATAGGCATTTGAAGACATTTTGCAGCCTTCATAAAGCATGTCATTATGAGTTGTTTTCATCCAGCGCTCTTATTTCCTGAAACTCCATAGAGCTCATGTCACTGTTTCCCAAACGTCTGATGTATCTCTTTCCTTGAACTAAAAAACTCCCTAGAGGCAGGCTTCCATTATACCATAAAAGGTTTAGTCTTCAAATGTTTACAAGTAAGAATTCCTTACCCTCAGAGGTGCCTACCATTTCTGTTTTGAATGAGATTATTCTGGACTTTGCTGTATAAGAAGCTGTGGAGATGGAGGAGAGTTATTCACTCCTAGCGGACTCTGGCTGGAAGGAAAGGGAAGGCTGGAAAAGTGAATCAGCATAGCTTCTTTCTGTGTGATGTTACTACACAATGGTATTACATTGTGGCCATTAAGAGCAATGGATTATTCAGAGGATGGAGCAATCTACCATTCCTTGAGCTGGATGCTTGAGCGATGAGACATGCTGGTTGGGGGATTCTATAGTCCAAAAAAGGAACTTTCCAAACTCTGAATTGAGAGTTAATGTAAATAGAAGGACAGCTAGAGTTATCTTGATGGTCTAGGCAGAGCGGCCTTCCCTTTACCTTCAACAAGAGGAAGGCATTCACATTCATTGACTCATTTTACTTACAAGTTTATCTAACTTGTGATCTACAGGACTATTAATGAAAGTATGCAATATTTAACAATGAAATGCTACCATGCTACTGGGAATGGTTTTACTTATGAAGGTGTTGTGGAATAAATAAAAGGTACGAGTGCCTCAAGTTTTTGTTTCCCTGCAACACCATTTTATCTGAAACACAAGATTTGTAGTTTCCAGCCTAGGCAATGTGTATAATGGATAATAATGCTATTTTAGAGTGTTACAGGTAGTCTTTTTGGATAGCACTTTACCCATCTTGAACTACCAGTTGCTTCTGACTCAAAGTGCTGGGTCTGGCTTTTAAAGTCCTTTCTGGCTTGGGATCAAGGACTCTGAACCATCAGTCTCTTCATGAACCTCCACAGACCAAAGATTTTTTTTACAGGCCTCTCTGGATGCTTCTTTCTCAGGTGGGGTGAAGTGTAGTGGGTCGCTGTGGGAAAAAGGGTCTTTTCAGTGATGGCACCCCTACTGTGGAATACCCTCTCTAAAGATACTTGCTGGTGCTTAAGTTGATGTCATTTCAAGACTGTGTGAAGACCTTTTAATTTTCACATGCTCTTCAATTTGTCCCTACTTTAAACTTTTAACTGGGTTATTGTTTTTCTATGTTTATTGATTTAATGGCTAGAATTCTGTTGGTGTCCCACGCAAACCTACGTTTTCTTACCCATGTGCAGTGGTTGCACTAGGGGAGTGAGGCGAGGCCGAACTGCACAAGGTGACACCATCAGGGAGTGGGATGACACAAGCCTTAGTGACACCAGAGCACATGTGGTTGCAGTTTTTGGGCCGTTGTGTAACAGACTGTATTCAGTTCATGTTTGTATAAGTGGAGTTCCACAAGTGTAACCATTTCACATGCAGCTGCTCATTCTTGGATGTCAGCACCTTCCATGCATTACCTGATTCACTGGGATTGTGGAAACAGCCATTATATATTCCCATTACATTGTACGACAAATACTCACACTGGCAGACATGCAATCAGTTGCACAACACTGATATTCAGCAGAAGGGTGGTGTAGCAGAACCACTCTCATTCATTGTGTTTATTTTTAATTAGCAATTATTTTTGTTGTATAAGCTACACTAAGATCATTATTCCAGGGCAATACATAAATATTTTAAATAAGTAAACAGCCCATCAAAACCCAACTATTGCTCTTGCCATATGCTCTCACGTGGGCAGGAAGATAATAGGGTGCTCTTTTCTTTCAGCTACCTTATGTGTTCACTTGCTTATGATGACCCTGTGTTAAAAACTTTAGGGATTATCTTATATGGGGAAAAACCAATCTCACCTTCTTTTTGTCTCTGGCAAAAATACATGTCTAGCTATCTATGTCACTCAACATCTGAGAGTGTGAAAAGATCCACTTCAACCCTCCATGACTCACCTATACAGTAACTAATGTGCACTGAGGAAGCACCTGTCTGTTTAAAGAATCTTAATGTTAAATCTCCATTTGGTTGAACTTTTGTGTCTTCAGCCCCCCCTCTGAAATACTCCCTCCTATCCTAGAAATATTACACTCCAAGGAATTTTTCCCTTGTCCGTCTTTATTCAGAGATGTTGTCAGCTTTCCTCCTGTTCACAGAACCCTGGTTAGTAAGCTGCCTGTAAGCAAAGCTGGTATATGAGTTATCACAAAGATTGTGGATGTTCCAATAACTAAAGGTTGCCTGTTAGTTCTGTGTTTTATTTTCTGTTAGGAAAAACCTTCAATTTCTGACCTTCTCCCTACCTTAGAGCCTTTACTAAATATATTTTAATTGAAATTTTGGTGCTGATTTTCTTTTTACATAGTCTCTACACTTGGTTCTTTTCATGTATTTTGGCACTTCTCAAACTTTAACCATATTAGGTTGGCCCTCCATTAGTGGATTTCCTGATACAAATTACCTGCCCTCCTGAAGCTGCTATTAGTCACAGAGGCAAATCCATACATACTTAGGAAAAATGTCATGTATCTCCCAAGTGTCTTGTAGTTTGGTCTTTCTTCAGAGTATTTATCGGTGAAAAATGGGTAGTCCTGAGGAGAGATAACAGAAGTTACATTTTTGGATTACAGATCCCAGAATCCCTCAACCAGCATGGCCTGTAGTCATGTTGAAGGATTCTGGGCATAATAATCCAAAAAACATAACTCTTCCAAGTTCTGCTTCTGACAGTAGCTAATCATAATCCTTTGCCCCCTCAGTGGTTACAGGGACAATGGTGAGCACATGAAATTTTTCAGCCCACACTTTCCCACAATGGAAACCGAGGCAATTACACTTTTATATGACATGCAGATATTTTGTCTACTTATATAGAAAATCCTTTGATGAACCCATATTGTTTGAATTTTCAAACATGATGTGCCTGATTTGTAATGATATCCACATACTAGTTATTTTTAAGGCTTAGAAAATGTGTGATTTTAGTTAAGTATTTCTCCAGGATTCATGGTTCATTTACTTCCAACTCCTCTTTGAAAACAGAAAGAACAGTACCTGCAGTAGATTACATTTCTCAGACAGTAATTTTCGTTGAGCATCTAAAGAAACAAGATGATTTTGATACAGTGTTTCTTGTTTATCCCACTCTCTTGATTTTGCTCTGAATTCCTACAGGAAAAAAGCAGAAATTAATGACATTCTCCTTATACATCTTGAAAAAGAATGAATGGTGCAATTTTAAATAGAAAACCCTTTTGACAATTAACAACAACTCTTGAGTGGACAGGCAGGTAAGAAAGGGTGTATCATAAAATACAAAGGTGAGATCTTGAAAAATATGTAATAAATAAGTTGGTGAATATACAGTTATTTAAGTAAAACACTGGGGCCACATGAAGTTCTTGAATTACATATTATTAGCAATTTATACAGTACTTGCCAGGTGCAAAACATTTTATCAACCATTAATAATATTAAGCCTTTAAGTGTTCAAAATGCTTTGCAAACTGCTCTACCACTGAGCCATGGAACCTCCTTCCTGAACCCTTTCAATGGGACTTTGGGCAATATGGGTCCTGCAGAGATGTGCTTATTACATTCCTTTCACATTTCTCACATAAATTAGCCCTGAGCAACAGTGCTGAGCTTCTGACACAGGGCAGCAGCTGAACTGGCAGAAAGTGGTAAAAGGTACTCCTAGCCACCTAATCAGCTGGGCCTCAAGTGACAGAGCTCTCCCCTTAGTCTATGCACCTGATCTTTACAACAGAAGTGCAACTCTACCTAGAACAGCTGTACACCTAGGTTCTTGTTTGGATTCAGTTTCAGTACTGGGCCTCTTCTACCCCATAATCAAATTACAACTCTGAGATGAAGCTGAATATCATCACAGCACATTATTTATTTATTTAAGTATTAATACCCTGCTCTTCAGCCACAAAAGCAAATTATTAAGCAATAGCACGTACACATCTACACCACTTTATAGTGCGCTAGGCACTCTCTAAGTGGTTTCCAATGTGTGTTAGCTAATTGCCCCCACAAGACAGGTACTCATTTTACCAACCTATGAAAGGATGGAAGGCTGAGTGAACCTTGGAGCCCTTGGGACTGAACTCACAATGTTGTGGCTGCAGTACCAGCATTTAACCACTGTGCCACCAGGGATCCATATTAGTGATTTCTCTCTTCAAATCCCCTGAGAAACTCACTCAGGAGCTTTAGATGTGTGGGTGTGTAACAGCATGGCAGATGAAATGGAATCTTGGGAAATTAAAAATCCTTGGGGTCAAACATAACATCCATCCCACTGTAATTTCAGTAGCGGTGGAACCATGTTTCTGACATATAACCCACAGAGCTGATCCAATACCATGCTTTATGGTATTCAAGGCTGTTGAGAGATTTAGCAGTAACAACAGAGTTGCACTACCCTGTCCCCCACGAGAGAGGTCATGTCAGGATAACCAAATACTTTTCACTCCCATAGTCGGATTGAAATGGATCTAGACAATCAATTTCTTATTTCTAAAAGCATCTAGAAATTAGCAATCATCTTGCTCTTCAGAACCTTTCCCCAAAGGGATTGTAACAATTTCAGGGCCCTGATCCACTCAGTTCCCAGGCCAACTTGGACTTGAGGGTCTGTCAAGATGAAACATAGTCAAAGGTGCACCAAAATAATGGTATGATTACACAGATATCTAGTGAGATGCAGCAATAAAACCCTAGGCAAAGGCAAAGTTAGCCTACATCCCTCAGCTGATCAAAACAGACTTTCCTCAGCCACTGTCTACCAGGGTCCCCACGATGAAAGGAATGTTGCTTAGTGAACTGGCTTTCTGGGCTGGAGTGCAGCCAATGTACCCCCTACCCTGCAAGATGAGACCAATTATCTGACCTATCCTAATCTTTAAATACTCTTCCTTTTTTGTTCTAGAAGGTGCTGATACTTTTCCAGGTGAGGAAATCATCCTGTTCCAACTAACAAAGAAAAAGTTTCCCGGGCATTCTTGTTTGGTCTTCAATGCTTGCCAGCAGAAATAATGCCTGGCACAAAGCGTAGGGAGGCAGAATAAGCCAGGAGCAGCTATAAGTATGGTTAAAGGCAGAAGGAGATAAGGAGGGGGGGGGCAGTTATATCACTGTGAGAGGGAAGAGAGCCACAGTGTACTGCTTGCCCCCAAACTGTTCCCCACCCCAAATTGTCTAGATAGGTATTGCAACAGACCCTCCTGGCTGAAAATGCTGCTTAATCCCAGGTTGGTAACTGGAAAAACACCTTTGATCCAGGATTTGATTCTGGATGAGCATGCCAACCAGGCTTGTATTATACAGATGTGGCTGGATGAACCTGTGGCAGTGAATCTGTCCCAGCTTTGCCTGCCTGGGTTCTCTGTATAGCAGCAGGCAGGCCTGGGGGTGGGGTGGGGCAGGGAGGTGGAGTTGCGGTGGTCTGTTGGAATTCAATCTCCCTCACCAGGTGCCCTATCCCACAGTCTGCAGGGTTTGAGTGTGTTTATTTGAAGGTAGGTGGCTGGGAAAGGGTAGGGATTATGTTGGTGTACTGCCCACTTGCTCAATAGTCTCTCTTCCTGAACTAGCTGAGTTGGTCTCAGTGGTGGCATTGGAGTCCCCCCAACTTGTTGTCCAGGGGGTCTTCAACATTCATGCTGAGGCCACTCTGAGGAGACATGTGGTGGTGGTAGAGGACTCCCTGCTGAGGGGTACAGAATCAGAAGTTTGCGGGCCTGATGTCTCAAGAGGTGTGCTGTCTCCCTGGGGCAAAAATCCGTGATGTAATGGAGAGGCTGATGAGACTTCTCAAGCCCACTGACTGTTATCACTTCCTTTTGGTCCACGTGGGAACCACTGATACTGCAAAGCATACCTGCAGGATATCAAAATGGATGTTGAGGTCTTGTGTAGAAAGCTGAAGGACCTGCATTCACAAGCAGTCATTTTGTCTGTCCTTCCAGTGGAAGGACATGGCCCAGGAAGGGAGAGAAAGATAGTGATGGTGAACAACTGGCTCCACAGATGGTGCTGACAGGAACGATTTGGCTTCCTGGACCATGGGCTGTGGTTTCAGGGAGGTGGGCTACTGTCAAGGGATGGGTTGCACCTCACAGCAGTTGGCAGGAAAGTTTTTGCTAAGAGTCTGAAAGATCTTATCAGGAGGGCTTTAAACTGAGTTGTATGGGGCAGGGAGACAGTACTCTTGAAGGCAGGAGTTCATCAAGTGCTGGAGATAATAGCCCAAATGTTATAGAGAGAACAAGGCAAATAGTACAAGAACCCAACAGTGGGAGGAATACACCCTTTAAAAGACAGATGGGGAAATGGCCCATGGTCTTAGATGTCTCTATACTAATGCACAGAGCACGGGAAATAAACAGGATGAACTTGAACTCTTTGCACAGCAAAACAAATATGATATAATAGGCATCACTGAAACCTGGTGGGATGAGTCTCATAATTGGAATGTACTCTCTGGATTTTCTTCGCAAACGAAAATTCAGGAAGGACACATCCCGCGCTTTCTGCAAGCACGCTGATGACTAAAAAGGCCAATCCGAGATAAACAGGTCTGGTTGCAAAAAGCACAGCAGAAGGTCTCCTTGGGTGATGTTTTTGGGTTGTGATTCTTTCTGCGTTGTCGTTTCTCTTCAAGACTTGTTCGGCGTGAGTTGCGTGAGTTCTCAAATAAGGCTGCAGCATTGTGGATAGTGCATCTCCATGCCTCCCGATGTGAGGCCAGGGCGGACCACTGTTGGTGATCAATTTGGCCGAGGCTGAGATGTTGTTTCAGGGAGTCTTTGTATCGCTTTTTTGGAGCGCCCCTCTTACGCTGACCCATGGCAAGTTCACCGTAGAGTAGTATTTTTGGGAGGCGATGGTCCTCCATCCTAGAACTGCTTAATGCAGTGTAGATGTGTAAATAGCTATTGCTTAAAAAACAATTTGTAATCCACTCTGATAGCCTTGTGCTGAAGAGCGGGGTATAAATAACTAACTAAATTTTTTTTTAAAAAATAGAAACGTGCCCTGCCCAGCGCAGCTGCGTTCTCAATATCATGGCCTCAATACTGGTGATCCCTGCTTGCTCAAGGACAGCAACATTCGTCACATAGTCAGTCCAGTGTATATTTAGGATTGTGCGTAGACAGCGCTGATGAAAGCGCTCGAGGAGTCGTAGGTGGTGGCGATAGGTGACCCATGTTTCAGGAATGTACTAATAGAGGGGTATAACCTATTTCAGAGAAATAGACCAAACAGGAAGTGAGGTGGAGTAGCATTATACATTAAGGATGTGTACACCTGTGAACAGATCCATGATTTAAATCCTAGGAGCCAGGTTGAGAGCATCTGGGTAAAAATCAAGGGGGAGAGAAACAGCAGGGATGTCATTGTGGGAGTCTACTACAGACCTCCAAGCCAAACTGAAAACTTGGATGATGACTTCCTGGAACAGATGACCACACATTCAGAAAGAAGAGATGTAGTAGTAATGGGGGATTTCACCCATCCTGATATTTTTTGGAAGTCCAACTCTGCCAAAAATTTAAGGTCCAACAAATTCCTCACTTGCCTTGCAGACAACTTCATTGTCCAGAAGAGGTAACAAAGGGATCAGCTATCTTAGATCTGATCCTAATGAATAGAGATGATCTGGTTAATGGGGTGGATGTGGCAGGATCCTTAGTGGGGAATGACCATGTTCTCCTGAAGTTTGTTATACAGAGGAAAGGGGAAGCCAAGTGTAGTCTGACATGCATTCTAGACTTTAAGAAAGCCTATTTTAGCAAACTTAGGGAAATACAGGGGGTGAGCTCCTAGTTAGGAATACTAAAAGAGAAGGGAGTTCATGATGGATGGGAGTTTCTTAAAAGTGAGATACTAAAGGTACAACTTCAAACAGTTCCAATAAGGAGGAAAAATGACAGGTGTCTAAAGAAACCAGTATGGATATCTAAAGAACTTTCAACTAAGCTAAGACTTAAGAGGGGCCTGTACAAGAAATGGAAAAAGGGGGAAATCAACAAAGAAGAATTCAAACAAATAGCCAGTCCATGTAGGGGTAAGTCAGAAAAGCTAAAGCACAGATGGAGCTCAGGCTTGTTCAGGGATACCTGGCCAGTATAAATGAATTCAAATCTCCAAGGCCAGATGAACTACATCCAAGGGTACTAAAAGAACTGGCAAAAGTAATCTCAGAACCATGGTCAATAATTTTTTGAAAATTCCTGGAGAACAGGAGAGGTCCCAGCAGATTGGAGGAGTGAAAATGTTGTCCCCATCTTTAAAAAAGGGAAAAAGAAGACCCAGATAATTACCATCCAGTCAGCCTGACATCAATACCAGGAAAGATTCTGGAGCAGATCATTTGGTAGGTGTCTAAAGACAGTCTGGAAACACTTAGAAAGGAATGCCATGATCACTAAAAGTTAACATGGATTTCTCAAAAATAAGTTATACCAAACTAATCTTGTTTTTTTTTTTTTATGGATTTACAAACATCACCCAAGGAGACCTTCTGCTGTGTTTTCTGCAACTGGACTTGTTTATCTCGGATTGGCCTTTTTAGTCATCAGCGTGCTTGCAGAAAGCATGGGATAAGTTGTTCCTGAATCTTCATTTGCGAAGAAAAGCCAGAGAGAGAGGTGAAGGGAATGCTGCGGATGTAGTGTATCTTGATTTCAGTAAGGCCTTTGAAAAGATATCCATGATATTCATTTTAAAAATTTGCAACATGGGGGCTAGACAACGTGACTGTTAGGTTGATTTGTAATTGGTTGACTGACCAAACCCAAAGGGTGGTCACCAATGGCTCTTCTTCATCCTGGAGAGAAGTGACTAGTGGGTTGCCACAGGATTCTATCCCGATCCCAGTGCTATTCAACATCTTTATCAATGACTTGGATGAGGGAATAGAGGGCATGCTTATCAAGTTTGCAGATGACACCAAATTAGGAGGGGTAGCTAATACCCCAGAGGACAGGATCAGAATTCAAAATGACCTCAACAGATTAGAAAGCTGGGCCAAAACTAATAAAATGAATTTCAACAAGGAGAAATGTAGAGTACTACAGCTGGGCAGTAAAAATGAAATGCACAGATATAGGATAGGTGACACCTGGCTTGATGGCATTATATGCGTAAGGGATCTAGGAGTCTTAGTGGAGCACAAACTGAACATGAGTCAGCAGTTTGATGTGGCAGCTAAAAAAGTCAATGCAATTCTAGGCTGCATTAACAGGAGCATAGTGTCTAGATCAAGGGAAATAATAGTGCCACTGTATTCTGCTTTGGTCAGACCTCACATGGAATACTGTGTCCAATTCTGGGCACCACAATTCCAGAAGGATATTGACAAGCTGGAATGTGTCCAGAGGAAGGTAACCAAAATGGGGAAAGGTCTGGAAGTCATGCTGTATGAGGAGTGGCTTGGGGAACTGGGTATGTTTGGCCTGGAGAAGAGAAGGTTTAAAGGTGACAGGGTAACCGTGTTTAAATATTTGAAGGCGTGTCATATTGAGGATGCAGCAAGCTTGTTTTCTGTTGCTCTAGAGACTAGGACACAGAGCAATGGACTCAAACTACAGGAAAAGAGATTCCACCTAAACATTAGGAAGAACTTCCTGACAGTAAGAGTTGTTCAACAGTGTGGTGGAGTCTCCATCTTTGGGTTTTTTTGAAACAGAGCCTGGATAGCCATCTGTTGGGAGTGCTTTGATTGTGTATTCCTGCAGGGCAGGGGGACAGACTAGATGGCTCTTGTGGTCTCTCCCAACTCTATGATTATGATGTCACAAGCAACCCACTTAATACCAGACTTACAGTGTCTCACTTTGTTGAAAAGACCAGGTTGTGGGCATTCCTTGCTAAATACGTCAGGCCAATGATATATTGAGACAGTGCTGTGATTTTACTCCTAAGTTTGCCACAGGCCTTCCTGTGCTTCCCAGTTGTGCAATAAACTAGTTGCATGTTCTACAGGTTGACTATCAATATTATGAATGAAATCTCTAACATGCTTCACACATTCTGAGCCTTGAAAGCTTTGGCAAAACCATACAAAAGTCAAAATGTATCTATATTGCTGATCTTCACAATCATAACAACAACAAAAAACTACAAAAAATAAAATAAAAACAATAGCCATTAATTTATTTTATGGCTCACACAACAATGCTGTTATACTGCTTTAAATCCAGATAGGGAATGGCACCCTTTTGCAGAAGGTAAACAAAAAATGTAGGAAAAGAAGAAAAGAACATTCCAGATGGATAGACTCAATCAAGGAAGCCACAGCCCTGAGTCTGCAAGATGATGATAGGATGATCTGGAGGTCTCTCATCCATGGGGTTGCAAAAAGTCAAAGGGGTTGGCTACATGGCAAAATAAAATAAAATAAAATAAATCCTCAAACAATTTGAGAAGAATGCTAGTGGTCCTCACGGAGCCAGGGCATGATTCACCATATTCAGAAGGAGGAGGGCTGAAAACTCTGAAAAACTCCATAATGATTGCGATAACAGCCTTCGCTGTTTTTAGCAATCTTTTTAAAAAACTCCACAAAATAGTGCGTAATTGATTGTGTGATCAACCAGTTCAAAAAGGGGCACACACCACACAGCAGGGCTGAAACCTGATTGGTCAGACGTCGGGGGGAGGGATTGGCTTACAAGGAGAGCTCTCAATGCTGGAACTGCCATTGTTATTTTTTGTTTTGGCCAGCACGATCATTAAAGCAGCAGAGCAAAAGGACTAAGGTATTTTTCAGTGGAAAATTGCTCTTTTGCAACTGTTTTTTTTTTTTTTTAAAGGGGCAGAGCTTTTTGGGACTTGACTCCTGCCACCATTTTTTTGGGGCAGCTCCTTGTGAACAGCCAAATTGTTACTTTTCCTTTTCAGCAACCTTTCAGATGAGTTGTGGGCACAAATGGAGTCTGCAGCGATAGGGACGCAAGTCACTATTTTTCGTGACAAATTCTTCCATCTAGCTGATCCCCAAGTCAATTTGATCGCAGTTAACAACAACAACAAAGAAAAACTGTGTAGGCAGGCCTCCATGGTCGCACAGTTCATATGGTAGGAGGGTGTCATAGTAATGCCACAAGTAAGAAAGACCTGGATGTTGGGGTCACATGGTGTACCCTTTATTCTGAAGCCACTCCCACCAGGCCTCTTTGGATTATTTCAGAGCACAGGGAGAAATAAACGGGAGAAGGCACTGCTTCAGACAGAGATACTTACTTCCAATTTCTTGTTTAAACTGCTCATTTGGAAAGGCACATCTTGGTTTTCCATACATTTTTCCACATCATGAGCTTTATTTTGTTTTAACTGGTGCAGCTGTAACTTCTCATAGCTTTGTGTCAGCTTGGCAAACTAAAAATGAAACGAATGTCATGAAGAATATCTCATTTCTTCCTGAGCACTGGAGGCATAATTGGCAAAGGCACTTATGCTTATATATTCTAATTAGTCAGTCTGTGTTAAAAATGTACCAGTTATTACAACTAAGTGGCTAAGGATGAACAAGCCTGAGCTTTCACATAGCTTGTGGTGTTAATTAACTGCACTGTTAAACCGAGATTGACTTTATAGTTGTTTTGTGCTGCTATTCTTGTCCAATGTTTGTACGAATCATTTTGCATTTGTTTAGTGCCATCTTGTGTTGACAGCTTTAATGGTTCCTCTGAATAAAAAAACTAGATTATCTGTCCTAATCTGATAACAGGCTAGTGCCATTAGTAGCCTCCTTACTTCAGCAAATAGCACCTTAGGAGGTGGGCGAGATGATTTTTGATGATTTATATACCGGCCCCAGCACAGAGTCCCTCCCTCTGCCTCAGCTCGGACCAATCAGGGTGAGGGTGGCACACACCCTGATTGGTTGGATTTTCACGCCCTCCTTCCTGGCCACCGAACATGCTGGGAAGGAGGAGCAGCGATGGCGGCCCCTATGACAGACCATGCGGTCACAGGGGCCACCCCTTGGAGGGACTTGGGAGTGCTGGCTAGGCTGCAAATGGCCCACCAGAGAAGGCTGGTAAGCCCCCCCCCCTTTTGGCAGGAACACAACACAGGAGTAGCAGGTTAATTCACCTCACTGAATGCTGTGGTCCCACTTCTGAACAGCCCCCTCTGGGACTGCTATTTAAAGACAATAAGGAAGCACATTAAATGTGATCATGCACTTAACACATTCCAGTTATGGAGATTAAGACTCTCTCTCTCTCTGGCTTTTCTTCACAAACAAAGATTCAGGAAGGACTCATCCCGCGCTTTCTGCAAGCGCGCTGATGACTAAAAAGGCCAATCCGAGGTAAACAAGTCGAGTAGCAGAAAGCACAGCAGAAGGTCTCCTTGGGTGATGTTTCCAAGTTGTGATTCTTTCTGCGTTGTCGTTTCTCTTCAAGATTTGTTCAGCGTGAGTTCTCAAATAAGGCTGTAGCATTGTGGATAGTGCATCTCCATGCTGCCCAATATGAGGCCAGGGCGGACCACTGTTGGTGATCAATTTGGCCAAGCCTGAGATGTTGTTTCAGGGAGTCCTTGTATCGCTTTTTTGGAGCGGCCCTCTTATGCTGACCCATGACAAGTTCACTTTAGAGTACTATTTTTGGGAGGCAATAGTCCTCCATCCTAGAAACGTGCCCTGCCCAGTGCAGCTGTGTTCTCAATATCATGGCCTCAATGCTGGTGATCCCTGCTTGCTCAAGGATGGCAACATTCGTCACATAGTCAGTCCAGTATATATTTAGGATTGTGTGTATACAGCGCTGATGAAAGCGAGATTAAGAACAGAATTCATTTTAAGTAATAATAGTATATGATATCTGAAGCAAATGAAAAAGCCAATGTCAGAGTCATGCATCATCAAGCAAGATCGTGCAAGTGGACTACCTGATACTTTTGGAAGGGACCACAAGACAGATTATGGTGAGGTGAGGCTGGCTGGAAAAATATCCACTGCTTGGTGCTCTTCAAACAGCGTGAATGTATTTGGAACTTTTGGTCTAAGCCGGACCCAATTTTGCAAGCCTTTCTCTCCCACCTCCTCAAATATATGTGAGATCTGAATCTGAGTGGCACCTTTTTCTTTCTTCACATGGTCACATATAGCTCAGTCTTCTTCCTGGGACCTCAGGGCAGCATTGCAATAGCCCCCTTTCCACATTTTGCTGTCACTGGAAGATTGTGTGTGTGTGGTGGGTAGGTTAATTTGAGAAAGAATGTGCAGCCCATGGTTCACCCAGTGAGAGCTATGGCTCCAATACTGCTCCTGCTTGGTATGTTCTTGCTCAGGGTCACAGGGAATCTTGTCTCAGTCAATGTCTTATGGCAGGAGTGGATCCCTCCTGCTGGTATGTTCTGAACTTTCACAGGGAAAGTTTCAGAATTGAGGAATTATGGAAAGAGCAGAACACCTAGGGACAGGAAAACAGACATTATTTCCCAGTTGTTTTCTTCTCCTTTAGGTTATTTCTTGATGGTAAGAGCTGTTTGACAGTGGAATGAGCTGCCTTGGAGTGTGGTGGCATCTCCATCTTTGGAGGTTTTTAAACAGAGGCTGGACGGCCCTCTGTCAGGCATGCTTTGATTGTGTATTCCTGCATGGCAGGGGGTTGGACTGGATGGCCCTTATGGTCTCTCCCAACTATGATTCTATGATTTGCATTGCTTTCCTGGGCCCCTCCAAAAGGCCCAAATGGTTCAGCATTCTGCTTCTCGCAGTGGTTAACTAAATCCTATTACTATCTATCTATATAATTCTCTTGGGTATGTTGCCGTTCCTAGTGTGCCGATTGGCGCTTAGGAAACATACCCAACCAATTGTAGTACTCTGTTGGTTGGCCAATCAGGAGCTTGAGGGTGTTTTTCAGCACCACCTTCTTGACCTACAGCCACATCTTTGCCCATTGAGCTGCAGTAATTAAATAATCAGCTCCCCTTGCTGTCTTAATATTCACGCATAGGGAAAATAATGTTGCTTTCCATGCATCCCACACACTCTTCTTTCTTCTTTTTCCTCCTGTCCTACCTTGCAGGGTAGGTTTTCCTCCCCTTTCACCTCTCTTCATCCCTTCTGCACCCAAAAATATGAGCCTTCCCCCCTTCCTTCTGCCAGGGCAATATTGCTTTAAGTGCAAAAGGAAAAATGTTGTAGCAACAGACCTCAGACTAGCACAGCTGAAGTGGGTTTGTTCACAGCTTTGGCTAGGCAGAGGGATGACTAGCAAACACTCCTATATAGCAAAAGCACATGAATCACTGTGCATGGGTTGGTGCCATGGAGAAAGAGGAGTGTTGATTGATATTGGAGAAATTGCTGTTGAGTTAATTAAGTTTGCTGTGTACATACTGTGTTTGTTTCTACTGAAACTGAAGATAAAGACCTCCAGATATTTTTGGATGAACCTCGCAATATGTAAGTCTTTTTGTGTGTGAAAGTGGGTCAGAGCTGTGGAACAATTGCTAGCTGAAGCCTTTGTTCTTGTGCCCTTTCTGCTGCGCAGTTCTGCTGTTCTGCTGTTTTGGCTACTGCCTCTCAGTGAGCCTATATTGAGTGGACACATTCTGCCCCGAGGAACTTACAGGTTGAAAAAAAAAAAACAAAACAAAAAAAAAACCACCCTGGAAATGAGTGGGAAGGAGTTGGGAAACCACCCTGGGTTTCAGGCATTCTTTTTTCTACTTAGGGGACCCCTTAAGGTCCTCTGGCTGCCCTGGCTCTGCTTCCCGTGGGGAGGAGAAAGGCTTTCTTTGCAAATGCTGCACTGGATGGGCTCCCACCTCCTAAAAAGCATCTCTGGCTGGTGGGAGGAACCAAAGCTGGTGCGGGAGGGGGAACAGAATGGTCAAAGCAGGTTCTCATTAGCTGCCAGCCACCCCCCAATGGGAAACCAGCAAGCTGCCCTCAAAGGACAGCTGGTGTTGGAGTGGAAGGCTGAGGATCCGCAGTCTGTGGGCAGGGCAAAGGCGAGCCCAAAGACTCACAAAAAAGTTAAAGATGACCATTCCACCCCTTGCTGGAGAAACTCCTTCGCTCCCTTTTCTATTCACTTCTATTTTAACAAGTGGTAGACAAGGGTCCCTGCACCCCCTCTTCTCTAAATGAGGCAGAGCTTTTGCATGCTACTTTCACCAGGTATCTAGACCAGTGGTTCTTAACTTGGGGTATGGTGACCCCCAGGAGTCCTCAATGTCCTCATGAGGGGTCCACAAAGGCTTGAAAGCTGCTCAGACCACCTCCTGCCTGCAGTGGAGTGGTCATGTGACAGGAGCCAAGGCAAAGGCTGGCTGGCTTGTCCTGCACATTGCCATTCAGTGCACTCCAGCCACAGACTTGCAGGAAGAAACAGGAGAAAAGTCTTCTCTCCCACTCCAGCGCTTCTGAGGGAAGATTTCATGGATGGTGTAACTGGATGATGATGATGTTGATGATGGTTTTAAATCTAAAGCCTTGGGGGTTTATGGCAAGAAAAAGATATTTAAAGGGGCCACTGGTAAAGAAAAGATTAAGAAGCATTGTTGTAATTGTATTATTATTGTTATTATTGTTGTTAGGGTTTTAAATCTTGAGTTAAGTCTTGGGGGTCTATGGCAACAAAAGATATTTAAAGGAGATCCCTGGTAAAGAAAAGGTTAAGAGCCACTGGCGTAACTGTATTATTAGTATTAGTATTAGTATGTGCCCTGCTGGGGTTTCAAGCATTAGTTGCAGCGTGGAGCTTGGAGTGGCAGTGTCCCTTCTACATGGTTCAGCTACATGCTATTATTTTAGGAAAACATACTGTATTTTTTTACATGTGGGTGGTGACTGGCTGAGGGAGTGAGAGGAGGGAGGGGTCCTTGTGAGGCTGGAGGTATAGATGCAGATTGAGTGGCAGGAGTGGATTGTGAGGTGGTCAGGGAATTTGCATGTGGGTGGTGATTGACTGAGGGAGTGAGAAGATTGGTTGGGCATGTTTCCTAAGCGGCCAATCAGCACACTGGGAACAGCAACATGCCCAAGATAATTATATATATAGATGGTTTATTTTGTAAGAATTGAGTCAGTGAAGATAGACCTCCCAATTAATTAACTGGATTTTTGGAATAGTAGACATTATTTACTCTGTTATAGAACTAGACCAACTTTTGATATGGGTTTTGCTATTGCCTGGGAGCCCAGGGGGTGACATTTTTGCCCCACTGCCCCTGCTGCTGCTGCGATGGGATCCAGGCAGTCAACTTGCGGTGGCAGTGGGGGCAGAGGAACAGAGGGACTCACCCTTAACATACTATCGGCATATGTTAGTTGGGTACAGCTAGTATTTATATATTTCCTTTCTCCTGAGGCATTCACTGATAGATCATAATTTTAAATAGTATATAATATTTAAAATTATGATCTACTATTGTACTGTCTATTTTCCTTTATGGGTCTGAAACATGGGTCACCTATCATCACCACTTACAACTCCTCGAACACTTTCATCAGCGCTGTATACACACAATCCTAAATATACACTGGACTGACTATGTGATGAATGTTGCTGTCCTTGAGCAAGCAGGGATCACCAGCATTGAGGCCATGATATTGAGAACACAGCTGCACTGGGCAGGGCACGTTTCTAGGATGGAGGACCATTGCCTCCCAAAAATAGTACTCTAAAGTGAACTCGTCACGGGTCAGAGTAAGATGGCCGCTCCAAAAAAGCGATACAAGGACTCCCTGAAACAACATCTCAGGCTCGGCCAAATTGATCACCAATAGCGGTCTGCACTGGCCTCACATCGGGTGGCATGGAGATGCACTATCCACAATGCTGCAGCCTTATTTGAGAACTCACGCCGAACAAGTCTTGAAGAGAAACGACAACGCAGAAAAAATCACAACCCGGAAACATCACCCAAGGAAACCTTCTGCTGTGCTTTCTGCAATCGGACTTGTTTATCTTGGATTGGCCTTTTTAGTCACCAGCACGCTTGCAGAAAGCGCGGGACGAGTCATTCCTGAATGTTTGCGAAGAAAAGCCAGAGAGAGAGAGATAAGAGGTTTGATTCCTGTAATCCCTTCCAACTCTATGACTGTTTCTATAAACAAAGAACAACATGGATGAGATAAACAGCAATCTGTTTACAATGGAGAAAACCTCTTCTGCATTGTTCCATGTACTGGGTAAATAGCTTTCACCTACACTGGGGTAGGAAAAACATCACCTGGGGGCTTCCCAGACCCAAGGGCCACCCCAAAGTCCAGACTATTTTTTTATTTTTTCAGATTAAAAATTCCTGCACAAAGTGGGAAAGTGACTACATTCCCATGACAGACAGGGCCAAGGAAGAAAAAAGACTGAGATCACCATTGTTGCTTCCTCAGCAAGTGTGGGGAGTATCAAATAACATGACCTCTGTGGTGCAAGCAGTTTGGATTATAGGATCCTACCTGTGTGCCTCCAGGTGACAGTTGATGTGGAAACAGACAGGTAGTCCACCCATGTGTCCCCCACCCCACCCAGCCGCTTGCCTGATGTGCTACTTTGATATCTAGACTAGTCTCCAAGTCAGTCTTTGCTGAAATGGTCCGCCCCTACTTTTGTGCATCTAAGACATCATGCTAAGGAATCCTATGGAGTGTTAACAATAAACAAACAAACAAAGAAACAAACAAATAAACAGCTCAGCATATATTGCTATTATAATTCAGCACAATGGGGAGGTCCTGCAGAGAGAAAGAATCTGCTTTCCTTTCATGCTGCCTACTCCTCTTTAGAATCTCCTATCAAACAACACTTCAATGTTTTAATTCTGCTTTTAGCTGAGAACAGAAGAGTGATATTCTCTTCTGCAATATTACTGAGTGTGGAAGTAGCCAGAATGTTCTGAGAAGAGGCAAAGTTGATTAGCTAGCTTGTCCCCATTCCTCCTTAAAAAACATCTGGCCCTCCAGGTGCTGAAATGCAACTTCCATCAGCCAATACTGTGAGAGGGACAGGTTGCTTACCTATAACCATAGATCTTCAAGTGGTCTTCTGTGAATTCACACAGTTAGGTTTATTCCTGTGCCTGCGCAGAGCATATGGAACCTTCTGGTACCGCTAGGCAGAATGTGCATTGATACATTTTTGGCAGTAACTCCGCCCACACTAACAGTCCCCTAAAAGACGCTCCAGCCTAATTCCCCTCAGTTCCTTGAATGACGCCACAATCAGCAGCCTCAGGAACATTAAGCACATATGCAGTAGCAGGACATAGAGGGGAGGATAGGCGGGTCTGTGTGAATTCACAGAAGACCACTCAAAGATCTATGGTTACAGGTAAGCAACCTGTCCATCTTCTTCGTGGTCTCTGTGAATCACACAGTTGGGTAGACTAGCAAGCTTCTCCACTGGAGGAGGGTATGTCCTGTGCATCAATAGCCGAGGACCACCTCACAAGCAACTAAGTAAGGGATTTGTTGACAGCAAATTCTTTAAACATTAAACAATTCAGCAATGAATCAATAGTGAATAGTTTAACCATGCAACACACTCACTTATTGGATGGAGGACAGAAGCACTGCCCTCCCAAATGCAGCCTTGTTCCTAGAACAAGTGTCCAGCCTGTAATGTGAGATGAATGTCAATGGTTAAGACCAAGTCGCAGCACGGTAGACATCCTCTAGGGTGGTGATGGCGAACCTATGACACACGTGTCACCACTGACACACATAGCAGTCAGTGGCGAAACGCGGCTAGGTCGCTCCTCCCTCCCCCTGCCCGCCCGCAACCTCACCACCCTCCCTAAAGTGGCGATCGGGGCTTCAAAGCCCCGGTCGCCATTTTAGGGAGGTGGGGGAGGGAATGAAAGTGGCAGGTGGGGCTATAAAGCCCCGGTCACCACTGGGAGGAGGATTTCCAGCCAGCACCCTCCCTTCCAAAAGCTGCGATTGTGGCTTTGGGAAGGGAGGGTGGCTGGCCGCTGGAGGGGAGGAGCTAGAGGGGGGGGAAAGCCCTCCCATCCAGAAAACCCCTCCCATCCAGCCCTCCCATCTGGCCAGCAAGGTTCTCCCCCCCCCCGTGCAGCCTCGCTGAATGGGAGGGGTCTTCTTCGTGACTCAGTCACGGAGAAGACTGGTCCCAACCAGTGAGGTTCTCCCCCCCAGTCCAGCCTCGTTGAATGGGAGGGGTCTTCTCTGTGACTAAGTCACATAGAAGACCTTTCCCAGCCAGTGAGGTTCTCCTCCCCCGTGCAGTCTTGCTGAATGGGAGGGGTCTTCTCCATGACTCAGTCACGGAGAAGATCTGTCCCAGCCAGCGAGATTCTCCCCCCCAGTGCAGCCTCGCTGAATGGGAGGGGTCTTCTTCGTGACTCAGTCACGGAGAAGACCTGTCCCAGCCAGTGAGGGTCTCCCCCCTAGTCCAGCCTCGCTGAATGGGAGGGGTCTTCTCTGTGACTGAGTCACAGAGAAGACCTGTCCCAGCCAGCGAGGTTCTCCCCCCCCCCCATGCAGTCTCACTGAATGGGAGGCGAGGAGCTGGAGGGGGGAGCCTTTCCAGCCAGCACCCTCTGTTTCCAAAGCCACGATCGATCATGGCTTTGGAAAGGGAGGGTGGCTGGCTGGTTGCTGGAGGGGAAGGATTGGAGCAGGGAGCCTTTCCAGCCAGCACCCTATGTTTCCAAAGCTGTGATTGATCGTGGCTTTGGAAAGGGAGGGTGGCTGGCTTTGGAAAGGAAGGGTGGCTGGCTGGTTGCTGGAGGAGAGGGACTGGAGCGGGGAGCCTTTCAAGCCAGCACCCTCTGTTTCCATAGCCATGATCGATCGTGGCTTTGGAAAGGGAGGGTGGCTGGCTGGTTGCTGGACGGAAGGGGTTGGAGCAGGGAGCCTTTCCAGCCAGCACCTTCTGTTTCCAAAGCTGTGATGGATCGTGGCTTTGGAAAGGGAAGGTGGCTGGCTGGTTATTGGAGGGGAGGGGCTGGAGCGGGGAGCTTTTCCAGCCAGCACCTCTGTTTCCAAAGCCACGATCGATCATGGCTTTGGAAAGGAAGGATGGCTGGCTGGTTGCTGGAGGGGAAGGGTTGGAGTGGGGAGCCTTTTCAGCCAGCACCCTCGATTTCCAAAGCCACGATTGGTGGCTTTGGAAATCGAGGGTGGCTGGCTTTGGAAAGGGAGGGTGGCTCGCTGGTTGCTGGAGGGGAGGGGTTGAAGTGGGGAGCCTTTCCAGCCAGAACTCTCCGTTCCCAAAGCTGTGATCGATCGTGGCTTTGGAAAGGGAGGGTGGATGGCTTTGGAAAGGGAGGGTGGCTGGCTGGTTGCTGGAGGGGAGGGGCAGGAGGGTGCTTGCTGGATAGCCTGGATGGGAGGGGCTGGAGGGAGGAGGCTATCCAGAAAGACCCTCCCTTCCAAGAAGGCCGCCATGTTGGCCTTCTTCTTCCCGGCAGCCTCGGGTGCTCGGGGGAAGGCGGGAAAAAGGGAGCCAATTGGGGCTGGTGAGCCGTGCCCCGACTGGCTACCTGGAATGGAGGGGAGGGACATCCGGCTGCATTTCCAGTGCAGACGGATTATGCGGAGGCTGGTGATGGGGCCGGTATAAATAGGCTGGCCCCGGTGCAAAGCCTCCAGTTTGCCCCAGCAGTGCTTCGGACATTACCCCCCGCCCTCCCTGCGGCCTGTTGCTTGCGTATTGCTAAACTAAGTGCGAAAAGTGAGATCATTGCTGAGATAAGTGAGGGAAGGCTGGGAGAGGAGAGGGCCTGTGGCATGGTATGGGTGCCATTTTCTGCCATTAGTGGCAGCCGTTATTATTCACATAAGGAACAATATCTTGCTCCATAGTGTAGACTCCATTTCACCACTATTACTGTTGTGCATCCTTATTAACCCTATTTCTGTTTATTAACCCTGCCCTTTCCTAAAAGACAGTTACATGCACCATTTTGTGGCTAGTAAGGCTAGTTAACCCCTAATTACCTAACAAGCGCTATCTATAATTCTATCTTCTGTCACTGCCCCCCTGATGGAGAACCCAAAAAATAAAAAAACTAAGGTTAAGTAAAGGAAGTGGTAGTAGCAGTGGCTGACCCTTTCAAGAGACATGGACCGAGATGTATGGCTTTATAGAAAAAAAATGGCAGATCATTTTGCGTTCTATGTAACCAAATGGTAGTAAGCAGAACGTGGAATATAAATAGACATTTTGAAACTAATCATTGTCAGCTCTTGGAAAAAAGTGAGGATGAAAGGAAGGCATACATTTCCAGGCAGCTACAACTTTATAAGAGCCAATCTAATTCCATCCTAAAATTTATGAAAGGCTCTACAAATTTAACATCTGCAAATTTGAGCATTGCTCACTCTATAGCTCAGCATGGAAAAATGCTCAGTGAGGGAGAATTTATTAAAGAAACTCTCCTAAGATGTGCACCAGATCTTTTTCATGATATGCAGAATAAAGATGCAATTATTAAGAGAATATCTGAGTTACCACTTAGTAGAAATATTATAAAAGACCGAATAATGAGACTGAACACAAACGTACAACATCAATTAGAGAGAGACCTAAGGAAGTGTAATTATTTTTCGATCTCTCTTGATGGAACTACTGATGTCACATCACATGCTCAGTTGGCCATTATTGGTCGATATTCTGATGGTCTCACAATGAGAGAAGAATTGATAAAGTTAGTATCAGTGCCAACAAGTACAGCAGGAAGCAAAATATGTAAGGTTGTTCTACAAACATTTTGTGACCTAAGCATTGATATCTCTAAAGTTGTGTCAGTGGCGACAGATGGGGCACCAAATATGGTGGGGGGAAAAGTCAGATTTGTCAAATTGTTTACAGAAGCTATTGGACATCCAATTGTGCCTTTTCATTGTATTATGCATCAGGAGGCTTTATGTGCCAAGGTAGGATTCACTGAGTTAAACGACTTAATGTCAGTTGTTACAAAAAGAGTTAATTTAATAGCTGCTCGCCCCCTTCACAAGCGAGAATTTTCAGCACTTTTACAGGAGATTGATTCCACCTACAGTGGACTGCTGATGTACAATAATATAAGATGGCTGAGCTGAGGCAAGGTTCTTGAGTGTTTTGTGGAGTGCTTTGAAGAAATTAAGGTATTTCTTGACGATAAGGATCTGGGGAACTTTCCTCAGCTTAATGGTAAGTGGGTCAACACCCTGATGTTTTTTACAGATCTCTTTGTTCATATTAATGAACTGAACTTAAAGTTACAAGTTTTTGGCAAAAGTATTGATGTTATGTTTGGATACATAAAAGCTTTTGAAAGTAAAGTTAACATTTTCAAGCAAGATGTAGAAACTAAAACTTATAAGTATTTTCCTCGAGTAACAAAGCATTTTGAGAAGGCCAGTGCAGCTGTACAAGATGAAATGGAACTCTTGCATATGAAGTACCAGCATGTTTTAGACTCGTTACTTGACCAGTTTAGTGATAGATTTAGTCAATTTAGAAGTCTAGAACAGACCATGGAAATAATTAAGTATCCTGATGTAGTAGTCTACAGTAGTTTGGAAATAAATGGTTTCCAATGGATGCAAATTGATGATTTGGAGATGCAACTTGCAGAATTTCAAGACAGTATCTGGGCTCAGGTGTTTGTCGACTTGAGGTCAAAACGTAAGATTCTGGAAAGGTGCCGCTTGGAGAATCAAGAGGAGTGCCATTGCAAACAGGAAATTTGGAGTGCCTGGAACCGACTATCAGACACTTTTTGCAGCCTGAAAAAATATAGCAATGGCTTTACTCACAATTTCCCCCTCTACATACTTTTGTGAGGCCTTATTCTCAGCATTAAATAATATCAAAACCAACAAAAGAAACAGATTGACAGATGAAGTTAGTAGCGCTTGCTTGGGCCTGAAGTGTACAAAATACCAACCTTCAATTGAAGAATTAGCCAATGAAATTCAGCAACAAAAAAGTCACTAATAGGCTGGTTAGTTAAAGAATTCCCCCTCCCCCTCACTTATCTCAGTTCACGGCACCCCACACAAGCTAAATAATATCAAGACCAACAAAAGAAACTGACTGATGGATGAACAAAGAAGTCACTAAGCAGGTAAGTTAAATAATTAGTTTTTGGTTTATTAAATACAATTATATATAACAATTATCTCTGGCTTTTCTTCGCAAACGAAGATTCAGGAAGGACTCATCCCGCGCTTTCTGCAAGCGCGCTGATGACTAAAAAGGCCAATCCGAGATAAACAAGTCCGGTTGCAAAAAGCACAGCAGAAGGTCTCCTTGGGTGATGTTTTTGGGTTGTGATTCTTTCTGCGTTGTCGTTTCTCTTCAAGACTTGTTCGTCGTGAGTTCTCAAATAAGGCTGCAGCATTGTGGATAGTGCGTCTCCATGCCTCCCGATGTGAGGCCAGGGCGGACCACTGTTGGTGATCAATTTGGCCAAGCCTGAGATGTTGTTTCAGGGAGTCTTTGTATCGCTTTTTTGGAGCGCCCCTCTTACGCTGACCCGTGGCGAGTTCACCGTAGGGTAGTATTTTTGGGAGGCGATGGTCCTCCATCCTAGAAACGTGCCCTGCCCAGCGCAGCTGTGTTCTCAATATCATGGCCTCAATGCTGGTGATCCCTGCTTGCTCAAGGACAGCAACATTCGTCACATAGTCAGTCCAGTGTATATTTAGGATTGTGCGTAGACAGCGCTGATGAAAGCGCTTGAGGAGTCGTAGGTGGTGGCGATAGGTGACCCATGTTTCAGATCCATAAAGGAGGATAGACAGTACGATGGCTCTATACACACTGATTTTTGTGCTTTGCTTCAGGTGTTTATTGCTCCAGACTCTTTTGTGAAGTCTTCCAAATGCACTATATGCCTTTGCTAATCTGTGATCGATCTCTTTGTCAATCTTGGCATCTGAGGAGATGATGCTTCCCAGGTAGGTGAACTGCTGAACGGACTTGAGCACTGATTTGCCGACGGCAATGTGGGGATGGTGGTGTTCGTCCTGTGGTGCAGGCTGGTAAAGAATTTCTGTTTTCTTCAGGTTGACTTCTAGCCCAAACAGCTCTGCAGCTGTTGCAAAGCAGGATGTTAGGCGCTGCAGAGCTGCTTCTGTGTGGGCAACAAGGGCAGCATCATTGGCGAAGAGCAGCTCACGGACTAGATAGTTTAGAGTCTTAGTGTGAGCCCTCAGACGGCTTAAGTTAAACAAGCTACCATCAGTACGGTAGCGTATATAGATGCCGTCGTCTTCTTCAAGCTCTGCCATAGCCCTTTGGAGCATCGTGCTAAAGAAGATTAAAATGATTATCTTGCTACACGAGGGACAGCGTGGTCAAGTCAGATATGGCGATGCTCTTTCAGAGCCCTTTCTAATAACTAATGGAGTGAAGCAAGGTTGTGTTCTATAACAATTATACATTTATGTTATTAAACAATAAATATCATGAAATAATGTTTTTTCCTCAAAGTGACACACCACCCAAGTTATGCTCAGATTTTTGGCGAAGTTTGACACACCAGGCTCAAAAGGTTGCCCATCACTGCTCTAGGGGCACGTCAGAGAGGAACACAGTCGAAGTGGAGACAGCTCTCGTAGAGTGTCCACAAATCCGTGGAGGCAAAGGTTTCTTGGCCAGTTCATAGCAGAGAGCAATGGTCGACGTCACCCACTTCGAGAGGCGCTGTGACGAGATCAGTGCACCTCGCTTTGAGTCAGCATAGGAGATGAAGAGCTGAGGTGATTGTCATAATGGAGCCGTCCATTGTATGTAAAATGCAAGCGCCCTCCGCACATCCATAGAATGGAGGGTACGCTCGAATTCATCCTTCAGGTCCTGCATCAGGGCAGACAGGACAATGGGTTGGTTAAGATGGAAACTGGAAACCACTTTGGGAAGAAAGGAAATGTCCGGTCTCAACACCACCTTATGCTTGTGGAAGCAGGTATACGGAGGATCCAACCGTAAGGCACACAGTTCTCCAGCTCAACGAGCAGAGGTGATGGCAACTGGGAAAGCAGTCTTCCAAGCCAGTAGCCTGAGGTCGGTAGAGGCCATGGGTTCGAAGGGTCGTCTCACCAATTGGGAGAGGACGAGTTCAAGGCTCCAGGTTGGAGTGGGATCGAGCACTGGAGGATGGAGGTTGACATATCCCTTCAGAAATTTCTTCACCATCGGGTCCTGGAAAGGAGACGATCGACCCTGAGCTTGGAATTCGACAGAGATAGCTGCCACATAGCCTCTGAGAGATGAAACCGAGAGCCCTGCTTTCGACAAGTGGAGGAGGAACTGGAGGATCGTCAGTACCGAGCAAGATTCGGAGTCCGATCCCTGGTCTGCTAGGAACTTCTTGAAACGGTTCCACTTGTAGAGGTAGGCTTACCAAGTGGAAGGCTTCCTAGCAGCCTCGATAACCGTCTGGACCTCTCGAGGCAGAGGGGAAGGAGAGATGGTATGAGACGGTCGCGAGCTCACAGCCAGATCCTCCAAGCCATCAGACGAAGCACGTCAAGGTCAGGATGCTTGACCTTCCCTTGCTGGATGGTGAGCAGATTGGCTCGGTCCGGAAGGTGGAGGAAGCAGCGTCTGGACAGAAGCAGCAGCGGTGCAAACCACGGTTGTCGGGGCCACCACAGAGTGATGAGGATCGCATCCGACCGGTCCCAACGTAGCTTGGCGACGACCTGTGTCGGAGGAAAGAGGTATAGGAACGGTCCGTTCCATTGATACAGGAAGGCGTCCCCTCTGGATTCCTTGTGCTGTGTTCTGGAGCAGAACTGGTCGCACTGTCTATTCTGGGCGGTCGTGAAGTGGTCTATGAGTGGAGTCCCCCATTGATGGAAGATGTCTGCCACCACATGTCGGTGGAGCATCCAGTCATGGACGCTGGAGTTGGAATGGCTCAGTCTGTCTACAAGAGTATTCTCCTCTCCAGGGAGATGGATGGACTGAAGGATGTTCTTTTTGATGCACCAGTCCCAGATATGAAGAGTGAGTTGGAGGAGTTGAGGGGATCTGGTACCTCCTTGCTTGTTCAGGTAATACATCACCCAAGTGTTGTCTGTGAGGAGAAGTACAGTTTTGTCTCGAACCAACACCTCGAAGGCCCAAAGCGCCTTCTGAACCGCAAGGAGCTCCAAGATGTTGATGTGCAGTTCCCATTCTTCGGTACTCCAGGAACTCTGGATCTCATGGTGCCCTAGATGGGCTCCCCAACCCTGAAGGGATGTGTCCGTTGTGAGGGAGACATCTAGTTGAGGGTCGAAAGGAAGACCAGACAGAACATTGGTCGGTACCAGCCACCAATCCAGGGAGCGGTGAATGGAACGGGGAATTGTTAGGAGTGTCCCGGGGAAGTCCCGCAGATGGTCGAAGACTCCCAGGAACCAGTGTTGAAGCGGTTGGAACCTAAGTCTGGCCAGGCGGGTGACTGACGTAGTGGCTGCCATGTGTCCGAGGAGGATTTGGATGGTGTGCACTCGAACCCATTGGGACCGTCGGCACTCGTGAATAAGGGATCGAAGGGTGTTGAACCGATCCTCGGGAAGGTACGCTGCTGCCAAAATCGAATCTAGTCGAGCTCCTATGAACTGGATCGACTGAGTAGAGTTCAGCTGTGACTTCTCCATGTTCACAAGTCCCAGGGTGTGTAAGACATCTGGGGTAAAGGTGATGTCTCTCTCGAGCTGATACTTGGAATCTGCCACAATCAGCCAATCGTCTATGTATGGGAAGACTATTACCCCATGCTGACATAGGAAGGCCGCCACTGCCGCCATACATTTTGTGAACACCCTTGGGGCCATGGAGGGTCCAAACGGAAGGACACGGAACTGGTAGGCCTGTTGGAGGCAGTTCGCCAAACTCAATCCAGTAACTGTGTCATACAATCTGGAGTACCCAGCGGTCTGATGTTATCGAGGACCAGACGTGCTGGAACAATGACAGACGGTTTCCAAACAGGAGGGGTCTAAAAGAAAACGAAAACATCAATATAAGGAGAGGGCAATTCAAATCTTCCTCCTGCCTTGGTCCCTTGACTTTTGCTTGGAGGGTAGGCGGTAACGGGAGGTGGATCCCTGGCTCCTCACCGATGAAGAAGATGACATCGGTTGCTGGAACCTAGAGCGCCTACAGGATTGTGGCGTGTTTCCCCGTCTAAAGGACTGGCTATAGGATGATGTATGCCAGCCAGACTGGTGCCTAGGACGGTAGGCAGAAGATTAGGACGATGGCATACCATACTTCTGTACGGTGGTCCTCATCTTCTGTGTGAATTCCAGCTTTTCGTTCATCGAACCATTGAAGAGACCCGAGCTGTCAAAGGGCATATCTTCAATGGTCTCAGCTGCTTGGGTGGACAAACCCGACGGTCGAAGCCAAGCGTGGCGGCGTAAGGCAATGGAACTTGCCACGGTTTTAGCAGCACAGTCAGCAATGTGTCATGCTGAGTTCATCTGCTGGCCTGCAAGCAGTTGGGCCTCCATCTGGATAGCCTCCACTATCCTTCTCCTCTCCTCTGGCAGATCCTTTATGAGGGGTGCCATCCTCTCCCATAGGACCTGCTGGTAAGCCCCCATACACTCCAAGTAGTTCGCGATTCAGAAGCTGAGCCCAGCAGCCGAATATAACTTTTTGCCAATAATAACCAGCTTCCTTCCCTTGGGGTCAGAAGGAGTGGACTGCGCCCGGCATTGTCTCCTAGGCTACGCTGCCTCAACAACCACAGAGTTGGGCTTTGGATGTTCCTGCAGCCATTCGATGCCATCCCCATCCACTCTATACAGACGGTCAATCCGCTTCGAAGTCAACGGGATTGAAGACGGGTTCTCCCACGAACCTTGTGTCAACTTCAGAAGGGACAGAAGGACCGGAATGTGGGCTGCCGGTGGAGCCTTCGATTTGATCCGGTGATAGATGGGATCAACCGTGTCGGACTCCTTCTCGGTGACTTTGAGCTCCAGGGCACATGACATGCGCACCACTTGCTCTGAGAAGGAGCGGACATCATCAGTAGGAGAGGAGTCCTTGTCCAGCAATTCAGGCTGAGGGGATGGCAGATAATGGAGATATCTGTCAGAAGAGTCGGATGAGGTGGATGAATCCGACGACGGAGATGGGCTACGGTGGTGGCCTAGTAGTGAGGATGTACGAGGCGGTGGAGTGGGAGGCAATGGAGGAAGTGGACGGAAGGAAGAGATTTGGCAGCCCGTATCTTTCAGCATCGGCTTCAGTGAATGTCTCGGAGGAGATGAAGCCTTGTCTAGCCCGTGGAATGAGAGACGGGGTGGAGGCATCAACAAAACATGATGGGTAGCCGCCTCTTCTGTGAGGTAGAATACCCGGTCTGCATCACGATCAGTGCCCGGTGGTTTAGCAAAGGAGCATTGAAGACCGACCTAGCCAGGTCGTAGGCCCCATATGCCTGAGCATCCTCCTGGATCCGAGAGGTGGATGGTGGGGTTCATCATCCTGCTCTCGTACAGTAGAGGAGTCCCACAGCAGTTCTGAGTGGGAGACCAACAGAGCGGGTGAGAGGCCACGAACCCGTGGAAAAACCTCCACCTCCTCATCTGACCGCTCACCCACTTCAACCTCCATGATTTCCAAGGAGGGAGTTGGGGTGGCAGCTCCAGATCAGGGCTGGTCGGTACCGGCATCTCGGTCCCGAGGCGAGGGTTGAGGCTGCGGTATGGCAGGAGCAGGCTGTACAGGTGGAGCAGGAGTTGGCACCACAGAGACAGTGGGCTCAGTGCCCTTTTTAGCCTCCTTCGGTCTCTCCTCTGCATGGGTGTGCTTAGCCTTCTTCTTCTTAGGGGCTTTACCCTTAGAAGACGCAGAAGACTCCCGGTCTCGGCCAGCATCCTTCAATCCCAATCAATCCCTAGGCTTGTCCTTGGATCCGACAGCCGACGAATCCGAGGAGGCTCGATCCCCAGCAGGGGTCAGCCTGGTGGCATGTTTGTGTGAATGGAGCACAGCCTCTGGGTCAGATGCAACAGAATGGCACCGAGAAGGGCTCCATGACCGGTGGCATTTGGCTTGAGAGGACTTTGGTGAAGGGAATCGTCCTCTTTTTTGCAGAGATCCCACGGCGGGTGTCGAGGCCACAGAAGGGATCAAAGCCTTCTCGTAAAGGAAGGACTTGAGGCGGAACAATCAGTGTTTCCGTGCCTGAGGTGTGAAGGCCTTGCAGTGGACACAGGCATCCACACTGTGGGACTCACCGAGGCAGATGAGGCAGCGTGAGTGCTCATTGGAGCTGGGCAGTTTCGCCTGACAGATGACGCATCGCTTGAAGCCAGTTTTAGCAGCCATGGCAAACAGAGCAGAGAGTGAGTTGTCGTCAAAACAGTCCGGGTCAAGCCAAAATCAGAGATCAGAACCAAGTCAGAGGGAGCGCACAAATCGTCATCAGAAGTCCAAATCAAGCCAAAAGGTTTACAAAACACAAAGAGTCGAGGGCAAAGAGATAGAATCGTCGTCAAAAATCCAGTCCGAGTCAAAACCAAAAGCGAAAGTGATTAAACTAGCGAGCGAAGGTTCCTTTGCGCTGCTAACGCAGCGGGAAAAAAGGAACTGAGGGGAATTAGGTGGGAGTGTCTTTTAAGGGACCGTTAGTGTGGGCAGAGTTACTGCCAAAAATGTATCAATGCACATTCTGCCTAGCGATACCAGAAGGTTTCGTATGCTCTGTGCAGGCACAGGAATAAACCCAACTGTGTGATTCACAGAGACCAGGAAGAAGATCTGTTGCATAACAATACATGGGTGGCCACAGTTGCCACTCTTTGTACAGGCAACCATGAATTCGGAGACATATCATTTCATTATCTACTAAATTAACTCTGAAATACTGCAAGCACTGCAAAATAGGAATAGTTTTCCTTACTTGAGTTTTTAGGCCTTGAAGCTGTGCATCATAGTTTTGAGCCATTTCGTATTTTGTCTTTTGCAAGCTGTCCAGCTTCTGTCGGAGGAGCCCAACCTGTGTTTGTAATAGGATATTATTTTGGGTCTCCCCAAAGAACACCAAAAGCAAATGTGAGAAAACAAGCATAGAAACATCACCACTAAGCAACAATAAACACCATATTTTCAAAATAAATAATTAAATTTATTCAAGAGAAGCTGATAAACTTCCATTGTTTTTACACTTGGGCAGATAAACCCATGTGAGTACTCGGATTTATGTAATCTTCTTTGTGTGATATGGTTCTGGGCTCACTAGAAAACAAAATGACTAAATTGAGGCTATTGAGAAAACATGACTCACTGGAAAATGCAATTTATGCTGGAAAATGGTGAAGGCAGTAACTAAAGAGGAAGACCGCTTTACAGATGGATTGGCTCAATAAAGGAAGCCATGGCCCTGAGCAGTGCTGTTAATAACAGAATTGTTTTGAACTCTTTGATTCACAGGGTCACCATCAGTTGAAATCAATTTAATGGCACCTCATAACAACAGTATAGTTTTGGAATGAAAAATGTTTCATTTTATACCAGCTTTTGAGCAGCTCAGGTATATCTTGTCTAGCCACAATTTAGTGCCATTTGGCAAGTATTCAAATTCTCAGTTGTTCCAGCCCTTATGTGGAGACAGCAAGTAGAAAGTGCAAGCAGTGTTAGGTGAAACTTTAGAAATCAGAAGAAGGTTGTGGTTTGAGTTTTAGTGTATTATATCTTAGTATACTGTTATTTCAGTATGTACACAAAACCCGTGCTGCCCCCTTCCCCAGCTTGGCTAATAGATCTGCCCCCTTATACACAATCACCTGTAATCCAGCCAAGGTTTATAGGCATCTGAAAACAGCATTCCAAGCATGCACCTTTAGCTATATCTGGGACTTGTGTCTGCAAATGAGTTGCACATATGCATTTCCCTAGCTCAATTCAACTGCCAAGGCAGAATCGACCCCTGAAAACAGGGATGGAAAACCTATGTCCCTCCCAGCTGTTGTCGGGCTTTAACTTTATTAAATCCAGCCAGGATGGCCAATTGACAGGAATTATGGGATACACTGTTTCACAGCCTACTGGAAGGCTATAGATTCCCCATTCCTACCATAAAACAAGGATAAATGCCAAAGGTAGGGAAGAGGGATGTCATTTCCATCTGTCTCCCTTTCATGCCAAACAGCTTATCAACAGGTTTCCGCTTTTAAAAAATGTCTGTGCAACCCTGTCAGCTTTGCATACATCTGGAATCCATTTTTAGTTCCATACCCTCCTATGCCTCTATCTATCTATCTATCTATCTATCTATCTTAGACTGTAATTTGGAAGCAGAATAAACAATGCAACATATGTTGGTTATTCTATGTGCTTTATTTGGGGCATATACCAGTCTATTAATGAACAATCATATTAATTTGTAGGCTTCCCACTGGACAGAGAACATTATTCCATTATCTGCAGTGGAACTGTGAAAATTTTACTACCTCCTGATGATTAATGTTTCCTCTTTTTTTGTACAAACTTTCTACATTTGATTAAGGCTGAAGTCATTAAATTTCTAATTCTGAAGCTGTCTAACTGTAGTAAAAAAGAATGCTTTGTAATAAGTGGTTTTTGTGATTTGTGTCCTGAAGGCATATAATGATAGAATGAAAAGATAGATGAGTACAACTAAAGTTATATGAAAGGTAAGAAGGGTTGCAGTCTAGTGTATGTTTTTTATGTGAGTATAAAAATACTATGAAATTTAACTGTAGCAAAAACTGTAGGGCTTTTTTTGGAGACGGGGGAGATTTTTGTAAAGGCTAGAGAAAAACACCCACTTTTACTATAATCCTGATAAGGGCTCCAGCTATTATTTGCAATCATAAAACTTGAAGTGATACAGTTAGCATCACAAATAGCTTCGCCCCAATGACAGATGTGGAAAATGTTACTTTTTTGGACTACAATTTTTAGAATTGTGTTCATACTGGTTGGTGGATGTTGGAAGCAGTAATCCAAAACAATAATGCTTCCACCTTCTACCTAAGGGTGCTCATGAAGTTCTGGACTTAGAATCATAGAATCATAGAATTGCAGAGTTGGAAGAGACCACGAGGGCCATCCAGTCCAACCCCCCTGCCACGCAGGAAATCTTGATCAAAGCATCCCCGACAGATGGCCATCCAGCCTCTGTTTAAAGACCTCCAAGGAAGGAGACCGACTTGAGCTAATAGATTCAGTCTCAAGCTATGTGCCATGAGGGCAGCAACTGTTTGTTGTTCTTTTTCTTGTAAAGCGTCATGTACATTGATGGTGCTATAGAAATAAAAGATAATCATCATAATATCATCACCATCAACAAATCCTTATATAGCCTATAGCTCTACAGGGAAGAATGCAAAGGCATTTTTAAAGAGGCACCCCAAGACTCTGAGGGTGTGGTCATTCCACAACAATCCTTGCAGGAAGGAGAAAGGACTAGCAATCCTTCCCCTATGCTAATTTGAAATATTCTGTCACTCTTCTTTAATGCTGTTATTTTAAATGGATTCACATGCTCCAACAGCAGATTTGCAAGGGGTGCAGCAGGTAGGTCAGCAGGAAAAAAGAGGTAGGAAGAGCCCTTGAACTGAACAGAACTGACATTCCATTTGATATCAGATTTTCTGCAAAACATCATCAGAAAAGTAGTTCTGTTTCAAAGAGAAATGTAAAAGCAATGTATACCTGCAGGGATTGTGCTGCTGCTCATCTCCTTCTAAAAATCAGATTTTTAAGCTCTCAAAATAAATGGAAGAAACATAAGGAAAAGGTAGGCAAAAAATTATTGTTCTTTGCCAAAGAGTGTGGCAATTATAGGGAAATATCTAATATAAAAGCAGTCTTACTTTCTGTGAAACATACCCAGAAAAGGAGCAATGAAGAGTAATTGTACCTTGGTTTTGATGCATCATATATTGGGCAGAGGAGCCGGTGAAAACGTTCCTCAATTCATCTACTGTATGAATAAGCCCAGGCTGTTGGCCAACTGGAGTTTTTTTTTTTTAATAATGTTTTTATTAAGCTTTTATTTTACACTTAAAACAATAAGAAATAGCATATCACTATGAAGTCAGAATAAATCCATATAGCTTAGGGAACACATTGCACTCATACCCCACTGCCACCCTAAATAAGTTCCAAGTCAGGCAATCACTCTCCACAGTACTCATTTTTCTAGCACTTTTCATCAGGATCATGCTGTAGTGTTCATTTTTTTTCACCTGCATGGATCTGTGAAACTTATCATTATGATTTCCTTTTGCTTTCTTGGAAGAGACAGTGTAATTTACACAGCACACTTTATGGCTTAGTTGGGGTATATTTCAAGGTGAGTATACAACCATTTTTTATAATGTATTTATAATTAATAAATTATATATGATTAAGAAATGCTTCATATAACTATACCATCTTTCACCTATAGGTGGGTTGGCTGTGCAGGGAAGACCTACACGCTGCTAGTATCATTACAGGTGTAACTGATCTACATACATGGTGGGTACACTGCACCCCACTGCATGAATCCAGTCAATGGGGGGGGGTAGTTTTGCCCTCTGTTTCAACAGCATCCTTCCAGTGCCCTTGGTTCAAGCAAGGGGGGCACTTCCTGCCATAAGAATAGGATTCAAGTTGGCTAAAAGAATAATAGAAATAATGTACAAGTAAATGTGTATAGGTTCCAGCAGAGTACAATTATATGCACATTCTTAAGCAGGGGATTGTGACCTTTGATAAATGTACTTTACATGTATATGCGTAAAGAAAATATTAAGAAGTTTTTCCATTTCAATTCGGTCTTCACAAAAAATACGCTATACTATACCTCTTGACCTTTCTGATCTAACTTGCTTTGGGCACTTGCTAATTCTTGATCCCGGATTGTCATTCTTGCTTCCAAAGCTTGCATCTTCTTTTCCCATTCTAGTTTCTTGTTATTAACCATTTTGTCAATTTGTTGCATTAGTTCTTGAAGTTCAGCATCACAAGCGACTGATCTAAAGACAAATTCATTCATTAAAAACAAGGAAAAAGCATAAAGGAAAATATTTTTATCCAGGTTTCATAGAACGTTTTTCTTCAGATGAGTTTATCTTTGATTTTGGAATAACTGGGTTACCTACGTTCTTATCATGACTCTTCAAGATGGGACAAACCTACCAAGATGAGTTGGTAGGTTACAGTATTTAGCACTACAGTTCTACATTGTTGTTGTTTTAAAAATACCCAAATGATGTTTCTGTTATCCTGGACTATCTTCTGGCAATTCCCAGCACCAGCGGCAATTTTATTCCCATCCTGGAATGGGTTTTCTTTTTAATTCTGAGACATATCAGAATAAATGTATCCTTCCCTTCTCCTCCTTTACTTTTGATTTTTTAAAAGCAAGACAGTGTTATAGTACATTAGTGAAATGTCACTTTTGCACTATAACTCTGTAATTCTAAAACAAACATTTTTTAAAAAATCAGAGAGGAGAACATTTGCCGTTCAAATCATAGAACCACCTCACCAAACCACACCCTAGTTTTTAAAAAAATATTTGGAAGAGGACTTGAATGCAGATCCATGAAATCACAAGTTTATGTGTATATTTGAACCTAACCATGGTTTCTTTGGGGGATTTTAAACTAGGCTCTTAAACCATGGATTTGACGTTTGTGTGTGAATATTGGCTTGTGCTAGCAGTAGTTTACCATCATGTCTAAACTCAGTATCCTGACTTAATCCTGGTTTTTACTCTACTCCTCCCTAGTGCCTGCATGGCTACAAACAGAATAACAGCAACTAAAAAACAAAGCCATTCACACAGCAGACATCCTTGCTGGCGTCTTCACAGACCATGCCTTCCCTCCTCATTCTGCCTAGCAAGAGATTTTTCCTCACCTACCTTCTTACTGACAAGCCTGATGGCATAACTGTAACACTCCTATAAGGAAACTGTTGTTTAATCGAACCACACATATTTAATAAGGAATGCATTTTTAAACCAACAGTAATGTCTTAGCAAGCTACATCCTCAGTCAACTGCACAGTTTCCCTCAGTGGCTTTCAGGGACCTACATCTTAGGAATCATGTTTAACTATCTATACCTTAGAAAGGAGCGGGTAGGGGACAACGATGATACATTCTACAACTAACAAAGAGTTTTTTAAAAAACACCACTGCAAATGTGCAGGAGGAATTATATAGTGTTATAGCAGAAGGAGTGTTTCTTAGAATCATAGAGTTGGAAGAGACCACAAGGGCCATCCAGTCCAACCCCCTGCCATGCAGGAACACACAATCAAAGCACTCCCAACAGATGATCATCCAACCTCTGTTTCAAAACCTCCAAAGAAGGAGACTCCACCACACTACGAGGCAGTGTATTCCACTTCTGAACAGCTCTTAGGAGATTTTCAGACAACAGTATTATAGTGTTACTATTCCACTTTATTTGCTATGGCTGCCTCCTCTTTAATCATGGGATCTGGAGTTTAGGGAGGGCATTTACAACTCTCAGCCAAAGAGATCTTAAGCCTCACTAAACTACAAACCTCAAAATTCCACAGGAGGAAGCCAGAGCAGTTAAAGTGTAATAGTAACACTATAACAGTGTAGTCTGAAAATCTCCTTACTGTCAGGAAGTTCTTCCTAATGTTTAGGTGGAAACTCTTTCCTTGTAGTTTGAACCCATTGCTCTGTGTCCTAGTCTCTGGAGCAGCAGAAAACAAGCTTGCCCCATCCTCAGTATGACATCCCTTCAAATATTTAAACATGGCTATCATGTTGTCACCTCTCAACCTTCTCTTCTCCAGACTAAACATGCCTTGCTCCTGAAGCCGCTCCTCATAGGGCATGGCTTCTATACCTCCCACCATCTTGGTCGCCCTCCTCTGGACACGTTCCAGCTTGACCTGGGAGGGATACCAAAGAAACTGGCACAATCTCATGTGGACATGTTTGTGAAAGGGTAAATAAAGAGAAGGCAATTTCAGGATTGTACTTTGATGAGGAGCATATCAAAAACGCATGAAGATCTCAGGGAAAAAAAAAAAAAGATTCACCAGGATGGCACAAGAGACTGCAAAGGTGATGCTCCTTCTGCTGTCTCCTTCTTCTCCCTCCTGCCCACCTGACAGCTGCTCTGCCTACACATTCTTTTAATTTTTAAATGTTGTCGGAAGAGGTAAAAGGACTTTGACGCCAAGCCACCCCTCAATGGCACAGTCTGAGGGGGGGCATTTCTTAGCATGAGGCATTATGGGCAATGTGAGACTGAGAGATTAATTGTGGTCTGCATGGAGAGATGAGATGGATCCTTGGATCCTTAGAGCACCATTGGTTTTAGGGCAGGCAAGTGGCACATGATGGGTAAATGAGCAAACCTGTGGGTGAAGGATAGGAAGGAGTGCAGTCTGCCTCCTCTACCAATCCACTACTTGAACTGTGTGCCTCATCACTGGGCCAAATCAGAGCAGTGGCTTTTCCAGAACCATTTCTGCAGCTGTTCATGCAGGAATACACAATTTAAGCACTCTCAAAAGATGACCATCCAACCACTGTTTAAAGATCTCCAAAGAAGAGTCTGAGGTGGTCTATTCCATTGTCAAACCACTCTTTCAGTCAGTAAGTTCTTCCTAATATTCAGGTGGAATCTGTTTCCTTGTAATTTAAATCTGTTGGTTCATATCCTAGTCTCTGGAACATCAGAAAACAAGCTGATTCCTTCTTCTACCTGACATCCCTTTAGGTATTTAAATATGACTATCATAACACCTTTTCTCCAAGCTAAACATATCTTGCTCCCCAAGCCGTTCCTTACAGGGCTTGGTTTCCAGACTTTTTACCATCCTGGTTGCCCTCCTTTAAAATCATTAAAATCACCAGGAGCCCTGGTGGCGCAGTGGTTAAATGCCAGTACTGCAAGTCACCACGTTGCAAGTTCGATTCCAGAGGGCTCCAAGCCTTCCATCCTTTCGTAGGTCAGTAAAATGAGTCCCTGGCTTGTGGGGGCAATTAGCTAATAACACACATTCGAAGCTGCTTAATCCAGTGTAGATGTGTAAATTGCTATTGCTTAAAACAATTTGTAAGTCGCTCTGATAGCCTTGTGGCTGAAGACTGGGGTATAAATAAGTAATAGTAATAATAATAATAATAATAATAATAACAACAACAATAATAATAAATTCCAGCTTGTCCATATCCTTCTTGAACTTGGTGTCCAAGTGGGGTCTGACTGCTATGAACTGGGGGATTTGTTTCATCTGATTTTTCCACTATGAGTAATCTCTCTCTCTCTCTCTCTCACTCTGGCTTTTCTTCGCAAACGAAGATTCAGGAAGGACTCACCCTGCACTTTCTACAAGCGCGCTGATGACTAAAAAGGCCAATCTGAGATAAACAAGTCCAGTTGCAGAAAGCACAGCAGAAGGGCTCCTTGGGTGATGTTTCCGGGTTGTGATTCTTTCTTCGTTGTCATTTCTCTTCAAGACTTGTTCGGTGTGAGTTCTCAAATAAGACTGCAGCATTGTGGATTGTGTGTCTCCACGCCTCCCGATGTGAGGCCAGGGCAGACCATTGTTGGTGATCAATTTGGCCAAGCCTGAGATGTTGTTTCAGGGAGTCCTTGTATCACTTTTTTGGAGTGCCCCTCTTACGCTGACCCGTGGCAAGTTCACCATAGAGTACTATTTTTGGGAGGCGATGGTCCTCCATCCTAAAAACGTGCTCTGCCCAGCGCAGCTGTGTTCTCATGGCCTCAATGCTGGTGATCCCTACTTGCTCAAGGACAGTAACATTCGTCACATAGTCAGTCCAGTGTATATTTAGGATTGTGCATATACAGCGCTGATGAAAGCGTTCGAGGAGTCGTAAGTGTTGGCGATAGGTGACCCATGTTTCAGACCCGTAAAGGAGAATAGACAGTCAATGGCTCTATACACACTGGTTTTTGTGCTTCGCCTCAGGTGCTTGTTACTCCAGACTCTTTTGTAAAGTCTTTCAAATATGCTATATGCCTTTGCTAATCTGTGATTGATCTCTTTGTTAATCTTGGCATCTGAGGAGATGATGCTTCCCAGGTAGGTGAACTGCTGAACGGATTTAAGCACAGATTTGCCTACGGCAATGTGGGGATGGTAGTTAGCTGGCAGTGGCATAATAGCTACCAGTAGGGCCTCCCATGCCAGACAGGTCAAAACCGAAGGGGCTGACAAAGAGCATCAAAGGGCAGGATGGGCTCTCTAGCCTTATGGCAACCATCCTAGGAGAAGAAAAACTCTAATCCCAAACCTGGGCAGATGGTGCTTGTCCAACCCTAACTATGAGTAATACTGCATAGTTTAATGGATCTACATTTGGAGCAACAGAAATCTCAGATGAGGTCCTTGGAGGAGGGACAGAAAGAAATCCAATGAATTAATATGAGGTGACATCTACTTTGATCTTTCCTTACTGTCTAACTATAGGAGCTTTACAAAAGAAGAAATCTGTCACCTAGTAATATCCAAGGCCTTGATGATACCACTATAGTAAAACAGAGGGAAACTGCAGCACTGCTGACTAAAAGGTTGCTAGGCAAAAGGGGTTTCACCTGGCCCTGTCAACCCTCCTGTGCTGGCCTTAATGGTTTACTTTTAGAGAAGAGATTGAACTGTTGACAGCTCAATGGGTACCTAACCATTTGTCTGCTAGCTGAGGCACCTTTGCCTCCCCCAGATGGCTACAGCTTGCTCTCAGCTAGGTTTATGCCTTGACTGTCTTTGCTTCCAGATTAACAGCCTTGACACTGTTTGTCTGAGAGCTCTGCAATTAAGAGCAGAGTGAAATGGTGCTCTGTGACTTTGCATTAAACCTCTTTGGCATCTTTTTCTTGGCACTCCAGAACTATGCTTTCAGCCCTCACAACAGGACTCTATTTGCACACCAGGTCAGATGGCAAGCTGTGCAGAGCCAAGACCTGCTGTGAAAATCTGACAGCACAAAATGGTTAAAGGAAATGAATTAAAGCAGCCAAGAATGCTGGAGAGGTGGGGGGGAGGAGAAAGAAAGAAGAACCCTTTCAGAGGACCATGCCATTGCTGAAACCATCCTGTTCCACCTGATTTCCCTTCCTGCAGTGGAAAACTACACCAGGCTGAGAGCTGAAGATGGCTGTGGTTTGTTGCAGCAGTTTCCATATCACAGTAATACAACTGCTATCTTTTTGTTTGTATCTCTTCAGCCTTTCAATTTGGGCACTGTGACTGTGAGCTACAATGGGTTAAGGAGGAATAGGAAGCTTTTTTCTTGTTTCGGTGCATGTTAGGGATTAAAGTCCTGACCTGATATTGATCCTTGCACAATAAACAAGAAACTTTTCCAATTTTTCTCATCAAGCTGCTGTAAGATGATAGGCTCTATCTTTGTCGGTTTTAAATAAATTTTGCTCATATACATCTCTGCTTTTTTTACTCATTTCTGTAAAACGTGCAGCGCTGCATAATGCTATATCCATTAGCTTTTTGCATGATACAGTAAAAATGTCTTTAAAACAAAAACAACAAAAAAAGGTATGTCTTTGTGATTAATCAGCCTGTCCTGTCCTGTTGTGTTTGTTGTGTGTGTATGCACACTTAATTTTAGAAAGGGAAAAGAAAATAATTTAATGCAGAAGTTGGAGCTTTACATAAATTATATTTTTCAGAAATTGCAAAACATGAACATATCCAAACACAATAATAATAAAAAAAGCCCTTTGATACCTCATGCCAGAGCTGAGGTTTTTTGAGGCACTATGGAGAATTCTCAAGGAACTATCTCACAGTTTTAGGATAACCAATCCTGGCTAGAATGTCAGCAACAACAATATGGTAGTAATTAAATTAATTAATTATTCAGCTTCTGAGTGATGATCAATGCTGGGTTGACGTCCTTGTCTCTGCACTCTGTGACAGGGAAAGCTTTCAGCGGTGAGATCACTGGCCTGGAGGCATGATCCAACCAGCAAAAACTCTCCACAGAGAAGGGGGGGAGCATGAGATTGCCCATGCATGAAGCCTGGGTCCTTGCACAGAGACCCCTAAAATTGTGGTGGTTGGGTGTTTTTTAAAAAGTTGACATATTAGGAAATACTCTTTCAGATCATAATCTAGTGACTTTGGACTTTTTCAAACAGGGTAAAAATAACCCGAGGTGGTCGGGAGAAGAACGGGGCTGTCATGCTTACAGAGCCCCCATTCGGACAGCCCCATCCTCCTCTGTCCTCCTCCCAACTTTCCCCCATGCTGCGGGCGCCACTTTTTTATTGACGGAGGTTTTCCGTCAATAAAAAGTGGCACCTGCAGCATGAAGGAAGCACAGGGGAAGGTCGGGAGGAGGACGGGACTGTCTGAAACGGGGCTCTGTAAGCACAGCAGCCCGTTCTTCTCCTGACCTCCTCAGGTTTTTTTACTTCGTTTGAAAAAGTCCTCTAACTCTTTAAAAGAAAAAAATAACTTTAGATAGAAATTGAATGAAATTCTATTACAAAATGAAAGGATTATTAAGGACTATAAAAAAAATGATTTTTTTTTAGAATAATTTGAACAAAGGTACTGATGTACCTTTGGCTCCCCCCATTAAACAATGAGCTCACCTATTAAAGCAGCGGTGGGGCTTAGAAAGCCCCACCTCCGTCCGCACCTCCCTTTCCTTGTTAAAGCAGTGATGGGGCTTAGAAAGCCCCGGTGCTGCCCTCCTTCAACCCCCCGCCCCTGTTAAAGCAGCTTAGAAAGCCCTGCCGCCACCCACCCACACTCCCCGCCCCTGCTAAAGTAGTGACGGGGCTTAGAAAGCCCCACCGCCGCCCACTCTCACACCCCCAACCATGTTAAAGTGGCGATGGGGCTGCCATATCATCAACCTTAATGTCTCAACCATTAGTGGCGATCAAAGAAGTTGAAGTTTCCTTTGTTTAACTGTGGGCAACCCATCTAAACATTCTTTCCACACTCAAAACATCCCTTAAGGGTAGTATGCTATTGGGTATAAGTATTACCTTCAAATAATAGCCATGTGCGCTACAGTTGGACACCGTCACTCTACTGGACTGCTGTACCACCCTCAGATCGAAGTCTGAGTATTCCTTTGCTACATGAACCTCTGCTTTTCAGGACTGGTAAATATAGCCCATAACGCCCCGAATCTATTTCTCTATCCCAATATTTCTGCCTTGAGTCTTGGTTAGCCTGGTATGGTTGTCTTGTGAGTGCATGTGTGAATGCCTCTGTGTTTATATTCCAATAAAAACCATTTTTATTTCATTTTGGCTTGGAGTCTCATCAGTGAATACTGGTCCCGTAAGTTACCTGACCTCTCGCAGCCATACCTTTGAGCTAATTAAAATTCCCAATTTAATAGTGTATTTTCTGTGTCAGGAATGGGTCCCCATGGACCCCAGCAATTCGGGAAACAGTTGCCTGCGTGGAAACACTCTTAGTCTGCATTGCAGAAATAATCCAGTTTGACAGTGGTTTAACTTCCATGGCTCAATGCTATGGAATCCTGGGATTTGTAGTTTGTTGTGGCACCAGAGCTCTTTGACAGAGAAGGCTAAACATCTCACAAAACTACAGATCCCAGCATTCCATAGTATTGCACCATAGCAGTTAAAGCGGGGTCGGTGCAGATGCTGCCACAGATTGCAGAGACAGGGCAGGAAAAAGTCACCTGGGAAGAAGTGGTATAAGAAGAAAAGGGAAGAAGAATGCAATGGGCTCAAGGAAACTGAAATTGCTAGAAAAGAGTGATAAGAGAGAATGGTCCAATGAAAAGAGAAAAGGGAGGGGTGCAGGAGTAGGAATCATGTAGCCTTTCATATGTCATTGGACTGCAAGTTCCAGCAGCCCTAGCCAGCAGGACAATATTGAGGAATGCTGGGTGTTGCTGTCTCACAGTGTCTGAAGAGTCGCATGGCTTAGGTAGAGCACACATCTTATATGCTCAAGGTCTCAGGTTAAATCACTGGTATCTCTCATTTTAAAAAATGATGAGCAACAGGTGATATGTTTGAAAACGTAAGAGTTGTTGCCAGTCAGAGTAGACAATCCTGAGTTGGATACACAAACAGTAAGAACTGATAGCAAGCAGGTTCTCTTTTCCTAAGAGGGCCTGTGAGGGTCTATGGAAAACTGGCAAGAAAATGGGTAGAGAGTAACACTGCATGTGGTCAGGAGCTGAAGAAGTCAGGATCACTGTTGTTCTACATTGATTAGGAAATAGCCAGCCAAATCTTTGACTTGCATCTTTGCACCCCTTCTGTTACTATAAGACTAATTTTGTTTACATTAATTTGGGAATAATTCACACTAAGATCAGTTGAACCTACTTCTGAGTAAACATGCATAGGATTATACAACTAAAACATAATTCCAATCAAAAAGTAAAAATAAAACAAAGCTTCAAGTTAGGTAAGTAGGTTCACCTCTACAGATTTTTTTTAAAAATCTCCAGACATCAGGAAATGTCTTCTTTATAATATACATATTCAATTTGTGTTAGGGCTTCTGAAGGACTCTAATTAGATAATGATGGGGGAAAAAACCCTCTTCTCAACAGGATTCTTTTGACAGGGGTGAGTTTTTTACAGTGCAATTTCCAGATCATAACATTTCCAAATTAGGACGGTTATGCGTGCTTAAGATTTTAAACAAAAGAAGCATCTTCTGCTTTGATGAGATTTGAAATGTAATTTCAACAAGAAATGTGGGTCAATTAGACATGCACTCTTTATTAAAAGCAGTCAGTCACATTACTGCTTCATGGTTTGCCTAAGAAATGAAATCTTAAACTCATCAGTGTTATGCATTGTGGCTACAGTTAAGAGATTCATTTCACTTATCTATTTGAAATAGTGGTATGATGTGCTTTTCTTCTAAACCTCTGGAATCTCCTGAAATCCTAAAGGACTGCTTGGAATATAGATACAGTATTTCACATTCTCTTCTTATTCCCCCCCACCCTCATTTAGCTTTTCTCACAGACAGTAACTACAGGTATGCAATGCCACTGAGATTAATAAGACTACAGTATACAGGGTACAGGGGGGAGGGGGAATCCACAGATGATATAACTCTGTATATTTGATTTTATCCAACCTACATTCTTAGGCTACAGAGAGGCTTTTAAAAACCACATCTTATTTAGAAAAGAGTGGAACAAACTGAATGGTCATCAGTGACCATAATTACCACAGAAATTAGAAATGTTATATTTTGTTCTACAATTCCCACATTCCCCTAGTCAGCAAAATTACTAACTGTAGTGCTCTGGGTGCTGCAGTTCAAAAAAGTAACACTTCCAGGCTCTGATTTACCAGTACAGAGTCTTGGTTCAGAGGAGAGGTTATGAGGCAGGTCAATGTTCAGATCGCCTATAAACATAGTGGCTGGAATCTTGCTGGGGTTTTATAATTCTGTAAAAATATGGAGCCCTGGTGGCACAGTGGTTAAATGCCAGTACTGCAAGCCACCACATTACAAGTTCAATTCCAGAGGGCTCCAAGGTTCACTCAGCCTTCCATCCTTTGGTAGGTCAGTAAAATGTGTACCCAGCTTGTGGGGGCAATTAGCTAACATGCATTTGAAACTGCTTAATGCAGTATAGATGTGTAAATTGCTGTTGGTTAAAACAATTTGTAAGCTGTTCTGATAGCCTTGTGGCTGAAGAGCGGGGTATAAATAACTAATAAATAAATATAAAAATAAAACAATAATTGCACATTTAGTTGTGTAAGTACGGTCCCTAACACAGGAAATGGTGGGGCTGCTACTCAGTAATGATAGTAAAATGCTAACAGATCACAACAGAATGGCAGAAGGGCTTAACATTTATTTTGCTTCAGTTTCCCTCCCCTCCCCCCAAAAGAGAACTATGTGAATCTGTGCATCAGCAGAGAACTTGGTAAGGGATCCAAACCACAAATCAAAATTATCAAGGAGTTAGTCTGGAATCACCTAGTTAACCTAAATAAGTTCAGATTTAAGGGCCAGATAAACTGCATCCCAGAGTACTGAAAGAACTTGCTGAGATACTCTCTGGAACCACTTATCAACTCTGAGAAATCTTGGAGAACAGGTGAGGTATCAGATGACTACAAAAGCAAAAAGCATTGTCCCTCTCTTAAAAAAAAAAAAAAAGCAAAAAAGAAGATCTAGGAAACTACAGGCCAGTCAGCTTGACCTCAATACCAGGAAAAATATTAGAATGGATTATAAAGGAGCCTGTTTGCAAGTATCTGGATAACAGTGCAGTAAATGGTAGGAGTCAGCATGGGTTTGTCAAGAATAAATCCTGCCAAACTAATCTTATATATTTTTCATTGGGAAACCAGTTTAGTAAATGGTGGGACGCTGTAGATGTTGTTTATCTGGATTTCAGCAAAGCATTTGATAAAGCCCCTCATGAATTAGCACACTGATTAAATGTGGAATAGATGGAAACACCATCTGGTGGATCCACAATTGGTTGGAAAACCATGTTCAAAGAGTCATCATCAATCACTACACTTCAGACTGAAAGAAAGTGTCAAGCAGAGTGCCACAGAGTTCTGTCTCGGGGCCATCACTCTTCAACATTTTTATCAGTGACTTAGATGATGGGACAGAGAGGGAATCCTTATCAAGTTTGTAGATGAAACAAAACTGGGGTAACTAACACATTGGAAGATAGGACCAGAAGTCAAAAGGACCGTGATAAACTAGAATACTGAGCTGAAACAAACAGAATGAAATTCAACAGAAAGAAATGCAAAATTCTATATTTAGGCAACAAGACCCCCAAATGTACAGGTATAGAGTGGGGGATACTTGGCTTAGCAGTAGTACCTGTGAAAAGGACCTTGGGATTATTGCTGATCATAAACTGAACATGAACCAGCAGTATGAAGCTGCAGCAAAAAAGACAAATAATATTTTAACCTGCATTAATAAAACCATAGTTTCCAAGGCAAGGGAAGTAGTAGTCCAACTATATTCTACTCTACTCAGGCCTCAGATGGAGTACTGTATTCAGTTCTGGGCAACTCATTTTAAGAAGGATACAGACAAGTTGGAGTGGGTTCAGAGAAGGGAAAGAAGGATTTAATTGAACATTAGAAGGAACTTCTTCACAGTAAAAATGGTTTGGCAATTACCTAGAGAGGTGGTGGGGCTGAACAGCTACTTACTGAGGATGCTCTAACTGGATTGCCTGTGCTGAGCAGAGGGTTGGACTCAATGACCTATTGTGCCCCTTTACAACTCTATGAGTCTATGATTTATGCCACAAGCATACAGGCAACCATCTCTCACACTTTTGACTTGCTTGGTAAGAAGCAAATCAAATGTTGTCCTACAGGTTGAACTCAAGGCCATGGTGAATGCTACACAATTGCTTCTGTGACTGTTTGATTCAAAACACCAAGCTGTTGTGTTAGCATATCCTACTACCCCTCCTGCAAGTTTTCATAACTGCACATGCTGGACACATTTGGGAGTTATGCTGACTGGGGACGTTCGGGGCCAAGCTGACCAAAGGACAGTTGAGGTCACGATGATCTGAGGTGTGTACAGGATCATAATGGCGGGAAGGCCCAGATACGATTATGCAGAAAACCCAGTTGTTAATGGATCTATGCTAATCCTTTCCCCAGCCCTAGGCTCTTTAAGAAATGATTCAATCATGCAATCAGTGACCATCCTTCGACCCATACCTAAGGAGACCTTTCCTATACACCCTACCTATCCAAACATTAAGAGGTTGTCGCAAATCCCATCAAGGTTTTGTCACTCAGGACCTAAGGCAGTCAACCTGTTCTGGATCCTTCAATGAGAAAGCCATTCAGGCTTTGCCATAACAAGTGCACCCCTTCAAAATAGGGCATAAATATTGTATCTCTGACCCTGGTCAATTGTGTCACAGATGGGACCAGCCATGGGACCAGCCATTCTCTTTCTGTACCACCCTCAGATGCTGTCTGAGCCCCTCCGCTGCACAGACCTCTTTCTCCAAAACTGGTAACTATCACCCTTCCACCCCTGATGTCTCTATATTCAGCCTTTCTGCCTAACTCTTCAATAGCCTTACATGGTTATTAAAAGTGTATATTCTTGTATGTTACCATATCCCCTGTGTTAATTCAAATAAAATACTTTGTTTAATTCTAACTGGAGTGCTCTCTACAGTTAGTACTGGTAACATAGGTGAAAAGACCTCCAAGTTACCCTTTTTATACAGGCCTCCTTTTGTGCTATAGGTCCCCCAAATTTCAAGGAGATTCTGGCTTTGTGGGTAGGACACCAACATCCCCCTGCCCACATCTCTTAGGGTAACAGTTGTATATTTATGCTATGCTTAAAAGTGTATAGGATCTCAGCCACTAACAGAACAACCCATGAATGTCAACTGAGAAGTACTGTAAATCACACTGAATTCTGTGACATTAGGCTTGCAGCCCAAGTCATTGAAAAGCAAAGCATTAGCTCTCAACCTCAGCCTGCCTCCACCATATATAATCTGATAACCAGTCTAAAAAGAGATCTAATGTATGTGAAGTATGTTGTACACATTTGGTAAACAATGGTTAAACAACCTAAGAACCATCACTGATTTCCACTCTTCCTTCCTTCCTTTATATACCAGACTTTGTATTTTAATCCTGACCTGTTTAAATCAACTTTCCCATTACAAATAAATATTGTAGAACTCTGGTTTAATGTGGGTTTATTAATCATAATTTTAAACCAAGTACAAAAAATGGTTTAAAACATTAGTTTTAACCAACCTTAATTGTTAGAAGTCTACAACTTGTTCTCCCTACTCACCCAACACAGTCTTCACAAGATACTGACAGGCTACTGGAAGTCAGAAAATGAGTAGGGACTGTATGAAAGAGACTAGATATTCCAAATGCACATACACCTCAGGTTCTACACCATGCATGGGGAAACTGTGGCCCTCCAGCTGTTCCTAACATCCCTGGCCACTGGTTATAGTGGCTGGGGCTACTGTAGCTACTGCAAAAACATTGGGGACAGGTGAAACAGACATGGTTCCTCCACCCTCATCTCTTTGTAGAGGACTGCAGGTTCTTTGCCTTATACTTGTCAATGTGTATTTAACTTGAGTTCTTTCAAGTTCATCATTTTGGTTACCTGGGCTCTCAAGGCTGAAAACAACAATAGTGCTCAGCAGGCAGATCAAAACCAGCATCCTATAAAAAATATGCTAAACTTTGGACTTTCAGGAAATTTATATTACACATGGCTTTATAATTCATTCATATATATGTATATGTGTGTGTGTGTGTGTATATATATATATATATATATATATATATAGCTTATTCAGTTATATTTCTTATGGAAGTTGATCATATCATATAAATATTTCTACTCTAGCCACATTATCTTTCAAAAACAATACAGAATCTATGCACATATTTTCTTATAAGGTACATTTCTCATACTTATAAGGCACATAATATTTATAGTAGATGGATATAGTATTTGTAGTACATTTTAGTGGTAAGGAATATCATCTTACACAATATTTGTAGCACACGGGCATCACATATCTCATACAGATCATTTACATATATTTCAATACTTGGTAGCATTTCAGCCCATCCAATTTATTGCATTAATTCAGCAGAGCTATCATCACTGTTCACACAGTAGTTCTAACTCTGTGCAGAGAGTATTTCTAACTCCCTTTGTGACCCAGGATTTCAGTCAGAGTACTGTAAAACCACCTCTGAGCATTCCTTGCCTAAGAAAACCCTATGAAATTCATGGGGTTGCCATAAGTTGACAGATGACTGGAAGGCAGGCACACACACACACGCGTGCGTGCACACACACACACACACACACTGTAAGTTCAAACTGTTCTCACTCTTTTGTGGGGACTGCAAGCAAACAGCATATTCTGCTGGCAGTCATGACACTGGTCCCTAATTGCTACACTCTGACAGCTTTTACAGCTGTGACAGACATTTACTTATTTGTTTCTTAGCCAATTATCATTTAACAAACATCTCTAAAAAGATATGGTTTTGAGGGGCCAAGAACATCCAGTTTGCCTTCCTGCCACCCTTATATGATATTTCCCTGCTACTATATCCACCCAGCAATAAGACCTAGCTGGTTGGCAACATTCCCACACAATCAAGCATGGGTTTTTTTGGGGAACACAACTTTGATAAGGAGAAAATGGTGGACAGAGACTTATCTCGTTTTGTTTTGGTTGGCTATGTCCAGAAGCAGAGTACAATTCTACACATTTTAAAATGTCTCTGCTTTTACAGACAAGTACCCTTTAAAACTTTTGATTTCTAAAATGCAAGCCTCAAATGCAACATTATTATTAATGGCAAATTGCAACAGATTCTCCATGACACAGGGATACAGTTTCCCAATATCATTTAGTATGAGAACATATGTAGATATCAAAGATCAAAAAAGAGATTACTGACCATGGTGTACAGGTCGACCCTCGCATCCACAGATTCAGAATCCACTGTTTCACTTATCCATGTCTGGAAAAAAATTATCTCTAGACATTTCTAGGTTCTCCAAAGTGACTCTATGGTCAACTTCTGGTGTTAATCTCATTGAAAATAATAGTGTTCCCTATTAGCCACGGTTTCAGGTATCCATGGAGGTTTGTGTCTTAGAACATATCCTCCGTGGATACGGGAGTCGACCTATACTCGGATTTTTTTTATTTTGTTACCATCGCTTTTGTCAAATGACAGTTTCATGAGCCACATGACAATTTGGCTCTAATTGCTTAAACAGAAACCCAATAACAAATCTGTTAAAAATGTCATCCTCAGAACAATCCCTTAACCAACTATCAACCTACCTAGCCATCATATGTTCCTGCAGTGCCTCTATCTTCTTCTCCATGTTCACATTTGCATTTATCCAATCTATTAAAGGAGGAGAGACAGTTGATTTCCCTTCTTCTTTTAGACATAGACAGTTAAGAGCAGAAGATACTCAAGAGAGGCTTTCTCAAGAACTTGTTTGCCTTGGAGCATGTGAGAAAGGAGGAGAGGAACAGAGTGCCTCTGAACATAAGAAGAAGGCTTTTCTTCATGTGCTCTCAATAGGTGGGGAGATGTGAGTGCAGGCTGCACAGAAGCTGAGGGGCTTTCCTTCAGTATTCTGCTGTGTTGCATTGGGGAAAAGAGAAAAGGAACAGAGTGCCTCTGAGCATAGGAAGAAGGCTTTTCTTCATGTGCTCTCAATAGGTGGGGAAATGTAAGTGCAGAGGCTGCGCACAGGCTGAGGGGCTTTCCTTCAGTACTCAGCTCTGCCTCATTGGGATGAAGGAGGTAGGACAAGAGTGCCTCTGAGCATAAGAAGAAGGCTTTTCTTCATGTGCTCTCAACAGGTGGGGAAATGTAAGTGCAGAGGCTGCGCGGAGGCTGAGGGACTTTCCTTCAGTACTCAGCTCTGCCTCATTGGGATGAAGGAGGTAGGAAAAGAGTGCCTCTTACTATAAATAGAGATCCTCTTCAGTGCTTTGGCAAGATAGAGAAAGACAAGGAGGGGCTCCACACGCAGAGGGGCTTTCTTTCGGAGACTCACAACAACAACTGAGGACCCCCCCTCCCGCGCCAGTTTCCCTTCACGGCTGAGATTCAGAGCCCTCAAGCCGTGAGCCCCAGAAAGAAACCTCTATTTCACTTTTAGGAATGAAGCAGCGGAGTGAAGGGAGGAAGAAGGGTTACCTGGTGGTGGGCTCCTCTCCCCGCCCCTTGCACCGGTGGGGCTGGCCTCTGCGGCTCTGCTCTCTGGCCCCGCCGGTGGGGAAGGAGCCCCTCAGCCCCCTCCCCGGCTCGCCCCGGAGCCTCGCCCTCCTCCCGCCGCGGCCGCCGCCTTTTTCCTCCTCTCCCGCCCGGCGGCGGTTGCAGGAGGGGCCTTCAGGCTTCTCCCGTTGCCCCGGCAACCGGGCGGCCTGGACGAGAGGGCGCCGCAAGGCCCGAGTAGAGGAGGGCGGCTGGGGAGCTCGGAGCCCGGAGAAGGGTCGTCATGAGGGAGGGGGCTGGATGGGAGAAGGGTAGGGTGGCCATCTTTCTGCTATAACAGTTTCGTGTGATAATAATTTTGTACTTTGTCACACTACACTGTTATAGCGAGATTATTCCGCTTTAAGTGCTATGGCTGCCTCCTCCGGTGGAATTCTGGGACTTGCCGTTTAGTGAGGCCTAAGAACTCTCTGGCTGAGAGTTGTAAATGCCCCTTCCCTAAACTACAAACCTAAGGATTCACAGGAGGCAGTCATAGCAAATAAAGAGGAATAGTAACACTATAACAGTGTAGTGTGAAAATCTCTATTATAGTGCAATTATTCCACTTTAACTTCTGTGACTGCTCTTCCTGTGGAATTCTGGGGCTTGTAGTTTAGTGAGGCCTAAGAGCTCACTGGCTAAGAGTTGTAAATGCCCCTTCCCTAAACTACAAACTCCAGGATTCCACAGGAGGCAGTCATAGCAAATAAAGTGGAATGGTAACACTGTCACAGTGTAGTGTGAAAATCTCTGTTATAGCGCGATTAGGCTGCTTTAACTGTTATGGCTGCTCTTCCTGTGGAATTCTGGGACTTGTAGTTTAGAGAGGGCTAAGAGCTCTCTGGCTGAGAGTTCTAAATGGCCCCCTCCCTAAACTACAAACCCCAGGATTCCACAGGAGGAGTCTGCCATAGCAGTTAAAGTGGAATAACAGTGCTATGACAGTGTAGTGTTGAGGGACCTTTTCACGCTTCACAATTAAAGTGCCACAATGCTAATTTAATGCAGCCTGGGATATGTAGTTTCATGGACGTGTGAGAGATTTCTGGCAAAAATTCTGAACTAAAAATCCTAGGACTCCATTGCAGTTAAAGTGGAATCATAGCACTATAATGGCATAGTGTGAAAGGGCTTCGAAGATTACTTCGGATTCATAGAATCATAGCATCATAGAGTTGGAAAAGACCACAAGGGCCATCCAGTCCAACCCCCTGCTATGCAGGAATACACAATCTAATCATTCCTGACAGATAGCCATCCAGCCTCTCTTTCAAAACCTCCAAAGAAGGAGACTCTACAGGGGAGAAAGTCCCTCTTGAACTCCATGGGATTTACTGCGGAGGCATGTTCAGGATGGCTCCCCATGCTGTTGGGGATCAAGGGGGTGTGTATCAGCTTTCCTGTTGGCCTCTCTCGCCTTCAGTGAGAATCTGAAAAGACACCCCCCCCCGAAATTTCCTAGGGACCTTGCCATAGACTTGGGCTGCCTCCTGTGGAATCCCGGGATTTAGTTTAGAGAGGGTCATTTAGCATTTTCAGCCAGAGAGCTCTTAGGCCTCACTAAACTATAAACCCCAGAAGTCCATAGGAGGCAGGCATAACAGTTAAAGAGGAATAATAGTGCTATAACAGTGTACTGTGGTGCAATCAGGCTCATAGCAGCAAACTTTTTCCAGTTAGCAAAAAATCATGCTTTTACCTCCGTCCAGCAGGAAAAAACAGAATGTTCTTGCTGCTTTGCCACTTTTCTTTAAAGTGCAATAAGGTCCTTAGTCACAACAAATTTTGTGCATTTTTAGTGGCATGGTGTCACTCCAGCAAATGTTAATTGGTATAGGATTACTGTACATCTTTAATGGCCAGGACATATTGTTAAATATTTTGATTGGCTTTGTATGTTTGTGCGTGTATGCACTATCCAAGGAACTTAAACAGCAACAACAAGAACAAAAACAAAAGCAATTCTAAAAAGATCCCAAGCACCACTACTAACTTTAAAGAAAACTGAAAAAAACAGTATAGATATCAAAACAGACAGATATCTTATCAAAACAGACACACAAAGACACACTCACCCCCACACAAATAAAAAAAACCCCTTCTTTTATATACAGAGATGCAAAAGCACACACATACCCCCTTGTGCCACCTCTTACAGGGACATGGACGCATACACTCCCCATTCTCACATGCACACAGATGCAACAACAGACACATACCTCTCTCTCTCCCTCCCTTACTCCCTCTCACACACACTCCCTCCTCTTAGACATAAATGCAAACACAAACCTCAAGTGGGCAGAAGTTTCCTGGCCTTTTTTTTTTTTTATGATACTCATTCACTCACTCTTCTCACACTCACATCCAGCCTTCACGGGTTTCCTCTGTGCTCTGACTTGCTTGCCCTTGACATCTGAATGTCAGACTTCCACAAATATACAGGAGAAATAGAAGGTCAATAAGGGAACCAGGAGGATCCAAAAAATTAGCTTGAATAAGGGAGATCCCAGGAAATAAGGGAGAGTTGGTCATTCTAAGGAAGAGCCCATATCCCTTTGCCTCTACTCACGCCTAGGGTTAGAATCATAGAATCATAGAATCATAGAATTGCAGAGTTGGAAGAGACCACGAGGGCCATCCAGTCCAACCCCCCTGCCACGCAGGAAATCTTGATCAAAGGATCCTCGACAGATGGCCATCCAGCCTCTGTTTAAAGACCTCCAAGGAAGGAGACCCCACCACGCTCCGAGGGAGTGTGTTCCACTGCCGAACAGCTCTTACTGTCAAAAAGTTCCTCCTCATGTTGAGGTGGAATCTCTGTTCCTGGAGCTTGCACCCATTGCTCCGCGTTCCAGTCTCTGGAGCAGCAGAAAGGTTGTCAGAGAGAAGGCACATGTACATTGATAGTTGCACAGAAGAGGAAATTTCTTTTTCTTTTTTTTTAAAAAACCTTTTATTAAACAAGTTTAAAAAATTGGATACAAACCAACTACCAAATTAACAGTGTTACACATATACCCCAGTCTTCTCTCACACATTATACTGATTTCTGTAGAGTTATTATTAGTGCTTAACATCATCTTCTTTTCATCTTGCAATCTTGCATCATTCTGTAATTCCCATTAAGATCTCGCACAGGAATAAAAACAAATACTTCCAATTGTCCTTACTCAAATCAACAATTTGATTATAACAGCAACATAGTATTATCTTTGCTAAAAATAAAACAGCAGTTAGAACTAAATTTTAAATTGTTGACCAACCAAGGAAACCCGAATTTTCCCAATCACCCCAATATCTCTGAGTTGTGGTTTTAATATTTCCCAATCTTTTTCAAATGTGTTCTCATTTCTCTCTTTTATTATTTGGGTCAAATTATCTCAATAAACAATTTCCATTAATTTTATAGGCAAATCTATTTAAAAAAAATGGATTAAGCTTTATTTATTTTTTCCCCTTGGAGCCAAAGAGAATGAAGTGCAGATTCAGCTTTGATCCATCTATGACCACAAGAGGAAAGCAGAACACACCCTGCTGCTATTGTCTGGCTGCAATTAGCTCCTTTCCTCTTCCTCTTCCTCTTCCTCATCAACTTCTTCATCAGAGCTGAAGGTGCCATCTGGCAGGCTGTAGATATGAATGACCTGCTTATTGAGGTCTTTCAAGATGAGGTATTTGCCCTCATCTCATTTCATGTAGATGTCAATGACACAATGCAGGATGTCCCAGGCATTCTCCATACTTAAATGCATCTGGATGGCAAATTCATTGGGTTTGAACTGCTGTGTGCCCAGGATCACATGCCATGCAGAGTCTTTCACATGGTATTGGAATACATACGCCAGTTTAACATATTCTGATTCAGCTAGCAATGCACAACATGTCCAACAGGCAAGTTTGTAGCTGTTGTTTTTTCAGTTCATTGGCAAGCACAGAGGAAATTTCAGCAAGCGTTGCGTGTTACCTGGTTGTGTGACAAGCAACGCCTGCTGAAACTACCTTTTCTACACAAACATTAAGGTACAGGAGCCCTCTCCAGTTTTCACTCTGGGCAACCCAGAGTTAGGCAATTAGCTAACACACATTGGAAACTGCTTAATGCAGCTTAGATGTGTAAATTGATATTGCTTAAAATAATTTGTAAAGCTGCTCTGATAGCCTTTGTGGCTGAAGAGTGGGGTATAAATACCTAAAAAACAAACAAACCACTTAACATCTCCTGATTCCCCCCCCCTCACTTGGTTTGATGAAGAATTTCAAAGCATGCACACTTTTGTGACATTTTTGGTAAATCCTAATAAAGATGTTTCCCATTGGGGTTGTCAGAGTTGGCTGGATTAAATATTCCTTTTCCCATCTTCCTCAGTGAGAAGGAATAATCCTTTTATTATTTTATTTCACCTTAATTTTAGCAAGCTCTTATTTTCCAGACAGGAAAATACGTTGTGTGTATTCATGTTTGAATGACAAGGGCTGCGTCTGCACTACAAAAATAATCAAATTTGACACTGCTTTAACTGCCATGGCTCAATGCTATGGAATCCTGGGATTTGTAGTTCACTGTGGCACCAGAACTCTGACAGAAAACGCTAACTATCTCTCAAAACTACAAATTCCAGAATTCCCGATACAGTAGGTTGGGAGAAAGTTACAATTGTGACAATAGTGTCAAAATCCTGGCTAGATAGTGATCGTGAATACAAAACAGTCATGGATGAGTAAATCAAGGTAACTGTTCCATTCCTAGGTAACTAAGTAGCTGATACAGAATTCCAGTCAATGTTTTTAACCAAGCAAATTATATTCAGATGTGTGCATGTGTGTGTGTGTATATTTTGCAATGTTTCCCAAATAAAGAATGTGTATTTCCCAGCCCAGCTTTGTTGTGTGGCATCTAACCAGAGCTCATCCTGTCATTAGGCAGAATAAGATAGCTTTCCTCAGAATCTGAGGTGCCATTAATGGACAACAAATCAGTTACTGGTGTGCCAATGTGGATGTTCTTTTTAAAAATTTTCTCTGCTCATCGTCCAAGATTTTTTTTGCCACACAACATTGCCAAGCAGGGGAGGTGGAGTGATGATTAACTTCATGGCGATGAACGTGGATATTTCAGTACTCCTATCCCACATTGGCTAAGATGGTAGGTTTTGGTCCTTCACAGACTCATCAAGAAATTTTAGCGCCATTAAGAAAACAGCCAACACATTTCCGTGAATAGATGCTTCAATTTCAGGAGGGCAAATAGGATTAGATTGTTTGACTTTCAGTCCAGTTCATTACCCAGCAGACCACACCAGCTCTCATTATAACTTCCCCTCAAGCCAACAAAATCTTGGCAGAATGCAGAGGTCCTGTTCTTGATAAAAGTGCAACTTTGTTAAGGTAAAGCTCTAACCTGCATTCATTATCTAAAGATGTTTCAAGGAGCTATTCCTAAACCCCTGTGGCTAAGGAATTATTCTGGCCAATGAAACAGGGGGCAGAGATAAGAGCAATAGAAATAGCACTGCAGAAAGTACCTACTGGGAATTCTTTTCAGCCTTTTAGATGAAAGCCTGTGAGGGAGAGAAATCTAACTTTTGAAGAAGAAAATATTTGCCTGTGACATAAAAGCATAAAACTTGGTGGAAAAGTTGGCACAAAATGTTTTCTTTAAAAAAGATGACCCAAGAATATTCTTTTCCTCTCCCTGTGGGTGGTTAATAAGTATCATCCCTCCTTCAGGATGTGAGGAACTGGCATTAGGGCTTTACAGCTGGGACCTGCAACAAAAATATTATTTTTCCAGGTCTGAGGAATGCTTTTGTCATTGGTTCTAGCCAGCTTTTGTAGTGCTGCTCAGACTTCGTGGAGGAGGTCAGGTTCAAGTAGGGGAGAGAGAAAGGACACTTTCCTCTTCTTCCCAGTTCTGCAAATGATTCACTGCTGTGCTAAAATATCAGGAGATGTGAGAGACTCTAAAGCAGGAACGAGGAATCTTCTTCACCTTAAGGACTGCCTTCCTTTCTTCATCCCTTCCTTCCTTGGCCACTTTCTGGGGGTCAGTGGTGAATGGGGCCATGCCCCCTATATACTGCTTTGTATTTATCAACTACACTTTTGTACCACACTTTTCTGTCTTGATCTCATTCTCTAATGAGATCAATGGAGCATATATGGCTTCCCTACCATTTTGTCATCACAACAGCCCTGTGAGGTAGGCCAGGTGGGAAGAAAAGGATCATTTCAAGGTCACTTCATGGCTTACTGGAGATCTGAACCTGGATCTCAATATCTCAAGGGCTGTCACAGAGAGGAGGAGGTGGGCCTCTTCTCTGCTACCCCAGAGGGTTGGACTGGGTCTAATACACCAGAAGAGTAGATTTTGATTGGGCATTAGAAGGAACTGTTAAGGTGAGGGGACATACAATCACTGAAAATTTATACTGTAAAGAGCTGGCATGGAATAATATGCTATAGCCTGCAGGGGCCAGCAGCAAGAAGGCTAAATGCAGCTGGCAAACATATCTAGATTATGTCTGGGAGACAAGTGTGGGAAGGACATGTGAAGGGTAAAGCCTTATCTATATGGGAAAATGTGTGTGAGAACCACTAACTGCACAACCCATGACTGTACTGTATCTGTACTATATAACTAGATCACCCCACTGTCTCTGCTCTTGTCTTGACCTGGTTCTCAGACTGTGTTCATCCAGTCTGGGATGTACGGTGCAAGACCGCACTGTGTATTGTGCTGTGATATGTACTAGATTTTCAGGAGATTTTCGGACCGCGTTTTAGAGTGCCTAGGGCGGGAGGAGCTTTCGGGAGAGGGACGGCAATCTTGCGCAGCAGAGGGGCATTTTCGGACGCCGTTGTCCCTCTCCTGAAACCATCCGTGTCACTTCCGTGAAGCTTTGGAAGCCTCAGCGCCATATTTTAATCACGGGCAACCTCCATGATTAAAATATGGCTCTGCGGCTTCTGAAGCTTCACGGAAGTGACAGAGATGGTTTCGGGAGAGGGACAACGGTGTCCGAAAACACCCCCCTGCTGCGCAAGATCGCCGTCCCTCTCCCGAAAGCTCCTCCCGCCCTAGGCACTCTAAAACGCGGTCTGAAAATCTCCTCAGACAACACTGTTATAGTGTTACTATTCCACTATATTTGCTATGGCTGCCTCCTGTTGAATCCTGGGATTTGCAGTTTAGGGAGGGGCATTTGCAACTCTCAGCCAGAGAGATCTTAGGCCTCACTAAACTACAAACCCCAGAATTCCACAGCAGGAAGCCAGAGCAGTTAAAATGGAATAGTAACACTATAACAGTGTAGTCTGAAAATCTCCATAGTCTGTATGCTAGCAGTATCAGACTCATTGTGTATATTACTATAATATGCTTTAATAAAGAGGAATAGTTAGACACACGTCTGTGTCTGCGTGTCCATTTCTTTGCCTGATGATTGCAACTCTGCTACAACAACTTTTGATGCCTGGGCCTCTTGATATGCTCAGAGGTACCAGTGTGCTACTGTGACAGGAACATCTTAGCAGTGTGCTTGTGTAGTGTAAATCTACACCACATAGTTAAGTGCTGGTGGCACTACACCACCCCTCTGCTGAATACCATCATTGTACAATTAACTGTATCTGACAATGGGCTCTTTATTGTTCAGTTGTGCATTGGAGAATGTACAATGGCTGCCTCTGGAATCCCAGGGAATCAAAGGGCACCTTGAAGGCACAGGTGAATAGTTATGCACCATCCAGGAATGCCTAACTGCATGTGAAATGGTTACAGTTGTTGATCTGCTCATTCATTCATTCATTCATTCATATCCCGCCTTTCTCCCAATAATGGGACACAAGGCAGCCATCAACATATTTAAAACAAAACAAATTAAAAACAATACAAAAACATTTATAAAAACTATAAATATAAAATTTTAAAACAATTAAAAACTTATAAACTCAAAGCATTAAACATTAAAAATATTAAAATTCATTAAAGGACTATGTACAAACCTTAAAAACAACACTGCACAGCATTAGAAGCCCAACACTAGCCAGTCTGTAAAAGTTTGATGGCACAAAAATGTTTTGAACTGCTGAGGAGAGGAGAATAAGGATGGGGCCATCCTGATCTCTCTAGGGATGGAGTTCGAAAGTCTGGGAGCAGCCACCGAGAAGGCCCTCTCCCTTGTTCCCACCAAATGAGCCTGAGAAGGGGGTGGGACAGAGAGAAGGGCCACTCCAGATGATCTTAGAGCTCTAATGGGCTCATAAAGGCCCACGTCCTGGTTCAGTTGACACCAACGGCTTTGGTGAAATTATTATTTTGTTTTGATATTATCTTATTGTGATTTTACTTGTATTTTATTTCTGCCTGTAAGCATCTTTGGAAAGATCTGTAGCCTTAAAAGGCAAAATATAAATAACTAAAGACAGAAAAACACCTCTATAAAAAAGTCCCTAGCACATAGAAAACTAGCATGTCATAAGAAAGGTTCCAGATTAGCCTTTTCCATGACATGCTGACCAATCATCCATGAGTTCATGGGTTCCGTTAGGAGACAGCAGGAGTAGAGGCTTATCTTGGGCAAACCTGCTTCTTCCTCAGATGGCAGAGAACCACTCAGTAGCTGTGTGCCTGAGTGGCTTCTCGGTAGCTATTTGCTGAGTCCTGCTCTGGGTCAGGAATCCTATAAGTGGTGAATGCTTTGGGTCGTATCAGTTATTAAACCCTGGATCTTTGCCTCATGCAAACCAGGCTACACAACTGTAATCAATAAAAGTTATGGCCATTACCTATCAAAAACCTCTGTGTTAGTGTATGTTGTTGTGGCCTCTGTCAGCTTGCACTGGCCTCTTGCCATCAGGACATCAAACATTCCCCACGCTTGTGTCTCACTGTTACCTACCCTGACAGCCACCATCTTGGAATATCACACAATTGGCAATATTTAATAATTTGGCTTGCTGTGGCCTTCCATGTGGTTGGCAGGTAAACCAGGGACCCCCAGGTGCCAAGGCTTGAGTCATGTACAGCCTAGGGAGGGACCTTCAGAAATTCCTCAACAGGTCATACCCAGGTCAGAGTTAGCACTTGGAGAGGAGTCATCCATGAATCCACTCAACAATAGCAGAGTCCTTGATGGTTACAAAATGGGTTTTTCCTCATCTCCTCTCCTCAATAATAGAAGTTGCCTGCTCCTATTCAATTCCAAATGTTTCGCCCATTAATGATTGTTAACTTTTCCAGAGAAACCTTTGTTTAGCTTGCGAAACTCTGAGAGACATTGTATTTCACTAAGTCTCATCCCTTCAGGGGAATTATCACATATAATTGTTACCCTAAAACACCACCAAAGTGTGCACAGACTCTTTTCCTTCTGACTCCACATCAGTCTGTGTTACCATTCTGTCTTCTAGACCTCACTGCCAGTTTACTTTGTGATCTCAGCTCTCCAGGATTGGTATAGTATAGCCCACAATCACCTTACTCTATTCCTCTATCCAAATACTTCCTACTTTCTTCAATAGCCTTGTATGATTGCCTGAAGTCTGAGTGTTAGTGTGAAAGCTGTTAAGATTAATTTCAAATAAAAACCATTTAATTTTACGTTCTGGCTTGGAGTCTCCTCAGTTACTACTGGTATACCTAGGTCAAAAGATCCTACCATCACCCATCCTCTCACTGCCATTTTGAGCTAATTAAATATTCGCGAATTAAGATTCAGACACTAGTGGGATCCTCGCAGACCCTATACAATTTGGGTAACATTACTATTGGAGTTTGCTGTTAGAGAAAATGCAGAGCTTAGAAAAGTTAGTTTTTGGACTAACCCCTCAGCCAGCATAGACAGTGTGGTCCGGAGTTGTTCTCCAAAACTAACTTTTCAAGCACCCAGTGAGACTGATGTTGACAAAGATGCCCCAGAGTGTACTCTCTTACTCCAGAGTCACTTGGTGATCTGCAAAATCTTGTTCAGGGATAAAAAAAAAAGAGTGCAGATGTTTGATCGGCTCTGTGGTAAAAGGTTCTGGTCTGTTAGTTTTGAATCCTTGCTTCCAATTGCATGCTGACAAAATAAAAGGATATATGACTTGACTGCTCTAGACAACAGGAACCCTAGGGTATCCTAATTATTTAGCAACTGGCAAAGATTATTTTTATCTGTATGCAGTGAGCTTTTTTTAAATAAAAAACATAGATGAGATGAGCTCAAGACTTGAGATTTAGTTTGTTCTTGTTTCCAGACATCATGCTGTTTTGTCAAAACTGCTCATCTGTGATCATAGAGTAAATCAATTCCAGATCTACAAAGGGAGAGGAAGTATTTGACAGGTTTCAAGATTCTGTTGGCTTCCTTCATTTCTTTCTTTTGTTCAGATAAATATGCTATAAGAATACTTCAGAGTGCTGCTGTCCTCCCTCCCTCCCCCACATAATAAGTGTATCGGCTTATATACTTAGAATCATAGAATCATAGAGTTGGAAGAGACCTCAAGGGCCATCCAGTCCAATCCCCTGCCATGCAGGAACACACAACCAAAGCATGACTGACAGATGGCCATCCAGTCTCTGTTTAAAAACCTACAAAGAAGGAGACTCCACCACACTCCAAGATAGTGCATTCCAGGTTAACAGCTTAACAGTTCTTACTGTCAGGAAATTCTTCCTAATGTTTAGGTGGAATCTCGTTTCCTGTAGTTTGAGTCCATTGCTCTGTGTCCTACTCTCTGGAGCAGCAGAAAACAAGCTTGCTCCATCCTCAATATGATATCCCTTCAAATATTTAAACATGGCTATCATGTCCCCTCTTAACCTTCTCTTCCCCAGGCTAAACATGCCCAGCTCCCTAAGCTGCTCCTCATAGGGCATTGCTTACAGACCTTTTACCATTTTGGTCACCCTCCTCTGGACACGTTCCAGCTTGTCCATATCCTTTTTGAATTGTGGTGCCCAGAACTGGACATAATATTCAAGGTGAGGACTGACCAAAACAGAATAGAGTGGCACTATTACTTTCATGCTATTTCCCCACAGCCACTACAGAACCCCAGCTAAGGCAGAAACAGACGTGATAAGTGAAGGGAAGAAGTGGGCGAAGTGTGGATTGGGACCACTTGTGGACCCAAGGCTGTTTTGTGGCCCTCAACCCTCTCTGAACTCCCCAGAACACTCTTTTCACTCACCCTGCACCTGCACCATTAAAACAAGAAAAAAGAGAAAGGCCAACCACCCCTTCTACATCAGCCATGCCTCTTCTTTAAATCAGAACGAGGAAAAGTCACATTTTTGCATGACAGCATTCAGGATCCCCCAGCCAGTTGTGCTGTTTGGGGTGGGGATTCTGGGATTTTTATTTTAAAAATCCCAACCCTAACCTCTGAATTAAATTACAGTGGGCCCTTGTTATTTGCTGGGATTTGGTTCCAGGACCTCCCATGGATACCAAAATCTGTGGATCCTCAAGTCCTGTTATATACAATGGTGTAGTAAAATAGTGTCCCTTATATAAAATGGCAAAATCAAGGTTTGCTTTTTGGATTTTTTTTTTTTTTAATTCAAGGCGTGGATGGTGGAATCCATGGATGCAGAATCTTTGGATACAGAAGGCTGACTGTATACCCTCCCACATCCCACAAACTAGTTTCCTCTTCCTAAATATTGAGTTTGGCCTTTATTGTGACACAATGACCAAAATCCTATTGTTAGTCCTGGCTAGAGTAGACCCATTAAATCAATGGGATTTATTTCATAGAATCATAGAATCATAGAATTGCCGAGTTGGAAGAGACCATGAGGGCCATCCAGTCCAACCTCCTGCCACGCAGGAAATTACGATCAAAGCATTCCTGACAGATGGCCATCCAGCCTCTGTTTAAAGACGTCCAAGGAAGGAGATCCCACCACACTCCGAGGGAGTGCATTCCACTGCCGAACAGCTCTTACTGTCCAAAAGTTCCTCCTAATGTTGAGGTGGAATCTCTGTTCCTGGAGCTTGCATCCATTGCTCCATGTTCCAATCTCTGGAGCAGCAGAAAACAAGCCTGCTCCATCCTCAACGTGACACCCCTTCAAATACTTAAACAGGGCTATCATATCGCCTCTTAACTGTCTTTTTTCCAGGCTAAACATACCCAGCTCCCTAAGTCTCTCCTCATAAGGCATGGTTTCCAGACCTTTCACCATTTTAGTCACCCTTCTTTGGACACGCTCCAATTTGTCAATATCCTTTTTGAATTGTGGTGCCCAGAACTGGACACAGTATTCTAAGTGAGGTCTGACCAAGGCAGAATAGAGCAGCACTATTACTTCCCTTGATCTAGACACTATACTTCTATTGATGCAGCCCAAAATCGCATTGGCCTTTTTAGCTGCCACATCACACTGTTGACTCATGTTCAACTTGTGGTCTACTAGGACTCCTAGATCCCTTTCGCATGTAGTCTCATTCAGCCAGGTCTCCCCCATCCTATATCTATGCATTTCATTTTTTCGCCCTAAGTGCAGTACCTTACATTTCTCCATATTGAATTTCATTTTGTTAGCTTTGGCCCAGCTCTCCAGTCTATCTATTTATGTGTTGACTCACCATTCTACAATTCACTGAATGGATTTATTCTAGTTGGCACTAAGCAAAGGGTGTCAGCCAAAGTGTAAAAAAAAAAAGAAAAGAAAAGAAAAAGAAAAGGAGAAAGAATAATGATGAATGATGGCTCAAAAGTTATCTTTTTGGCACTAGCCCATCTATTTAATTCAAAGATTTTGTATTATTACCTGGGACATGGTGACTGTCAGCCCTTTATTATTATTTTGCTATCATTCTTATCCCAGTACTATTTAAAAACAGTCTCTATGCATTTGTATGTGTTCATTTCTTTTCCTCATTAGGGAACACATATTCATTTTCTGTGTTGATATAAACTCTGTTTTTAAAGATGTTTGTGTGTGTGTGCATGTGTTTAAATACCATACTATTATACATAAGGCTGAGACACATTTTAGTTTCCATGCTTTAGAATGGCAATAGCAACATACATCCAAACATGCAATTAAATGGTCAAGAATATGTCTCTAAAGAAAGTGTGGACCCATAAGTGACCCAAGAGTTGCACGCCATGGCAACTAGACATTGGGTTTCTTTCCCCATTAAAAGTAACATTTACAAAAGCAGACAAGGCGAGCAGCAAGGAAAATCAGTGAGAAACAAGAAGGCTCTGTGATAAATGGATAATGTTCTATTTTGTCAAAATCTCATTGATGCTCTAGATAGAATGTTGAAAAAAATGGATATTTTCTGGGTCAATAAGTGTGTGATGGTATGGAGAAACCACTACTCATTGTTTAAAAAATCCCTCTGGATCTATAAAATTCCTTGTCACTATATCACAAGGTTCTTGAATGAGACTAGTTTTCTTTGGCACCAGTTCTCCGAAGGAGAGATGGACAACTTCAACTCATATAGGGTCCAATTTTTCATACCCAATGCCCAGGTGTGGTGGTATATATACATTAGGCCTGAACATGTTAAGAAATTTGTAAAAAGCTAAATTGGAAGTAACTATATCTTTGTTCAGCCATAAATCCAAACCAAAGCCCAATTGAGGCAAAAAAAGAAAAAGAAAAAAAAGTCAATGGTAAGTCAAGAAATCAGAAAAAGACTAGGACTTAGAAGGGAAGCTATGAAGGAAATTGACAAGATTCACAAGTGTAAAGATATATCATTGAATACAGATGTCTGGGTCATCCATAACATTGTATTTCTGTTTTTTATGAATGGTTATGAAAACTGGACAGTGAAGGAACAGGCTGACGGGGGGGGGGGATGAGGGGAAACCTCATCTGAAATACCATGGAAGTGCCAAAAATACAAATAAATGGGTTCTAGAGGAAATCAAGTCTGAACTGTGAAGTCAAAGGCTTTCACAGCTGGCTTCCATAGATTTTCCTTGGGTTTTTTTCTGGGCTGTGAGGCTGTGTTCTGGAATAGTTTCTTTCTGACATTTCGCCCTGCATCTGTGGCTGGCATTTTCTCTGAAGATGCCAGCCACAGATGCAGGCGAAATGTCAGAAAGAAACTATTCCAGAACACAGCCTCACACCCCGGAAAAAAACCAAGGAAAACCCAAGCCTGAACTCTCCCTTGAAGTCAAAAGGACCAAACTGAAGCTATAATTCTTTGGCCATATCAAGAAATGACTTGACTCTTTAGAAAAGACAGTAATGCTTGGTAATGTAGAAGACAGTAGGAAAAGAAGAAGAGAGCATTACAAGTGGATGGTTTCAATCAAGGAGGCCATGGCCTTGATTTTGCAAAACCTGAGCAGGGCAGTGGATGACAAGGTATCTTGGAAGACTTTATGGTGATTAACAAGAACTGGAAACAGCTGCAAGTCCCCTTCCCCTTATGTTTTTAAACTGTTTTGAGGGTAGTGGTGGTGGGCTTGTTTTCCCCCTTCCTGTTTTAGCTGGCCCCAAGGAGTGGAAAAATTATTTTTTTCATAACACCTTGTTTAATGCTGGGAGGAGGGCACTGGGAACTCATGGGGACCACCCTATGTCCAACCCTGCTTTAAAGTTTTCTGATAGACTAGCTTCCTACTAACTCAAATTTGGACAAATTACGTGATATCTGGGTTGGTCTAGCTGGGGGATTGTAGAGATTATAATCCCCACAATAAGTAATGTTGCCAAGTTCTTTCTAAGATTTGACATAAAACTGAATACAATCACCTCAACAATAAGCTACAGGTATTTATTAAAGGGATACAAAGTTACAGAGTAGAATATTAATTAATATTACAGAGTAGTTAATTTGTTTTGATTTGTTTTAAAATATTAAATGCTTACTGATGTTTCTAAAGACTTTGAGAGAATGGGTTTGCTGTCTGAAGCCTCTCAAAGTATTTTTAGCTTAACCAGATTCTCTCAGTTCACCCAAGCCACATTCAAATTGACTTCGAACCCCCACTAAAATTTAATTATCACAATTGTCCATTGTCCACTTTTCATTAATGCTTGCCTCACTTGTCTAAATCTAACATATCTTTTTCTAACCCCTTAACTGAACTCCCTTTCTGCTGTTAGAACAGATAGGTTTGGCTTTTCCTTCCCCTGGAAAGAAACTTTAGGATTTAATGTTTTTCAGACCAACTGAAATGACTCTGTCTGTAAAGATTCTGTGGATCATCTCTCTCTGGTATCTTTCCCACGGCACAATTATAATATTTTCCTCTCTCAGAATCCCTTGCCAAGCAGCTGTAACAACACAAACTTACAATATAATAACAAAAGAAATAACAGGAACAGCTCTGCACAGTGCATTTCTATTCAGCCAGTGAGATGACAGCTCTCCAACCTCTATCTGCCTATGTGCTCAGTTCTGCTTCTTTGGTCCTCTGAGTACCTTCACCATAAGATTGAGGAGGAGAGCTTTCTGGTGATGCCACCTCCCACATGGAATCACTTCTCCTGATGCCTACCTTCCTATCTTTTAGTAACTGCATAAAGATCTTTCTGATTTTCCCATGAATTTTCATCGGGGTTCCTTGTACTTCTGGTGTAGGTTGTAACACTGCCTTAATTACTCCTTTTAGTTTATTACTCTAAAAATTGTTTTACCTTTTTAGTAAACCTTCAATTTTTTGTTTATTGTTTTTTAAATTGGATAGGATAGAAATCTTTGAAATAAAAATAAAAATGAAGGTTGGAATTCAGTATGTGAGTTAAGCCTACATAAGTGGACATACATTTATGGGAAACAGAATGGAGCAGTTTCTCAATGTCCATATTCAGCAAGAGGCTGCCATGATGTTACAATATAGGGAGGCCAGCCAAGTGACCATTGCGTGCATCAGTCTGATGCACATCCAGACCAATGCACAACAGGTACTAATGTGAACATTGGTAGGGCCTGATGCGCATTGGGACACTCTTGCTGGTACCCTGATTGGGCTTGTCTACATGGGCTACTTGCCTTGTCTTGGCCCTGTCTTTGAGGTCTGCAGTCCAGGCGACACAGGGCATTTGCCCTCTTTTGCTCCCGAGCAGTCCTCATGATGCCTCGGGCCAAGATGAGGCCAAGAGGGGTAAAGTCTATTAAACCATTAAAAAAAACCCCTACCAAAACCGGCTTCTACCCAGAAAAACTGGACTGGGCTCCGCATGACAGCAGGAGCTCTTACCAGCATGCTGGACCATCACTGCAGCTGCTGACTGCGCCACACTCTCCAAAGCCAGAAAGGAGTCCTACAGCATGTGACCAAGGCTGGCAGGATATGCTGGTGGGGAGATGGCGTATTCTGCCACATGTAGATGAGCCCCTAGACTGTGATCTAGAATCACAGACTGAAATAATGCCATTACACAGAAAATTACCTTTCACACAATGGTCAATGCAATGGGCATTCTTTCTTCACTGTGTTCTCTGGAGTTTGGCTGGTCTACAACAAACACCACAAATATATGGACATGGCTTGGAACTGTAATGTCACAAACTGGGGACTTGAGGTCTTCACTCTTCCCCTAACCTTGAGGTACTCACTGCTCAAAACTAAATCTTTCTCCCACTCCATTAGAGATGTGGGGAAAGATTTTTATTCCTGGATGTGTTATTTAACCCTAAGTAGTTTTCTAGAGCGGGGGTGTTGATGACCAGGGCTCATGGAGGTCTCTCATTCATAGGGGTAAAGCTGACTTGATGGCAGATAACAATAACAACAAAATTTCAGTAAACTTAAGGAACTTAGGGAAATACGGGGTGCGATCCCATGGTCAGGAGTACTAAAAGAGAAGGTGTTCATGATGGATAGGTGTTTCTTAAAAGTAAGATATTGCAGGCAGAACTGCAAACAATTCCAATGAGGAGGAAAAATGAGAGGTGTCTAAACAAACAAATGAGCCCAGAATGGGTGTCTAAAGAACTTTCAGATAAGATGTACATGTAAGGATGGTGGGGTAGAGAGAACAGCCTCCCTAGAAGACCTCAAAACACATGCAGGTTCATATGTGGAACATTATCCTTCAGAGAAAAGCCATAGATGTCTGTGTAGAACCAGTGTGGTGTAGTGGTTAGAGCTCTGGGCTACAGCTCTGGAGACCAGGATTCAAATCCCTGCTCAGACATGAAAGCCCACTGGGTGACCTTGAGTAAGTCACATACTCTCAGCCATCAGAAAACCCTGTGATAGGTTCAGCCTAGTGTTGCCGTAAGTCAGAAACAACAACAAATATAACTAGCACTTCAATCTATGTGACAAAGGTAAGTGGAAATTACTTGGCATTCCACATGATGGCAGCAGAGTCCATTGTAATGATGTGAAAGCAATTGAAAATTTAAGTTTTTTTTTTTAAAGCAGAAACCTGAAAATTGTTCTAGATTGTTAACAACTGCTCCCCAACCAATGAAATGAAGGACAATATCTGACATAATTTAATCATATTTAGATGCCAGGGGAAAAAACATTTTGTATTCTTGCATGTATTGTTTATGAAGTGGATTTTAGTAAATGAAGTTACATGTATTCCACTTTGGTCTATTGTATCATTTTCACTGATTGTTTTAAATTCTGTGGTTAAAAGTGAAGTATTGTATGCTTACTGTTGTTGATGATGTAATTTTAAAAATGTTACCTGCCTGTGATAGATTTAGATAACTAAGAGACAAACAAGTCTTTTCTCTAACCAAAATGTGATGGGTCATCCATTTACATTTTCTGAAGGAGAACCTATGACGCAGACCTGGCAGTAACCTTGAATCCATTTGGGAAAATACATTCCTCATATAACCTTCTCCTCCATAAGCTTCAATCCAAAATATTTTATTTGCACAGGATAGGAAATGCTGTTTTCAGATGCCTTTTTAAAAAAACATTCAGAGGTAGGCTTGAGGGAGTGTTTGTTTTTGCAACTGTTTTGCACCATGGATAATAGGGAACCATGGATAATAGACAAACACTGGAAGTTGACCATAAGATCACATAGGAGGACTTAGAAATAACCAACAAAACACAGTTAACTTGATAATCTATGTATAAGCAAATATGCAAATAAAAAATTCTTAAACCAAAATTGGCCAATAAAAATGTCAACAATAACCGAAGATAACAAAATGTTTTTCATAAATAAATATACACATGAATAATAAATTCTTACACCAAAATTGGCCAATGAAAATGTTAATAATGATAGCAGGCTTCAAATTGCCATGTAGAAATCTCATTCATGGATGCTTGGCTGGTACATATTCAACTGTAGACATGGAAATCCAGCAGAAAGATTTGAGAAATAATGCCCTAGTGTTAGATACCATGCAAGCATGAATCCATGGGTAATCCCAATAGAAGAGCAGGAGCAGAACTTTACTAATCACCCACAAAACAGTCAGTAGCAGAATGGAAGACCCAGGAATTATTCTTTCTGTTTCACCAATGGAAGCTTCCTCACCTGATTACATGCTAAATGACATACAGAAAATTGTAAATCTACCAGAAACCATGATAATGAAACATTACAGTCAAAATAAAGCATACTTACATACAATAAAGGCAAAATTACAAATTCCAAGGAGTCTACGCCTTCATTTAGTGGATTTCTCCAAGCCTTGCTATATACCAGCCATCCTGTAACTTAAATGCTAGCAAAGTGTGATACAAAACACAAAGGACTTAGAAATGCCTAGAGAGAATATATATTTTTCGGGGAGTGAAACCATGGATACCAAATCTGTGGATACAGGGGTCTACCTGTATTTAAATAGGACTATCATAACACCTTTCATTCTTTTCTTCTCCAAGTGAAACATACCCAGTTCTCTCAGTCATTCCTCATAAGGGTTGGCTTTGATCATTTGGTTGCTTTTCTCTGGATATATTCCAGCTTGTCAATAGCACAATAGTCTGAGAATGAGGATAATAATCAGAAATTATTCTCTCTTTCCTTTTCCTTTGGTGGAGTTCTTTCTGTATGCAAGCCACTTAAATAGTAACCTTTCTGTGACTGATATCTTATATGTCTAATTAAAGGCCAAAGGGTGCATTTCTGTCTGTTTTTCAAGTCCAGTTATGAAGTCAGAATTAAGGACCATGAATCTGAATGAGGCTTACTTCCAGGAGCAATAGTATAGTGGTAAATTTTGACCGGCCTATAGCCAGCATCCATAAGGAAGTCCATCAATGCTGGAGTCTTTGCTGATCTCTCTCCTTCTGTATATAAAAAGAAATGACTTTCAGTTTTCATTCTTACCAGGGGCAGGTTCTTGATAGAGTTAATGATTTCTGCCCACTCAAGACCCAAACATCCCCAAATACTTTGTATTGTAACAGATAAATTCATCACAATACGTTGTTGCTTGAATATGTCCCCTTTGGGGGCTGGGAGGGCCTGGGTGCCATAAAAATGCTATTAGGGCCACTTGTGGTCCCTGGGATGCCCTGGGATCCACCTCTGCCATAGTGGGAACGAGTGGGTGAGGCTTCTGCATCACCTTCTTCCTCTCTCTGGGATGCTGGGAAGGAAGGGCTTTGGCAGCAATCTGGGGTAGCAGGAGCCAGAAGGTTGAGCAGTGGCAGCTTTTCAGTCCAGTTGGGGGAATTAGGGTCACTGGATTTGCTCCTTCCAGTGCCTCATTGCTTGAGACAACTGGCTTACTCAACCTAACAGCAGTGCTGTATATACAACCAGGGCTGTGCAGTCGGAATCATGGAGTTGGACTCAGAGTTGGAGTCACTAGAAATGGGCCAACCCCGACTCCAGCTTCAAAATAAAAACTTATAATATTATAACAATATATGGTAAATATATCTTTTTATACTTAAACATGTTTGGTGTTTTGTCAGTCTAAGAAGCTTGATGCCATTTCATTAGAGTAAATTTGTTACTACTAATTCATATACATTTGCCATTTATGAAGGAGTCAGAGTTGGAGTTGGGCAGTAGAAGAATAGAGGTGTTGGAATTGACAATTCTGTATATTCCACAGTTTGATGTACAACTCTTCTGTCATACAGTTCTATTCCCAGATGCAGTCTTCTATGAAATCTGATCAATACTATTGGTCTTCCATCATCCCCTGACCTCCTCTTCCCATACAACATCCATCCCATTTTCCCCAAGCTGATTCTGCAGCTGCAGGTTTATCTCTCCATTCTCATTAGTAACCATTATACTCCCCTTCCACAGTTGCCACAGAACACTCATTAACAAGTACAAAGAAATGAAAACACAATTAACAGCAAGGTTACAGAACAATACAAAAAATGGCAGGAACAGGCAACATCAGGGGCCAGACATCTTCCTCCTCCTTCTCTTCCTTCTCCCCTTCTCCTCTTCTTCTTTTTCCCTTTCTCCTCCTCCTCCTCTTCTTCTTTGCTTCTTTTATACCCTGCCTTTCCCCTAAATTGGGAATCAAAGTGGCTTACAATTTAAAACAAGTAAAATATAGCTAAAACCACAAAACATTAAAATATAATTAAACTATTAACAATATTAAAACAATTTTAAACATAGACTTAAAAATAATAAAAAGCAGTTAAAATGCAGTACAGTTTAGAACAATGCAGCATCCTTAAAAATCTTCAGTTCTAAATGTCAGAATAAAAAAAAAAGAGTCTTCTCCTGCCGTTGGATGGACAACAATGAGACCTCCCTAAGAAGGGGGTTCAGGAGCATTGAGGCAACCACTAAGAAGGCTCTGTCTTATGTCCTCAGCAGCCATACTTGTGAAAGTGGTGGAACTGAGAGAAGGGCTTTTCCTGAGGATCTCAGGGTCAAAAGCTTGTGTAGAGTTTTATAGGTCATAACCATCACTTTGAATTGTGCCCGGAAACAGATTGGCAGCCAGTGGAGCTCTTGAGTCAGAACGTTGCCTGTTTCTGCCATTTTCAGTGTTCTCTTGTAAGCTCGCTGTTAATTAGCTAACTCACATTGGAAACTGCTTAATGCGGTGTAGATGTATAAAGTGCTATTGCTTAAAACAATTTGTAAGCCGTTCTGATAGCCTTGTGGCTGAAGAGCGGGGTATAAATAAATAAATAAATAAAAATAAATACATAAATAAATTGTGTTTTCATTTCTTTGTGTTTGGTAATGAGTATTCTGGGACGACTATGGAGGGGAGTATAACATTTGTTATGAGAATGGAGGGATAAGCCTGCAGCTGCAGAATCAGCATGGGAAAAATGGGATGGATGGTACATGGGAAGAGGAAGTCAGGGGATGATAGTTAACAAATAGTATTTCATAGGTTGCAAAAAGCTTTTAGTATACTGTCTGCCTTCTAAGTTTCAATTCTGAGCAACAGCATTGCATGATATGCTTTCTGGATTTTTGTGCCAATAAAGTTTTCTGTTTAACTCTGAAACTGCTGGTCAAACTGTGTCTGGGAACAAAAGTACATGGCATCTTGTAACAGAGAAGTTCTATGTAGTGGTTTGAATGTTGGACTATGACTCTGGAGACCAGGGTTTGAATCCCCGCTCAGCCATGAAACCCACTGGGTGACCTTGGACAAGTCACATACTCTCAGCCTCAGGAAACCCTGGGATAGGTTCACCTTAGGGTTGCCATAAATTGGAAATGACTTTAAGGTACACAACAACAAATGGTCCCTGTGCTCTGCCCCAGCTGACATTCAATACTCAATATACTTAATGTACAATTAAACTGTAAGTTTCTGAACGTCATGGCTCAAGCTTGAGAGTGTATAACAAACCTGGCCAAAAGTTCAGGAACATGAAAACATGGTTTCACTGCCTAGTCCTTCACAGGTTAACAATTTCAGACTGAGATTATTGTAGGTTGCTGTACAATGTCTTTATTGGCTGGAGTTTGGCATCTGTCTGGTTTATAAATATGACACACAAATCTTGTTAATTGCGTGCAGCCAAAAGAGCAAATTACTGCAGACCCTGCAGCTCAGGATGTCTTTCCAGCAAAACCCTCTTGATGCTGAGTAAAGCTGCACACCTGTAATTTCAGCCTAAGTGCTTAAGCAGGATTTGTCTCTCTTGCTTGTAATTTGCTCCATATTACCAGTTTTATTTACTTCAGAAATGCCTGATGCTAAAGAACTGTCATCTGTGTCTTGCTGCTAACAGTTCATATTTGCTGATGAAAGGAAGTAGAGACAGAAACACCAAAGCAGATGACTGTTATTATTGTTATTTTACTGTGAATGCCTTTGCTATCCCATTGTTGTTGCTGTGTGCCTTCCAGTTGCTTCTGACTTATGGTAACCCTAAGGTTTTGCAATATTTTGCAATCATGGGGTTATCCTGGCAGGCTTTGTTCAGAGAGGGTTTGCCTTTGCCTTCCTCTGAGGCTGAGAGGGTGTGACTTGCCCAAGGTCACCCAGTGGTTTTCCATGGCCAAGCATGGATTCAAACCCTGGTCTCCAGAGTTGTAGTCCAACAATCAAACCAATACACCACATTGGCTCACTGCCGTCCCGTACATTGCACAATATTTTGCAATTTGCCTTTTCTTTAGAGTTTGCGCTGGCTTTGTAAGTTTTGCAGTTCAGTGGGGATGGAATGAAGAGAAGAAAGAAAATTCCCTAACCATTATAATTTAAAGCAAGGCTGGGTCAGAAGAAAGCCAATGTTAGGTTTTGAAATAATATTTTTCAGTGTTAAGCTATTCAGAGGGCTTCTACATTTCTCTGCTAGCTTACTTTTCCTACCCATTGTGTCCTTCAGCAACGCTGACACCAGTTGTAATAAGAGGAGTCCCAACCTATTGTTCAAAATGGCACTGTATATGTAAGCCATGATTAGACAGACAATAGGCTTCAATTTTCAAGGCAGAACTCAGTTCACATGGCTATATGGCTTATTGTTTGTACAGAAATGGTAGCATGTAAGTGCTGCATCAATGTAACAACTGTGCCCTTTTTGATTCTTAGCCATGGTTTACATTAGGAGTGATAAAAAGGTGGGAGAGAATAGCCTGTGTCTTCTTGTATTTGTGAGGTTGGCTTCAAGGGACAAAAGGTGGCACTAGCATCATTTCAAATGTGCCACACTCATTCATCTCATAAGAGACTCTTCTCAAATGAAGCAATTATTTGTCCATCTAGCCTAATATAGGCCAGAATTGTGTTAGCATCATACACCTATGTATGGCATACCCTCTAACATTTCAAAAGATGAAAACCAGGATTTCTAGTCTGGCATGAGCCAGTGATTTGTACCTGCCAACATTTCACAGATAAAAACAGGGGACACATGTGGCCAAGCAACATCAACATGTGGTCAAGATGGCAAAAGTTATTGAGGAGGAACAGAAAAGGAAGGAGAAGGTGCAGCAGTTTGCATTTGCTTGAGTCTATTGGGAAAGGCAAGAATTTGTCCCCTTTTCTCCTCTCATCTCTCCCCCTGCTGAATTACATAATTGGGTGCAAAGTACTTTTGCATTTTGAACTTAGTTTGTAGCAATTGGCACAGTGTGAGGACAAAGAGGGGAAAAGAGAAGAAGGAGAGAGAAACCAGAACATTTAAAAAACGGCTGAAAAAATGGGACAATGGAGGATTAATTGGGACTGTCCCTGCCAGACTGGGACAGTTGGAGGGCATGGTGTATGGCTGTGGGTTTTTTTGGCTGCTGTGCAACAGATATATTCAATTCATGGCTGCATAGGTGATATTCCACAAGTGTAACTATTTCACATCGACCTAAGTCCTTTCAGTCCCAACTAGAATAGATTTACTGAATCAATTGGATTTACCTATATGGCAACTCACCATTCAACTGTTGATTTTAAAGAATTAGAGTTAGAATCGGAATCTATTAAAGAGTATATGATTAAAAGGTCACAGAACATCAGACATAATATTCAATTAGAGGATTGGGAAGATCTCTGGAAGAGAAATATTACATTTTCATCATGCATGGAATTAAGAGAGAACTGTTACACAATGATGCTATGTTGGTACATAACACCACAAAAGTTAGCAAAAATTTATAAATAAATGGGAGTAAAATGTTGGAAATGCGGGGAAGAGGAAGGGTCTTTCTATCATATGTAGTGGTCATGTGGAATCATTAAAAAATTATGGATAAAGGTTTATAATTAGATGAAGAAAATATTAAAAATTGAATTCAGACTTAAACCGGAGAACTTTCTCTTAAATTTAGTGGATAAATTTAGGGGTGGGTGGGCTAGGGTACTGGGACTATGGAGTTTTTATATTGTAAGCTGCCCCGATTGCATTTCAGAGGGGCGGGATAGAAATAAAATTTTATTATTATTATTATTATTATTATTATAAAGAAGTCCCAAAAGAATTGAGAAAACTGATATTCTTTATGACCACTATAGCTAGGATTGTGTTAGCCAGATATTGGAAACAAAAAGAAATACCAAAGATAGAGGAATGGGTGTTAAAATTAAAGGAAATTGTGAGAATGGAAGACATTACTTCGTGGCTCAAATATAAAACAAAGAATAAATTTAGAAAAGATTGGGAGAAATGGATTGACTTTTTGAAATTAGAATGGAATGAGCATGCAGTAATATGGCTCACTGAGTGACTTAACAGAAAAATGCAATAACAAATAAATTAAAAAATTAAAAAAATAGACATATAAATTAAGGGAGATGAAAAAGATATAGAAAATATAGGGGAAGGATATATATCGATGTCTGTTATATATAATATATATGGGTTCAGATAGATATATACGAACAATTATCTATTAAACAAGAGTAGTAGCTTTAAGCCCTTGGGAGATAGATTACAGGAGTTTGGGAGAGATAAGTAGAAGTGGTAGTTAATCCTGTAATTATATATATACTGTGTAGAAACAAAGATATTTACTTAATGGAAGGAAAAGTTAAAAAAAAATTAGCAAGTTCAAGACGCGGAATGGTAAGGAAGTAACAAATAAATTTGTGTTTTTACCTTTATGGATAGTATTGGGCTGTATGTTGTAGGATGTATTGTTTTGTTTTGTATTATAGTGTATTGTTTTATGTAGTATGTACTGTGTTGTGTGATATGGTAATATAATGTATGTGTCTCATTTGTAAATATAATAATTAAAAAAAAAACTCATTCAACTGTTGATTTAATGGATCTACTCCAGTTGGGGCTAACCAACAGGATTCCAACCATGCTGTTGCACATTCTTGGATGGTGCACAACTAGTTGCCCATACCTTCAATGTACCAATTTCTTCAGTGGGATTGCAGGCACAACCACAGTGCATTCTCCATTGCACGGCAGGTCAAAAATCAGGCACATTGGCAGATACACAATTGGTTGTGTGATGTTAGTGTTCAGGAGAAGGGTGATGTAGCACAATCACTATGTAACTACTAAATGTAGACTTATGCTACACAAGCATAATGTAGATCTCAGCCATTAGCTAGCAGTGTGTTCTGTTAAGGACATACACTTGCGTAAGTTTCCTTTACACATGCCTATGCCTTTTGGGGGCCACTGTGGGGAGTGGTATTTCCTTCCCCCTTTCCATAGTTTCCCCAACTTACTGAACAGCCTCTAAAGCACCCTACCACCCTGCAAAGCCATCCTTTGCTTCATTGGGAACAGGCAGGATGGCAGAAGCATCTGGCTATGTTCCTATAGCCAGACATAGAATGATATCAGTTCTGAGATTTGTCGGGTTCCTCCAGGGGTCTCAGTGGTGCTGTAATCATTTTGCACCTTGCTATGGGAACACAGCCATAAGCTTCTATGATCCTGCCAGTTCCCCACAAAGCAGAGAATGGCCGTGCTGGGGACGGGAGGGCTTCAGGGCCTACATGAGGACTTATTATGTTACACTTAGCCAGACAGGATTGCTGCCTTTGTCTTCCTGAAGTGTAGCACAAGAATGAAAATGTTGCAGCTAATCTTGACAGCCTGTCTAGCCACATCCCCAAAAAGAATCCATAGACGCACCCCTAAGCCATGCCTCTAAGGACATTCCATAGCTATGCTCTCCAGGTTATACAGTATATATTTAAGTCATAGGATTTAAAGCTGAAACCTACCATATTTTGTTTCTTTCAAAATGTTTTGTTCTTTCCCCCTTCTTTTACCCACTTCTCAATTAATATTTATTGTAGGAACCTCTCTTCCATTTTGCTGAAAAATTAGAGATCTTGTCATGTGAAATTAATATCTGACAACTCTTAAAAAATAATGCAGCCACTGAGACCCAATAAAGCCTATATTAGTCCTGCCCTGTGTATAATTTTCTTGCCAAACCGAAAACCAAGTCACAAATACCAGCCTCCTCCCTCCACCCTGCAACCCATTTGAGCTAAATTTGCCACCCCAATGAATAGTGACAAGAATAAGGGATTATTATTTTTTTAAGTTGTGGTGTTGCATGAATTTCTTTTTCCAAAAGTAGCCAGATGTATCTTCCTCCCCCTGCTTTAATTAAGGGAGTGCTGGCAAATATGTCCTTTTATCATGGTGGAACAGGAGCCTTTCAGCTTTGGAGTGGGAGAGAGCAGAGCTTACAATTAATGTGTTACAAATAATGTAGCTCTTCTCCTTCTAGCAATGTGTGCTATGGCAGCTGGTAGCCTCCTTGTCGCCTGGGTGTTGGATCCATTACACTTTTAGTTTAAACATTAAAGGAGTTATCAAAGATTGTTGTTGTTGTTTGGCATTAAGTCAACTTCAGGTACGTCTACACTGTAGAAATAATGCAGTTTGACACCACTTTAACTGCCATAGCTCCATCCTATAGAATCCTGGGATTTGTAGTTTTGAGAGGCACCAGCACTCTTTGGCAGAGAAGGCTAAAACCCTTTTAAAACTACAAATCCTATGATTCCATAGGATGGAGCTACAGCAGTTAAAGTGGTGTCAAATTGCATTATTTCTACAGTGTAGATACACTCTTCAACTTACAGTGATGCTATGTATAAGAGACTCCAAGAGCCCTGGTCATCAACTGGTCTTGCAAGCTTGGGTCCATGGCTGCCTTGATTGAGTCAATCCACTTGTAGTAAACTCTCTCTCTTTTCCTATTGCCTTCCACTTTACCAAGCACTGAATCCCTTCACTTATGAAAAAAGTCTCTGAAAGTCCCAAGTTTTGTTCTTGTACAAACTGATTTTATTTTGGAGATCCACATAATGTTTCTTTCCTCCCCATGTATTTCGTGGGAACTTCCAGCATTATCAGTAACATGATTCCTAGATGTGCTGGTAACCAGTCTGACTGCCATGTTTTGAACTACCTGAAGTTTTTGAACTTGATATAGAGGTAACCCAATGTACAGTGCATTGCAGAAGTTCAGCCTTGAGATTACCAATGTGTACACAACTGCCTTTAGGCCCTTCAGCTCTAGGAAGAGGTGCTGCTGGCATAACAGCTGGAACTGATAGTAAGCAATCCTGGCCATCATATCTATCTGGGCTGTCATTTAGAGCAATGGATCCAGAAGCACCCCCCCCCCCCAAACTGCAAACATAATCTTTCAGGGAGAGTGTAGCTCTATGCAGGACTGGTTGACACACCTCCAAACCCAGGTTAGGGTCCATGACAACAAGCACTTCTGGATTCAGTTTCAGCCCCCCCCCCGAACCATAACTTCCTCATAGCATGCATTCAAAGGAAACACGCTATCCTTAGCTTATGCCATTTTTAAAAGCATGGGAGAAGTATATTTGGCATAGTGATAGCACCTCACCCCATGCCTCTGGATGATCTCTCCCAGCAGTTTCATGTAGATGTTAAATAGCATTGGGAGTAGAATGGCACCTTGTGGTATGGCATATAACAGCTCCTTTTTTTGAGGAGCAGCTATCCTCAAGCACCACCATCTGGAAGCTACCCAAGAGATAGGACTGAAACCACCGAAGCATTGATTTCCAAACCCATACAGTGTTCCAAAAGGATACTATGTTTGATGGGATCAAATGCTGTTGAGAGGTTCAAAAGCACCAGCAAGGACACACTCCCCCTATCAATACTCAGGTGAAGATCATCCACTAACGTGAACAGAGCAGTCTCGATTCTGTATCCTGGTCTTGTTTGACGTGAGTCTAGAAAACCTGTATCACCCAAGACTGCCTGGAATTGGTAGACAACTGCCCTCACAATCACCTTGCCCAATACAGGGAGATTTGATATTGGTCTAAAGTTGTTAAAGTCCAAGGTGTCCAGGGTAGGCTTTTAAAGAAGCGGTTGTACCACCAGTTCTTTTTAACAAGATGGAAAACTTCCTTCTCTGAGAGATGGATGCATTACCAATACATTGTAGCTGAGATCTATCTTTATCTCCTCCCTGGACAATGAGCCAAGAAGGGATTGAGAGGACAGGTTGTCTTCCTTACTCATCTTAACAGCTTGTCCACATCTATGGTACTCACCAATTGGAACCAATCCTGCATAATCTTTCTCACGGAGATGTTGGACACCCATTGACAGCTTCCGCTATAATGACAGCTCTTATCCAAGATATTTTATCTGTGAAATGCTTGTTAAAAGCATCACAGTGAACTGCATAAAGCTCGAGAACTGGATTCAGTGGGAGGGTGCCCGACTTGGACCCCTCACTACTCTGAATAGTTCAGCTGGGCATGAATTTGCAGATGCATTACATGCGGAGAAGAAGGCTTTCTTCACTGCATGCATTGCCCCCTTATATGAGCAATTATGTTCCCTCTATCATGCCTTGTTGGATATAAGTTACGTTTTTGGCCATTTGCACTCCAGGCGTTGTTCTTCCCATTTCAGTTCTCCAAGTTCCTCTGTATACCACGGCACCCGATTAGTAATGGGTTGGAGAGGACATTTGGGAACAATTGTGTCAATAGCCCAAGTCAGGTCTTCTCCTAGGCTTAAAATGGCCCAGGACCTCCCCAAATGGATTGAAATGGCCTCTCAAGCCCCCTAGAATGTGCTTCAGGCATTTTTGTGTAATGTTTTGGGAAATCTCTGGGGTTGTCTAGATGGTGAAAATACCCCTCATTCACTGGGAATCCTACCTGTTTAAATGGGTTCCTGCACCAATCCACAGTATTCGGAAGGAGGGGGGCCCAAAATGGAAAAAAAACAATGTGGTAAAAGCCTTTCTGGCTTTTCCTGTAGTTTTTAGAAACCATGAGGGGGGTGCACATTCCTGCTTGTTTGGACTATTGAATGACAGGAAATTAGAAGAAAAGCACAGAGCTGATGGGTCGGGTGAGAGCAGGAGCAGGGCTTGCTAGCAGCCAAGCTCCCGCTGTCATCATGTTGAATTTTTACCTTAGCAATCACTTGCTAAGGTGATAAAATAAGATGGTTATTTTTTTAATTTTTTTTTTTTTTATAAAATTGAGAGATTGCTCTATCACTCCAAAGCACCTTGGACAATTTTTTAAAAACAAAACAAAATGGTGGCAGCGAAGAACTAAAGTGAGTAAATCAGTTGTGGCCACAGTCTGGAATGTGAGGCTTATGCGGCCTCTCTCTCTCTGGCTTTTCTTTGCAAACGAAGATTCAGGAAGGACTCATACCACGCTTTCTGCAAGTGAGCTGATGACTAAAAAGGCCAATCTGAGATAAACAAGTCCGGATGCAGAAAGCACAGCAGAAGGTCTCCTTGGGTGATGTTTCTGGGTTGTGATTCTTTCTGCGTTGTCGTTTCTCTTCAAGACTTCTTCGGCGTGAGTTCTCAAATAAGGCTGCAGCATTGTGGATAGTGTGTCTCCATGCCTCCTGATGTGAGGTCAGGGTGGACCATTGTTGGTGATCAATTTGGCCGAGCCTGAGATGTTGTTTCAGGGAGTCTTTTTATCGCTTTTTTCGAGTGCCCCTCTTACGCTGACCCGTGGTGAGTTCACCATAGAGTACTGTTTTTGGGAGGCGATGGTCCTCCATCCTAGAAACATGCCCTGCCCAGCGCAGCTGTGTTCTCAATATCATGGCCTCAATGCTGGTGATCCCTACATAGGCCAGAAAAACTATTAAGACATGTTGCTGCTGCTGAAAGATGCCATTACTACGAGGTACTCCATTTTTTCCCCTTTGTGTAGATGACCCCTAGTCAGGTCTTCTCCTAGGCTTAAAATGGCCCAGGAACTTCCCCAAAATGGATTGAAATTGTCTCTCAAGCCGCCTAGAGGGTGCTTCAGGCATTTTTATGTAATGTTTTGGGAAAGCTCTGTTTTTGTTGATGGGGTGGCTGAGGGGGTGGCCTCACAAGATCTCTTGAGGTCTGCTGCTCGCACCTGGCTACTCACACCTGGCCTAGGAGGTACAGTACAGGGCAAGCCTTATAATGCACATCTGTCTCCTCCAATAATTTGCTGACACCTTCCGTCATATGCTACATGGCCATTATGGCCAAGAGTTTCTGGGAGATGAACCCCTATGAAATATTTCCAGATGTAGGCTCTGTCTCATGACGAAAACACTGTTCAGATTTCCTGGTACTGAAAAAGCACAAATGTGGCTGTACTCATGCCCACTGATTTATTTGCCATTGCAGTGAATCATAAGATCAACGGCAAGTCAGTTTTAATTAAGTCCTTTTCTTTCTTTTCATGATTCAAACCACGTTTAGAGTGATTACAGACACACAGAAGCAATTGATCCTGGATTTCTCAAGGCTGATTGCAATTCCATTGGAACTTGGTTTTGTAATTGTTACTAATTAGATTTGTCAATTGAGTAACTTCAAATTCAAGATGAAATGGATTTCCCCCCTAACCTAATGTACACGAGGCTGAAAAGAAACTTCTTTAAATCTGCAATTGGATGGTTACATACTAGGAAATGGAAGGACAAAGTTCAGTTTTTGTGGGCCCAGAAGTCTCTCAGGAGACCCCAAAGTTCTTGGACCCCCATTTTTTTAAAACACACACACACACTCTTACCCCTGTTGGAAAATATAGTTTGCAGTCCAATAAGCGGAAATGGTTTTGCTATTGAAGGGTTAACTGAGAAGGCATATGAGATGAGCTGATGTAACTTCCTAAAGTTTTACTATTGGGCAATCTGGGATGAAGGGGGAGTGTCTGAGTGTTCTTCTTTGTTTCCAGAAGCCATGATCCTTAACAATCCTCATGGACCTTTGAAGTCAGAGGACCCCGAAAGGGGCGTCCTGAATTTAGACTTGTAACAATGTAGTTTTAAAGTATTTTTAACTAGTTTTAGTCTGTTTTGATGGTGTTTTTGTTACCTGCCACGAATGAGCTCTCTAAACTGTGAGTAAAGATGCTTTTGTACTTTTAAAACTAACTTTGAGTCTTGAGTGGTTATGTTGGTAGTTAAACAACTTGGGAAAAGACAAAGGGTGTTTGGTTATTAGCTAAGCAGTGTTTTTACATGTATGCTAACATTCTAACGCTAGATGCTGCTGTGTTAACTCTGAACTCTGCTAAAGTTGGCTGTATTGTCCACTAACGTGTGAAGTACAGCGTGGATGTTTAAACAGGGACAAAATACCCTGATATTTTAAACAGTGTATTTCTACACAAATCCAACAACCCCTGTGCTCTCCATCTCTTCCTCCCTCCCTCCCTCTTTGAACTGAACTAGTAAGTACATCTCCTTCTTTAGGGTTTCCCCAACCACTGGGCCAAAGCAATAATTTATAGGGGTTACATTAGTATCGTTTTGAATGATTTTGAATTGTTGGTGCTTGCTGGCCTGTTAGCACGCCCTACTACCCCCTCCCTATAAAATCTCATAATTGGAAATATTGGACACTTCAAAGGGGCCAAGTTGACCGTGATGATCTAAAAAGCAGTCAGGTGGAGGTCACAAGGACCTGGGAATATGTCTTAGAAATATTTTTAGCAAACAAGCCCAAACTAGGATTGTGTAGAAGCCCCTCGTAAACAAAGCCATTAAGGGGATATGTGCTAATTCCTTCTTGAGCACCTCAGCAATGAGTCATCCAACCAAACAATCAAGTGACCTTTAACAACCCTATCCCAAGGAAATATCCCCTTGGAACCCCCTTCTTTCCTACATTGCAAGGTTGCCATAAACCCTTCAGTTACAATCTGCCAGCCATTAACAGCAATCAGTTAAGGTTCGGTTTCCTTTGTTTACCATGTGGGAAACCATTCTGGCTTTGTCCTAGCCAAAGTACCCCTTTCAGGATATGAAACAGGCTATAAATATTAGCCCCCACAACAATAGAAAAGTGTGCCACTGTGGATGAGACCAGCCAGACTCTTTCTAGTAGCACCCCCAGATCAGAACTTCCAGTGCCACCCTCAGACTTCTGTCTGAGCACTTCGAAACTCCACTCTTTAAGACTGGTAACCACCCCCCTATTTTCCAAATCTGTCCCTCTACCCAAACTTTCTGCCTTACTCTTTGATAGCCTTGTGTGCCCTTTGTGAGCATGTGTTATGTATGTGAATGCTTTTTGTGCTATTTCCAATAAAAACATTTTATTTCACTTTAACCTGGAGTCCTCTGCAGTTAGAACTGGTATACATAGGTGGAAAGGTCCCGAAGTTACCTGCCTCTTGTTTGAGCTAATAATTCCCCCCCCCCAGACTTTGATATCACGAGTGGGTCTCAACGTACCCCCCTACCTCTTAGGGTAACAGACCTCTGCTTTTGAGTTTGCTCCTCCTTGCCACCCATTAGCTGTTTACACAGCTACCACTCAACTGTTTGTTAGCTCTCCCTCTTTCCTCTGCTTTTCTTTACACCAGAGGCTCTTAACCCTTTCTTTACCAGTGACCCCCTTTAAATATTTTTTGTTGCCACAGATCCCCATCCATTAAACCTTCCCCCAGAGGTAATGGAGGGGGAAGGAAGACTTCTTCCTGCATGTTGTGGCTGGAGCACATTGAATGGCAATGTGCAGGCCTAGCCTGCCAGCCAGCCACCCTTTCCCTTGGCTCCTGCAGGGAGGTTGGCCGAACAGCCTTCCAGCCTCTATGGACCCCCTGTGAGGACATCATGGACCCCTGGGGATCTGTGGACCACAGATTAAGAACTACTGCTTTACACCATCCTATCCAGGCACACTTGCATTTAGGAGGCTTATCTACCTCCTTTCTTGGGCAGTCCAGCTGCTGTGGCTTGATGTTCAAAGGTGGCCATTTAACCCTCCTGTCTTCTTCCTACTCAGTATGCTTCAATTCTGCTGCAGATGCTCAGGTGTAGCCTTGCAACACTGCCCTTCGCCCTACATTGTGTGGCCAGTGGTGGACACTGGCATTGGCAACAGCAGCCATCGCTACCATCCCCTCCCTTACCACTAGCAGAAGCTACAAGGGAGGTGAGCAAGGGCCAGCTGCAAAAACCCAAGAAGGTGGCAATGGTGTTTCCCCAACACTGGTGCAATAGTAGTGTCCAACCCCACCAACCCTGGTCCACTTTTCACTGAAAGCCAGTATGGAGTTGCTACACAGGTGGATGCTCCTCATTGCCTACTACTGTAGAGAGGAAATTCTCAGTAAGAAGCTTTATGAGCACATCTCTCTAGCAACAAGGGCCCTTTGAGGGAGAAGTGGTGAATTCATAGCTCTTGGTAGCCCACCACTTGAGACAGCTGCCTCATGATAGTTTGGATTCATGATAGTTCAGATCCTGCAGACCATACTGGTAGTCAAGGGTGACCAATGGATCTGTTATTACAGGTGCAGTGAATCCATTCTCAGTGTGATACCTAGTCCTTCAACAGCTGCTCTGACTTGTACAGGAGCTCTCCCAGTGCTAAATCTTTGTTAGCAATAGGTTCCAGCAGCTGAATGACCCCTGTACAACCTGGAGCAGGTGCAGAAGAAGCAGCTGTAAAACCAAGAGTGGGTTTGCTGCCTCTGTGGCAATGAATCCACCAGCTGCCAGATGCCATCATCATCATCATCACTTCAGTTATGGAACAGCAATGATTGGAATTCTATCCAATAATCTAGGAATCAATGAGGTATTCTTGGATAATATGCTATGTTCTGAGCAGTGTCACTTTTTGTGATTGTGCAGTTGGGATCTTACCTATGGAGATTTCATCCAGATGTTTTGACAATTCATTTTGTCCATGACAATTCATTACGTGGAGAAGATGGCAAAATGCTAACAGGGAACAGAGAGAAGGCAGAATTACTCAACACCTTCTTTGCCTCAGTGTTTTCAGAAAAGGTAAAGGGGAACCAACCTGAGGATAAAGGTACAGAACACACAACAGGGGAAATCCAGCACAGAATAAGCAAAGAGGTAGTACAGGAATATCTTCTTAATCTAAATGAATTTAAATCTCCAGGACCAGATGAACTACATCCAAGAGTATTAAAAGAGCTGGCAAATATAATCTCAGAGCCATTGGCAATAATCTTTGAGAATTCCTGGAGAACAGGAGAAGTCCCAGCAGACTGGAGGAGGGCAAACGTTGTCCCCATCTTCAAAAAGGGGGAAAAAGAGGATCCCAACAATTATCGTCCAGTTAGTCTGACATCAATACCAGGGAAGATTCTAGAGCAGATCATTAAACAGAGTTTTGATCATTAAACAAAACAATTGTCTGTGAACATTTAGAAGTCAATGCCATAATCACAAAAAGTCAACATGGGGCTGGTTTACATGGAAGGTTTTATTGCGTTAAGTTGCGCTGTAGTGCTTTCACGCATCAGTGGTGGGTAGTTTATACGGTAATTGTTTACACAGCTATATTTTGTGGCGTTCCCACAGCCAAATGTGGTGGGGGCATGGCCAAGCATTGGAGAGGGAAAGGAATGCCATAGGAATGCCTGCCCTGGCTCCAACTCCGTGCTGAACAGCTTAGAAAGTTTTATTCCTTGCTTGAAACAGCATTTCCTTCCAAATACAGGAAAGCCAGAGAGAGAGCGAGAGCGAGAGAGAGAGCGGGGGGGGGGGGGGAAGAGCAGTTCAGCTTGCTACAGCCCTTCGTGAAATCGTTTCTCTCCCTCCCCCATGCACAGGAAAAAAGTTTTACATACTTTTGAAATAGCAGAGAAGGTGAGAAGGAATGCTCCCTGAATGAAAATAGCTGGGAATCCTTTTTGTTTGAAAACTGGCTTGCAAAATAGCAGACAGGATTTTTGCAAGTTTCCTCTAAACGCTACAGTCTTTCCTTCCTCCCTGCCCCTCTTTTGAGCCCACCCCTGCATCATCAACCAATCACAATGCAGCTCTGCTTTAACCCTTAGCGGAATGCTAGTTTACACTGCAAATAAAGCACTACATTGCAAATATACCGGCAAAAATAGCGACATGCCCTGCCACGCTATATTTGGGTGTTTTACCTTCCCCCCTTCTGAATGAGGCGATTCTGTGCTGCGATCCGTGGGAACTATGAACTATCTTAGCGGTATATTTAGGGGAATATTTGCCCGTGTAAACCACCCCATGGGTTTCAGAGAAACAAGTCATGCCAGACTAATCTGATCTCTTTTTTTGATAAAATTACCAGCTTGGTAGATGAAGGGAACGCTGTGGACATCGCATACCTTGATTTCAGTAAGGCCTTTGACAAGGTTCCCCATGACATTCTTGCAAACAAGCTTGTAAAATGTGGGCTAGACAAGTTAACTGTTCTATGGATTTGTAATTGGTTGACTGGCCGAACCCAAAGGGTGCTCAGCAGTGGCTCCTCTTCGTCTTGGAAAGATGTGACCAGTGGGGTGCCACAAGGTTCTGTCCTGGGCCCAGTGCTATTCAACATCTTTATCAATGACTTGGATGAGGGAATTAGGGGCATACTTATCAAATTTGCAGATGACACCAAATTAGGAGGAGTAGCTAATACCCTAGAGGACAGGATCAAAATTCAGAATGACCTGGATAGACTGGAGAGCTGGGCCAAAGCTAACAAAATGAAATTCAACACTGAGAAATGTAAAGTACTGCACTTAGGGCGGAAAAATGAAATGCATAGATATAGGATGGGGAGACGTGGCTGAACGAGACTACGTGCAAAAGGGATCTAGGAGTCCTAGTAGACCACAAGTTGAACATGAGTCAACAGTGTGATGCGGCAGCTAAAAAGGCCAATGCAATTTTGGGCTGTATCAATAGAAGTATAGTATCTAGATCAAGGAAAGTAATAGTGCCACTCTATTCTGCCTTTGTCAGACCTCACCTGGAGTACTGTGTCCAGTTCTGGGCACCACAATTCAAAAAGGATATTGACAGATTGGAGCATGTCCAGAGAAGGGCAACTAAAATGGTGAAAGGTCTGGAAACCATGCCTTATGAGGAGAGACTTAGGGAGCTGGGTATGTTTAGCCTGGAAAAAAGACGGTTAAGAGGCGATATGATAGCCCTGTTTAAGTATTTGAAGGGGTGTCACGCTGAGGATGGAGCAGGCTTGTTTTCTGCTGCTCCAGAGACTGGAACACGGAGCAATGGATGCAAGCTCCAGGAACAGAGATCCCACCTCAACATTAGGAGGAACTTTCTGACAGTAAGAGCTGTTCGGCAGTGGAACACACTCCCTCGGAGCGTGGTGGGGTCTCCTTCCTTGGAGGTCTTTAAACAGAGGCTGGATGGCCATCTGTCGGGGATGCTTTGATCAAGATTTCCTGCGTTGCAGGGGGTTGGACTGGATGGCCCTCGTGGTCTCTTCCAACTCTACAATTCTATAATTCTATATGCTTCCAACTCTACAATTCTATGATTCTATATGCTTTTATTTTTGGTTCCACCTTTTTCTCTTTGGTCGTGATTTTCTGCATGGCAGGGGGTTGGACTGGATGGCCCTCGTGGTCTCTTCCAACTCTACCATTCTATGATTCTATGATTCTATGATTTAGCATTCCTCTCAGAGCACCTGTCACCACTGGAACCACAGTTGTTTTCTTTTCCCACAACTCAGGTTTCACAGTCTACTGGGTGTTATTGATTGAAGTTACAGGATATCAATTATTTGGGTTGCGTCTGAGAAACTAGGGATCTATGAGGTATTGATGGATAATATGGGATGTTCCTAGCAGTGTCACTTTTGTAATGGTGTCATTGTGATCTGATCTATGGCAATTTTATACAGATGTTTTGTCAGTCTGTTTGGAATTGCTCCCAGAACACCTGTCACCACTGGAACCACAGTTGTTTTCTTTTCCTAGAGATGCTGAATCTAAGTTGGTAAGTCCTGATATTTCATAACCTTATCCCTCTCTTTATTCTCAATTCTGCTGTTCCTCAGGATTGCCACATCTGCTGCATTACAACCACCATCATCTTACCAAGTCTTTAACCCCAAAACAAGGGCTCAAGGTGGCTTACATTTTAAAACAAGTACAATGTAATTAAAAATAGAAAAGATCTTCATTAAAATAGAATCAAACCATTAATACCAGTAAAAACAATTTAAAACATGCAACTAAAAATGTTAAAAAGAAGAATTCTGATACAGCTAGAATTCTGTGTCAGTTACTTAGTTAAGTCTGCTCACAGTGTCGAAGGCTTTGGTTGCTGTCCTTGAGCAAGCAGGGATCACCAGCATTGAGGCCATGATATTGAGAACACACCTGTGCTGGACAAGGCACGTTTCTAGGATGGAGGACCATCGCCTCCCAAAAATAGTACTCTAAAGTGAACTCGCCACGGGTCAGCGTAAGAGGGGCACTCCAAAAAAGCGGTACAAGGACCCCCTGAAACAACATCTCAGGCTCGGCCAAATTGATCACCAACAATGGTCCACCTGGCTTCATATTGGGAGGCATGGAGACGCACTATCCACAATGCTGCTACCTTATTTGAGAACTCACGCTGAACAAGTCTTGAAGAGAAATGACAATGCAGAAAGAATCACAACCCAGAAACATCACCCAAAGAGACCTTCTGCTGTGCTTTCTGCAACCGGACATGGTTATTTCGGATTGGCCTTTTTAGTCATCAGCGCGCTTGCAGAAAGCATGGGATGAGTCCTTCCTGAATCTTCGTTTGTGAAGAAAAGCCAGAGAGAGAGACTTAGTTAAGTATACTCAACTAAGTAAAACTATGTAACTTTTCTTGCCCTGACCAGCCGCCCCACCCACCCAGTGGCCTCTAGTGACCAAATGGGAGCCAAATCTGGGTAAACACTCCTCAGGCTGGATGCTTGCTTCTGGAACTTCTTACTGCTCAGAGAACTGCAATGAGTATAACAGTGGGAAATTACTGACATTGCTTGGAATGCCAGGTCAGAAATAACATTTGGCAATGGTCATGACAGATATCTGCAGTGCCAGTGCCCCAAGGACCTTGGCAGGTACCCACAGATGCCAGGTGTTGATTCTGGTCCTGATTACTGTTGCTTTTGATCCTAGCTTGATCTGGAATTGAGCAGATGTGTCAGTTTACCAGAGGACAGAAATGCCACCTGTGAAACAAGCTTTTTTTTTTGAAATGGAGGCGATTTGTAAGCATAAATGAGTCCCAGGTATGAATATATGAGCGAGGAATTCTCATGTCATTGCTGTTTCTCTCCCCGCCCCCCCAAAAACCTGATGCTCTCTGACTGAATCCACTTGTATTTTATTTTATTTTTGTCTAAATGAAAACAGCCTTTGGTATCATTTAAACACTGAATAGCATACATTTTTTAAAAAAAGATGTTAAAAAGCATTTTACAAATGGTAAAAATGACAGCACACTTTCCTGTGGCATTAAATTGTTAACTTCACAGCACCACTTCTTGCAGTGGGGATGCCGTCATATTTTTAAGTGCTGTGTTTTACGCTGCTGGGGAGACCATGTTAAACATTATTGATCAAAAGGGGCTGTGGGGTTTGAATACAGCTGTGGGGGAGAGGGGGAAAATGTCTCCTCTCTTTTTATTGACACACATATTCACACACACACAGAGAGCTTATATAACTGACTTTTAAGAACTGTACGTAAGCAAGCTAACCTGATTGCTGACATTAATGTATAGTGTAGGAGGCTAAAAAATCCCCCCCAAAACTCTATCCCACCAAGGACTATGAAGTTCAAAGAACATGGAACAAAAAAACAAACTTCTTGATGCTGAGAGATGTAAAAACGGGGAAATGCAAGCCAAGAGCCCTACAGGGAGAAGCATCTTCTCTTCTTTCTTTCATCTCTCAATTCTGAATTGAGCCAAGGATGGCTTCTGTGGTTGGAGATCCATCTCTAGCATGTCTTCCACCATTTTGGAACTGTCACATTAGGGTTGTCATTCTGGATTGTCCTAAGCCCTGAGATTTCTAGATCAAAACCTGAGACTTAGGGTGCATCTACATTGTAGAAATAATGCAGTTTGACATCACTTTAAATGCTGTAGCTTCACCCTATAGAATCCTGGGATGTATAGTTTTACAAGGTCTTTGGCTTTCTCTACCAAAGAATGCTGGTGCCTCAGAAAACTACAAATACCAGGATTGTTTAGGATGGAGCCATAGTGTCAAACGTCATTATTTCTACAGTGTAGTTGCACCCTTAGGGATGGGCCCAGTGTGATGCCATTAAGTTTTATGGGTTAAGTACTAACCACAGTTGCTCACAGCTTGTCATTAAAGTGTGTGAGCATGCACATCCACATGGGCATGCGCTCACACACAATATTTTCTTCCTTTGAAATTAAGAGAGAAATCTTAGTGTTACCCAAAATGCTCCTTGGAAAATTCCAAGAAAATATTGAGTTTCTAATATGTTGGGGAAATTAGCAGCAACTCGACTTAGCTATGCAAAAGAGGGGGTAACAAGGGAATCTGAAAACCAATTATACCAGTACTAATCTGGATGGAATACATACAGATTTAAAATTAAGTATGTTTTTTATTAAGGAGTTCAAAAATAACACCAAACATACACACATTCACCCAGAAGAAGCATTCACTCAAGGCTATAGAAAGAAACAGTAGGAAAACTTGGGATAGAGGGTTGCAAGAGGGTTTTCCTGGGATAATACTACCTGTCCTGTACTAAATCTGGCAGAGTGGATGGTGTCCCCCTGTTACTGGATGTGCGCCCATGAGGCATGCTTTGGAGGGTCTTTTATACCTCCAAATACACCCGAGGGGATTGGTTGCTTCATGGGTTGAAACAATGAATTCCATGAGCCTTCATGGATTGCACAATGAGTTTCCTGGTCTTGACAAAAGGTGAGGAAGATGCTAAATGTGTTTCTTAATGTCCAATGATGGGATTTTAACAGCTTTGAGCAACTTCTTTTAGGTTGGGAGCTGAGGAGAGGAAATTTCACAATCAGCAAGCACAAAAGGGTTTCTCCCATCCATTAATCTCCCATTTATGTGGAATGTGTCTTTTGGCCTCTTAGCCCCAGGCCTTCTTTTCCAGGGAAAAACCAGAAATGACCTTTTCTGAGACCATCCTGTCTTTTCCCTTGTACAAGGCCACAGTAATGAACCAAGCCTGGCCAGTTTCTGAGGCCTATAGCCAATGCTAACATTCCAGAAGTGGGGTGCCTTAGAAGTAGGGTGCAAGCTTGGTTACACACTGGCTTATGCAAAGTTAGACCATTAGTGCATATAGCCCAGTAGTGTCAGCTTGGTTACATTAGCTATGAGGGGATTATTAGGGAATTGGGATAAGGGACATTCAATTTAGCCTACTTGCTTATAGCCAGAAGGTGGATGGAGGGCAGAGTGGAGTCTAAGCCCTGGGGGTCGTTTACACGGGCAAATATTCCCCTAAATATACCGCTAAGATAGCTCATAGTTCCCACGGATCGCAGCACAGCATCGCCTCATTCAGAAGGGGGGAAGGTAAAACACCCAAATATAGCGTGGCAAGGGATGTCGCTATTTTTGCAGGAATATTTGCAATGTAGTGCTTTATTGGCAGTGTAAACTAGCATTCCGCTAAGTGTTAAAGCACAGCTGCATTGTGATTGGTTGATGATGCAGGGGTGGGCTTAAAAGAGGGTCAGGGAGGAGACAAAGACAGTAGCCATTAGAGAAGAAACTTGCAAAAATCCTGTCTGTTATTTTGCGAGCCAGTTTGCAACAACAACAACAACAAAAAAAAAGGATTCCCAACTTCTTTCATTCCTGGAGCATTTGTTCTCATCCTCTCAGCTGTTTTGAAAGTATGTAAAAGCTGGTTTGTCACTTTTATCCTGTGCACAGGGGGAGGGAGAGAAACCATTTCACAAAGGGCTGTAGCAAGCTGAACTGCTATTTTCCCTCTCTCTTTCTCTCTGCTTGGGGGACAGAGGAAGGGGGAGATAGAGAGAGAGAGATAGCAGAGAGATTACTCTCCCTCTGCTTTATGGAGTGAGTTCATTTACAGGTAGATTTACAGAGACACACAGAGACACACACCCCACACTTATTCAAGTCTGAACTTCAAAGCGACATAATTAGAAAAAAAACCTGACTGGCACAGCTGCGGAAAATAATTAAACCGCAAGTTGCCGCAATAAATCTGCTGTGTAAACCGGCCCCTGGTGTCACAACAACTGGGAGCAAAGGAGGAAGTTAGCTAAGCAAATATGTAGGCTCCTTCCCTCCTCACAGACTTTCCAAGTTGCAGCAACAGATCAATTAATCATTGCAAATTGTAGCAAGCTGTTGCTCTCCTAGCTGCCCTTCACCCAGTCCTTTCCACTTGCCTGGAACTGAACCCCCCCTCCCACAAACAAACAACAACCAGGGGCTCATCTACAGGATGAAAAAATCCTCAAAGAATTTGCTAAGAATGCTAATGGTCCTAACAGATGATGGCCCATATGCGTGATATTCGAAAGGAGGGGGGCTGAAAACTCCACATAGTCCGTGATAACTGCTTTCTCAGTTTTTCCTGATCTTTTTGAAAATGTGCATGAAAATGTGGACAATAGTTCATGTGTACAACCAATTCTCAAAAGGAGACAATAGGTCATGTGTACAACCGATTCGCGAAAGGGGTGGCTTTGAAGGCTTCCCCTCCCCCCACTGGGATTGGGCTACTCTGACTGGCCTCCAAGGTGGATTTGAAGGCTTTCCACCACCCCCTGTTGGGATCAGGCTGCTCTGAGTGGCCACCAGGGCAGCTTTGAAGGCTCTTCACCCCCCACCCCCTCCAGCGCCTTCAGCACCCCTTTCTAACCGCCCCTCCATTGGCCGTTGAACTGCAAAATCGCTATTTTTTCAATTCAACCAATTTCAAACAAAATCGTGGGTACAAATAAGCACTGGAGCAAAAGGGAGGTAAGGTGATATTTTATGCACTTAATTCTCCCAATCTAGCTGACCCCCCCCCCCGGAGAATTTGCATCCTTGTTTCCTGCCAGGAGATGCCTGGAGGTTCAGGGACATGGCCTGAGCTCTGGGGCCCTAGCACATAACTTCACTGAACAATCCCCAACACCTCTGTGAATTACAATGGGAACAGAACCCTTTATTAAGGAGCATTGTGAAAAGGCTGGGTTTCCTGGCCCAGCCACTGTTTTCAACTATTAAAAAAATGGCTGAGGCTGAATAAAAAAACCCACAAATATAGACCAGTTTTAAAGTATTTTCTTATTTACTGATGTGCTTGTAGCTAGATCTCAGCCCACTCCCTCAAAGTGTTTAGCATTATCAGCAACCAATGTTATTCCAATATAATTTCCAAGGGACATTTTCCAACTTCTCCCCATATACTTCAGTCAGAGCTTGGAAAAGTTCTGGATGTTTGTGCATTACAACTCCCAGAATTGTCCAGCAACCATGACAACTGCATTATGAATGGTGGGTGTTTTAGTGCAAAGAGTAACTTATCCAAGCTCTGACTCCAGCAGTCCTTACTTATCAGGACTAGCCCATTTTCTGATACCTTTTGCAGATAGATCATCATACCCTCCAGCTGTCCTGATTTGGCAGGGACAGTCCCAATTAATTCTCTCTCGTCCTATTCCCCCCACCCCCCAGGCTACCTTTGAAATGCCCTTGTTTCTCTCATCTCCTTCCCCTTTCCCCCTTTGTCCTTGGTTTATTTCAGTTGCTGCAAACTGAGTTCAAAATGCAAAAATAATTTGCATTCAATTAATTCAGCAGGGGGAAGGTGAACACAGAATCTTGGTCTTCCCAGTCGATGAAGGAGATTATCAGATGCTTCAAAAACCCCAACAGGAGCACACAAGGATGACGTCACTGTACCCGGAACAGGTCTCGGTTTCGCATGACGTTGTTATCCTCACGTGCTGCCTCCATGCAGACTCTGTGCTGCAGCGCAGAACAAGCCATTGCTTTATGTTGATGGAAGTTTCCACCAATGAAAAGCGATGGCTTGTTCTCCACTGCAGCAGAGAGTCTGCATGGAGGCAGCACGCGAGGATGATGACATGTGCTAAACTGTGCAGTACGGTGACATCATCCTCACAGGCTTTTTGCCTGTTCTGATGATCTCCTACGGCAAAAGCAATTGCTGCAGCCTCTTCAACTTGTCTATTCTTGTTCATTAATAATATTTGCTTTGTGGATTACCAAAAGTGTAAAAAAATAAATAAAATCAAAAGTGGAAGCTAGAACTTCACTTCTGATTCTTTTAAATGTCAAACAGTACACCCCCCCCACTCTCTTCACAACCTATTTAAAGGTGACTCACTGTTCCTAGAGGCTTCCAGCAGAGGTAATTCACCCTTCCTTTTCTGTCAGAAGAAGGGTGGAGTGACAATTTTTTTATGGTGAGCACTCTGCTAAACACTATTTGTGCCAATCTCACCTCAGATTCCCTGCTCTTCCTAAGGGTGTGTTGCCACTAGGATCTCTGCTGGATTCAATTTTTCTAAAACATATATAGGGCTGTCTCTTTTATAATAGCTGTGCTTTTAGCTTCTTGGCTCTAGGGAATACAAAACTCCCTTGTTGCAACAGCTTCACTGGCCGCTGGTCCGTTTCCGGGCACAAAAGCCCTTTACGGCTCAGGTTCCAGGTTATTTGAAGGACCATATTTTCCCTTATGAACTAGCCCATGCTTTGAGATCTGTTGGGGAGGCCCTTCTCTCTGTCCCCCCCCCCCCCAGCTACACCTGGTGGGAATGCAGGAGAGGATCTTTTCAGTGGCTGTTCCCTGGCTCTGGAACTCTTTTCCCAGAGAAGTGAGACTGGCACCCTTTCTACTTTCTTTTTCCAGACAAGTAAAAACTTTTCTGTTTATACAGGCACTTGGTGATTGACTATATAGGCCTGTTCCACCAAATAACCTGCTGGATCTTGGTAATGGTTGTGCTGGTGTGTGTTTTAATGAAATACATTTTAATCTGGTCTTAATTTTTTGATTAATTTCATTTTAACTTTTATATCTTATGGATTTTTAATGATAGGTTTTTAAAAAATTGTTTTAAGCCACTTTAAGGCTCAAAGTAGAAAAAATGCAGGATAGACATTTATAATAATAACAAGAATAACAACAAGAATAATATCATCATAATCTCTAGCCCTCCTAGAACACTGGTATAGTCACCATGTGGGAGGTGTAGCCACGATGAACAAATAAGAGGACTTTTTAAAATACAGTGTATTATGTTTGTAGATCTCTTATTTTATTTTAAATAACTATATACCAACTATTCTTAATTTCCACCCTCACAGGGAATGTCTCTGCACTAGCTATACCAGTTCGAGCCCACTTTCATTGACATAGCTACACCCTATGGAATCCTGGGATTTGTAGTTTAGTGAGAGGTCTGGAATTCCCAGTTTCCATCCAGGGCACAGTATTAGTACTCTCTAACAGAAAATAGCAAACACCAGACTGAACTATGAATCCCAAGATTCCCTAGGGTGGAGTCACAGCAGTCAAAGTGGGATAAAACTGCTATAACTGAGTAGTGTAGATACTCAGATTCACTCTTCATCTATAGCTTCAACCTATCTGATGCTCATCCTTCTCACTCTTTGTCACTTTAACACAACAGCACCTACAACTCCAGCTCTTGGCACTAATCATCAATGATATGCAAATTCACCAAACATTTCTATTTCAGTGTGTTTTTGTTGTTGCGTGCTTTCAAGTCATTTCTGACTTATGCAGCCCTGATGGTGAACCTATCGCAGGGTTTTTCTGAGGGCTGAGAGTGTGTGACTTGCTCAAGGTCTCCTAGTGGGATTCATACCAGAGCAGAGATCTAAACCTTGGTCTCCAGAGTCATAGTCTAACACTCAATCCACTATGCCACCCTTCAATATTTCACAGATGGAAACTAGGACATGTGTGGCCAACCAACATCAGAGTGTGGTCAAGATGGCAAAATCTATTAATGAGGAAGAACACACAAGCTAGGGAAGGCTGCAGCAATTTACTTTTGCCTCAGCCTACTGGGAAGGGTGAGATTTCACCTCACTTCTCTTCTTCCCCCTGTTCAGTTAACTGAATGCAAACTACTTTTGCAGCCTGAACTCAATTTGGAGGAATTGAAGTAAGTCCAGGACAAAGGGAGAAGGCAGGAGGAGGAGAGAGGAACTGGGAGATTTTAAAAACATTGAAAAATTGGGATGGCAGAAGATTAATTGTGACTGTCTCTGTCAAATCAGGACAGCTGGAGTCTTATGCTCCTGTCCTCCAGACTTTCTACACTCTCTTAAACTAACTCAGCATTTAGCATGATATAGAGTAATGTAGAAACAAAAACCACAGTAACATCACACACACACACACACACACACAGAGAGAGAGAGAGAGAGAGAGAGAGAGATAACATTATACCAGGTCTGAGGGGAGTGGTGGTCTGGCATGGTTGAGTCAGGGGCTGAAAAAATAGCCAGAGGTGGCTGAGTTGTAGGATCAAGAAAGATCTGAGAAACCTATCTCAAAAAATAAAAAAAATAAAAAATAAATTACCCACAAGTTTAAAACCTACTGCTTGGAAACCACTAGCTGTGTATAGATAGACTCACAAAGCCTTTTAAGCTGGCCTCAGCTGGCATGGATTTAGTCTTCATAGAATCATAGAGTTGGAAGAGACCTCAAGGGCCATCCAATCCAACCCCCTGCCATGCAGGAACACACAATCAAAGCACTCCCGACAGATGGCCATCCAGCCTGTGTTTAAAGACCCGCAAACGAGGAGATTCCACCACACTATGAGGCAGCGTATTCCACTTCTGAACAGCTCTTACTGTCAGGATGTTCTTCCTAATGTTTAGGTGGAATCTCTTTTCCTGTAGTTTGAACCCATTGCTCCGTGTCTTAGTCTCTGGAGCAGCAGAAAATAAGCTTGGTCCCTCCTCAGTATGACATCCCTTCAAATATTTAAACATGGCTATCATGTCACCTCTCAACCTTCTCTTCTCCAGACTAAACATGTCCAGCTCCCTCCACTGGACTATAAAGATCAGGCTGTTGCTTTGGGTAAGGGCTTTGATATCCTGCTTCTTTTGTCTCAGCTGGGGAATTGCTGACTCTATGTGTGTTCACAAACCACAAGATTCATAAATAAATTGTTATAAAACTTCTTTTTGTTTGGCTTCTTTTACACTACACAACTTTAGTACATTGATAGCAGTTCGACTGCTATGTCTGCATTCTACAGAATCCTGGGAATTGTAGTTTGATGAGGGACTTGAGCTCTCTGGCAGAGAATTTGAAACAGTACATGAAACTGCAAATCCCAGGATGCTTAAAATTCTGCCCCTTCTGTGAAATTCTCCTTCATTCCCAAATTTCTAGTATTGCAGAAGCATAAAACTTCAGTCGAGCATTTAGAAATCTCTCTCTCTCTCTCTCTGGCTTTTCTTCGCAAACGAAGATTCAGGAAGGACTCATCCCGCGCTTTCTGCAAGCGCGCTGATGACTAAAAAGGCCAATCCGAGATACACAAGTCCGGTTGCAAAAAGCACAGCAGAAGGTCTCCTTGGGTGATGTTTTTGGGTTGTGATTCTTTCTGCGTTGTCGTTTCTCTTCAAGACTTGTTCGGCGTGAGTTCTCAAATAAGGCTGCAGCATTGTGGATAGTGCGTCTCCATGCCTCCCGATGTGAGGCCAGGGCGGACCACTGTTGGTGATCAATTTGGCAGAGCCTGAGATGTTGTTTCAGGGAGTCTTTGTATCGCTTTTTTGGAGCGCCCCTCTTACGCTGACCCATGGCGAGTTCACCGTAGAGTAGATACAATTTAGGCATCCAAAGAAAAGGGGCAGGCAAAGTTACCAAGGGAATGTGAACATGGCAAATAGAAGAGTTCTAGGTGCAAATTATTTTCAGTGTCTCACTCTCTGAAATGTTAGAACTGTGGGGACTGAAGGAAAATTACATAGGTGAGTGGGTGGGTGGAAAATACGTATTTGGGGGGTGGCAATGCCATCATTTTTCTCTCTCTGTAGGTACGCCCCAGGGATTACCCCACCCTTTGCGTAGCATTTTCTGGGGATAAGAAAGGATGTAGTAGGAAGGAGGGAACAGGGAAATCAATATCTACCAGTCCAGTTACATAAGCTTAAACCTGGATCCAACCCATTTATTGCACCTCCACTTCACGATGACTAGCATAGAATGATTCATACAGTGTACGTCAACATGCTATGCTTTTAGCCAGAATCACTAAGAATTTTCACTCACAGGCAAAGCTGAAGAATGCTAATATAGGTTTCAGATGCTGGTGTGGAATGCAGGTAAAATCAGTTATGTTGAGAAGGAACATTGAACGTCACTAAGATCTGCCCCCCTGCTTCACTGTTACATACAATTATTCCTGAATTGTTCTTGCCTAACTTGTAATTGGAAAAAAATTGGCACCATTCAGCTCAAAAAATAGAGCTAATTTGAGAAAATTGGCCAGTCCACTTCTGAATCACTGCTTTTAACCTTGTGGGATGGAGTGAAGGTTCAACTGGCAGACATGAATATTTCCTCAAGGAGATTCTTAGTATAAAACTAGATCTTTTTCTGACTGAGAACTGCATTTTGTCATTCAAAACGAAGAGATGGCTGTTTTTGGATCATAAAATAAAATGACAAACCCAAACTCCATATCATGATAATACCTTTATATACTTTCCAACTGTCCTGTTTTGGCAGGGACGACACTGATTAATCCTCTGTTGTCCCACTTTTTCAGTGCTTTTAAAATGTCCCAGTTTTTCTCCCTTTCTCCTATTTTCCGTCTTTGTCCAGGACTTGCTTCAGTTGCTGTGAACTGAGTTCAAAGTGCAAAAGTAGTATGTATTCAGTTAACTGAGCAGGGAGGAAAAGAGAGGAGGGGTGGAATCTTTTCCTTCCCAATAGGCCGAGGCAAAAGCAAACAGCTGCAGCTGCTCCTAGCTTGTGTTCTGCCTCCTTAACAACTTTTGCCTATTCTGATGTTGCTTACCCACATATGTTCCAGTTTTCATCTGTGAAATGTTGATGGGCATGCCTTTATTAAGCTAAAACCCATCCACTTGCCCCCCCCTCCTGAAAAGAAAAAGAAGGCCCAAATTGTGTAAATCAAACTTTTGATTTAACAGGTCACTTCATCAGCATTAAGTTTTTTTAATGTGTTTATTAATACAACATATTATCTTATATGCCAACAAATGATTCACATCCTATCTCAAAACTGTACCCAACTATTAACTAATCTCTCCCCCCCACTCTCTCTCTCTCTCTCTCACACACACACACACACACTATTTCTTTTGTATAATGTTCCCTTCTGCCATCACAGAAAAAGTGTTTCCTTATTGACTTCCTTTTTCTCTCATGTGGAAAATAATTTTTATTGTTTCCTTTATATTCTTATACCCCTTCCTCTCCCCAACAAACTCAATCATTATTCTCCAGTTCCTAAGCCAAACCTCTTCTTTCAATTGACCCAAATAAACCCTCCTTTTTTCCATTATAAAATCATATACTCTGATATATATTGCTTCCACCTATTACAATTCCATCTCTCTTTATCTTTCCAGCCATATGCAATCACTGTCTGTGCCACTATAATTAATTGTTTAATTAGATATTTTTCTTCCTTCTGTAATCCTATGTTCAATCTTTTTTAATTTAATTGAAATCCCCCCTATTATTTTAAACATTTCTTGTTCTATTTCCTTCCAAAATCTTTTTAATTTACAACACTCCCACCACATATGGATGTAGTTTCCTTTGCTCCCACACCCATGCCAACAAGTAGGTGTTAAATTTTTATTCATGTATGATAAACTCTTATAATAATACAGTACTTACTTAATAATACTTAGTTATTTATTACCTGCCTCTCCCCTCAGGATCGGGGTGAGGTACAACATCACAATATACATCAAAATATACAATACAGTGCAACACAATTCAATAGAATATGGTTCAGTATGTACAGTTCAAAGCAAATTGGATTCAAAGCAGTTCAATACATACTATTCAAAGCAGATTACAGACAAGACAAACAAATATACAGTGCAGATGCCAGTAGATGGCACTGTTGGCGTGTAACAACACTGCAGGAGTGATGCTGCAGAAATACATTGTACTAATAATGGCAGCTGCTTCTTTTTTGGAAACTGTGTTAACAGTTTTCATAGCACGTTGCCACAGCTCTTTATTATGCTGGTCCTCATTTTACTGACCTACAGAAGGATGGAAGGCTGAGTCAACCTTGGAGCCCTCTGGGATTGAATTTATAACCTTGTGGTTCGCAGTACTGGCATTTAACCACTGCACCACCAGGGCTCCCTCGTATAGAACTGCTGTGGTGTTCTATACCATCTTCCTATTACTTTCATCTGTTGTCCTCTAACCTTATTATTTTTAAAATATTTTTAATTTCTTGTACCCACTGTTGGATTTATTTCTTATTAGTTTTAGTATTCTTTCCCCATACTCCCAATAGACCTTCTATGAGATTATATCGATTATCTAATAACATCTTATAAATCCTACCACCTGACCCATCCTACCATCTTCATCAGCATTAAGTGTTGCAATAATAATAATAATAATAATAATAACAACTTATTTTTACCCTGCCCCTCTGATAAAAACAATTGGGGTGGCTTACAACAGTTAAAATACAACAATACTATCTAAAACTCCTAAGCACCACCCACCCCCAACCTCCCCCATAAAAAGATATTAAACTAGTATCAAATTAAAATCCACCTAAACTAAAATCACATAAATATACAAATACAAAAATCAACAGCCAGTGAGACTAAAAGAGGCCAGGAGATGCAACTCCTGAGGCCGGGATCTAATCAGGAAAGGCCTGCCGAAAGAGATCCGTCTTTAGTGTTTTTTTAAAGCTACTCAAGCTCATCATCTGACGGATCTCGTTTGGCAGGCCATTCCATAATTTGGGGGAATTACTGAAAAGGTAAAAGGTAGGGGGAAAGGAAGAGGAGGGGGGAAGTTACCTGGCCTTATACCCCACCCCTCTAATAATTCGTAATTTAGTAGTATTGGACATTCTCATGGGGTCTAGGTAGATCAGGGCAGAACAAAATGGGTTCAAGTGAAGGTCACCCAGGACCTAATGAAGATGTTGTAGAAATTCCCAAACACACCCAAGATGGAATTAAGCGGAGCCCCTTAAGATCAGATTCATCAGGGTGGAATGTGCTAATCCCCTCTTGGACACTCCTAGCAGTTAGTCACACTCCAAAAGCAAAGCATGAAGAGAACACCCATTATCCTCACAAATCCCCACATCAATCTCTCCTCTTTTAGATTGGTAATTGCAGCCCACAATTCTCTAAATCTATTCCTCTATCTGAATCTTTCTGCCTTAATTTTTTGTTAGCCTTGTGTGGTCTCTTGTGAGCATGAGTGCATGTGTGAATGTTTCCGTGTTTATTTTCCAATAAAAACAATTTTTATTTACTTTAAACTCAGAGTCTTGACACTAACTACTGGTATACACAGCTGCAAAGGTCCTGCAAGTTACTCAGAATGATTTGATTGTGCATTCCTGCATGGCAGGGGGTTGGACTGGATGCCCCTTGTGGTCTCTTCCAACTCTATGATTCTAATATAATTTTAGTGTCACGAGTGGATCCCCACGGACCCCACCAATTTGGGTAACAGGGAAGAGGGAAGACAAAGCTCCCATACCTACACTGGTGCAGTTTCAAATAGACTTAAAGTCTTTGTATCCCCGTTGTGTCTTGAATTGTGATGGATGAGGAAAGTTCTGTAGAGTGTTAACATTTACCTCGGTTAGGTACATTTGGCCTGATCATAGAATCATAGAATCATAGAATTGCAGAGTTGGAAGAGACCACGAGGGCCATCCAGTCCAACCCCCCTGCCACGCAGGAAATCACAATCAAAGCATCCCCGACAGATGGCCATCCAGCCTCTGTTTAAAGACCTCCAAGGAAGGAGACCCCACCACGCTCCGAGGGAGTGCGTTCCACTGCCGAACAGCTCTTACTGTCAAAAAGTTCCTCCTAATGTTGAGGTGGAATCTCTGTTCCTGGAGCTTGCACCCATTGCTCCGTGTTCCAGTCTCTGGAGCAGCAGAAAACAAGCCTGCTCCATCCTCAGCGTGACATCCCTTCAAATACTTAAACAGGGCTATCATATCGCCTCTAAACCGTCTTTTTTCCAGGCTAAACATACCCAGTTCCCTAAGTCTCTCCTCATAAGGCATTGTTTCCAGACCTTTCACCATTTTAGTTGCCCTTCTCTGGACACGCTCCAATTTGTCAATATCCTTTCTGAATTGTGGTGCCCAGAACTGGACACAGTATTCTAAGTGAGGTCTGACCAAGGCAGAATAGAGTGGCACTATTACTTCCCTTGATCTAGACACTATACTTCTATTGATACAGCCCAAAATTGCATTGGCCTTTTTAGCTGCCGCATCGCACTGTTGGCTCATGTTCAACTTGTGGTCTACTAGGACTCCTAGATCCCTTTCGCACGTAGTCTCATTCAGCCAGGTCTCTCCCATCCTATATTTATGCATTTCATTTTTCCGCCCTAAATGTAGTACTTTACATTTCTCCGTATTGAATTTCATTTTGTTAGCTTTGGCCCAGCTCTCCAGTCTATCCAGGTCATTCTGAATTTTGATCCTGTCCTCTAGGGTATTAGCTACTCCTCCTAATTTGGTGTCATCTGCAAATTTGATAAGTATGCCCCTAATTCCCTCATCCAAGTCATTGATAAAGATGTTGAATAGCACTGGGCCCAGGACAGAACCCTGTGGCACCCCGCTGGTCACATTATATGATGTCAGATTATAGCTGGGATGCCTGCTATGGCTGAGATCATAAACCAAAGAGACAGAGCATAATGCTCTGCCTGAAAAGTTCTGTGTCCACCTCCCATGTGTGTCTTTTGGGCAAGGTGAAATAGGTAATCTGCTAGCCCAGGGGTGGGCAAAATGTGGCCCTGGGCCCTGCTCCATTCTCCAACTGAAGGAGGTAAGTGCATCTTTGGCTCGGTTAACCAAATAAAGGGCATAGATTTTTATTAATTTATTTAGTTATTTATACCCCGCTCTTCAGCCACAAGGCTATCAGAGCGGCTTACAAATTGTTTTAAGCAATAGCTATTTACACATCTACACTGCATTAAACAGTTTCCAATGTGTGTTTGCTGGATGTTTCCTAGTGTCAATAAAGCAGGATAGTCTACCTCCTGGTACGATCTGGAATCCGCACTTCCTATTCAGGCCATGACAACACCTATCATGGTGTCTGAGGACACAGGTATGGGGAGGACACATTTTGTTTCCCCTCCACAATCATTCTTACAAGCACAATTCATACTTAGAAATCCCCTCCATGAGTTAACGGTAACTTATTCCCAAGTAAGTGTGCATAGGATAAATGACATGAAGCCTTTGTTATTCCTGAGAGGACTCAACTACAGGAACTCTCTTAGTTTTTTTTTTTTAATTTAGTAAATTTTGACTGATAAGCACTGAGAGGGCTCAATTACAAAGGAGTTTTGGTGGTCCAACTTTGCCCTATTATGTGTGTGTGTGGGTGCTCTGACCCCCTAGCCTAGTCTCTACACATGCTGACACTAGTAATTCTGATGAACAGAAATGCCCTGAATAAAATGTGTTGCCAGACTGAGGAAGGAAAAAGTCTGCTGCTGAGACCCCAAAGCTAGCTATCAATGCTTTGCAGGAGCCTTACCGCACTCCGAGAAAAAGCAGCAAAACAGTTCCATCATTCCTGCTGCCTTCCCACATGGTGGCGTCATTTTTTCATTCTTGTCCCATAAGGGACTGAGGTAAAACTGTGTCTTTTCGCTAAAAAAAAAAAAAAGGAAAACCCGTTTGCAAAAAGGCATAGTTTTATCTTGGTCCCCCATGGGACCGGAACAAAAGGATGCCGGAAGGACACCGGTGTCATGTGGGATGGCAGCAGGAAAGATGGAATGTTCCTGCTGCTTTGCTGCTTTTCTTTGGAGTGTGGTAAGACTCTATATATTTTTCTAACTACAAAGCCTGGGGAAGAATAACTATAAAAGAGGGAAAGGAAAATTCGAATGAATTATGAAATTGAGAGAGTGACAGAAAGGAGAGAGCAATAAGAAAATTAGAGAAGGGTGTGGGGGGGGGAGAGAGACAAAACTATCTTTAGTTTAAGACAGTTGAAGACAGAGATTTTTTTTCCTTTTTTTGTATTATGCTTTTTATTAATTTTTAAAACAAAAAATAATACCACAAAGCAAAGCAATGCAACAAAGGTACTAAATATTCAAAAATAGAAAAGCTGACAAAAAGGACCATGGGAAAGGAAAGGACCACCCAGCAATGCATCTTCTTTTAAACATCTAAAATCTTTGAGGGAAGTAGAGGCTCTACTCAGTGCTCCACTCATTAATCAAGTGTACTTAATAATTCATTATTGAGTGTGGATGCTTCTTTCTCTTAATGGCTTGAACACTTTCTTCTTTTGGCTACTGTTGCGATGAGATTTAGTCCATGGAGAACTAATTAGCAGTGGTAATAAAAGGTTATTGCTGAATGAGTTGCTCAAAGAGTCAGGCCATGACAAGAGCTATCATGGAGGTTGTCTAGCCAGAGAAAAAACTCCTCATAGAATGAGAGGAGAATACCTTTTATCCCAATAGGATCCCATGGCGATTGGACATATTGTGAAGGAAGGGGGCTAAAAAAACTCCAAATACTCTGTATTAAAAAAAAAAATCTGAAGGAAATACACATTCCTGCTCGTTCGAACACCGATGCGATATGTTGCATGGTCCGGAGAGGATGGATCTCTTCATCTGATTGGTCAGATGTGCACTGGTGTGGGCTTCCTGTCAAGCACCCGGAAGCACTAGCGATCATGAGCTTTTACAAACTTTTATTTTTAAAAAATATTAGAAGGGAATCACATTGCCCAGAGACAATGAGGAGGAGGGCGGCCACTGTGAGGAGGAGGTGGAGAGCCACCCACTCCTCACCGATCCCAGTGGTGGTGGCGGTGGCAGCAGCAGCCTCCGATTTCAGCTGCAAAGTGTGGTAGGTGCCACCTGGCCACCCGCTGCGAGAAGGAAGAGGAGGGCGGCTCTTTGTTGCTCCAGCTTCATCTCACCTTCCCAGGCTGGGCTGCTCTTTCTCTCATGCCTGTCTGCCTATGACAGGCATGAGAGAAGGAGCAGCCCAGCCCCAGATCCCCTGGTTAAGAGCCACTGCCCTATTCTACATAAGCATTAAAGGGACAACTTGTCCCTTGTTTCACCTGGCAACCCTACCAGGCATTCCGTGAGCTGTCTACTGCCTTTAATAGAAATATACAGCTACACCTTGGAGCAGAAGCACCGAGCAATATAGCAACCCCCATATTAGCAAAACTGGATATGAAATTTAGGTGGTGTACAAGATTGAAAACTGATTAAGTGTCCTCTAGGGTTCAGCAGTTTGTCTTTTTTAAAAAGTAGTCCTATGAAGGCATTACTCATCCCTGATTATTGGTTTTATTCATGGACCACACAGCTATGCATCTTCTTTTAAATATCTAAAATCTTTGAGGGAAGTAGAGACTCAACTCAGTGCTCCACTCATTAAGCAAGTGTACTTGATAATTCATTATTAAGAGTGGATGCTTCCTTCTCTTAATCACTTGGATACTTTTTTCTTTCGGTGATGAGATTTAGTCCAGGGGGAGCTCATTAGCAGTGGCGATAAAAGGTTATTGCTAAATGAATTGCTCAAAGAGTGCCTTCAAATATTTAGTCGGGAAACTCTTGATTTAAAAACAAGAAAGAAGGAATGTTGCCCCAAACCAGAGGTTCCTAACTTTTTGCTGGCCTACATCCTTTACAAGTCTGTGATGCTCTGAAGCAGGACCGGTTTAAGGAATTCTGGGGGGCCCTACAATGCTTTATTTTGGGGGGCCCATATGTTTATCTCAGGTCAATGTAACCTAACTCAACCTAAGCAATTCACAGTACAGGATATTCAGATTATTACTAATAAAGTTTTTGCAGGAGGAGGGTTACTACTGGGGTCCCCACAATGATGGGGCCCCCTGCGGATGCTGCTGCTGCTGGTGCCTTAAACTGGCCCTGCTCTGGAGGTCCCCTATTTGCATACACATGCACCCCAAGAACTCCAGGGTTAATCTAATTCACCACTACCACCCATTGGCTTTAACCCTTTCCGCGTAACCCAATAGGAAGTTACAGGGTTCAATTTGTGCTTCCCATTCTGACTCTGCAGAGCTTCACTTCCCACCACCCCTGTGGAAGGAAACCCAAGCAAGGCAAGTGAACAAGCAATGTGCAGAATGGAGAGATTTAAAGGAAGTTTATTCTAAGCAGAAATTACATAGCAAGAAAAGGTATCTCTTCCATGAAAGAATCCTTCCTTCCAGGTACACTTAGAAGTTACAAGATACAGATAAGTCTGGTCATTCTAGCCAAGTTTCTAAAATAAGCATAATCCCTAACACAACTAAACAGTTCCCTAATCTATTTACAAGAGTGCAATCCAGATGTGCTGGATGTTCATAGGGACTGGGAGTCTAGGCCTTTTGGCTCAGCCTCAACAAAGCATTCCTGGATAGCTGGTAGGAGAGTCCCCCTGACTCAGGCCTCTCTTTATCCTTCTCCTTTGTTCTTCTCTCTGCCTCGTGGCCCCAGGCAGTATTTATCACCTCTTCTCAGAAACATCTGGAAGATTGCTTCTGCTGGATGTTTTTATTGGTTCACTATCCCTCATGACCTTTGACTCCTTCATGATGCTGACTCCCAATAAACTGTAACTTTACTCTCAACACCTAGTTAATCCTTTGTTTACCTGGTTGGCTGTGCTACCTAGATAATGGGAGAGCCCATTATCACAAAGACAAATTATCATAATAACCCCTTTCAGGAATTGGCAAAGGAATTTTATGAATTCCTTCTGACTTAGCTGCTTATTTGCAAATCCACTTGGAGGTAGATCAGTCTGTTGTCTTCTTTTTCAACTCTTTAAGAGTCCAATGCAGTGAACTTTTCTCAAGCTACATCCGCAGAAACAAATTGAAAATAAAACTTCTAAAGCTGCAGGAGTCCTGCCCTCTTTTGGATCTGGTTAGCAAACTCCCCATTAAATATGAACAGGAGTGGTAGGAATCATGAGATCTTGAGACGTTGTTGGACTGCACCTTTCAGCGCTCCTCACCATCTAGACAGTGGCATGATTCCTGTACCTGGAGTACCGGATGGCAGTCTCAGTTTATATCTGTCTAGCTAAAAATAAGCCCCAATGAGTTAAAGAGAGGCCATTCTTCCAGGGAAAATACGGTTGCTGCCAGGTGACTTTAGGGACAGGGCTCCTGTTCCTTTAATGGTTGTGTAGAAGATGGAATTTCAGCAGGTGTTGCTTGTCATGAAATCTCCACCTGCTGAAAATCCCTTTTCTACAAAAACATTAAAGGGACAAGAGCAGTTTCCCCATTTTCACTCTGGTGACCCTAGTTGGTGTAGTGGTTTGAGTGATGGAGTAGGAGACCAGGGCTTGAATGCCCACTCAGCCACACTGGTTCACTTTGAGCAAGTCTCTCAGCCTAAGAGGAACTCAATGACAAATTTCCTCTGAAAAAATATTGCAAAGAAAATCCCATGATAGAATTAGCATAAATTGGAACCAACTTGAAGGCACATAACAAGAGTTATATTCTAATAAAGAAACAGGTAGATTGTTTTCATATTGGATGCTGATTTTCTCACTTGACATATACTTTATTTATTTGTTATAAATTCATGTTATACTCTTGTTCATTGTTATAATAAAATGCTTCACAGGTTACCATCCCATTTCCCTTGGTCTTGGAGAAAAGGACAAACCTTTGACAAGGACCTGTCTAAATCTAGAAATTTTACCACAGATTTATCTCTTGTTAAGCATGGATATACAGTGGTGTCTTACGCCATAATCATTTACAGATTAACCATAACCATATTTTGAATGTGTGTCTCTCTGGAGCTTGTTGGACTGTAACATTTAGTAGTGATGGCCAGCATACTCAATAGTGAGGAATGATCTCTCTCTCTCTCTCTCTCTCTCTCTCTCTGGCTTTTCTTCGCAAATGAAGATTCAGGAAGGACTCATCCCGCGCTTTCTGCAAGCGCGCTGATGACTAAAGAGGCCAATCCGAGATAAACAAGTCCGGTTGCAAAAAGTACAGCAGAAGGTCTCCTTGGGTGATGTTTTTGGGTTGTGATTCTTTCTGTGTTGTCGTTTCTCTTCAAGACTTCTTCGGCGTGAGTTCTCAAATAAGGCTGAAGCATTGTGGATAGTGCGTGTCCATGCCTCCCGATGTGAGGCCAGGGCGGACCACTGTTGGTGATCAATTTGGCCCAGCCTGAGATGCTGTTTCAGGGAGTCTTTGTATCGCTTTTTTGGAGCGCCCCTCTTATGCTGACCCGCAGCGAGTTCACCGTAGAGTACTGTTTTTGGGAGGCGATGGTCCTCCATCCTAGAAACGTGCCCTGCCCAGCGCCGCTGTGTTCTCAATATCATGGCCTCAATACTGGTGATCCCTGCTTGCTCAAGGACAGCAAGATTCGTCACATAGTCAGTCCAGTGAATATTTAGGATTGTGCGTAGACAGCACTGATGAAAGCGCTTGAGGAGTCGTAGGTGGTGGCGATAGGTGACCCATGTTTCAGATCCATAAAGGAGGATAGACAGTACAATGGCTATCTAAATTGCAGTTTAATAGTATCTGGAGGGCCACACTTCACCCACCCCTAATTTTCTCTGAATGAGGGATTCTCTCCCTTGTTCAGGGAGTGGAATCATGTGGCCCTCTGGATGTTTCTGAACTGCAGCTTCCACCTGTAGTTGCAGGTGAAATAAGAGGAAGAACTCTATGACACTGAAGGGGGAATTAGGCTGGCCTGTAATTCAATGTCAAATAATCAGAACCCTGGACAGCGAACCTACAAACCAGTAAGCAGGTTTTAATTTATCTGTGTTTACTAAGGCTTGTGGATCGAGGCCTAGAGGATTTTCTCTAGTGAACTACTGCACAGCCCTCTTGTGTTACAAAAAATAATTAATTCTGCTGACTCTAGCTGAGAAATAAATCCCATGTTTCAGCATTGCTGATGTCTCTGTATAAGTCAGCTAATTTCCCAAAGTCTCCTTTTATAGACTCTCTTTGTTCTCACTTGCAACATTCTTATCCTGTCTGATACCTAGCTACTAGCCGCAATAGTCTTTGTAATTTGTTCACTTATCAGTTATGAGAAGTAAGAAATTTTACTTTGACATGTGCTGTTAACTGACATGAGATCATGCTAAACCAAATTTATAAAACCAATAAAATTGGTCCTCTTGCTCATGACAAGTACTAGCATAGCCGTTCTCTCTTGAGGAGGGTAGAACACCTTTGATCAAAGGTCATTTAAGTTTTGGATACCTTCCTTGACTGATTCAGGGCCCAATGACAACTCCACATTTTAGAAGGGAACTGGAGGAGGGGAGAGTCTGGCATTCCAGAACTTGCCCAACAACACGCAAAACCTGCTTACATTCCTTCTTTTATACAACCATTTAAAGGCACAGGAGTACTATCTCTTCTTTTACCTGGCAACCAACTTCCGCTTTTCCTCACCATTGGCTATGCTGGCTAGAGCTGCTGAGAGTTATTGTCCAACAACATCTGGAGAACTTCATGATTCTCACCCCTGACCTAAATGAAAGTGCCTTCCCTGCAGGTGCTTTGTAATCTGTGAAGTGAAGCCTTCACGTGGTGTGGTGTAAAAGGCCTCCACCTCCTGTGACCTGGACTTTGCTGAACCAGATCAAAACTCTGCATGACATCTTTCAGAAAAGAGGGCCATGCTGATCCCCTGAGTAGGTCATGTTGTTGAAGGCAGTGAACTCTAGCTGCAAACAATCTGGATTAGGTGGAAGTAAATTATTTTAGAAGGCTGATTGTTGTGGGAGTGTTGTATTTTTTACATGGATCCTACTGTGCTCTGTGTAGACCTGTGAACTGAGTCAACAGGTCTGTAATCATGGGAACCACTTTCTCTAGATCTGCAAGAGAACTGAGAGGAAATGCTCAGCAGAAGGATGGGGGGTAGTGAAGGTTCAGAAATGCATCAAGTTTAGATAATGATGATTAAATAAAAACAGACTAACAAAAGAAAGTGTTGTTGGTGCATATGAAATATAGTGAAATCCACACTGATCACACAACGCGCATTTGGAAGACTTTACAAAAGAGTCTGGAGTAATAAACACCTGAGGCGAAGCACAAAAATCTATGTGTATAGAGCCATTGTACTGTCTATTCTCCTTTATGGGTCTGAAACATGGGTCACCTATCGCCAACACGACTCCTCGAACGCTTTCATCAGCGCTGTATACGCACAATCCTAAATATACACTGGACCGACTATGTGACGAATCTTGCTGTCCTTGAGGAAGCAGGGATCACCCTGATATTGAGAACACAGCTGCACTGGGCAGGGCACAATTCTAGGATGGAGGACCATCGCCTCCCAAAAATAGAACTCTACGGTGAACTCGCCACGGGTCAGTGTAAGAGGGGCGCTCCAAAAAAGCGATACAAAGACTCCCTGAAACAGCATCTCAGGCTCTGCCAAATTGATCACCAACAGTGGTCCGCCCTGGCCTCTCATCGGGAGGCATGGAGATGCACTATCCACAATGATGCAGCCTTATTTGAGATCTCATGCAACTCACGCCGAACAAGTCTTGAAGAGAAACGACAACGCAGAAAGAATCACAACCCAAAAACATCACCCAAGGAGACCTTCTGCTGTGCTTTTTGCAACCGGACTTGTTTATCTTGGATTGGCCTTTTTAGTCATCAGCGTGCTTGCAGAATGCGTGGGATGAGTCCTTCCTGAATCTTCGTTTGCGAAGGAAAGCCAGAGAGAGAGAGAGAGAGAGAATGCATTAAGACTCAAACAAAATCTTAAGCCAGTTTTTTAGTCCTCCAGGATTCTCCATGAGGCAGGATATTAAGCAAAACTGGTGGGAAAGTCAGTGGGAAAGAATGGTTGCTGTTGTTGCTGTGTGCCTACAAGTTGTTTCTGACTTATGGGAACAGTAAGATGAACCTATCATGGGCTTTTCTTGGCAAGATTTGTTCAGAGGGGTGTTGCTTTTGCCTTTCTTCTGAGGCTGAGAGAGTCTGACTTGCCCAGGGTCTCCCATTCACTGATGGCAAGCCAATGCTTGAAATCCCAAACCTAGAGTCACATACAGGCTACATGCAGCCCCTTGGCTGTTTCGGTGCCTCCCTTCCTCCTGGAAGCATGCCTCTCCTTCAGAATCAGAGCACATGTTTCCCTTTGAAAGGCTCTTTCTTTGCTACTACAACACTGCCTTCATTTGATGGAGGCAGGGGAAGAGCTGTGGCCAAGGGTGTGGCCTCTGGTAGGTTCAGCAGGAGACAATATGGTTTTATGTCCTAACAAAAATTGTTCATCCCTGACCTAGCTGACATACCACTTCACAAATTCAGTGAGGTGAAGATAAGAAAACTGGGAAATGATATGTATGTGTATGTACATACAAGATCACCTCCTGAATCCATTCGGGGATAAGTTCCTGGACTTACAATTTATAATTGAAACCACGGATAATTGCAAACCTTATTAAAATAAAGGACTTCCTATACAAACATACCATAGAGTTGCATTGGAGGACCTATCGATTCCTTGATAGGATGCCTCTCTAGGCATTTTCCAGTGTGACTCTATTTTATTTTATTTATTTATTGTGTTTATATCCCACCTTTCTCCCAAGATGGGATTCTATGGTATACATCCCTGTTTTTTCAGCCATGGATAACTGAAATTGCAGATATTGTTTCCTCAACCTGCAAATGATTCAGGTCTTGAAAAAAATTATTCTTTAGCAATGATATTTGTGTTAGAATATGTTGTGATGTGTTAGAACAGAATCTATGTAACTGCTATTTTACGCCCTCAAGTTGACTCTAACTTATGGCAACACTATTGTTGGGTTTACTTGGCAAGATTTATTTAGAGGAGGGTTGTCATTACCTTCCTATTAGACTGAGAGAATATGATTTGCTTAGTGGGTTTTCATGGCTGAAGTCAGGGTTTAGACCATGGCCTCCTGGGGCTCAGCTAGACGGGATAATTAATTGCAGAAAATAGCGCATTAACTCACTATTGAAGCACTGTTCATTTGCCCCCACGATTCATTTGCAAGATCACTGGTATGGGAAGCTATCCAAGTTTGAAGTTCACACAAAACATGCTTGTGAGAAAGATGGTGGCCACAAGTGAATTCCCTGCATTATTATTCCCCCAAAGCTCCCTCCATTTCCATTTTTTTTGCCTTGTTAAATGAGCGACATGGAAGAGCGATCTTATGTTTAAAAAACTTTTTTTTTTGCTCTGCTGATCAAAAATAATGCACAATCGCTTCTGTGAAAGACAACAATGGAATCTTAAATCATTTTGTTGCCAGCAAGCCTGCCCCTGCACACATCTGACCAATCACCTTTTGACTTCTGGGATGTGCCCCAATTTGAATTGGTTGTTCAAACAGGCTGTGATACACATTTTCACATATTTTTTTAAAAAAAAAAAGATTGCGAGAAATAGCAAAAGCTGTTATCGTGAACTATCGGGAGTTTTTGCCCCCCCCTTCATAATATGGTGAATCCCAGTGAGAGCTCATCTAGACAAAAGGTATTCCCCTTGCATTCCTTGAGGATTTTTTTAAACCATCTAGACAGCACCTAGGACTCTGGGAGACCAGGATTCAAATCCCCGCTTGGCCATGGAAACCCACTGGATGACCTTAGTCAAACCACACTCTCCTGGATAGGGCCGCTCTAGGGTCGCCATAAGTCAGAACGGACTTGAAGGCACACTACTTCAAAACAAAGAATTTCAGCAGGTATGTGATAGTACCTGCTAAAATCCCCTCCTCTATACAACGTTAATGGGAGAGGAGTCCTGCCCTTCATTTCATCTGACATACCTACAGCTATAACTAACTGAATGTTGGACATGGACTCTTAGAAACCAGAGTTCAAATCTAGACAACGCCCTGGAATCCTAGTCCAACACTCAAACCACTACATCATGCTGGTGTGCATATCTATATATCTATATATCTGTATATATCTGTGCCTGGGCATCTTGATTTGGGGGAAGAACTTGGAAGAGTTACTTTTTGAACTATAGTTACTAAATGCTTTAGCCAGCATAGCCACCAGCCATGTTGGCTAGGCTATTTTGGGAGTTGTAGTCTAAAAAAGAAAAGAGTAACATTTCCAGGCTCTGATGTGGTTAGTCTGTGTGTTTGTGTGTGTGTGTGTGTGTGTCCATTGGCAATGGAAGATTCTGGCCTCTACAGCCAGATTGGGCAAAGTGCAGCCCTCTAGATACAACTAGACTGAAACTTCCAGCATCCTTTACCACTGACTGTGTTGGCTAGAGCTGATGGGACTTGCAATCCAGCAATATCTGGAGAGGTATATTTGCTTACTCCTGCTTTCCAGTGTCTGACTGGATCCCTTGGAAGTGAGAAGCTTGGAGATTCATGGAAACTTTATTTCTAAAGTTCAAAATCTGTAAATGCACACAGGCAGTGGTCATATTCCATGGCAGTGTCAGGTCATTTAACCAAACCACAACTACCTCAAAGCCAAGCAGGTATGAACACAGCAGTTAGTTTTCTGCTGTCTTCCTGGAGGATGGATGCGTGTGATTTCCAGGTAAGTGTGTATCAGGAAGTCAAGTCAAAGACCTTTGGACATTGATCATAACAACTCCAGAGTGTTACCTACCCTGACACCCCCAACCCCATACCTATATTAATAATTGGCAATACTGTATTTAATAATTGGGTCAAAAAGTGGTCTTCCACGCAGTGTGGCCTTTAAAATAAACCTGGGAAATTCCCCAGCTATGAATCTCAAAGACAAATATTGCTTAGTCAGGAATGCACTTAAGGAGAGGCCATCTAAATTCTAAAGAAATGTTAGTTTGCACAGCAACTGAAGGCACTGTACACCTGGCTAATCCCATCTGCCAAGACTGGCAAAGTCAAACCTGTAAACAACCCTCATTAGTTTACCTATACCAAATGAAGGAAGTTGCTTCCTCCTTCTCAGTCTCAAAGTATTTGCACATTAAGACATCATTAACATAGCCAGAATGCCTTTGTTGTTCTCTGAGCAACAGTTCAAACCATTGTCTTCTACTCTAAATCCCATCCACAGAAGGCAAATATTGACTATAAAAACCCTTCCAAAATTCAACTAAAAATTCAACACAGATCTCCTTCCTGTGGACACTCTGTCCATCTGTGTAGTCAAGTGTGCACAGTTCATCTTCCTCTCGACTCCACATCAAATTGTGTAGCCATTCCAGATCAGGACTTCCACTCTGCTGGTTTCTTCCACAACCTCATCTCTACAGGAAAGGTGTCATATCTCCCACAAACAACTCCCTTTGCTATTCCTCTATCTCAATATTTCCCACTTTATTCGCTAGTCTTGTGTGAATGCTTGATGCCTGAATGTGTGTGTGAATGTTGTAAGTATTGTTTTTCCCAAATAAAGATTGTACTATCTAGCTTATGTCTCCTCCTTATTACCGACATAAATAAGTCAAAAGGTCCTGCTATTCCCCCTCTTGTATTGACAAGCTGAGTTTATCAAATTCCCCAATTTAATATCAATATCCAGAGGGTCTTCATGACCCCCTAGTGTTTATGGTAACAAAAGCTGGCCTGTACAATTTGTGGCCCACTGAGCCAATGGCATATCTGATAAGTGGTTGAGAAGCTGCCCTTTTTGATGGTCTCAAGCAATATAAAGTAAGCATTTATCAAGATATATTGCTACACATGTCTGGTGTGTTATATTTTGGGAGGTGAGTCAAACATTCCATAGGATTCCTTTACTTTTTTGCAGTTTCCTGGAGGGTAAAGCCAGGTTTTAGTGACAGAAGATGCCAGCACTATGAGCAGGGGCTGTGTCTTCATAATACCAGTAATAAAGAAAAGTGAATCATCTTTTCTCTTCATTTAAAAAAATAAATAGTCCAGAGTTGAGTCTAGTTTTCAAGTATTAGACATACACTAATTACATTTGCAGTTCTGGAAAACACAGGGCAAAATCAAAATCCACACAGATATTTCGATTATCCCCATCATTGCTTCATAAAGCTTTTACGAAAATATGGATACTTGCTTTAAAAGACAGAGTGAGAAAAGAAAACTGGTGCACAGTAGTGATGGATAAAGCAATGAAAGCTAATAAATATTCTAGAAAAAGACAATAGATGTCAGCATCTCATTTGTTCCATTAAAAGATGTCCTTATTTGAGTTGCCACACATGCCTTTATGTAACTGATGTCAAGAGCAAAAACTGAAGACCAGTGAAAATTAAATCTGTGGGTGAACAGGTTCATTAGTATGTCAGGATTTAAGAGCCTTTGTTTTAGCTTTCTAATTAGAGGTTATTGATCGTGAATCCCTTGTATAAAGTTACAATAAAATGAACAGGGGGGTGAATTTTCAGCTGTAAAAATGTTTCAGCTGGTAGAGAAGTTATTAAGATGGGAAAAGAGAGGCAGCACAAACACTCAATGTTTTAAGTTGTATTGTATGTGACATTTTGTGAGCCACCATGGGTCCCATTCTGGGAGAAAGGCGACATATAAAATAAATAAATAAATAAATAACCAGGAGCTGGAGAATCTTCTTTAGATGGAAGAACAATGTTATTTAGAGCAGTGGTTCTTAACCAGGGAGCCTCTTTAAATATCTTTTGTTGCTGGGGGCTCCCAAGACTTGACTCAAAATTTAAGGAAAGTTTAAGTTTAGTGAAGCCTAAGAGCTCTCCAGCTGACAATGCTAAATGCTCCTCCATAAACTGCAAATCCCAGGATTCCACGGGAGGAGGCAGCCATAGCCGTTGAAGTGGCATCACTTCATATAATATAATATGAAGCTATAATAGTAATAGAGTTTTATATGTGAGTAAAAAGTGGGGGGAACAGGCTGGTTCATTGAGCAACAGTATTTCGAACTCTTCTCTGTGGAATTTCCCCCCCCCCCCCCATTCCTCCCAGAGAAGTTCAGTTCCCTCAGAGCAATCAACGCCTCCTGCGTCCAGTCTAGGACTATCTGTGGCTCTCTATGGTACGCGAAAGCAAAAGGAGAGGAGAAAGTGGCAGGAGGGGAGAGAATGTCAGCCTGTGAGCTCGCGCAGGCGCAGTCGATCCATGCGGCGCTCCGGCTCCACATTGGCGGAAGGCGAGAGCGGGGAGAACCATAGAGAGACGCAGAGATGGAGCCGCCGGGAAGAGAAGAACTAGGTACCGTTCTTAGGGAGATAGGGAGATGCGGGCGCGGAGGGGGAGAATGTCTGAAGGGATGGGGACGGAAAAGAAAATAAGGGTGTTGTTGGGAAAATGACTGTTGAATCACGGTAGCAGTGTGGGGGCGATTGGGTGTTTTTCTCTCCTTCCCTTCCCCCCCCCACATCAGGTCATGGTTTGTTCCATTGCGTTGGCCGTATCCAAGGAAGCGGACGAACCATCCTCTACTGGAGAGGGGCGTTCTTGAAAGAGGCAGGTTTGAATGGTCCTTCTTGCCCCTTTTGCCCAGGGCTGCTGCTTGGCAGGTTGAACCTGCAAGGCTTAGCAATATCAGGGCAGGGGCATCAAGGCTCCGAGTTTGCAAAACTGCCTTTGGTTTTTAAAGGCTGCCCTTTGCAACCAGGGTTTCTTTCTTTCTTTTTTTGGTATTAAATTAATTTTTATTGGAGTATTTAAACATATGCAAACATAAAAGAATGTTAGGATAAGATTGAGGGAGAAGATTTTAATTGTATGTTAAAAAGAAAGAAGACCGGAGGATTGTATTGTATGAATAAGGATGTAAACGGAATGTATGATACGATTGTATATATGATTTGACTATGGATGATTATGGAGAATATGGATGAATATGGATGAAATCAATAAAAATACATAATAAAAAAAATATCCCCAGCAGTTTTAAAAGGGGGAGCTATGTATTTATTTTTAATTAATTAATTTACTTTAAGTATTTATACCCAGCTCTTCAGTCACAAAGCTTTCAGAGCGGCTTACAAATTCAATCTAATACTCTCGTTTGCACAGGCTTCTCGATTTCATTTGCCAAAAATGACATTTTGGCTGTCGAATTTCATTCCCTGCAAAAGAGGCAAACCAAAGCATTTTTGTCCAGGCTGAAATCCAGTAACACTCTGCTAATAATAACAATAATTATTATTGTTATTAGCAAAGCGCTACTGGTTATAATTTTGTTTCTTACCCGCCTCTCCCTGTGGATTGAGGCAGGGAACAACATAATAGATTTTTCTTGGTTTTTTTCCTGGCTGTGAGGCCGTGTTCTGGAAGAGTTTCTTTCTGACATTTCGCCTGCATCTGGCGAAATGTCAGATGCATCTGTGGCAGGCATCTTCAGAGAATGGTTGGGCAGGGGTGTGTGTGGGGTTTGTATCATTCTCTGAAGATGCCAGCCACAGATGCAGGCAAAATGTCAGAAAGAAACTCTTCCAGAACACGGCCTCACAGCCTGGAAAAAAACCAAGATAAATGTATGGATGCTGGCCGTGAAAGCCTTTGACTTCACATTGAACAACATAATATTAGTTAAAAACACATATCAGTTAAAATTTATCAGTTGTAAAAAAACAAGTAAGACTAAGACATTTTAAAACAATCAGTACACAGTTTAAAATTCACAATTTAAAATCATTTGGATGGGCCTGCCGGAAGAGATGCTGCCAGCAGATTCATTCTTGCTTGCATAGAATCACTCCACTGAAAATGCATGCAGGTTTTCTACTTGATCCGCAGTCTAATAACGATGCAGAGATTTTAATTTTACTATCTGGCTAAAGTTTATTTCTCTGTCCCTTCCCTTCACTTTTAAGCAGCACAGTGAAGGCAATGGGCCATTTGGTTCTTTCGGCTATTTAGCAATCTGGTGGTTTGATGAATAGATTCAGATCAAGCAGAGTAGAGGAAGTGGAACCTTGAGATGGAGAAATGAGACCAACCCAGAGGGGATGTGTGAGTAACTTACTGGGTATTGCATATTGATTGTGATGTGCAAATGCGTTCATTCTAGTGGTTGCCACATCAATTCTATGTCCCTCTGCTTCACCTGGGATTGCTTTGTCTCCTGACTGAGCTTGAGATTCTCTGAAATTCTGTGACTTTCCAGTACTTTGAGGCAAGGAGGTGTTGCGTACTATAGCTACACTTATGATAGCTACCCAGAAGCTTTTTAATGTGGAAGTTAGAATATATATGTTCATATTTAAAGTTATATTCTTAACATTTTAAATTATATTTTAAACTTTTGTATGATATAGTGTTTCTTTCTTTTTTTTTTTAACTATATCTGTTTTAACTTTTGTTAACTGCCTTGAGTCCCAGAGTAGGAAGAAGGCAGGTTATAAATAAATAAAATGATCGTGATGATGATACTGGATATATTTGCAATGAAACATTCATACAACAGAGATACTAATAAAGCTGGGACTTCTTGCACCTGGTTATTTGGTTCTGAATGGAGGGGGATGGTAATGGAATTCTACACAGGACTGACACTGACTAGAATGAGGGAAGCAAATATTGAGCAACCTTACTTTACCCGCATGAACAGCCAGGACAATAAACTTGAAGAATAAGCACAGGTCCATGCAAGTATGGTTGAATTTTTCCAAGATGTGTCTGCGTGTAAAGTTGCACAGTGGCATGTGTCCATTAACTCAGGATTATGGCCTGGCTGATATCAAGCAAGCCAGGATCATGTTTGCTTTGAACCAGGTTTTGTTGTTGGTTTACAAATCCTGGTTTTTCTTGGTTTTTTTCCGGGCTGTAAGGCCTTTTTCTGGAGTAGTTTCTTTCTGACATTTCACCTGCATCTGTGGCTGGCATCCTCAGAGAATGGTTGTGTAGGTGTGCGTGTGGAGTTTATATGCTGTGAACCGCTGTTGGGGAGGATATGTACATTTGTGTATTGAATGGTTAGTTTCTGGGTATAGAAATGCAAGGCTCGTTAGTGGCTGTTTGGCTAATTGTTGTTTGACGGGCCATTATCTGTTGGGAATCCCCCTGTCCCTGGGTGGAATTCTTTTGTAAGTGTTGAGTTTTGAATCTACGGATGCTGGCCGTGAAAGCCTTTGACTTCACGTTAAATCCTGGTTTATTTGTCCTCATTTAAACCTGATCTCAGGTTCAGATGTAACTTAAAACTATGGATTCCTGGCTTAAAATGTTGTTGAATGAAGATATGGGGTCGGATAACTTTGGTTAAATATATTAAGCATAATTTAGTATCCAACATTAAATTACATTCAACAGTTATAGATGCTTCTTAAATTATGGTTGCTTTGATTCTTGTTCATCCAGAAGCATTTATAATTCATTTCTGAAAGTCTTGACATGCTTAGCTAGGCCATAGGACTGAATGCATCTTGGAGCACTGTTCTCTTGCTGTTCCTAATGCACTATAATCTATGATTTGAACAGTATTGATTGTTGTTTTAGTATTTCTCTCTCTCTCTCTCTGGCTTTTCTTCACAAACGAAGATTCAGGAAGGACTCCTCCCGCACTTTCTGCAAGCACGCTGATGACTGAAAAGGCCAATCCGAGATAAACAAGTCTGGTTGCAGAAAGCACAGCAGAAGGTGGTCTCCTTGGGTGATGTTTCGGGGTTGTGATTCTTTCTGCGTTGTCGTTTCTCTTCAAGACTTGTTTGGCGTGAGTTCTCAAGTAAGGCTGCTGGAGTAACAAACACCTGAGGCGAAGTATAGAGCCATTGTACTGTCTATTCTTCTTTACGGATCTGAAACATGGGTCACCTATCGCCAATACTTACGACTCCTCGAACTCTTTCATCAGCGCTGTATATGCACAATCCTAAATATACACTGGACTGACTATGTGATGAATGTTGTAGTATAGGCGTCCTTTATATATGCAGGCTAATGAATGGGAGACAATGAATTTCTTTTCTTCAGGCATAACTGTCAGGAGTTAGAACTCCATTATAAAATGGCCAAACAAACTGCAGAGTCATGCCTAGTCAAAATGGCTGACTCTATGAACTACCTAGTCTTCCTTACCTACAGAAGGAGGGTTCCTATTGGTGTGTAAGATCATGAGATGGAGTAAGGCAATGCCCTGTGACTGTGTATATGGGAGGGCTCAGGGCAGAGCTCACTCTTCTTCCTGTGAGTGCTGAATACTGGTGAAGCAGTTTCTTCTGGAATTGTAAATACTTGTATACGGTATATTGCAACTGAGTTTGAAGGTAAAAGTGCCTCCTGCTTATTTGGACATTAAACACTCTGTGTGTGAGTATTCTTGGGAGCGGGTTGCTACTGAGTCTACTGGGACAGGCTTTTTGGGCTTCTGCTTGGGATTGAGTGGCCTATCATCCCCTGACAATAACTTGTCTCCATCTTCTGACTGATTAAAAGATTGTCATGTGCTGAACACAACTCCTTAGGTGTCTGATATGTCAAAAGAAGCCTGCCCTATTTAATCCAGTGAGTTGTGCCATTGACCAATTATAAACAGCTGATGGCGGACTGGGGGGCAGCAGGATTTTGGGAATTTTAATCCTCAGAAGTTACCCTTTCTGAGAGGATAACATTGTCATACAGGGACCATTCTCTCTTTCTTGTTTGATTATATTTGAATCTCCTCTTTCCTCTAAGATGCTTAAGGTGGCCTGTATTGGTCCAGTCCTGCCCAGTTGATCCTCACCATAACCCTGTGAGGCAGGCTATGTTGAGTGAGAGGACCAAAGGTTGCATGGTGAACTTGATGGCAGAATGCAGCTTGGAACCTTCGTTTCCCATTTGCTAGTCTGTCACTCTAACTGCTACACCACATTGGCTGTGTTTGAAGTGCTTTACAATGAACTCCTGGGTGGAGTTCATTTGCAAGTGTTGAGTTCTCATTTTAGTGTTTTCTAGGACTAGCAGCCAGATTTTGTTTACTTTTAGGGTTTCTTCTTTCCTGTTGAAGTTGTCTAGGTGTTTCTGGATTTCAATAGCTTCTTTGTGCATTCTGACATGATAGTTGTTGGCCTGGTCCAGAATTTTGGTGCTTTTAAATAACATTTTGTGTCCAGGTTGGTTTATAACGTGTTCTGCTACTGTTGATTTTTCTGGCTGCCAGTCCTGAAAAATACTAAAATCAGAACTCAACATTTGCAAATGAACTCCACCCAGGGACAGAGGGATTTCTAGCAGGTAATGGACCATTAACAGACCATTAGCCAAACAGACACTAATCCTCCTTGCATATCTCCACCCAGAAACTAGCCATTCAAATACACAAATTTACATATCCTCCCCAACAGGGGTTCACAGTACATAACCCCCCCCCCACTCCTACCCAACCATTCTCTGAAGATGCCAGCCACAGATGCAGGTGAAATGTCAGAAATAAATTCTTCCAGAACACGGCCTCACAGCCTGGAAAAAACTCAAGGAAAATCTATAGTTACAGAATATGTTGCCAATAGCATTGGCCTATTTCCTCTCTGCATGTCATTTTAAATGTGTGCATCTCTGTAAGCAAGATTATGACAACTTTTCATAGTCAGGTAACTGGTTCAGCAGGTGAGTCTACTTCTTAATCTGGTTCACTTGTTGAACCAGTTGTGGCACTTGAGTAAATAATATATACAGACAAATGCCTGTATCCTTTTCTCTTAGGATAGGGTATGGACTCACCTTCATGGAGGAGTCCATCTGGCTTGTCTCATTTTCAGGATTCATTTTTAACTACTTGCTTTTCTTTTTCCTATTTAACAGCTGACTGCTGATAGATTAAATGCACACCCTTAATTTTCTAACATTTTGTGCCAAGAAGCAAAACAATATGTCTGAACAAAAATGAGAGGAGTGTTTTGTTCAAAACCTTGCCCTTCCACCCTATGAATTGTACGTCTTGTGAAAAAATGGCCAGAATATGCTTCACTTTGAAATGAGGGCAGAAATACTCTCCTCACTCAGATTTGGCTTATTTGTGATCATCACACACCAAATTGGTTTAGCTATGTGACAGTCTCAGCTGGTCTGTTCAAAGTGAGAGAAGTGTTTTTTTGGTTTTACAGTTGTTCTTTCATATTCGCTGGGGTTTGGTTCCAGGACCCCCTGTGGATACCAAAATCTGTGAATACTCAAATCCCATTATATGCAATGGCATAGCAAAATGGTGTCCCTTATATAAGATGACAAAATCAAGGTTTGCTTTTTGGATTATTATTTTTTAAAGAATATTTTCAAGCAGTGAATACTTAAATCCGTGGATACTAAATATGTAGATATGGAGGGACAACTTTATTCTGAATTGGCTTCATGTATATGCCACATAGGCAAATATGAGCAGGTGCCATCACATTGCTTCCTTACTCCTGTGATGTGAAATCCTTGTTTTTAAAATGTACCAGAGTTATACATTGGCAAAGCAGTACCAATGATCAAGTGCTGTTAAAAAGGAGATAAAAATGTATTGTAGTGTTTATGAGTACAGAAAAATGATGTTTTTTAAAAAAAGGTCACACACATACATGCAAAATAGCACCACTTGTTCAAGCCACTAGATTGGAAATGGGGAACATGTGGCTCTCTGGTGGTTGTTGGATTATAGCTGTTATCAGTCCTAGCTGGCATAGCCAGTGATGGGGGATGATAGAAGCTGTACTAGTTTGTACTAGTTTGAGACTCATGTATGAAGTACCTGATATAGTAATCGTGTTATCTCACCTCTGTATTGTAAGTTTCTCCCCGCCTCCCCGCTTTCCAAATCCCAGGGCCCATCTATACGAGGAGGGGGCTGAATAGAGTACCTCTTAGTAATGGCATTTCAGAACAGCAGCAATGTTATTAAATGTGCGTCTTAACTGTGTTTTTGGCCTCAGAAGCCCCCATAAGCTTTGCATGCCAGATGGTGGTTGTGAGTAATTTACTCTCATTAGTTCTTCACCATCACTAAACTTTTTTTTTTTTTAAAGGCATCTAAGGTGCACTGGAGCGATATAGTGATTTTTTTATTTAACAGGAAAGCAATAGAAACCCCTCCCACCCCATTTTATTGCCTTAGCGATTGCTTGCTAAAGCGAAAATCCAAATGGCAGCAGCGGGCACTTGCTCTGTTAGCAAGCCCCACCCCCATGCTCACCCAGCTAATCAGCTATGCGCTTTCCTTTGAATCGCTAGTCCTAATGAGCAGGAATGCACACTCCCTCGCTGTTTTTAGCTCCCCTCCTTCCGAATAGTGTGGGTTGGTGCAGGATCCCATTTAGACAGGTAGGATTCCCAGTGAATTCCATGAGGGTTATTTTGACTGTTTAGGCAACACCCCTCCTCCCCCGCCAGTGTCCGATAGGGACCTAAAAAGATGCTTTTACAGCTTTTCTTACTCCCACCTCCTGAAATCAGTTTCAGTGCCTGAAAAAATTACTATATTTGGAAATGCACCAAATTTTCCACTATGGTTAAATGTGTCCTTCTAATCATTAGACAGAAAAGCCAGAGAGAGAGAGAGAGAATGGATAAGGTGAATCAGTTATATTTGGCAGCTCTAATCTGGGATCACATTGTAGAAAGGCAGTTTCTATTGATCTCACACACAGAAAAATGCTACTTTAAAACACACACATGCTCATATTTATTTATTTATTTATTTATAACACCACCACCACCCCACTCTTCAGCCACAAAGGCTATCAGAGCAGCTTACAAATGGTCAATTTAACAGTTCCCTGCCCTCAGGCTTACAATCTAAATAAAACATGACACATAAGTAAAAGGGAATGGCAGTGGGGGGTAGGGATGAAGTGAGTCCTGAAAGAGTTTTCCTTTTTCTGTTCACCAGCCCTCCTTTTCAAAAACACAGTAGACGCAAGGCTCTTGTTATTCCCTATCAATTAATGAGTTCTATTTCATGACAACTTATTCCCATGTTTAGGGCTTGACATTTCCTTTATAAATGATAGGTGAAACAGCACCTACTCCAGTTTCTAAAAAAGTGACTGTTAGTGGTAAAGGGTATTGAAGTAAACACTTTTAGTTTTAGTAATTTTAAGGTCTTTCTGTTTTCTTTGTCTGTTTTGGTCCACCACTTCTTACGTTCATGTACTATTGTGTAACTCCCTTTTTGTACTCTTGCAGAAGGAAAGTGGAAATTATTTCTAACATCCTATTCGGGTAATTAATCCAATTGTTGGGGGAGAAATGTATTATATGTCAATGTAAGGAGCTCCTAGTTATGGTAGATGACGGGAGAGGAGAAGGAGGAATTGGAAATGAAGTTGGCCTGCGGAAAATATGTCCAGATCTCATAAGCAATAAATTATTTGAAGAATAGAAAACCAAGTTTAATTTCCAGAGCTGTAGGGAGAAAGCTTAACTTAACAATGATGGTGTTCCTGTGCCATTGCAGGCAGTTTTGGGAAAGATACTGGGGCGTACTGTAGATAGCACTACAGTATTTATTTAATGTAGAGTAGCAAGATTTTATGAGCCAGTGTGTGCAGTAGATGGGGAAGGCGAGGCCTCCAATTTATAAGTACATATATATAGTTCGCTCTGGGAGAAATGTATAAGTGAAAAAAAATTATGTCTGATCACAATAATTGAAGCTACACTTCTGTGCTACCTACAGCTGAAGTGACCTCGTAGATGAATTTTTGGTTTGTGGACTTAGCTCAAATTGTAGGTCACAGTGAACTTGGCTAACTCTCTCATGATTTTCAGACTTAGAGGCTTAGAGTTGCCAGACTGAAAACTGAAGAGGGCTCCTATACCTTTAATGTTTGTGTGGAAGAGGAAATTTCAGCACAACCAGGTAACAAACAACAACTGCTGAAATTCCTTCTTTTGCAGAATCACTAAAGGTATTGGTGGCATCTCTAGATTTCACTCTGGCAACCTTAGAAGTGACGCAGAAGTTGACTTCACTTCCTGTTGAAAATAAGACTTGTAGCTAGGTCTAAAATGTCCTGCTTTCTCAAAACATGGCTGAATGTGGGGTCTTTTGTGGGCAATTATTTTAGTATATTTTGGGTGGTGTGGGCTGGTTCCCTAATAATGCCTGTCTGTCCCCTGACAGTTGCCCACCGCTGAACTCAGTGGCTGAACATGGGCTAGCCAGTCTTTCTAGCCCAACTTAATGCATGGAGTCCTGAGGATAAAGCAGGGAGAAGGAGAGATGTGTTTGCCGTCTTGAACTCATTAGAGGAACAACAATACAAATGTATTATATATTTATTTATTTGTAATATTCTTTATTGCTAACCAGCCCACAATGCTCCTGAGGCAATGAACAAATAAAAACCAATGAAAACAATATCGAGATGAAAACGTTTTTAAAACCCATTGAAATTCTCTTTAAAAATGTCTAAAAACAATCCTAGAATCCAGTTTATAAGTACATATATTGTTTGTTGTGGGAAAAATGTATAAGTTAAGTAACTTTAAAAAAAATGTATGTCTGATCACAATAATTGAAGCTACAGTTCTGTCGCTTAAAGCTACAGTTAAAACAGGAATTTCAAACACCGAATACCACATAGAACAGTGCTGTTTTGGCTACCCTCTAGAAGCTTAAAAGAAGTAATTATATTATTTTGCAAAAGGTGTTTTATATCCTTGTTACCCAAAACATGTTTTTGCTTGTAAGATGTTACTGGCAAGCTATCAGATGACACATCCCCTCCAACCGTCCCAGTTTGGAAGGGACAATGCCACTTAACTCTCTGCCATCCCATTTTTCAACTGCTTTAAAATGTCCCAGTTTCTCTCTTCCCCTTCTATTTCTCCCTTTTATCCTCAGTTTACTTTTCAGTTGCTGCAAACTGAATTCATAGTGCAAAAATCATTGCCATAAATTCACAGGGGACTTGAGGAGACATAGATACAATTCAGCCGGGAGGAGAGGAGATGAGGGTGTGAAAATTTGACCTTCGCAATAGGCTCAGGCAAAAGCAAAGTCCTACATCCTCTTGTAGCTTGGGCCACCTTCCTCATTACTAATTTTTGCCATCTTGACCACACTGATCCTGCTTGGCCACACATTGGAGGGTATGAGAGGAAGGCTAGCTGGTTTAAGAAACTGGAGTTTGTCATGTGTTGTAGGCTGTTTCCTCAGATAGGACATTCAAAACTGTTTTCAGTTTACGTACAAATAAATGAGTGTAACTTGTGACTGATATTGTTCTAGAACAATTCAGTAAGCCAGGACAAACTCTAACATCACATAGCTTAACGTGACCTTTGTAAAATACACTCTTTGTTTTTTCATTTGTAATAGAAGTGGACTCTATTATTTTTGAAGCTCTAAGAGCCCTAACATCCCATTTTTTGAATTTCACTTTTTAGTTTTAACTACACTAATGTCCCATCATGCCTCCCTAGGGCACATGGCAAACTCTTTGTAATGTTTTTGTTTTCCTTGGTCTTTTTTTTCCGGCCGAGGTGAGCCTTTTCGTAAAAATTCATGTGGTAAGCTAGACATTACTTCTTGATTTTTAAAAGGCCTTCACTCAACTTCCAAACATGATGAATCCCCCCATCCCTGGGAAATTTTGAGTTATTTTTTAATTAAAAAAAAAAGGTGTGGGGGAGCATAGTGTGGGTGGGTGGAGTGTGGCCTTCTGAGGTCTTTAGAGGGTCTACCACCTAAAAGCTGCCCACCCCAATTTATAAGTACAGTCGTCCCTTCACATTCGCGGGGGTTACGTTCCGCGGGGCCTCTGGAGGGTCTCCGGAGGCCCCGCGAAGGCCTTTGCGGCCCTCCCCACTCCCCCCCAGGGCCTTAGCGGGGCCTCCGGAGGCCCCGCGGAGGCCTTCCCTGCCCTCCCCACTCCCCCACAGGGTCTTCGTGGGGCCTCCGGAGGGTCTCCGGAGGCCCCGCGGAGGCCTTCCCTGCCCTCCCCACTCCCCCCACAGGGCCTTCGCAGGGCCTCCGGAGGGTCTCCGAAGGCCCCGCGGAGGCTTTCCCAGCCCTCCCAGGGCTTTCACGGGGCCTCTGGAGGCCCCGTGTCGCGGTTTTGGGGGGGCCTGGGGGGCCCTCCCAAAACCGCGAATACTCGAAACCGCGAATGTCGAATTTGCGAATGTGGAGGGACAACTGTACAAATATAGCTTGCCTGGGAGAAAGGTATAAATTAAGTAAATAAAAAAATAATAATGTGTATCTGATCACAATCATTGACGCTACAGATCTATGCCACCTACAGCTGATTGTAGTAGATGGATTGCTGGCCTCTGGTTTTAGCTCAAATCCTAGATCACAGTGAACTTGGCTAACTCTCTCATGATTTTTAGACTCAGAGGCTTAGGGTTGCCAGATTGAATACTGAACAGGGCCTGTATTTTTAATGGTTGTGTAGACAAGGACTTTACCTTTCCATTGACGCCCCCTTGTCATGGGAGAGAGGCTTGCGTACCCTAATGATGTTTTGAGCTATGCTGGCGTTGGCATAATAGCCACCGGTAGGGTCTCCCATGCCAGACAGTTCAAAACCGAAGGGTCTGACAAAGAGCGTCAAAGGGCAGGATGGGCTTTCTAGCCTTATGGCAACCATCCTAGGAGAAGGAAAACTCTAATCCCAAACCCGGGCAGATGGTGCTCATCCAGCCCTATAAGGTCAACCATCTAAGAGAAGGAAACTCTAATCAAACCTACGACCCGAGGACCTCACTGCTACGTCCATGCTTGCAAGGCCACAGCAGATGAACCTTTGGTTTAAAGGGTGAGGCCAGTTCTGTGCATGCTGAACTCCACCAGGAAAATCCATTGCACAGGCTCGAAGGACAAATCCAGTTCCAAAAAGCCCTGTAGTGATAGGTGAGGGACAAAATATCAGGTGTAAAGATGCACTGGAAGTCACAGACCCAACCCTGCATGCAGGCGGTTCAGGACATTGGTCGCTTGAGGCTGACCCGGGAGATGACAGTCTTGTTTGGCAGCATCCTGAACGACCAAGCAGCCTTTTTAAAGGAGAGCACTGCTTGCTCCATATGGAGAGGGGCCTAGAAAAGGTGGCCTAACAAAAGCTCATCCCCAACTACCTGGTTGGCTAGCCGTGGCCAACGGACATCTTCTGATGCAGTCAAACCAAGGCGAAGAAACAAGGTGTAAATAAACTGACACTTGCATGCTGGAACATCAGAACCATGCGAGACTCTGTAGATAGTGGACGGCCTGAGCATCGTTCTGCCCTAATAGCCCATGAACTATCATGACTTAATATTAACATTGCTGCTCTTAGTGAAGTTCTCTTCCATGAGGAAGGCAGCCTTAAAGAACATGGTGCCGGTTACACACTTTACTGGTCTGGCAAACCAAAACCAAAAAACATCTTTCAGGAGTAGGCTTCATGATTAAAAACTCCATTGCCTCCAAACTCGAAACCTTGCCAATAGGACACTCTGATCGCATTATTTCCTTATGCTTCCCACATGTTGTTCTCTTTAGTATATATGCCCCAACTATGCAAGCCGACCCTGTAGAGAAAGACAAATTCTACACAGACCTACGCCAACTCATACAAAAAGTCCCTGTAGAAGAGAAAATTATTATCCTTGGTGACTGCAATGCCAGAGTAGGAAAGAACTCCGAAGCCTGGAAAGGTGTCTTAGGTAAGCATGGTATTGGAAATTGCAATGATAACAGACGCCTCCTGCTAGCGTTCTGTGCAGAACAGCTGACTATTACAGACACTATCTTTCAGCAGAAAGATAGCTTGAAGACAACCTGGATGCATCCCCAATCCAAACATTGGCACCTCATTGACTATGTTCTAGTCCACCAGAGAAATATTCACGATGTCCGTCATACCCGAGTGATGCCCAGTGCAGAATGCCAAACAGATCATCGCCTCGTCAGATGTAAACTAAATCTTCATCTTAAGTTCAAACCTAAGAGTGGTGGCATCTTAAAGAAGAGGCTCCAAGTCAACAATCTTCAACAAGCTACCATGAGAGACAACTTCCAGGCAAATCTGGAAACAAAACTTGAAGATCATCCTACAGATCCTTCTCCTACAGTGCTTTGGCAACATATAAAAAACAGTATCTTCCAGTCTGCAGAAGAATCCCTCGGGTTCTCCCACAAGAAAAATCAAGACTGGTTTGATGAAAACAACCAAGAGATCCAGGAGCTGTTGGCAAAGAAGAGAACTGCTCACCAGGCATACCTCGCCCAGCCAACCTGCCATGTAAGAAAAGCAGCTTTCCATCTCACATGTAGTAAACTTCAACAAAAACTCCAAGACATGCAGAACAAGTGGTGGATCAATATAGCAGAAAAGACACAACGCTGTACAGATCTGGGTGATCATAGAGGATTTTATGAAGCTCTTAAAGCAGTGTTTGGACCTACTTATCAGGTGCAAAGCTCCTTATACAGTACAGATGGTCAAACATTAATTACTGATAAAGCCTCCATCCTGAATCGATGGGCTGAATATTTTCAAAGTCTCTTTAGCGCCAACCGAGTAGTCCAAGGCTCAGCTATCCAACATATGATACACAAACCAATGAAAAATGAATTGGACATAGCTCCCACTTTGGAAGAGACCCTTAAGGCCATATAGCAGATGAAAAATGGCAAGGCAGCTGGGATTGATGGAATCCCACTTGAAGTTTGGAAACACGGAGGCCATGCACTCCATGATAAATTCCACGAATTCCTTGTGAATTGTTGGGAAAAAGGGGAACTGCCATCAGATCTCCGAGATGCAGTCATCATCACCCTGTACAAGAAAAAGGAGCAAAATCTGATTGCTCAAACTATTGCGGCATAACATTGGTCTCTATTGCTGGAAAAATCCTTGCAAGGATACTCCTGAACAAATTAATTCATGCCATTGCAGAAGAACTTCTTCCTGAAAGCCAATGTGGCTTCAGAGCCAATAGGAGTACTACAGATATGGTATTTGCCCTTAGACAACTGCAAGAAAAATGTAGGGAGCAGAACAAGGGTCTCTATGTAACATTTGTTGACCTCACCAAAGCTTTTGACACTGTGAGTAGAAAAGGTCTTGGCAGATCCTGGAAAGACTAGGATGTCCCCCCAAATTCCTTAAAATGATTATCTTGCTACACGAGGGGCAGTGTGGTCAAGTTAGATATGGCGATGCTCTTTCAGAGCCCTTTCTAATAACTAATGGTGTGAAGCAAGGTTGTGTTCTTGCACCAACTTTATTTACAATCTTCTTTAGCACGATGCTCCAAAGGGCTATGGCAGAGCTTGAAGAAGATGACGGCATCTATATACGTTACCGTACTGATGGTAGCTTGTTTAACTTAAGCCGTCTGAGGGCTCACACTAAGACTCTAAACTATCTAGTCCGTGAGCTGCTCTTCGCTGATGATGCTGCCCTTGTCGCCCACACAGAAGCAGCTCTGCAGCGCCTAACGTCCTGCTTCGCAACAGCTGCAGAGCTGTTTGGGCTGGAAGTGAACCTGAAGAAAACTGAAGTTCTTTACCAGCCTGCACCACAGGACGAACATCACCATCCCCACATTGCCGTCGGTAAATCTGTGCTCAAGTCCGTTCAGCAGTTCACCTACCTGGGAAGCATCATCTCCTCAGATGCCAAGACTGAGAAAGAGATCGATTAGATTAGCAAAGGCATATAGTGCATTTGGAAGACTTTACAAAAGAGTCTGGAGCAATAAACACCTGAGGCGACTCAGAAAAATCAGTGTGTATAGAGCCATTGTACTGTCTATTCTCCTTTATGGATCTGAAACATGGGTCACTTATCGCCACCACCTATGACTCCTTGAACACTTTCATCAGCGCTGTCTACGCACAATCCTAAATATACACTGGATTGACTATGTGACACATCTTGCTGTCCTTGAGCAAGCAGGGATCACCAGCATTGAGGCCATGATATTGAGAACACAGCTGCGCTGGGCAGGGCACGTTTCTAGGATGGAGGACCATTGTCTCCCAAAAATACTACTGTACGGTGAACTCGCCATGGATCAGTGTAAGAGGGGGGCGCTCCAAAAAAGCGATACAAAGCCTCCTTGAAACAACATCTCAGGCTCGGCCAAATTGATCACCAACAGTGGTCTGCCCTGGTCTCTGATCGGGAGGCATGGAAACGCACTATGCACAATGCTGCAGCCTTATTTGAGAATTCACGTCGAACAAGTCTTGAAGAGAAACGACAACGCAGAAAGAATCACAACCCAAAACCATCACCGAAGAAGACCTTCTGCTGTGCTTTCTGCAACCAGACTTGTTTATCTCGGATTGGCCTTTTTAGTCATCAGCGCGCTTGCAGAAAGCGCGGGATGAGTCCTTCCTGAATCTTCATTTGTGAAGGAAAGCCAGAGAGACAAGGACTTTTCAAGAGGTGTTGTCTGTCACACAACCAAGTAACAATCAACACTTTCTGAAATTCCCTTTTGTACACAACCATTAAAGGTTTCATCTGGCAACCCTACAAGGTTATTTTAGCATCTCCAACCACATCCAGCATAATTTTAAAAAATCCTGGCTCTTGACTATGCCAGGAAGGAGAAATCTCCTCTCACCTATATTTTGACATTCCATTCTTGTCTTAACATTTATGTTGCAAGATCAGATGAGTTAAAAAACTAACTGAACAGTTTACATTAATTCAGGTTTCAGCTGGGTTTCAGAATGTCTTGATATTTAGTGTCTCTGCAGCATTAGATAAGTATCATTTCAAAGAAATACATAGCTTGACATACTGCAGTCTGAGGCAGAGGGAGTCAAGCTGATGTGGGGAACATCCCAGACTTCCATTGGCCCCTTGGTGTTTATAGCCCACACTACACTATGTAGCCTACACCACAGATGTGAAAGTGTGTGTGCCTTCAAGTTGTCTGTCTACTTATGGTGACCCCATGATTTTCCCAGGGTTTTCCTAGGCAAGGAATAGTCAGAGGTGGTCTTGCCAGTTCCTTCCTCTGAAATATAGCCTATAGCAGCACCTGGTATTCATTGGTGGTTTCCTTTCCAAGTACTAATGAAAGGCTTAGCTTCCAAAATCAGACAGGATCTGGTGCCTTTAGGGTCTAGGGGAAAAAAATGGAAAAATAGCTTAAGGAGCATTAAAATAGACTATAGGTATGAAGGTCTCGAAGATAAAACAGACAAATTTTGGATTCCCTCCAAAGCGTTTTTTGGGGGCTGGAGCGGGGAGAACAATTGGAAAAAAATTGGGAAAAATGGAAAAAATGGATAATGGAAATTTTCTTTTAGAGTAATGAATAAAATGTTCATAGATTTATTCCCTCTTTCCTCAAGGGAGAAAGAGTGTGTGTGGTGGGGAGAGAAACTGGAATATTTTAAGAGCACCCTAAAAAGTGGGGTGACAGAGGATTAATTGGGACTATCCATGCCAAATCGGGATACTTGGAAGGTATGTTGTGATCCAAAAAGTTGCTCTCCCAAGATCTGACTGCAAGAAGTGTACCTCCTTTTCTGAACTGTTAGTAAATAAGAACTTTATAACTAAGGGCTAGTACCTCAACCTGCTTTTTCATTCCTCATCCTTTTTCTTTTTGTGAAGTACCTTTTTTAAACAATAAGGGCAGGGTGGTGTTGCCAACCTCCCTAAGTCTCTCTGGGAAGAGCCTTTTTTGACTGAACAGTGAGGTAGAAATGGTTCACATATACAAATATTGATGTGCCTCTTTCAGCCATTGCTGGGACTAAAAGGAACCCAAGAGAGTTGCCCTTCATTCTTCACTGTGCCCCTCTTGTTGGGGAAAATGAATGAATGTGTAGAGACCCACCTGGCATTGCAAAGTAACTCTGAGGAATTCGCCTGATTCCCTGTTAGAGGGTTGGCTGGCTGGTGGTGGTGATGGAAAAGGAGGAAAATGGAGTCTTGCCATTGGTTCATTTCCTTCTGTCAAGGGCTTCTCCATCAAGAAATGGAAGACCCAGCATCATGGGTCACATGGGCTTCTTCTTTTGGTCTGTAAGACCCTGGCCAAATGAACTGCAGATGTTTGAGGTTAATGGATTCCCATACATATCTAGCTTGTGGTGGCTCCTGTGTGGCCATTGGAGCCCCCTGGATGCTCATCAACCTCTGGTTTTTGGATCCCCACCCCCCAAAATGAGTTTTTGAGTCAACCCCTTACCTCCATGAATTTGGACCCAATCAGGTTATTACAAGCAACAGCCTTTAGTTGCCTTAAAATGACAGACAAAAGTAACAAAATGTCATTTTTGGTCTGCTAACTTGGTAGCCTTGATAGGGCATAATAGTTCTTTGCTATTCTGGAGGAACCTAAAAAGACAGTGTATGGTCCTCTGGGCTCCAAATTGTGTCCATTCCTAATCTGACTGTTCTTCAAGTGTATCTTCTTTGGTTTATGCAAGAATAGGTCCAATCTTCTAGGGAGAGAATAGCTACCATTGTCAAAGTATTCTTCTAAGTTAGAGCCTTAAAAATTAAGTTATATAATCATTACATTTATATTTTCCTTGTCTTCCAGTGAAGTTGTGGCATTGTGATCTCCTCTTCATCACTTCAGCCTCACAAGAAACCGGTGAGGTGGGTTTGGCTGGAAGAGAGGGAGAGAGAGACACTGCCTCAAGCTCATCTAGTCAGTTTCATGGCTCAGTAGGACTCAAAACCCGTATCCAGTCCAGCATCCTAACCACTATACCAGAAAGATCCCCAAAAGTGTATTGGACTCCACCACCTAGCCTATCTGCTCTGGCTCCTCTCTCTGACCTGAGTGAGGGATTATCTTCACATGACCTGAGTCATAACCTGAGCTCTATGGCTACCAAAGACTGGTAACCATAGGAGCAGCACTCCAGCTAGGTGTTTGTTTTCTCATAAGGGCAAAGAGCCACCCAATTAGGATGTGGTTTTCAGAGGGGCTTGTGGAGGAAGTGCTCAATCCTATTTGAAATCTGTTTGTATTTTAAGCTTTCAGAGCTGGAGCGGGAATGTTACTGCCAAGTTATGTGTGGTGTTAAACAGGTATGGGGTGAACCTAATACTGGTATAATATTCATTTATGCTATTACTAACCTTTGGAGAATTTTGGAGAGACAGAAACTATACCAGTTGCCCTTTGCTTTCCAGGCAGAATTCAAGGTGTGAGTTTTAACCTTTACAGCCCTAAATGGGGCCTGGCTGTTTAAGGCTGTGGTTCTGAACCATTCATATCTCAAAATTTACCAATCACTGTGTCAAAGAACCTGGGACCTCGCCGTGATAGAAATAAAAAGGCATTTTTTTTTCCTGAGAAAATTTATAGGTTAACAGGCATTCTTTAATTATATGGTAGTCCCTTTATATTCGCTGGGGTTTGGTTCCAGGACGCCCCCGTGAATACCAAAATCTGTGACTATTCAAGTCCCATTATATGCAATGGCATAGCAAAATGGTGTATCTTATATAAGATGGCAAAATCAAGGTTTGCTTTTTGGATTAATATTTTTTAAAGAATATTTTCAAACTGTGAATACTTAAATCCATGGATACCAAATCCATGAATACAGAGGGACAACTGTATTTACCAATTGTTACCTGAATTGTGTGGGGTCCATGAGGATCCTACTAGTGTCTGAATATTAATATGTGGAATATTTAATTAGCTCAGAATGGCAGTGAGAAACCGGGTAACAGCAGGATCTTTTAACCTATGCATATCGGTAGTAATGGAGGAGACTCTAAGCCAGAACGTACAATTAAAAGATCTTTATTGGAAATTAATATTAATGGCATTCACACAAACACTCAGGCTTCAAGCAATCGCACAAGGCTATTGAAGATAGTAGGAAGTATTTGAATAGAGGAATAGAGTAAGGGGGATTGTGGGTTATATTATAATTTTTATTTATTTATTTATACCCCGCTCTTCAGCCACAAGGCTATCAGAGCGGCTTAGAAATTGTTTTAAGCAACAGCAATTTACACATCTACACTGCATTAAGCAGTTTCCAATGTGTGTTAGCTAATTGCTCCCCACAAGCCGGGTACTCATTTTACCGACCTACGAAAGGATGGAAGGCTGAGTGAACCTTGGAGCCCGCTGGAATTGAACTTGCAACATGGTGACTTGCAGTGCTGGCATTTAACAACTTTGCCACCAGGGTCCTGTAGAGCTGAGGTTGTGAAGTAAACTGGCAGAGAGGAGGTTCAGAAGGCAGAATGGTGAAGGAGGAGGAATAGTACAAAGGAGAGGTATTGTAAGGAGACAACTGAAAGGTGAAGAAAAACAAGTAGAAAGAATAGAAGGATATAGATTGTATAAAGAAAGTGATATTGGATATGTAAAAACAGAAATCGAATATGTAACAGTTGGAAACCCTAGAGGTTTTCATTTTAACAGAGGAAGGCAGGATGGGGGAAGGGATGGGATGAGGTGGAAATAAACACAGAATAAATTTTATACAGGCACATAGTGGTACAGTCAAAAGGAAACGTAATGTAGGTAAATAATGCGAGTATCATTATGTGAATGTTCTTGTTACTGATTACTATTGATGATTATAACTACTGGAAAAATGAATAAAATATATATTGGAAACAAGAAGGCAGAATGGTGACACAAACTGATGTAGAGTCGAAAAGCAGGGGATTCATGCACACTTGGGTGGTGTTTTAGGGTGACATTTATTTGTGCTAATTCACCTGAAGGGATAAGATTTTGAGTGGAATACTACGTCTCTCAGAACTTCCCAGGACTAAACAAAAGGTGCTCTGGAAGAGTTAACAATTGTTAATGGGCAATGTATTTGGAATTGAACAGGAGCAGGCAACTTCTATTGTTGAGGAGGAAGGAAAGAGGAAAAACCCGTTTTTCAAACATCAGAGACTCTGCTATTGTGGAGTGGATTAGTGGATGTTAACTCCAGGTGTTAACTCTGACCTGAATATTATTTTTTTTGGGAATTTCCAAAGGACCTTGCCTTGGTTATATGTGACTCCAGTTGTGCTATCTGGGGGTCCCTGGTTTACCTGCTAACCATGTGGAAGGCCATATCAAGCCAAATTATTAAATATTGCCAATTATGTGGTATTCCAAGATGGGAGCTGTCAGGGTAACAATCTAATGTAAAATTTAAATATATAAAATTGAAATAGTATTACTGGGAATAAATACAAATAAAAATAGCTCCTTCAGTGGTAGAACATGGTATCATTATAATCTACAATGTACATTGAACACAAATTTTACTACTGTGGTAACTGCAAACACAAAGGATATAGATTAAAAACTGCCATAGTATTATTGGAATTAATTGCTATGGCTGCATCTGTGCTGCAGAAATAATCCGGTTTGACACTGCTTTAACTGCCATGGCTCAATGCTATGGAATCCTGGGATTTGTAGTTTGTTGTGGTACCAGAGCTCTCTGACAGAGAAGGCTAAATATCTCACAAAACTTGGTGGGAGAAAGGTGGGATATAAATTGAATCAATCAAATCAATTAATAAAAGTGAAGCATTTTTTTGCATTGTAGTGCTATGGCACACTCCTGCTTCTGTGCTCTAGCAATTAATATTCAGTTGCTAGAGCTCACTTGTAAATCCTACAAGTGGGAGAAGTTTTCTACTTCATCTACTGTATATAAAATAGGTCAAAATACTGTTACTTTGGAAAACCCAATGTGGAAGATCAGTGGACCTTGAGTAGCATTAACTTTAAAATCAGGGATGAAGGATATCTGGGCTGCTGGATGTTGTTAGACTACAACTCCTATCATCCTCAGCCAACATAGCCAACTGTGAGGGCTTATGGGAAGTACATGTCGACAACCACTGCAGAGCCTCACTTTACTCACAACAGGTTTAAACTGGGGTGGACAAAATGTGGCCCTAAGGTCACATGCTGTCCCCCAAGGCTGTTTTTGTAGATCTTGACCCCTCTGAACTTTTTGGGTCACCTTTTTTCTTTGTCCCCTCCAAAGTATGAATTGTATGTCCCAGAAGGCTTTATAGGCCCTTTTCACACTATACAGTTCTAGCACTTTAACTGCCATGGCTATATCCTATGGAATCCTGGGGTTTGCGGTTTGGTGAGGCATGAGCATGAGAGAGCATGGCATAGTGGTTTGAGTGCTAGACTCGGACTTTGGGAGACCAGGGTTCGAATCCCCACTCAGCCCTGGAAACCTGCTGGGTGATCTTGGGCAAGTCCCACTCTCAGTCTTAGAGAAAGGTAATGGCAAGCCCCCTCTGAACAAATCTTGCCAAGAAAATCCCATGGTAGATTCATCTTAAGGTCACCATAGACTTGAAGGCACACAGCAGGAGCAGAGGCTCTAGAGCTCTCTGACTGAGAATTCTAAATATCACATATACTTGTGTATAAGTTGAGAAATTTTAGTGAGAAAATTGACCCCCAAAATCTAGCTCGACTTATCCACAGATCATTGTAATGACTGTACCTTATAAAAAAAGGAACCATCCTCTTCTCTGAGTAGACTGGTGAAAGGCGAGAGCTTAGTATGTCCTGAGAGAACCTAAAAGAAGCACCAACCACCTTGACTCTTACCATTGTGACACTGCTTCTGGCCTTTTTGAATACCGTACTTGGGCAGGAAAATGACGGGGTCAATAGCTCTTTAGCGCTTCCCCTCAAAGGAGCACTGAGAGAGTTGAGGGGGTTGGTGGTTGTTTTAGGTTTTCCTGGGATGGTCTAAGCTCTCACCTTTCTCCACTCTACTCAGAGAAGGGAATGTTTCCTTTTTTTTTTTATAAGAGTTAATACTGCACCCTAACTTTATCAAAAAATGAACTACCGTATATTTTGGCGTATAAGACCCCCCCCAATTTCCAGCCAAAAAGCTAGGCTTAGGCATATATTCACCATATAAGACCCCCCCCCCAATCTGGCTGGCTGGCTGACTGGCTGGGGGAGCCTTGCCAGCTAATCCTCTTTGTTTCCCAACTCAAGAGGATCTCCTCGTGAGTTGGGAAAGCGAACAGGATCAGGTGGCGGGGCTCTCCCAGCCAGTCAGCCGCAACATTTGCCCCTCTCTTCAACCTTCCAGTCAAACTTGACTCGAAGGTGGAGGAAAGGGGCGAAAATGCCCAGTTTGCCCCAGCAGCCCCCTTCCCTCCGTCTTGGCTCTTCTGAAGGGGACCAAGGCGGGAGAAGCGGGGGCGGCCGTGGCAAACCCCTAGGTTCGCCCCCACTCCCCACCTTCAAGGAAGGTGGGGAGAAGGGGCGAACATGCCCCCTTTTGTTCCACAGCCCCGATCCCTCCTTCTGGGTTCCCTTCTGAAGGGAGCTCAGAAGGAGGATGCGGGGCCATGGAACCAAAGGGGGCATGTTCGCCCCCTCTCCCCACCTTCAAGGAAGAGGGAGCGAATCTAGGGATTTAACTCCACAGCCCCAATGCCTCCTTCTGGGCTCCCTTTGTCGCCCCTCCCACCTTCCTTGAAGGTGGGGAGAAGTGGCGAATCCCGGGTTTAGCTGCACAGCCTCCGTGTCCTCCTCCTGGGCTCCCTTCCAGGAGGGAGCCCAGAAGGAGGGATCGGGACTGTGCAGCTAAACGGGGCATCATCGCCCCTTCTCCCCACCTTCCTTGAATCCCGGGTTTGGCTGCACAGCCTCCGCAGGAGGGAGCCCAGAAGGAGGGATCAGGGCTATGCAGCGAAACGGGGCATCGTCGCCCGTTCTCCCTACCTTCCTTGAAGGTGGGGAGAGTGGGCGAATCCTGGGTTTGGCTGCACAGCCTCCGCGTCCTCCTCCTGGGATCCCTTCCAGGAGGGAGCCCAGAAGGAGGGATCGGGGCTGTGCAGCCAAACGGGGCATCGTTGTCCCTTCTCCCCACCTTCCTTGAATCCTGGGGTTTGGCTCCATGGCCCTGTGTCCTCCTTCTGGGCTCCCTTCGGAAGGGAGCCCAGAAGGAGGGATTGGGGTCGTGGAACAAAACAGGGCATTTTCGCCCTTTTCCTCCATCTTCAAGGAAGGTGGAGGAAAAGGGTGAATCTAGCGGTTTGCCTCAGCTGCTGCAGAGGTGATCGAGCGGCGGCCACAGCAAACCGCAATGTTCGCCCCCCTCCTCTGTCTTCCGTTGCTCCCCAAAGAGGGAGAAGGCGGGGGAGGGGCAAATGAACTGCAAAACACTTTGCTTCACCCCCCTGCCCCATCTCCTGCCCCTTTGCTCCCTTTGCGAAGAGACAGGAGATAGGCAGGCAAGCGAAGCAATAGTATATCCGGTGTATAAAATGACTCTCGATTTTGGAGGGCACTTTTGAGTGCTCAAAAGTCGTCTTATACACCGGAATATACGGTACCCCCTTCTGTGAGTAGAGTGGTGAAAGGCCTTTTTGAGTGCCTGGGTAGGAAAATGGTGGTGGTGGTGGCAGATGGCATTTCCCCTCCCATGGAATGACCCTCAATTTATCCATGTGTCATATCAAAATCCATAATTGCATCCCCAACCTGCACTCAACTTATACGTGAGGTTGACTTATAAATCCGTATATATGGTACTTTCCCCTAAACTGCAAATCCCAGGATTCCATAGGATGTTGCCATGGCAGTTAGTTGAATCATAGTGCTATGATTGTGTAGTATGGAAGGACCTCAGGACGGACCGTTCACCTTTTTGGTAAGTTGCAGGAGCTCCCTGCTGTATTGTTTAATGTCAGCAATGACCCTTTTTTTTCAAAACCAGAAGTGGTTTTCCAACCATTTCCAGTTCTGTTTTATTTGGGGTGTTTTAAGGACATTTTTTGATAATCTATGCAGCCCCAAAAGGGTCCTGGGCTAAAAATGGTCCCCAGGACCTGCTGCAGTTGCCCATCCCTGCTTTAAACTAATGAACAGGTAGGGAGCTGGTTAAGAAATGCGCTTCAGAGTAAGTTATGGACTGAATACTGCATTACATTTGGACCCAAGAGATTTTTAAAACAGCGTTTTCTGTTAATGCTCGGGTAGGTTAAATTACCTGATGGCTGCATAACATCTTGGGAGCTATCAGTGCTGTTTATTCAATAATCGTAAAGTGACATTAATTTGTTTTCTAATAGACCTGGAAGTAATGAAGCCCTTAATAGAAGAACAGGATTCAGAAGATGATGATGAAAATAAAAATGAATTGCTGCCAGCTGAGAAGAAATATCAGCTTGAAGATCAAGAGGGCATTACGTATGTATTGAATCCCCACTTTTAAAAAGGGAAAGAAATTTTAAAATAATCATCCTGGAAAAGTTAAATTTTGAGACTGGTTAGAAGGGATTCTGGGATCTGTGGTAAAAAAACAATAACACCCTAATCTTTCCAAGCTCTGCTCTTGGGTTTCCTGGCTCTGAAAATAACTCCTTAGTGTCCCCTTGTCTTCCTTGTATTTGAAGAAGTTTGAGCTCCAGCTGTTTTGTCATTGTGTCAGTTTACCAATGCTGTTGTGTGTTTTTTCTCCACTAGGTTTGTCCAAACACTCACACACCTCTTGAAAGGAAACATCGGAACTGGACTTCTAGGGCTTCCGCTTGCAATAAAAAATGCAGGCATTGTGGTAAGTGATAGTCGATCCCAAATTAAGGAAAACCCATCTAGTTTTTGCTGTGGTCCTCTGTTAGGAGCCATCTGAGATTCCAGAGTTCACAATATGCTTCTTTGCAACTGTCACACAAATTTTGGAAATGTTGTTTTGATGGACCAAAGCCTCAAGTCTGTGCTGGTTGCAGAATGATGGGAATTGGGGTAAAAAAACATAGCTTTTTGAAGCTGTGGTTGTAAAGCAGCAGTTGGCAAAGTGGCTGTTTTTGTGATCTCTAGGGCCCCCAGGGGTCAAAGAATATATATATACGTATATGGATGCCCCCCCCCCCCGATACACTCCAATGCCTGTAGTGGAGATGGGGGAAATTTTGCTACATTGTTGCCTCCCTGGCCAATTTATGCCTAGGAGAGGCTTTTTTAAAAAAACAAACAAACAGGAAGTAAACAGGAAGTGACTTCCTTTCCTGGGCCTAAAATGGCATATGGGGACATTTTAATTTGTGTGTGTGTGTTTGTGTGTGCATCCAAGGACTCCTCAGGGGCACCCCCTCAGCCTTCCAGAGTTGCCCATCCCTGCTGTAACGTTTAGAAACATAACCTTTAATCATTACTCATTTTGTAAAACAATATGAAAGTTTAGATATCCACACACGTAAATTCTGTCCTCAGTACCAGTTCTAGACTGCCAGAGAACAGTAAGGTACTACTGTATATTGCCTTAAACTAGGGATGGGAATTACGCATCCCATCAACTGCATGTGGCCCCCGATGGCCTTGTATGTGGCCCATGGGAAATTTCTGACCTTCTCGGACCCCCAATCTAAAAATATAGATATATTTGAGTGGAAGGATTAAAAAAAAAAAAAGGAAAATTGCACCTGCAATAGAAACAGTTCTCCATTCATGAGAATGGAGTTTTGTAAATGCAGTTTCAGTACCACCACCTTTTTAATGGTTACCAAACACAATGAGATAAATGTTCATTGTGTTAGCATGGCCCAGGGGATGGAAAATGGGTTGTGATCCACAGGCCCTCTGCAGTTGCCTGCTCCTGCCTTAAACTTAGTAGCAATTTCTCTTTACCTTTCAGACATAGTATGGGATAGGTAAGTTCACTTTGTGAAAATCCTATTACTTATGATCTCCATCTTCCCTCTTTGTTCCAGCTTGGGCCAATCAGTCTTGTGTTTATTGGAGTTGTGTCAATTCACTGCATGCACATTTTGGTACGCTGTAGCCAGCATTTTTCCCAGAGGTAAGTGTGAAAAGATTTCATGATGTTTGGGGCCTGAGTGCAGCCTTGTAAGCATGCTCACAAAAACTGTTGGACTGAATATATATGTACATATGTATGTATTTTGCTAGTCCACATTTCCATGCTGGCTATGGAAACTGGGAACTTCCCTACACCCTCTTGTTATGCAGTCAGTATGAAGCACAGACTACAAACCTTCCAGCAAACCAGTCATGTTTTTTTTTTTGCTTTCTACGAAGTCGGCTGGTGGAGGAGTGGTGGCCTCCCCATTCTTCCAGCCTGTACTGATTCCATGCTGGTTGTGATGGCTGGTGGTGTAGTGGTAAAACTCTTTAACCGCAGCTGATTATTGTAACATTCCTCATAGCTGGAAGGAGTGTCTAAAACCACAGGCAGCTGTGTTGTTCTTTAGCAAGAAACCAGTGGCCTTTTCACACTACACAATTAAAGCACTTTGATTTCCTTTTCACTGTCATGGCTACTTTCTGTAGAACAGAATCATAGGGACTGTTTACATGGCAAAATAAATCCTCAAAGAATGCAACAAGAAGCCTGATAGTTCCTACGCATTTCGAAGCCACAGCGCCCTTTTCAGAAGGAGGGGGAACGAAAATGTCACACAGTATCAGCTTTCGCTAGTTTTCCCGACTTTTTTTGATAAAGTTCATGAAAATGCACACAATTGGTCGTGTGAACTTACAATTTGCAAATGGCTGTGTGAACTTGCAGCGACCTTTTCAAATTAGCATGAGCAGAGCTGAATCCTGATTGGTTGGAGTTACCATTGTGCCTTCTCCAAATAGACAGAGCGGTAGGAGAGAGAAATCTACTGAGCCTGCCATTTGCCCCTTCTTTTGCTTGCATCCCACTTTGGGAAATCTGCTCTGAGCCCTTCCTGTTTGTTTCAAAGGAAGGCTTTCTGGGCAGGGAAGATGATCAGGAATGGGGCTAGCCCCTGTTTGGGTGGTGTGTGTGTGTGTGTGCATGTTGCAACCGCCCGATCGCTCCATTGTTCTTTTGTTTGTGTGTTGCTTGGAAAGTCCACTTTTCTCCCAGAACTATGAGGATTGAATTGAGGATCAGAAGACATGGAGGTGCCTTGAGGAGGTTGGCAGGTGACTTAATTGTTTCTGCTAATCAAAATGTCCCAGTGCCTTGATCCAGTGTATTCTGACACTCTCTCTGTCTGACACTACATCTCTAGTTATGGGGGAGGTGAGTCCCCCCTGTTCCTGTAATCAGTCAAGCATTCTGGGGAAGGAGGAATGGAGTCATTTGTGATTCCAACCTGCCTGGAATTCCTGGTCTCCAAGAGACGTTAAATACAGGGGTGCTTCAACATAGTGAATTCCCAAACATGAATGCATAAGCCTGTCATTTCCATTTATTGTATATACTGTACTATTAACCTAGGTTCTCTTTATACTTCCCCTGCTGACTATTTGAAGATTCAGAAAAGTGCATTCTCCTTATGCTGAGCAGCCTCTAAGGCTTGCTCTCTTTTAATTTTTTAAAAATGTATTATCCCTCTTTCTTAGAAGTGGTATTTATTAAAAAAGTAGAAAAAATATAGTGAATCCCTGCCATCTTTCCACTTCCTGATAGAAATGCCTTAATTTATTTCAGAAAAGCTGCCATCGTGTAGTGGCTGTTGGACTGGAACGTGGGAAATCCATGGTTCTAGTCCCTACTGAGCTATGAAACTCACTAGGTGAACATGAGCAATCCTGATCTACATTACTGACTTGTTGTGAGGATAAAGGGGAGAGGAGAGGAAGAGAGCTATATATGTCACCTGGAACTCATTGGAGGAAAGTCAGGGTATAACTGTAACAAATAAGTACAGTAAATATATTTCTAGGATTTGGTTTTTCTTGTAACCTTCTTGATTGTTGGAGGTGTCTTATATCTATTTTTAAACATAACAGTTTAGAAGCTATCTTAATCTATGTCCCCACTTTCCATAACTGCTGAGTTTGAAATACAAGTATGCTTCCTTTGCTTTGTGGAATTTTTAAACAAGGCAAAACCCATTCTGCAAACTTGCATCTTATTCATTGATCCTAGATGGGAAAGTAATTATTAGTTTTTTCCCCCCTCATACTTCTTAGGTTTAAAAAGACTTCTGTAGAGTATAGTGACACAGTTAGTCATGCGATGGAAGTCGGGCCTTTTGATTCACTGCAGAAACGAGCATATTATGGAAGGTAAGCTTATTTCTGTTTTAATTCTGTATATGCACAATCCTAAATATACACTGGACTGACTATGTGACGAATGTTGCTGTCCTTGAGCAAGTAGGGATCACCAGCATTGAGGCCATGATATTGAGAACACAGCTGTGCTGGGCAGGGTACATTCCTAGGATGGAGGACCATTGTCTCCCCAAAATAGTACTCTGTGGTGAACTCACCATGGGTCAGCGTAAGAGGGGCACTCCAAAAAAGCGATACAAACACTCCCTGAAACAACATTTCAGGCTTGGCCAAATTGATCACCAACAATGTTCTACCCTGGCCTCTCATCGGGAGGCATGGAGGCGCACTATCCACAATGCTGCAGCCTTATTTGAGAACTCACGCTGAAGAAGTCTTGAAGAGAAATGACAACTCAGAAAGAATCACAACCCGGAAACATCACCCAAGGAGACCTTCTGCTGTGCTTTCTGCAACCGGACTTGTTTATCTCAGATTGGCCTTTTTAGTCATCAGCGCACTTGCAGAAAGCGTGGGATGAGTCCTTCCTGAATCTTTGTTTGCGAAGAAAAGCCAGAGAGAGAGAGAGAGAGAGAGAGCGTGTGTCCTATAATAAAAATAATAATATTAAACTGGTGATTGAGTTCCTGGAATTAAAAAAAACCAGGGGCTATGAGTATATTGCAAGCCCTCTGTTCACAAAAGAGAAATTCTATAAGATTTCTTTGCTCAGGGTAGCCTAGGGCCATGAAAATAAATGAAAGACAAACTTTCATTTGTGTTAATAAACTTTGAATGATAACTTTGTTCAACACTGACCAAAGATGCTAACAGTTAAAGCAGAATCTTTAATCTGTCCAGACAGTGCTGAAACAGGTAGAGCAGTAATAGTAGTAACTGAAGAAAAACCATATTATACTAGATTTGCTGCTGGGTGGGTAACATGCAGTCAAGATAGGTGTATAAAGTGTACAGTATTTACAAGTTTTCTCGTTCTTAGCCACAAAGATTATCTTGACAAGAGATCCCAATTGAAAAAATGGTAACTGCACAAGAGTTTTTACTCCTGTGAAAGAATGAAGGGCCAGTGGTTTTTTGTTTCTTGTTTTTATTGTGTGTGTGGGTTTTGTTTGGGCACAAAATACATTGACCTGAATTCTTTTGCTAGTCCTACCTAAAGAAGACCCATTGAATCTGGGCAGTCTACTGAGTTTTGTTTGCAGCTCAAATGCTGCTCTTCAAAGTATCATTTGATGATTGGCAAGCACTCTCTGCACTCATCATGCCTTGAGGATGTGCCAGTCAAGTAGCTGTCATGCATGCCTGAATCTGTCTGAGGCTATGTTAGACACTCGGTCCCTCTGGCTCATACCACTAATGTTCTAAGTAATATTCAAAGAGATAGCCATGCTAGTCTGTTTTTGCATGAAAAGGCATAAAGAAATCCAGTAGCACTTTTGAGACTAGGAAGACAAAAGTTCTTGCATAAGCTTTTCTGGACTGACCCTATGAAAGCTTATGCTAAACATTTCTGCTTTCCAGTTAGGGCTTGTCTGCACCAGCAACACCCCCCCCCCACCGTACTTACCCCTTATCGTGGCACAGTTGCTACATGACATTTTCAATGATTCGTCTCTTCACTGGGGTTTTTGTAGGAAACTCTGGATCTGAAAGATTTGTGGTTGTTCCGCATTTGAGGGAAAACCTGCACTATTGGCCGTATGGTGGCTGTGAATTGGCTTTTGTGTGAAGCTGGGGGTGGGATTTCCAGTGGACGGGACTCCGTTCTGGTGCTTAATTTTTAATTTCCCCCCTGATTCTGTGGCTATCTGGATAAGCGTATCTCCGCTTATTCAGTAATTCAGTACTCTGGGACAACATATATTCACATATTCACATATGTTTGCACAAGCAAACAGGAAAAAAAACACCCTTGAGCAACCCCAGCTGTGTGGCTGGAAATAGTGTGACATATAGGACCTCCCTTTTACTTTGACGTGGATTACAATGTGTCGGGCTACTCTATCCTATAGTCTGAGAAGCCTGGTGATTGTGATGTTTACAGGGCCACTGTGGATCAAAAAGAGTGGCGGCAGCTATGAGGTAGGTATGGGGCTTCCTGCTGGTATAGTTGAACCCTTAGTCTCAAAAATGCTACTGGATTCCGAGGTCTTTTTGTCTTTAGGTAAGGTCGCCATCAGTTGAAATGAAATTAATACCCATTTTAAGGGAAATAAGCCTCATCCTTCATTTTTTCTTTGGGTACTGCCAAACTGAGCCACCTTAAATGCCTGTCTTTTAAAGATTTCATCTCACATTTTAATGATTTTTTTTTGTGCATTGTCTAATCAGTGTGTATGAAAAAGAATGAACAGCTTGTTTCACAGGAAGAGCTTCACTAGAATTACCTGTGCATTTAATTTGTATTCTAGATGATTGCCTCTCTGAAGCAAATCAAACATCAGCTCACTGAAGTGATTATTTCTCTCTCTCTCCTCTTTGTCTCTTTACAGATATATTGTCAACTTCTTCCTTGTGATTACACAGTTGGGCTTTTGTAGCGTGTATGTTGTGTTCTTGGCAGAAAATGTAAAACATGTAAGTTTTTTTAAAAATTATGTATGGAAATGAATATTCTCTGTTCATAGTGTCCTCACACTTCATTCCTTTAGACCAGGGCGACATATTTCATGTGGGCACATAGGGATAGATACCCCCTCCCCTACAACTTGCACACATGTGGCAAATCACAAAACCAATCCTTATGAAACATCTGGAGGAAAAAGCAGTTCCTATTTGTTTGAAGGGGTTTTGGGGTATGTCACTGAAATCTGGCCATGAAGAGATACATTCCTGTGTCTGCCACTGAGCTTTTGTGATGGGATATATCCAGATCAGCAAATTACGTTGTTCTATGGGAGTGGTCTAGGATGAGCTTATATTGCTGAAGGAATGTAATTATAGTCTGAATCTCCTCCTATATGGAGTTGCCCACCTGCATAGCCAATCATCTGGGGCAACAGCCCACCATGCTGGGCCAAGCTGGCTCGTGGATTCTGGGAGTCCCTAAAAGGAACTTTTAAAACCACTGCTTGTGGATTGCTCTGCCAATAGAGATTTGTCTATTAGGAACTACACTGTTTTTTAGGTGGTGTGTAAAAACTTTAATGAAATATTTGGTTAAAAGTTGTAATGCCTCTTGGGTAGGTTTTAGAAAATCCTTTCTGGTTAGTTGCTATGTTTTTCTTTCTTTCTTTCTTTTTCCAAACAATTTTTCTTCTAGCTTATTTAGTTTTGTCAGCATTGGTTTTTGGCCCCCTTGAGTTCCTTCTTAAGAAAATGAAGTTTTAAAATATATAAAAATATATATTTTGTAGCAGGGCTGGAAAGGACTCCTGCGTTAGACCCTTCAGAGATGCTTCTGGTTTCTGTGGACAGGACTGGCCTAGGTGAATCAGTGGCATAATTTGGCTGTTGTTCCTATTAGTTTTCATTGAGTGTTTGGCTTTTTATGGATTTGGGATACTGAATGAAATATTCATTTTGACCTATAGAGGGAGCCAAAGGGATGGCTATCAATGCAGCTTCAGTTTAGCTCTTAGTTGTAGTCCTATTCTTTGGAGGAAAAACTTATTCATGTTGACTATAGTAAATTACCCATGGTAACAAATTATAAATCACTATTCCACATCTCTCATATCTTCACTAGCCTTGTTTATCCAGAACCATGCATACTTCTTTCCTTGGTACTGAGCTTTTGTGCATTGGGAGTCTTAATGGTCTATTTTGTCATAATCTTGACTTGCTCACAAAGAAATTTCTTGTTTTCTGCTGTTTTGGTGTTGGGGACATGATAGCTTTTGAAAGAATAACCACATAACCTGAGGGGTTTTTTTTAGCTGACACATTATTTATTCAGGGGGGCTGAAAAATATTGGGAGGAAGGAGTTAGGGCTTGGGGTTTTTTTTTGGGTAGATCACATGGAATTCAAGGAGCACAATGGATTTTACCTCCAGAGCTGCACATGGCCTCACTCCTGTGTTAGAAAAATATTTATGTCTGTTCTAGATTCTCTGATGTGCAGGAAGGTGGACTCTAGAGAGTGCTGAAAGGAGTGAGCTTCTGAATGTCAGCTGTAGGGAAAGAACAATGGGAGAGGGCTATTGTCCTCCTGCCCTAGTTGTGGGCTTCCAAGAAGCATCTGACTGGCCAGTATGGAAAACAGGGTGGTGGACTAGATAGGCCTCTGCTCTCATCTATGATCACATAGTTCAGTGATCACATGCCAATAAAGGACTAGTTATTTCATGCTGGCTGAAGTATCAGAAAGCCAGGTTATTGGAAGCGAAAGCAGACCTGTGATCCAGCATTGTGCAATCTCACAAAATCTACTTGCTTATACCAGTGGTCCTCATCCTTTTGTGTTCCAGATGTTTTGGCCCTTAACTTCCAGCCAGCATGACCAATGGTCAGGGATCTTGGGAGCTGAAGTCCAAAATCACATGGAGGATCAAAGATTGAGAACCATCAGCTTACAGCTTAAACTGTCTGCACCGACACTTTTCCCTTGACTTTTCATGTATCCAGGACAGGTCAGATACAGTGCCTGGGGCAAACCATGATGCTCCACTTTGTTCTGGTGCCATACTGCCATGTAAAGCACCTGAGCCTCACTCTTATTTCTAGGACAATCCTCAGATGAGTTGACTCAGGCCTGTTTGTTGCTTAAGTTGGTACCTAGTAGTATGGGTTCAACAGTGGGAGAAGGGTACCCTCACAACCTGTAGGGTGGCTCAGCACACTTTTGTGTGATACTACAGTAAGGTTGAATGACATAACAATTCCATTTTTCTTTTTTAAAAATTCTGGGTTTGGAACTGCAACATAATGAATGAGAGAGACACATTCATTCACTGCCACCCGGAGAGTTCCACCAGCAGGCATGCTGCAAGACATCTGTGGTTGCTTTGGAAACTGAGATGCTTAGTGGGGATAGAACAAGCAGGATAGTATAGAATTGCAGTTGAAAAGAAGCGATAAGTGGAAGGCTTACGCACAGTCTTCCAGTATTTTGCCACTTTGCTTTAAATTGCATCTTCCCAGCACCACATCACAAAAGAGAAGCCATGAGCTCAGTTGTTGACTTGAGCTTCTATGCAAGTTCCTGTGAGCAAGTGCCTTTTAGAGGAGGAGTGACATTGGTTTGCAAATGCTTTAAAAGAAATAATTAAGCAGCTCCCTCAGTTGTGCTCAGAATTAATATGTCCCAATCCCACCTTGCCAAGATGCACCCTTTCTTTGGTGACTCTGAGAAATCTATGAAGTGGGTAGATTATTTCAAAAACGTGTTCATCATTTTTCATGACTTTTATTATCATCAGTTGCAGTAATGCTAGGCACCAGATCCCCAAAGAAGCCCCAAACCCTAAATCATTAGCAGCAGTGCCACTCTCACCCGTACTGCATCCGAGGAGATGGACATCGCACACAGTTGAACCCATTCTGCCAATTACTGATAATAAGCAACAAACTGGCATGGGTCAACTCACAGAATAATTTCTATACCAATACAGAAAGCCACAGCTGCTTCATAAGGCAATGCCGAACCAGCAAAAGAAGGGGAATCTTTGCAGGTCCAAGACTCTTCATCCTCCCCATCTGGATTTGGGCCTCAAAGACCAAGGTGAAGTGGTATTGTGGCCAAGTTAATACTTGTAAAGTTCCTGAGCACCATTTAGTAACATGGGTGATTCTGTAGATGTGGGCCTAAATACAATTACTAGTACCATCTAGATTTTTAATATAAAATCAGTTGCTTTGTAAATTTAATGCATCTGCTTTAGTTGGGATGAACAATTAGATTTAGGCATGGAGGGGGAATTTTGATTTTTTTTAACCCTTAACTGCGTTTCTAGCGAAAGGGGTAGTAGGATAATACTCTGCTTGTAGAGCCCTTGCCTGTGGAATATACACTTCTCTATTATTTTTAAAATTTATAGAGGAAGACAATGGCAAGCCACCTCTGAATATTCCTTGCCTAAGAAAACCCTGTGAAATTCATGGGGTCGCCATAAGCCAACAGACAAATTGAAGGCACATTTGTACACATTTGTCTGCAAGGAGCAAAAGGCATCATAGATAATTCTCCAACTTCCCATTTTTTACTTCAGTAACAACAAGAGCCCTATGAAGTAGGTCAGGTTAAAGAACCTGGCGGCTGGTCCAAAGTAAGTAAGTTTCATTGCTGAGTGTAGACAAAACCTTCATCTCTCAAGTCTATGTCCAACACACTAACTATTACACCATCCTGGTTTTACCTACTGTGGCTCTGATTTCCTTGCCACTAATAGGGGAATGTGGAATTGGGCATTTAGTCAACTACAAGTAAGACTTGCACCAAGGTCCTAAAGGGTAGTCACCAATGGCTCCTCTTCATCCTGGAGAGAGGTGACCAGTGGGGTGCCACAGGGTTCTGTCCTGGGCCCAGTGCTATTCAACATCTTTATCAATGACTTGGATGAGGGAATAGAGGGTATGCTTATCAAGTTTGCAGACAACACCAAATTCAAAGGGGTAGCTAATACCCCGGAGGACAGGATCAGAATCCAAAATGACCTCAACAGGTTAGAAAGCTGGGCCAAAATTAACAGAATGAATTTCAACAGGGAAAAATGTAGGATACTACACTTGGGCAGGAAAAATGAAATGCACAGATGTAGGATGGGTGACACATTGCTTGAGGGGCAGTACATGCTGTGGCTGTAGTGTTATCTTGATTTCAGTAAAGCCTTTGACAAGGTTCCCCATGATATTCTTGCAAACAAGCTAATAACATGTGTGGTAAACAGTGCAACTGTTAGGTGGATTTGTAATTGTTTGACTGACTGAACCCAAAGGGTGCTCACCAATGGCTCTTCTTCATCCTGGAGAGAAGTGACTAGTGGGGTGCCACAGGGTTCTGTTTTGGACCCAGTGCTGTTTAATATAGAGGGCATTCTCACCAATTTGCAGATGACACCAAATTGCGGTGGGGGGGGTAGCTAATACCTCAGAGGACAGATACAGAATTCAAAATGACCTTAACAGATTAGAAAGCTGGACCAAAATGAACAAAATGAATTTCAACAGGAAGAAATGTAGAGTACTGTACTACACTTAGGTAGAAAAAATGAAATGCCCAGATATAGGATGGAGGACACCTGGCTTGATAGTACTGCATGCGAAAGGGATCTAGGAGTCTTAGTAGATGACAAGCAGTGTGATGTAGCAGCCAAAAAAGCCAATGTGATTCTAGACTGCATGAATAGGAGTACAGTAGCACCCCGTATTCACGGGGGATACTAAAATCCATGGATAATAGCGACGCCACCCACCACCACCCCGTTGCTGCCACTGGAGCCCTTCCAGGGGAAGGGAGGTGGGCAGTGAGATCCTTCCACTCCCTCTCTTTCCCCTTTGCCCTTGCCATCACCTCCACTGTGACCAAAGCCCTCCTGGCGGAAGGGAAAGGGGAGGCAAGATCCCTCCCCTTCCTTCTCCCCTGCTGTCACCAACCGTGGATAATTGAATCAGCAGTTGGTAAATCAGCGGATATGGGGATGTTACTGTATAGTGTCTAGATTGAGGGAAATAATAGTGCCACTTTATTCTGCTTGGGTCAAACCTCACCTGGAATACTGTGTCCGGTTCTTGGCACCACAATTCACGAAGGATATTGAGAAGCTGGACCATGCCCAGAGGAGGGCAACCAAAACGGTGGGAGGTCTGGAAGCCATGCCCTGTGAGGAGCAGTGTAGGGAGTTTGGCATGTTTAGCCTGGGGAAGAGAAGTTAAGAGGTGATATGACAGCCATGTTTAAATGTTTGAAGGCTATCATACTGAGGATGGAGCAAACTTGTTTTCTGCTGCTCTAGAGACTAGGACACAGGGCAAAGGGTTCAAACTACAGGAAAAGAGATTCCACCTAAACATTAGGAAGAACTTCCTGACAGTAAGAGCTGTCCAACAGTGGAACGCGCTGCCTCCGAGTGTGGTGGAGTCTGCATCTTTGTATTTTTTTAAAACAGAGGCTGTATGGCCATCTGTCAGGAGTGCTTTGACTGTGTAGGAGTGCTTTGACATGGCAGGGGGTTGGACTAAATGGCCTGTGTGGTCTCTTCTAACTCTATGATTCTATAGTTCTGTGATTGTACAATGATAAGAAAGTAATGCTACTAAGTTTTATTAGATGGGGAGAGTCACAGAGAAGTAACAGGACACTGGTTGTGTGAAAAAATCTGTGTTTACTGGCCATGTTAATAGAATGTTTATGAATCCTCTATTTAGCAGAATAAATAGGTCAGATTTCAGCTGTACCTAGAACTCTTACAGCTATGGAGCCCAGATCATCTAATATGCTAGGATTGTCTTCAGATCTATACTCTCCTGGGAAATTGCTGTTCACCTGTGTGTAGGAGATCTACACGCCAAATGACTTTGAAAATACAGATATACCTGTAACCTTCTCTCTCTGTCTTGAAGGTCTAGTTCCAAAACTTTAAATTGTTCAAATTGTTCTAATTTATCATTTGCATATTTTTGTACACACCTTATTCTTTGTGCAGATTTGTGAAGGGTTTATGGAAAACAAATCTGGTGCCCTGAATGCCACAGGAACACCTGGCCCTTTGGAGAGAAGTTCCATTGATCTGCGACTATATATGTTGTGCTCCCTTCCATTTATCATCCTCTTGGCCTTTGTCCGTGACCTGAAGATTCTGTCTGTGCCCTCGTTCCTTGCAAATCTGTCCATGGCTGTCAGCCTTGTCATTATTTATCAGTATATTATTCAGGTGAGTAATGGATTGGTTCTTTGCTAACGTTTTCCCCCTAGCAATATCATATTATACAGTTGTGTTTTGGCTTCCTTCCAGCATCCATTTTAGCATGGCCTTTGCTTCACATGTGTTCCATTGTTTGGACTATACCTCCCAGAATCCCATAGGCAGCATGGCCTTGTTTGTGCTGGTTGGGGGATCATGGAAGTTGTAGCCACCCCAAGAAGTTTTTCCTAGCTGTGGTGAGAGTATATAGCAGTGGTGGGGCAGCTGAAAATTTCTCAAGTTAGTTGTCATCCCATCTCTGTTCTACAAGTACCCACTTTTCAGCCACTTTTTAAAAATTGGATAGGCTATACAGCAAATGTTCAAAGTAGAGGTGAGCAACAATAACAAGGGAAAGCTGACAACTCTGCATGATACATCTGGTGAGTAGCCAAAACAAGCACCAGTGAATGGCAATGACCTTTAGCTGATTTGTCCAAATTATCTCATCTTTTGTCTAAAGGTCATGGTGATTCACTGATGTAACTCCATAACTTTGGAGACGTATCATGCAGGATAACTACCTTTTCCCTTGTGCATTTTTTAAAGCTTGCAGTTGCAGATGCAACTTTGGCTTGGTTGTTTGGTAAATTTAAGGTATCCAATTGGGCCATAAGATTGCGTACTCTTGTGTGAATTTCTCTACCCCCATTATGGTTATATCAATGGCCTCTCACAAATCTATTAGAAATAAAGTATCTGGACAAGCACGTTGGTCACATGGTAAGACACGTGGATAACATCCTTATGCAGTACACTGTGGGAGGACATGGGTGAAGGCCTTCTTGATTGTGGTTTCCTTGGTGTGGCATGCTTTCCCTTTAGGGGCCTGATTGGCACCTATACTGTCAAGGATTATAAAATTCATGTGTGGAAAATTTACAGCAAAAGGAACCATGGCCAGTAGAGGCCAGTAGAGATGGCCATGAGCACAGCTGGTGTTTACTGTTACTGAGTGCTCAGAGCTGTATGCGTGGGAGTTGCTGCAGTATTGACTGTACAATTCATATCTCTATGGGAAAGGATTGTACAAACTGTAAGCTTGGGAATCAGCTATGTGGTTATGATTGTAAAACCCATCATGTTATGTATAAATAGCAATGCAATCCTTTGTCCCACTCTTCTTGTCTCTTCAACTCTCTTTATGTATGCTTATATAGATCCTCATGGATCAACTTTATATATACTCTGCTATAGTAAATGCTTGTAGATTAGACAAAAACTGTATCTGAGTGCTTTATTAGCAGCCTTATGCAGGCCACTTGTACCTAAAACTATAGTGCAGCTTAGCCCTCTGCACATGTTCAGGAGGGACTTCCACACACACCACGACGAACACTGGTGTCATTCTGGAACCAAGTGAAAACATGGCTTTTTATTAAAGCCTTCTGGGCCTAATTGAGTTTACCCAAATCTGCAGATACTGTACAGTTTTAAATGGTTTTAAACTACTTTAGCTGATTTTAATTTTCTTCTTTTAACTCATCCAATTGTTTAGTGTTGTTTGATCTTTTTAAAGGATTTCTCTTTTTGCTTGTTGAAGTTGGTTACTCTGATTTTATCATATATGACCCTGGGATCTTTAGATGTAGGGCAGCATATAAATATTTAAATAGCTAATAAATATGCTACTTATTATTATCCATATACCCTTAACATTCCTATTGAACTCCACATGTAATGTGCAGATCCCTGTGCGTGGAATTAGCTTGAAAAAGAGACTGGATAGATTAATGGAAAACAGGTCTATCAGTGGCAGTTCTCCATGGCAGCTAAATATTTCCTCCAAGTTCAAGAGGCAATTGCCAACTAAATGCCAGGTGTTGTATGAAAGCCCTGCTTCCAGAAGCAGCTGTTAGCCATGGTAGAAAATGGGATGTTAAGCCAGCCAAACCTTTGACCTGACCAGCAGGGATGCTGCTATCTCTTGTCTCCCTGTGTCCTGTGCAGGTTTGGTTATATCAGTTATCTTTAACCTTTATGTGCTAGATTTATAAAAAAATCAAAACTAACTATTTGACTTGTGCTAGTTTTAGGGTATTTTATGAGCACAATGGCAATTCCAGTGTATTGCATGATATTAAAATGGTCTGAAGGAATGTTTATATGTGTTCCACAAAGCCAGGAACCACAAAGTGGAATAAAATAAAAATAAAATCACATTATAGATTTTCCTTGTTTTTTTCTCGGGTGGTGAGGCCGTGTTCTGGAAGAGTTTATTTCTGACATTTCGCCTGCATCAGTGGCTGGCATCCTCAGATGCAGGCAAAACATCAGAAATAAACTCTTCCAGAACATGGCCTCACTGCCTGGAAAAAAACCCATGGAAGATCTATGGATGCTGGCTGTGAAAGCCTTTAACTTCACATAATCATAGAATCATAGAATTGTAGAGTTGGAAGAGACCACAAGGGCCATCCAGTCCAACCCCCTGCCATTCAGGAAATCATGATCAAAGCATCCCCGACAGATGGCCATCCAGCCTCTGTTTAAAGACCTCCAAGGAAGGAGACCCCACCACGCTCTGAGGGAGTGTGTTCCACTGCCGAACAGCTCTTACTGGCAAAAAGTTCCTCCTAATGTTGAGGTGGAATCTCTGTTCCTGGAGCTTGCATCCATTGCCCCGTGTTCCATTCTCTGGAGCAGCAGAAAACAAGCTTGCTCCATCCTCAATGTGACACCCCTTCAAATACTTAAACAGGGCTATCATATCGCCCCTTAACCGTCTTTTTTCTAGGCTAAACATACCCAGCTCCCTAAGTCTTTCCTCATAAGGCATGGTTTCCAGACCTTTCACCATTTTGATGTGGGGTATTTCCTGATTCCAGTGTAATCCTGGATGTCCCCAATGGAAGAAATTTCAGTTTCCCTTAAACGGGATGGACAGCAAGAATGTATCACATTTGCTTTTCTCCATTGTGGTTTGCCCTCAAAATAGCATGGGACATTTTTGTCCCAATATGTTATATTGGCAGGGGAATGCAGTAGGGGCAAAAATCAGTAGATCAGTAAAACCTGTTCTATGTTTGTGGAGGAGAAAATTGTATTGAAATCTGGTTGTTGAAATCTGGTTGAAATTCTGAGGACATCGGTTGAAATCTGAGTGACATTGTTCACAACTGTGCAGGTGACAATGTTGTAGAAGGTCTAGCTCTGTGTGGATTTTGCACTTTATAGGTCTAACTCTGTGTGGAAATTTGGAACACAATGTTGGTGGAAGCAAAGAGGCATCAATGCTTGTATAAAGTGATTAGTGGGGTGTGTGTGTGGATAGTCCGTTTGTTTTTACCTCTCTGTATTTTTCCTTGGTCCATGTACTCAAGCCTTTTGCTTCCTTCTTACTTGCAGACATCACTTTCCCCTTCTCTCAAGGCCATTAGTTAGTCTATCTGTTTCCTTTATCTGTGAAGGAGCATCCATGAGGCTCCAACATCAGTAGTGGATGTTAGCTTACTCTTACAAACATGACTCTGGGTAGGGCTGCCATATTGAAAACTGGAAAGGGCTCATATACCTTTAATGATTGTTCCAAAGAGGGAATTTCAGCAGATGTTGCTTGTCACATAACAAGGTAACAAGCAACACCTGCTAAAATTCCCCCTTCTACACAACCATTAAAGATATAGGAATCCTCTCTAGTTTTCACATTCTGAGAGATTAAAATGTTTTGCCTAATGCAGGAAGAATAATAGGTAAATATGTCAAGTATTTGTCTTCTTTTCCTTGTGTGTGGCTTTAATGTGCTCTTAAAAATGCCTAGTAGTATGACATAGGACATTTTGTCACTATCACATCTTTTGGCAGGGTTTGTCCACTCCGCGAAACCTTCCTCTGGTGACCAGCTGGAAGAAGTTTCCCCTCTTCTTTGGCACAGCTATATTTGCTTTTGAAGGCATAGGAGTGGTAAGTATTGCTTTAGAATGAAGGACTCATTAAGCATGAATGAATGTTACTCAAGAATTAAGATTTTGGGCTGGCATTCTGTATTGCAGTTCCTTGTTGCAGTTATATAACTGCTCTGTATCCACAAATATTACATAGTCATGATCATGGCACTATGATTATAGATGCCCTCTCAAACCTACTTTACCAGACAGCAACCACACCGAGAGGTGGAGGACTGTTCAGACAGTGACCATGGGGTAAAGGGAGATGATGTTTCCGCCCCTCTCTTGCCAGCAGGTGAGGCTGCGAAAATCAGAAGCAGGGGTCTGCTTGCTGGCAGGAGGGGGTGAAACATGATCCTGCACTCCAATCACCAGCTGAACATACCTGTACCTCCATCTCTTGGTGCAGCTACAGTCTGATAAACTATATTTGGGTGGGGTCAGATTAGGGGCTTGTCTACACTGGGGGGTTAAAAATCCAAATGAAATTCGTACAACTTGGCCTGGATCTGTGCCGGAACTGCAGCAGATGAAATTTGGACTACTCTGGCCTGGATTTAAGCACCACACCTTCGCCAAAGACTGAATCTGATTCATCTGGATTTTTACGCCCAGTGCAGCCACTCACTTAGAATGGCAACTATCAAGCAGTGATTGTCCTGCCTTCCCACCCCCTGAATCCAGCACGGATTCTTTTTTCACACTACAGTTTTCTGCAGAGTTTCCAGCAAACTACAGAGAAAATTGTGGATTTAAGTGATAATACCCTGAGTCTGTTGCGGTTAGGGCTGTACATCATGTGGCATTATCACACCAGATTTGGGGATAAGGCCACATGTTGTATGACGTCATCAGGCCAGATTGGGGGAGGGGGAGTTGAGGTTTTTCCCTAGTGTACAAAAGGCCCAGGAAACATTATATAATTACAGATTCGTAACAACCGTATAGGCGTATAAGATGACTGGGCACATAAGACGACCCCTCCCAATTTTTAAGTTAAAATATAGCGTTCAGGATATACTCGCTGTCTAAGACTACCCCTTCTTCTCTACCTCTCAGATCTCCTGCCTTCCCATCCATCCATCCATCCATCCACCCCTCCACCCTTCCCGAAGCCAGGATCAGGAAGGACAGGAGATAGCTAGCAAGCTTCCTCCCTCAGCCAGCCACCTCCTGTCGTTCCCGAGTCCAATATGGGCCTGCCAGTCCCATCTCGGACTCGGGAAGGATGGGAGGTGGCTAGCAGCGCGACTCCCCCCCGTGCAGTCGTGCTGGGCGGGAGGGTTCTTCTCTGTGACTCTGGGTCACGGAGAAGACCCCCTCCCGCCCAGCAAGGCTTCCCCTCCGTGCAGCTGCGCTGGGTGAGTGGGATCTTCTCCGTGACTCTGAGTCACGGAGAAGACCCCCAACACTGCTTCCCCTCCTGTACAGCCGTGCTGGGTGCAAGCTTCCCCCCCCCCAGCCAGCCAACTCCTGTCGTTCTGAGTCCAATGATTCCTATACCCAGCGTATAAGATGACCCCTGACTTTTCAGGAGATTTTACAGGGTTAAAAGCCATCTTATATGCCGGAACATACGGTAAGTAGGTGATGTAGAATATGGGCCTTGGTTCCTAAAAATTATGAAGGAGGGAAGGATATTGACAAGCTGGAATGTGTCCAGAGGAAGGTGATCAAAATGGCGGAAGGTCTGGATGCCATGCCCTATGAGGAGCGGCTTTGGGAGCTGGGCACGTTTAGACTGGGGAAGAGAAGGTTGAGAGGTGTCACGTTAGTCATGTTTAAATATTTGAAGGGATGTCATACTGAGGATGGAGCAAGCTTGTTTTCTGCTGCTCCAGAGACTCAGAAATGGAGCAGTGGACTCAAACTACAGGAAAAGAGCTTCCACCTAAGCATTAGGAATGACTTCCTGATGGTAAGAGCTGTTCAACAACAGAATGCACTGCCTTGGAGTGTGACGGAGTATCCTTCTTTGGAAGTTTTTAAACAGAGGCTGGATGGGAATGCTTTGATTGGGTATTCCTGCATGGCAGGGGGTTGGACTAGATGGCCCTTGTGGTCTCTTCCAACTCAATGAGGCTATGATTCTATGAAGTTTAGACGGTGTCAGCAAACAATGCTCAAATTCATTTTTTAACCTTTAAGAAAAGTTGGCTTCCTGCTTTCTCTGGTGGCAGAGTTAACACGAGATTCATTAACCTCTTTGTGAAAGGCTGCAGGAAGGCATATGCAGCTGAGAAGTGGTGCGGTGGGGGGTGGGTGGGTAGGAGGAGAGAAGGTACCTCTACTTATTCTTCTGCCTCTCTGCTTTTCTTCACATGACTGGGTTGCCCTGTCTCACAGCTATGCAGTGAGGAAAGTAAAGGGAGAAGCTGAATGGAGGTGAATGAGGAAGCACTGCTGAGGAAAACACAGTAGGCAGAGGAAAAATTCCCTTTCCTGTTGGTTTATTAGAGCTTTGCATGACTAGAAATTCTGTACCTGCTGTCAGAAGCCTTATTTCCACCTAACACGTCTTAAATGGAGGCTGCTTTTACACCTACGTTTTAATCATCTTCACTTCTGACAGTCTTAAGTGTGAATCTGGACTACTTAGGCCTCATCTAAATGGGCAGAATATACCAGCTCCAGCCCTGGATCTGGCCTGTTCCTCCCGTTACTGGCATAAACTGGGATGGAGGCTAGACCACCAGGTAGGCCCATCCCTGCAGCTATCACTTGCTTCCATCCGTGTTGCTCTTTCTGAAGCCAGGAATGGGGCCTGTGGAATGCGATCAAGGCCCCCTGCATGTGACCAGCCTTAGTCACATGCTGCAGGTCTGCTTCCTGGCTACAGAGAGTATGACATGGACAGCAGCTGCAGAGGTGGGCCGGCGTGGCAATATGGGCTCTTGTAGTCCCATGGGGCCAGATCCATTTTTCTTGACTGGAACAGTTTATCCCAGGTATTTTGCTAAAATGTTTTATCGGGTTTTACTCCATCTTTCCCCCATCTTCACCCTGTCTTTGCCTTGGGCATCATGAGGACTGTGTGTGAGCAAAACAGGGCCAAACCATGCATCATGTGGACTTCAGGGCTCTAAGATGGAGGCAAGATGGGGTAAATAGCCTGTCTAGACAAGGCCTTCATCTACGGCTTGACACCACTTTTGCTATCATGGCCCCATTCTACAGAATCCCAGGAGCTGTAGTTTGGTGAGGTACTTCTGGTTCTTTGTTAGGTAACTCTGGTGCTATAGTTCTGGAAAAAGGACTAGAGCTTTCTAGCTCCCTAAACAAAAATACAAATCCCAGGATTTTGTAAAATTGTGCCGTGATAGTTAAAGTGGCATTGAACTGTAGATACAATGGTAAATTCTTAGCAACATAGGTTTGCTATCTTTACTGCAATGGACAAAAGCCTCTCTTCCCTTGAGTAATTGAGCTATCTCAAAATGCTGGTGACTTATTGTATCTTGCAGGTTGATACAGGTAGACATACAGCTGAAGTGTAATTTCACTGCTTTATGGGGCGGGGGGGGGCTGCTTCTCGGTCAGCTTAAAACCTTCTGTTTTACCTTTCTTCTGTTCCTTGTTAAAATTCTGTTGTAGGGAATGAATTAGCAGTTATACAGAAAATAAAGAAGCAACACAAAAGGAAATAGAATGTGGATTTTTGTTTAAAAAAATCGTAACAGACAGACAAATAGAGGGGACGTGCATGGTGGCTTTTTCTTCTCTTTTGTTTACTCATAGCATATTTATTTCAATTATTATATGTTTTAGGGTTAATTAAAAATTGCCCTTTTGTAGAAGCCAAATGTCCTGTAACCTTTGTTTGGGAGAAGCCATTTTTTCTGAAGCTGCAACAGCTTTTCTGTTTTCCTCTTCCCTCCCTGCACACACAACCCCCCCCCCCCACAAATTAGGTTGTCATGACTGGTAACTGGACAGATCTTAATGTCATTTATTTCCTTCGCTATCCCTGCATCATCTAGGAAGACACTAGAGGTTTTTATTCCAAGAGTACAAAAGAGATTCCTTATTCAACCTTCTGCTCTCTGTTTTTCTTTGTTTATTAGGGGCTTTGTCAAAAATTATTCATACTTGTTTTTATCTGTGCTTCTGTCTTACTGTGTCAGGGTGGTGAATATATTGTGATTCATTGAAAGAAACATAGAATAGGATACTGATTACAGTATCTGGCTTACTGTGGTTCTTATCTTTAGAAAAACTCTATTCTTCATGGTTAATAATAACACATTTAGAAGCAGAGCTCAAAAAATTCCTTGTTTTGCACTGCAGCTTCCAGAATACACCAGCCACTGACTACCCCAGGCTATTGTTGCTGTGTGCCTTCAGGTTGTGGTGACTCTAAGGTGATCCTATCATGGCAAGACATAAATGTTCTGTGCCTAGAGGCTTGGGTGAATAGTCAATGTCCCCTAGAAGATTTTCCTTGGTTTTTTTTCTGGGCTGTGAGGCTGTGTTCTGGAAGAGTTTACTTCTGATGTTTCACCTGCATCTGTGGTTGGCATCTTCAGAGGATGGTTGGGTAGGAATGTGTGTGGAGTTTATATGCTGTGAACCCCTGTTGGGGAGTATATGTAAATATGTGTAATTGAATGGTTAGTTTCTGGGTAAAGAAATGCAAGGAGGATTAGTGTCTGTTTGGCTAATGGTTGGTTAATGGCCCATTATCTGCTGGAACTCCCCCTGTCCCTGAGTAGAATTCCTTTGTAAGTGCTGAGTTTTTATTCTATTGTTCTTCAAAACTGGGAGCCAGATTTTGTTTACTTTTAGGGTTTCTTCTACTGCTGATTTTTCTGGCTGGCCCAGTCTGCAGTGTCTCTCATGTTCCTTGATTCATGTTTGCACGCTGCATTTAGTGGTCCCTATGTAAACTTGTCCACAGCTGCATGGTATGTGGTAAACCCCTGCAGCTGTGAGAGGGTCATACAGCAAAAAGGACATTAAAATCCCCACAGGCCAAGCGGATCTACAATAGAATGGAAAAACCACTGTTACGAGAGAGAATACACACCACCTGCAAAGACTTGGCCAACGCAGACAAAGAGTTATTATCACTCCACCTCAACATCAGTCAAAAGATGAACACCCAAGACTGGGACAAAATTGACAACCTCACCTACAGAAAAGTGGAAAAAGATAGAATGATTCACACTGAAAGGCAGAAACAAAAATTTGACAAATGCCACAAGCACTGATGGAAACCCCAGCTGGACACATAACGGACTATTATCAACCTAACAGAATAGCAACTTTCAAAAGAAGAAACATCCAAGGCAAAACGTCAGAAATAAACTTCCAGAACACGGCCTCACAGCCTGGAAGAAACCCAAGGAAAATCTGTGGATGCTGGCCATGAAAGCCTTCGACTTCACATTGTTTGAACAAAGCTTGCTGATATCTAACATCCATTGGTTGTAATCAAGGCTTCAGTCCCTTTGTAGAGCATTGTGCCTTCTAATGATAAACAAATGCAAAATGAACTGAACAAAGTAGTAGTAGAAAACGTTTACTAAAGTAGATGGGATAGGAGAAATTATATAAATATCTCAAGTTGCATTACCTGGGGCTCAGAATTTGGATGGCCTGAACATATAATTTTTTTTTCATGTACATATGCACAGTGTATTCACAGCCCAGCTTATGTCCCTGGAAACCACCCAGAAGCCATCTGATGACTTCTGAGAGAGTCCTGTATTTAGCAAGTGCATTAAATTGTGCTGTTTTGACTTGGTGCTTTCTCAAAGTCCTTATTTTGACCTTTTGCATCTCTGTGTCCATGGGAGTTGATTCCACAAGAAATCTTGTCCCCTTTGTGTTGGGGCCATATTGTTTGGCACAACTTAATTGCTAAATTGAGAAGTGCCTGGAATTGAGAAAGTGCTAAATCTGTGCTCACCGTTGACTGTTTTTGATTATGGGACTTGGCTTTGCCGTCGAATGTGGCTTCAGGTTTAAACTAGCTGCTACAGTTTCTTTCCTATGAGCTGCACTGTGGGGGACAGGATGTGGAGGGTTTGTTACCACAGAGTTACTGGCACAGGTTGCCTGCTGTCATCTGCTTGTAAAGGTTAATGACTTGGAGGATATTGACAGGTGGAGGTGACCAACGTGTATCCTTGCTGTCAGTTATCTTTATTTTTTGTGCATCCATATTATGAGAGGACAAAATGGGAGGCAGGGGTGAGGTGAACAAGAAAGGAAAGATTTAAATGCTGTGTATAGCAGCCAGAGTTGGAAATAATGATTTCTTTTGATCTGTATTTTTTGGGTCTCATTTATTTTGGATTTAAAGTGCCTAAAAGGCAAGGCATCCCAGCTGGCCCTACTATTAGGCAGAATGAGACAGCTGTCTTGGATGTCAGGAGGGTGGCATCTAAATAACAGAGGAGAAAGCTGCATCCCAACAGGTTTGTCTTGCACCCCCTAAGTTAGTCTTCTGTTTTTAAGTGTGGTGGGAGGATATTGATCCATTGCAAATGCTGAAGAAATGATTAACCATGATCCAGGTAGCTTTTGTACATGGAGTGGAGGCAGGTCTTCACTTTCAAACAACGAACAATTTTGGGCCAGTCCTCTAAGGCAAAAGTGCCATATATGAGTTTAGCATTTATAAAACCTTGCTTGCTGGGTTACAGTAGGCATAAAATGGAAGAGGAAAGAAAAGGTATAGAAAGAAAATGTGTGGAAAGGGTAACTATATACATTTAATAACTCAGCAAATTAGGGAAGGCTTAAAATATGGGTGGGAGTGAATCATCTGGATAGCTAAAGGTAATTAGTCCCAAATGGATGATGATATCATCTTTGGTCTGGGAATCAGGAGAATACAAAACTGGTAAAGAAGAAAGTTTCCTGCCAGGGAGAAGAAGGAGAGCAGCTTCTGGGCAGCCATTTTGAGTGGGTGAGTTTGAATTAAAAAAAAAAAAACTCTTGGGAGAGTGTGCTTGTTGCCGAGGGGGTGGAGCTTCTGTGAGTCACTAGGAGGCGGAGCTAGGAGCCTAGCTCTATATAATTGCTGCCAGAGGCATGCACCTAATGGCACACAAATTTTATCAACCAAGCAAAAGTATAGCATAGGCAACAGGGGAGCACCGAACTTTGTTTTAGAGGTTCTACTTTAGAAATTTTTATTTTTTATTTAAAAAATATACTTTTGAGGGTTTCTTGCTTAGAGGAAGTGAAGCAGTAACTTGCCACCAGAACGAGCTTGCAGCCAGGAGATCTCTATCAAGTTATATTCCCAGTAGATTGAGCTCATTGACAGAGTTTGGTGAATACTGGAGGATTTTTTAATAAAATAATAATAATAATAATAATAATAATTATTTATTTATACCCCGCCGCTCTGTGAAAACAATCGGGGTGGCTTAAAAAATTAAAATACAAATACAGATTAAAATCCCTAAACACCACCCACCCTCACCCTCCCCCATAAAAAGATATTAAATCAATATAAATTAAAAACAACTAATCTAAAATCACATTAACAAAAATAATAAATAGCCAGCAGACTAAAAGAGGCCAGAAGCTCCTGAGGCCGGGATCTAATTAGGAAAGGCCTGCTGGAAGAGATCCGTCTTTAGTGCTTTTTAAAAGCCACTCAGGCTGGTCATCTGATGGATCTTGTTTAGCAGGCCATTCCGTAATTTGGGGGCGATTATCGAAAAGGCCCTCTGGGAGGTTGCAGACAGCCTAGTTTCTTGTTTCACTGATTTCTTAAGACTTCTCAGCATGGACACTGAGGGAACTGCTGCAGTCACCTGCAACACTTGTGGGATGTTTGTCTTCTTATCTACAGATGTGGGGAACTTCACATGCACCAAGTGCAAGTTGGTAGCCCTCTTGGAGGAGAAAGTCCAGCAGCTAGAGACCCAGGTAGCTACACTTTGCCATATTTGTGAGCAAGAGGTTTTCCTGGACAGAACAGAACGTACAGTCTTGGATAGGGACCACACAGAGGAAGTTGCTGGGGAGGAGAAGGTCACTTCACATACACAGGAGGTAAACAGCTGGAGGAATGTCACACACAGAAGTAGAAAAACCAGGGATTGTTCGGGCAGCTTGCAGCTACAGAATCGATTTGAAGCTCACTCCCTTATCAAGGACAATGAGGAAGAACAGCATGGACAGACTTCAGGGGCAGAGCAGGGGACCCTGAGAGTACCACCGCAAGGAACAGCCACTGCGAAGGGTTGGGGGAGGGGTGTGGTTGTGGTAGGAGACTCCTTGCTGAGGGGTACAGAAGCTGTGATTTGTGGGCGGGACAAGATGTCTTCGGAGGTGTGTTGTCTCCCTGAGGCAAAGATCCATGATTTGACGGAGAGGCTGACAAAACTGGTCAAGCCTACTGATCATTACCCCTTCCTTTTGATCCATGTGGGGACCAATGATACTGCAAGGCACAGTTTTCCAAAGATCAGAAGAGATTATGAGGCTCTGGGAAGGAAGCTGAAAGAAATGGATGCACAGGTAGTTGTCTCGTCTCTTCTGCCAGTTGAAGGGCATGGTCCAGGAAGGGAGAGGAAAATAGCGATGTAAACAACTGGCTCCATAGATGGTGTCACCGAGAACGATTTGGATTCTTAGATCACGGGCTGCGCTTCCATAACGGGGAGAACTTCTGGAAAGGGATGGGGTGCATCTCACACCAGTTGCAGAAACGTTTTTGCCAACAGTCTCAAGAATTTGATCAGGAGGGCTTTAAACTGAGTCATATGGGGGAGGGAGACAGTATTCTGGGAGGCAAAAGGACTGGAGAAAATAGTCAAATTATCATAGAGGGGACAAGGCAGACAGTGCAAGGACCCGAGAGTGGGAAGTAAAAAAACTTGCACAGGCAGCAAGTAAAGGGAACACATGGTCTTAGATGTCTCTACACTAACGCAAAGAGCATGGGAAATAAGCAAGATGAACTTGAACTCCTAGCACAACAAAGCAAATATGATATAATAGGCATTGCTGAAACCTGGTGGGATGAGTCTCATGATTGGAATGTAGGCATAGAGGGGTATAACCTTTTTAAGAGAAACAGGCCAAACAGGAAAGGAGGGGGAATAGCTATATATATCAGGGATATTTACACCAGTGAACAGATCCATGGCATCAATACTGGAAGCCAGGTGGTGAGCATCTAGATAAAAATTAAAGGGGAGGGAAACAACAGGGATGTTACTGTGCGACTCTACTACAGACCCCCAAGTCAGATGGAGGAATTGGATGATGCCTTTCTAGAACAGACGACCACACACACAGAAAGGAGAGATGTAGTAGTGATGAGTGACTTCAACTATCCTGATATTTGCTGGAAATCTAACGCAACCAAAACTTCAAGGTCTAGCAAATTCCTTACTTGTCTGGAAGACAATTTTATGGTCCAAAAGGTGGAAGAGGCAACAAGGGGGTCAGCTATTTTAGATCTGATCCTAACCAACAGGGATGACATGGTTAATGGGGTGCAAGTGGTGAGATCCTTAGGTAAGAGTGATCATGTTCTCCTGGAGTTTGTTATACAATGGAAAGGAGAAGCCAGTCATAGTCAAACACGCATTCTAGACTTTAGGAGAGCTGATTTCAATAAACTCAGGGAAATACTGGGGGTGGTTCCATGGTCAGGAATACTAAAAAAGAAGAGACTTCAAGATGGATGGGACTTTCTCAAAACGAGATACTGAAGGCACAATTTCAAACAGTACCAATGAGGAAGAAAAATGGGAGGTGTCTCAAGAAACTAGGATGGATGACTAAAGAAATTTCAATGGAGCTAAGTTTTAAATGGAATATGTATAGGAAATGGAAAAAGGGGGAAATCACCAAAGAAGAATTCAAACAGATAGTGAACACATATAGGAGTAAAGTCAGAAAAGCTAAAGCGCAGAATGAGCTCAGGCTCGCTAGAGAGATTAAGAACAATAAAAGAGTTTTTTGGGGTATTTCCGCAGCAAAAGGAAGAAGGAAATGGTAGGGCCACTATGTGGAGAAGATGGCAAAATGCTAACGGGACAGAGAAAAGGCAGAATTACTCAACACCTTCTTTGCCTCAGTGTTTTCAGAAAAGGAAAAGGGTGATCAACCTGAGGATAACGGATCAGAGGACACAATAGGGGAGATCTAGCACAGAATAGGTAAAGAGGTAGTACAGGAACACCTTGTTAATCTAAATGAATTTAAATCTCCAGGACCAGATGAACTACATCCAAGGGTATTAAAAGAGCTGGCAAATTTAATATCAGAGCTATTGGCAATAATCTTTGAGAACTCCTGGAGAACAGGAGAAGTCCCAGCAGACTGGAGGGGAGGGCAAACGTTGTCCCCATATTCAAAAAGGGGAAAAAGAGGATCCTAACAATTATCGTCCAGTTAGGCTGATATCAATACCAGGGAAGATTCTAGAGCAGTTCATTAAACAGAGAGTTTGTGAACATTTAGAAGGCAATGCCATAATCACAAAAAGTCAACATGGGTTTCAGAGTAACAAGTCATGCCAGACTAATCTGATCTTTTTTTTTATCAAGTTACCAGCTTGGTAGATGAAGGGAACGCTGTGGATATCGCATATCTTGATTTCAGTAAGGCCTTTGACAAGGTTCCCCATGGCATTCTTGCAAACAAGCTTGTAAAATGTGGGCTAGACAAGTTAACTGTTAAATGGATTTGTAATTGGTTGACCGGCCGAACCCAAAGGGTGCTCAGCAGTGGCTCTTCTTTGTCTTGGAAAGGTGTGACCAGTGGGGAGCCACAAGGTTCTGTCCCGGGCTCAGTGCTATTCAACATCTTATCAATCACTTGGATGATGGAATTAGGGGCATACTTACCAAATTTGCAGATGACACCAAATTAGGAGGAGTAACTAATACCCAAGAGGACAGGATAAAAATTCAAAATGACCTGAATAGACTAGAAAGCTGGGCCAAAGCTAACAAAATGGAATTCAATACAGAGAAATTGGACCAGGACCAGATGAACTACATCCAAGAGTATTAAAAGAGCTGTCAAATATAATCTCAGAGCCATTGGCAATAATCTTTGAGAATTCCTGGAGAACAGGAGAAGTCCCAGCAGACTGGAGGAGGGCAAACGTCCCCATCTTCAAAAAGGGGAAAAAAGAGGATCCCAACAATTATCGTCCAGTTAGTCTGGCATCAATACCAGGGAAGATTCTAGAGCAGATCATTAAATAGAGAGTCTGTGAACATTTAGAAGTCAGTGCCATAATCACAAAAAGTCAACATGGGTTTCAGAGAAACAAGTCATGGCAGAATAATCTGATCTCTTTTTTTGATAAAATTACCAGCTTGGTAGATGAAGGGAACGCTGTGGATATCGCATATCTTGATTTCAGTAAGACATTTGACAAGGTTCCCCATGACATTCTTGCAAACTAGCTTGTAAAATGTGGGCTAGACAAGTTAACTGTTCAATGGATTTGTAATTGGTTGACCGGCCGAACCCAAAGGGTGCTCAGCAGTGGCTCCTCTTCATCTTGGAAAGATGTGACCAGTGGGGTGCCACAGGGTTCTGTCCTGGGCCCAGTGCTATTCAACATCTTTATCAATGACTTGGATGAGGGAATTAGGGGCATACTTATCAAATTTGCAGATGACACCAAATTAGGAGGAGTAGCTAATACCCTAGAGGACAGGATCAAAATTCAGAATGACCCGGATAGACTGGAGAGCTGGGCCAAAGCTAACAAAATGTAAGGAGTCCTAGTAGACCACAAGTTGAACATGAGTCAACAGTGTGATGCGGCAGCTAAAAATGCCAATGCGATTTTGGGCTGTATCAATAGAAGTATAGTGTCTAGATCAAGGGAAGTAATAGTGCCACTCTATTCTGCCTTGGTCAGACCTCACTTAGAATACTGTGTCCAGTTCTGGGCACCACAATTCAGAAAGGATATTGACAAATTGGAGCGTGTCCAGAGAAGGGCAACTAAAATGGTGAAAGGTCTGGAAACCATGCCTTATGAGCAGAGACTTAGGGAGCTGGGTATGTTTAGCCTGGAAAAAAGACGGTTAAGAGGCGATATGATAGCCCTGTTTAAGTATTTGAAGGGATGTCACGCTGAGGATGGAGCAGGCTTGTTTTCTGCTGCTCCAGAGACTGGAACACGGAGCAATGGGTGCAAGCTCCAGGAACAGAGATTCCACCTCAACATGAGGAGGAACTTTTTGACAGTAAGAGCTGTTCGGCAGTGGAACACACTCCCTCGGAGCGTGGTGGGGTCTCCTTCCTTGGAGGTCTTTAAACAGAGGCTGGATGGCCATCTGTCGGGGATGCTTTGATCAAGATTTCCTGCGTGGCAGGGGGGTTGGACTGGATGGCCCTCGTGGTCTCTTCTGACTCTGCAATTCTATGATTCTATGATTCTATGATTCTATGAAATTCAACACGGAGGAATGTAAAGTAATGAACTCAGGGCGGAAAAATGAAATGCATAGATATAGGATGGGACAGACGTGGCTGAACGAGACTACATGCGAAAGGGATCTAGGAGTCCTAGTAGACCACAAGTTGAACATGAGTCAACAGTGTGATGCGGCAGCTAAAAAGGCCAATGTGATTTTGGGCTGTATCAATAGAAGTATAGTATCTAGATCAAGGGAAGTAATAGTGCTGCTCTATTCTGCCTTGGTCAGACCTCACCTGGAGTACTGTGTCCAGTTCTGGGCACCACAATTCAAAAAGGATATTGACAGATTGGAGCATGTCCAGAGAAGGGCAACTAAAATGGTGAAAGGTCTGGAAACCATGCCTTATGAGGAGAGACTTAGGGAACTGGGTATGTTTAGCCTGGAAAAAAGAAGGTTTAGAGGCGATATGATAGCCCTGTTTAAGTATTTGAAGGGGTGTCACGCTGAGGATGGAGTAGGCTTGTTTTCTGCTGCTCCAGAGACTGGAACACGGAGCAATGGATGCAAGCTCCAGGAACAGAGATTCCACCTCAACACTAGGAGGAACTTTTTGACAGTAACAGCTGTTCGGCAGTGGAACACACTCCCTCAGAGCGTGGTGGGGTCTCCTTCCTTGGAGGTCTTTAAACAGAGGCTGGATGGCCATCTGTCAGGGATGCTTTGATCAAGATTTCCTGCATGGCAGGGTGTTGGACTGGATGGCCCTTGTGGTCTCTTCCAACTCTACAATTCTATGATTCTGTGAAATGTAAGGTACTGCACTTAGGGCGGAAAAACGAAATGCATAGATATAGGTTGAGGGAGACCTGGGTGAACGAGACTACGTCCGAAAGGGACCTAGGAGTCCTAATAGATCACAAGTTGAACATGAGTTAACAGTGTGATGCAGCAGCTAAAAAGGCCAATGTGATTTTGGGCTGGATCAATAGAAGTATAGTGTCTAGATCAAGGGAAGTAATAGTGCCACTTTATTCTCCCTTGATCAGGCCTCACCTGGAATACTGTGTCCAGTTCTGGGCACCACAGTTCAAAAGGGACATTGACAAATTGGAGCGTGTCCAGAGGAGGGCAAGTAAGATGGTGAAAGGTCTGGAAACCATGCCTTATGAGGAAAGAGTTTAGTAGCTGCGTATGTTTAGCCTGGAAAAAAGATGGTTAAGGGGCGATATGATAGCCCTGTTTACGGGGTGTTGCATTGAGGATGGAGCTAGCTTATTTCTGCTGCTCTGGAGACTAGAACACAGAGCAATGGATGCAAGCTCCAGGAACAGAGATTTCACCTCAACATTAGGAGGAACTTTTTGACAGTAAGAGCTATTCAGCAGTGGAACACACTCCCTTGGAGCGTGGTAGGGTCTCCTTCCTTGGAGGTCTTTAAACAGAGGCTGGATGGCTATCTGTTGGGGATTCTTTGATCGTGATTTCCTGCATGGCAGGGGGGTTGGACTGGATGGCCCTCGTGGTCTTTTCCAACTCTACAATTCTATGATTCTATGATTCTGTGGATGGAAAGGAGCAGCAAAGTCTGAGTACAGTATTTAAGAGCAAGTTGAATTTTTAAAATTAATGTGATAAGAGAAGGAAAACCAGAGAAAGAGAACAGAGGATCTATCTGACACTTAATTATAGTTTTGTTTTTTGAATCAACGATGTTCTCTTTGAAAATTCAGTGCATCTGAAGAGGTAGGCTGGAGTCCACAAAAGCTTATGTAGAAATAAATTATATTTATTATATTTTATTGTATTTATAGTTTTAAATGTGATTTTAGATTAGTTGTTTTTAATTTATATTTGTTTAATGTTTTTTTATCGGGGAGGGTGGGAGTGGGGGTGTTTAGGGATTTTATTTGTATTGTATTTTAAATTTTGTAAGCCGCCCCGATTGTTTTAACAGAGGGGCGGGGTATAAATACATTTTATTATTATTATTATTATTTATTATTATTATTAAATTGCCTATTCTTAAAGGTGCTACATCCTTCTTTCTTTTTGTACTGATAGTCATTCATTTGTGTTGCTCCAAGGAATATCCTATATGCCTATTTTTCAGAAGTTTGTTAAAATAAACCCAATAGAGACTTTGAATATACTTAAAGTTTCCCCAGTGCTATGTATGACAATACAATTGTGTACAAAGCAAATTCTTGGAAGCCCCCAGGCCCCTCAGATTGAGAATAGGGATGAAAAGAGTATTAGAAAATAGTTGAAAAGCAGTAAAACAAACAAACTTGTTTTTCACATGTTGAGAAACCCTGATGAGAAGAGTTCTGGATTGATGAGAATCTCTGCAGTTCAAGACTTATTCTGCACAAAACTTGTATATGTGTTGTTTTGCACAGAAAACAGCATTTTTTGCCCAGAAAATTTCCTGTGTAGAAGATGATGTTCTCTGTGCAAAACAACCATGTGTGAATTTTGCACAGAATAAGTCCCAAATTGCAAATAAGCTTCGAAAACTCTGTGGCTTTCAAAGTCCTTCTCACAGTGGGAAGAAAATTGTTAAAATTACTCACTGCTTTCTTTGAGAAGAAACGTAGTGAACATTTACATCTCTAATTGAGAATAAGAAAGAGAGAGCGTGGGATACTTCTTGGATTTTATCTCCTAGAAACATCCAGCCAGTAAATTCACTGACCGTGGTGGCTCTAGTGGGTGATGGTTCTTTCAGCTGGGTGATTCTGCCATTGTAGTCCTAAACCCACCTATTTTTAAGATCAGAGGAGCCTATACCATTCAGCAGGAGACCCTGATAGCCAGAACTATTCCTGTTTGCACAACCCTATCCCTTCATTTGCACAAGGCCAGATTTCTTCAATTGACTGAACCAAATGTGAGAGCTCTTCTTGGACAATATCAGTTAATATGGCAGGTGACAGTGATATGTATATTGTAATAGTTTCCTCATGTAGAAAAAAATGTCTCAGTGTTGACTTTAGAACAGGGGTGAACAATTGCAGCAGGTCTGGAGACCAGTTATCTGCCCCTTGGAACTTCCAGGGCTGCATGGACTGCCAAAAATGTCAGCCCTCTCTGAAACTCCAGAACTTGATGGAAGTCCCCTTCTGATTTTGAAAAATGGATTTTTAAAAATGTTAAACAGTTTGTGGGTGAGGGCTTGGAACATACATAAACTCCTTTTCAAGAGAGAAGAAAGGTGGTCCTGGGAGCTTGAAGGCTACAAAAACCATACCTGTTGCTATGGAAACCAGGGAGTGGAATTTTCCAATGCTGTGGCCTCTAGGTTTTGAGATGAACTCTCTATGATGGGCATGTCAGTCCATCATGACACCTTGCTCAAAATGTTTGAGACTGAGAGCGGGTGAGCCAGATTGAGAGCAGGTGAGTGTTTCACAGCTTATGGGCATATTCTTCTTAACGATTCCCACTATAGATCATCTAATTGATCATATAGGCATGTCTTCTGGAAATTGGGTTATACTTCCAAAAAGCATTATCCTCAATGTGAAATTTGCAATGTATTAATTCTCTACTACTGAAATTTAATCTGATAATGTATTAGACACATTTTTGTATGAAAGCCAGGTTTAACTTGCTCCTGTTTTGTGTGTAATGAGGTATCCTCTAAAAGGGAAAAATAGATTCCACCCCCCTTTGAAACAAAATGATCCTTGCATCCTCTTTGATAACAAACTTCTGCAGTTTGTAGCTGTGCCCCACCACAGGTATTCTAGAGTTGATGAGCTAAGCAAAGAAAAACGATATTTTGTATTACAGCATGTGAACTTCAAATGTTGTAGCAACTGCTAAATACCAACTCCTTTTTCTCTTCTCTCTTTAAAGAACTGGTTTAGCACCTTTAAAATGTCACTGACTTGGATCTTAAGAGGTGATGCAAGCAGTCATTTATAGTGCTACTTAAAAATAAAAACCTAATTATCAGGGCTCCCCTGCCCCACCCCCACTTTGGTTAGCTTAATATTTATCCCCTCAAACAAATTTTTCCTCTTGTTGTTTTTTAAAACTTTCCTTTCATCTCCCCACAACTTTTGCTTTTGGTGGCTTGAGATTAGGCTGTTCTTTGGCTGTTAAATTATCTTCAGTCCACCAGTCCTATGTGTGTGTGTATGTGCCTTCAAGTTGCTTGTCAACCTATGGTGACTTCATGAATTTCATAGTTTTCTTAGTTAGGCAAGAAATACTCAGAGGTAGTTTCAGCAGTTCCTTCCTCTGAAATTTAGCCTCTATCCCCTGGTATTCATCTCCCATGCAAGTACTAACCGGGGCTGACCCTGCTTAGCTTTCAAGATGAGATGGGTACTAATCTTAATTTCTATTTCTTTATTGTTGAGATCTTAGAGAACTGCTGGTGCATTTTGTAGAAGTGTGAGATGGGGTGAGGGGATTCATTGCAGTGTAGAGGGGTGAATGAACTGTGCCCAGTATTTTAAACAAACAAATGTTCCTGTTTTGCATGAACTCTCTCCCTCTTTTGCATACACATCATAATGTACTGTTTCCCCTCCTCATGCATTTCACATGTTCTAATTCCATGTCTTCTCAAGGTGCCTCCAGTTGTTCTCAATGCAGGGTGAACTGACTTAAACTATAGTTGCCTCTTGAAAGTTTGGGTCTCAGTTCAAAGTGAAGATTAAGACCTGAGAAATTCTATATGACTTGGGAACAGGCTATCTGAAGAATGACAACTGAGATCCTACATTGTGCTTGTGCAGTGTGAATCTACACTCACATACCAGTAGTTATACTGTGGTTGTGTGACACCCACAACCAACATTGTGCAATTGATTGTATATCTCCCAGTGGGCTTATTGTCCCATTGCAGTGACTGTTTCTGCAATCCTGCTGAATCAAACAGCACACTGAAGCCACTGACAAACTGAATGCACAACTGCATGTGAAATGGTTACACTTGTGGAACTCTGTTTATGCAACCATGAGCTGTATATGTCCCTTGTACAATGGTTTAAAAAAGAGAGCTTATGCGTAAGGGAATTTACATGAGTGTATGGCACAAACAGGTTTCTGGCCCATGTTCTCATAAATAAGCTTGTCCAGGGATGTATCTATATTGACTTTGTCCTATGGAATCCTGGGTTTTGAAGTTTTGTGAAGTATAGTGGGCCCTCCCAGTCTGTAGGCTCCTGGTCTGCGTTGCATCTCACGCCTGTGGGTTGTTGCATCCCATGCCTAAAATGACAGAGATAGGCACACTGGCATGTCCGTGTGCCCATCACTGCTATTTAATAGTATGGGGGGGTATCCACATTTTGTGCCATCCGTGGTGTGTGTCTTGGAACCGAACCCCCCTCAGATCTGTAGGGCTCACTGTACTTAGAATTCTCTAACTAGAGAGCTCTAGTGCTTTATTTCAGGGGAATGGACTAAAACTCTATAGGAGAGAATTCTAAATACTTCACCAAATTACAAAACCAAGGGTTTCATAGGAAGAGTCAAGACAATTAAAGTGGTATCTAATTATTAAGAGCTGTAAGAATGTCCTTCCTTCAGGAGGCATGTTTGTTGGATATCTAGGAGTATTTGTTATTAGTGACTACTCCCAGCCTTTATAAGTCCCTACCAAGAAAACTCCCTCTATGTTGCACTTCTGTTGGTAGAAAAAGGGTTTTGAAATTTAGACGTGCTTTTACCATTTAATCTGGGTTCCTGGGTGAGTGGAGGGTTATACTGATTGGATACCTTTTCTTTCTTTTTTATTGATACATTCTTATTTGTGCTTTTAATCTGGGTCTGCTTTTATTTGAAATTTGTTATTAGCTACCTCGAGTGCCTTTTTTTTTTTTTTTTTTTGCAGGAATGTAAGTTCTGGACATTTTGAATGACACAACCAGATTAGCCTAGTACAATTTGTGTGAATGTTCTCTCAGAATTGATACGTCCTGCCCAGTATAGTGTTAATTTCACAGGAAACATTTGCACAGTGTGGACTTTTTTGTCTGTGTTCTCTCACTCATGAAAGAATTACTCAAAGATGAGAAGAACATTGTTATAGTTTAGGAAGTTAGAGACAGGTAAGGTTTACCCTACTAGCTCACACCAGTTATTTCTAAATGTGTCTTCAGGATGGTGCATTTGAACCATTGTTCTCTCTTGCCACCTTCTTTTTAAGGATTTGTTCTTGTATAAATCATTTGTTTCTCTACCGATTTGGTCCTCACTTGAATAATCTCATTGGTTTTGGTAAAAAGTCATCTTAACAAAAAGGGTTAAATGTAAATGCAAGAGATGATGGTGCTTGTGCTGGTGGTGAGCTGAGATTCAGAGATGGCCTATATAACAAAGCTGAATGCAAACAAAAAAGTTGATCTAAAGATCCTTTTTAAATTAAAAAAAAGAAACCCTTTCACTCCCTGTCAGGGCAATATGATTGCTATCTTAAGGCAAGCTGTAAATACTGTTGCTTACCTTTTACTGTTTTAAACTGTTTTCATAGCATTTTGTTTTACATATACTGCAGACAATGTTGTAATGATATGATATTGGCGAACTGGTTCACAAACAGCCTAAAATAATTGCATTTCACTCTTTGCTGGGATGAGTCCTTCCTGAATCTTCGTTTGTGAAGAAAAGCCAGAGATACTGTGCTGGCCAGTGCTAGCATAACCTTCCCTAACCTACTGTCCACCAGATGTGTTGGATCACACCTCCCTGAATCTCATAGCCAGCATAACTGGCAGGCACCAGCTTGTGGAATGCTATCTGGTGAATAAATTTTTACAAGTTCAGGATCTACCAATAATATCCAGCCTTTTGTAGATACACACAGGTGTCACATAATCCCTCAGATCACTGGTCCACCAAATTCAAAGCTGTCTCCTTTGAGGGCAGCTTTCCATGTCCTTGACTACTGTATTCTAAGTAAAAAAACATGAATTGGTGTGGTTCATATGAATAACGGTTGGAGCTGAAGGCAAAACCAGATTGTTTTTCTAATGAAAATTGGCCTTTCAAGAGTGATTATTGGATAAAATGAAAGGAGAACAATGCAGAGCTATAAGAAAGGCAGCTTCCTGTGTGAAGCACCAACACTGATTCACCAGCTAGTAGAAAATTGAACAATAAATAACTGGTGGGGTGAGTACTGTAGATTGGAAGTTGAAGTCACTTTGTGTTACTTTTATTATGTCTTGACCATGAGCAAGTAGATTTACAGTATTTTGCCTTCTAGTGCTAGCAATTTTCTGCAGTGTTTTAGAGTGGTTCATTTTAAGCCTCACAACAACCAAGTGTAATGGGAAAACAGCAAAAGAGTTGTGTGTCACTAATACATTTATTATAGTATGGACTTTATTAATCTGTCACTGAATTGTAACCCACTAAAGCTAATGCTATAATAGACCTGCTAGTTTTTGAAGGTACTACATGAGTCTTGGCTGTTTTAAGATGAGCTACAGCGAAAAACAGATTTTCTGAAGTCTGCAACAAGGATGTACACACAAACACACACCATAATTATTTCCCATTGTCCTGCCAAGTGGCAGTGAGAGTGTGACCTTATTTCTGTACCAGATCAAAAATCCAGGGAAATGAAGAGTCCCATTCTCTGAGAACCTTGTAATGAGGAGTGCTAGGGACTGAAACTAGGATCTGGAATGGAAAATATTTTCATGTGCCACAGAGTGCTAAATAGGGATGTAAATATGGCACCATCCCTCTCCATATGGTACAGTGGTATCCCCTTGTGGATACCAGAATGTATGGTTGCTCAAGTTCCATTATAGATAATGGCAACCATTATATAAAATGTTGAACAGTAAGGTTTGCTTTTTGGAATCCCCTCCCCCCCTTTGAATATTTTCGAGCTATAGTTGGTTGAATCGGTGGGCGCAGAACCTGTGGATACGGAGGGCCAACTGTATTTTTCTCTCCCTCTCCTTCTCCTAGGTACTTCCCTTCCAGAGTAAGATGAAAGATACTGAACGCTTCCCATTAGCACTCAACATCAGCATGGGAATTGTGATGACCTTGTACATCTCGTTGGCCACTCTGGGGTATATGCGTTTTGGAGATGAAATCAAAGGCAGCATCACCCTGAACCTGCCACATCAGTGGTAAGTGAAAGCATAATTCTTCATGTCAGTGTCCACTGTGGTTTCTAATAAGCTGTATATAGAGAAAGTGCATTATAAAATTTATGCGTAACAGTAGGAGAAAAGGCAGGCAATCAAGATTAATTTTTGAACTGCTAGACACAATTAAGGTGGGCAGATGTGGCATGGCAGAACTAGCTCTTTACTAACAAGGGGGGGGGCTTGCTGAGTGGCTGACTGGGTGCTGAATCACATCCCTATTCAGTGATTACTCATTTGCTGACCAGGTGAGCAAGGGGACTGTGCCAGCCCTGTCCTTTGTGCCATCACTTCTGTTGCCATCTACACACAGAGTGTGGAGAACCTCCTGCTGTTTGTGGAGGTTTGTGAAAAATCCTTGTATATTAAGTATCAGTACACATATTGAGTAATGATTAAATGGGACTGTATGATTTGGGGAGCAGTTCTGGATTAATCCTGAGTGTAGGAGGAAAGAAAGGGAGAAGTAAATACTCTTTTGCCAACAATGTGGAGTTGGTTGCTACTGCTTGGTTGCCATTTTAGTGGCATGATGCAAGTGCCTTGCTGAAGCTAAGCAGGTCTGAATTTGGTCAGTGCCTGGATGGGTGAACATTTATGAAGCCCACGCACAGTGCTTTGGATTCTATGCCTGAAGGCAGATGGGGATATGAACACTGCCAGATTGAAATGAAGCCCCTCCCCAAACCATAAACCAACCAGGATAAGAACCATTTGTGGAACTGGACCAAACTATTTGAGTTAGCCATTTCTGACTATGATTTTGAGTCCAATGTACCTGTAGACTGCCTGCCACAACTATTGTCAGAACTGAGATGGCTTGCAATGTTTTTCCTTCCCCACAAAACTGACAGTAATACACATAATTCTTCTGAACTTAAATTGAAGATATATTTCATTATATGCCTAAACTTTGATGTTTGGGATGTTTGGAATATCAGTACTACTCTGTCTCAACAGAGGATGAGTGGAAGGAGGCAAAGCTTACCACAGTAAGCCATTCAGAGACTTGAAAGACAGTTGCCTCCTGTGGATGAGATCTCTGCTCTTTAGTCATTTTGTCCTGGCACATGAGCTTGTTTCATCCTATGGCTTGTGTAGTCTGCCTAGTAAAGTTCAAGACATAACTTGGGCTACTAAAATTCTAATGAATTGGGTGGAATCTAATCCCCTGAATGATGTATATAAGATTTCAGCCATAGGCTGAAACACACCTGCTAGTAAGTAGGCCCTGCAGAGCACAGTGGGACTTGGCTTCTGAGTAAATAGGCAGAAGGTTGCACCGCATATGTCTTGTGCTACCACAGCAGTTTTGTTTCTTTGTTGCTGCTAAAGTCCAGCTTTCTGTCTGCAAGCAGGCTTTGCTGGATCCTAACTAGAGTGATCCTGAGTTATATTCGTATAACTTCAGGATGGTGGAAATTCATTTCTTTGCTATTGTGGCTAATGCACACTGAGTTGTCTTACATAAAATTGTTCCATTCTCTTTCTAACGTGATTTACACATAGAATACTGACAGACCTCTGTATTCATGGGACCCATATCAATGTATTCATTGCATTCATTCAATGCAACTGAAATAATATGGCCCCTCTAGGCATCTTTTAGGTCCTCCAGCATGATTTATGGTATGCATCTGCTGGAAGCTGACCATAGAGCCACACTTAAAAGTTGTCTAGAGAGGTGTTCTCTCTAGGCATCTACTATGTCCTCCAGTATGACTCTATGGTATGCTTGGGCTAGAAGTCATTCATTTTAATAGGGTTTGCTATTATCTGTGGTTTCTGATATCCACGGTAAGTTTCAAAATGTATCCTCTGCTGATATGGGGGTCGTTGTAATTGTATTCTTGAGATAGTTTCAGGGCCACTATTGTTGGGGTGCAGATGTCAAAACCTACCAAGGGAAATCCCGCACTTCAGCATCTACTGCTAATCTGTGATCGATCTCTTTGTCAATCTTGGCATCTGAGGAGATGATGCTTCCCTTTATGTAACATTTGTCAACCTCACCAAAGCCTTCGACACCGTGAGTAGAAAAGGTCTGTGGCAGATTCTGGAAAGACTAGGATGTCCCCCCAAATTCCTTAAAATGATTATCTTGCTACATGAGGGCCAGCACGGTCAAGTCAAATATGGCGATGCTCTTTCAGAGGCCTTTGTAATAACTAATGGAGTGAAGCAAGGTTGTGTTCTTGCTCCAACTTTATTTACAATCTTCTTCAGCATGATGCTCCAAAGGGCTATGGCAGAGCTTGAAGAAGACGATCACAGATTAGCAAAGGCATATAGCGCATTTGGAAGACTTTACAAAAGAGTCTGGAGTAACAAACATCTGAGGCGAAGCACAAAAATCAGTGTGTATAGAGCCATTGTACTGTCTAGTCGCCTTTACGGGTCAGAAACATGGGTCACCTATCGCCAACACTTACGACTCCTCGAACGCTTTCATCAGTGCTGTGTATGCACAATCCTAAATATACACTGGACTGACTATGTGACGAATGTTGTTGTCCATGAGCAAGCAGGGATACCAGCATTGAGGCCATGATATTGAGAACACAGCTGTGCTGGGCAAGGCACATTTCAAGGATGGAGGACCATCGCCTCCCAAAAATAGTACTCTATGGTGAACTCGCCATAGGTCAGCGTAAGAGGGGCACTCCAAAAAAGCTATACAAGGACTCCCTGAAACAACATCTCAGGCTCGGCCAAATTGATCACCAACAATGGTCTGCTATGGCCTCACATCGGGAGGCATGGAGACGCGCTATCCACAATGCTGCAGCCTTATTTGAGAGCTCACACCAAACAAGTCTTAAGAGAAACGGCAACACAGAAAGAATCACAACCCAGAATCATCACCCAAAGAGACCTTCTGCTGTGCTTTCTGCAACCGGATGAGTCCTTCCTGAATCTTCCAGAAAAGCCAGAGAGAGAGAGAGAGAGAGAGAGAGGGAGAGAGATTCTCCCAAGATGGTAACTTAGTGGTTCTATTGCCTCTTTTTAGACTTTAAGCAGTGGATCATTCTGTTCAGAATATGCTACTGGATTTTCTCTCTGGACAAAAAGGCATTTTGTCTTGTGGCCATTGATTTTTATGCATGCTGAGGTCCAAGCTTTATTCACCTCTAAATTAGACATACCAGGGTGTTCAGGCATTTTAAATTTTGAAATGGTATTATTAGAGCTGGAGCAAGAATAGATGGCTTCTGACCTTCTTTTCTGTATTAAATCTCTGGGTAACTTGGCTCTCCTGGAAAACATCAGGAGTTAAAGTACTGCAGATGAGGAAAAAGGTCAAGTTAGGTTTGCCTTATGAGTGCAATACTATTGTTTATGGGGACACCCAATGGAAACATTGCTCTAAAAATGGAAGAAAGGTCTCTTGTCTTTCCTGAGAATAAGATTCCTTACCATATTTTGAGATCTTCTGGGGAGACCCTGTTCTCTCTCCCACCACCCTCACAGGTGCATTTGGTGGGAACACAGGAGAGGACCTTCTTCTTGGTTGCCCCCAGGCTTTGAACCTCCCTTCCCAGAGAGGCTAGCCTAGCACCCTCCTTACTATCTTTCTTCAGGCTTTTGAGAATTTATTTTTCAGAGGAAACAGGCCTTGTAAAATGTGCTGGACTTTTATTTGCTGCTCTTGTTTAGTTTGCTTTAACTGGTTTCACTGTTATGATGGCTTAATTGCTTTCAGACATTTGTACGATGTGAGTTTAAAATTCTGTTTGTTCCAACAGTTGTAAGGTGCCTTGAGTCCCAAAACTGAGAACAAGTTGGGGTACAAATAAATATCAACACAACATATTCATGTTAGTATCAGCCCCAAGTCAGGGACAGGTTTTCTAGCGAGCCTTCCTCCAGCTAGGCATGTTCTCAATGCAAAGATAATATATGGATGTTGAGGAACATTCAAAGCAGAACTTGGGACAATGTCTTTTAGAAAGTGATTTGTTCTTGTTCTTCATTATAGTGTTTCAAAAGTAATTTGTTATCATTACTCTTCATGGCTTTTAAAAAGCAACTTAATCCTTTAACTGATGAATTTTCTGTTGCTTTAATAAAACACACCTTAGAATTGATAAGAGAGTAGCAGATAAAAGAAATCTGTCAAAATGCGTCTAAAAATGTCCTTTAAAGGTACCTCTAAAAACTAACTAGAATATGTTACTCTGTTCCTACTTGTTATGCTATTTTTGGGTGTGACCTTGTTATACCCTTGTGACCAAAATGTGACTTGTTAAAGGTAACTGTTACTTGTTATTTGCAAGCTATATTCAGATATATTACTTCTCTCCCTCCAGTGGTACAGTCTGTCCTGGCAAACTCCACCATTTGATAATTGTGTATTTTGGCCTCAAGCAAATCTCTAGCTCATAATGTTCATGCACAGAGTGAAGTACTCCAACCCCTTTGGCGACATACACTCATCCAGTTTTTTACCTTGATTTTTAATCCTTATTCAAAAAAGCTAACTCCAAACTTTGAAAATATTCTTTCACGTATACAATGATAGCACTTTGATACCACTTTAATTGCAATGGCTTCATTGTAGGGGATCATGGGATTTGCAGTTTGGTGATTTTACCTATAGAGCGGGGGGTGCTTTAGAGCCACACTCCTAAAGCCAAAACTATATTAATATTTGGGGGAATTATTATTATTAGCTCAAATAGAAGGCTGCAAGAGGCAGGTAGTTTTGGGATCTTTTCACCTATGTATACCAGAACTATCTGCAGAGAACTTCAGGATAAAGTGAAATAAAATGTTTTTATTGGAAATAACACAAAAATGCATTCAAACATGCAACACACTCATGAGAACTACAGAAGGCTGTTGAAGAGTTATGGCATAAAATTTGAATAAAGGAATAGATTTGGGGAATAGGGTGATAGTTACCCGTCTTGGAAAGCAGAGTTTCGGAGTTTTCAGACTGAGGTCTGAGAGTGACACTGGAAGTTCTGATCCGGGATCGTGCCGAGAAAGAGAGTGACTGGTCTTGTCCACAGTGGCACACCTTTCTATTGTTAGAAGACTAATATTTATACCCTGCTTCATATTATGAAGGGATACTTTGGGTAGAATGAAGCTTAGATGGGTTTCCCACTTTATAGACAAAGGAAACTGAAACTTAGCTGATTGCTGTTAATGGCTGGGAGATAGGAGTTGATGGGTTTATAACAATCTTGCATTGCAGGACAGGAGGGGATTCTGAGGGATATTTCATGGGGATTTGGGTTGGAAAGGGCACATGATTGTTTAGGTTGTGTGACTTACCGCTGAGAGGCCTAAGAAGGGATTAGTACATACCTCCTTAATGGTTTTGTTTACTAAGGAGCTTTTGCTCAATCCTAGTTTGGGCTTGCTTGCTAATATATTTCTAAGACACCTTCCCAGATCCTTATGATCTCCACCGGAACTCCTTTTGGATCACCCCAGTCAACTTGACCTCTTCAAAGTGTCCACTATTTCCTATTATGAGATATTATAGGGAGGGAGTATAGGGTATGCTAACAGTGAGGTATCAAAAATCCTTTGCTAGAGAGATTTAATGGCCTCTATTACTGTTATTGCAGTCCAATCAACTGCGACTTATGGCAGCCCTATGAATGAGAGACCTCCAAGTCACCCCATCAACAATTCTGTTAAACTCTTGCAGACTCGGGGATGTGGCTGCCTTGACTGAGTCTATCTATCTGTAATATAGTCTTCTTCTTTTCCTACTGCATTCTAACTTACAAAGCATTATTGTCTTTTCTAGTGAGTCATGCCTTCTTGTGATATGTCCAAAGTACAACAGTCTCAGTTTAGTCACCTTTGCTTCTAGGGAGTGTTCAGGATTGATTTGCTGTAGGGACCCATTCATTTGTCTTTTTTGCCATCTGCAGTATCCATTGAACTCTTCTCCAGCACCACATTTCAAATGAGTTGATTTTCTTCCTGTCAGCTTTCTCCATTGTCCTGCTTTCACAACCATACATAGAAATGGGAAATACGATGGCATGGATCACCCTAACTTTAATATTCAGTGATATATCTTGACACTTGAGGATCTTGTCTAGTTGCCCTTCCAAGTCCTAGTCTTCTTCTGATTTCTTGGCTGCAGTCTCTCTTCTGAGTAATGACTGAGCCAAGGTATAGAAAATCTTGAACTATTTCAGTGTCTTCATCATCTGCTTTAAAGTTATCTAAATCATCTGTTTTCTTAATGTTGAACTGTTTCTTAATGTTCAACTTTGCACTTTCTTCCTTGACTTTCTTCGGTAATCATTCCAAGTTTTCACTATTTTCTGCTAGTAATGTGATGTCATCTGCATATCTTAAATGGCTGATGATCCTTCCTTCAATTTTCATGGCTCCTTCTTCCGAGTCTAATTGTGTTTTATATAATCGTGTTTTATAAATAGTCAGTGTACAAGTTAAACAGATAGGGTGATAAAATGCAGCCTTGCCTGATCCCCTTGCCTGTTGAAAAACATAATCAGTAACCTCTTGTTCTGAATACAGGTTACACGTTAAGACAATCAACTGTTGTGGCACACCTATTTCTTTAAGAGCAATCCATAGTTTTTGATTATCTACACAATCAGAGGCTTGCTATAGTCTATAAAGCACAGGCTGATTTTCTTCTGAAATTCTTTGGTGTGTTCCATTCATTATCCAGTGTACATTTGCAATATGATCCCTCTTCGTATCTTGAACCCAACTTGGACATCTGGCATTTCTTGCTCTTTAGTTGGTAAAAGTCTTTGTTGTAGAATTTTGAGTATCACTTTGCTTGCACAAGAGATTAAGGTAGTGGACCTGTGATGACTTGCAATCCCTGGTGATTTCTTTCTTGGGGACTAGAAAGAATATTGAACATTTCCAATCTGTTGCCATTCTTTTATTTTCCATATTTGTTGACAGATTTTAGTTAGAACTAGAGTAGATTCTGTCTCTGTAGCTTGAAGCAGCTGTGTTGGTATGCCACCTGTTCCTGGGGATTTATTTCTCCCAAGTGCTCTGAGCGCAATTTCCACTTCACTTCCTAAACTTGCAGGGTGATCTTCAAGTAGTTTTCCCTTGAATGAATCTGCCATACTTTCATCTCTTATATAGTTCTCCAGTGTATTATTTTCATCATTTTTTTAAAATTAAATTCTACTTGGTCATATAATGTGCTCCCCTTCTGGTTGTATATAGCATCCCAATTCTTGGTTTAAATTTCCCTTTGATTTCTCAGATCTTGTGGAAAAGCTCTCTTGTTCTGCCTTTTTGTTGATTTCTTCTATTTCTTTGCATTGACTACTGTGATTGTTCTCTTTGTCCCTGCACAAAAGTTGCTAAACAATTCAGGGTTCTGACCCTATTTCTGTCACCTTTTACTTTTGCTTCTTATCTGTCCATAAGAGTTTCACTTGTCATCCATTGACGCTTGTCTTTCTGTTTGGCTGCCAATAGTGTCTTTTTGTATTCCTCCTTGACAATGTCTCTGGCTTCAGTCCCGAATTTTGGTTCCCAGTCAATTATGCCAGTCCTGCCCATTTTAGCTCATTCACCCCAGGTATAGTAATGTTTATATGTTACATTTCTTATTTTACTATGTCTAGCTTCCTCTTATTCATGCTTCTCACATCCCATGTTCCTATAATATGTGTTGTGCAGCTTTGGACTTTCCTTTCACCTCTGAGCACGTCAACAGCTGAACATGCTTTTGGATTGAGTCCAGTTGCGTCATTAGCAACAGTACTACTTGTCATGTGCTCTATCCCAGTAGTTCATTGAGTGCCTTCTGACCTGGGACTGTCAGCTTCTGGCAGTATCTCTTCTTTCATTTTGGATAGTCTCATCATAGGGTTTTCATGGTAGAAGACATTCAAAAGGAGGCTTACTATGCCTCCTTCTGCATATACTGCAAAGTGTTAACTATGGTGCCACTGCCCTTGTCTCAGAGATCCTCCACCAGTGCTGCCTAGTAGCTGTTTGGCATATTTAATCTGGCTCCTTAGCAAAATCCTGTCTGACATGCAAGACCCTACCAGGAACATTGCTACCATCAGCAGTGGCCTCACAGGAATGGGAAATCCCACCACTACAGAAAGTTAGTGCCATGGTCTTTTATCAGCTTCTCAATTAGAGACAGCAGGATGTTCAGTCCTTTTAATTTTTGAAATGGCATTGTTGGAAGCAGAATTCCATGGCATGTAGCCATGGCAAGCAAAGTGGTATCAAAGTGCTGTCACTGTGTGGTGTGAAACTTCTGATATTAAGCGGGCTCAAAGTAATGAATGGGAATGAGAACCCTCCTGGAACCCAGAGCATCATTTCACCTATGCTCCATTACGGATGGCTTCAGCATGTATTATATTCATTCTTCTTGAAAGTAACCTTCCAAGCTCTGCCCTTGGCCATACATAAAGCATCATGTTAGGTTGTTGACATCTTTTGAGGATTTTTCACTTAGGTTCCCCCGCAACCCGCTGCCCAATAATGGATCTTGTTGCTGTTTGTACTTAGTTTTTATAATGTTCTTTTTTTATTACGTTTTGTGTTGTATACCATATTAGTTACTATTACTCTAAGAGATGGGGGGGGCAATGTTGAAGTCCCACCCACAATGTCAGCTTTGAAGTCTGGGGGAATTATAGCTCAAAAAGGAGGCCTGTGAGAGGAGGGTACTTCAAGGATCTTTCCATCTATGTATACCAGTACTGACTGTAGAGAGCACTCCAGTTAAAGTGAAAATAAATTGTTGGAATAGGATAAACTAACACAGAAAAGAATATACACTTTTACAAGCCATACAAGGCTATTGCAGAGTAAGATAGGGAAAGTTGGCTAGAGAGAGAGATCTGGAAAGGAAGGGTGCTAAGTTACCAGTCTTGGAGAGAAGAGGTCCGCACAGCAGAGGGGCTCAGACAGGCAACTGAGGGTGGCGCAGTGAAGAAGAGAATGGGACATACCTCGCTAGTGTTGGAGCTATGATATTTATACTCTAAATCACGCCTTCGAGGGGTGTGCTGGTTATAACAAAGTCTGGATGGCTCTCCCACGGAATAGACAAAAGGGACTAAAATTTAACTGATCACTCTTACGCCGAAGTGATAAAACATTGATGGGTTTACGACAACCTCATAAAATTGGACAGGAGGGGTGTGTGAGGAAAGATTTCCATAGGGTATGGATTGATGAATGGTCACTTGTTTGCATGATTGAATTATTGCTTAAAGCACCCAGGGCTGGTAGAAAGGATTAGCATATACCCCTTAACGACTGGGTTATTTGCATAGACCTATTAACACATGGGGTTTTCCGCACAATCCTAACTGGGCTGTTGCACCATTATGTTTCTAGACATGTCTTAGTCACCGTGACCTTTGACTGCCCTCCAGTCTGCCTAACCTTACAGCCAATGTGACCCCCAAAAGTGTCCAATATGTACAGTTATGGAATCTCATGGGGAGGTGTAGTAGGGTATGCTAACAATACTATTTTTCAATAATTATTTTCTAATAATGGGCTGAACACTATTTTAAAATGAACACACACACACATATATAATATTTTTACCAACATGGATCTTATCTGTATGTTTTTTCGCAGGCTGTACCAACTGGTCAAGATTCTCTATTCCTTTGGGATTTTTGTGACCTATTCCATTCAGTTCTATGTTCCAGCTGAGATCATCATTCCATGTATTGTCGCTAGAGTGCAGCAGAAACAGAAACTGGTTTTTGAGCTGGTGCTGAGGGCAATTTTGGTCTGCTCAACCTGTAAGTATAGAAGTTTAGCTCTTGATATTCCCTTGACAAAGCATGGGAAGGGGGTTAAAGGTGGTGCATGAAATTCAGCTGAATTTTAGGATGCATTTTTTGACATTTTAAAACTTTTAAATTAAGTGAATTTTAAACTAATCGTGTAGACATGTGTTAGTCAAGGAATGTAAGGATTCACATGATTTGTCAATATATTTTGGACTTTTTGCATGGCATAGGACGATTTGCCACCAGTGCAGCATTCTTTTGCAATCCACACACTGGATTGTGTGATGTTCCTATTAGTCCAGCTTCAAATTTATTTTGTATTTTAGCTTCTATTATATGTCAGCTCAAGCGAAGGGGCAACATTGTAGAAATGGGCTCTGTGTGTATACAGGGAGGTGCATACAAGGGAGGTGCATCCTCTCAGCCCATACCATCCATACAAACATGGACATCTGAGACCCCTTTGTATGGAGACCTTTATGGACCCTTTATTCTGATCAGTAGGATCCCAGATTCTGTGGAAGCCACTGTGTGCAGAGTTCCACACAAACAAGTCTTACTGTTCTTAGATATCCATAATAATGTACGGGTAGCGTAAGTGAGATTGGTAGGAACCATGTGATGATGTTAGGGAGGACTCACACTATGCCCTTTCAGTGTCCTCTGCCTCTTCATGTGAAGATGTCTGAAAGCAACTCCAAAATTGCCAGCAAGGTAAACAAGAGCTGGGAAAGCAGCCAAGCTCCAGTGATAATTAATTAGGAACAGCAAGCAAAGTCCCGTTTTGTGGAAAGGCAGCAGTACAGGCAAAAGGCACACAGAGAAGAGTCCAGAATACTGTCCAAAGGTCAAGGCTTACAGAGGGCAGCATAGTCCCGGAGTTGGTCTGTAGGTCAGTAGGATCAGGCAACAGGGTCGTCAGAAACAGTGCAAGGTCAAGGCACATGGCAAGGCAGCAAGGATTCAGGAAGCTTTCTCCACGGAGATCAGTTGATCTCTGACAAAGCCTCCATTGCCTCTCCCAGCCTATATAAAGCAAATAAGGCTTTGCCAGGTGTTTTTTTAATGAATAAGTTCCTCTCATAAATTCTCAGAGATTTCCTTTGAGCCTGATTTTGTGCTCAGTGCGGTGTATGTGATGGTGGAGGTAAGCCTCTCTCCTCTTCTTCATCCTTATCTGAGTGGTCAGGAGTCTCTGCTGGGACTGATGCCAACCCATTCAGACCAGGCTCTTCCTCTGCTCAAGCCTCTAGGTTGGCAGGGTTCCCTGCTGGCACAGGTGTAGATAAACCTGTGCCAGGGTCCCTAGGGTCGTTCCCTGCCATGTCCTCCCCCTCCTCTGACTCTACAGCCTCTTTAGGCTCATGGGACATGACAGAAGGGTGGATGAAGAAGGATCGAGTGGATGTGTGTTACTTTAATCAAGTCCTGGGATGTAAGTTGTGTATTAACCTTTATGCTCAGAGGCTTAGCTGCTTTTTAAAAAGTCATAAACCATTGTGAGCATGGCAGTCTGGCTTATAGCATAGAGACTTGACTAGATAAAGCTGGGGATGGCACTTTTTCTTACCTTTGCCCAGTGGGTAGGGTTGCCAGGTAAGATATGGGATGGGGCACTGTAATTTTAATCCTGAACAAATTGTGGAGCAGGATGGAGTACTGTAAATCTCCAACAAGCTGGGTGAAGGCACCTGTACTCTCTTACCTTCCAAACCCCAACTTTCAGCCATAGCCATCCCTTCCCAACATAGCTCTTGCTTCTCCAGTGGAGAGTATCAGTATCAGAGTATCAGTGGTCAGTATCCTATTTTCATCATGGTAGGATTCCAGCATGTCTAATCCAGGCAAGGCAGAGATGACTAGCTTTGACAATCTTTTTTTATTCTAATGGAGGTTTTATAAAGTTTAAACACTATAAATATTATGATTATATATTAATGGTAATCTTTTGGATATTTCTCTCTCTGGCTTTTCTTCGCAAACAAAGATTCAGGAAGGACTCATAGAATCATAGAATCATAGAATTGCAGAGTTGGAAGAGACCACGAGGGCCATCCAGTCCAACCCCCCTGCCACGCAGGAAATCACAATCAAAGCATCCCCGACAGATGGCCATCCAGCCTCTCTTTAAAGACCTCCAAGGAAGGAGACCCCACCACGCTCCGAGGGAGTGCGTTCCACTGCCGAACAGCTCTTACTGTCAAAAAGTTCCTCCTAATGTTGAGGTGGAATCTCTGTTCCTGGAGCTTGCACCCATTGCTCCGTGTTCCAGTCTCTGGAGCAGCAGAAAACAAGCCTGCTCCATCCTCAGCGTGACATCCCTTCAAATACTTAAACAGGGCTATCATATCACCTCTAAACCGTCTTTTTTCCAGGCTAAACATACCCAGCTCCCTAAGTCTCTCCTCATAAGGCATTGTTTCCAGACCTTTCACCATTTTAGTTGCCCTTCTCTGGACACGCTCCAATTTGTCAATATCCTTTCTGAATTGTGGTGCCCAGAACTGGACACAGTATTCTAAGTGAGGTCTGACCAAGGCAGAATAGAGTGGCACTATTACTTCCCTTGATCTAGACACTATACTTCTATTGATACAGCCCAAAATTGCATTGGCCTTTTTAGCTGCCGCATCACACTGTTGGCTCATGTTCAACTTGTGGTCTACTAGGACTCCTAGATCCCTTTCGCACGTAGTCTCATTCAGCCAGGTCTCTCCCATCCTATATTTATGCATTTCATTTTTCCGCCCTAAATGCAGTACTTTACATTTCTCCGTATTGAATTTCATTTTGTTAGCTTTGGCCCAGCTCTCCAGTCTATCCAGGTCATTCTGAATTTTGATCCTGTACTCTAGGGTATTAGCTACTCCTCCCAATTTGGTGTCATCTGCAAATTTGATAAGTATGCCCCTAATTCCCTCATCTAAGTCATTGATAAAGATGTTGAATAGCACTGGGCCCAGGACAGAACCCTGTGGCACCCCACTGGTCACATCTTTCCAAGACGAAGAGGAGCCACTGCTGAGCACCCTTTGGGTTCGGCCGGTCAACCAATTACAAATCCATTGAACAGTTAACTTGTCTAGCCCACATTCTACAAGCTTGTTTGCAAGAATGTCATGGGGAACCTTGTCAAAGGCCTTACTGAAATCAAGGTATGCAATGTCCACAGCATTCCCTTCATCTACCAAGCTGGTAACTTTATCAAAAAAAGAGATCAGATTAGTCTGGCATGACTTGTTTCTCTGAAACCCATGCTGACTTTTTGTGATTATGGCATTGCCTTCTAAATGTTCACAGACTCTCTGTTTAATGATCTGTTCTAGAATCTTCCCTGGTATTGATGTCAGACTAACTGGACGATAGTTGTTGGGATCCTCTTTTTTCCCCTTTTTGAAGATGGGAACAACGTTTGCCCTCCTCCAGTCTGCTGGGACTTCTCCTGTTCTCCAGGAGTTCTCAAATATTATTGCCAATGGCTCTGAGATTATATTTGCCAGCTCTTTTAATACTCTTGGATGTAGTTCATCTGGTCCTGGAGATTTAAATTCATTTAGATTAAGAAGGTATTCCTGTACTACCTCTTTACTTATTTTGAGCTGGATTTCCCCTATTGTGTCCTCTGTTCCATTCTCCTCAGGTTGGTCCTCCTTTTCCTTTTCTGAAAACACTGAGGCAAAGAAGGTGTTGAGTAATTCTGCCTTTTCTCTGTCCCCTGTTAGCATTTTGCCATCTTCTCCACGTAGCGGCCCTATCATTTCCTTCTTCCTCCTTTTGCTGCGGACATACCCAAAAAACCCCTTTTTATTGTTCTTAACCTCCCTAGCAAGCCTGAGCTCATTCTGCGCTTTAGCTTTTCTGACTTTACTCCTACACGTGTTCGCTATCTGTTTGAATTCTTCTTTGGTGATTTCCCCCCCTTTCCATTTCCTATACATGTTCCGTTTAAAACTTAGCTCCATTGAAAGTTCTTTAGTCATCCATCCTGGTTTCTTGAGACACCTCCCATTTTTCTTCCTCAATGGTACTGTTTGAAATTGTGCCTTCAGTATCTCCCTTTTGAGAAAGTCCCATCCGTCTTGAGGTCCCTTCTCTTTTAGTATTCTTGACCATGGGATCATCCCCAGTATTTCCCTGAGTTTATTGAAATCAGCTCTCCTAAAGTCAAGAATGCGTGTCTGACTATGCCTGGCTTCTCCTTTCCATTGTATAATAAACTCCAGGAGAACATGATCACTCTCACCTAAGGATCCCACCACTTGCACCCCATTAACAAGGTCGTCTCTGTTGGTTAGGATCAGATCTAAAATAGCTGACCCCCTTGTTGCCTCTTCCACCTTTTGGACCATGAAATTGTCTTCCAGGCATGTAAGGAATTTGCTAGACCTTGTAGTTTTGGCTGAGTTAGATTGCCAGCAAATATCAGGATAGTTGAAGTCCCCCATCACTACTACATCTCTCCTTTCTGCATGTATGTTCATCTGTTCTAGAAAGGCAACATCCAATTCCTCCGTCTGATTTGGGGGTCTGTAGTAGAGTCCCACAATAACATCCCTGTTGTTTCCCTCCCCTTTAATTTTTATCCAGATGCTCTCCACCTGGCTTCCAGTATTGATGTCACGGATCACTTCACTGGTGTAAATATCCCTGACATATAATGCTATTCCTCCTCCTTTCCTGTTTGGCCTGTTTCTCCTATAAAGGTTATACCCCTCTATTCCTACATTCCAATCATGAGACTCGTCCCACCAGGTTTCAGTAACGCCTATTATATCATATTTGTTTTGTAGTGCAAGGAGTTCTAGTTCATCTTGCTTATTTCCCATGCTCTGTGCATTAGTGTAGAGACATCTGAGACCATGTGTTCCCTTTACTTGCTCCCTGTGCAAGTTTTTTTGCCTCCCACTGTTGGGTCCTTGCGCTGTTCGCCTTGTTCCCTCTATGACAGTTTGACTATTTTCTCCAGCCCTTTTGCCTTCCAGAATACTGTCTCCCTCCCCCATTTGACTCAGTTTAAAGCCCTCCTGATCAAATTCTTGAGACTGTTGGCAAAAATGTTTCTTCCAACTGTTGTAAGATGCACCCCATCTCTTGCCAGAAGTCCCCCCGCATGGAAGCGCAGTCCATGATCCAAGAATCCAATTTGTTCCCGGCGACACCATCTACGGAGCCAGTTGTTTACGTCGGCTATTTTCCTCTCCCTTCTTGGACCATGCCCTTCAACTGGCAGAAGAGACGAGATGACCACCTGTGCGTTCATTTCTTTCAGCTTCCTCCCCAGGGCCTCATAATCTCTTCTGATCTTGGGAAAGCTGTGCCTTGCAGTATCATTGGTTCCCACATGGACCAAAAGGAAGGGGTAATGATCCGTAGGCTTGACGAGTCTTGTCAGCCTCTCAGTCACATCACAGATCTTTGCCCCAGGGAGACAACACACCTCCCGAGTCATCTTGTCAGGCCCACATACCACTGCTTCTGTACCCCTCAGCAAGGAGCCCCCACCACCACCACACGCCTCCGCTGAGGCTTCGCAGCTGCTGTTCCTTGCGGTGGTCCTCTCAAGGTCCCCTGCTCTACCCCTGAAGTCTGTCCATGCTGTTCTTCCTCGTTGTCCTTGATAAGGGAAAGGGCTTCGAATCGATTCTGTAGCTGCAAGCTGCTGGAAGAATCCCTGGATTTTCTTGTTCTGTGTGTGACATTCCTCCAGCTGTCTACTTCCTGTGTCCGTGAAGTGACCCTCTCCTCCACAGCCACTTCCTCTGTGCGGTCCCCATCCAAGACTGTTCGTTCTGTTCTGTCGAGGAAAACCTCTTGCTCACGAATCTGTTGAAGTGTAGCTACCCGTGTCTCCAGCTGCTGTACTTTCTCCTCCAAGAGGGCTACCAGCTTGCATTTGGTGCATGTGAAGTTCTCCACGTCTGTAGACAAGAATACAAACATCGCACATGTGTTGCAAGTGACTGCTGCAGTCCCCTCAGTGTCCATGATGAGAGCTTTTAGGTAATCTAAGAACTCTTAGTTAACGCTGAGAATGCTAAGCTGTACTTTTAGGTCTGCTGTATTTTTGTTTGGTTACTGAAATTCGCACGCCGTTAGGCGCGCGCCTCTGGCTCTTGAGGGTAAAAGGGGAAGGTCAGAAGTTCAAGTGCCGTGCTTTCTGCAAGCGCGCTGATGACTAAAAAGCCCAATCTGAGATAAACAAGTCCGGTTGCAGAAAGCACAGCAGAAGGTCTCCTTGGGTGATGATTCTGGGTTGTGATTCTTTCTGCATTGTTGTTTCTCTTCAAGACTTGTTCAGCATGAGTTCTCAAATAAGGCTGCAGCATTGTGGATAGTGCATCTCCATGCCTTCCGATGTGAGGCCAGGGCAGACCATTGTTGGTGATCAATTTGGCTGAGCCTGAGATGTTGTTTCATAGAATCATAGAATTGCAGAGTTGGAAGAGACCACGAGGGCCATCCAGTCCAACCCCCCTGCCATGCAGGAAATCTTGATCAAAGCATCCCCGACAGATGGCCATCCAGCCTCTGTTTAAAGACCTCCAAGGAAGGAGACCCCACCACGCTCCGAGGGAGTGTGTTCCACTGCCGAACAGCTCTTACTGTCAAAAAGTTCCTCCTCATGTTGACGTGGAATCTCTGTTCCTGGAGCTTGCACCCATTGCTCCGTGTTCCAGTCTCTGGAGCAGCAGAAAACAAGCCTGCTCCATCCTCAGCGTGACATCCCTTCAAATACTTAAACAGGGCTATCATATCGCCTCTTAACCGTTTTTTCCAGGCTAAACATACCCAGCTCCCTAAGTCTCTCCTCATAAGGCATCGTTTCCAGATCTTTCACCATTTTAGTTGCCCTTCTCTGGACACGCTCCAATTTGTCAATATCCTTTCTGAATTGTGGTGCCCAGAACTGGACACAGTATTCTAAGTGAGGTCTGACCAAGGCAGAATAGAGTGGCACTATTACTTCCCTTGATCTAGACACTATACTTCCGTTGTTTCAGGGAGTCCTCGTATCGCTTTTTTGGAGTGCCCCTCTTATGCTGACCTGTGGCGAGTTCACCGTAGAGTACTATTTTGGGGAGTCGATTGTCCTCTATCCTAGAAACATGCCCTGCCCAGCGCAGCTGTGTTCTTAATATCATGGCTTCAATGCTGGTGATCCCTGCTTGCTCAAGGACAACAACATTAGTCACATAGTCAGTCCAGTGTATATTTAGGATTGTGCGTATAGAGCACTGATGAAAGCGTTCGAGGAGTCGTAAGTGTTGGCAATAGGTGACCCATGTTTCAGACCCGTAAAGGAGAATAGACAGTACAGTGGCTCTATACACACTGATTTTTGTGCTGTGCCTCAGGTGCTTACTTTCTAAACATAACATTCCATTGGATGTGAGGGTGATTTGGCTGTGATATTGGTCACTCCTTTGGTCACTAAGGTTGATTTGGCTGATCTGGTTTGCTAGGTAGGTGTCTCTTTACTTCCTCACTGCTCCGTGTATGTCCCTCCCAAAGCTTGCATGCTCAGTGGAAGAGGACAGCCATCCCTGGTAGGAGAAGTGTGCCATTCTTCAGTCAAGGGTATATGATACCTATGGCTTTCCAAGCTTCAGTAGTGAAGTAAATGTCATTTGTAAAATTTATATCAGGCTGCTATTTATATTACAGCATGAGAAGATAAGACTAGCATTTTTTTAAAAAAAATCTGGTAACTTGAACTGTAATTATTTTTTCAGCATGTTAGAAACCAAATATTCCTGGCCTTATTTTTTTATGACAATGGAGAAAGAGGTGTAAATTACTTTACAAATGTAATTAGACCTTTGGTAGTTGTTTAGTGTAGCCAGTGTGGTGTAGTGGTTTGAGTGCTGGGCTACAACTCTGGAAACCAGGGTTCGAATCCCCGTTTGCCCATGAAAACTCACTTGGTGACCTTGGGCAAGTCAAACACTCCTAGCCTCAGAAAAGCCTGTGATAGTTGGAAACAACTTGAAGGCACACAACAACAAAAACAACAACAACAACAAACAACAACAGCTATTTAGACTCATAGACCAAGGAAGACAGAGAATTAGGTTACATGTTTTCTCCACTTAGACCAGCTAAATCAAGGCAGATAGAAGAAACCCTGGGCAAGGTTGTAAACTTCACTCTTTTGGGGAGTGGTGGGTGGGAAGTTTTTGACTAAACTTTGGTTACAAGGTCAGACTGAGAAAGTTAAGAGGCAATAGACTTTCTGTGTTTTGAGAAAGACTAAATGTTTTTGCTCCCTTTCACCTGACAAGATGCTATCACTTCTTTGAGAGTGATGTAGACATTTGACTCAGGTAGCATCCTCAATTATCAATTAGTCTCAGTTGGAGGTTATTGGAGGAAGAAGAGAGAAATCAAAACAATAGTTCAAGGTTTTAAATGGTGTTTAAGTATCCAATAAATTAGATTTGGTTTCCAGTTGGGCTTTGGAGATTTAGGTTGTACTTGTAAAAGGTTACTTCTTAAATTGCGTTGACTTTAATGTACTGGGTGGGAAACGTGCTTTAAATTGCTGATCAATTAAATAAATGTTGCTATTGAACAGATTTCAGTAGCTTTGTAATATCAATGCTGTGACTTCCTTTTTAATGTGAAGAAGTGGTGATTAGCTCCCTGCCCTGCTTAATAGTGGTGAGTCATTGGAGAGGAGAAAAGGTTCTAGAGGATCTCTTGGCCCTTGAAGAAAATCTGAGTAAGTTTGTGCAACTTTATTTTTTTTTAAAGGGTGGGGGAGGCAAAAACTTCCCACAGGTCAGCTGTCCAGATGCTTGAGCAAAATATGGATAAGAGGAATTAGAAACACACAGCCTGGCTGTTTTTGCAGGCCTGCTTCCAGTAGACATGGCCAAGAAGCCGAACCCCCAGAAAGCAACATCAGTGTAGAAAACATGAAAAAAGCCTCATCTTCTTTCTTCCTTTCCAGATGGGAAGGACATTCTGCTCTGCACTCTAACAGGACTCTGTGGTGTGAGAGGTCACTCTGGTATCTTCCTGCACCATAGAGAGTCATTATACTCAGCCACTATACTTGATGCCAACTTTGGGCAGCAGAGGCCAAATGAGCTGCTGCCAAATTATTGTGGTGATTGTGTTACTGTGGCATTAATTGGGATCTCTCTCTCTCTCTCTCTCTCTCTCTGTGTGTGTGTGTGTGTGTGTGCATACGCATGCACACATGTGTATGTACACGTGCATCTCAGTCATTAGAAGTTGCCTACCCTTAATGTGTAACAAAATAGGAGTTTCGGTAGGCATTACTGGAGAAATTCTATAATTGCTTAGTAGCAAAGGTTACTTTGAGTTTTCATTGTACTGAGTGGTGACTTTTATCTTATCCTATGGTAGAGGTTTTCCAGATGCTGTTATGAAGCCAAACGGTAGGTTACATAACTCTTTAAAGCTCACCTACTCAAGGAATTTAGGTGACCAACATCTAGGAGTTGACATCCACCCACCGAAAAAACACAAGCCCGTGTTTTACAATAAGACAACCAAGTCAGAACTTAAAAGTCTTAGCAGCTGGTTAGTATTTACACCAGTCAGGCCAACGGAATCAAAAACTGATTGGATCCACAGTGCAATATGAAATGTACTATGGATATCATAACATTACTACAATAAAAATAATTTCTTAAAATGATGGCTGTCTTGAAGACCTAGAGCTCCAGTTCAGAAAATTTCCTCCCCTCATAGCACAAGTATTAGTTCTGCACAAAAGACTATTATGCTATTTAACTCGTGAGATTAAAAGGGCAGAATCTCTTCCTCCCACCCTCTCTTTTCCTCCCATGGAAAAAATGCAAAATAAGCAAAAAGAATAAAACAAATGAACACCAAAAAATTAGTTTCTCATGAAGGGAAGGGAAGGGAAGAACATTTCAGTATTCCCATCACCTCTTACTACAGGGAGTTTCAGGGCCAAACTAGAAATGAAATTTGCCATTCAGTCTGTTTTCTTTTAAAAAGAAAGAAAGACAGAGACACTATATTGGCTGTTTCACTACAGGGAGGAGGTGGGCCAAACAGCCTTCAAGCCTTTGTGGACTCCCTGTGACGATATCATAGAATCATAGAATTGTAGAGTTGGAAGAGACCAGAAGGGCCATCCAGTCCAACCTCCTGCCATGCAGGAAATCACAATCAAAGCATCCCTGACAGGTGGCCATCCAGCCTCTGTTTAAAGAGAATGCTGGAAAAGGAACAATGCAACCAGACCTTGAGAAGGGTGCTGGCAGGGGGATTCTGGGAGGTGTAATCCAAAAGTAACTTTCCCAGGCTCTGAATGCAGCCTAGAATCATAGAATCATAGGGCTGGAAGGGACCCCAACAGCCATCCCATCCAATCAGCGTCTGCCCTGCAGGAACACACAATCAAAGCCCTCATGACAGATGGCCATCCAGCCTCTGCTTAAAAGCCTCCAAAGAAGGAGACTTCACCATACTCCGGAGCCAGTGTATTCCACTGTTGAACAGCTCTTACCATCAGGAAGTTCTTCCTAATGTTTAGGCGGAATTCCTTTTCCTGGAGTTTGAACCCTTTGCTCCATGTCCTAGTCTCTGGGGAAGCAGAAAACAAGCTTGTCTCATCCTCAGTATGACATCCTATCATGTCCCCTCTTAACCCTTCTCTTCTCCAGGCTAAACGTACCCAGCTCCCTAAGCCGCTCCTCATAGGGTATCTCTCTCTCTCTTTTTTTTCTCTGCCACCGTTGTTGTTGTATTATCCTTGAACCTTACTTCTCTCGGGATCATGGACAGTTCAAGGATGATGATGATGATGATGATAAGTAGTAGTAATAGTGGCAGAGAGAAGAGAGATTGTGTGAGTAAGTAAGTGTGGGCTCATACAGTGGCATCTCCAGCTATCTGACAATTGGAGCGGAGAGAGGGAGGAGTGCATGGAAGTTCTTCCTAATGTGTAGGCGGAATCCTTTTTCCTGGAGTTTGAACCCTTTGCTCCATGTCCTAGTCTCTGGAGCAGCAGAAAACAAGCTTGCTCCATCCTCAATATGACATCACTTCAAATATTGAAACATGGCTCTCATGTCACCTCTCAACCTTCTCTTCTCCAGACTAAACATACCCAGTTCCCTAAGCTGCTCATCATAGGGCATAATAGCTTCCAGACCTCCCACCATTTTGGTTGCCTTCCGCTGGACACATTCCAGCTTCTTAATACCCTTCCTGAATTGTGGTGCCCAGAACTGGACAGTCTTCCAGATGAGGTCTGACCGAAGCAGAATACAGTGGCACTATTACTTCCCTTGATCTAGACACTATACTTCTATTAATGCAGCCTAGAATCGCATTGGCATTTTTTGCTGCTGCATCACACTACTAACTCATGTTTAGCTTGTAGTCTACTTTCTTTTTTTTTTTTTAGGAACTCTACACCATTACGTTAATTGCTAATTAACAAAAAATATTTTATTAGGGCCTATAATACAGTTTTTAAACTAAATTATTGGTGGCAAATTATGTAATACAGTAGGCCCCCCTTATCCACTGGGGATTGGTTCTGTGCGGGCATGGATTCTGAAAACTGTGGATAATAGTGAACACAATTGAAAATAATGGGCCTTCTGGTTTAAAATACCATAGAGTTGCCTTGGAGGGCCTAGAAAATGGCTAGGGAGGACACATTTTCTAGGAAGACTCTATGGTAGGTGTGCTGTTTTGTGTCCCATGGATAATGAATCTGTGGATACGAGGGTCGTACTGTAATCTGAACATCCTGTACTGTGAATAGATTAGGTTACATTGACCTGAGATAAACATATGGGGGCCCCAAAATAAAGCATTGCATGGGCCCCCAAAATTCCTGCCTCTACCTACTAAGCCAGACCCCCTCTAGCGGTTTTAAAAAACCACGAAGGGCAAGGATATAACACACATGTGATGGCTCTCATCTCTGTCTACATCCTTGGGTTATACAAATTTAGAAGTATCCATTATCACCAGACAAGCAGGGGCCAAAGTTAGAGCCATTGGATCTGTATAATTTATAGCATTCAAGTCAAAGCAGATCTAAGTGATTTTATCTGCAGAGTACCAAGCAAGTTGTTCATAGCAGGATCTTGAGTGGTTTGGATTTTCCCCTCTCTTGGTCTGGTGTGTAACAGACTCAGAACAACCCCGCTAGCTTGCTCCTTGCGATACAGTAGAGGGAGAAAAAAATTCCTTTTGCTGCCTGTATTGTAGGCCCTCTGATAAGCTTTAGCCTGTGTTTGATTGGATCCTCTCCAAGTTTTCTGCCAATGTTGCTCTAGTCTCCTTCTCACTTGTTTCATTGCTACCAGGTCCCTGGAAGACCAGGGGACTGGTTTGGCTCCACTCCGTAAGACTGAATGCTCAGGAGCAATTGTGTCCACCACCCTGGCCATTTTTTCTATTCCAAGTCAGCCAAGACCTTGACAGAATTGCCTGCCAAAACAACAGGAAACTCCTAGGAGCTATCAGGAATACATCTAGACCCATAAGTCTCCTGGGGCAGACCATTTTAATGGGTCCCCCACCCCTGCAGAAGTTCTGCGTCCCAGCACATCTAAACCGTACCAGGTGGTGATCTGCCCATGACAATGGAACCATAAGATACTTACTCCACTTCTGAATTTATGATTCTATGATTCCAAATCACATTCACCCCACCAACAATAGAAAATGATGCCTAGAGTATTCCCAGCAGCATGAATAGGGCCAGATACCATTTGGGACAGAGCAGTGGTTGTCATGGCAGACATGAAGTTCTGAGTTGTTCCTGACAGAGGAGTCTCAGCATGGATGTCAACCCCCCCCCCAGCACTTTAAGTGAGGGACATTCCAACACCACCCCCAAGACCATCCCAGCGAAGTCAGGAAAGGAAACTGTAGTGTGGGTATTCTCTGGCTTTTCTTCACAAACGAAGATTCAGGAAGGACTCATCCCGCACCTTCTGCAAGCGCGCTGATGACTAAAAAGGCCAATCCGAGATAAACAAGTCCGGTTGCAAAAAGTGCAGCAGAAGGTCTCCTTGGGTGATGTTTTTGGGTTGTGATTCTTTCTGCGTTGTCGTTTCTCTTCAAGACTTGTTCGTCGTGAGTTCTCAAATAAGGCTGCAGCATTGTGGATAGTGCGTCTCCATGCCTCCCGATGTGAGGCCAGGGCGGACCACCGTTGGTGATCAATCTGGCCAAGCCTGAGATGTTGTTTCAGGGAGTCCTTGTATCGCTTTTTTGGAGCGCCCCTCCCACGCTGACCTGTGGCGAGTTCACCGTAGAGTAGTATTTTTGGGAGGCGATGGTCCTCCATCCTAGAAACGTGCCCTGCCCAGCGCAGCTGTGTTCTCAATATCATGGCCTCAATGCTGGTGATCCCTGCTTGTTCAAGGACAGCAACATTCGTCACATAGTCAGTCCAGTGTATATTTAGGATTGTGCGTAGACAGCTCTGATGAAAGCGCTCGAGGAGTCGTAGGTGGTGGCGATAGGTAACCCATGTTTCAGATCCATAAAGGAGGATAGACAGTACGATGGCTCTATACACACTGATTTTTGTGCTTTGCCTCAGGTGTTTATTGCTCCAGACTCTTTTGTGGAGTCTTCCAAATGCACTATATGCCTTTGCTAATCTGTGATCGATCTCTTTGTCAATCTTGGCATCTGAGGAGATGATGCTTCCCAGGTAGGTGAACTGCTGAACGGACTTGAGCACTGATTTGCCGACGGCAATGTGGGGATGGTGGTGTTCGTCCTGTGGTGCAGGCTGGTAAAGAACTTCTGTTTTCTTCAGGTTGACTTCTAGCCCAAACAGCTCTGCAGCTGTTGCAAAGCAGGACGTTAGGCGCTGCAGAGCTGCTTCTGTGTGGGCAACAAGGGCAGCATCATCGGCGAAGAGCAGCTCACGGACTAGATAGTTTAGAGTCTTAGTGTGAGCCCTCAGACGGCTTAAGTTAAACAAGCTACCATCAGTACCAACAGAATCTCTAATCTGTCCTGACCACGTCCCTTCAGGGCAAACACACTTGAACACACACACACACACACACACACACACAAAACTGTAGGACAGGGCACCTGGTTTGGGGGATGAAATCCTGATAGACTTCTGCAACTTTGCTCTCTGACTTGAAACCTGGTAGACAAAGCTGAGAGAGGTTAACCCCTTCCCCCAGCCTCCTCCAATTAGGTCTCTATGATATATGCCAGGTCACCATGCTCATCCAAGATGAAGTCCCAAATGGCAGCTATTTTCGTATTCACTGACCTGGCATTCACCAGCAGCATTTTCAATCTAAGGTTCCTATTGCCAAGACTATCCAGGTTGTTTGAGTGGGGGTAATGTTTAGGTAGAGCTAGAACCCTCTTCCTGTCCCTTGGGTTAAAGGGTACCATAACTGTCTCCCCTTTCTGTATCCCCTTCTGCCCTCTAGTTATATGATATACCCATGGTATGACAAACAGATTTGATTTGAATGCCACTCAATGAGCATAACAGTCAAGAACTGTCAGAATCAGCTCAGGTCTTTCCAAATAGCAGGTAAGAAACACAGGGCTTGAAAGAGGCTTAAAATATTCCCCTCCACAATTGGGCTTTTTAATTTTGTACCAATGGAGACTTCAGAAAAAAATCTAAATGAGGAGGAAGGGGTAAATTTTAGGAAGGTTGCAGCATTAGGAAGGCTTAGCTCTTCCTTTACAAGCAATTACTCCTTCAGAAATGCCTAAATGGTGGTGGTGGGGAATACGAAAAATCTCTTATCTCCAATTAGTTGTTGATTGAAGATGAGGGATTTGCAAGGGAAGGGAGCAGCAGTGGAGATGGGAGCAAGTTTTTAAGGAAGAAGCTGTCAGGATTGAGTGGGGCCCTTAGGAGGTTACATCTAGGGTTAGGAGGTAGAATAATTGAATCATAGAGTTGGAAGAGACCACAAGGGCCATCTAGTCCAACCTCCAGCCATACAGGAATACCCAACTGAAGCTTCCTGACAGATGGCCATCCAGCTTCTGTTTAAAAACCTCCAAAGGAGACTCAATCATATTCTGAGGCAGTGTATCCCACTGTCCAACAGCTCTTACTGTCAGGAAGTTCTTCCTAATATTTAGGTGGAATCTCTTTTTCTGTAGCTTGAGTCCATTGCACTATGTCCTAGTCTCTGGAGCAGCAGAAAACAAACTTGTTCCATCCTCAATATGACATCCCTTCAACTATTTAAACATGGCTATCATGTCACCTCTTAACCTTCTCATCTTCAGCTAAACTTTCCCAGCTCCCCAAGCCACTCCTCGTAGGGCATGGTTTCAGAACTCCCACCATTTTGGTCACTCTCCTCCAGACACATTCCAGCTTATCAATAGCCTTCTTGAATTGTGGTGCCCAGAACTGGACACAGTATTCCAGGTGAGGTCTGGCCAAAGAAGAATAGAGTGGCACTGTTACTTCCCTCAAGCTAGACACTATACGCCTATTGAAGTTGGGGTTTTAGGGCAGAAACTTAGAGGGTGGAAGAAAGACTCAGCAGGATGTATTTGATTTGCAGGACAGAGGCTCCCTATCCCTGTATTAAACAAAATTAAGAGTGCAGATTATTGCTTATTTAATTAATGCAGGTGAAAATGAAACATTTCAAAAGTTTTCTTCCTGATGGTTAAGATTGCAAGAGTTTATGCACATTTAGGGATGGGTAATTTTTTGCACTTTGGGACTTTTCTTGAATATTTCATTTGTGCAAAAACATTGCATTATGTGCAAAATACTGTATTTTCACTAAATGTATCATGTGCACAAAATGAAATCTTTTTTTTAAAATGTAAATTTTGTCCCCAAATCCCTAGATGCCAAGCATCCTCAAAACATGTGCAAAACCTTCTGTACTATGTTGAGATTTGTCAAGTCACCCGCAAGGATAATAGAAGGTGAATATTCTTTGTATCTCTAGTCAAGGGCATGGTCTGAAAGCGCATGACATAGCTGCCATTTTGAAGCATAGCAGATGCAGCTCTAAGCAGTACCTAGGAACTCTGTGCTCTGCCTTTAATTAGTGTTAGGTAAGAAAGGAAAGATACCAGCATCATAAATATGTCAACATATTCTTTTTTTTCTGTCAAAAAGGAGAGATGCAGATAGATTAAGAATACTCTTTCCATTTAAAAGCCTTTCAGTTCAGTGAGTCATTCACAAAAGTTCTCGATAACTTCCACTGTACTCCCATCATTTTTCCACTTAATGTTTCCTGGAAATGCTGAGTTTAAGGTGTTTGTTTTTCTCACTAGGATGGACCTTCGTGGTTCCTAGACATGCTAGTAAAAGTTCTCAGCAAATTTCTGGTGATGTGAAAAATACTGCCTAAAGCTACTGGGATAGAATTTCATCGCATCAGTGCTGCAATTATACATTTAGGTCTGGTGTTTAACATGAAGCAGACATGTTGGCTGGGGATGAGATGAGATCAGTTTGCAGCAATTTAAAGTAGGTTGATTATAAAGCGGGGGAGTGATAGGAGCAGAGAGAAACTGGGACATTTTAAAAGCAACTGAAAAAAATGGGACAACAGAGGATTAATCAGGCTTGCCTTTCCAAAAGGAGTTGGACTGGACGGCCCTTGTAGTCTCTTCCAACTCTATGATTCTGTGAGGATTGTATGAGGATATTGAGTTCAGAGCACAGTTCAGAAAAGTTATTTTTGTGTACTACAACTCCCAGAAGCCCAGCCAGCATGGCAGATGGAGGATTCTGGGAGTTGGAGTCTAAAAAGTATTTGTTTTTTTCCTAAGCTCTGGGTGGCTATGTCCTAGTTAGGAGTATTTGATTTGGTAGTAGAAGGCAAGTTGGCCTGGGGAACTTTCTCTCAGATTTACTCTACTCAGCACATGGCCATAGGCATACTCTGTGCTTTAGGTTTTATAGCTGGATCTTTTTTTGGTAGAAAACTATTCTAGGAGCTGAAATTAAGTGCTGAAATATATGTGGTTGTGACTTACCTCAGAGAGAACTTAAGTAAAGCGAGTTTAACAAGGCATTATGAATTGACTGAATTACTTTTGATATTTGTGTGGGGTTTTTTTTGGTAAGCTTCTCAAGTGTAGTAGGAAAAAATGGGATTTTAAAAAACAAATGACAGTACTACATGGATGATTATCCCCCTGCCCTAACTGAATAATCAGTTAAATTTGCATTTGTAGATTACTGATCCTTTTTTACAAGTTGAAGGGAGTGAGAAAGAGCAATTTAAATCATGAAGCCTGCTGCTTGTTGTCATCTTCAGTATTCTATTTCATTCTCTATTCCATCAACGCAAAGAAGAATCAAAATAACTAGATAAATACAGTTGGTCCTCTGTATCCACACATTTGGCATCCATGGATTCACCTTACCACAGCTTGAAAATATTCCCCCCAAAATAAGTTCCAAGAAGCAAATCTTGATTTTGCCATTTTATATAACAACACAATTGTGTATAATGAGACTTAAACATCCACAGATTTTGGTATCCACGGGGAGTCCTGGAACCAAACTTGGATACCAAGGGCCCACTGTACACAGTCAGCCCACCGCATTTGCGGGTATCACTTTTGTGGATTTGATTATTCACATACTTTTTGCTGCCACCTCTGCTGATGCCCTATGCCATTTTTAATAAGGACTGCAAACCTCTCGAGACCGAGAGGCTGTGAATGAGGCTTGTAAGTCCCTATTAAAAATTGTGTAGGGCAGCAGCGGAGGCAGTGGCAAGCCCCACTGGCTGCTTGCTTTAGCCTTATGAAGGAGCCCTGCCATCTTGAAGGCACCCGTGGCAGATTGAATCTGTGGATCATACTTTTGTGTGTGTTAAATATGGTTTGGGGGTCCTAGAGTTATTCATGGTTTTTCCACTTTCACAAGGGCCCTGCACCCCTCACCCCACTGAATATGGAGGGACAACTGTATTAGCCCCAAATGTCCAGGTCCACAGGTCATTGATTAATCGGAACAAGTTTTCAACAAAATCTTTAATGGACCAAAAACCCAGTCTTTGTCTGCATTTCACCAAGCTTTTACTTCCTTCATAAAAAGAGTAGCAAATCTTTTTTCCCCTTCCTGTTATGGACTGCATGCATCCCTTGTGTGGATGGGGCTGTTCATCCCCCTTCACACCTTTGTTCTCCCTCCCTCCAAGGTAAATAGGCAGGCAGAGGCAGGGATAGATAACTCTTTCACTGATCTTGTCATTTTTTTTGAAAAAAAAAGAATTTGTTCTTGGCATATTGGACAAATAGTAATGCACATCTACTTATTACTTGTTTTGCTTTAAACAAAATGTCTTAAAATAAAAAAGGCCCCAAATTATATGAAGTGACAAAAAAAGCCTTGTAAATGTTACTGATTATTGCCCAAATAATGTGTTGTTGTTATTATTACTATATTTATTTATATTCAGTTGGGGACTCATAGCGGAAGCAGTCAAAATGCCTTCATGTTTTTTCTACAATAGGAAAAATGGAACATTAGTACCAGCAAATGTGATGACATACCCTCCAACTGTCCCAATTTGGCAGGGACAGTCCTGATTAATTTTCTGTTGCCTCCACTTTTTCACCTGCTTTTAAAATGTCCCAGTTTCTTTTACCTCTTCCCACTTCCCCCCTTTTCCCTTGGATTACATCCATTGGTGCAAACTGAATTCTGCTGCTCCAGAGACTGGAACATGGAGTAATGGATGCAAGCTCCAGGAACAGAGATTCCACCTCAACATGAGGAGGAACTTTTTGACAGTAAGAGCTGTTCGGCAGTGGAACACACTCCCTCGGAGCGTGGTGGGGTCTCCTTCCTTGGAGGTCTTTAAACAGAGGCTGGATTGCCATCTGTTGGGGATGCTTTGATCAAGATTTCCTGTGTGGCAGGGGGGTTAGACTGGATGGCCCTCGTGGTCTCTTCCAACTCTGCAATTCTATGATTCTATGATTCTATGAAAGTACAAAAGTAGTGTGCATTCAGTTAACTCAGCAGGGGAAGACGAGAAGAGGAGTGGAGTCTTGCCCTTCCCAGTAAGCTTAGGGAAAAGCAAACTACTGCTGCCTTTCCCACTATGTCTGTTCTTTCTCATCAGTAACTGTGCCCATTTTCACCATACTTGGATGGTGTTTGGCCACATGTGGCCTGGTTTTCATGTATAAATGTTGGCAAATATGAGTTCATTTCATGTTCCTCTGTGTAAAGACAGTCAGAGTAAAAATCTGGATCAGTCTAATTACTGGAGTAATATCCCATGGGAATTCTTTCCACAGTTGGAGCCCCGCACCAGGACTGTAGGCAGGGTCAGAGCATTTACTTTGGGGGCATTAGCCATGCTGGTGAGGGGGTTGGTTCTGTGTTTGCATTTCAGAAAGAATTATTTCTTCAAGTTATGGCAAGGGCCTTTTTGTTTGATAGCATTTGTGTTGTCAACAGATTAAAAAAAGTATTCAGGCTGTAACCTTACACTTTCTTATCGTAACGTAAGTAAGCCTTAGTGAAATCAATGGAACTAATTTCTGAGTGGATATATATAGATTGGATTCTTAAGGGCCAGATTTTTTTTCTTTTATCCTTGTATTATTTATTTTCTAGGATATGACTAATCTTAAGTTCCCTGAACTTAATAGCTTTTCAGCAAAATAATACAAACTGTTTGAAAATAACCTGTCTCCTGTATTAGATGAAGTCTCTAGTGATTGTTATAAAGGAAAAGGCTTTTATGAGAAAATAAATATATAACTAATAAAGGCATACAGGCTTAGATCATTCAGCTATGATTCATAAGGCCTCTTCTGAATAAGGCACTAGAAATTGGAAAAAAATATGTCTAGAGTTCATTCCCCATAGGAAAAATCAGAAAACAAGGACCCCCAAAGGGACAAAATATTTTTATTTAATGGCTTTTTAAACACTCAAAAGGCATTTAATAGGACTGAATGGCCTCACTTCTTCCAGGTCCTCTCATCTACTGGAATAACATAGGCAGACCTTGGAAAAGAATCTTGGTGTTGTAATCAAAAAAGTAACTTTCCCTTGCTCTGAACATAAATATGTAAGATATACAATATACAAGTAGTTAGCTTCTCTACTAGCTTAACATCTCCTTTTGTATTACAGAGGGAGACTATTCGGGGATATCTGCTCAGATCTGCATTGTATTCTTTCAAATTGTGACAATACTGGTGTAGGAATAGTCTAAAATCAAAGGTATTAAGATCAGTCATAGGATACAGTAAGGATTTTCACAGTTGGGACCTGAGCCCTTTCTAGAAACTAACATCTTAACTGTACTATTTTGTGACTATTGTGGGTTTATTACAAAAACTGACTTGTGTTAGATCAGGCCAGCAAACTATGCAGTCCAGCATTGGATTCTCATAGTGGCCAACCCAATGCCTATGGGAAGCTGGCAAGCAGGACAGGAATACAATAACATTTTCCCAGGCAACTGAAATACAAGCACACTGCTTGTGGGCTGTCATCTGTTGCTGCAGTTTTTGTGGATACCCATAAACAAAATGATGCTGGTCACTCCCATCCAACAAGATTGAAATGGTGGTGATGAGAAGCCATACTAAAAAGTATTAAGGCCATGAAAAAAAGAAGGAAATTGCATTGAAAGGACTATTGGAGAAGGCAAAAGGCACCAAAATGTTGAAGCCATACAAATGAAAGGTGGATCGATTTCAGTGTGCTCTCTTAGCTGTTTTTAACAAGCACTTTGTTTCATTTGTTTCTGGGCAAATGTTGTTGGTGTCATCACTTAATACGAGTATTTTCAATAAATGAGCTCTAATGTCCTCTTTTGTAATAGAGAATGAAAGAAAATATTAAAGATGTCAATGAGCATCTCCCTCTGTGCTTCAGTTAGAAATTCTCACTTTCTAGGTCCTGTACCGGGAGAAAGGCAGAACTTAATTAATTTGGCGCCTTTTGCCTTCTCCAATAGTGTGTTTTAAGGGTTCTTGTTTGTGTAAGACTGAGATTTAAATACTCCTCTAAATCAGTGCTTCTCGGGCTATCCAGCCAGGGAGAAGGGCAATTCTTGCCCATGTTTGTGACATGATAGGTCCTCTGTATCAAGTATCTGGAAGGGGCATATTGTCACACTAGTCTATTAAGTATTTTAAATGTGCTACTGTTTATAAAACATCAAGCTTGCACAGAAATTGGCACAGCAAATTCATTCATGTATCATTAGGAAATAATTTATTAATGTTATCATTAGGAAGGGGCCAGTGGGTTAGGGACTCTTAATTAAAGGAATCATAGAATCATAGAATTGCAGAGTTGGAAGAGACCACGAGGGCCATCCAGTCCAACCCCCTGCCATGCAGGAAATCATGATCAAAGCATCCCCGACAGATGGCCATCCAGCCTCTGTTTAAAGACCTTCAAGGAAGGAGACCCCACCACGCTCCGAGGGAGTACGTTCTACTGCCGAACAGCTCTTACTGTCAAAAAGTTCCTCCTAATTTTGAGGTGGAATTTCTGTTCCTGGAGCTTGCATCCATTGCTCCGTGTTCCAATCTCTGGAGCAGCAGAAAACAAGCTTGCTCCATCCTCATCGTGACACCCCTTCAAATACTTAAACAGGGCTATCATATCGCCTCTTAACCGTCTTTTTTCCAGGCTAAACATACCCAGCTCCCTAAGTCTCTCCTCATAAGGCATGGTTTCCAGACCTTTCACCATTTTAGTCGCCCTCCTCTGGACATGCTCCAATTTGTCAATATCCTTTTTGAATTGTGGTGCCCAGAACTGGACACAGTATTCTAGGTGAAGTCTGACCAAGGCAGAATAGAGTGGCACTATTACTTCCCTTGATCTGGACACTATTCTTCTATTGATGCAGCCCAAAATCGCATTGGCCTTTTTAGCTGCCGCATCACACTGTTGACTCATGTTCAACTTGTGGTCTACTAGGACTCCTAGATCCCTTTTGCACGTAGTCTCATTCACCCAGAGAGTATTTTTCCCCCAGATGTAGATAAGTGAAACTGTGAATACTGAATCCATGGATATGCAGGTTGACCTGTACAGCACTTTGACACCATTTTATCCGCTGTGTTCTATCCGATGGGATCTGGTATATGTAGATTGGTGAAGCATCAGAGTTCACTGATAGAAAAAGCGAAATACCTCACAAAACTACAAATACTAGGATTCCACAGAATAGAACTTTGCTGGATAAAGTGGTGTCAAACTGCTACATTTCTGTAGTGTACACAGGCCCAAGTAGTGTCTACTTGGGTAGAACTGTTTGCTTACGGGCCCAATTCTAACACTTCTGCAAGGAGGTGCTAGAGCTCATCAGTTAAGTGCAGTGCTGTACACCTTCTGCTACATCATTTCCATTAATACAGGTTATCTTATAGGAATGGTGTGTGCTTGGTTTTTAGTATCAAATTAAGTTTTAGGAAGGCCTGAAATTGCTGCCAGTTCTAGCTTAGAACAATGTATAAAATTTGTGGTTTTATGTGTTCTGCAAGTGCAACCATTGCATATGCAATTGCTCCTACTGGAGTGGTGCATAACTATTTGTCAGTGCCTCCAATACACTGTCATATTAATTGGAATTGCAGAAATAGCCACTGTAAGATCTTGGCAGAAATCTTTTCACACTCTGTTGTGTTTTCCACCCTGCTCAGTTGCTAACTCTTGACCTTTTTAAATACAAAACTATTATTTCAAATCTCCATCAAATTTTCCTGGTCCCCTCCCTACCTCCCTTACTTCTTTCTCTCTATCCCTCCCTCCTACATGGATGAACAAGTTAGCTTTTTCAAAAGACAAAGGAAAGGGGAGGAGAAGGCCACTTTCTATCAAAGTTTAGTTTTAAGAATGAGGGAGCCTTCCAAGAGAAATGGAAGAAAAAACATCAATAATATTACTTAAGGAGGAAGTTGAGCATCAGAGATAAACAGCAGTGTCTTTACAGGATAACAATATGTGTCCTATGGCATACATTTTGTAAAACTCTAGCCTCAATAAAATCATATCCTTTGAAGCACAGTGAGACTCTTCATTTAGACTTACTCCTAGAAGTTACATAAATTGTAATCTTGAAGGCAAGCTTTGTGTTTTAACTTACATTTAGTGTTCTCTAAAATGAAAATGTTGATGATAACCGTATTAATGGTAATAGAGGATGAAGGGGAGGGCATGAGAAAAGGTCTTCGCTTGGCACCCCAGTTGTAGACCCTCCCCTTAGAAGCTGGACTGGCACCAGTACTGGTGTCATATCAGCACCAAGTAAAAATATGGGTTTTACTAAAGCTGTTGGGACCTAAATGATTTCATCCAACCTGCAAAGGTATATGCTCTTCAGTTATCTTAAGCCGTTTTAAACTGTCATGTTTTAACTTACCAAATTGTCTAATATGCTTTTAGTCTGTTCTGATGATGATGATGATGATGATTACAATTTCTTGTTGGCTAAATTACTTTTATCCTGTGTTGCCCTTAGATCCCATGATTAAAGACAGGATGTAAATATTTTACAAATAGATAAACATATAATTAGATAAACAGACAATAGTGGACCAGGTGATTCTTTTGTTTAGCATTTTACTGTCAGTGCATTAATAGCAAGGTAGCAGCATGTGGCAACAAAAGAGAGTGGTGGCCATTTCCAGCGGTTTGCTTTTGGTGCCTATGAAGAGCAGAGAGAGAGAGTGTGGGTGTCTCTTGTTGACTTACGGTGACCCCATGAATTTCATAGGGTTTTTTCTTAGGCAAAAAATGCTCAGAGGTGGTTTTGCGAGTTCCTTCTTCTGAACTATAGCCTACAGCACCAGGTATTCATTGGCAGTCTCCCCTCCAAGTACTGACCAGGGCTGACCCAGGCTTGTTCTCTGTTGCCTCGGAGGGTAGAAATAGGCCTTACTTGATCTTTGTAGAACTAGGACTGAAGTTACAGAAGGACAGATTTCAATTGAACATTAGAAGGAATGTCTTGACAGTGAGAGCAAATGAGCAATGGAACCAATTGCCTAGAGAGGTGATGGGATCTCATTCTCTGGATGTCTGCAGAAAGAGGCTGGACAGCTACCTGCTGGGGATGCTTTAGCTGGAGATCCTGAACTGAGGAGAGGTGTTGGACCTGATGGCCCATAGGGCCCTTTCCATTGCTAACATTCTGTGATTCTATGACCCTGATTAGCTTCCATGATCAGATGGGATCTGGTGCCTTTAGAGTATTGAGGCCCTCTGAAGGGTAGAATACTGCTTCTGAATGTAGATAGCACATTTATTTTCCATGGCTAATATTTGGATAAAAAATTATATACTTCCTTTTGGCCCTCACAAGAATCATAGAACAGAACCATGGAGTTGGAAGAGACCAAACAGGCCATCTAGTCCAACCCCCTGCCATGCAGGAATACCCAATCAAAGTACTCCTAAGAGATGGCCACCCAGTCTCTGTTTAAAAACCTCCTAAAAAAGAGACCCCACCACACTCCGAGGCACTTCATTCCACTTCTGAACAGCTCTTACTGTCCCCAAGGTGTTTTATACCTCATGTTGTTTATTTATCACACACACACACAAGAACAGTAGGGCTTTAATTAATTATTTTCCCTAATGCTTTAGAAAACCACCTAAACTGGATACTTCATTAGTGTTAATATATCCCTTGTACTAAGTAGTTATATAGTCTGTCTTTGGCTCTTTCCTGCATCTTTGGCTTTCTTATGTGTTTCCCCCCTTTTAGTTTCTTTCTTTCTGCTTGCCTGAGTTTCTTGATCATACAGAATTGAATTCCAGTATCTATTTTAATAGCACACATTAATTTCTAAATTGATGTGGCAAATGAACATCTTCATACTGATCTCTCCCTCCCCCCTTCTCCCTCCCCCCATGTCTTGTCTGTATGTGAGATAATGAGTGAAACACTGCAGTACATCATAATGTGTGAATGCTTTAATAGTAATGTCCAGAAGCTGAATCTCCATTGTATGCATATTAAGATTGTTGTTTGTGCCTACCAGTTATGGCTTGGCAGACCCTTCTGCCAGGGCACAAAGTATATAATTACTCTTCAGCTGAAATTGTAATTTTGTCAACAGAAGATCTGAAGGAGAGGGATGTAGCCACCTCACCATTTAGCAACTCTCCAAACTAATTTATTATTTGGCACAGATAGCGAAATTCAGGCTGAGACTTCAGGAAAAATCCTTGATGGCACTACAATCCAGGACTTTGTAGTTCCCACATTTGAAGCTTTAGTGTACTTCTCTAAACTGACTAATGGTCAGTTTAGTATTGTCTGCTCTGACAGGTGAAAGAGCTCTGGGCTTTTAGGCAGATGTGTTTCCCAACTTCTGCTTCCTGAACGTTTAACTGACGATGCCTGGGATAGAACCTGGATCCTTGTGCATGCAAACCATGAATTCAGAACTATTATCCCTCTGCCTTTCTCATTAGAAGGCCACCCAGCTTCTGAAAAATAATGTAACTTCGTTTGTATTGTAATGAAGCATTCCATTTGTGCAATACATTTCTTTTCCCAAAAGCAAACTTTCCAGCATTAAGACAGACTTGCCTTGAAACAGCTTATATTTAAAATTAGATTTATTCACAGTTTTATGTGGTCTGCCCCTCCATGCAGCTGTTGCATCAAAATGTAGTATTAAAAAAGAAAAAAAGGTAGTGGGGGAGGTCCAGGCACAGCCAGAAACTCCTTTAACATGCTGATTATGGCTTGTGGATCAGTTAAGGCTGGTCCTCTATATTTTAGTAAATCACTTGCAGCTGATTTCAGGAATGTGAGGCCTATGGGGGCTTCTGAGGCCAGAAAAACCATTTGGACATGTCATTGCTACTGTGAGATGCCAATACTATGAGGTATTTTGGATTTTCCCCCCTTGTGTAGATGAGCCCTAAATGTTTTGTACTGGAAATATTGGATACATTTTCAAAATATGAAGGCCAGCATGGTGTAGTGGTTAGACATAGAATCACAGAGTAGAAAGGGGCTTCATGAGCCACTGAGTCCAACTCTCTGCTCAGTGCAGGAACTGCAGGTACAGCATCCCCAGCAGCTAGCTGTCCAGCCTCTTTTTGAAGATGTCCAGAGAAAGACATCCCACCTCTTCTCGAGGCAATTGGTTCCATTGCCAAACTGCTCTCACTCTCAGGAAGTTTCCTCTAATGTTCAATCAAAATCTACTCTCCTGTAACATAAAACCATTAGACCTGGACAAAGGGTTCAAATTCCCGCTTGGCCATGGAAACCCACTGGTAGGTGACCTTGAGTAAGTCTCACTCTTTCTGCCTCAGAGGAAGGCAATGGCAAACCCCCTCTTAACAAATCTTGCCATGAAAACTCCATGATAGGTGTGCTTTAGGGTTGCCATAAGTCGAAAATGACTTGAAGGCACACAACAACAACTGAAAACATATTGTTAGCTTTTAGAGCTATAAGATTAAACATCCTTCTATTCAGAGTTTCTCCATATTGGATTTCTGCCTTTATGTAAATTTGTTAGCTTTAATTTTGCTTTATTTCACAATTCTGTGCTACAATTATGCTCAAGCAACCATATGGTCTCCAGAGGAAAATCTACATACTTCATTATCTGGATGAAGTGAAATCTAAACTCAAACAAGGGAGCGATGGAACAACTTACCTTCTTGTTGGAAAATAAACCAAAGGAACTATTTTTGGAAACATGGCAGACTTTTTGCAATTACTTAAAGACAGAATATGTAAAAGGTTAGATAGATAGTTGTCATTATTAAAACTTTTGAGTAAATAAATAGATAACCCTTGTACAAGTTTCAAAGCACAATGAAGCTTGCAAAATTTGTGTACTTTGGTGGCTTGCATGGGTGAGCTTAGAAGCATTGGGCTGGATCCAGACTTAGCCATTCTTATGGTAGATTCATTGAAATAAATAGGATATAGTTTTAAGGCACATGTGGGAATCTTACAGGTCTCCAGATGTGGTGGGACTGTAACTTCCAGCATTCCTTGCTGTAGGATAAGCTGACTAGAACTTCTGGGAGCTGCAGTCCATCTACATCTGGAGGACTGATTGGTTCCTGTTTTAAAGCAATGCTTCTTAGAATATCTGATGTGGGGGACCAACATTTCTTCCCCACCCCCGGTGTGCCAGGGACAAGCACCACATTTGTGACCGTTAGCTACAATTGTTTCTTTTGCCAGGGACTAGCAGCTATTGCTCATGGACCAGCACCAGTCCAGGAGCCACCACTTTGAATATCACTGTTTTAAAGTATAAAGAGGTAGAGGAGTCCATGCACTCCTCCCTCTCTCCGCTCCAATTGTCAGATAGCTGGAGATGCCACTGTATGAGCCCACACTTACTTACTCACACAATCTCTCTCTCTCTCTGCCACTATTACTACTACTTATCATCATCATCATCATCCTTGAACTGTCCATGATCCTGAGAGAAGTAAGGTTCAAGGATAATACAACAACAACAACAACAACAACAACGGTGGCAGAGTAAAAAGAGAGAGAGAGAGATGCCCTATGAGGAGCGGCTTAGGGAGCTGGGTATGTTTAGCCTGGAGAAGAGAAGGGTAAGAGGGGATGTCATACTGAGGATGAGACAAACTTGTTTTCTGCTTCCCCAGAGACTAGGACATGGAGCAATGGATTCAAGCTACAGGAAAAGAGATTCCACCTAAACATTAGGAAGAACTTCCTGACAGTAAGAGCTGTTGAGAAGTGGAATACACTGCCTGAGAGTCTGGTGGAGTCTACTTCTTTGGAGGTTGTTAAAGAGAGGCTGGATGGCCATCTGTTGGGAATGCTTTGATTGTGTATTCCTGCATGGCAGGGGGTTGGACTAGATGGCCCCTGTGGTCTCTTCTAGCTCTATGATTCTAAGATCAAGTGTGAGAAAGGAAGTATGGGCTCAGCCAATGGTATACCCAGCTGCACTATTTGACATCTGGAGCAGAGGGGGGGTGGCACACGGGAAGTCCACTGCCTCCTGAGGTAAAATAACATGGTTGGCTTTTTGGAGAGGGTGTTGCTTCCGGCTCCACCTCAGGCAGCAGAATGGCTTGGGCCAGACTTCCTGGCATGTCCATCCCTATTACAGTAGGCCTCCACAACTTTGTTACCCATCAAGATAAACATAACTTACCAGCTGTGAATGTGACTCCTCAGGAACTTGATAAACCTATCGAGCCAAACTGTGTGGATGGTAGATTCTTAGCTCGGTGAGTCACTTCAGCTCCACTATTATTATCTTTTTTGTAACAGCAGGATTTTAGAGCTAATCACCTTTGGCCACTCTTGAGACCTTTTAGCCAGTGCTTCCCCAGTATTTAAACAGCCACACCAAAGCCAAAGATTGATGTGATTGTCTCCTTTTAACATGTCCTTTTATGTTGAGTTTGAACTTGTGAGTAGCAGAGTGGCTTATATCAGTGAAAAAGGCAAAATCCTATTACCTTTAGCTCTCTGTTCATTGATTAATTATTCAGGAAAGTAAATATATAATACTAGATTTAAATTAAACTTTAATTAAAGAATTTTTTCTGAAAACCTGCCTCTTTGGGGTCTTCTGATGTTGTGTAGGATTCCCCCTGCCTAAAAATCATTTTAAAGAAGGAATTTAAAGTTTAAAGGTTTTTAAAAAGCCCACTGTAGATGTTAGAAATACTTTTCAAGGCTTGCCTTTTATTATTAATTATAGATATTTTTTTAGTTGTGTACATAGGAAGTTCTGTGCCTGGCTTCTCCTTTTGTCCTAATTTCTTGTTAGAAATGAATTTGATTTCAGAGACTGGTGGTAGTAACATGCCTGCATCTTTTCTTGGAAGCTTTTGTTTTTGTTGGCAGTTTCTTGAATGGTGATACATCTATAAATGACTAGTTACATAAAAATAAGCACTTTGACATTCAGGACATGAATACATGAAAGAGCAGCTTTATACAAGATACAGGTTTTGGTTTGGTCATTGTTTGATTATAGACTGCCTAGGAACCCTACCTTCTTCAGCTTGAGCTCTGTTGGAGAAGTGTGTGTGAGTATGTGTGTGTAGGGAGGAATGGAATAGATAAATATATTGGAAGCCCTGTTGTCCATTTAAAGAAATCATGGTCTACGAATTGTAGGAGTTTGTTGGTTGATCAGTTAACAGCTCACACCTGCATAAATAAGTTTAGAAGAAAACAGAATACAGTACAGTAGTTCTAAATAAAAAGAAATCATGCACTGAACAAAGTATCATAAATGTGTGTCTCTCCTGTCTGTCTCTCTTTCCCTCTCACATACATACACAGAGAAAGAGAGAGAGAGAGAGAGACAGAAGAAGAAGTAGAAATGCAAAACCCCTGAAACTTTAGAACTGAAGTGGAGAACATTTTCCCCAGAGGCCCATTTGGGAAGAGGAGGGACTGGATTCCAGCAGAGGACAGGGATAATGGCACGGGTGGATTCAAAGCAAAGATGGTGGAGTCTGGTGTACTGTAATTCTCACCAGTCTGGTTTTTGCACCAAGTGTTATAAAGAAAATCCAGGCTTGCAAAACACAGCTCAGGTCTATGCATGTTTACTCAGGAGAGTGGTTTGGTGTAAAGGCTTCATGGGCTGCAAACCCGAGCTCACAGGTTCCCAGGCTGTAAACCAGACCCATCTTCCTTAATTCTCCCTTTGTAAAATGAGCATAAGAACGACCTGGCTAGACCTCCTCTGTGTACGTCTGAGAGGCAATTTTTTCAGCCTGCCAGTCAGTTCTGCTGACAGTGCCTTGGCACTAGTCATGTCTATTGCCAGCGAAACTTAGTACCTCATAGTGGCTGCATTGCATGAATGTAGAGTGCAGCTACTTGAGAGATTTTACCTACAGCAGAGATGGGGACAGTGGTCCTCCAGATGTTTTTGAACTGCAGCTCCCAGCATTCCTCACAAGTGAAGCACTACCTACAGCAGGGATGGGGACAATGTGGCCCTCCAGATATTTTTTTTAACTACAGCTCCCATCATTCTCACTGTTCACTATGCTGGGTAGGGGGTGCTGGAAGTTGCAGTGTAGCAACATCTGCAGGATCGCTTGATTTCCACTCTTGGCCTCTGTATGTGTCAGTAATGCTTGCAACTTCTAGGGGGAAAAGTGGTTATTATTAAGAGTTTGGTTAAACCTTTTGCCATAGTTTCAGTAAAGTTTGGTCACATGACAGAGGGGATATATTTCTTCAGAGACTGGATCCAATATGTGGGGCATTACTTTTGTCTTTTCTGGTTTAGGGCATTGGTAAGCTAACCTCCAGATAGTTCTATGCATCGGACTTATTTTTCAGTAAACATGCCTAAGTATGTATAATGGTGAGTTCCCTCTGCTTGCAGGGTGTGAGAACAAAATCCCACCCCCACCCCGGAAGAACTCATATTGGGCAGGGATATGGAATGTCCAGATGTTTTGGACTACAGCTCCCATATACCTTAGCATTGCCCAAATGGGTGGAGGCTTCTGGGAGTTAACCTAATGCACCAGGTGGGCCAAAGGTTCAGCACCAGTCTGTTGAACAAGGGTGGTATTGGAGGGGAACTAATGGAATTAAGTTGCTAACTAAGGAGCAAAAACATGGGCCTAGCCAGATGGGCAGGAGGCAGGCAGCTGTCAGATAAACAGGTAATGATTATTGTTTTCTCTTGCCACCTTATTTTTTTTTCTAACTTGAGGTGGAAATCATTTGGCACTCCAGTTGTTTGTTGAACTGAAATACACACCTAGTTGGGCCAGATAATGGTGAGCAGTCCAACAACCTCTGGATGACCACACAATATCTGCCCCTGCTATAGAACTCAAGACTGATGAAGTCAGTCATGTGGTGGTATGCTTCAGTGAAAAACTGTCCCAGACCTAGTGACAAAATATCAGGTGAAGTGGAGGTAAGCATCAGTGTGAATTAAGCAACCACATGAGAAAGAAGACATAAACTATGCATTTATTTTATCAGCATCAGTGTGAATTAGGCAACCACATGAGAAAGAAGACATAAACTATGCATTTATTTTATTGCTTAGTACTTAACTGCAAATTATTACTTAATTTATACAGGTAATCACTACATCTATAAAGCAGCTCAAGCAAAATAAGACTCCTTTAAAAGATGGCCCATTATCTGCTGGAAATCCCTCTGGCATTATCTGGTTGATGGCAGATAATGGGCCATCACCCAACCATTAGCCAAACAGACACTAATCCTCCTTGCATTTCTATACCCAGAAAGTAACCATTCAATTACACAAATTTACATATATTCCCCAACAGGGGCTCACAGTATATAAACTCAACACACACTCCTACCCAACCATTTTCTGAAGATGCCAGCCACAGATGCAGATGAAACTATTCCAGAACACGGCCACACAGCCTGGAAAAAAAACAAGGAAAATCTATGGATGCCAGCCGTGAAAGCTTTTGACTTCACATGGAATCAGACTGTTCTAATAGGGCAGTGTGTGGATGCATCCTAAGACTAAACTCAGGTTTGGAGGGACTAAATTTAGGCTTACCTTAAGGGCTACAGGCCCAATAACAGCAAGATGCAGGTTTAGTTCACAGTATAGACCCATTCCTTAGGGTTTAAATTGCTGCACAGAAATGAAAGTGTCAAGATAGATCTCAGCTGAAGTATAAAGTAAAAAACAGAACTAAAAAAGATTTTTCAGCCATTCTAAAAATACTCAGGAGGATTTGAATAGAGAATAAAATCAGGAAGGTTCTAAAGGAGATAATACTGTAATAATGTGTAACGTTAACGATTCTCACTTTGACATTGATTTTTTTTAACGATGCACTACAGTGCAAAAATATAATCTAAGGAACCTCCCTGTAGAATTAAAAGACCTAAACAACAGATTTGTGCTACTAAGCCTAATTGACAGGGAACAAGAAGAACTGTGGACCAAAGCCAGGGACATTATCAGGCTCTGTAACTAAAAAGAAAGAAAAACCTCATTGGATGACAGATGCAACCTTTTCAACTGTCAGGTGAGAAGAAAAAGTAAAAATTGGCAGAAATAGGGCATTGGATTATCCTGGTATGTAACCTATATTCTGAACAAGAGGCCATTGTTGGAACTGAATATGGAGAAACAAAATGGTTCCCAGTTGGCAAGGGGGTCAGACAAGGCTGCACCCCCCCATCTGTTGAACGTATCAGAACATTTTATACAGAAAGCAGGATAGTCACAGAAGTATGAGCATTGAAAACTAGGGGAAGAAACATCAGGGGGAAGAATATGCAGAAAACATATACAGTCGTCCCTTCACATTCGCAGGGGTTAGGTTCCACAGACCCCAACGAATGTGAAATTTCCGCGAATAAAGACTGCCCTCCCCCTCCCTCTCTAAGCGACCACAGGGCCTCTGGAGGCCCTCCGGAGGCCCCCCGGAGGCCCCGAGGCTGCATCCCCACACCTCCCCACTCCCTCTCCAGGCGACCATGGGGCCTCCAGAGGCCCCGAGGTCGCCTCCCCACTCCTTTCCGAAAGTGGTGACGGGGCCTCAGAGGCCCCGTCGCCACTTTCCTTGGTCTCCACTCTGGCAAACCGCGAATATGCAGAACCGTGAGTGTGGAGGCCGCGAATGTTGAGGGAGGACTGTATTAGTAGCAGAAAATAACAGTGAATTGGAACTATTGATGAAAGTTAAGGAAGAAAGTATAAAAGCAAAGTTACAGCTGAATATCTATAGCTGTATATTGCTCTTAGGTATGTTGAGGTTTCCAGTGTGCTGATTGGCTGCTTAGGGAACTGACCAACCACTCAAAGCTCTTTGGGCAGCCAATCAGCACACTGGGGACAGGACCATGTGGAAGTTGAAATCCTTTCCAAACACGGTGGCTGGAGAGGGAGTGTGGGTGTGAGTGTGAGTAGCAGGGGGTGGATATGGTGTGGTGTGCGTGTCGGAGTGCAGGGGGTGACAGAGTTGGGTGGCTTGGGAGAGTTTGGCAGCATGGGAGGCAAGTTTTCTGATGGGATGGCGACTGGCGGGGGGCGAGTTTGGAGGAGGGGTGAATTTAGTGGGGGGGAGTTCAGTGGGAGGTGAGTTTGGAGGCAGGAGGGTGAGCAACAAGGGGGCCAGGGTGAACAACGGGAGGGCGAGTGGCAGGGGAGGCAAGCGACAGGGGGCAGGCCGAGTGGTGGGTGGGCAAGTGGCAGGGGAGGCAAGCAATGGGGGGCAGGGGGAGCAACAGGGGGCTGAGCAACAGGGGGCCCAGGGGGAGCGATGGGGGGGGCAGGGCAAGCGACAGGAGGGTGAACAACGGGGGGCAGGGTGAATGATGGTTGGCCAGGGCAAGCAACAGGGGTGAATTCAGCAGGGGGAGCAATGGGGGGGGGTGAGTTAAACCTACCAACCTACCTTAAACGGTTGTCATGAGGTCTACTGGGCATTTTGGGGGGAGTTTTTTAATGGTGTATGGTGTACACTGGGTCCAGCTAGTTAAGAAAATTAATGATCACAGAAGGTTTACATAAATTTAAAGTGGATGATGAAGACATTGTTAACCATTTTCTATGCCTTGGCACAGCCAGAAATCAAAATAGAGATTGTCAGAAGTCAGAAAAAGAGTACGAATTGGAAGAGCAGCTATGAAGGAACTCGATGAGATGTAAAGTGTAGAGATACCGCATTAAATACCAAAGTCAAAATTATCTGTGCCATAATATTTTCAGTATCTATGTATGGTTATGAAAGCCTGACAGTGAAAAAAGCTGATAGGAAAAGAATCAACGCATTTGAAATGTGGCGAGGGAGGAGAGTTCTGTGGATGCTATGGACTGCCAAGAAGAACAAATAAAAGGGTCTGAGAGCAAATCAAGCCTGAACTCTCCCGAGAAGCTAAAATGATTAAACTGAACCTATTGTACTTTGGACATATCATATGATGTGACTTACTGGAAAAGAGGATAACACTCAGTAGATTGGAAGGCAGTAGCTGTTATCCACATTGCGTGGGGTCCATGGGGGCCTCACTAATGTCTGAATTTTAATATGGGGAATTCCAATTCACTCAAGATGGCAGTGAGAGGCCGGGTAATGGTGGGATCTTTTGACCTATGTATACACATGATGAGACTCACAGCCAGGAAATAAAATAAAAATGGTTTTTATTGAAAAATAATCTGGGGAACGCACACATTCATACACTCAGGCTTCATGCACTCACACAAGGCTATCAAAGAAAGTAGGAAGTATTGGGATAGAGGAATAGAATTCAAGATGACGGGTTATACTGTACTTATCCGAAGAGCATAGATTCATGCAGTAGAAGATACTCAGACAGAGTTCTGAGGGTCACAGAGCAGATGGAAGAGTAACGAAAGGAATGAAGGCATAGACTAAGAGAGTGACGGAAGGAAGAAAAGCTGTGCACACTTTGGCTGTGTTTTAGGGTGATATTTATATTTGATAATTCCCCTGAAGGGTTGAATTTGAGTGGGATACAATGTCTGTCGGAGTTCCCCAGGATTAGACAATGGATTTTCCAGATGTGTTAACGATTGCTAATGGTTGAAACATTAAAACTGATAGGTCTCAGGCAAACCTCTATTGTTTTAGGAAAATGTGCAATTTAAAAACAGTTTCATCCAACTGCCTTAATGGGATTACTGAATGACACATTTCTGTGAATGTCTAGGAGAATTAGCCCATTTCTCCCAAACTAATCAGTTCCAGGGAAGTTTGCCTAATCCTTTCCCAGGTGTGTCTTTTAGGAATTTGAGCAGGCTACTTTCTTAGGTTTTCTGAGCAAACCTTAATTCCTTGGGAGTCCGTGGTCTACTGCCAACCACGTGGAGTGTCAATAATAAGCCAATTTATGAAATGTTGCCAATTATTGAATTATTAAAAGAATGGGGAGTGTTAGGCCAGGTAACATAGCAAAAGAGGAAGACAGCATTACAGATGGATTGACTTAGTCAAAGAAGCCATGACCCTGAGTTTGCAAGCCCTGAGCAGGGCTGTTGGTGACCAGAGTTCTTGGCGCTCCCCTCATTGAGAGACTTGCCATATGTTAAAGCCGACCTGGTGGTAAAAAGCAACGAGAAGAAGAAAAACAACAACAGCAACAATAAGCACCACCTTTGATTTGCTCCATCATACTTGGATTAAGTCCTCTGTCACTTTGTATACTTACAGCAGAAGTAGTCTGGAATGGAATCAGGGGGACATAGTTCTGAATGAACATGCTTAATGAAACCTCAGCTGCTAATTGAATATTTTATCCTTGAATCTGGTCCCTTGTGTGTTCTCCCAACTAAATTTGAATCCTTATTTGCTTCTACAGTCATGGGTTCTTCCTCCTCACTTGAAGCACTGTCATATATAATACCACCTGCCTGTTTCTCTCTCTTCTTCCCTCTTATCCCTGTGAACAAAATGGAGCTGATCTTGGTCTTCTTGCCCTCAAGCAGAGGTTGGAAGGGGATTCCTCAGTGCATAGCAGAAGAGCTAAGATGGAGCTAAGAAAGCACTGCTGTGTTAGGTCCCTTCCTTCTCCCCCATGCCACATTTTTCTTTCACAAGGAAAGCACTTTAATGTTTTTTTTTTTAAATAAGACAAGAGAGTGAACCAGCTTTTCCCTGCTTCTTCCCCCCCAATTTGGTTTGTCTTCAATTGTTCCCTCTCTTGGGTATTACAAGCGTAATGTTGCACATGTTTGTCTATAAGTAGCAACCTGGCTACTGCTGTGTTTGGTAGCTCATTCCTCCATCTTTGAGACTTATAACACTGTAGAAACAATATACCTTAATCAGCAGCAAACATCTTTGCTTCAGTAGCCACAAAACATTTGTCAACGAAAGCAAAGTGTGTGTATGTTGCTTTCAGCTGTGCTACCTAATGGAAGAACGGGCAGAGGGAAACTCTGAAACAGAGAATGCATTAAAAAAAAGGGGGCTACAACTTACTGCATCCAACATAGTTTGGCTTAGCGTACTGCAAGGATAAAAAAACTAGAAATACTGATTAGTGCACTCACCCAGCCTGTAAGAAAGGGAGCACAGTAGGGAAAAGGTGAGCTGAGACCCATCATCAGTATCATAGGCCATCATTGCCAACTTGTATATGATGATACACACATGCCACTTCCCCGTCTAGAAGCAATACCATAAGGCCTCTTTAAGTGTCATCAGTGCATTCACCAGCACTTTTATTATTGATTTGATTCTCTTTGGAGGTCTTTAAGCAGAGGTCGAATGAGCACTTTCCAGAAATGCTGTAATTGTGTATTCCTGCATGGTTTGAAGTTGGACTAGATGGCATTTGAAGCCCCTTCCAGCTTTAAGATTCTGTGATTCTATGATTATACCGTTCTGTTCTCCCAGAAGTGGAACTAGGGGTACCCACATATTTATATTTTGCCCTCTATCTAAAGACCACAAAATGGCATACAACAAAATCAACACAGTCAATTTAAATAGTAAAAATGATCGTGAAAGGCTAAGAAGACATGAAACGATTTTAACAAATTAAAAGAAAACTGATTAAAACCAGTTAAAATACTTTAAAACTATTCAAAACCATGCGAAGTTGTGGAGCTGTACATAGCCAGTTAGGCCCCAAAGGTTTTTGTAAACAACCATGTTTTTCACTTGGCATCAGAATGAGAGCATTGTAGGAGTTAATTGGACCTCTAAGGGGAGAATATTCCATAACTGAGTGCCACAGCAGAAAAGACTCCCATATCCTCTAACAGCATCTTGAACTGACTGACGGGATACAAAGGAAGGGCCCCTCCAGTAGATCTCAAACTATGACTGTGGAAATACAAAAATGACAGTATCGGAATATAATTGCAAAAATAATAATATTAAGCAGTATCAGTTCAGAAAGCAAGTTAAAAACACATTGGTTAAAAATAATACAGTACACACCCTTTAAAAGCCCATTTCTCAGCAGCTATAGATGCTGTACAATGTTTCCTGTGCCTGCTAGCAAGTTGTGACAGTGTTTTAGGGAGACTGGAACAAACACTTCACAAAGACATTTCCCCGGGGAAAAGTAAAACTCTTACGTACAATACTTTTCAACTTCTCTGCAACTGGCTACCTGTCAGATGTTTTGAATCTGACTCATATCAGCTCTGACTATTGCCCATGGTAACCAGGGCTGAAGGGAGCTCTAGTTCAAAGCATTTAGAGGATGCCAAATGGCGGAAAGCCTGAAGCCAGTGGATTGTGGGTAAAATTCCTTCCTAGCTTGAGGCCAGTTGGATTGTGGGTAAAATTTCAGTCAACCTACTTCTGACCATTGGAAGGTGAGAACCCCGCAACACAGTGGGATTGATGCCAGAGATAGTAAATAGCAATAGCATTGATTATATACCACTTCTCAGTGCTGAAGCACTCCCTAAGCAGTTTATATTGTTTTTCAGCTGATTGCCTCCAACAAGCTGGGTACTTTGGTAAAGCCAAAGCCCAGTCTACAGAGTCAAGATATCATGTGCAAAGAGGCTGGAAGAAAGCAGTTCTCCCTCAGCCTTGCTCCAAGGCCTTACCTCGAGCCTATCTGGGGTAGACTTCAACATAGCTAGATAGTGACCACAGCCAAACTGACATCCATTCACAATGGATGACCATCTTTTGTTCTCTTCCCTTGACACAATAATGGGATTCCCAGTAAACAGACCGCCCCCCCAAACTCATATCCCTTCTTTTTATGTGTATTCATATTCATTTTGATCCTTTTCTTTGGTTTTATTTCATCGGCAATAAGTTAGGTGCTCCAGGTACCAGCCTAATGATGTGATGGATTTAGGGCTTAAAGGGTCAGAATGCCAAGGCTTTTTTTATAAATATTTTTTATTAAAATATTTCACATAAAAGTGAGGTTGAGACCTTAAATTCCAAATGCAAATGTATCACCTTATATGTGCTATAAATTAATAAAAGGTTTCATTATTTACATCCGACTGTGCCTTCCTTTACAATGTCTTAATATATATTCACTCAATCCCAAACAAATTTAGCAAAGGATAACATCACTGTCCATTATATTTATTAAGTAGATTTCCTGCCACCCAGCTACTGAAATACTAATGTTTGTATTTTCATTCCCAACTTGTACAAACATCTTTAGCAAATGACTTGGCGATTACCATAGAAAGTCCAATAAAATGTATGGATGCCAAGGCTTTTTGATTAGCAGGATTGATGGTGTGGTGGCTAAAGTATTTATAGTGCTGGTTTTGCTCAGGGTTTTAGTCCAAACCTTAAAGGAGCTATTGAAAGTGCTCAACCTTTTTTGTAGATAGAGTTCAACTCCTTGGGTAGCTTCATTTCAGACTGAAGCGAAGGGTGAATTCACTGGCCCCTTGCCATGGAAGCCATCAGTCACCATTGGATTCATGACACTATCTGGGTTCTCAGGATTTCCTGTCACCTTGGCACTTACAAGCTGCAGTCATAGCTGCAGTCCTCAAGGTAGGAGTTGGGGATGGACTTCCCACCAACATGAATTGTTGTGAGCTATATCTCTGCTGGAATCAAAAGTATTTAGTATTTAGTATGGCTTGGTTTTGAATAAGCAGTTGAGACCCATTACAAATGGACTGTTTCCTGGTGGAGATCAGAACAGCTGGAACTGGTTTGTTAACACAGATTGACACAGCTGCTTCAAGCTTAGCATTTTCTCTCCTCCCACCTTGAGTACAAATCTGAGATACTTGGTTGTTATTGTGTGCCTTCAACTCATTTCTGACTTATGGCGACCCTAAGGAGACCCTATCATGAGATTTCTTGGCAAGATTTATTCAGAGGTTTGCCATTGCTTTCCTCTAAAGCTGAGAGAGTGTGACTTGCCCAACCCACCCAGTGGCTTTCCATGGCCAAGTGGAAATGTTAACCCTTGCCCTCCAGAGTCCTAGTCCAACACTCCAACCACTATACTACACTGGCTCTGAGACACTCTTCTCTTCCTGATGCTTACTTAAGTCCATTCCCCTGAAACTCTGATCACATATCTGTTGGTTTATTTTTTAAAAATAATACAGTAGGACCCCCATATCCATAGGGGTTTGGTTCCAGGTGTGTGCGTGTATGGATACCAAAAACTGCAGATAACAGCGAACACCATTGAAAATAATGGGACTTCTGGTTTAAAATACCATAGAATTGCCTTGGAGGACCTAGAAAACAACTAGAGAGGATGCCTCTCCAGGCATTTTCTAGGAAGACTCTATGGTAGGTATGCTGTTTTGTGTCTTGCAGATAACTGAATTAGTGGATAATGAATCAGTGGATATGGGAATCCTACTGTAGTGCTTTCCTGTGCCATTGCTCAAGAGGTGCCATTTTCTCAGTGGAATGCCCCAAGCCACTACTTGCTAGCATAGCTATGTGTCCCTTCTTTTAATAGCAGTCACAGACTGACAGTGAGTACAGTTTGAAGGTTAAAATCTGTTAATGCAAAAATGGGAAAGTTTTGCTAGGGGCATCCCAGAGAGAGGGAGCCTTCATATTGCATAATTTGGCAGTTGTTATTTTTAAAAATTCTTACTAAATATGCTTTACACCTAAGGTGGCAATTAGAGAAAATAAATTATCCTTCACACCAACATCATCTTTTTAGTTACCAGAACACCATCTTGCTTTCAAGAGAGTTGTGTAGAGAAGACACTTTATTTTATTTTAATCTCTTATCATTTTCTCTTTTTTAATTACCCCAATAGGAAGAGATGTAAAATTTTTGGTTATGAAATAATAATGTAAGAAGCCTAAGGGATAAATGATCATAATTATGAGTCCTGATGGAGGTGGCTTTTTTTCTCTCTCTACAGTCTTTTCTGCCCCTGCATGAACATTACTTATAGAATAAATGTGTAGTAGTTAATATTAAAAGTTGAGTACAGTGAATTAATTTACTCTCTTTGAAGGACATTTAACAAACATGCTATAATCTTAAAATAGAACTTAGTTTCAGTTTTGTATGATTTTTAAAAAAAATATCTGCATTTAACACCTACATCTTTCTGCCTGTGGTATGAATCTTGCTCTTGGTATTAGACTCAGATGTTTCAAGGTCATCTGAAAATAGGGTTTAATTTACCTCCCAAACCTATTTTTAATGACAAGGCAATGGGTTCAAAGAATGTGCAGTGCCTTTCTTTTATCATGTGAACAACCACATCTGTACAGAGCCCCATTTTTTCTTTTTTCTATTCTTCCCTCCCTCTCAGGACCGTGCCGACCATTACGCAGCATGGGGTGACTGCTTCGGGTGATAGATGTTGAGGAGCAGCTGTTCCTTCTCAGCTCCTCATGTGGGACACAACCTGTCCTGGAATCACTAAGCAGGCCTGCTTACCTTGTGTTCTGTGGAAGACCATATGCCATATGCCAGTGCTGAAGTTAAGGTTCAACTGCCAGTTCGGTGACCTTCAGAAACAAGGAGGCCCTGGTGATGTACATAAAATGCCATCTTGTCCTTTGCCTCAGGTAGCAAAATCACAGAATCATAGAGCTGGAAGAGACCACAAGGGCCATCTAGTCCAACCCCCTGCCATGCAGGAATACCCAATCAAAGCACGCCTGACAGATGGCCATCCAGCCTTTGTTTAACAACCTCAAAAGAAAGAGATTCCACTATACTCGGAGGCAGCACTTTCCACTGGCAAACAGCTCTTACCATCAGGAAGTTATTCCTAATGTTTAAGTGGAATCTCTTTTCCTATAGTTTGAATCCATTGCTCTATGTCTTAGTCTCTGGAGCAGCAGAAAACTAGTTTGCTCCATCCTCCACATGACATTCCTTCAAATATTTAAACATGGCTATCAGGGGGTTGGGGGTTGGACTGGATGGCCCTCGTGGTCTCTTCCAACTCTGCAATTCTATGATTCTATGTTACCTCTTCACCTTCTGTTCCCCAGGCTGAACACACCCAGCTCCCTAAGCCACTTCTCATAGGGCATGCTTTCCAGACCTTTCACCATTTTGGTTGCCCTCCTCTGGACATACTCGAGCTTGTCAACATCCGTCTTGAATTGTGGTGCCCAGAACTGGACACAAATTGTGTATTCCTGCATGGCAGGGGGTTGGACTGGATGGCCCTTGTGGTCTCTTGTGGTTCTGTGATTCCATGAAATGTCCAAAATGTTTTGGGGAAATCCTTTTCTTCATCATGGTCTCTGAATTACACAACTGGGTTACTGTGCCTTTGCAGAACAGCAATCAGAACATTCTAAAGCAGTTAGGCAAAGCTTTTTGGTGGTAGCTCTGTCCACTTCCCTGTGGTATATAAACACCATGCCCACAAAAAGCACCTCAGTTCTCTTCTGTCCACCGCGCTAGCAGATATGGAACGTTCTTCGCTGTTTTTGTCAGTTTCTCTTTCACTTTTCTCCTCTTCAATTTCGATAAGTCTTCAGCTTCTTTTAAGTGTTGCTCAGTGTACAACCTGAAGATTCCCGGCCAAGATGGACATTCGAAGTGTCTTCTCATTGCTTCTTGTCAACATTGTAAGGCCATCACTGTTCAGGCTCGAAGAAATAGGGAACTGAGGCTCAAGGCTCTGCTCTGCAACTGACATACCCACTTCAGCTTGATCATTGAGGGGTTCCAGTCTCCATCATGACTCCAAGATTTAAGCCGTGTCGGTACTGAGTACCTTGAAAGACCCTTCCAGGCATGCTTCTCAGTGCTTCCTGCCTGGCACTTCTCACTCTTATCTGGCTTCGAAACCTCATTTGTCTTTGAAGCACTCACATGGTGAGGCAGCTGGCCACACCTCCACTGCGAAGCGATCTCGTGGTGATGTTATTTCAGCGGATGCTACTGTCATTCCTCTGCATTCATAGGTTTAAATCCTTGCTCATAGTGGAATCCTTGGCTACGCAGCCAGAGTCCACCTGTCATCCTGTCATTAAAGAAACTGCTGGGTTCGATCTACTATCAGATTGCATTTATGAATATTAAAGAATTTTTTAAATAAATCCTCATCATCTGCCAAACGCCAATGCTAGTCCTGTTTCTGATGCTCAGTAATATCTGTTCTCAAACCTTTTGCTCCTTGTTGGACCTTCATGGCAGGGAGACAGTGAGATGAGTGAGATGTAAGTAACGTAAAAACAAAAAACTAACATTTTGATGGTGTGTAGGGGGAGGAACATATCTACTTCAATTAGTTGCTAGACTAAAAAAAAAAGGCTTTTGGACTCTTTGATATCCTTAGCAATTATGTCTGCCTAAGAGAAAGAGAAAGGGTGCAAATTTAATCCATTTTCTTTTGGTTGACCTTGCTTGGTAATGTGAAATAGTGCAGCCGTATATAGTGGAGAAGGACAAAACTTAGGGGTCCTGCTAGGAACTTTTCTGTTCCTTCTATGATACCGTGTATTGCTCAGTGATAATGATGAAAGAGGTTATCTTTCTCTGGGAGCAGCAACCCTAAGAGAGGATTGCTGCTGTCCTAGATACTCACTGTTTATTTTGTTTTGGTTTTTTGCTTGAATATAAAAGCAGGGTTTATCTTCCATAGTTTGTCCCTCAAACTCCTTTCTTCATTTTCTTCTCTTCAGTTTCTCAAGAGAGCAGAAGCAAATTAGCTCTGCAGATCAACCAAAGCAACTAGCTCACATTTACCCATGTCAGTCATTTGTCGCACACTGAAAGCCTGAAGCAGGCTTCAGTGTAGCTCAATCACCTGGAGGTGCTTCTTTTTGTATTCTGTTCATTAATAATTGGGGTGCATATAACATAACATATACTGAGCAATCAGCTATGCATATTTTATTGGCATAGTTAAATAATTAACCATTATTTTTCTGTATGAATGGTAGAGAAGTCAAGGCTTGTTTGGTTGAACCAGGATGGCTGTCCTATGGTGGTTGGCCTAGGAGGACCTAGGTCCTGCTTTCTTGTGGCCATCAACCTAGGTTTTCTGAGATCTTTGGATCTCAGCTTAGTTTTTTTGTGCCCCTTGGATCACATTCTGAATTCCCTGAGGCTAGGCTTGCCAGGTCATAGACCCTGAGATTTCAGGGCCCAAAGCAAAGATCTAGGGATATCACCTGGAGATGTTGTGGGGGCGGTCCCAGTAATATCATAGCAATCAGGTCCTGGTGATATCCTTAAGCATAAAACATTTAGCTTGCACCACAGCTTTGAAGAGCATGACATTCAGATAAGAAGCACAGAGTCTAACAAATGCAAAAACGTGTCCCCACAATTGAAAGGAAAAAGAGCAAACTTTTCCCAGTGCAGTAGGTGTGCATATTACGTGAGCTCATGTTACGCGGGTTCAGTTATATGTGAATACATCCTTGTGCTGCTCAGTGAAGGGGTCCCGCTGGGGAAATGGTTGTGAAAGAATGGTGGGAAGCTGGCTGAGGGCAGAAACAGACCCAGACAGTGCACTATGAGGTGGACCATACCTTAATTTCCTCTTCACCACCACCTGGGCTAGAGTTGTCAGGTCAGGACCCTCCAGGCTCTGAGATTTAAGGGCCAAACCTTGAGACCCCAAGGAGGCAGGCCCTGGTGATGTTAACAATGGTGATCTTACAAGAGGGAGCCGATGGTGCTTTCATTAAGCTTGATACATTAAGTGAAGTTTCACAGAGTATGCTGCTCAAATAAAGAACACTACATCTGAGAAAAATATGTATACACACACTTTTCAAGGCAGAGTTTTCATCCTGAGATTCCTTGTCCTCACCATAAGGACTAAGGAATTGGGGCCAGGCCCTTTGACCAAGGAGCCCTACTAGGGACAGATCCCTCTACTGCTTGTAATGTTTGAGAGAGTTTGTGATTGTGGATTACTGGAGACGTGGCTGGGAGCACACAATTAATTTAGTGCCATCTACAAACTAATTGTGTTTTGCTGTTTCCCCAGTCATTACATTTCAGAAAGAACTTGACGATGGGCAATAACTCCCCCATTTTACTAAGCAAAATGAATTTCACATACATCAGTTTAACCTAACTAATGAATAATCCTGCCTAATTGTAGTTGCTTATGTAGAACTGAAGGTCTATGATAGCTTGGAGTTTATGTTTCATGATTCCACCCACCACATCCACTTAATTCTCTCTCTCTGGTTTTTCTTCACAAACGAAGATTCAGGAAGGACTCATTCCACGCTTTCTGCAAGCGCGCTGATGACTAAAAAGGTCAATTCGAGATAAACCAGTCCGGTTGCAGAAAGCACAGCAGAAGGTCTCCTTGGGTGATGTTTTTGGGTTGTGATTCTTTCTGCGTTGTCGTTTCTCTTCAAGACTTGTTCGGCGTGAGTTCTCAAATAAGGCTGCAGCATTGTGGATAGTGCGTCTCCATGCCTCCCGATGTGAGGCCAGGGCGGACCACTGTTGGTGATCAATTTGGCCAAGCCTGAGATGTTGTTTCAGGGAGTCTTTGTATCGCTTTTTTGGAGCGCCCCTCTTATGCTGACTCATGGTGAGTTCACCGTAGAGTAGTATTTTTGGGAGGCGATGTACATCCACTTAACTAGCAGAATAATAAATGGGCAGCTAGCTATCTCTGTTGTTTGAGCATTCTGTTCATTGCCTGCGTTTTTGCCATTCAGTGCAAGCATATTTCAACTTCAGGTGTCTGAAGTGCTTCAGTGTCATGCCACAGAATGGAATAAGTTTTAAAATCATAATAGTCAAATCTCCTGACCTTGTGGTAGCTCATCCTGTATCTATTAACTTTTTAACTATGGAATAGTGGAAAGAATGTTTTACGTGGCTAGACTGGAACATCCAAAACATTTGTGGGTACTATTGCTTTTTGTCCTAGAATCCTAGGACTCCTGGAGAGCAGGATTTAAATCTTCGCTTGGCCATGGAAATTCAGTGGGTGACCTTGGGCAAGTCACACTCTCTCAGCCTCAGAGGAAGGCAAAGCCAATCCCTCTCTGAACAATTATTTCCCTAAAAACCCCATGAGAGATTCGCCCTAGGGTTGTCGTAAGTCAGAAATGAAGCACCCAACAACAACACAATTACTTTTTGTAGGGATTGGTAGATTTGTCTCTGTTTTATGACAGCTATCTGGCTCTTGCAATACTGAAAGATCCAAAGGCATGTCCTTAATTGGAAACAAGATCAAATTGAATAATTTTGGATTTTAAAATATATGATAATGTAGCTCAAAATATATAGGTAGACAATATCCTTATTAGGGCCAACTTAAAATTACACAAGCATGTGCAGGTTTTTGAGTTTTACAGAACTCTTCATCCATTTAGGTGGTTCCCAAAAAGGGGGCATGGGATCCAAAAACTTTGGCCAGATGTTTCAGCCACTGCATTTGGAGTTAAACTTAGTCTAAAATAGGGATGGAAAGAATATGTGCCATTCTTTAGTTCCTGGCCAAAAATGGGACTTGGGAAAACCCAGTTGGGAAAAATAACATAGTGGCAAGAATTTTGTGCAATTTTCACTCAGCATTCACACTTCCTGAAGTGTTTCAGGAAACTATTTTGCACAGAAATACACATGAGGGGTTGCATAAACATTGTGGTTTTTATGCAAAACCCACTATTTCCAGATTACATGTGATTTTTCTGTGCATGCACTTTTATGTGAAAAGTGGCTATCTGGAATCTGGTTTTGCGCAATTCCCACCCCTCCCAACACTGATTTTCACTCAAAAACTCTACATGCATTTTTGCACAGAGGAATTTCCCCAAACACTTCGGGATGTGTGAACAATCAGCAAAAACTGCACAGAAATATTCTTTTTCTCCCACAGCTTCTCAGCAATGGCTTGCAGCGAAAACGGTGGCCAGTTCTGTGGAACTTTGCGGCATGCATGGTTCTGTTAGTATGGCCTTGCTCCGCAGGCTTCCTTGACCATCGAGGATATGCCATTTGACCATTCCAGCCTCTTCAACAGCTTGACTAATGGAACGCTTGAATTCATGCAGAAGTTGAGGACCACCACTTGGAAGTACGGTATGCCATCGTCTTCGTCTTCTGCATACTGATCAAGGGGTCGATCTGGGTGGCACTCATCCTCTTACACCCAGTCCTTTTGGAGGGGATACACTCCGCAATCCTCCAGGCACTCATGGTACCAGCAACCCGCTTTGTCCACCTTTTAGGTGGGGAGCCAGGCCTCCACCTCCTGGTACCGGCTACCGAAAAAGCAAAGTGCTAAAAGAACGGCAGAAGGAGATTCCCTTCCCCGAAAACCATCTGTTTGGAAACCACCTGTCTTATTTTTATTTATTTATTTATTTATTTATACTCCGCTCTTCAGCCACAAGGCTATCAGAACGGCTTACAAATTGTTTTAAGCAATAGCATATTTACACATCTACACTGCATTAAGCAGTTTCCGATGTGTGTTAGCTAATTGCTCCCACAAGCTGGGTACTCATTTTACTGACCTATGAAAGGATGGAAGGCTGAGTGAACCTTGGAGCCCGCTGGAATCGAACTTGTAATGTGGTGACTTGCAGTACTGGCATTTAACCACTGCGCCACCAGGACTGCTTTCCAAGACACCTGGTCCAAGATAACATCAGACCGATGGGTGCTCCGCATTGTCCAGGATGGTTACTGGATTGGGTTTGAACAAATTCATCATCTGAAAGAGGTTTGGGACGGTTACCCTGAGTTCGATCCTGCCTCTTTTAAGCAAGGTGATTGATTTGCCTCCATTGGTCCCAAGGGCGCATACTTCCATATCGGAATCCACCTGACCCACAGACGGTTCCTCGCCTTCACGGTCGGGGACGAGGCCTTCCAGTTTTGCGTCCTGCCCTTTGGACTATCCACGGCACCAAGGGTATTTACGAAATGCATGACTGTTGGGGCAGCTTTCCTGCGTCAACGGGGGGTCGTCTTCCCCTACATCGACGACTGGCTCCTGGTGGCAGAGTCCTGTTGGCAACTCCTAGATGGCATCGAGCTGACATTGGACTCACTGGATGCCCTGTGCCTGATTGTCAATCTGGAGAAATCGCATCTCGAACTCAGCCAGTCTCTCCAGTTAATCGAAGCTTCCTTGAATTCGAAAACTGCTGCGGCTTACCTGCCTACAGATTGTTTTGATACTCTCTGCAGCCTCATCCACCAATGCTGCAGATCCTGGAGGATCTCTGCTCGTTTGATTCATACCCTACTGGGAAACATGGCAGCCACAACTTCAGTCACTCAATTTGCAAGGCTATGGTTCCTACTGCTTCAGTCGTGGTTCCTGAACATCTTTGACCCTGTGCGGGACTGCCCTCACAAACTCCTCAACTTGCCGCAAGCAATTCAACATTCCCTGGATTGGTGGTTGGACCCGAACAACGTCCTGTCAGGCATGCTGTTCGAACCCCAACTGCAAGTCTCAGTCACCATGGATGCATCCTCACTCGGATGGGGAGCCTACCTCGAGACATACGCAGCCCAGGGCTCATGGACTGCTGACAAATGGGAGCTCCATATCAATATCCTTGATCCTCCTGGCTGTTCAGAAGGTGCCTCAGGCCTTTGAGAAGCTGGTATTGGGCAAGACAGTCCTGTTTGTCATGGATAATACATCCGTGATGTACTACCTCAACAAGCAATGAGGGATGAGGTCTCCGTCTCTTCTGTCGCTTACCCTCGAAATTTGGGACTGCTGCATTCAGAAGGCTATACTTCTCCACTCCATTCATCTTCCAGGAGAGGAGAATAGTCTTGCCAATGGACTGAGCTGTTCGAATTTGTCTGTGCAAGTGGATGTCACATCAATAGGTGGCACAAGAACTGTTTCAGCGCTGGGGTACTCCGCAGGCCCGTTACGAACACGAGTGGTGGCCAAGCTGCATCGGAACCGATCAAACGTGATCCTCCACACACTATGTTGGCCTCGGCAACTGTGGTTCACACCTCTCCTTCGCCTGGACCATCGGCGCTTTCTGTACCTTCCAAGCCGTCTGCATCTATTGACCATCCAGAACAGCAACATCAGACATCTGGACCTCGAGATGCTTCGTCTGATGGCTTGGAGGGTACTCGCCTGAATCTGTCTTTGGATCCAAGGCGTTCCGTGCATCTACCGCTACCAGCCGACATACAGGTCGAGCTTGATGCCTCTCTCTCCCCTTCTACACGTTGATCCTATTCCTACAAGTGGAAATGCTTCAAACCCCTTTTCTTAGACCATGGCCTCACTGCTGCTTCCTCCTCGGTGACCACTGTCCAATTCTTACTGCATCTTTCAGATTCAGAACTATCCTTCTTGACCCCGAAGTGATACTCATGGTGGCTCCTTCCGTTGAGTCCCAAGCATGGGGTCGACCTTCTCCGTTGCAAGACCCGTTGGTTCGGAAATTCCTGAAGCACTACGTCAACCTTCATCCACCAGTGGTTAACCCTACCCCAGCTAGGAGTCTTGAACTAGTCCTCTCTCAACTCATGAGACACACCTTCAAACCTTTGGCGACAATGGATCTGAGACTCCTGTCATGGAAAACACCCTTCCTCATAGCCACCATGTCCGCCCATCGAGCTAGTGGGCTTTGTGTCTTGCGTTCCAATGCTCCATAATTGACATTCCAGCAGCACACAGTGTTTTTGTTGTTGGCGTGTGGCTTCAAATTGCTTCTGACTTATGGCAACCCTAAGATGAACCTATCACAGATTTTTCTAGGCAAAGTTTGTTTAGAGTGGGGATTGCCTTTGCCTTCCTCTGAGGCTGAGAGAACTTGAGTTGCCCAAGATCACCCAGTGGGTTTCCATGTCCAAGTGGGGATTTGAACCCTGATCTCCAGAGTTGTAGTCCAGCACTCAAACCACTATACCATACTGGTTCTCTAAAGATTAATAAGGAGTAGTTTATATCAGTTAGAGTGCACTGATCCATAAGTACAACATTAAGTGGATAGCTTCAAGGATTGGTCAGTGAATGGAGAATTCTTAAGCTGATTTTTTGAGAGTCTCTGAATGCATGCAGAACATTCTTTCTGCACAGCTGAATCCCTACATCCTTTTTGCCTCCCCACTCCCATTCAGGAAATGTTGTCTATAAAGATCAGTGGTAGAACACATGTTTGGCAAGCAGGAGCCACAGATCTCAAATTTAGTACGTGGCATATTTAGTTTTAATGATCACATATTTGATAGGTCTGCTCTTCTCTGCACCCATCTTATCTGCAGAATGGAAAGATGGGAATGGGGGGAGCACTCAAGAAGCAAAGAAATGGGGGGTAGGGTTGAGAAAAACTTTCCACTTAATTTTCCAAGTACTGCACTGTACGAGTGATATTGCAAAGGGATTAGTCCAAAGAATATTATACAAAATTGTATATTATACCACAATATACAGTAGAAACTAGTCTGGAATTTTCTTCTTCTCTTTTCCCCTTCTTTCCCCAACTTTTCTTCTGCTCCACAAAGCAGCTCACAAACTCCTCTGAGATGGACTCCATAAAGTTCTCTCTTTAGCCCTCCCCTCTCTCTGTTCCCAAAGGTGTCACAGAGATATCTGCCTAACAACAGAGCCAGGCGACCCCCACATCTGCTGATTTGCCATCCGCTGATTCAATTATCTGCAGATGGCAACAGCGGGGTGGGGGTTGGTGGGGGTGGACAGGGGAGGGAGGGGAGGAGGAATAGATTTGCCTCCTTTCACCCCCAGGATCGCTTCCCAGGATTGCTCCCATGTGAGAAGGTTGATGCAGGGCGAATGGAAGGGAGGAATAGATCTGCCTCCCTTCTCCCTTTGCCTCCGGGATTGCTCCCGTATGAGAATGGTGATTTGGGAGTGAAGGAAGGGGAGGAATAGATCTGCCTCCCTTCTCCCTTCGCCCCTGGGATCATTCCTGTGAGAGAATGGCAATGTGGAAGCAAAAGGAGGGGAGGAGTAGATCTGCTTCCCTTCTGCCTTCGCTCCTGGGATCGCCCCCAGGTATTGCTCCTATGGTGGGAATGGTGATGGGGGCGTTCGCTATTATTCACAGATTTCATTATCCATGGGGGGCCCTGGAACCAATCCCCCAATGGATATGGGGGTCCTACTGTATTTCTTATTCTGAGGCACCAGGCCTTCCTGTTTTACTGAAAGTAACAGAAGGAGAGACACACATTGTAATGAATTGGAACAAATTCTAGCAAACTGATTCACTAAAGCATGTTTTAAACTTCTCGATTCATTTGTGGAATCTATCAAGGTAAGGGAAATTGTTAGAAATATCTTAGCAAGTTAATTCCAAGGCCTGGAAGATTTCTGCTGAATGGGATCTAAATGGAAACCTATTAAGCTGTGCAATATGTCCCCAGTCACACATACTTATTTACCATTAACCCAAGAGCACAATGCCTCCCAGAAAAGGCACAGTGGAGAGACCCTGCTCAATATATCTTAATTATTTAATTATTTTTGATGATATTTGATTCAAAAGTAAGGTTTTTTGTTTGCTGCTTTGACAATGCTACTTTTAACAAGGTATATAGGGGCTACAACCCTTGATCTAAGGTCATGTTTCTAGGAAGTCAGTTCTCTTTGTTTTACTAGAAAAGATCTGCTGTCTTTTTAAGCATCGTGCTGCTGAATTTCAGAAGTAAGCTGCTGGCAGAGGATGCAATAATGGGTAGAGAGTTGCATTCTTGGAGCCTATCTTAGCCACTCCTGTTATAGAAAACAACACTCTACAGTTATGCCTTAAAGTCACTTGTCAAATTATGGTGACCCCATGAATTTCATAGTGTTTAGTTAGGCAAGGAATAATCATAGGTGGTTTTGGCAGTTCCTTCCTCTGAAATAGTGTGATGTACACAGAACACAAACTCACATATCTTCAATAAAGTTCTTTATTGGAATAGAAGCATGTGTAAGGGACATTGGCAAAGCTGCAACTAAAGATCAGGCTTACAGTGGAAACAGATAAGAGACACCCAGCGTGAGAAAGCAGAAAAGGGAGGGCAGCATATCAAAGTACACTATGGGGGAGCGAGAAGCGCCAAACCATCTGTCCGGCCTTGAGCTCCCGGGATGGCCAGCGTTCCCATGGTAACCAACATCTCCCAGACATTCCAGAGGCCCAAGGCAGAACCAGTCTCAAACCAACAAACTGTCAGGATCCTCCATGAACTCTACTCTATGTCTCAGAATTCATGGATGATCCTGACATACTGCCCCCCTGAAGATCAACCCCCCCTTTTCAACCTGGCTTATCGGGAAAGCGGGCATGAAACTTCCGCAATAAAAAACTGTTGGGAGAGGCTGCTTGTTGCTGAGGGGCTTGAACTTCTGAACTTCCCCTTTTACCCTCAAGAGCCAGAGGCCTTCCTGTGAGTCACACCTGTGAGTCACACCTGTGAGTCATTAGGGGGTGGAGCTGGGAGCCTAGCTCTATATAAGTCCTTGCAGAGGCTTTCCAGGCCAGTTTCCTGCCAGAGAGAAGGAGAGCAGCTTCTGGCCAGCAAGTTTCCTGCCAGTTTCCTGCCAGGGAGAAGAAGGAAGCAACTTCTGGACAGCCATTCTGACTGGGGAGATTGAATTTTTTTAAAAAACTGTTGGGAGAGGCTGCTTGTTGCTGAGGGGCTTGAACTTCTGAACTTCCCCTTTTACCCTCAAGAGCCAGAGGCCTTCCTGTGAGTCACACCTGTGAGTCACACCTGTGAGTCATTAGGGGGTGGAGCTGGGAGCCTAGCTCTATATAAGTCCTTGCAGAGGCTTTCCAGGCCAGTTTCCTGCCAGAGAGAAGGAGAGCAGCTTCTGGACAGCAAGTTTCCTGCCAGTTTCCTGCCAGGGAGAAGAAGGAAGCAGCTTCTGGACAGCAAGTTTCCTGCCAGTTTCCTGCCAGGGAGAAGAAGGAAGCAACTTCTGGACAGCCATTCTGACTGGGGAGATTGAATTTTTTTAAAAAACTGTTGGGAGAGGCTGCTTGTTGCTGAGGGGCTTGAACTTCTGAACTTCCCCTTTTACCCTCAAGAGCCAGAGGCCTTCCTGTGAGTCACACCTGTGAGTCACACCTGTGAGTCATTAGGGGGTGGAGCTGGGAGCCTAGCTCTATATAAGTCCTTGCAGAGGCTTTCCAGGCCAGTTTCCTGCCAGAGAGAAGGAGAGCAGCTTCTGGACAGCAAGTTTCCTGCCAGTTTCCTGCCAGGGAGAAGAAGGAAGCAACTTCTGGACAGCCATTCTGACTGGGGAGATTGAATTTTTTTAAAAAACTGTTGGGAGAGGCTGCTTGTTGCTGAGGGGCTTGAACTTCTGAACTTCCCCTTTTACCCTCAAGAGCCAGAGGCCTTCCTGTGAGTCACACCTGTGAGTCACACCTGTGAGTCATTAGGGGGTGGAGCTGGGAGCCTAGCTCTATATAAGTCCTTGCAGAGGCTTTCCAGGCCAGTTTCCTGCCAGAGAGAAGGAGAGCAGCTTCTGGACAGCAAGTTTCCTGCCAGTTTCCTGCCAGAGAGAAGAAGGAAGCAACTTCTGGACAGCCATTCTGACTGGGGAGATTGAATTTTTTTAAAAAACTGTTGGGAGAGGCTGCTTGTTGCTGAGGGGCTTGAACTTCTGAACTTCCCCTTTTACCCTCAAGAGCCAGAGGCCTTCCTGTGAGTCACACCTGTGAGTCACACCTGTGAGTCATTAGGGGGTGGAGCTGGGAGCCTAGCTCTATATAAGTCCTTGCAGAGGCTTTCCAGGCCAGTTTCCTGCCAGAGAGAAGGAGAGCAGCTTCTGGACAGCAAGTTTCCTGCCAGTTTCCTGCCAGGGAGAAGAAGGAAGCAACTTCTGGACAGCCATTCTGACTGGGGAGATTGAATTTTTTTAAAAAAACTGTTGGGAGAGGCTGCTTGTTGCTGAGGGGCTTGAACTTCTGAACTTCCCCTTTTACCCTCAAGAGCCAGAGGCCTTCCTGTGAGTCACACCTGTGAGTCACACCTGTGAGTCATTAGGGGGTGGAGCTGGGAGCCTAGCTCTATATAAGTCCTTGCAGAGGCTTTCCAGGCCAGTTTCCTGCCAGAGAGAAGGAGAGCAGCTTCTGGACAGCAAGTTTCCTGCCAGTTTCCTGCCAGGGAGAAGAAGGAAGCAACTTCTGGACAGCCATTCTGACTGGGGAGATTGAATTTTTTTAAAAAACTGTTGGGAGAGGCTGCTTGTTGCTGAGGGGCTTGAACTTCTGAACTTCCCCTTTTACCCTCAAGAGCCAGAGGCCTTCCTGTGAGTCACACCTGTGAGTCACACCTGTGAGTCATTAGGGGGTGGAGCTGGGAGCCTAGCTCTATATAAGTCCTTGCAGAGGCTTTCCAGGCCAGTTTCCTGCCAGAGAGAAGGAGAGCAGCTTCTGGACAGCAAGTTTCCTGCCAGTTTCCTGCCAGGGAGAAGAAGGAAGCAACTTCTGGATAGCCATTCTGACTGGGGAGATTGAATTTTTTTAAAAAACTGTTGGGAGAGGCTGCTTGTTGCTGAGGGGCTTGAACTTCTGAACTTCCCCTTTTACCCTCAAGAGCCAGAGGCGCAAGCCTAACGGCGCGCGAATTTCAGTAACCAAACAAAAATACAGCAGACCTAAAAGTACAGCTTAGCATTCTCAGCGTTAACTAAGAGTTCTTACATTACCTAAAAGCTCTCATCATGGACACTGAGGGGACTGCAGCAGTCACTTGCAACACTTGTGCGATGTTTCTATTCTTGTCTACAGACGTGGAGAACTTCACATGCACCAAATGCAAGCTGGTAGCCCTCTTGGAGGAGAAAGTACAGCAGCTGGAGACACGGGTAGCTACACTTCAACAGATTCGGGAGCAAGAGGTTTTCCTGGACAGAACAGAACGAACACTCTTGGATGGGGACCGCACAGAGGAAGTCGCTGTGGAGGAGAGGGTCACTTCACGGACACAGGAAGTAGACAGCTGGAGGAATGTCACACACAGAACAAGAAAATCCAGGGATTCTTCCAGCAGCTTGCAGCTACAGAATCGATTTGAAGCCCTTTCCCTTATCAAGGACAACGAGGAAGAACAGCATGGACAGACTTCAGGGGTAGAGCAGGGGACCTTGAGAGGACCACCGCAAGGAACAGCAGCTGCGAAGCCTCAGCGGAGGCGTGTGGTGGTGGTGGGGGACTCCTTGCTGAGGGGTACAGAAGCAGTGGTATGTGGGCCTGACAAGATGACTCGGGAGGTGTGTTGTCTCCCTGGGGCAAAGATCTGTGATGTGACCGAGAGGCTGACAAGACTCATCAAGCCTACGGATCATTACCCCTTCCTTTTGGTCCATGTGGGAACCAATGATACTGCAAGGCACAGCTTTCCCAAGATCAGAAGAGATTATGAGGCCCTGGGGAGGAAGCTGAAAGAAATGAACGCACAGGTGGTCATCTCGTCTCTTCTGCCAGTTGAAGGGCATGCTCCAAGAAGGGAGAGGAAAATAGCCGACGTAAACAACTGGCTCCGTAGATGGTGTCGCCGAGAACAAATTGGATTCTTGGATCATGGACTGCGCTTCCATGCAGGGGGACTTCTGGCAAGAGATGGGGTGCATCTTACAACAGTTGGAAGAAACATTTTTGCCAACACTCTCAAGAATTTGATCAGGAGGGCTTTAAACTGAGTCAAATGGGGGAGGGAGACAGTATTCTGGAAGGCAAAAGGGCTGGAGAAAATAGTCAAACTGTCATAGAGGGAACAAGGCAAACAGCGCAAGGACCCAACAGTGGGAGGCAAAAAAATTTGCACAGGGAGCAAGTAAAGGGAACACATGGTCTCAGATGTCTCTACACTAATGCACAAACCATGGGAAATAAGCAAGGTGAACTTGAACTCCTAGCACTACAAAACAAATATGATATAATAGGCGTTACTGAAACCTGGTGGGACGAGTCTCATGATTGGAATGTAGGAATAGAGGGGTATAACCTTTATAGGAGAAACAGGCCAAACAGGAAAGGAGGAGGAATAGCATTATATGTCAGGGATATTTACACCAGTGAAGTGATCCATGACATCAATACTGGAAGCCAGGTGGAGAGCATCTGGATAAAAATTAAAGGGGAGGGAAACAACAGGGATGTTATTGTGGGACTCTACTACAGACCCCCAAATCAGACGGAGGAATTGGATGTTGCCTTTCTAGAACAGATGAACATACATGCAGAAAGGAGAGATGTAGTAGTGATGGGTGACTTCAACTATCCTGATATTTGCTGGCAATCTAACTCAGCCAAAACTACAAGGTCTAGCAAATTCCTTACATGCCTGGAAGACAATTTCATGGTCCAAAAGGTGGAAGAGGCAACAAGGGGGTCAGCTATTTTAGATCTGATCCTAACCAACAGAGACGACCTTGTTAATGGGGTGCAAGTGGTGGGATCCTTAGGTGAGAGTGATCATGTTCTCCTGGAGTTTGTTATACAATGGAAAGGAGAAGCCAGGCATAGTCAGACACGCATTCTTGACTTTAGGAGAGCTGATTTCAATAAACTCAGGGAAATACTGGGGATGATCCCATGGTCAAGAATACTAAAAGAGAAGGGACCTCAAGACGGTTTTGACTTTCTCAAAAGGGAGATACTGAAGGCACAATTTCAAACAGTACCATTGAGGAAGAAAAATGGGAGGTGTCTCAAGAAACCAGGATGGATGACTAAAGAACTTTCAATGGAGCTAAGTTTTAAACGGAACATGTATAGGAAATGGAAAAGGGGGGAAATCACCAAAGAAGAATTCAAACAGATAGCGAACACGTGTAGGAGTAAAGTCAGAAAAGCTAAAGTGCAGAATGAGCTCAGGCTTGCTAGGGAGGTTAAGAACAATAAAAAGGGGTTTTTTGGGTATGTCCGCAGCAAAAGGAGGAAGAAGGAAATGATAGGGCCACTACGTGGAGAAGATGGCAAAATGCTAACAGGGGACAGAGAAAAGGCAGAATTACTCAACACCTTCTTTGCCTCAGTGTTTTCAGAAAAGGAAAAGGAGGACCAACCTGAGGAAAATGGAACAGAGGACACAATAGGGGAAATCCAGCTGAAAATAAGTAAAGAGGTGGTACAGGAATACCTTCTTAATTTAAATGAATTTAAATCTCCAGGACCAGATGAACTACATCCAAGAGTATTAAAAGAGCTGGCAAATATAATCTCAGAGCCATTGGCAATAATATTTGAGAACTCCTGGAGAACAGGAGAAGTCCCAGCAGACTGGAGGAGGGCAAACGTTGTTCCCATCTTCAAAAAGGGGAAAAAAGAGGATCCCAACAACTATCGTCCAGTTAGTCTGACATCAATACCAGGGAAGATTCTAGAACAGATCATTAAACAGAGAGTCTGTGAACATTTAGAAGGCAATGCCATAATCACAAAAAGTCAGCATGGGTTTCAGAGAAACAAGTCATGCCAGACTAATCTGATCTCTTTTTTTGATAAAGTTACCAGCTTGGTAGATGAAGGGAATGCTGTGGACATTGCATACCTTGATTTCAGTAAGGCCTTTGACAAGGTTCCCCATGACATTCTTGCAAACAAGCTTGTAGAATGTGGGCTAGACAAGTTAACTGTTCAATGGATTTGTAATTGGTTGACCGGCCGAACCCAAAGGGTGCTCAGCAGTGGCTCCTCTTCATCTTGGAAAGATGTGACCAGTGGGGTGCCACAGGGTTCTGTCCTGGGCCCAGTGCTATTCAACATCTTTATCAATGACTTAGATGAGGGAATTAGGGGCATACTTATCAAATTTGCAGATGACACCAAATTGGGAGGAGTAGCTAATACCCTAGAGGACAGGATCAAAATTCAGAATGACCTGGATAGACTGGAGAGCTGGGCCAAAGCTAACAAAATGAAATTCAATACGGAGAAATGTAAAGTACTGCATTTAGGGCGGAAAAATGAAATGCATAAATATAGGATGGGAGAGACCTGGCTGAATGAGACTACGTGCGAAAGGGATCTAGGAGTCCTAGTAGACCACAAGTTGAACATGAGCCAACAGTGTGATGCGGCAGCTAAAAAGGCCAATGCAATTTTGGGCTGTATCAATAGAAGTATAGTGTCTAGATCAAGGGAAGTAATAGTGCCACTCTATTCTGCCTTGGTCAGACCTCACTTAGAATACTGTGTCCAGTTCTGGGCACCACAATTCAGAAAGGATATTGACAAATTGGAGCGTGTCCAGAGAAGGGCAACTAAAATGGTGAAAGGTCTGGAAACAATGCCTTATGAGGAGAGACTTAGGGAGCTGGGTATGTTTAGCCTGGAAAAAAGACGGTTTAGAGGTGATATGATAGCCCTGTTTAAGTATTTGAAGGGATGTCACGCTGAGGATGGAGCAGGCTTGTTTTCTGCTGCTCCAGAGACTGGAACACGGAGCAATGGGTGCAAGCTCCAGGAACAGAGATTCCACCTCAACATTAGGAGGAACTTTTTGACAGTAAGAGCTGTTCGGCAGTGGAACGCACTCCCTCGGAGCGTGGTGGGGTCTCCTTCCTTGGAGGTCTTTAAACAGAGGCTGGATGGCCATCTGTCGGGGATGCTTTGATTGTGATTTCCTGCGTGGCAGGGGGTTGGACTGGATGGCCCTCGTGGTCTCTTCCAACTCTGCAATTCTATGATTCTATGATTCTATGATTCTAAGCGTTTGGCATTGACATGTTCAGAAGCTACCCTCTCCGCATGGCCCAAAGGCAGGTGTTTCCACTTCACCAAATACTGTAACCCTCCCTGATGAAGCCTAGAGTCCAGGACCTCAGAGATTTCAAAATGCTGGTCCTGATCCACCAGGATCGGCTGAGGAGCAGGTTCTGGTGCCGGATGGTGTTTGTCTAAAGGGCTCGCGGGCTTGAGCAGGCTGGAATGAAACACAGGATGCACATGATGGTACAACTTAGGTAAAGACAGTTCAAAAGCCACAGGATTTACCATCCTAACAACACGAAAAGGCCCAATGTATTTGGCTCCCAACTTTTTGGAGGGTTGGGGGCACTTAAGGAACTTGGTGGACAAATAAACCAGATCCCCCACCTCATATCTAGGAGAAGGGTCCCACTTTTGATCAGCATGTTTGTAGCGTGCTTTGGCAAAGTCTAAGGCCGAGATTACATGAGGCCACACATCTCTGACCTTTTGACTCCACTGGGAGACCGAAACCGGGTCGGAGTTGGGGGACCCCTCCAACAAAGGCAGGGGACCGAAATCATGTCCAGACACAACCTTGAACGACGAGAGTCCAGTGCTCTGGTGAGTGGCATTATTGTAGGCCACTTCAGCAAAAGGCAGAAGATCAACCCAATCAGACTGTTGGAAATTCACATAACATCTTAGGTATTGTTCAAGAGTCTCATTCGTTCGTTCTGTTTGCCCATCCGACTGGGGATGATGGGAGCTGCTAAGACCGAGCTCTACCCCTGGAAGGTTTGTGAAAGCCTTCCAAAACTGCGAGGTAAATTGGGCCCCCCGATCAGACACAATCTTGGTCGGAATGCCATGAATCCGATAAATATGCTGAATGAACAACTTGGCTAATTGGGAGGCCGTGGGGAGTTTCTTACAGGCCACAAAATGTGCTTGTTTTGATAACAAATCAGTAACCACCCAAATAACCATCTTTTTCCTACTCTCTGGTAATTCAACAATAAAATCCATGCTAATGACCTCCCAGGGCTTGGTTGGGGTAGGTAGAGGTTGGAGCAAACCTTTGGGCTTCCCTGACCCCCCTTTTGCCACTGCACAAGTGGTACACCCCTTCACATATTCCTCCACCTCCTTCCTCATTCGGGGCCACCAAAACTGTCTCCTGGCCAAATGCAAAGTTTTGAGATACCCAAAATGCCCCGCACTCTTGACATCATGGCACTGCTTGAGGATGCTCGCTCTCAAGACCTCAGGAACATACAGGCGATCCCCTTTCCAGGCCAACCCCTCCCTCACTGTCACCTCATTGGGGTGAGCTAGGAACCACTGGTCCGTGGGCAGTTCTATGGCCAATTGGGAATGCCACCCCCTTTCTCCCCTTGAGAACCTGTAGGTGTGGCAGAACCATCCGCTGTAGGAGTCACTGCCCGGGGCCCCGGGTCTGGGGGAGGTGGGTCGGGGTTCAAGGGCTGGAGCTCAGGTCCAGGCGCCAAGAGCGAGCCACAGTCAATTCCATTTGATCCAGGCTCCGCAGCAGGGCTAGCAGTGGATTTCTGTTGTTTGGCTTTGCTCCGTGTGAGGACTGCTAGTCCCAAGTGGGAAGGAGAAAAAACGGTGTCAATGACCTCTTTACGCTTACTCTCATGCTGCGGTAGCCTGGACAAAGCATCAGCCAGAAAATTCCTTTTCCCCGGGATAAATTTCAGAGTGAAATTAAATCGGTAAAGAAACTGGCCCACCTGACCTGCTTGGGGCTCAAACGTCTAGGGGTAGCCAATATTTCCAAATTCTTGTGATCAGTCCAAACTTCAAACGGTTTGGGTAAGCCCTCCAGTAGGTGGCGCCAAGTCTCTAGTGCCAACTTGATAGCACCTGCCTCCTTCTCCCACACCGGCCAATTTTGTTCAGTTTCATTGAACTTTCTGGACAAGTAGGCACACGGTCTCAAATCCCCTTCCTCCCCCTTTTGCAACAGAACACCACCCATCGCTACATCTGAGGCGTCCACTTGGACCACGAAAGGCTGGGAGGGGTCGGGGTGCTTGAGAATTGGCTCAGAAGTGAAAAGGGATTTCAATTTGTCAAATGCTTGTTGGCACTGTGGTGACCACATAATCTTTTGGGGAGGTTTGTCCCCTTTACTGTGCTTGGAACTTTTGCCTTTCCCATCTTTGGTTTTTAGCAAATCTGTCAGGGGAAGGGCTACCAACGCAAAGTCAGGGATGAAGGACCGATAAAAATTAGCAAATCCCAGGAAGCTCTGTAACTGTTTCCTGGTTCTAGGGGCTTCCCATGCCAAGACCCCCTTTACCTTCTCTGGGTCCATTTCAATCCCTTTGTTTGAGATGCGGTACCCTAAATAATCCAAACGGCTTTGATGAAACTCACACTTGGACATTTTTGCATACAGATGATTCTCCCCCAACCTGGCAAGCACCTTTTTCACCAGTTTCACATGGGACGTGTAGTCCTCAGAATAAATCAACACATCATCAAGGTATACCAGCACCCCTTTGTACAGGAAATAATGTAACACATCATTAATTAAGTTCTGAAAAATGCCAGGGGCCCCTTTTAGGCCGAAAGGCATGGCAAGGAACTCAAAAGCCCCCAAGGGGCAATTAAATGCAGTCTTCCATTCTTCCCCTTCCCGAATCCGTACTCTGTAGTAGGCCTCCCGCAGATCCAGCTTCGTGAAAATCTTCCCTTTGGAGAGATGGGCCAATATGTCCTTCATCAGGGGCAGGGGGTACTGGTTGGAGACACTAATCGCGTTTAGCCCTCTGTAATCCTGAATCAAACAAAGCCCCCCATCTGCCTTGCGCCTAAACATCACCGGAGCCCCCACAGGCGAGGTTGAGGGCCTAATGAACCCTCGGGCTAAGTTTTTATCTATGAACTCTCGGAGCGCCTCCATTTCAGCTGGGGTCATAGAATAAATGCGAGGCTTAGGTAGGCTGGACTCTGAGAGTATTTCAATGGCACAGTCAAAAGCCCGGTGGGGTGGCAAAATGTCACACTCCCTCTCCTCAAACACATATTGCCATGCCTTGTACTCCACTGGCAGTCCTTTCAGCTCCCCTTTTACTAAGGCAGTCGTGTAGTTCTGTGACTCACCCTCCAGGGGGACCCCGTCCCCTGGGGATCCTCCCCCCACCCCATGCTCCTTGGTACACAGTGGGTCTGTAAAAGTCAGTGTCTCTTTTATCCAGTCTATGGTGGGGTTGTGGTACTTTAGCCAGTTCAGACCCATGACTGCCACGGGGACTAAACCTGGAGCAATCATAAACTGCAGTTCCTCCTGGTGGGTTCCCATCCTCATGTTCATGGGGCCAGTTATGCACCTGGCAGGGGCCCCCTTCATCATGCCCCCATCCGTCTGAGACAGCCACACAGGCTTGTCCAGCTTAACAGTATTAACATTCAGTTCACTGACTAAGGAGGGGTGGATGAGCACTTGGGTACAACCAGAGTCAATCATTAACATTACTTTACGGGTGGGGCCCTCCCCTCCAATCCCCACTCGAGCTTTGATAAAGAACGGGCCCTTCACTCCACTCACCACCGCATCCGGGCACCCTTCCGGATTAGCCTGCCCTCGGCGCTCAATAGGGCGGGCTGGGCCCGTTTCCCGCCGGCTCAGCATCGGAGGAGTAGGACCCACTATCCTCGGGATCATCTGAAGACTCCCCTGCCGCATGGCCTGACGCCAGGGCCCTGACCGTCGCTTTGGGCTTGGGCTTGGAGGGAGTCTTGGCGGACCCGGTTCTCCCCTCGCTCCGTGCTGGCTTGGCGGCGGCGGGTTGCTCCCGAGGACTCCTCTCTAGGCACTCCGCTATGCGATGTCCGCTCTTCCCACAATGCAGGCACAGGCCCTTTCTCATCCTTCGCTCTCGTTCGGACTCTCCGGTGATGGCTTCCCCCGAGCACCCCGCCTTGGTCTTCTTCCCCAGGGACCCTGAGGACTTCCCCTCCATCCCTGCCTGGCGGCGCAACATCTTGATGCTGCCTTTCACAGACTCCACTTCACCAGCTAGACGCACCCACCCCAGGAGGGTTTCAGGGTCTCCCTGGAACAGGGCCCACTCTAGAATGTCAGGATTCAGTCCCTCCTGGAAAAACTGCACCTTGACCTCTTCTGACCACTCAGGCAGTTGGCTGGCCAGGCGGCGGAACTCAGCCGCGTACTCTGCCACTGTCATCGTACCTTGCTTCAGGCTCCTAAGCTTCCCCCGAGCGCGCTTCCGTCTTAAAGGATCTTCGAACTGGGCCCTGAGAGCCATCAGGAACTCTTGGTAATTACCCAGTTCAGGGGCTCCCATATCATAAAGTCCCACCAGCCACTGGGCCGCCTTACCCTCCAATTGGTTGGACACATACTGCACCTTCTCAGCCTCAGACTGGAACTCCCCTTCCTACTGAGTCATGTAACTCACCACTTGAGTCATGAAGTAGGGTAGTTTTGCTGGATCCCCATCAAACTTCGCCTTCAGATGCCGGTGTTTCCAGGCCCGGGGTCGCTCCTGCGGCTCAACTGGTCCAGCCCCCACAGGGGGAGCCGGTCCAGGAGCCGGCAGGCCAGGGACATCAGGAGGCTGAGCGGGGACCCTATCCCCGGGTGCCTGGGCAGTCACTGGTTGCGCTGGGGGAGGCTGGGCCCCTCCAGGGGCTGGTGGAGCCGGAGGGGTTCTGTGCAGGAGTTCTAGGAGTACCTCCCGTATCTCACCCATTTGCTGTTTCAGTTGAAGAACCTCAGCTCCAACTTCTGCCAGGGAAAACTTCGCTTCTGGCTCTCGAGGCTCCTCACCCTGGGGCCTGTCCCACCGGGACCTGCGTTATTCTCAGCGACTGGCCCCTGCCCATGGCCAGACGGGGCCCAAAACCTCTCGCACCAAAGTGCCGAAGCTTGGCAGGCTGCCCCTCCCTGGAGCCAGCTTGACCCCCGGCTCCCAGGGCTCAGTGGAGAGTGGAAATCTTCCAGCCCTCCGGCGGTCTCGGCTCGTGCCTCCAGCTGCGACGGCTACAGCACCCCCCTCTGCCCCGGTCTCCTGCTTCGAGGCATCGGCTTCTTTGGTGCTGGCCACAATCAGATCTTGGTCCATCTGCGTGCCAGTCTCCGCGTCCTCAGACATTGCGGGTAAAGGCTCCACAGTTTCAGGACGGAAAAATAAAAGTTTTGGGAGTTGCAGCTTTCTGTGATGTACACAGAACACAAACTCACATATCTTCAATAAAGTTCTTTATTGGAATAGAAGCACGTGTAAGGGACATTGGCAAAGCTGCAACTAAAGACCAGGCTTACAGTGGAAACAGATAAGAGACACCCAGAGTGAGAAAGCAGAAAAGGGAGGGCAGCATATCAAAGTACACTATGGGGGAGCGAGAAGCGCCAAACCATCTGTCCGGCCTTGAGCTCCTGGGATGGCCAGCGTTCCCATGGTAACCAACATCTCCCACACATTCCAGAGGCCCAAGGCAGAACCAGTCTCAAACCAACAAACTGTCAGGATCCTCCATGAACTCTACTCTATGTCTCAGAATTCATGGATGATTCTGACAAATAGAGCCTACAGCACTTGCTATTCCTTGGCAGTCTCCCACCCAAGTACCAACCACAGCTGATTCTGCTTAGCGCCCAAGATCAGACGGGATCTGGTGCCTTTGGGGTATTTAGGTTCTGTGAGAGAATAGGAAATTGCACATGTGCTCAGACAGGATATCTTTTCTTTCAGATGTCTTGTACATTTCTGTGCAGGAATGGAAATGAAATTTCTTGGTTTTGCATTTCCCTATAAAAAGATTGCTTTCACAAACACACACAGCAAGTCTGACAATGTGACTAAGAGCATCTTGCCTCAGTAATCAGTACATTTCCAAGGCCTGCAATGCATCTTGGTGAAGAAGGGTAAAAATACACACAAAATCATTTTCCCATTTGAAAAATGTGCATAACTGAAAATATAGATATTTGAAAAATGTATACAAACATGTTTTCATTTGTGTTAAATGTGCATAAAAATGCCCATGCTTTGGGGGAAAAAATGTAGCAAAATATATCCAAGTCTCTGTGCAGGAATTGTTGGGGAAGTCTCATAACATAATAAAGAATTGGGATGGGTAAGAATACTTGCAGGATTCTGACAAATGCATCAAAAACAACACTGACAGATTTTCATTCCTATGTTGTGTAGGTCCTGGAATGGTCCTTTTTCCCTCTTGCAATTTTCCTTCCATAGTACAACCCCCATATCTGCGGGGAATACATTCCTGGACTAACCATGGAAATGCCATGCCGCAGATAATACCGAATTAATGACTTCTGGCCCAAGTATACCATAGAGTTGTGCTGGAGGACTTAGAGATCTCTCTAGGAATCTCCAGGTTCTCCAGTATGCCTTTATGATCAACCTCCAGTGGAAGCATACCATAGAATCATGCTGGAGGACCTAGAAAATGCCTAGAGAGAACATATATGTTCAGAAGTGGGTAAAGGAAATTACGGGTACCAGTTCTGCAGATACGGGAGCCGTACTATATTCTAGTGTTGAAGGAAGTGGCTTGTTCATTTATGTACTCTGATTTAGCTGTGCTTTCTCAGGCTAGCACATGCCTCCAACTCTGAGAGGTGTGATTCATTCCATTTTGTTTACTTCCTTTCAAGTAGATACCATATTTTTTTAAAAAAAGTATTCCAATCTGTCTCTCCTGTTCTCTTTACAGGTGCTGTAGCAGTTTTGATCCCACGTCTGGATATAGTAATCTCACTTGTTGGAGCTGTAAGCAGCAGCACTCTAGCTTTGATCTTACCACCATTAGTTGAAATCTTCACTTTCTACAAGGAGAAACCAAGTGCCTGGCTAATACTGAAAGACATTTCTATAGCCATCCTTGGAGTAATTGGTTTCCTAACTGGCACTTATGTGACTGTTGAAGAGATTATTTGTCCTTCTCCATCAGTTTCTGTCAACGTTTCAGGCACATCGGAATGTTTCAATGTTTCATGGAAGACTGTGGGTGCCAATTAATGTTTGGATGACAAAGACTTTTCCAAAGGATATATTTGATATATTTGAGAACCAAAGATGACTGATTCTCAGTGTGAATGTTGGAGATGGGAGTCAGTTCAATGGATTCCTGAGAACCTAAACCTACTCCTGTCCAAGGTCCAAGGTCCAAGGCTCTCTTTATTCCTTTATTTCCCTTTATCTCCTTTGCAAATGGGACCAGAGAGCAAAACACTACTCAGTATATGGGCCAGCACCATCTTTGATGGTCTTCTCTACCAGCTTTTTTCTTAGTCTGTTATGTGTCTTCTGTTGGTATTGTTAACCCCACAAAGGTTAGCAATATGTATGAAAAGAATACAGATGCACTTTTTATACACATCATTCTTTGGTTTTATGGGACTTAAGAGCTCCCAGTGGGTTGTGCTGCACAAGTTTCCAGATCTTTTCAGCAGTTTCCTTTCCCATGACAGAAGATTACCCTAACACGAAGTATACCAGCATTAACAGCCTCCATAGCAGGAGGCAGTGAGTGAGATTGAATGTGTCTGCAATTTCTTCTAATGTCTGAAAAGGAGTATGTTTTTGGATGTAGCTCTTCGTCACTGTGGTGTCTTTACATGACACAAAACTACAAAAGTAACCTCTACTGAGATGAGATTTTACAATTTTTGCTCCCTTTTTTTTAGTAGAACAAAGCCATATTAATGGCCACATCTGCTTTTTAAGCTAATTTTCTTCCATCTCAGTTAATTTCAGCACTACAGATCTGCAAAGTGCTGTATTTTTCTATTTATTTCTACCTTTACAGAGCAATTCTATATTTGTACTTTAGACCGTTTATTACAATGGAGATATTTCTGCAGAGTTTCACTTTAAATGGAAATAACACACATGTTACTGTTCTTCATCCAATTTTTAAAGGAAAGAAATTTTGGTAGTTTGTAGATGCAATGGATGGTAATTGGAAGATTTATGGGTTAAATCCGGACTTAAAGCTAATCCTCTGAGATAAGTAAGATCTAATTTATTTGTATTCAATTTAAAGTTTGTGGAGTTCAATAGTACTACTTAATATTGCAAAATCTGGATCCAACCCAGTGTTTTTAACCCTATTGAAATGAACTGGACTTTAAATCCTGAATCCTGTTGGTAGAGCTAGCATGGTATAGTTGTTTGAGCGTTGGATTATGTCTTTGGACACCAGGGTTTGAATCTCTGCTTGGACATGGAAATCCACTGCATGAACTTGGGCAAGTCACACACTCTCAGTCTCAGAGGAAGGCAAAGGCAAACCCTGCTGAACAAATCTTGCCAAGAAGACCCCATGATAGGTTCACCTTAGAGTTGTCATAAATCAGAAACAACTTGAAGGCATGCGAGAACTAAATTCTACATAGAGTAGACCCTTGCAACCAATAGCTTTTACCTATGTGTTGATTCACCATTCACGAATTGAGTCAATGGGTCTAGTTAAGAGTACAGAAACCTTGTGTTCTAAGGTCCTATCTACTGTTCTGCTCTCACTGAGCGATAATCCATAGGAATTCAACCTGTGCAGAAATTCCAGTGAATTGATAAGGAGACACCATTGTACAGTTCATATACATTTCATTGTGTTTTGCACAGAAGGTTTTCCCAGGGATTTTCGACAAAATCAAGCAAAACAGCACACAGACACAGAACTTAGCATGTAACGTTTTTGTACTCTTTAAATAAAGATGAAGTAAGAGTTTTAGATATTTAGGAAATTTCCCCTTTTATTAGCCATTCAAATGTTGAAATGTCACAAGTCATATTGCCTTGCTTTTATAACTTTAGCATCAGCTGTGATCGAATTCCATCTTTCTTATGACACTTAGGGCCAGTTTGCACCCTAATCCATTTGATTCTGTTCCCCCTGATTGGGATCTAAACTTCATTGCCCTACTCCTCTGTACTTTTAAAAGAAATACATATTAAAAGGAACAGGGGGAGACATCTGTGAATCAAGATGATCTGTGCCTAGCTGTATATGACCACGCTGCTCAGCCTTCTGCCAGGGCAGAATAGCTTCTGTTGTAACGCTACTTCTTGATGAGCTGTAGATCTTAGATGCACCAGATCTTAATGTATATTCAGTCATGCTTGCATCTCACTGTTCACTGTAACGAGCCTATGCAACCATGACATTGGCACTAATGTATATGAATATACTGTACTAATATACAGATATAGAGAGAGAGTACTGTATGCATGTCTCACTACATGATGAAAACTTTAATCTTTACTTTAAACTTTGCAGATCTTCGTGGTCTCTGTGAATCACACAGCAGGGTTACGCCTGCGCAGAGCATTGGAACCTTCTGGAATCGCTAGGCAGAATGTGCTTTGATACGTTTTTGGCAGTAACTCCGCCCATCCTAACGGTCCCTTATAAGGCGCTCCCGCCTAATTCCCCTCAGTTCCTTTCTTTCCGCTGCGTTAGCAGCTTGAAGGAACCTTCGTTTGCTAGTTTTTCTCTCTCACTTTCAATTTGACTTGGATTTGACTTGGCTTGGATTTTTGACTATGATTTTCTCTCACTCCCTTGGATTTGGCTTCTTACCTCTGAATTTTGGTACTGACCTGGACTGTTTTTGACTACTCTCCGTGTTTCTCCCTTTGGATTTGGCGACTCTGTGAGTAAAATGTCTGGAAGAGAGGCCTTCAAGAGATGTGTGATCTGTCAGGCTAAACTTCCTAGCACGGATGGTCATTCCTGCTGCTTAATTTGTCTGGGAGAGACTCATAATGTTGACTCCTGTATACACTGCAGGGCCTTTACCCCTCAGGCACGTAAGCACAGGATGTCTCGTCTGAAGTCCTTGTACGAGAAGGTGTTAATTCCGGCCCCTACTTCAACTCTGGCCTCTACTTCGGCGCCTGAACCGCAAAAACGTGGCCGTTTGCCTTCTTCGAAGGCCAAGCCCCACAAGCGCCATCGGTCCCGTAGCCCGTCCCGACATTGTTCGACTGCCTCGGACCTGGAGGCTGTGCGTGCTTTGCAAAACATACTTCTGAAGCAGCTCGAGATAAAGCTTGCTCAATGCCTTTGACATCGACACGGGACCAAGAGCCCTCCACCTCGAAGGCCATCTCTCGGGACCAGGAGTCTTCTGAATCTACCAGCCATGCTGATATCCCTGGTGAGGCTATGCCTTCTTTGAAAAAGAAAAGGAAGGAGAAACACACCTCTCGGCATGATGATGGATCTAAATCGAAGAGCAAGCTGAAAGAGGTGCCTAAGAAGTTGAAATTGACGGCCGCATCATCTGCAGCTTTAGTGATAAAGCTGTGCGGCCGGTCGATACTGTTGAGTCGCAAACCCCTGCTGCACCCGAGGCCATGTTCGTCCGACCATCTCCAGTGCCAACAGTGGAGACTGCTGCGTCCCGATGTGCTCCTACCCCTACGGGTTCGATGGAGATTGTGGCAGTGGATGTGATTTCTGGTGCTGAGACGGACGTATCCCCTCAATGGATGGCCCAATCTCCTACCCTTGTCATCTCAAGAGCTCAGGTTCTTGAGCGTTCGCCCTCGGACATCGAAGTCGAAATCATTGAACCCGAGGTCGTGGCCCGAACCCGGCCATTTTCACTTGGCATCCATGCAGATATACCGGCTTATACAGCCTATGATCTGGCAAGATCTATTTGTTGAGCGGGAATCATGTCACTGATGGGCTCTCAGATCCTGACTTCCCGGGGAGATGACTTCAGAGATGTGCATACCGGCCGCTATTTGGAGGAACCTCGAACACTTCTGAGGAGGGATGCAGAGAGTCTAGTTTCTCCACGTCCTGAGCAACGCCCTCTGCCTCCAACACCACCTCTGCACACCACTCCTTTGCTCCAGGGCGATCACAGTCCATCCCCTGCAGATTCAACATCTTTGTCGGGTTCGTAGGATCCATACAGGCCTACTTGCCATCGCCGTGACCCGACGTAGTCGAGGAGGACTCTGTATCACCAAGAGATGACATACGTGCCTTTTCGGAGCAGATGGTCCACATGTCTCACACTCTGGACCTCAAGGTGGTGGAGAAAGAGGTTGAACTGGTGGACCCGATCTTCCATCGGATTCAATCAAAGGCTCCTCCTACAGCCACTCTCCCGATTTTGCCTTCCCTTCTGAAGCTTACGCAAGGGTCCTGGGAGAACCCCTCTTTGATCCAGTCTACTTCCAAGAAAATCGACAGGCTGTATCAAGTCGCAGGCGAACATATTGATTGGCTTCAATCTCATCTGAAGCTAAATTCAGTGGTGGTTGAGGCTTCCCAGAATAGGAAGCAACGCCGGCCTCAATCATCCCTGCCGGACCCAGAGGGTTGAAAGCTCGATATCATGGGAAAGAAAATTTATTCTGCGGCAGGTCTGAGTTTCTGTGTGGCCAACTACTCAGCCTGTATGGGGGCCTACCAGCAAGTCTTGTGGGAAAGGATGATGCCCCTCATCCAAGATCTTCAAGAGGAACGACGACGGATGGCTGAAGCAATTCAGTCAGAGGCGCTATTGCTGGTGGGGCAACAGATGAATTCAGCCTGACATGTTGCTGATTGCGCCACTAAGACGATCACAGGATCCATTGCTCTGTGTCGACATGCGTGGCTCCGTTCCCCAGGCCTCACTCCTCAGGCCTCGGCTACTATTGAAGATCTGCCCTTTGACGAAACCGGACTCTTCAATGGTTCCACAGACGAAAAACTGGAGTTCAACCAGAAGATGAGGACAACTGCCAGGAAATACGGTATGGCCACCTCTTCATCTTCTCAGTACCGTCCCAGGGGCCGCACCAACTGGCAGACCTCTTCATCAGGCCAGCGGTTCCGTCGGGGGTTCTCTGGCCAATCGTATCGCTGATCCCGATACGTACCCTATCCCTATCCCTCTCCAGCCTCATTGGTGAGGAGCCAAGGGTCAGCTTCACAATACTGACCTCCTGGATGGTAACTATCTAAGGATCCGGCCAGGAGAAAATTTTGATCTTCCACTTCCTACTGTCTCTTTCTTCCTTCTAGACCCCACTGTTTGGAACTCAGCTGTCGGACTTCCAAGAAGCCTGGTCCTCAATAACAACAGACTGCTGGGTACTTCAAATCATCCAGAATGGCTATTGGATCGAATACGATTCTCTATCTCCGACAGGCCGGGTTCAGTCAACACCGCCCTCTCCTCCTCGACAAGGTGCAGATGCTGCTGCAAAAGGGGGCCATTGAGCCCGTGGACTCCAATCTTTACCACCTCTGCTTCTTCTCGAGGTACTTCCTGGTCACGAAGGACGGTGGCCTCCGTCCCATTCTCGGCCTCCGTGGGGTGAACAGATACATAGAACTAAAGAAATTCAGGATGGTAACCTTAGCCTCCATCCTTCCACACCTACAACAGTACGACTGGTTCGCTTCCATAGACCTCAAAGATGCCTATTTCCACATCAGGATCCATCCGTCCCACAGACGATTCCTGGCATTCCAGATCAGGACCGAGGCATTCCAGTTCAGGGTCCTGCCGTTCGGACTTTTGACCGCTCTGAGAGTCTTCACAAAGTGTATGGCGGTGGCGGTGGCCTTTCTACGACAACGGGGAGTGGTGGTCTTCCCCTACATCGATGACTGGTTGATTCTGGCGAGTTCTCAACGTCAGCTCGAACTTGATATCGACCTCACCTTAGATGTCTTAGGCGCCCTGGGACTTGTTGTCAACATAGAGAAGTCACAGCTCGAACCGTCCCAGTCTATCCAGTTCATCAGGGCGTGACTGGACTCGCGCACGGCCATGGCTTGCTTACTTTGAGACCGATTCAAGACCCTTCAGTCTAATCCATACCTGCCATCGGTCCCGGAGGCTCCCTGCCCATGCAATCCAGATACATCTGGGTCACATGGCATCTACTACCTATGTGACCCGCCTCACCAGGCTCCGCTTCCATCCGCTCCAACACTGGTTCCTACAAGTCTTCGACCCCCTGTGCGACTCTCCAGAGAAACTGCTCATGTTGCCTCAAATGGTTCGTCTGTCGCTGGACTGGTGGTTGATTCCAGGCAATGTCCTAGCGGGAATGCCGTTCGACCCTCCTCAACCGGATGTTTCTCTAACGACAGACGCCTCAATGTTGGGATGGGGAGCTCACCTTGAATCCTACGAAATCCGAGCCTCCTGGAATGCCGATTAATGGACTCTCCATATCAACATCCTAGAGCTTCTCGGCATCCAGAAGGCACTTCGGGCCTTCAAAACACTAGTGATGAACAAGATGGTTCTGGTGGTAACAGACAACACCTCAGTCATGTACTACCTGAACAAGCAAGGAGGAACCAGATCCCCTCAGCTTCTCCAACTCACACTGGACATTTGGTATTGGTACGTCTGCAGGGACATCTTTCTCCAATCCATCCATCTTCCTGGGGAGGAGAATACTCTTGCAGACAGACTCAGCAGTTCAAGCCTCTCCATCCACGAATGGGAGCTGCACAGGTCGGTAACCTCGAACCTGTTCCGTCAGTGGGGATCTCCTCAATTCGACCTCTTTGCGTCTCCGGAAAACACTCAGTCCACCAGTTCTGTTCCAGACGACGCGCCCCGGGATCGAGGGGCGATACTTTCCTTTTCCGTTGGACAGGTCCACTTCTCTACCTGTTCCCTCCGTTCCCACTGCTGACACGAGTAATTGCCAAACTGTGTCGGGACCGAGCAGATGCCATCCTCATCACTCCGTGGTGGCCCCGACAACCTTGGTTTGCAACCCTCCTGCAAGGCACCAGTTCATCTTACTCCCATCCCATCCCGACCTTCTCACCATTCAGAACGGAAAGGTCAGACACCCAGATGTGGAAGCTCTACGGCTAATGGCATGGAGGCTACGGCCCTGACTCCCTCCTCCATACAGAGGGCCACTGTACCTATGGCTTCGGATTCGCCCTTGATCTTGATGGGATGGCAACTTCCATCCTTTCCTCCAGAGGTCCAGGCTGTCATCGACGCTGCCCAAAGACCTGCTACTCGTAGGTCGTATCACTACAAGTGGAAGAAGTTTGAAGCCTTTCTATCTGATCGAGCGTCGGTCACGGAACCGTTCTCCATCCCGACTGTCCTAGATTTCCTTCTACACTTGTCTTCCACAGGATTGTCGATTTCGTCATTCCGGTGCTACTTGGCAGCTGTATCTGTTGAATTCCAGGCGAGAGGTTATCCGTCTCCTTTTACGGATCCAACCGTCAAGAAGTTCTTGAGAGGCTACGTCAACCTGCATGCTCCAGTATTGGAGCCTACACCAACATGGAGCCTCGAACTCGTCCTCTCACAGCTGTTTCGACGCCCCTTCAAAGCCTTGGCATCCACCGACTTGAGACTCCTATCTTGGAAGACTGCCTTCCTTGTTGCCATTACTTCAGCGCATCGAGCTGGTGAACTCTGTGCCTTGCGATCGGACCCTCCGTACACTGCCTTCCACAAGCATAAGGTGGTGCTCCATCCTGACATCTCCGTCCTTCCGAAGGTGATGTCGAGCTTCCATCTGAATCAGTCCATCACTCTCTCTGCTCTGATGCAGGATCCGAAGGACAAATTCGAGCGTACCCTTCATTCCATGGACGTCAGGAGGGCGCTTGCCTTTTATATCCAAAGGATTGCTCCTTTCAGGAAGTCGCCTAGACTTTTTGTATCCTATGCCGACTCAAGACTTAGACACCCTATTTCTCCACGTTTGTCGAAGTGGGTGACATCGACCATAGCTCTCTGCTATGAACTGGCGAAGAAACCGCTACCACCACGGATTCGAGGACACTCGACGAGGGCTGTCTCCACCTCGACAGATTTCCTCTCTGGGGTGCCTCTAGAGGATGTTTGCAGAGCTGCAACTTGGTCATCACCTCTGACTTTCATTTCCCATTACAGACTTGACTCTCGTTCCAGGAACGAGGCTGCCTCTGGGAAAGCTGTACTTTTGTCTTCTATTCAATGAGTGAGTGTTAATGTTGCCAAGTCATGTGATGGTTTGATGATATAGCTTATTAGTGTTTGCTTAAGAATGTGCTGTCAAGACTCTAACCAAGGTTTGACTGTGCAACAAGGTATTAGTGGCCATATGTATAGGACATACTCTCCTACTGGAGTGAAGCTTGCCAGTCTACCCAGCTGTGTGATTCACAGAGACCACGAAGAAGATGGACAGGTTGCTTACCTGTAACCATAGGTCTTCGAGTGGTCTTCTGTGAATTCACACAGACCCGCCCATCCTCCTCTCTATGTCCTACTATACCATATAAGCATGCTTAATGTTCCTGATGCTGCTGGTTGCAGCGTCATTCAAGCAACTGAGGGGAATTAGGCGGGAGCGCCTCATAAGGGACCATTAGGATGGGCGGAGTTACCGCCAAAAATGTATCAAAGCACATTCTTTGATACACACATAGCAATTCCAGAAGGTTCCGATGCTCTGCGCAGGCGCAGGAGTAACCCAGCTGCGTGAATTCACAGAAGACCACTCAAAGATCTATGGTTACAGGTAAGCAACCTGTCCTTTCCCACTGTGCTCCACCATACTCTTTTTCTGACCAGATTGTAAATAGTAGCATAAGGCCACTCTTATGCATGATGATGCTATGCATCATCACTCTTATATGCCACTCTTATGCATGATGATGCTAAAATTTATATTGACAAAGGAACAGCAACACAGCAATAAGGTTACTGTCATGGTTTTCTGTTTAGTAGAGAACCACACCATGGTAGCAGATCTATATATTTTAAAACCTGGATCTGCTGCACTCATGTAAAGTGTGCGGTGGAGTGTGTTCTCCAGTTCATGAGAAAAAAATCTTTCCCTCAGGCACACTTTCTCCCTCAAACCTGAGAATTAGCACTTGTTACAATGAGGTAAGAACAGCAGGTATGAGAGAAAGATCTATGCTCCTCTCCTGCATGTTTTGTATTGATCCTTAAATATGGTCTCCTCCTCCTGTTTTCTACTTATTTATGCAGCAGGTCAATGTTTAAAGGCACAGTTCAGCTGCTGGTCTGTCTAGTTTAGTCCTGGTGTGGAATATTCTGTACGTACCCCATGCCTGGTATAGGGAACACCAATTTTAGTTTCTCTTCCTTTGGGGAGTTCTGGCAGTTCTCTGTCCATGTGTGCAGAGAATATGCTGCTGAAAAATCTGTTCGGATCATATGCTCTCTGTCACATGAATCACACTTGGAGGCCTCAGTGCAGAGTGTGTGCCAAGACACTGAAGCATCTGTCTTGGACTAATGCTTGGCTGGCAGTAGTGTTTGGCCCATGCAAAGCTTATGGCAAGACAGGGGCTCTGCTCTGCTGTCCAAAGTCATGCTTGTTAAGTCCACAAGTGCCTTTTGTAAGTGAAAAGGAAGAAGAGGACGACAATGACTCCCCGAAAAGCTGAATGTCCAGCATCTCCCCTCTAAAATGGAGGTAGACGGTCACATCCAGAATTTATGTCATTGGCAACCCTTGGATTTCCACTTTGAAAAACCTTGGCAGGAAGACACCAAAACCATCCATGTCCTGCCACTGAGGTTGAATAGTCTCTCATCTGGTCAGCCCAGCACTCCACTAGTTATTGAAAGCCTTCTTTCTTGTACTTCACCTGCATATGTAGCACTCTCTTTAATTTCTGTTTGGAACATGAACAATGCTAACAGATGGGGCTTAACTTGACACGGTATGGTGTCTTCAAGTATTCTGTGTATGTGTGTGCATAATTTCTACACTGTATTTCTTGTGTTTTCCTACCGTGTAGGACTTTATTACTTCTTGATGGCTGATTCAAAGCAGACATGCACAGGTGTCATGCCTGTATGTCAGTGGCACTACTTTAGTATTCTTGATAGTATTCTGTTATTGTACGCCTTGTGTTCAGTAGGTCTACAATGTGAAGAAGAAAATTCTCCAGAAGGCTAGAATACTTAGGCTAGCATGTCAAACTCTGAGCAGCTGGCACATAAAAATAGAGTTCCAGGGATTACTTGCCAAAGACTTTTAACTTAAAAACTAAACTAATGATGCAGTTGGTTTTAAAGATGTGTATAAATGAGATGAGATGCTTAGATGAAGTCAGCTGGAACTAATGAATGATTCAGAGATGAAAACAATGATATGTATTTAAAGGGGCAACAGAAATGATCATTTGTAAGTAAGGTAATCATATACTATACTGCTGGGTGTTCTTCTTTTTTGGAAGAATAGAATAGAATGGAATGGAATTATGTTTATATGCAGTATGCAAATGTATTTAAGTAGGTTATGTTTTGGGCACTTTTAATACCATTTATTCAATGGCTGCATTAAAAAAGAAAGAGAGATGGCTTGTGGGTCTGTTATATGAGATCTGTAACCTGTGCAGTCTATGTCAATAAAATTTGTAAAACACATTTTACAACGTTTCTTCACATTCTCCACTGTTTTCTCCACAGTACTCTTCAATGTGTAACTTTGGGTGGCTTTTCAGTGGCATAGGACAAATGCCCTATAGCAGCAACTTATATTTATGGCCTTAGAATGCTAAAATCATAATATTGTAGAGTTGGAAGGGACCAGTACATACCCACCCACTGTCCTGATTTGGCAGGGACAGTCCTGATTAATCTGCTGTCATCCCACTTTTCAGCTGCTTTTGAAAGGTCCCACTTTCTCTCTCTTCCTCCCATTTTTTCCCTTTGTTCCCAGTCATCAAATTCTACTATCAAACTGCTCTTGCCATCCAGGATTTTGTTCATAAAGTTTACTGAGAATCCTTCCAGGTAATTTGTCCATAATGACCTAGTGTCATCATGCAGATAGTAGATATTGCTGAATACCTGTACAATGAGTCTGAGCACCAACTACAGCTTCTTCCATCATGACCAAATTAACCTAACAAATAAAAGTTAAAGGTTGGCCTACTCTGGGGATCATGTACACATGGCGAGGAAGGAATCCGCAGTGATTTGTGCTGGCTGGCTACCCTGGATCCTTCACTCCAAATCATTGGTTGCTGCTCTGCAAAAGGAACAGTGAGTGAGCTCAGAGGAAACACATGCCTATGAAAGAAACAATATTCTTGCTTAGCTTTCTATTCTTCCTGTCACACACTTTGTGGGTCTTTTGATCTTCCAAGTGGCACCCTTATCTCCTTCCCCCAATCTGTTTTTTTTAATACTTCTGAAAAAGAGCTCTCATATACAATAATTAGCAAGAGACAGATTTTTTTAAAGGCAAGCTTCTTTTAGATGATTGGTTTGTAAACAAGATATTGGTAGATGAGAAATTCCAAGTTAGTATGGCTTCATTTGCAAGGAAGATTACTGGATACTTCCATTGTTCAGGTAATATTTGGTTTATTCTACAAATATACCATAAACCATAGGTCGAGGAAAGTAATGTAATCATCCTTTCACTTTCCTCAAAGCAGATTCCCAAAGAGTATTTCCCAAGATAGTGTTATCTGACAGCTCAAAGCTGGTGTTCTCTGTCTTCCTCTTTTTTTGGTGGGGGGGGGCAGATCACAAAACTTGCTGTTTTCCCCACACAGAGAGATGCCCTCCTCTCCCATTAATCATTGAACAGGAGGTGGAAGAGGCTGTCAGCAGCAGGAGAGAAGAGGTAGCCAATGGGGAAGGTAGTCCCAGGAACACTCAGAAAGAATGGGAGAGGTTTAATCAAAATATGGGCAAACTGTAAGCTACATCTGAACTCCCCAGTCCATTTTGAAGCCCTTGCCTGTCCCCTCTGCCACTTGTGAATTTGTTGTGGCTGCAAATTCCTGTCCCGCAGCCACAACAGGAATGTGTAGGTGCTGGCAGATGAGATTTCTGGGTTAAAGAAGACACCTCCGACTGATTCAGAGGTCTGCAACAGGGTTGGGCATCAGACAGCTTTCCAGATGTTGGATGGCAAATCCCAGCACTCTGCTATTAGCTATACTGGCTAGGGCTGCTAGGAGTTTCAGTTCAGTAACGTTTGAAGGGCTGCATGCTTCCTGCCCCTGATTTACTTTTAGGGCATGGCTACAGGAGGGTGCCAAGTGCAAAAGCAATGTTTCCATCTGTGTTGAACAGCTGGAACCAGTTCAGGAATTGTGGACTCTCCAGATGTTAGACTGCAACTCCCAGCAATCTTTATCATTGGCTATTGCTGACCAGGGATGCTGGGACTTGCAATACAACAGCATCTGGGGGGGGTATGTGGAGTAGATGGAAACACCATCAGATGGAGCCATAATTTGTTGAGAAACCATGCTCAAAGAGTTGTCATCAGTGGCTGTACTTCAAACTGGAAGACTGTCTCAAGTGGAATATTACAGGGTTCTCTCCTAGGGCCATTATTCTTCAACATTGTTCTCAGTGACTTAGATAACATGGTAGAGGGAATCCTTATCAAATTTGCAGATGACACAAAACTGGGAAGGGTGGCTAGCACATTGGGAGATAGGAACAGAACTCAAAAGGGTGTTGAACTGGAAAACTGGGTTGAAATTAACAAAATGCAATTCAACAGAGAGAGAGAAATGCACATTTCTGCATTTAGCCCATGGAAATCAAGTGCACAGGCATAGGATGGGGGATACTTGGCTCAGCAGTACTACGTATGAAAAGACAACAAAGATAAAGTGGCAAACAGAGAAATTTGCTATTCTGACAACTGCCTCCCCCTTCTCCAGACTGAGTAGGGCAGCATTTTTGTTGCTTAGCTAGCAACCCTATTCCACTAGCTTCACCCCATTCCTGGAGACTTCTTGTATGTTTCCTTTCCTTTCCCTGTAAATAGGAATCAGGGCCAAGATCACCATTGTTAGGCAGAGGGAGGTGAGTGCTCAGACATCAGGTACTGGGGAGTCAGGAATGAGAACCCCACATCTTTTTCTCCTGGACTTCTTGTCCCTTCTACTTTCTTATAAGACACCAACATGCAGTTTGTGTGCCATGCAGTTTGTCCTGCACCCAAAGTAGTCTGTTCCTCTCAAGTGTGGCTAAGCTGACTGCACTACCAGTGTCAAAGGATTCTGGATGTGTAAGGAGATGGTTTGAGTGTTGGTGCATGTGTGCACCTATAACCCTTGCCCTTTGCCTCTGGCAGCAAAATGTGCTTTGACACAACTCTTCTGTTTAGGTAAAACCTGAATGCAAGTTTACTCTGAAGGCAATAAATAAATAAATAAATAAATAAGCATAGCAAGCTACTATCCCCTGTCTCCATATGTGGATCAGCTTTAGCTTGCTTCTCTTCTTAGGTTTGGAGAGTCCCAATTGGACAAAGCAAGAGAACCCCTGCAGTAGATTTTGAACTTTTGTTATTTGCCATCAAGTTGTCTTTGACATATGGTGAATGGTAGACCTTCAAGAGCCCTGGTCGTCATCCACCCTATTCAGGCCTTGCAAACTCGGGGCTGTGGCTATCATGTCCCCGCTTAACCTTCTCTTCTCCAGGTTAAACAGACCCAGCTCCCTAAGCGGCGCCTCATAGTTGTACTGTATTGTCTTTTCCAGTGAGTCACATTCTCTCGATGTATCCAAAATATGACAACCTCCATTTAATCATCTTCACTTTTAGTGAGAATTCACTTGAATATACAACCTGAAAACACACACAGATTTGGCTCCTTTCAGGGAAAGAAGCTTTTAATGTTGCTCTTAGAATCTTTCCAGTCTTTTTATTTCTTCTAAGGTAGAGGTCCCTCTCGCAGGCAAAGTAAACTTGTGTTGGGGAAAGAAGGAATCGATTCTTTTTTGACAGCTGATTTGCAGAAAGAGACATTCCATGGGCTTGCCTCAGGCTTGCTTTCCTTTGCGTTCATCCTAGCCAAAGTGATCCTGAGTGCTCCTGGGTTTTTGTAAAGGACAGTGACTATGGGGAGTAAGGTTAATTGGCAACTTAAGACACAGGAGATAAGCTTTAGACTCATATATTCCTCCCCTCACTTTTTTGGCACAGCTGCAAGGAAGAGATTGAAAATCTTATCTTCCATTTTTGATTATTTAGTTATACCGAAACCTTAAACTCTGGTTAATCTACAGCTTGGGAAATTGACTTTTTTTTTAAATCAATGAGTAAATTCACACTACACAATTATTGCAGTTTGATGCCACTCTAACTGGCTTCATCCTACAGTATCCTGGGATTTGTAGTTTGATAAGTTAGAAATCTTTGCTAGTTAGTTAGAAGTCATTTGTCATTAGACATTTCTGCTAGAAGGCTCTAGTGCTATGTTGTACTGCAAGGGAGTGTGCTAGAGCTCTCTAGAATTCTAACAACCCCACCAAACTATAAATCCAAGGATTGTGTAAGATGAAGCCATGAAAGGTAAGATGGGATCAAAGGGCTATCATTGTGTAGCACAGGTGCAGTCAAACTCCCAGAATTTTCCAGTCTATGGCCATGCTGGCTGGAGAATTCTTGGAATTTTAATGAAAAGTTTTCAAGCTCTTTGTTATTGTGTGCTTTCAAGTCATTTCTGACTGATGACGACCCTAAAGTGAACCTATCACATGGATTTTTTTGGCAAGATTTATTCAGAGAGGGTTTTCCTTTGTCTTCCTCTGAAGCTGAGAGAGTGTAACTTGCCCAATGTCATCCAGTGGGTTTCCATGGCTGAGTGAGGATTTGAACCCTGGTCTTCAGAGTTGTAGTCCAATGCTCAAAGCAATATACCACACTAGCTCTCAAGTTCTAGGTTAATTATATGGGCTGGAATCCTCTATCACTGTGTACATTATGTAATTGTATGTATACTTAGTTATGTAGCAGAGGCCCTAAGAAACCCTGTGCAAAGATGTGTAATAAGACACCAGCAAGACTGTCCCAAGCACACTGGCACTCCCTAGCTGCTGCCCTGATGCATAAAGGAACCAATGCACTTGTTCCCAAAGGACATTGATGGAATCAGCTAGCTTGTATCCAACGGTTTGATGTTGGAGGCTTTGAAGTTGGGAGGGAGGGAGATTGTTCTGTTCAGATCAATGCATGGGAAATTGTCCTAGCTTCAATATATAAAACCTCTTTAGATTTAAAACTATAATTAGTTTCAGGTACATTGGACATCAGTATGTCTTTTGAGAAAGAAACTAGTCATTCTAGCTAAATGTTGATGACACAATACAGATAATGTTTTTTTGTACTGTGTGAGGTAGGCATGCCCCATAGTCATTCCTTTCTGGCTGGGCAAATTTCAACCCATTTATTCTATTAAGCCACATATAAACTCCCAAACCCTCTCTTGCAGTCCCTGAAGCCTCCCCAAGTCTCCAAAATTGCTCCAGTTTTTTCAAACAAACAAAAAAAACACAGTCAGTTTTGAGTTAATTTTCCACCCTGACTTGCCCACCCCTGTTTTAAACTAAATTTCTGCAACTTGAAACTTAGAGCACTTTTCCAGATTGGGGAAAAAAGTCTCTGGAAGTATTGAGAGTTCCCATTTCTCCTCCTCCTCCTTCTAGTGTACCTGCATTTTCATGAATTTGCATCCAGCCTCTTTCTTGAAATATGTCAGGTTTCCCTCCCTTCTCCTTTGTGTTCCCTCCTTCTCCTCCTCCCCTCCTACTGATCACATGTCATATCCAGCCTCATGTAACATTTCAGAAACTGATTTTCACCAACTTCCACTGAGGCTACTTTATTCAGGAGTTAGCAACATTACACTAGCATTAGCATCATTTTGTTTTAGTGCTAATATTCCCTTTTTCCTTGCTTGATCTCTGTTGAATGTGTGTCCTAGGTGTTCCAAGAGTGTGGAAACACACAAGACCAGTACAGGTTGACCCCTGTATTCACAGATTTGGTACCTAAGGTTTCACTTATCCACATTCCGAAAAATATGTTCTCTCTAGGCATTTCTAGGTCCTTCAGTGAGATTCTAGGGTCAACTGCTGGCATTTGTCTCATTGAGAATAACAAGGTTCCCTATTATCCATTGTTTCAGGTATCCATCGTGTGTGTGTGCTTTGGAATGTATCTGCCATGGATACAGGGGTCAATCTGTACAGACCACTTCATTTTGGAAAGTGCTTAGTTAATTTAAACTGATCTGGAGTGTGGGATTGAAAAGGAACTCCAAGGAAACACTTTCGGATGAAGGAAATCACATGTAGATGTCCAAAATAAAATTGGTTTGTACAGGACCAAACCTGGGACGTTCAGTTTTTCTTTTTCATCATCTGGAAGTGATCTTAGCTGACGGTCAACATGATTGGATTCTGTTTAGCTCTTCCTATAGCTAAAGGACTCATATTTCAAGGCTGGAACAATAAATATTCACCACTGAGCCTTCAATGGTCACAAGCTCTTGCCTCTTTAGCCATGTGTGAATGAGTATGCTACAGCTGTCAGCCCCCAATATCTTTTCCGACATATGTGCAGCCTATATTAAAGGCTATGCTTAGCCTAAACAGATATCATAAAATCATAGAATCATAGAGTTGGAAAAGACCAGGAGGGCCATCCAGTCCAACCCCCTGCCATGCAGGAATAAACAATCAAAGCATTCCCAACAGATGACCATCCAGCCTCTGTTTAAAAACCTCCAAAGAAGGAGACTCCACCACACTATGAGACAGCACATTCCACTGCTGAATAGCTCTTATGGGCAGAAAGTTCTTCCTAATGATTAGATGGAATCTCTTTGTGGACTCAGACTGTACTACCCAGATCCTCTCCCCTAAAGAAGACACATACAATCAAATGGTCGCTTAGATTACCTGTTCTATAGAATCATAGAGTTGGAAGAGACCACAAGGGCCATCTAGTTCAAACCCCTGCCATGCAGGAATACCCAATCAAAGCACGCCTGACAGATGGCCATCCAGCCTGTTTCAAAACCTCCAAAGAAGGAGACTCCACCACACTCCAAGGCAGTGCGTTCCAAACTGTATTGAGTACAAAATACGGAAAATTGGTTAAGGACAGGTTAATAGATAAAGATTGGCAATAAAAGGCCACAACTTGCTGATGGCTGAAAAAATGGTTGGCACTCATGCATGGGTCATGATCTCATCATTGCCCAACCCAATGTTGGCCAATGGACTCTCGTTGGACACTTCTGACTTTCCTGGAGGAGAAAGCTGTTGGTCAAACCGCCCCACCTGACACTCTTTCCTCCCCTGTAAACAAGGTGTTAATTAAGCAATTAAGAGGGGGGGGGATCTCTGCGAACTTGAACTTAAACTTGAACTTTCCCTGGATCAGGAGATCAGGACCCATGCCATCCATCCAGCAAATAGCAACAATAAATGCAAAACAACATAATATAGAGTGAGGGTGGGCGGGTCTTCAGCTCCAATGAGCCAACTGAAAGGCTTAAATACCGGCTCCATCACAGGCCATTCGTCATCAGGCTGCACCTGACCCACTCCTTCATCGGCGGGAGCCAATCAGGGCAGGGCAGGCCTGCCCCGATTGGCACGCTCTTTCGTGCTCCCTCTTGGCTGCAAGGTAGGCTGGGAAGAAGGCTGGCAATGGTGGCCCCCATATCGGCTGGCCACATGCCCACTGGGGGCTGCAGGAGGCTGAGCATCGGGGGTGCTGGCTGGGCTGCAAACTGGCCCACTGGCAAGCCGGTAAGCCCCCTTCCCTGTAGTTTGAGTCCATTGCTCCTTGTCCTAGTCTCTGGAGCAGCAGAAAACAAGCTTGTTCCATCCTCAGTATGACATCCCTTCACATATTTAAATATGGCTATCATGTCTCCTCTTAACTTTCTCTTTTCCAGACTAAACATACCCAGCTCCCTAAGCTGCTCCTCATAGGACATGGCTTCCAAACCTCCTAACATTTTGGTCACCCTCCTCTGGACATGTTCCAGCTTGTCAATATCCTTTTTGAAATGTGGTGCCCAGAACTGGACACAGTATTTCAGGTGAGGTCTGACTAAAGTAGAATAGAGTGGCACTATTACTTCCCTTGATCTAGACACTATATTCCTATTGATGTAACCTAGAATCGCATTGGCTTTTTTAGCTGCTGTGTCACACTGCTGACTCATGTTTAGTTTGTGGTCCACTAAAACTCCTACATCCTTTTCCCATGTACTGCCATCAAGCCAGGTGTCCCCCAGCCTATATCTGTGGATTTCATTTTTACTGCCCAAGTGTAGTATCCTCCTCTCCATTGACGCCCCCTTGTCGTGGGAGAGAGGCTTGCGTACCCTAATGATGTTTTGAGCTATGCTGGCGGTGGCATAATAGCCACTGGTAGGGTCTCCCATGCCAGACAGATCAAAACCGAAGGGTCTGACAAAGAGCATCAAAGGGCAGGATGGGCTCTCCAGCCTTGTGGCAACCGTCCTAGGAGAAGGAAAACTCCAATCCCAAACCCGGGCAGATGGTGCTCGTCCAACCCTGTAAGGTCAACCATCTAAGAGAAGGAAACTCTAATCAAACCTACGGCCCGAGGACCTCACTGCCACGTCCATGCTTGCAAGGCCACGGCAGATGAATCTCTGGTTTAAAGGGTGAGGCCAGTTCTGTGCACGCTGCGCTCCACCAGAAAAATCCATTGCACAGGCTCGAAGGACAAATCCATTTCCAAAAAAGCCCTGTAGCGACTGGCGAGGGACGAAATCGGCAGGTGTAAAGATGCACTGGAAGCTGCAGCCCCAACCCTGCATGCAGGCAGTTCAGGACATTGGTCGCTCAAGCCTGACCCGGGAGATGACAGTCTTGTTCGGCAGCATTCTGAACGACCAAGCAGCCTTTTTTAAGGAGAGCACTGCTTGCTCCATATGGAGAGGGGCCTAGAAAAGGTGGCCTAAAGAAAGCTCATCCCCAACTACCTGGTTGGCTAGCCGCGGCCAACGGGAATCTTCTGATGCGGTCAAACCAAGGCAAAGAAACAAAGGCACACACCGGCCTCCAAAGGTGTAAATAAACTGACACTTGCATGCTGGAACATCAGAACCATGCAAGACTCTGAAGATAGTGGACGGCTTGAGCGTCGTTCTGCCCTAATAGCCCTTGAACTATCACGGCTTAATATTGACATCGCTGCTCTTAGTGAAGTTCGCTTCCATGAGGAAGGCAGCCTTAAAGAACATGGCGCCGGCTACACACTTTACTGGTCTGGCAAACCCCAAACCAAAAAACATCTGTCAGGAGTAGGCTTTATGATTAAAAACTCCATTGCCTCCAAACTCGAAACCTTGCCAACAGGACACTCTGATCACATTATTTCCTTACGCCTCCCACATGTTGTTCTCTTTAGTATATATGCCCCAACTATGCAAGCTGACCCTGTAGAGAAAGAAAAATTCTACACAGACCTACGCCAACTCATACAAAAAGTCCCTGTAGAAGATAAAATTATTATCCTTGGTGACTTCAATGCCAGAGTAGGAAAGAACTCCGAAGCCTGGAAAGGTGTCTTAGGCAAGCATGGTGTTGGAAATTGCAATGATAACGGACGCCTCCTGCTAGAGTTCTGTGCAGAACAACAGCTGACTATTACAAACACAATCTTTCAGCAGAAAGATAGCTTGAAGACAACCTGGATGCATCCCCGATCCAAACATTGGCACCTCATTGACTACGTTCTAGTCCATCAGAGAGACATTCGTGATGTCCGTCATACCCGAGTGATGCCCAGTGCAGAATGCCAAACAGATCATCGCCTTGTCAGATGTAAACTAAATCTTCATCTTAAGTTCAAACCTAAGAGTGGTGGCATCTTAAAGAAGAGACTCCAAGTCAACAATCTTCAACAAGCTACCATGAGAGACAACTTCCAGGCAAATCTACAAACGAAACTTGAAGACCATCCTACAGATCCTTCTCCTACAGTGCTTTGGCAACATATCAAAAACAGTATCCTCCAGTCTGCAGAAGAATCCCTCGGGTTCTCCCACAAGAAAAATCAAAACTGGTTTGATGAAAACAACCAAGAGATCCAGGAGCTGTTGGCAAGGAAGAGAGCTGCACACCAGGCATACCTCGCCCAGCCAACCTGTCATGTAAGAAAAGCAGCTTTCCGCCTCACATGTAGCAAACTACAACAAAAACTCCGAGACATGCAGAACAAGTGGTGGATCAGTATAGCAGAAAAGACACAACACTGTGCAGATCTGGGTGATCATAGAGGATTTTATGAAGCTCTTAAAGCAGTGTTTGGACCTACTTATCAGGTCCAAAGCTCCTTATACAGTACAGATGGTCAAACATTAATTACTGATAAAGCCTCCATCCTAAATCGTTGGGCTGAACATTTTCAAAGTCTCTTTAGCGCCAACCGAGTAGTCCAAGCCTCAGCTATCCAAGATATGATACAAAAACCAATGAAAAATGAATTGGACATAGCTCCCACTTTGGAAGAGACCTTTAAGGCCATACAGCAGATGAAAAACGGCAAGGCAGCTGGGATTGATGGAATCCCACCTGAAGTTTGGAAACACGAAGGTCATGCACTCCACGAAAAATTCCACGAATTCCTTGTGAATTGCTGGGAAAAAGGGGAACTGCCATCAGACCTCCGAGATGCAGTCATCATCACCCTGTACAAGAAAAAAGGAGCAAAATCCGATTGCTCAAACTATCGAGGCATAACACTGCTCTCTATTGCTGGAAAAATCCTTGCAAGGATACTCCTGAACAGGTTAGTTCCTGCTATTGCAGAAGAACTTCTCCCTGAAAGCCAATGTGGCTTCAGAGCCAATAGGAGTACTACAGACATGGTATTTGCCCTTAGGCAACTGCAAGAAAAATGTAGGGAGCAGAACAAGTGTCTCTATGTAACATTTGTCGACCTCACCAAAGCCTTTGACACTGTAAGTAGAAAAGGTCTGTGGCAGATCCTGGAAAGACTAGGATGCCCCCCCCAATTCCTTAAAATGATTATCTTGCTACACGAGGGACAGCGTGGTCAAGTCAGATATGGCGATGCTCTTTCAGAGCCCTTTCTAATAACTAATGGAGTGAAGCAAGGTTGTGTTCTTGCACCAACTTTATTTACAATCTTCTTTAGCACGATGCTCCAAAGGGCTATGGCAGAGCTTGAAGAAGACGACGGCATCTATATACGCTACCGTACTGATGGTAGCTTGTTTAACTTAAGCTTCTGATGGCTCACACTAAGACTCTAAACTATCTAGTCCGTGAGCTGCTCTTCGCCGATGCTGCTGCCCTTGTTGCCCACACAGAAGCAGCTCTGCAGCGCCTAACATCCTGCTTTGCAACAGCTGCAGAGCTGTTTGGGCTAGAAGGCAACCTGAAGAAAACAGAAGTTCTTTACCAGCCTGCACCACAGGACGAACACCACCATCCCCACATTGCCGTCGGCAAATCAGTGCTCAAGTCTGTTCAGCAGTTCACCTACCTGGGAAGCATCATCTCCTCAGATGCCAAGATTGACAAAGAGATCGATCACAGATTAGCAAAGGCATATATTGCATTTGGAAGACTTCACAAAAGAGTCTGGAGCAATAAACACCTGAGGCAAAGCACAAAAATCAGTGTGTATAGAGCCATCGTACTGTCTATCCTCCTTTATGGATCTGAAACATGGGTCACCTATCTCCACCACCTACAACTCCTCGAGCGCTTTCATCAGCGCTGTCTACGCACAATCCTAAATATACACTGGACTGACTATGTGACGAATGTTGCTGTCCTTGAGCAAGCAGGGATCACCAGCATTGAGGCCATGATATTGAGAACACAGCTGCGCTGGGCAGGGCACGTTTCTAGGATGGAGGACCATCGCCTCCCAAAAATACTACTCTACGGTGAACTCGCCACGGGTCAGCGTAAGAGGGGCGCTCCAAAAAAGCGATACAAAGACTCCCTGAAACAACATCCCAGGCTTGGCCAAATTGATCACCAACAGTGGTCCGCCCTGGCCTCACATCGGGAGGCATGGAGACGCACTATCCACAATGCTGCAGCTTTATTTGAGAACTCACGACGAACAAGTCTTGAAGAGAAACGACAACGCAGAAAGAATCACAACCCAAAAACATCACCCAAGGAGACCTTCTGCTGTGCTTTTTGCAACCGGACTTGTTTATCTCGGATTGGCCTTTTTAGTCATCAGCGCGCTTGCAGAAAGCGCGGGATGAGTCCTTCCTGAATCTTCGTTTGCGAAGAAAAGCCAGAGAGAGAGTAGTATCCTACATTTCTTCCTGTTGAAATTCAGTTTGCTAGTTTTGGCCCTGCTTTCTAATCTGTTCAGGTCATTTTGGATTCTGATCCTGTCCTCTGGGGTATTAGCTACCCCTCCTAATTTGGTGTCATCTGCAAACTTGAAAAGCATGCCCTCTATTCCCTCATCCAAGACACTGATAAAGATGTTGAATAGCACTGGACCCAGGACAGAACCCTGTGGCACTCTGCAGGTCACTTCTCTCCAGGATGAAGAGGAGCCATTGGTGACTACCCTTTGGATTCGGTCCATCAACCAATTACAAATCCACCTACAGTTGCCCTGTTTAGCCCGCATGTTACTAACTTTTTTTGCAAGGATATCATGGGGGACTTTGTCAAAGGCTTTACTGAAAATATCTGATTCTCTCCCTCATGCATCCTTCTCCTTTTCTTCCCCCCCTCCTTTCTTTGCATTTTTGGTTAAAATAGCCAACAAAACTATTTTTCAAATGTTGGTTGGGTTTCAAAGAAACCATAATTGACATTAACACAGTTGGCTGGGTTTGGACAAAATGGTAACGTAGTTATTCAGAAAAGAAAGTGAAAGCTCTTCACAACTGTGTTGAAGGAAGAGCAGGGGCAGGTGATCCAAGACTCCATGTGGCTTGTTCTCATCAAAACAAACCATGAGTCACTACAGGGCTAAACAATTCCTTCCAAATGCTTTGGACTATAACACTTATCATTTCCTAATTAATTGTACTCAATCTGTAAAAGTGGCCCATGTTGGCTGGGGCTCATGGCGGTTATTTCAAATGTGGAGGACACCAGGATCCCCTTCACATTATGTGATTATAGCAGTGTGCTTCAACAACAATAATTTCTTCTTACCCATTACACCCGATGGGTCGAGGCAGGGAACAACACATCCACACACTTTAACTACCACAGCTGCATCCTACAGAATCCTGGGGTTTGTTGTTTGGGGAAGCACTAGAGTTCTCTAAATAACTCATGAAACTACACATTTCCACGGGGGTAAAATCACAGGTAATTAGTAGATTCAAAGTGCTATAATTGTGTAGTGGAAAATGGCCTCAAATTGCTTACCCTCAATTTATGGTCATGTCCAAACGTAGCCAGATTTCAATGGGCCTGATTTTTTTTTTAAATCATAGTGGCCAAAGCTGTCCATAACCTCCAAATGCCCGAGTTTGGCAAGGATGGTCCTAATTGATCCTCTGTTGGCCCACTTTTTCAGCTGCCTTTAAAATGTCCTAGTTTCTCTCTCTTCCACTTTCTCCATCCTCAGCTTACTTCAGCTGCAACAAATTGAGTTCAAAGTGCAAGAATGGTTTGCATTCAATTAACTCTATGGGAAAGAGAGGCAAGGTGAGAGTTAAGTGTTGCCCTGCCCAGTAAGCTCCTCTCCTAGCTTGTATGATCTTCTTCATTAATAACTTTGGCCATCTTGACACACTCTGATGTTTCTTGGCATAGATGTCCCAGTTTTCATCTGTGAAATGTTGAAAGGTATGATTGTCAGACACCTTTTGGGGATTGTTGGGTTGAGAAATACATTGTTAAATTTTCCATTATGGCTAACTGTGGTTTCAAGGTGAATAGAAAAACTGATTATCATCATAAAGGCCAAGTTCTTTAGAATGCTTAAAAGCATCAGAAGACATTTGAAGCCTGTAATCAGACACCCTAGGAACTAAAACCTTGGGATACACTGGCATTGCAAAATCCTTTTATAATGTCTATTTTCCACTGGTGGTTTCTACTACTTGAGGGTTCTACTCAAAACCCTCAAGGCAATGTAACAAATTAGCAGATAAAAAGACTCCCAACAACAAAACCCAACCATCTACTGCATTTGATCATCCTCCACTCCCCCTCTTCTGGCTTGTATATGAGAAATAAATAACAGGTATTACTTATAATCATATGAAATATGGTGCTGGAGAAGAATTCCTTCTAAAAGGACAAATGAATGAGGCTTAGAGCAAATCAAGCCTGAACTCTCACTAGAAGCAAAGATGGCAAAACTGAGGCTGTCATACTTTGGACATGTCTTTGAGACAATGTGACTCATTGGAAAAGATGATAATCCTGGGGAAAGTGGAAGGCAGTAGGAAAAGAAGAAGATTGCATTACAGATGGAATGATCCAGTTAAGGAAGCCACAGCCCTGAGTCTGCAAGTCCTGAGCAGGGCAGTTGATAACAGGGTGATTTGGAGGTCTCCCATCATAGAGTCACCATAAGAAGAAATCAACTTGATGGCTAATAATAACAAATTACCTTCAAAAAACAATCATCTGAATTTTCATCTTTTGCCTGCTACCTATTTTCATTATAAATATTTAAACTGCTGGTAGCTTAAACTAATAATTCTCAGAAGGGTGTGTTTATTACTGAGAAGCAGGTTTTTAATTTTCATTTATTTGGCAGTTACGCACCAGTGGCAGGTTGTGTAAATGCATTATTATGTTCTCAAAGGGACATGAACTCCCTCTCAACCCCCCCCCCCCATTCTGCTGAAGCCTATAAGCCAAAGCTTAATAAAACAGTTCTGGCACATGGCAAAGGGTTGTTTGCTAAATGTAAAAAATGCCTTCCTGGGTTGGTGCAACCCAGTGCTTCAAGAGATTCATAAGCAGCCCTGGAAAACAATGACTTCTCCCCATGTATGTTCAATTGCCATGATGGTATTAAACAGGTCTCCATAGGGAGGAAGTTGCATAATTAAGATCTTGCACAGCGAGGAGCTAGGCAAGACTGGGAAAAGCCACCCAATACTGTGGGGCTTGTCTGTTAAACAATCAGATGGGGCAAGTAGAAATAGACATAAGAATATCTTGATGGCCAGTAGGGCATTTCTATTTCCTTTGTGGGTCCCATTTGCATTGGTTCTCTTGGCTAGTTTTTACCTGCTCACACTGTGACAAGTGTGACACTCTGACCAAAGAATGTTATATGGACCAGCTTCTGAGAGCACAGGTAGACTCATAGAATCATAGAGCTGAATGAGACCACAAGGGCCATCCAGTCCAACCCCTGGGCATGTAGGAATACACAATCAAAGATGTTCTTGGTATTCTCTGCATGGACTTGCAAACCCATGCTGACTAAGTAGTAACAGAGCTATCACTTGGTTTAAATAAAACTTAAATCAACAATACATTGTTTAATCCATCAAATTTGCATAAATGTGCATATAGATATAACAAGTTGTTCTTTGCTTCTTTTTTGGATGATACACAGTTGAATCTCAGATGTTTAGGCAACATCTGGCATTTACACTAGAAAATAAGGAGAAGGCATATTTCATGTGATTCCATACATTCCTTCTCTCAGCGGGAGGTTTCCTTGGAGGTACATGCTTTGGCAATCTAACTGGCAAATTAATCTCCTGTTTACCTTCCAATGACCAATCACAAACTGCAGTGTGCCTTCAAGTCGTTTCCAACTTTTGGCAACCCTAAGGCAAACCACAGGGCTTTCTTGGCAAGATTTGTTCAGAGAGGGTTTTGCCTTCCTCTGAGGCTGAGAGAGTGTGACTTGCCCAAGGTCACCCAGTGGGTTTCTATGGCTGAGCAGGGATTCAAATCTTGTCTCCAGAGTTGTAGTCCAACACTCAAACCACTACACACACTGGCTCTCTAATAAGGCATGGTAAATACAAGGTATGTATGTGAAGAAAATCATGTACTATGACAAACAGATGTCTTTCACCACTTGGGGGAGCATATTTGTAAAGAAAAAGTTAAATATATCACCTAGTTTGGGAGTGAAGAAACATCCCTTTTCTGAAAAAGGTCCTGCTGACTTCTATAGCTGCCCTGCACCTTAAATTCATTACTAAAACTCTCTTAGACTCCCGTCAAGTTTTGGGGAAAAAATGGAAAAGTTTCTGCCTTGCTTTATCTATGAGCAAGCCATGTTTTATTTACATAAAAACCCACTTCTGCCCAAACAGTTTCCATAATGCCTCCTAATAAAAAAGAAATTCTTAATTCTGTTTAATAGGTATCTTGGCTCAACGTTTCCATATCTTCCTGCTAATGTCTTTTCAGCTCCTGAAGGTACAATCTGAAACTGCTTAAGCCATGGAATATTTTCTGCATGTTTACACAGTCTTTTCAGAATCTGTTCCAAAGCAGGCATTCTCTTCTTCTCCCCAGTCCTCTATTGTCTGGAAGCTTCTTAAAGAAAGCCATGCTGGCATGCAAAACTGGAATCTTTGTCACTGAATACATTTTTTGTTCACCTTCCTATGGTATTACAGTATTAAATACTGTAATATTTAATCTAGGCTGCATTAATCATCAAATGAAATCTTAGACTGGTGAACGTCACATAAAGTGATTGAGTGGAGCCGTGTGTGTGGGGGAGCAGATGAAGTTAGTTTATTATGGTGGATATTTTAACATCCCAATCCTGTTTATGTTATCCAAATTGGAAATTCTACCTCACAACATTGATCAGACTTGCCTTATTATACAATTCCCTCCTCTCCCCTTGGCTGCAAGGGAGCAGTCAAGGCAGGGAAGAGCTGAATTTGTCAGTAATACAAACTATATTCCTGATGAATTATTCAGCCACTTCTAATTGGAAGAAATTTAATGACAAGAAATTATATTACTGTATGTGGTCATCACTACAGTATCGAAACCTGCAACTCTCAATGGAATAGAAAAAAATTATTTGGCACAGGTATGGAAAAATAAACAACCTAGACAATTTCAGTCAGTGGTGGGTTTTATGTCAGAAGGGCAGTGAATCTACTTAGGGGTTTAGTCTGAACCAGGGCTGGTTTAAGGGACCTGCAGCACCACGGGGGGGGCATCATTATGGGGGGCTTGTCGTAACCCTCCTCCTGCACAAACATTATTAGTAATAATCTGAATATCCTGTACTGTGAATAGGTTAAGTTAGGTTACATTGACCTGAGATAAATATATGCCCCCCCCAAAAATAAAGCATTGCAGGGCCCCCCAAAATTCCTTAAACTAGCCCTGGTCTGAACTTTAAAGGAAAATTCATCCAAATTCATCCAGCACTGTTTATACAATAGCTCCTTTAACAGAATCCAGTAGCATCTTTGAGACTAACAGGGAAAGAGAAACTTCTTGCATAAGCTTTCAAGGAGTCAGTCCAGTTCAACATATATGGTTCAGGGCCAGGTTTCCTATATGAGCCTGCTCACGCCCTAAGATCTTCAGAGGCGGCACTTCTCTCTATCCCATCACCTTTCCAAGAACACTCGGTGGCAATGCAGGAGAGGACCTTCTCTGTGACTCCTTTTAGACATGGAACTCCCTCCTTAGGGAGGTTGGGAGGGCTCCATTTCTGTCTTTCCATTCCAGAGAGCCTTTGGGATCTGATTGTTAACAGGAGGACTCTTTGTTTTGCTTTGCTTTATTGTTTTCTAATCTTTATTTTAAATGGCTTTAATTCTCATATTCGTGTAATACTGTTTTAATCTCAGCTTTTGTATGCTTTTGACTACAGTTGTCCCTCCATATTCACGGATTTGGCATTCACAGATTTAAGTATTCATGGCTTGAAAATATTCTTTAAAAAATAATCATCCAAAAAGCAAACCTTTATTTTGCTATCTTATGTAAGGGACACCATTTTGCTACGCCATTGCATATAATGGGACATGATTATTCACGGATTTTGGTATTCATGGGGGGTCCTGGAACCAAACCCCAGCGAATGTGAATGGACAACTGTATATCTACATGGCACAGTGGTTAAATGCTGGTACTGCACCCGCAACGTTGTGAGTTCGATCCTACAGGGCTCCGAGGCTGACTCAGCCATCCATCCTTCCATAGGTAGGTAAAATGAGTACCCAGCTTTTGGGGGGCAATTAGATAACACATTGTAAACTGCTTAGGGGATGCTTTTTATGCCTTTTGTAATTGGCCTTGAGTCTCAGTCAGAGAAAGACAGGAGATAAATAAAGGGATAGATGGATAGTCATCTGATGAAGTGGCCTGTAGTCCACGAAAGCTTATGCTAAACATTTCTAAATCAAAGTTAGTGTCAAAGGTGCTACTGGATTTCTTTATGTTCTTTTATGCTAAAACAGAGCAACATGGCTTGGGACTGGGGATGTTTATAGAGGAGAAGACCTAGGGTTTGTCTAGAGGGGCTTTTTACCCCATTGTGCCCCTGTGTTGGAGCCCTGCAGTCCCAACAATGCAGGGCTCTTGCCCCATTTGCTGCTGGGAAGTCCAGATGATGGCAGAGGAAAAGACGGCATGTGTCTTCTCATGATATGGCCAACATAATCAAACTGTGCTAATTTGCCCACTCTGTGGATCTGTGTCCCTGAAGTTCCTTTATTCATGATCCAACTTCTCATTGTTCACCATATTTTTCCCCAAAGCATTAGCAGAAATTCCAGATTGTGGAGGCATTAGCAATCTAAGCCTGAGATAATGGTATGATGGATGACTCATGGAGGAAGTATCTGCAACTGTTCCCTGACAATCAAAAGTGCTATAAAAAACCTAACAACATTTCCCCAATTTCTTAAACAGTTTAGCAGAGTGTGATGAGAAGCCCTTAAGAAACTGTCTCAAATTATTTTACAGGACTTGACAGCCCAATCAATTTGTTACCCAACTTTTTACAGAATATGGTGTCACCCCAGAGCTAACTGAATTAAGAGAAGCTGGCAGTCCCAGCAGGGATACAGAATGATCCATCACAGAACTCTGATAGCTCAGTGTCATCTGTGTAACACTGATCATTTAAACAATTCTGATGATAGATAGCAGATATGTACATATACTTGTGTAATAATGGGCTCTCCTGTTATCTGGGCAACACAGCTGAGGAGTATAGTCTCTCCTCCAGATAAATACAGGTTTAATGATATGATGGGTCCAGTCACTTTTATTATGGTCAGCATCATGAAGGACCAACAGAGATAATGAGAAACAATTGCCCAATTAGGGTGACCAATTTGTGGGAAGTGTGATGCTTCCAAGATAAAAGGTTACAAAACATGGTACCAAAGAGGCACAAGAGAGGCTTTTGGGACTGATGGAGAGGTAGAAGAGGTGTCATCCATATCACTGTTCCTAAGGAAGATGGGTCATAGGTTGGACAAAGAGATCCAAACTCCCAGCTTTCCATGAACATCCAAAGCCCCAGAACACCATCTGTATCAAAATTAGAATAGGAATGTTTTGCTAGTCACATTAGAGCTTGTGTTTTATTTCTAACTTGGCTGAATATGACTTAGACCAGTGACTCTTAACACTTTCTTTATCAGAACCCCCCTTTAAATGTCTTTTGCTGCCATGGACCCTCAAGACTTAACTCAAGATTTAAAACTCTAACAACAACAACAACAACAACAACAACAACAACAACAACACAATTATACCATCCATTAATTCTTCCCTCAGAGGCAATGGAGGGGGAGGGAAGACTTTTCTCCTGCTTCTTCCTGCAAATGTGTGGCTGGAGAGGATTGAAGAGCAATGTGCAGGCCAAGCCAGCCAGGCTTTGCCTTGGTTTCTGTCATGTGGGCTGAGCACCCTTCAAGCCTTTGCGGACCCCCTGTGAGGACATTGCGACCCTCTGGGGGTCCTCAGACCACAGGTTAAGGACCACTGGCTCAGACTGTTTTTGTAACTGAAGGAAGGTGTCTTCATGTATAAGATACTCTTTTTGCTAATATAAGATTGCTTAGTTAGCATAAAAGATTTCTTTAAAGAGCTCCTCTTTTCCACTCATCAGGTACATTTGTTCAGTGTGTGAATATTATTCTTATCTCCCATGGGAAGGAAAGAGAAAGTCTCCGCAAAATCAGAGGTGGGAAAAGTTGCATGTTAAACCCCCTTGTGACTTCCCACTATGTCACTGAATCATGGGATATTTTAGTGGGTGGTGGCAGCTCATACAATTTGTGGATCTCCTCTCCTACTCCAGAGTAGGAGACTGGATTGAGCCTTTACAACTTGAAAAAGACCAGTTGTTTAAATGGAAACAGTGAAACAGATGCTTGTATTAGGCAACTTGAAGCAATCCTAAAGGCTGTAATATGCCTATTTTCACTTGATGGTAGACATTCAAATTCTTTTATATGTTATGTGCTGAAGGTTACAGACAAATGGCTCCCCACATATGATTCATCCAACTGACCAATTAAGCAGCCACATGTCTTGAAACCTGAGACTTTCAAAGTTATTACAATATGGTGGCATAAAAATGGGGAAAAGTAAGAAGTGGTTAACATTTTGCTTCCATTCAATTGTTACAAGATGTCTGACTCCATAAAACAATAAGATTGGGATCATTTGCTATGAAAGGTAGGAGAACACATCTGTAAACATGGGAGGATTGATTCAAATTCCCTTCAACATTAAAAGTATTTATGGGGAGACTTGCTGAGCCAGGTCTCCCCACACCTGAAGAAGCAGGGTCGCAGCTAAAAGGACGGGTCTCAGCTTGAAGGATGGAAGAAACAAAGGTGCACTCACAGGAACGAACACTCCCTTTCCTCCCCCTGGGAGCTGATAGCATCTTCATTATCTTAATTGCCTTCTCCTCTTTCCCTTCCCTACTGGAAAGCAGCAGCCATCCTACTAGAGCTGTTGGATGGAAGAAGGTTTTAGATTACAAAGGGCTACAGAATAACTCCCTACACCCTAACCAGTTACCCAAAATGCTGCTGCTGGTGGTGGTCCCTGAGGACCCTCTAACACACTAATACTAAGATGGAGAATTAATACACTCAACTTGGCAACACAAGAGATGGGTAATAGCAGGACCTTTTAGACCTATGTATACCAGTACTAAGGAGGAGACTCTAAGCTAAGAGGTATAATTACAGTTGCCCCTCCACATTCGCGAACTTGGCATTCACGGTTTTGATTATTCGCAGTTTTGGGAGGGCCCCCCCGCCCTCCCAAAACCGTGACATGGGGCCTCCGGAGGCCCCGCGAAGGCCCTGGGAGGGAGCGGGGAGGGCCGGGGAAGCCTCCACAGGGCCTTTGGAGACCCTCTGGAGGCCCTGTGAAGGCCCTGAGAGGGAGGAGGTGGGCCGCGGAGGCCTCCATGGAGCCTCGCGCGGCCCCGTGAAGGCCTTGAGGGGGAGTGGGGAGGGCCGCAGAGGCCTCCACGGGGCCTCGGGGGGGGAGTGGGGAGGGCCGGGGAGGCCTCCATGGGGCCTCCATAGACGCACCATAGGCCTCATGAAGGCCCTGGGTGGGAGGGGGGAGAGCCGGGGAGGCCTCCACAGGGCCTCGGGAGGGTCTCTGGAGGCCCCGTGAATGCCCTGGGAGGGAGTGGGGAGTCCGGGGAAAGCGACCATGGGGCCTCCGGAGGCCCCATGGTTGCTTTGGCGGGGGAGGGGGGCAACCAATATTTGTGTTTTTTTCACATTCGCGGGGGTCCGTGGAACCTAACCCCCGCAAATGTGAAGGGACGACTGTAAATGGAAAGGATATTATTGGAAAATAATATCACAGCACTCATGCAAACACTCAGGCTTCAAGCACTCACACAAATCTAATGAAAGCAGTAGGAAGTATTTGTATAGAGAAATATAGTGAGGGGATGATGGGTGATACAACACTTGTCCTGTAGAGCAGAGATTCCTGCAGCAATGGGGTCTCAGAGTTGTGTTATGAGGTTCTAGCAGCAGACTGGCAGCACAGATGTAGGAGGAGAAGCTGTAGACAATTTGGTGGTGTTTTGGAGTTAGATTTATATGAAATAATTCTCTACAGGGACAGGAGTTGTGGGCAAAATACAATGGTCATTGGAGGGTCCCAGGCTAAAACAAAGGGAGCTCCAGAAGAGTTAATGGTCACTTATGATCAATACTTTGGAACTGAATAGGAGACAGGCCAGGTCTACTGTTGGAGGAAAGAGGAGAGGAAAATCCCATTAGGACAATCAAATCACATTGCAGCACATTCCGAAGCAGATAGCTGATTGGTTGGACAATCAGGGGGTGGAGCTTGCTAACAAGGCAGCGCTTGGAACTGCCATGTTGGATTTTCACAGTAACAATCATGTGCTGAGATGGCAAAACAGCCTTTCTTTTTTAATTTGTTTTATTTAAGTGGAAGATTGCTCTTCCATATCTTAGATTTAGTTTAAAAAAACCAAAAAACAAATACTGTTTGGCAAGGGCAAGCTGGGGAGAATAAAACTGCGAGTAATTCTCTCACGCCCACCATCTTGATTTGCTGGCATGCCTCCTTGTGGACAGCAAACACAGACAGTTTCGCACACCAATGATCTTGCCTAAAAACCGTGGAGACAAATGAAAGCTGCTGAGAATTGGCATTACTGTGCACATTGTATGCACTGTCCACATTGTATTCCCTCGTGCAGACCAGCCGTCATTTTCACTTCTCTCCATCTTTGTATTTTGTAAATTTTGATCAAGAACAACCTGAAAATAAAATTTCATCCATCTCCTACTAAATCTGTAAATCATTCTTGGTCACAGATACAAATCTTAAAAAGTGACCTAAATAGGATTGTTTGCCTGTCTAGAGCAGAGCCATTGAGTCAGTTGACTTTATGTACAAGTTGGCTCACCATTCAACACTTGATTCAGTGGGTCTTCTTTGGTTGGGACTCACCAACAGGAGTTGTAGGCAATATTTATACATTATACATTTTTTATTTATTATTGCTATTACGTCAAAGGAGATGCAGAAAGATGGAGTGGAACATCATTTGGGAAGATAATCAAATTCATATTTGCAAACTCTGTAGCAGTCTAAAGAAGGCACAAAGTTGCCTCCTGCGGAACCGTGATCACAGTACAGTTGTCCCTCCACATTCGCGAACTTGACATTCGCGGTTTCGGTTATTCGCGGTTTCGGGAGGGCCCCCCCGGGCCTCCCCAAAACCGCGACACGGGGCCTCCAGAGGCCACGTGAAAGAGCTGGGGAGGGGTGGGGAGGCCTTCGCGGGATGCCCGGAGGCCCTCCGGAGGCCCCGCGAAGGCCTGGGGAGGGGTGGGGAGGCCTTCGCGGGACACCCGGAGGCCCTCCGGAGGCCCCGCGAAGGCCTGGGGAGGGGTGGGGAGGCCTTCGCGGGACACCCGGAGGCCCTCCGGAGGCCCCGCGAAGGCCTGGGGAGGGGTGGGGAGGCCTTCGCGGGACCCCCGGAGGCCCTCCGGAGGCCCCGCGAAGGCCTGGGGAGGGGTGGGGAGGCCTTCGCGGGACCCCGGGAGGCCCTCCGGAGGCCCCGCGAAGGCCTGGGGAGGGGTGGGGAGGCCTTCGCGGGACCCCCGGATGCCCTCCGGAGGCCCCGCGAAGGCCTGGGGAGGGGTGGGGAGGCCTTCGCGGGACCCCCGGAGGCCCTCCGGAGGCCCCGCGAAGGCCTGGGGAGGGGTGGGGAGGCCTTCGCGGGACCCCTGGAGGCCCCGCGAAGGCCTGGGGAGCGGTGCGGAGGCCCCGCGAAGGCCTGGGGAGAGGTGGGGAGGCCTTCGCGGGACCCCCGGAGGCCCTCCGGAGGCCCCGCGAAGGCCTGGGGAGGGGTGGGGAGGCCTTTGCGGGACCCCCAGAGGCCCTCCGGAGGCCCCGCGAAAGCCTGGGGAGCGGTGCGAAGGCCTTTGCGGGACCCCCGGAGGGCCTCTGGAGGCCCCGCGAAGGCCTGGGGAGGGGTGGGGAGGCCTTCGCGGGACCCCCGGAGGCCCTCCGGAGGCCCCGCGAAGGCCTGGGGAGCGGTGCGAAGGCCTTCGCGGGACCCCCGGAGGCCCTCCGGAGGCCCTGCGAAGGCCTGGGGAGGGGTGGGGAGGCCTTCGCGGGACCCCCGGGGGCCTTCCGGAGTCCCCGTGAAAGCCTGGGGAGGGGTGGGGAGGCTTCACGGGACCCCCGGAGGCCCCGCGAAGGCCTGGGGAGGGAGGGGTAAGGGCCGGGGAGACCTCCGCGGGGCCTAGCAAGGCCCCGCGAAAGCCTGGGCAGGGAGGGAGGGAGGGCCGGGGAGACCTCCGTGGGGCCTAGCAAGGCCCCGCGAAGGCCTGGAGAGGGAGGGAGGGAGGGCCGGGGAGACCTCCGCGGGGCCTAGCAAGGCCCCGCGAAGGCCTGGGGAGGGAGGGAGGGCTAGGCCCCGCGAAGGCCTGGGGAGGGAGGGAGGGAGGGCTGGGGAGACCTCCACGGGGCATAGCAAGGACCCGCGAAGGCCTGGGCAGGGAGGGAGGGAGGGCTGGGGAGACCTCCGCGGGGCCTAGCAAGGCCCCGCGAAGGCCTGGGCAGGTGGGAGGGAGGGCTGGGGAGACCTCCGCGGGGCCTAGCAAGGCCCGGCGAAGGCCTGGGCAGGGAGGGAGGGAGGGCTGGGGAGACCTCCGCGGGGCCTAGCAAGGCCCGGCGAAGGCCTGGGCAGGGAGGGAGGGTGGGCTGGGGAGACCTCCGCGGGGCCTAGCAAGGCCCCACGAAGGCCTGGAGAGGGAGGGAGGGAGGGCCAGGGAGACCTCCGCGGGGCCTAGCAAGGCCCCGCGAAGACCTGGGGAGGGAGGGAGGAAGGGCCGAGGAGACCTCCGCGGGGCCTAGCAAGGCCCCGTGAAGGCCTGGGGAGGGAGGGAGGGAGGGCTGGGGAGACCTCCGCGGGGCCTAGCAAGGCCCCGCGAAGGCCTGGAGAGGGAGGGAGGGAGGGCCGGGGAGACCTCCGCGGGGCCTAGCAAGGCCCCGCGAAGGCCTGGGGAGGGAGGGAGGGCTAGGCCCCGCGAAGGCCTGGGGAGGGAGGGAGGGAGGGCTGGGGAGACCTCCACGGGGCATAGCAAGGACCCGCGAAGGCCTGGGCAGGGAGGGAGGGAGGGCTGGGGAGACCTCCGCGGGGCCTAGCAAGGCCCCGCGAAGGCCTGGGCAGGTGGGAGGGAGGGCTGGGGAGACCTCCGCGGGGCCTAGCAAGGCCCGGCGAAGGCCTGGGCAGGGAGGGAGGGAGGGCTGGGGAGACCTCCGCGGGGCCTAGCAAGGCCCGGCGAAGGCCTGGGCAGGGAGGGAGGGTGGGCTGGGGAGACCTCCGCGGGGCCTAGCAAGGCCCCACGAAGGCCTGGAGAGGGAGGGAGGGAGGGCCAGGGAGACCTCCGCGGGGCCTAGCAAGGCCCCGCGAAGACCTGGGGAGGGAGGGAGGAAGGGCCGAGGAGACCTCCGCGGGGCCTAGCAAGGCCCCGTGAAGGCCTGGGGAGGGAGGGAGGGAGGGCTGGGGAGACCTCCGCGGGGCCTAGCAAGGCCCTGTGAAGGCCTGGGGAGGGAGGGAGGGAGGGCTAGGCCCCGAGAAGGCCTGGGGAGGGAGGGAGGGAGGGCTGGGGAGACCTCCGCGGGGCCTAGCAAGGCCCCGCGAAGGCCTGGGCAGGGAGGGAGGGAGGGCCGGGGAGGCCTCCGCGGGGCCTAGGAAGGCCCCGCGAAGGCCTGGGGAGGGAGGGAGGGCTGGGGAGACCTCCGCAGGGCCTAGCAAGGCCCGGCGAAGGCCTGGGCAGGGAGGGAGGGAGGGCTGGGGAGACCTCCGCGGGGCCTAGCAAGGCCCGGCGAAGGCCTGGGCAGGGAGGGAGGGAGGGCTGGGGAGACCTCCGCGGGGCCTAGCAAGGCCCGGCGAAGGCCTGGGCAGGGAGGGAGGGTGGGCTGGGGAGACCTCCGCGGGGCCTAGCAAGGCCCGGCGAAGGCCTGGAGAGGGAGGGAGGGAGGGCCAGGGAGACCTCCGCGGGGCCTAGCAAGGCCCCGTGAAGGCCTGGGGAGGGAGGGAGGGAGGGCTGGGGAGACCTCCGCGGGGCCTAGCAAGGCCCTGTGAAGGCCTGGGGAGGGAGGGAGGGAGGGCTAGGCCCCGAGAAGGCCTGGGGAGGGAGGGAGGGAGGGCTGGGGAGACCTCCGCGGGGCCTAGCAAGGCCCCACGAAGGCCTGGGGAGGGAGGGGGAGGGGTGTTTGTTATTCGCAGATTTTTCACATTCGCGGGGGTCCGCGGAACGGAACCCCCGCGAATGTGAAGGGACGACTGTAGTAGAAAATAACACCACTGAACACAGTGTTTGAAACAAACTTACATAAATAATACACGTCACTCCTTGCAAATGCATCTAGGTTCTGTGATGATTCTTAGCCATGGGGAGCAAATAGGTGAACTGCTTGACCTCCATAACCAATTCAGCAGTAGGAATACCACCTGCATTCCAACTCAGATTTTTCTAAAATGTTTTCTGGGCTGAACAAGAGAGTTCTCGTTGATTTTGCTATACAATATGTTGTACCATACAGTCCCCTTGTGGGCTGTGACATTCAGCAAGCTCATTAGTAAACATTAAATAATGGTACATTACTGGATCCACGCTGAACTTCACCAAGAGATCAGCACATAAGCAATGCATGGCGTAATAAGATATGTATGTATGCATGCATTTAATATATATGCCATCATCCTCCTTGCACAGGACCCAGATTTTTATCAAGTATACAATGAATAAGGGATGCAGATATGGATTACAGTACTGAAAGCTCACAGTGAGGAGGGACCCATTCCAGGGGAATGTATTCTGGAAGCCATACATGGCCTCCTGGATGAAGCCCAAATGTGGCTATTTCCTGCATTGCTGCTTAGTGGCTTCCATATCAGCTGGGTGAAGTCACTGCAGGTTTTACTCTTCTCTTTAAAGGAGATATCGAAGTTGTTGGAAGCCCCTCACAGGTTACCTTAGATAGATCCTTTAAAGGTCAGTCTAAATCCCTGAGCAAAATACCCAAAGACAGAATCCATGAGTCACCACTATTCTTCTGTTGGCATGGACGTCTTTAAAAAAAAAATGTACCTTACACTGTACACTACAGTTTGTAGTGATCACACAGCCAGAAACAATGTACATGTAAAGGACTGGGGCTTTTAAAGCGTTGCTGAATGAAGACAAGGCCTCCTCCTTCTGTACTCTCAGCGGTTGTCTTAATGGCTAAAAACTCCTTGCAGAATGTGGAGAATCCTACCTGTCTAAATGCTGCGTCATTTCGCTGTTTTGTGAAGGAGGGGACCCAAAATGTAAAAACAAAACAAACAAAAACCCACAAAAACTATATGGGAAAAGCCTTCATGGCTTTTCCCAGAGTTTAAAAAAAAACTGCAGGGGGAATGGACATTTCCCCTTATTGAGACAAATGATTCAATATGAATTGCTTTTCATAGGAGAGGAAGTGCAAAGCTGATTGGCTGGATGAGCACAGGGGCAGGGCTTGCTGACAGGGCAAGTGCCCAGTGTCATTATGTTGATATTTCACCTTAGCAAGTGAGCACTAAATTGAGAATATATGGTGTTGTTCTTTTTCCTTTTCCTTTTGAAGGGCAAAATATCACTCCAGCACACAGTTAAAATAGTTTTTTTAAAAAAAAGTTTGGCAGTGGCAGAGTATGGTAGGTGAAAATGTGAGTAATCCACTTGTGGCCGCCATCTTGACTGGTGGACATGTGAAGCTTTTGTGAAGAATTTGGCATCCCAAGTGACGTCCTAACTATTAGATCCCTTTCAGGGGCATATCAGACTTTTTATGACTGTCCTGTGAGCCATCAGGGATAGGCAAAGTGTAGCCTGTGGTCTGCATGCAGCCCCCAGAATAATTCTGTGGGCCCCTGTAATTATGTTATGTAATTATTAAAAAATGAATTTACAAAAACTCATAAATGTTTTCATAGCCAAGCTGAAGTCATGAAACTCACCTTGAATCTGTCAGACTCTCAGCCTGACCTGCCTCACAGGTCATGTTGTGAGGATGGAGAAGAGAGGCAGTGAGTCATATATGGCATCTTGAGTTCATTAGAGGGAGGAGAGGTGGAATATGAATGACAGCTGTCAGGATGGAGGCATTTGTAAGAGAGCATTGGTGGGCACAGGAGAAGTTAAGAATCCTTCCCTCTCCTTACTGGTTCTTCTTCCAAATAACCCGGCCATCCATGCAATGCAGATTTGAGAACCCATATTTGCTGTGGCAACACATATTTCCACCCACAGTGTTATTGGTTATGTATGTGAAAACTCAATCCATGTAGGGCAGGACTTAATTTGAACTGGGACACCCAAGTCCGATCTCAGAACAAGAACAATCTTTTTCAAACCAGAGGTCAAACTTCCATATGGGAAGGGTCTCCAGGGCCACAGTACAATTGTAGGTTGAGCTAAGGGCATAGGGTAAATCCTCCTGGTTTGCCCTTTGCTCCAATGGACTCTTTGGTTCTGATTACTGGTTACTCTCATGGCTCCTCATTGGTGGCTCTTGGCTCATCTCCCAGCCCAGTGTGTTAAGATTTCAGAAGATTAATAACACAAGGAGAACCATGCTGGATCAAACCTAGCCCAGCATTCCTTTTTTATGTTGGCCAACTAGTTGCCCATACAAAGGACACTTGCAGGACATGTGTGTAACTGCACCCTCTGTGTCACACTTCCCTATCAACAGATACAAAGGGGCATATCACTTCGATGTTAGAGGTGATGCATATCCATTCTGATGAAAGCCAATGAGAGTAATCTCCACAAATTTATCTAATCCTCTTCTAAAGCCTTCAAACTTGTAGCTATCACTACATATTGTGGCAGTAAATTCCACAGTTTTAATTATGCAGTGGCTGAAGAAGTACTTGCTTTTATCTGTCCCAAATCTCCTGCAATTCAGCTTCAGTGGATGACACCAGGCTCAAAGACGGGGGGAGGGACACAGAAACTTTTCTTGATTCAGCTTTCTGATGCTGTTTTATCCCCTTTATTTTCCAGCCTGGCTGACCAAAAGAAGAGAAAATCTTGAGAAGCAGTGTGCTGAGCTACATAGGGACATATAAATAATTGAATTTTTTTTTCCCATGAAAGTTTTTTTTTTAAACATCCTAGCATTAAGCATGTTTTCCACGTTGCTGGGCTTCTCGTGATTTGTTGTGTGCCTCAAGTAATTTTTGACTTGTGGTGATCCTAAGGTGAAACTATCATGGGGTTTTCTTTGCAAGATTTGTTTAGAAGGCTTTGCTTTTGCCTTCCTCTGAGACTGAGAGAGTGTGACTTGCACAAAGTCACCCAATGGTTTCCATGTCTGAGTGGGGATTCAAACCCTGGTTTATTCAGTTTCCCATTGTGAAATGAATTTGTGAAGATATCCTCTGCTGCTTTTTGTGTAAGGATCCAAGGAGCACTTCTACATATTTTTGTCAGAATGGAACTCCTGTTTGAAGGGCTAGGCTGCTGAGTCCTGGGTTTTTCTGCATCTGGCAAAGCAGAGCTAGATTCAGACTCAGCCTCCTCGTCTTCTGATTCCTCAGAGTCCTGGCTGGCCATGACAGGGAGATTGCAATGCAAGTAGTTATTCTGCCAGTGTGAGACTATATTTCCACTACTGCCCTTGAAATTTTTAATAACTCAACTTATTTATGTGTATAGGGGAATAACAGGATATATTCACAGCGCTGTTAAAAGCAGCATTAATTGGACTTTATTGTACATCCAAATTTTTGTAACAGACACAATTTATTTATAAACAGTTGTACATGCACAGTTAATATCCTCCATGATAATACTGCTGCCAAAAGTACTCTTTTAAAGTATCACGGATAGTCTCCCCCTGACCTTTTTTTATAGCATCGTCATTTACGAAAGGAGCTCCTAATGTGTCAAGCACAAACCTCTGAACCCTTCTGTTCAGATCATCAAGGATTCTGTCTTTGGTTTCACATATATTGTGGAGAATCACACAAGAACATACCACAGAACACACATTTTCCTCCGCCACTTCTATAGTATATCATAATGCTCTCCAGCGTGTCTTCAGATGGCCGAAGCACCTCTCCACCATAGAAGGCACCCTATTATGGTACTTGTTGTACAGTCTCTGTTTATTATTATTGGACCCCCTGTATGGTGTCAGTAACCATTTGCTTATTGAGTATGCTCTATCCACAAGGGTGAGTGGAACTATTTGCTGCCCCATTATAGTTATTGTGGGATTTTCAGGGACGAAAATTCCTGCCTCCATAGTTTCAAAAAAAGCAGAGTTTCTTAGCATCCTAGCATTGTGATTCTTGCCGCTCAAACCAATCTCTGCGTCAATAAAAATCCCTCTGTGATCACAGGTACCTTGTAGAAGTACACTGTATTTATTTTTCCTGTTAATAAATTCAATTCCTTGGAGCACAGGTGGGATAATGTTTACGTGACATCCATCCAGGCATGCGATTACTTGGGGGTACCCAAGGGCTGCAAAGCCATTTATTACCTGTTCAAGGAGAAAGGAAAATAAATACAAAAAAGCTTATTGTAGACACAGCTGAAGCCGAGTATTCAATTTTACACATCAGTATTTAAAATTTATTTAATATTATAGGAAAGTATCCTTTTCTATGTGCAGTAGGTGACCATTTCTAATCATAAAAATATGTTTAAAGGTGCAGTTAATTATCTAAAGACACCAAACATAGCTCAACAGAAGCGATTACTCAGATTTTCAGTCTAATAATCATTTAAAAAAAAACTTGTCTATGGTCTCCCAGGAAAACAATTCGCTTCAGAAGTAACTTCTCCATCATGAATACAACCTCAACAAAGATCTTACACACCATGGATCTCCCAACACCAAACAGCTGGCAAGCAGATGCGTAAGAGCACTGGTGGGCGAGAAGCCAGATGGCTATTGCGAGACGCTTCTCCACTGGAATGGCTTTCCTCATGTTGGTGTCCATTTTGGCTATCTCCTGATGAAGAATTCCACAAGTTTCATGAAAAGGAAATGCAGCACCCTGAAGTACTGCATCCAATGTTTGTCGGACCAGATACACATAACAAATTTCTTCCGCCAGTCCTCCATTGTTGGGTACACCCACCACCGCCGTCAATGGGGATATGGGCATAGAATCATATGTAACGTGAGGGAGTCGATGGTTTCACAATGCATGAAGTCAGTACCAAGGTCAGTTGATGAAAGCAAGTCTAAATGAAGGAGATGAAGAATACAGATCATCCTTCTTCGGTGTTTGAGACGAATCCACCCCTGCAATGTCGAAAGATATCCCCTCAAGAGTACAGAGGTAGCCAAAACGGGGGCAATGTTCCTCTCCATTCTTCCAGTAATGGCATGCTAGGGAATCATAGAGTAAAACATCTATGATGGTCTTGTGTATGGTCCAAGAAATAGCCAATCGCTGCGTCCGTGGCGGGAAAGTGTACCGGAAACACGTTGTACAAATTGTGAAAAAATGAGTAATCACATCCTTGATTGACAGAAAACAACAACAACCAGGATCTTAATGGTATGTAAACAAAAATAACATGGGATAGTATATCACGGGAGATGAAACATATCCCGAGACGTGATGCAGTGTAAACAATGATCCCGGGATATCCAGTTAAGAGATAAACATTGTTTAAACAATAAGGGACGAATTCGGGATCAAAAAATCCTGGATGCCCCGTGACAATAAATAGCATCTAACTGGCACCCTGGAGTCTTCACCATTGGCTATGCAGGCTAGGACTGCTGGGACTTGCAGTCCAAAAAAATCTGGAGGGCTGCACAATTCCTACCCTTGTGTTTAAGATTCTATGGTTTCTCTACCCCTTGCTTTAGTTCTTTCACCATTTCAGATCCATCAGACTACTAACTCTGCACTGGACCTCCAAAACATTGTAACAGTACTATTTAGCCCACTGATCAGGGTTGGCCCAAAATATTTGCTGACTGAGGAGGAGCAGCAAATGATGCCTCCCATTCACATACCCACTCTGGTTACTATGCATAATGCTCAAAGCCAGCCAAATTATTTTGGTGTAGGTGTCAGAAAATCCTACAAACACTTCTACCTCTCCTTGGCAACAGAACTATTACAGGTTTAGTATCCCTTATTCAGAAATCCCAGATCCTCCAAAACTCAAAATTATGCATACAGGAGGCTGAGATAGTGATACCTTTGCTTTCTGATGGTTCAGTTTACACAAATTTTGTTTCATGTACAAAATTATTAAAAATACTATATTGTGTGTAAAATGACCCCCAGGCTATGTGTATTAGGTTTGTATGAAGCATAAATGAATTTCATGTTTAGATTTGGTCCCATCTCCAAGGTATCTCATTATGTATATGCAAGTACCATATCCTGCAAAGCCCATATTGAGCTTCTGTCACACCCCTCACATCATTTTAAAAAACAAACCCCAAACAACAACCTAACCAACGTGCCAAATAGCCTTCTATGTTTGCCAACTTTTCAACCAGTTCTTGCTGTTTATGCCTTTGGCTTAGGTCTGATATGCAGCAATCACAAAGGTTATAAATATTTTATCTCCACACACAAGATCCACTTGATAATTTCTGCAGTTTCAGCTCCTGTTGAAGGCACAAATAAGGCCATTCCCTGTTACCTCAAAAGTCAGCCACCCAACAACTTTTTCATGTTCTGATCTCCATCTTCTTAAGGTGATCAGATTCAAAGAAAGACTTGACAGAAAAATATGGATTTTGGCAGCTCTCTCTCATCACATCAGAACATCACAGGGAAGAAAAGGAAGATGATTAACTTTAAATTTGCTTTTGCACGGAGAACTATGGAAACAACAGGAAGGGTTAGGGCATAAAAGCAGGAATTTGGCAAATGCAGCTTGCCATGCAGTGAAGTAGAAAACCTGTATTTGCTGAAACTGATTCTTTTATACACACATAAAAGATACAGTACAGTATCTTGGTTTTTCCTTTGTACATCAGTCACCCTGGCAGGAAAGATTGTGTTCCCTAAATATAAATGTATGTGTGTGTAAATATAAATGTGTGCGTGTATATATATAGACACACACACACATATACATACACATACATACATACATATATATTAGTGCTAGCATGTTAAATTAATCAGGCCAGAAAACTGCCATTGTGCAAATATTGGGAACATTTGAAGAGTCCAGTTCAACAATAATTTCTTAAAAAGCTTATATTCATAGAATTATAGAGTTGGAAGAGTCCACAAGTGCCATCTAGTTCAATTTCCTGACATGCAGGATTATAAAACCCCTGAAAGATGGCCATCCAACCTCTGTTTAAAGACATCCAAAGAAGAAGCCTCTGAGGCAGTCTATTCCACTTCGAATTGCTTAGTGTCTGGAAGTTCTTTTCTTCTCCAAGCTAAACATTCCCACCTCTCTAAGCCATTCCTCATAGCAATTGATTTCCAGACCCTTTACCATCTTGTTCACTCTCCTGGGAACACATTTCACTTTGTCAATATCTTTCTTGAACTGTGGTGCTCAGAAATGGAAACAGTATTTTAGGTAAAGTCTAACCAAAATTGAATAGAGTGATACTTCTGAATACCTGCACAGCTACTACTGACTCACCAAGCCTACAATCTCCAACAAGTAGCAATAAATCCAATATTGGTACTGGATTTCACAGACCTTGTGCCTTAAAATCTACTCAAAACAACCCCAATGTTTAGACGTCCATGTTTCTTCCCTCCAATGTTTCCCCACCTAGCCTGATGTTTGGGAGAACTTGAAAGCACACACACTATTTTGAAGCTATAGTTGGTTCTAATGAATGTATTTCCTGCCTTTGGAAATACAAATTGAGTCTCAAGCAATACATACTTAGGGAGGAGTAAGCCTTATTTGCAAAACAGAATTTAATACTATATAAATATCAGTATGCTTGCTTTTAGAACAACAATATTAATGTTAGTATCTGAATCACAATAATGTCTTATTGTTATTACTGCTGCAGCTACTATTTCTTGGTGAGGGGTTTTAGCCCAGCAATACAGCACAAAATTGTCCATGCAAAAGATTCCATGTTCAATCCCCAGCATCTCCAAGTAGGTTGCAGCCAGGAATAAGGAAAAACCTCTCCCTGAAATCATGGACAACAGCTTCCAGACAGTCAGGGCCAGTTTAAGCATACTACCAAATGTGCATCTGCGGGGGGGGGGGGAGGCACAGCCATAGGCCCCCCCATCCTAAACCTCCTCCTGGCTTCTGCAAAAACAGGAGAGAGAGAGAGAGAGAGAGAGAGAGAGAGAGAGAGAGAGAGAGAGCAGCCAAAAATCTCCTGCTGGCCTTTTTTTTTTTTTTTTTTTTTAAAAAGCAGCATCTCCTGTCTCCTTCCTTTGTGCTTCCTCCTTCTGCTCCCACCGAGCAGGACAAGCTGCAGGAGGCCCCCTCCTGCAAAAACAGGAGAGCCAAAGAGAAAGAGAAAGAGAGAGAAAGAGTGAGCAAGACAGCAAGCCCAAAACCCTGTGCTGGGTTGAGGCATGCAGAAGTGACTATAGGGCCTTTTTTTTTAAAGCAGTGTCTCCTTCCTCCTTCCACCCCTGCCAATCAGGACAAGCTGCCCTCCCGTTGCTGCTCCCTCGCCCCCTCCTCCCAGGGGATCGTCAAAAACGCAAGCCAGGTGTGTGTTCCTATTTGTGTCAGAGATGGTTGAGTGTGTGTGTGAGAGAGAGGGGGGAAACAGAAGTGTGAGGGTCATCTCTTTCCCTCTCTTTCTCCTCTGCTCTCTCTTCAGAAAGGGCTTCTTTCTTTCTTTCTTTCTTTCTTTCTTTCTTTCTTTCTTTCTTTTTCCCCTTCCTTCCTATTTCTCTCTTGTCTGATCTCTCTCCTCTCCTTCTCCTGCCTCTACTGGGAAGAAGGGTGCTCCCCTCTTCTGCCCTTCAAGGGTCCCCATTGGGCAGCCACACTCCACATAGATCCCCTCCAGTCCATCTTTCCAGATGCACTTAACATGTCCTGGTTTCTCTCCCCTCCCTCCCTTTCCTCCTTTCTCCTCAGCTTCCTCCCCTTGCTGCCGACCGAGTTCAACTTGCAAAACGAATGTGTGTGTTTTCCTATGTGCCTTCAAGGCATTTCGGACTAAGACGAATCTATCATTGGGTTTTCTAGGCAATATTTGTTCAAAGGGAGTGTACCTTTGCCTTCCTTTGAGACTGAGAGAGTGTGACTTGCCCAAGGTCATCCAGTGGGTTTTCATGAGCTGAGCAAGGATTCAAACCCTGGTCTCCACAGTCATAGTGCAATGCTGAAACTTCTACAACACCCTGGCTCTTTTAACAGAAGAATATAAAGAATATAAATAAAAATGGGAGCAATATTACTGGGAACAATGCTTTTATTGCTGTCACTAAAACACACCAGTATCCCATTAGTGTTATGTGAGAGCCATTGGGCTAGAGCAGTGGTTCTTAACCTTTTCTTTACCAGGGACACCTTTTAAATATCTTTTGTTGCCCCAAGACTTAACTCAAGATTTAAAACCCTAATAATAATAGCTAACAACAATACAATTACACCATCAATTAAACTTTCCCTCAGAGGCATTCTTGCTCCTTCCGGCAAGTCTGTGGCTGGAGTGGATTGAATGGCAATGTACAGGCCAAGCCAGCCAGCCTTTGCCTTGGTTCCTGCTCCACTACAAGGAGGAGGTGGGCCAAGCAGCCTTCAAGTGTTTGTGGACCCCCTGTGAGGACACCGTGGACCCCAGGTTAAGATCCACTGGGCTAGAGAATACTGAAAAAGGAACAATGCAACCAGACCTTGAGAAGGGTGCTGCCAGGGGAATTCTGGGAGGTGTAATCCAAAAGTAACTTTCCCAGGCTCTGAATGCAGCCTAGAATCATTGGGCTGGAAGAGACCCCAACAGCCATCCCATCCAATTGGCTTCTGCCCTGCAGGAATACGCAATCAAAGCACTCATGACAGATGTCCATCCAGCCTCTGCTTAAAAGCCTCCAAAGAAGGAGACTCCACCATACTCCGGACCCAGCGTATTCCACTGTTGAACAGCTCTTACCATCAGGAAGTTCTTCCTAATGTTTAGGTGGAATCCCTTTTCCTGGAGTTTGCATCCATTGCTCCATGTCCTAGTCTCTGGAGCAGCAAAAAACAAGCTTGCTCCATCCTCAATATGACATCACTTCAAATATTTAAACATGGCTATCATGTCCCCTCTCAACCTTCTCTTCTCCAGGCTAAACATACCCAGCTCCCTAAGCTGCTACTCATAGGGCATGGCTTCCAGACCTCTCACTATACTTCTCAGTATCCTTCTTGAATTGTGGTGCCCAGAACTGGAAACAGTATTGTGGGTGAGGTCTGACCAAAGCAGAATGGAGTGATACTATTACTTCCCTTGATCTAGACACTCTGCTCTTATTAATGCAGCCTAGAATCTCATTGGCTTTTTTTGCTGCTGCATCACACTGCTAACTCACGTTCAGCTTGTAGTCCACTATTTCTTTTCTTTGAGAATATCTACACCATTACGTTAATTGCTAATAAGGAAAAAAATATTATGTTAGTGCATATAATATAGTTTTTAAATGAAATTTCTGGTGGAAAATTATGTAATACTTTAGCCCCCCCCCTCATCCACTGGGGATTGGTTCGGGGGGGGGCATGGATACTGAAAATCATGGATAATAGTGAATGTCATTGAAAATAATGGGATGTCTGGTTTAAAACACCATAGAGTTGCCTTGGAAGTCCTAGAAAATGGCTAGAGAGGACACATTTTCTAGGAAGACTCTATGGTAGATGTGCTGTTTTGTGTCCCACAGATAATGAATCTGTGGATACGGGGGTCCTTCTGTAATCTGAACATCCTGTACTGTGAATAGGTTAGGTTACATTGACCTGAGATAAACATATGGGGCCCCCAAAATAAAGCGTTGCAGGGGCCTCCCAAATTCCTTAAACCAGCCCTGCAGTGTTCACAGTACAGGGCTAGATGCACCACTGAGTATGACACAAAATATAGCAATTTCCATATGTATCTGTTATTGTAATTATTGCTCTCATTAGTCTTACTGTTATATAATGATACTCTGGGAAAGTCTTTCCTCCCACAAAGGGTGGCAAAAAAGTCTTTAGAATTAAAAAGAGAGAGAGAAAGAGAGGACTGCAGGTTTGGGGGAAATCAGATTAGCAGCTGACAAAGTCCCCCCACCCTGCCTATCTGCAGCCTCAAATCAGAATAATAGAAATGATCATCACCATCATGACCATCACCGCATCGACCATATGCCATCTCCAGGCATTATTCCACCCTCCATGGATCCTCAGAATTTGGGGGGGGGGCTTGAGCACACCCTAAAATGACCTGGCAAAAATTGGACCACTAGAACTCTTATACAATTGAGACTCTTCAGGTACAGTATTATCAATCAGAGGAGTCCTAATGATCAAGCAATAAGAAATATTAAGACAGTGTTTGCTGTTGAGACCTTTCAGTAATAATAATGGCTGCCTGCCATCTATCCTACACACAGTTACTTGTGAGTAAGCTATACCAAACTTCTACATACACATGAGTCTTGAACAGGGGTGGGGTTCTCTCCCACACACACAAATGATATAGCAAACTGGACCTGTTGTTGAATCTCCTTAGAAACTACCCATCAGAAATGTACTAAATGATCAAGCATATAAAATATTAAGACAGCTATTGTCATTGAACCCTCCTAGGGAAAAAAAGAGAGGCTGCTTGCCAACTATCCTAGGTGCACTTACTGGGGAGTAGCTACACTGAAAACTACACAATTTTTTCTCCTCCCCTTTCAGCTCTCCCTCCCCAAATACTCTATAGGATATAATTAGTTAACCCAAGAAAGGAGGACTCCAGCCTTAGCCATCACAACTGGCTTGGAGCACAGACCCCAGAACAAGGGGACACAGGGGTTGGAACCCCCCTCCCCAAGTAGGCTAGCGGGTTGATTCCCCCCACCCCACCACTCAATAAATGATCAAACTGGACCTGTTACTGTGTCTCCTTAAGAATTATCAATCAGAAATGTACTAAATAATCAAACACAGACACATATTAAGACAGCTGCTGTCGTTGAGTCCTCCTGGGAATAAAAGAGGCTGTATGCCATCTATCCTCTCCATTGACACCCCCTTGTCGTGGGAGAGAGGCTTGCGTACCCTAATGATATTTTGAGCTATGCTGGCGGTGGCATAATAGCCACCGGTAGGGTCTCCCATGCCAGACAGGTCAAAACAAAAGGGTCTGACAAAGAGCATCAAAGGGCAGGACGGGATCTCTAGCCTTATGGAAACCATCCTAGGAGAAGGAAAACTATAATCCCAAACCCGGGCAGATGGTGCTTGTCCAACCCTGTAAGGTCAACCATCTAAGGGAAGGAAACTCTAATCAAACCTATGGCCCGAGGACCTCGCTGCTACCGTCCATGCTTGCAAGGCCACAGCAGATGAACCTCTGGTATAAAGGGTGAAGCCAGTTCTCTGCACGCTGCGCTCCACCAGAAAAATCCATTGCACAGGCTCAAAGGACAAATCCAATTCTGAAAAAGCCCTGTAGCGATAGGCGAGGGACGAAATGGTAGGTGTAAAGGTGCACTGGAAGCCACAGACCCAACCCTGCATGCAGGTGGTTCAGGACTTTGGTTGCTGACCTGGGAGATGACAGTCTTGTTTGGCAGCATCCTGAACGACCAAGCAGCCTTTTTTAAGGAGAGCACTGTTTGCTCCATATGGAGAGGGGCCTAGAAAAGGTGGCCTAATGAAAGCTCATCCCCATCTACCTGGTTGGCTAGCCACAGCCAACGAGAATCTTCTGATGCGGTCAAACCAAGGCAAAGAAACAAAGGCACACACCAGCCTACAAAGGTGTAAATAAGCTGACACTTGCATGCTGGAACATCAGAACCATGCAAGACTCTGCAGATAGCGGATGGCCTGAGCGTCGTTCTGCTCTAATAGCAAATGAACTATCATGGCTTAATATTGACATTGCTGCTCTTAGTGAAGTTCATCTCCATGAGGAAGACAGCCTTAAGGAACACGGCGCCAGCTACACACTTTACTGATCTGGCAAACCCAAAACTGAAAAACATTTCAGGAGTAGGCTTTATGAATAAAAACTCCATTGCCCCCCAACTCAAAACCTTGCCCACAGGACACTCTGATCGCATTATTTCCTTACGCCTCCCGCATGTTGTTCTCTTCAGTAACTGTGCAAGCCGACCCTGTAGAGAAAGACAAATTCTACACAGACCTACGTCACCTCATACAAAAAGTCCCTGTAGAAGATAGAATTATTATCCTCGGTGACTTCAATGCCAGAGTAGGAAAGAAGTCCGAAGCCTGGAAAGATGTCTTAGGCAAGCATGACATTGGAAATTGCAATGATAATGGACACCTCCTGCTAGAGTTCTGTGCAGAACAACAGCGGACTATTACAAACACAATCTTTCAGCAGAAAGATAGCTTGAAGACAACCTGGATGCATCCCTGATCCAAACACAGAATTGTAGAGTTGGAAGAGACCACGAGGACCATCCAGTCCAACCCCCTGCCACGCAGGAAATCTTGATCAAAGCATCCCCGACAGATGGCAATCCAGCCTCTGTTTAAAGACCTCCAAGGAAGGAGACCCCACTACGCTCTGAGGGAGTGTGTTCCACTGCCGAGCAGCTCTTACTGTCAAAAAGTTCCTCCTAATGTTGAGGTGGAATCTCTGTTCCTGGAGCTTGCATCCATTGCTCCGTGTTCCAGTCTCTGGAGCAGCAGAAAACAAGCCTGCTCCATCCTCAGCGTGACACCCTTTCAAATACTTAAACAGGGCTATCATATCACCTCTTAACCGTCTTTTTTTCCCCAGGCTAAACATACCCAGCTCCCTAAGTTTCTCCTCATAAGGCATGGAATCGTTGGGCTGAACATTTTCAAAGTCTCTTTAGTGCCAACCGAGTAGTCCAAGGCTCAGCTATCTAACATATGATACAAACACCGATGAAAAATGAATTGGATCTAGCTCCCACTTTGGAAGAGACCCTTAAGGCCATACAGCAGATGAAAAACGGCAAGGCAGCTGGGATTGATGGAATCCCACCTGAAGTTTGGAAACACAGAGGTCACGTACTCCATGATAAATTCCACGAACTCCTTGTGAAATGTTGGGAAAAAGGGGAACTGCCATCAGATCTCTGAGATGCAGTCATCATCACCCTTTACAAGAAAAAAGGAGCAAAATCCAATTGCTCAAACTATCGAGGCATAACACTGCTCTCTATTGCTAGAAAAATCCTTGCAAGGATACTCCTGAACAGATTAGTTCCTGCTATTGCAGAAGAACTTCTTCCTGAAAGCCAATGTGGCTTCAGAGCCAATAGGAGTACTACAGATATGGTATTTGCCCTTAGACAACTGCAAAAGAAATGCAGAGAGCAGAACAGGGGTCTCTATGTAACATTTGTCGAACTCACCAAAGCCTTCGACACTGTGAGTAGAAAAGGTTTGTGGCAGATCCTGGAAAGACTAGGATGTCCCCCAAATTCCTTAAAATGATTATGTTGCTACATGAGGGCCAGCACGGTCAAGTCAGATATTGCAATGCTCTTTCAGAGCCCTTTCTAATAACCAATGGAGTGAAGCAAGTATGTGTACCTGCTCCAACTTTATTTATTTATTTATTTATTTGCAATCTTCTTCAGCATGATGCTCCAAAGGGCTACGGCAGAGCTCAAAGAAGATGGCATCTATATACGTTACTGTACTGATGGTAGCTTGTTTAACTTAAGCCGTCTGAGGGCTCACACTAAGACTCTAAACTATCTAGTCCGTGAGCTGCTCTTCGCTGATGAAGCTGCCCTTGTTGCCCACACAGAAGCAGCTCTGCAGCACCTAACATCCTGCTTCACAACAGCTGCAGAGCTGTTTGGACTGGAAGTCAACCTGAAGAAAACAGAAGTTCTTTACCAGCCTGCACCACAGGACGACACCATCATCCCCACATTGCCGTCAGCAAATCTGTGCTTAAGTCTGTTTAGCAGTTCACCTACCTGAGAAGCATTATCTCTTCAGATAACAAGATTGACAAAGAGATCGATCACAGATTAGCAAAGGCATATAGCGCATTTGGAAGACTTTACAAAAGAGTCTGGAGTAATAAACACCTGAGGCGAATCACAAAAATCAGTGTGTATAGAGCCATTGTACTGTCTATTCTTCTTTATGGGTCTGAAACATGGGTCACCTATTGCCACCACCTACGACTCCTCAAACGCTTCCATCAGCGCTGTATACGCACAATCCTAAATATACACTGGACTATGTGACGAATGTTGCTGTCCTTGAGCAAGCAGGGATCACCAGCATTGAGGCCATGATATTGAGAACACAGCTGCGCTGGGCAGGGAATGTTTCTAGGATGGAGGACCATCACCTCCCCAAAATAGGACTCGCCACGGGTCAGCGTAATAGGGGCGCTCCAAAAAAGTGATACAAGGACTCCCTGAAACAACATCAGTGAAGTGGGCAAGTGACAGGAGCCAAGGCAAAGTCTGGCTGGCTTGGCCTGCACATTGCCATTCAATATGCTCCAGCAACAACCTTGCTGGAAGAAGCAGAAGAAAAGTCTTCCATCCTCCTCCAGTGCCTCTGAGGGAAGGTTTAATGGATGGTGTAACTGAATTATTGTTATCATCATCATCATCATCATCAGGTATTGTTGTTGTTATTATGAGGGTTTTAAATCTTGAGTTAGTTCTTTGGGGTCTGCAGCAATAAAAGATATTTAAAAGGGGTCGAGTCCCTGGTAAAGAAAAGGATAAGAGCCACTGTACTAAATGGTCAAGCACACATACAACTATTAAGACAGCTGCTGTTATTGAGTCCTCCCAGGAATAAAAGAGGTTGCATGCCATCTATCCTAGGTACACTTACTTTGGACTAAAAGCTACAAGGAAGACATGGAGGACACTTCTAAGAAGGCATTGTGCTTGCAAGAGTCTTCATATTTGTAGGAGGTAATGAGTCTAAAAATAAAATTGTATTAAAAATTTCAGGATCTAGTCCTTTTAAAAACAACAAAAATTATCTTCTTTAAAAAGAGTTAAAAAATCATTTACTTTTAAATTTATGTAGAGTGCTACTTAGGAATGCAGACAGAAAGCTCAATTAACATTTAAAAGTGTATTCAGAGGTCTGTGGTCTCTGAGATCACCCAGTTAAATTAGACTCATCACAAAAACAAAGGAGTCAGTTTAAAATGCAAATCAAAAGTTTACTGAAGGTATATCAATCTCAATCTACATGCTAAAACAAACTTTAAAAAGGTTCCTAACTAACTAAGAGGATTTAGGGTAGAAAGACTCACCCAGCGTAAGAGGCTGCATGGTGAACATCATGGCATGGTTGCAGGAAAGATGGCTAAACAAAGATAATATGGCCTAAGATGGCTACAGCCTCATGGAGACTCTAACTTAAAAGAGAACTTACACAGAGCAATAAAATTTAAATTATGTCATGTGTTGAATGACCCAGCACTCCAGTTGGCTGGAAGTGCCCAGTGAAATAAGAGAAAGGTAATTTGGGAGAACAGAAGCATGTAGGGAAAAAACCTAGACTTATCTTAGGATGTGAATGAGGTACACAAGATTGCTTTTACATTACAATGATTATTTCCCCACATACTATAATATTTAAGGATGCTTGAGTCATAATAATAATAATAATAATAACAACTTTATTTTTGTACCCTGCCTTTTGCCTATTAGGCATTCAAGGTGGCTCACAACAATTGGATGGGGCAATAATGGATGGGGCAAGTCCGACTGTGCCTTACACCTGGTTTTCTACTACTGTACATCTTTGGCTTGGGAGATATACAGGATTGGGCATCCCCCAGAGATGATAATGATGATGATGATGATCTTTATTTGTAGCCCATTTCCCCCCAAGTCTGGGACCCAAACCTGCTCACTGCTGTATACACACAATTAAAACCTACAAAAAGTGCACATTAAAACAAGAATCAAACCGAATGGCATCACTAAAACAATAAAACTATCTATCTATCTATCTATCTATAACACTCTTGGGTATGTTCCCAGTGTGCTGATTGGGTGCTGAGGAAACCAACCACCACCCACATGCAAATTTCCCCTCCACCTCACAATCCACTCCTGCCACTCATTCTGTGGCCGAGATTGAGACCCAGACAGTCAACTGGTGGTGGTGACAGGCCGCCTGTGATGGGACCCAGGAAGTCAACTGGTGGCAGCCGCGGCGGCAGCAGGGCAACAAAGCGAGTCACCCTCAGCAATTCTGGGAAAAGTGTGGAACACTGAGAAGGGGGAGAAGGAATTTTAAAATCCACCAGCCTACCTTACAGGGTTGTCCTGAGGTCTACTGGCTATTTTGGGGGGAGTTTTTTAATGGCATATGTTATGCTAGGTACAACTAGTTTAAAGGAAGAAAGCATACTTAAAAGTATGAGAAACGTTTTTTAAGAGACAAAAAGCTTTTAAAAACACCCCAGCCAAACCCACACTGGAGCCTCTCCCCCCCGCATAAATAAGCCTGTTCCTTAAGATAAGCCCTTCGCCCCCTCCCTGCCAAAGAGGCCAAACGAAGACCGCTGGCCCGCCGCCCACGCTGGGCTGCTCCCTCCTCACGGCCATCGCTGGGGGCTTCCCGCTGCCTGCTGCCCCCTCCCCAAGGCACCCACCGCGCCTCACCTCGCACCCCCGAGGAAGGCAACAGGAGGAGGAGCAGCGGCTGTAGCGAGAGTCCTGAAGGAGCCCCTGCTTTGTCCATCTCCAGCCTCGTGAGCCCACGACTCCCGCACAAAAAAGATGGGGGGACGAGACCCCCAAGTGCGCCGCCGCCTTTTTCCCGCCCGGCCCCCGGCGGAGTCCCCTCAGCCAGCCCAGAGACCGTGAACTGCGCTCTGGGCAGGACGCTCCTCGCGCGCCTTTGCTTTGGGCACCGCGGCTCAGCCCCGAAGCGCCGCGAAGCCCCTTCCCTCCAACTCCATACCTGGGAGCGAGGTGGACCAAAGCCAGCCAGCCCACGCGCGCCCCCGGCCCTCCCGCCCGCCTGGCGCTCTCCCGCCCTCCAGGCTTTCCTGAGGGGGGACTGAGGGTGGTCTCTTCACTCCGGCCTCGCCTCTCCCAGGAGCGCAAAAAGAGGAAGGGGCCTCCTGCGCCCCCGCCTCCGCTGCCAGGGGAGGGGGAGGGAAACGGAAGCTCCCCTCAGAGAGGAGTGCCGGGTTAGGCTAGGCTGGGCTGGGGGGCGGGCGGGGGCCTATTTCGTGGATTAGACATTTTCTTATTGGAATAAAACTATTCTGAAAAAATACACCTGATCGCAAAAGGCAGTAACAATAACGCAAAAAAAAAAAAAAAAGTTTTCCTCTTTTCTTACTAATACAAAAATAAACCTATCTATCCTAACACTAATACATTTTCCCCCTTAATCTAAACACACTATAATCACTCTTTTTTTCCCTTTTCCAATGAATATTATATTTACACCTTTATACTAAGAGTGGACTGTGGTCACCTGAGGGGGCAGAGCTGGGCTGTCCTTGAAAGATCAAGGGGTTATATCTCTATCTATAAGGTGGGGTGCCTTCCAATTGTTTCTGACCTAGGGAAACCTATGGAGAACTTATCACGGGTTTCATAGAATCCCAGAGTTGGAAGAGTTCACAAAGACCATCTAGTCTAACCCCTGCCATGCAGGAATACCTAATCAAAGCATTCCTGACAGATGGCCATCCGGCCTCTGTTTAATAACCTCCAAAGGAGACTCAACAACACTCCAAGGCAGTGTATTCTACTTCTGAAAGTTCTTCCTAATGTTGAGGTGGAATCCCTTTTCCTGTAGTTTGAGTCTATTGCTCTGTGTCCTAGTCTCTAGAGCAGCAGAAATCAAGCTTGCTCCATCCTCAGTATGACATCCCTTCAAATACTTAAACATGGCCAGCCCCCTAAGCCTCTCCTCATAGGCCATGGCTTCCATACCTTTCAACATTTTGGTCACCCTCCTCTGGACATCTTCCAGGTTGTCCATATACTTGTCGAGCTTGTCCATATATAATTCCAATTCTGGAACTGTGGTGCCCAGAACTGCACACACTGTTCCAGGGGAGGTCAGACCAAAGCAGTATAAAGTGATATTCCTTTGATCTAGACATTATATTCCTATTGATCTCATTGCCTTCTTTGCCCCAAGCCAGTTGTGATGTCTATAGCTGGAGTCCTCCTCTCTTGGCTTAACTAATTACAGCTCATAGAGTATTGGGGAGGAAATGAGTTGAGGTGATTGGGTAGGAAAAGAAAAATCGTTTTTACAGTCAGTGGGACGGGGGTCTAGCCAGCTTAGAGTAGGCTGATTATAATCAATTAGGGAACTAGCCAGCTAACAAGCTGGCAAAAATTAGGATTTCGACCATCTGGGAAGAGGAAGGTGAGAGACTGAGGACTTTTTTGGATGCATGAAATATAACGCAAGCAGCCTCGTCACGTTGTGAGGCTGCTACGCTGCAGAGCGTCGGTTTCGGATGACGCTTGCCCCTGCTGGTACTGTTACGGTACCGCAGGGAGAGTTGAGCGTCATATTTCGTTGATTTTTAAGCATGAAATCGATGAAATATGATGCTCAACTCTCCCCGTGGTACCGCAACAATACCGGCAGGGGCGAGCGTCATCCGAAACCGACGCTCTGCAGCGCAGCAGCCTCGCAACACAACGAGGCTGCTTGCGTTATATTTCATGCATCCGAAAAAGTTCTGAGTGAGTTCAGGATAAGGTAATAAAAGGATATACATGTAACTAAGTGAACTGGGAAGAGAAGCAGTATGGTGTAGTGGTTTAAGCACTGGGCTAGAACTCTGGAGACCAGAGTTCAAATCCCTGCTCAGCCATGGAAACCCACTGAAATTCCCTCCCTCAGCCTCAGAGGGAGGCAAAGGCAACCACCCCCCACAACAAATCTTGCCAAGAAAACCCCATGATAGGTTTGCCTTAGGATCATCATAAATCAGAAACAACTTGAAGGCATACAACAACAAAGTAAACTGGGAAGGAGAATGTTATGGTCTGGTAATGTTATGTGTTTAAGCAGAAGTCTGGAAACAACCCCTTTTTCTTTTTCTTTGTATTGAACCATGGCCTGAGCCTATTTTCTTACAGGGCCCCAGCCACGTACCTATAGAGACACAGGGACACATGAGCTGCTTTATATTTGTACAGTAGGATCCCCGTATCTGTGGGGGATTGGTTCCAACCCCATTGCGGATGGTGAAATCTGCGGATAATAGCGAACTCACCCTTTACCATTCCTGCCACTGAGAGCCATCCCAGGGGCGAAAGGAGAAGGGAGGGAGAAGTCATCCTCCTCTCCCTTCGTCCACCCTAGTTGCCATTGCCACCACTGAGAGCTCTCCCAGGGGAGGAGAAGGGGCAGGCTAGATCCCTCTTCCACCCTCTCTTCGCTCCCACCGCAAATGGAGCTCTCCTGGGGCAAGTGAGAGGGCAGGCTAGATCAGACAACATGAAGACAAACAAAAGACAAGGAAATCAAGACAGCCTTATTGAGAAATGGCACCCATTTATTGATTTTATTAATAAAATTTCATACACTGTGAAACTTTCACGAGCTCAACTCAGATTTTGGCCAAATACCCTGATAATACATAATGATAATAATGATGGCACACCTCATAGAGACCTTCCAGAATCCTGACAAAGACATTCCTCTCATGGAAGGAAACTCCCCATATTTTGGTATGTTATGTCTTGTCTGTCAGTCTGAATATCTGATTGTATCCTAATGTGTTTATATCTTATGTATAAAATGCATTTTTACAATAATGTTTTTTTCAAAAATAAAATCAATTTAGAAGTATCTGTCTTTAAGTCACCTGTTGACGAATGTCAGCCCCATGGATTTCATAGGGTTTTCTTAGGCAAGGAATACTATGAGGTGGTTTTGCCAGTTCCTTCCTCTGAAATATAGCCTCTGTTCCACCACCTTCACAAGTACATCTGACTACTCCCCAGGGTCTGGAACCTCTTCCCTGGAAAGATGAGACTGGCATCCTCCTTCTGTCCTTTCATAGGCAAGTGAAGACCTTTTGAGTGAAGGTTTTGAGAACGGACTGCCCAGGCGGAAAAGGGCCTTTCATGTGCTATGTTGTTTATATATGTTGTTCTTCTTAATGGTTTGCTTTTAACTGCTTTTAATTTATTGATAGTTCAATTAACTTGTTTAAAATGGTATTTTAGGATTGTTTTTAGACTTTCAAAAAGTTTTTGAAGAGTATTTAAAAAACTTTTTAAAATCTTCCTATTGTTTTAATTGCTTTCATTTGTTCATCACCTCAGGAGCCCTTGTGGACTAGGAGGCAATATAGAATATCTTAAATAAATCAAAAATGAACAAATAGTTACCTTTTGGAAATAATTATATATGATGTACTTTTTTTTAGTTGTATCTGTTTTAACTTTTGTAAGCCACCTTGAGTCGCACACTGGGCAGGATATTAATAACAACAATAACAGCAACAGCTACTACTTTTACTACTACTACTGTAGTGCCTTGCAGATGTATTTATCGCCCTTTGATTTTTGACTTTTGTAAGTCTACTTGAGTTCCAGATTTGGCAGGATATTATTATTATTAACAACACTAGCAACAACAGCTACTACTATTGCTACTACTACCTCACTGCCTTACAGATGTATTCATCCCCCTTTGACTTTTCCACATTTTGTTTTGTTACATCTTGGAAATGACATGCATTCTATTGGCATTATTGCTATTTGAGTAACACAAGAAACAAAGCACTGTGAAGGTGCAAAATGTTTTTGCTGTAGCACCAAAGTCAAGTAAACAAAAACAAATTGGAAATTAGCCAGAATGAGGATATACTCTTCACCCTCAGATGCTGGAGATTTTCAGATGATCCTTGCCACGCAAGGATCACCCGGGATACCTTCATCACAGCAGCATGGCAGGGGGTCGATTTTGGATGACGCCGTCGCTGCTGCGAGATTGTCGGTCCCTCTCGCGCTAAGGCTTGGAGTCCGAAATCGACCCCCTGCCGCGCTGCTGCGATGAAACTGTCCCGGCCGATCCTTGCGCGGCAAGGATCGTCTGAAAATCTCCACTGAGAGATGGCAGCAAGGTGTTGGAGCTATGTATCACGCAGCCTGCCTTGTGTTCTACTAAGCTAGATTGCTCCTTTCAGGTACATTGAAGGAGCTTGTAGCAATTACCGATGTTCAGAAAAGATTCAGCTGCCACTCCAATTAGCTTCTGCATGATTTGTTCTCTGCTTCAGTCAACCAAATTTTTTGGGTCAGCATTGTGATGAAGGGTTTTACATAAGAAAATCTGGCATATCCTCTGTGGCATATGGAAGGGAGACTTGGAACAATTACTGAAGAAATTGCCACCACTGTTGAGGAAAAACATACTTTAAGAGTTGTTCAACAGGGGAATAGACTAATTTGGAGCGTGGTTGCCTCTACTTCATGGGAAGTATTTTAACAGAGGTTGGATGGTCATCTCTCAGGAGTGCCTTAGTTGTATATTCCTGAACATCAGATGATAGTTACGCCTAAGGTTGCTGAGATGGGTAGCAACTGGTGGGATGTTGGGGATTTCATTTCATTTCAGTTCATTTCATATATATTTATAAAATCATAGAGTCAGAAGAAAACACAAGGGCCATCCAGTCCAACCCCCTTCCATGCAGGAACACACAAACAAAGCACACCTGACAGATGGCCATCCAACCTCTGTTTAAAAACTTCCAATAACGGAGACACCACCACACCTCGAGGCAGTGCTTTCCACTGTCGAACAGCTCTTACCATCAGGAAGTTCTTCCTAACATTTAGGACAGGTGGAATCTCTTTTCCTGTATTCATAGTTTTATGTTTTATTGTCCTTGTATATATTGATGTTCTGCCCTTTGATGAAAAGGATGTTATAAATTATTAGTCCTATTCCTATTTTTATTATTGTTATTATTCCTAATTGACTGACTAAAGCCAAGGACATTGTCAGGGAGGAAAGCAAAAAGACACTGTCTGCAGCCAAAAAGAAAGAGAAGCCTCAATGGATGACAGATGAAACTCTTCAAGCAGTTAAGAACAGACAATAAACAAAAACAAAAGGTGACAGAAATAAAGTCAGAACCCTGAATACAACTGTTCAATGAGTTGTGCACAGGACAAGGAGAACGACTATAACACTCAGTTAAGAGAAATAGAATATGACAACAACAACAACAGAAAGGAAGAATGAGAGACCTCTTCCACAAGATCCAAGAAATCAAAGAGAAATGTAAACCAAGAATGGGGGTGCTATATGACCAGCAGAGGATCATCAGCTTGTGTTTTATAGATTATAGCAAAGTCTTTGATTGTGTAGAGCATGAAAACTATGGCTTGATCTTAAAGAAATGGGTGTGCCACAACACTTGATTGTCCTGATGAATAACCTGTACTGAGGACAAGAGGCTACCATCAGGACAGAATACAGAGAAATGAAATGGCTTCCACTTGGCAAGGGGGGGGGGTCAGGCAAGGCTACATTTTATCACCCTATCTGTTTAACTTGTAAATATCATATGTAAAGCAGGATTAGACTCAGAGGGAGGAGGCATGAAAGCTGGAGGAAGGAACATCAACAATTTGAGATACACAGATGACATCATACTACGTACTAGCAGAAAATAGCAAAGACTTGGAACAATCACTGAAAAAAGTCAAGTAAGAAAATGTAAAGGCAGGTTTACAGTTGAACATTAAGAAAATAAAAATAATGACCATGGATGATTTACATAACTTTAGATTATGAAGACCCTGAAATAGTTTGAGAGTTTCCATATCTTGGCCAGGTCATTAATTAGAAGGGAGACTGCAGCCAAGAAATCAGAAGACTAGGATGTGGAAAGGCGACTACAAAGGAAGTAGACAAGATCCCGAAGTGTCAAGATATATCACTGAAAACAAAAGTTACAATTGTCCATGTCATTGTAATTCTAATTTCTATGTATGGCTGTAAAAGCCAGACAGTGAAGAAAGTTGATAGGAAGAAAATAAATTCATCTGAAATGTGGTGCTGGAGAAGAGTGTGGACCGCTACGGAAAGTGTGGACTGCTAAAAAGGCAAATAAATGGGTCCTAGAGCAAATCAAGCCTGAACTCTCCTTAGAAGCCAAGATGACTAAACTGAGAATGTTGTACTTTGGACATATGAAAAGACATGACTCACTAGAAAAGGCAATAATGCTTGGTAAGATAGATGGCACTAGGAAAAGAGGAAGACCACATTCAAGATGGATAGACTCAAGCAAGAAAGCCACAGCTCTGAGTTTGCAAGTGTCTGAGCAGGATTGTTGATTTGGAGGTCTCTCATTCATAGGGCTGCCATAAGTCAAAGCCAGCTTGAGGGCAGTTAAAAACCACCACCACCACAAAGACATAGAGAAAGGAAGGAAACTTTCCTTACCCATGAAGGAGATGGGCCTGGTATGCTTGCAGTGTGTGGGTGTAATGAAGGCCATAAATGTTGCTTTCCCTATAAAACAAAACGTACACAACTACCCTGTCTGTGCTAGAATTGTACTAGGTTTGTACATTTTCACATATTTTGTGTTATTTTGTAACAGTAAGCTCTATCTTAAAAGTTGAATGTAATAACTGGAGGAGGGATGTAAAGGGCCATTTAATCTAACATTCTATCTCCATTGCTGGGCAGCTGGAAAACTCTAGCAAGTTTACGAATTGGAGGTAACAGCTCTCTCTTTTTGGCCCCAGCTCCAGGTGGTGAAACATAAATTGCCCTTTACATACAACTGATGCTTTATTTAACTGTAATGGGCTAGTGATCACTGACAGGACTATCCGCTATCCGCCAATTAAGTTATCCGGTCTCCCTCCCACCCTTTTTAATGTAACTGCATCATCACATCTTGTGTCACTGAAATTCATCAATAAACTGTTAGGTATGAAGAATCACTTTGCCTTGCCTATCCTGAAAATGCTACTAAACAATTTCACTGAGTAAGAAGCAGCTTTCTGAAAAGCCAGCTACAATCTCATACTGGGTTTTTCTTGGTGGATATACACTTTAAATTCTAAGCAGCCACAATCTGGAGTAAACACAGGTAAAAGTACTTGCATTCATTTGGTTTTGTTTTCCATTGGGCAAACATTACCAAGAGAAGCATGAACACAAATAGCACAAACACATTAGCATGGCATCTGGATCTTGCCAATTACAACCCCCCATTCCACAAAAGCCTACCACATGTTTTCTATTTTTATTATCTCAAAGATATCCTTTTTGCCCTTCATTTCTTGGCATAATTGCCATGGAAACAGAACAGCAAATTAAAGTAGAAAAGGATGGTTTATGTTCACAATAAAATAAAATATGCCCTAGAGTAAAAAAATACACTAGCAACAATTGCTTGGTTTTGGTTCATCTGCTTCTGCTTGACGTTTGATAATATAACAGTATTTTGTCAGGAAAAGACTGGTGCTTTCCACAATTCACAAAGTCAAAGCCATCATTGTCACAATCAACTTGATTCCTAAGATTTCTGGCATGTGTCTAAAACTGCATTAAACACAGTTTTCAGACATCAAAATTAGTAGCAGAGCTCAGAAAAACAAAAACAAATTACAAGTTGTAGTTATCCCTAACAAGCTACAAAGTTGGATTTTAAAAGTAGTGCAACAAATGGGAGCATAAAAAAATTACTTGTGGGTGCAACAAATAATATTTTCTAGTTTCTTTTCATGTTATACTTTAAGGGCATTTTTAGAGACATTTTGAGTAGAACTGTTCTCATTTTATGCCATTCTTATCAATTTTATGTTTTCCCCCCAAGGTGATGAAAAAGTAATGAAAAATCAAGAAATAATGGAAGCAATATAATAACAAGTTACTATTTTTTCTGTAGTCTCAATGGCCAGTATTCTATAACAGCTACTTAGTTAAATACACTCAGCTGAGTAACCTCTCCTGGCCCATAACCTTGAGAGTACCACTGCAATGAACAGCAGCTGCAAAGCCTTGGGGGAGGTGTGTGGTGGTGGTGGGGACTCCTTGCTGCGGAGAACAGAAGCAGTGGTTTGTGGGCCTGACAAGATGTCTTGGGAGGTGTGTTGTCTCCCTGGGGCAAAGATCCGTGATGTGACGGAGCGGCTAACAAGACTCGTCAAGCCTACGGATCATTACCCCTTCCTTTTGGTCCATGTGGGAACCAATGATATGGCGAGGCACAGCTTTCCGGAGATCAGAAGAGATTATGAGGCTCTGGGGAGGAAGCTGAAAGAAATGGATGCACAGGTGGTCATCTCGTCTCTTCTGCCAGTTGAAGGGCATGGTCCAGGAAGAGAGAGGAAAATAGCCGACGTAAACAACTGGCTCCATAGATGGTGTCGCCGAGACCAATTTGGATTCTTGGACCATGGACTGCGCTTCCATGAGGGGGGACTTCTGGCAAGAGATGGGGTGCATCTCACAACAGTTGGCAGAAACATTTTTGCCTACAGTCTCAAGAATTTGATCAGGAGGGCTTTAAACTGAGTCACATGGGGGAGGGAGACAGTATTCTGGAAGGCAAAAGAGCTGGAGAAAATAGTCAAGCTGTCATAGAGGGAACAAGGCAAACAGCGCAAGGACCCAACAGTGGGAGGCAAAAATACTTGCACAGGCAGCAAGTAAAGGGAACACATGGTCTTAGATGTCTCTACACTAATGCACAGAGCATGGGAAATAAACAAGGTGAACTTGAACTCCTAGCACTACAAAACAAATATGATATAATAGGCATTACTGAAATGTGGTGGGATGAGTCGCATGATTAGAATGTAGGAATAGAGGGGTATAACCTTTATAAGAGAAACAGGCCAAACAGGAAAGGAAGAGGAATAGCATTATATGTCAGGGATATTTATACCAGCAAAGGGATCCATGACATCAATACTGGAAGCCAGGTGGAGAGCATCTGGATAAAAATTAAAGGGGAGGGAAACAACAGGGATGTTATTGTGGGACTCTACTACAGACCCCCAAGTCAGATGGAAGAATTGGATGATGCTTTCTAGAACAGATGACCACACACGCAGAAAGGAGAGATGTAGTAGTGATGGGTGACTTCAACTATCCTGATATTTGCTGGAAATCTAACGCAACCAAAACTTCAAGGTCTAGCAAATTCCTTACTTGCCTGGAAGACAGTTTCATGGTCCAAAAGGTGGAAGAGGCAACAAGGGGGTCAGCTGTTTTAGATCTTATCCTAACCAACAAGGATGACCTGGTTAATGGGGTGCAAGTGGTGGGATCCTTAGGTGAGAGTGATCATGTTCTCCTGGTGTTTGTTATACAATGGAAAGGAGAAGCCAGGCATAGTCAAACACGCATTCTTGACTTTAGGAGAGCTGATCTCAATAAACTCAGGGAAATACTGGGGGTGATCCCATGGTCAGGAATACTAAAAGAGAAGAGACCTCAAGATGGATGGGACTTTCTCAAAAGGGAGATACTGAAGGCACAATTTCATACAGTACCATTGAGGACGAAAAATGGGAGGCGTCTCAAGAAACCAGGATGGATGACTAAAGAACTTTCAACGGAGCTAAGTTTTAAATGGAACATGTATAGGAAATGGAAAAAGGGGGGAAATCACCAAAGAAGAATTCAAACAGATGGCAAACATGTGTAGGAGTAAAGTCAGAAAAGCTAAAGCACAGAATGAGCTCAGGCTTGCTAGGGAGGTTAAGAACAATAAAAGGGGTTTTTTGGGGTATGTCCGCAGCAAAAGGAGGAAGAAGGAAATGGTAGGGCCACTATGCGGAGAAGATGGCAAAATGCTAACAGGGGACAGAGAAAAGGCAGAATTACTCAACACCTTCTTTGCCTCAGTGTTTTCAGAAACGGAAAAGGGGGACCAACCTGAGGAGAATGGAACAGAGGACACAATAGGGGAAATCCAGCACAGAATAAGCAAAGAGGTAGTACAAGAATACCTTCTTAATCTGAATGAATTTAAATCTCCAGGACCAGATGAACTACATCCAAGAGTATTAAAAGTGCTGGCAAATATAATCTCAGAGCCATTGGCAATAATCTTTGAGAACTCTTGTAGAACAGGAGAAGTCCCAGCAGACTGGAGGAGGGCGAACGTTGTCCCCATCTTCAAAAAGGGGAAAAAAGAGGATCCCAACAATTATCGTCCAGTTAGTCTGACATCAATACCAGGGAAGATTCTAGAGCACATAATTAAACAGAGAGTCTGTGAACATTTAGAAGGCAATGCCAACATGAAAGTCAACATGGGTTTCAGAGAAACAAGTCATGCCAGACTAATCTGATCTCTTTTTTTGATAAAATTACCAGCTTGGTAGATGAAGGGAACACTGTGGATATTGCATACCTTGATTTCAGTAAGGGCTTTGACAAGGTTCCCCATGACATTCTTGCAAACAAGCTTGTAAAATGTGGGCTAGACAAGTTAACTGTTCAATGGATTTGTAATTGGTTGACCGGCCGAACCCAAAGGGTGCTCAGCAGTGGCTCCTCTTTGTCTTGGAAAGATGTGACCAGTGGGGTGCCACAGGGTTCTGTCCTGGGCCCAGTGCTATTCAACATCTTTATCAATGACTTGGATGAGGGAATTAGGGGCATATTTATCAAATTTGCAGATGACACCAAACTAGGAGGAGCAGCTAACACCCTAGAGTACAGGATCAAAGTTCAAAATGACTGGATAGACTGGAGAGCTGGGCCAAAGCTAACAAAATGTAATTCAATACAGGGAAATGTAAGGTACTGCACCTAGGGTGAAAAAATGAAATGCATAGATATAGGATGGGAGAGACCTGGCTGAACGAGACTACGTGCGAAAGGGATCTAGGAGTCCTAGTAGACCACAAGTCGAACATGAGTCAACAGTGTGATGTAGCAGCTAAAAAGGCCAATGTGATTTTGGACTGCATCAATAGAAGTATAGTGTCTAGATCAAGGGAAGTAATAGTGCCGCTTTATTCTGCCTTGGTCAGATCTGACCTAGAATACTGTGTCCAGTTCTGGGCACCACAATTCAAAAAGGATATGGACAAATTGGAGTATATCCAGAGAAGGGCAACTAAAATGGTGAAAGTCTGGAAACCATGCCTTATGAGGAGAGACTTAGGGAGCTGGGTATGTTTAGCCTGGACGGTTAAGAGGCGATATGATAGTCCTGTTTAAGTATTTAAAGGGGTGTCACATTGTTGATGGAGCAGGCTTGTTTTCTGCTGCTCCAGAGACTGGAACACAGAGCAGTGGATGCAAGCTCCAGGAACAGGGATTCCACCTCAACATTAGGAGGAGCCTTTTGACAGTAAGAGCTGTTCAGCAGTGGAACACACTCCCTCGGAGCGTGGTTGGGTCTCCTTCCTTGGAGGTCTTTAAACAGGGGCTGGATGGCCATCTGTCGAGGATGCTTTGATCGTGATTTCCTGCGTGGCAGGGGGTTGGACTGGATGGCCCTCGTGGTCTCTTCCAACTCTACAATTCTATGATTCTATGATAACCTGGTGGAAACATCATGATCGATTGCCAGCGGAATGGACTTCCTCTTTCCCATGCAGCTGATGCCCAGTTGGGTGGGTGGAGTTCTGATCATAGCAATACTGTCACAATCATGATTAAGCACCGATCCTGAATACAGGATAATTATGGATGAGTAAATCAGGGAACTGTTCCATATTCATGATTGCTACTTAGAGTCTTAGCACACAAGGGAAGGGAAGCGGCAGTGCAATCCAATAATAGCGCCTCCTGTCCTCCCTTACTGAATGACATCAGCGTTCTACAGCTGTTCTTTCGTTCTGGTCCCATAGGAGATGGTGGTAACCACAAATCTTTTTTCTAATGGATTTTCCCAGTTAGAAAAAAGACTTGTGCTTACCACTGTCTTCCACAGGACTGGAATGAAAAACAGCTGAAGAACGCTGACATCATGAGATAAGGCAGGATTATTATCAGGCTGCTGCTTCCCTTCCCTTGTGCAATAAGCCTCTTAGGGGGTGTACTGCACTGGAAAGAAAAGCAGCAGTGCAGCAGGAACGTTCCATCTTCCGTGCTGCCTTATTGCATGACATTGTCATTCTTTTGTTCTGGTCCTGTGGGGGACCGAAGTAAAATTGCATCTTTTTGCTAACTGGAAAAACATGTTAGCAAAAAGATGTGGTTTTAACTTGGTCCCCCATGGGACCGGAATGAAAGAATGCTGGAAGAATGATGACGTCATCAGTAAGGCAGCGCGGAAGATGGAACCTTCCTGCTACACTGCCACTTTTCTTGTGCAGTAAGCCCTTTAGTCACAACTGTGACACTACTGCCATTGCCTCCCCCAACCTACTTATCAGTCATCACCTGCATGGGAAGAAAGAAGTCCATTCTGCCAGTGATCAGAGGACGGGGGAATGATGCTTCTCTCAGGTTTGGTGGGGTCAGACCAAAGGTTATCACATGCTAAGTAGCTGATACAGAACACTGGCTAACAGTTTAAAAAACTAAGTTTTATACATAATGCCTGATGCCTTAGACCAGTGGCTGGTGGGAGGCCCTGTCATTGCTGTGACCTGAGGATTGTAAATCTGAGGGCAAATTCTGTCAAATTCATAATTTGTAAACTGCCTTGGGAGGCTTTTTGGCTGGAGGGTGAAGTATAAATACTATGATAAATAAATAAATAAATAGATGGCTACTTAAAAAAAAGTAACTTGGCAGTTAATGATTTGTGGATGATCTGTTCTTGACCCACACAGTTGTTTCATACAAATTCAGATTTATATTTGCCCAATAATCTATGCTGTGGTTTTTAATAATCAAGTTCAAAATATGTTCTATCAACAACTCCAGTTATGACACCATGTTCACATTGCAACATGCTCTTCAACTCAACACATCAAGTTGCAGACTACTCAACTCAAAAAACAGAGCCCATGGAGCAGTGAAGAGGCCAGTAGTCCCACTGAGTAGATCCATTCTGACAATCAGTCAAAATATATCCTATTCCTGGTGCAGAGAGGAAGACAGTGATCTTTATTTTATCATTTTATAAAATATTCTAATAATTTATTTTATAAATATACATACCCATTTTATACAGTTTCCCCTCCACATTCACAGCTTTCACTCTCACGGTTTTGATTATTTGTAGTTTGCTCAGCAAGCACCCAATTTAAATCAGCTTCTCTTCCTCACACACAAGGGAGAGGAGCCGATTTAAAAGGAGTGCTTGCTGAGCAAGCCAGGCGCTCAACTCTCTGCTCTCCTGGGACTTGGCTCTATTTGGGGTGGAGAGGCAACCCCTGAGAGAGTGAGGAATTGGCGGGAAAGGTGCTTTTTAGCCCCCCTGCCGTTCCCAAAGTTGCGATTGAGCTTTCCAAACCTTGTCATGGCTTTGAGAGGGTGGGGGATGGCTGAAAAGCCTCTCTGCCATGCTCCCTCCACCCCTCCCAACCTTCCCGAAGTGGCTATGGGGCTGTCAATCCCTGGAGCCCCCTTGGGATGGCTGGGGTGAGGCTGGCCAACCTCCTGCCTGCCTACCTGCTGCCCTCTCCAGCCTTCCTGAGGGGGCTCTGGGGCTTCAAAGCCCCAGAGCCCCCCCCCGGGAAGGCTGGGGAGAGGCTGGCCTACCTCCACACCACCGACACCCCGACCTTCCCGAAGCGGGTATGGGGCTCAAGAGCCCCATAGCTGCTTCGGGAAGCATGGTGGGCAGCCGGGATGGTGGTGGCCAGGTGGGCAGAGCCCTTTGGAAGGGCTGGGGGGTTGTGGGCGGGCAGGGGAGGCCTTTATGTCCACAGTTTTTTCACATGCACGGGGGTTTCGAGACCCTAACCCCTGCAAATGTGGAGGGACTAGTGTAATTCAATCTCTCTTTCTCTCTTCCCCCCTCTCTCTATAAAAAACTCTTGGGTATGTTTCCTTTCCTGGTGTGCTGATTGGCCGCTTACCCAACCAATCCCCTCCCTCCCCCTCCCCCTCCCTCCCTCCCTCAGCCAATCACAATCCACAATTCCATCTCCATCTTACAATCCACTCCTGCCACTCAATCTGCATCTACACCCGCAGCCTCACAAGTGCCCCTCACTCCCTCAGCCACTCACCACCCACATGTAAAACAATGCAATATTTTTTCCTAAAATAAGAGTGTGTAGCTGAACTGTATGCACCTTTCAAATCTACTATAACAGTGTATGTTACACTGGGTACAGCTAGTTTAAATAAGTAAAATAAGAAAATAATTGCTTTCTATTTACTGAGGAGATGCTACAGTGTGGTACTTTTTGACCATCAGTCAACACAGTTTGGTGCATGACATTTTAGGTCCCTGTTCTAGTGGAGCACATGTGGAAAGTTCAAGCAAAGTTCTGATATAATTTGCCGGGTTTCAGCATGTATTTGGAAGATAAGTAACAACTTGATTCTGAAGACCGATAACTTAAATGCATAATAGGAATTGACAAATCAATCAGTGGGTAAAGAGGATGCTGTGTGATGAAGGAACGAGATTGCAAGCAACTTTGGAGGGTATCTGACAACAGTCAGAAGATCTCTATTGGAGAAAGGCTCAAGGAAATTCTTTGAGGCAATTGCATACATCAGTAAAACTTTGGCAATCAGTTAGCTGCCAGGGGAAAAAAAAATCAGTACTCTTTGAAAGCTTTCATGTGCAAAAAAATCCTGAACTGAGCTTCTCTCTCAGGTGGATCACACACTCAGAGCTTGTCTGGATAAACACTCTTGTCACTCTTCTTTTTAGTTTCATTCCTCACTAGCCCCAGAGACAATTCCCATGCCCTTCCCTGATATACATTCTGTCATTGCCCCAAACTGTGGGGTTGAGTTAGTATTTCATTCCTCACTCCCCATGGTACTAAGTATGTGACACTGCAAACATCAGTTAAAAGAATTGAATGTTCAGGGAAGGAGGAGGGTGCCTATAGCTCTTTAATTATATATTACATATCAGGAAGCATTGGTAGCTGTTTGGAAATCCTAGCAGCTTGAGATGGAAGTGTTTTCATACAGAAAAGCTGCAATGAAGAAAGGACAAAGTATTTTTTCTCAATTATAACTTCTCCCCAGCAACCAGCTCCACAGACAGGTAGAGTTGCAGTCTGAGCACTGGCAGTCAGTGGCTTCCATATCTTAGGCATAGTCTCTGGCCCTTATTCCAAACTTCAAAGGAACTTTGCAATGTGCCAAATCTATTTTGGGGATAGGAGTCAGCACCTTGGATAGCTCATTTCAAGTCTGTAACAAACTCAAATTCTTCACATCTCTGACATGAAAGTTACTGACTGTGAATCAGAGTAACTAATTTTGGGGTCCTTGGAAAGATAATTATGAGTGACAAAACTTTGGGAAAGTTACTTTTTTAATATAGTGGCCATGCTGACTGGCATTCTGGGAGTTGTACTTGAAACAAGTTATGTTTCCACATTCTGGTTTTAACAGCATGCATACCCTTACAAGAGAGCCAGCATGGTGTAGTGGTTTGAGTGTTGGACTGTAACTCTGGAAACCAGGGTTCGAATCCTTGCTCACACATGGAAACCCACTGGATGACCTTGGGCAAGTCACATTCTCTCAGCCTTAGAGGAAGGCAAAGGTAAACCCCCTCTGAACAAGGCTTGTCATGGTATGTTTGCTTTATGGTCACCATAAGTCAGAAATTACTTGAAGGCACACAACAATACCCTTACAAATATGGGAATGTGATTTTTAGGGCTGAAAATCACATTATACAAAAGATTAGTGATCTGTTATCAGTGTCCTTGTTTCTCCTTCTCTTTTTACATAAAGGCATATGAAGAAGGAGAGACGGGGTATTTATATTTAGGGATGGGGTGGCTATATTTAGTCTCCTATGACACTTCCCCAGTCTGAATTCCTCCCTTGTCACCAAATCTGTTTGTTTGCCCCATTGTGGAAAACACACTATTATTTGCCCCCAGTAGTTTTGCCAGCTCAGTGGTATCCTATTCCTTCATATTTTAGAGGTAAAACCTGAGACTGGGGGTGGCAGGGATGGGCAGGTAGAGCCTGATGTGCATTGGGGCAGTCTTGCTGGTACCCTGATAGGGCTTGTCTAGGTGGGCTATTTGCCTTGTCTTGGCCCTGTCTTTGAGGTCTGCAGTCCAGATGACACAGGGCATTTGCCCTGCTTTGCCTCCAGGCAGTCCTCATGACACCTGGGGCCAAGAGGGGTAAAGTCTATTAAACCATTTTAAAAACCCTACCAAAAACTGGCTTCTATCCAGAAAAACTGTACTGAGCCCTACATGAACGCAGGAGCTCTTATCAGCACGCTGGCCCATTACTGCAGCTGCCAACTGCACCACACTCTCCAAAGCCAGAAAGGAGTCCTGCAGCATGTGACCAAGGCTGGCAGGATATGCTGGTGGGGAGATGGCGTATTCTGCCCCATGTAGATGAGTCCCTAGACTGATCTAGAATCGCAGACTGAAATAATGCCATTACACAGAAAATAGGGAGTGTCACTTTGCCTTTCACACAATGGTCAATGCAATGGGCATTCTTTCTTCACTGTGCACTCTGGAGTTTGACTGGTCAACAACAAGTACCACAAATATATGGACATGGCTTGGAACTATAATGTCACAGACTGGGGACATGAGGTCTTCACTCTTCCCCAACCTTGACATACTCAATGCTCAAAACTAAATCTTTCTCCCACTGCATTCAAGATGTGGGGAAAGATTTTTTATTCCTGGATGTGTTATTTAACCCTGAGTAGTTTTCTATAGCAGGGGTGGTTGATGACCAGGGCTCATGAAGGTCTCTCATTCATAGGGTTAAAGCTGACTTGATGGCAGATAACAATAACAACAAAATTTCAGTAAAGTTAAGGAACTTAGGGAAATATTGGGTGTGATCCCATGGTCAGGAGTACTAAAAGAGAAAGTGTTCATTATGGATAGGTGTTCCTTAAAAGTAAGATATTGCAGGCAGAACTGCAAACAGTTCCAATGAGGAGGAAAAATGAGAGGTGTCTAAAAAACCGAGAATGGATGTCTAAATAACTTTTAAATGAGATGCACATGTGTGGGTGGTGGGGTAGAGAGAAAGGCCTCCCTAGAAGACCTCAAACCACATGCAGGCTCATATGTGGAACATGGTCCTTCCCCCCCACAAAAAAAGCCATATAGAGATGTATAGAGCCAGCATGGAGTAGTGGTTAGAGCGCTGGGCTTCAACTTAAGACCAGATTCAAATCCCTACTCAGACCTGAAAACCCACTGGGTGACCTTGAGTAAGTCACCTACTCTCAGCCCTCAGAAAACCCTATGATAGGTTCAGCCTAGTGTCGCCATAAGTTGGAAACAACACCAACAAAGGTTATAACTGGTACTTTAATCTATCTGTGACAAATGTAAGCAGAAATTACTTGGCATTCCACATGATGGCAGCAGAGTCCATTGTAACGACGTGAAAGCAATTGCAAATTTAAGTTTTATTTTTAAAGCAGAAACCTGAAAATTGTTCCTAGAATGATGACAACTGCTCCCCAACCAATGAAATGAAGGATAATATCTGACATAATTTAATCATCTTTTAGATGCCAGAGGAAAAAATTGTATTCTTTCATGTATTATTTATGAAGTGAATTTTACTAAATGAAGTGAAATGTATTTTAAAAAGCAAAGGGGAGCTGAAGTGTCTATTCCACTTTGGTCTATTGGTCTATTTGGTCTATTGGTCTGAAGTGTCTATTCCACCTTGGACTATCATTTTCACTTATTGTTTTATATTCTGTGGTTAAAAGTGAATTATTGTATGCTTACTGTTGTTGATGATGTAATTTTAAAATTGTTACCTGCCTGTGTTCTCAATATCATGGCCTCAATGCTGGTGATCCCTGCTTGCTCAAGGACAGCAACATTCGTCACATAGTCAGTCAAGTGTATATTTAGGATTGTGCGTAGACAGCGCTGATGAAAGCGCTCAAGGAGTTGTAGGTGGTGGCGATAGGTGACCCATGTTTCAGATCCATAAAGGAGGGTAGACAGTACGATGGCTCTATACACACTGATTTTTGTGCTTTGCTTCAGGTGTTTATTGCTCCAGACTCTTTTGTGAAGTCTTCCAAATGCACTATATGCGCTGGGCAGGGCACGTTTCTAGGATGGAGGACCATTGCCTCCCCAAAATACTACTCTATGGTGAACTCGCCATGGGTCAGCGTAAGAGGGGCACTCCAAAAAAGCGATACAAAGACTCCCTGAAACAACATCTCAGGCTTGGCCAAATTGATCACCAACAGTGGTCCACCCTGGCCTCACATCAGGAGGCATGGAGACGCACTATCCACAATGCTGCAGCCTTATTTGAGAACTCACGACAAACAAGTCTTGAAGAGAAACGACAACGCAGAAAGAATCACAACCCAAAAACATCACCCAAGGAGACCTTCTGCTGTGCTTTTTGCAACCGGACTTGTTTATCTCGGATTGGCCTTTTTAGTCATCAGCGCACTTGCAGAAAGCGCGGGATGAGTCCTTCCTGAATCTTCGTTTGCGAAGCAAAGCCAGAGAGAGAGACCTGCCTGTGATAGATTTAGATAACTAAAAGACAAACAATTCTTTTCTCTAACCAAATGAATATGCTTTTAAAAGGGATCACAAAATGGGATGGGTCATCCATTTACATTTTCTGAAGGAGAACCTATGAAACAGACCTAGCAGTAACCTCAAATCCATTTGGGAAACTACATTCCTCATATAACCTTCTCCTCCATAAGCTTCAATCCAAAATATTTCATTTGCACAGGATGGGAAATGGCATTTTCAGATGCCTTTTGTTTGTTTTAACATTCAGAGGTAGGCTTGGGGGTGTGTGTGTTTCTTTTTGCACCTGTCTTGCACCATGAATAATAGGGAACCCTGTTATTTTCAATGAGACAAGCTCTGGAAGTTGACCATAGGATCATATAGGAGGACCTAGAAATAACCAACAAAACACAGGTAACTTGATGATCTGTATAAGCAAATAAGCAAATGTTAAAAAAAAATTCTTAAACCAAAAGTGGCCAATAAAAATGTCAACAATAACTGCAGATATAAAAATGTTTTTCATAAACAAATATACACATGAATAATAAATTCTTACACCAAAATTGGCCAATGAAAATATTATTAATGATAGCAGGCTTCAAATTGCCATGTAGAAATCTCATTCATGGATGCTTGGCTGGTACATATTCAACTGTAGAGATTTGAGAAATAATGCCCCAGTCTTAGATACCATGCAAGCATGAATCCATGGGTAATTCCAATAGAAGAGCAGGAGCAGAACTTCACTAATCAGCCACAAAACAGTTAGTAGCAGAATGGAAGATCCAGGAATTATTCTTTCCATTTCACCAATTGAAGCTTCTTCATCTGATTACATGCTGAATAACATACAGAAAATTGTAAATCTGCCAGAAACCATGATAATGAAACATTACAGTCAAAATAAAGCATACTTACATACGATAAAGGCAAAATTACAAATTCCAAGGAGTCTATGCCTTCATTTAGTGGATTTCTCCAAGCCTTGCTATAAACCAGCCATCCTGTAACTTAAATGCTAGCAAAGTGTAATACAAAACACAAAGGACTTAGAAATGCCTAGAGAGAATATATATTTTTCAGGGAGTGAAACCATGAATACCAAATCTGTGGATACAGGGGTCTACCTGTATTTAAATAGGACTATCATAACACCTTTCATTCTTTTCTTCTCCAAGTGAAACATTTTCCTCAGTCATTCCTCATAAGGGTTGGCTCTGATCATTTGGTTGCCCTTCTCTGATATATTCCAGCATGTCAATAGCACAATAGTCTGAGAATGAGGATAATCATCAGAAATTGATTATTATCTCTTCCTTTGGTGGAGTTCCTTCTGCACACAAGCCACTTAAATAGCAACCCTTCTGTGACTGATATTATATATGTCTAATTAAAAGCCAAAGGGTGCATTTCTGTCTGTTTTTCAAGTTCATTTATGAAGTCAGGATTAAGCACCATGAATCTGAATGAGGCTTACTTCCAGGAGCAATAGTATAGTGGTAAATTTTGACTGGCCTGTAGCCAGTACCCCTAAGGAAGTCCGTCAATGCTGAAGGCTTTGCTGATCTCTCTCCTTCTGTATATAAAAAGAAATGTCTTTCAGTTTTCATTCTTACCAGAAGCAGGTTCTTGATAGAGCTAATGATTTTTGTCCACTCATCCCCAAACATCCCCAAATACTTTGTACAGTAACAGACAAATTGATCACAATAAATTGTTGCCTGGGTATGTCCCCTTTGGGGTGCTGGGAGGGCTTGAGTGCCATAAAAATGGTATTAGGGCCACTTGTTGTCCCTGGGATGCCCTGGGATCCACCCCTGCCATAGGAGATTTTCAGACTGTCTCAAAGTGCCCCGTTTCTGCACTGCTAGCACCCTTCACCCCACTCCTGTCCCTGCCACAGAATATTAAAGAAACATTCTCACACTTACCTCTTCCATGAGAGAAACTGCTCCCCCTCCCCTTGGCCTCCCTGCAGTAAACACAGCTGTCATAAAGCTGCTTTTACTACAGGGAAACCAAATCTCACCCATTCTCACGAGAGAACGATCGAGAGAACGATCGTGTGGGGAATTTAAAAAACAAAAGCAAACCAAATGTCAAAAAAGACAACTAAGCACCCGAACACACTTTACATTTAACAAGTAACCCAGGGAGGGTAAAACAAAGGGTGCTACTTACCTGGATGTCCCGGTCATGCCTGGAAGTGTTCGGAACAGACCTCCTCCCATGGCTGGCATCACGTCAACATAACGGGAAAGGAATGGGGTGCCTTTCAGACCACTGGTGATTCCGTGACAGTAACGGAATGGGTGGTCTCTTCACGATGTTTCCCTGTGATTACAATATCACAGGGGCAGCATGGGAACAGCACGGGAAAAGCACAGGAGCAGAATGGACAGAGTAGATGTCATCTGAAAGGGTAACCCTTTCATGACCCTGTTCTGTGCCTGCCATGGAATAAATAGCCCTTCTGAAAAAGTCCATAGTGGGAACGAGTGGGTGAGGCTTCTGCATCACCTTCTTCCTCTCTCTGGGATGCTGGGAAGGAAAGGCTTTGGCAGTGATCTGGGGTAGCAGGAGCCAGAAGACTGAGCAGTAGCAGCTTTTCAGTCCTGCTGGAGGAATGAAGGTCACTGGATTTGCTCCTTCTTGTGCCTCATTGTTTGAGACAACTGGCTTATTCAACCTAACACCAGCACTGGCTGTGTATACACCAGGGCTGTGCAGTCGGAATCATGGAGTTGGACTCAGAGTTGGAGTCAGTAGAAATGGGCTGATCCTGACTCCAGCTTCAAAATAAAAAATTATAATATTATAACAATGTATGGTTAATATATCTTTTTATACTTAAACATGTTTGATGTTCTATCAGTCTAAGCAGCTTGGTGCCATTTCACTAGAGTAAATTTGTTACTACTAATTCATATACATTTGCCATTTAAGAAGGAGTCAGAGTTGGAGTTGGGCAGTAGAAGAATACAGAATGGACGGTTCTGTATACTGAGTCCACAGTCTGATGTACAACTCTTCTGTCATACAGTTACATTCCCAGATGCAGTAAATAGCAGTTTCAGAGTTAATCAGAAACTTTATTGGCACAGAAATCCAGAAAGCATATCATACAAGGTTGTTGCTCAGAACTGAAACTTAGAGGGCAGACAGTATACTAAAAGCATATTGCAATCTATGAAATCTGACCAATACTATCAGTCTTCCATCATCCCCTGACTTTCTCTTCCCATACAACATCCATCCCATTTTCCCCAAGCTGATTCTGCAGCTGCAGGTTTATCTCCCCATTCTCATTAGTAACCGTTATACTCCCCTTCCACAGTTGCCACAGAACACTCATTAACAAGTACAAAGAAATGAAAACACAATTAACAGCAAGGTTACAGAACAATACAAAAAATGGCAGGAACAGGCAACATCAGGGGCCAGACATCTTCCTCCTCCTTCTCTTCCTTTTCCCCTTCTCCTCTTCTTCTTTTTCCCTTCCTCCTCCTCCTCCTCCTCCTCCTCCTCCTCCTCCTCCTCCTTTTCTTCTTTGCTTCTTTTATACCCTGCCTTTTCCCTAAATTGGGAATCAAAGTGGCTTACAATTTAAAACAAGTAAAATATAGCTAAAACCACAAAACATTAAAATATAATTAAACTATCAACAATATTAAAACAGTTTTAAACATAGACTTAAAAATAATAAAAATTAGTTAAAATGCAGTACAGTTTACAACAATGCAGCATCCTTAAAAATCTTCAGTTCTAAATGTCAGAATAAAAAAAAAGAGTCTTCTCCTGCCAATGGATGGACAACAATGAGACCTCCCTAAGAAGGGGTTCAGGAACATTGAGGCAACTACTGAGAAGGCTCTGTCTTATGTCCTCAGCAGCCATACTTGTGAAGGTGGTAGAACTGAGAGAAGGGCTTCTCCTGAGGATCTCAGGGTCATACAGGGAGATACAGTGTGTCAAATAGGCTGGACCTAAGCTTGTGTAGAGTTTTATAGGTCATAACCATCACTTTGAATTGTGCCCGGAAACAGATTGGCAGCCAGTGGAGCTCTTGAGTCAGAACGTTGCCTGTTTCTGCCATTTTCAGTGTTCTCTTGTAACCTTGCTGTTAATTAGCTAACTCACATTGGAAACTGCTTAATGCGGTGTAGATGTGTAAGGTGCTATTGCTTAAAACAATTTGTAAGCTGCTCTGATAGCCTTGTGGCTGAAGAGCGGGGTATAAATAAATATAAATATATATATATATAAATAAATAAATTGTGTTTTCATTTCTTTGTGTTTGGTAATGAGTATTCTGGGACGACTATGGAGGGGAGTATAACATTTGTTAAGAGAATGGAGGGATAAGCCTGCAGCTGCAGAATCAGCATGGGAAAAATGGGATGGATGGTACATGGGAAGAGGAAGTCAGGGGATGATAGTTAACAAATAGTATTGAAGCCCGCCAGATTTCATAGGTTGCAAAAAGTTTTTAGTATACTGTCTGCCTTCTAAGTTTCAATTCTGAGCAACAGCATTGCATGATATGCTTTCTGGATTTTTGTGTCAATAAAGTTTTCTGTTTAACTCTGAAACTGCTGGTCAAACTGTGTCTGGGAATAAAAGTACATGGCATCTTGTAACAGAGAAGTTCTATGTAGTGGTTTGAATGTTGGACTATGACTCTGGAGACCAGGGTCTGAATCCCCGCTCAGCCATGAAACCCACTGGGTGACCTTGGGCAAGTCACACACTCTCAGCCTCAGGAAACCCTGGGATAGGTTCACCTTAGGGTTACCATAAATTGGAAATGACTTTAAGGCACACAACAACAAATGGTCCCTGTGCTCTGCCCCAGCTGACATTCAATATTCGATATACTTAATGTACAATTAAACTGTAAGTTTCTGAACGTCATGGCTCAAGCTTGAGAGTGTACAACAAACCTGCCCAAAAGTTCAGGAACACAAAAACATGGTTTCACTGCCTAGTCCTTCACAGGTTAACAATTTCAGATTGAGATTATTGTAGGTTGCTGTATGATGTCCTTATTGGCTGGAGTTTGACATCTGTCCGGTTTATAAAAATGACACACAAATCTTGTTAATTACGTGCAGTCAAAATAGCAAATTATCCTCATTTAATTGCTAAACTGTACAAGATGCTGTTTAAAATGGGAAACTGAGGAGGAACAAATTAAAGAATGTATGGTAAAATGGGCAAGGAATATTGGACATACATTACAATTAGATAATTGGGAATCAGTGTGGCGTAAGGGTTTAAAATTCACCTGTTGTTATGAGTTAAAAGAAAATTATTATAAAATTATGTACAGGTGGTACATGACACCAGAGAAATTGGCTACTATTTATAAGAGTGTTAGTAAAAAATGTTGGAAATGTAAAGATCTTAGAGGTTCCTTTTAATATCTCTGGTGGACCTGCAAAAAAGCAAGGAAATATTGGTTATTAATTAATGGGATGATTCAAAAGATGTTAAAAGGAACCATAGAATTTAGACTAGAACTATTTTTATTAAATATGTTGGATATGGAAAAAAGTATTGAGAAAGAAAATAAGGTCTTACTTGGTTATTTGATTACAGCGGCAAGAATAGTTTATGCCAAGTATTGGAAACAAAGGAAGATCCCAACTATAAAAGAATGGATAAGAAAATTGCAAGAATTAAGGGAATCAGATAAATTAACAAATATGATAAAAGAAAATCCTATACAGATGCACCTAGATATTTGACAACCATTTATGGAATTTATTAAGAAATAAATCGGAGACTAAATATAAAATGTTTTGTTATTTAAAGTATTCCCCTTTCTCTAAAATGAGGAAGGTTGTATAATATATATGATTAAGTGGTAGAGGTGAGATATTATACTTTTTTAGAAGCAGTCAGTGGAACGCGGGAAGTTGGGAGGGTGATTGTATGTTGTATGTCTGTTTTTATGTATTTTTTCTATATATGAAATCAGAAAATTAAGATAAAGTTATATATTAAAAAAAGAGCAAATTACTGCAGACACTGCAGCTCAGGATGTCTTTCCAGCAAAACCCTCTTGATCATAGAATCATAGAATTGCAGAGCTGGAAGAGACCGAGTAAAGCTGCACACCTGTAATTTCAGCTTAAGTGCTTAAGCGGGATTTGTCTCTCTTGCTTGTAATTTGCTCCATATTACCAGTTTTATTTACTTCAGAAATGCCTGATGCTAAAGAACTCTCATCTGTGTCTTGCTGCTAACAGTTCATTTGCTGATGAAAGGAAGTAGGGACAGAAACACCAAAGCAGATGACTGTTATTATTGTTATTTTACTGTGAATGCCTTTGCTATCCCATTGTTGTTGCTGTGTGCCTTCAAGTTGCTTCTGACTTATGGTAACCCTAAGGTTTTGCAATATTTTGCAATCATGGGGTTATCCTGGCAGGCTTTGTTCAGAGAGGGTTTGCCTTTGCCTTCCTCTGAGGCTGAGAGAGTGTGACTTGCCCAAGGTCACCCAGTGGTTTTCCATAGACAAGCATGGATTCAAACCCTGGTCTCCAGAGTTGTAGTCCAACACTCAAACCACTACACCACATTGGCTCACTGCCGTCCCATACATTCCACAATATTTCGCAATTTGCCTTTTCTTTAGAGTTTGCACTGGCTTTGTAAATTTTGCAGTTCAATGGGGATGGGATGAAGAGAAGAAAGAAAATTCCCTAACCATTATAATTTAAAGCAAGGCTGGGTCAGAAGAAAGCCAATGTTAGGTTTTGAAATAATATTTTTCAGTGTTAAGCTATTCAGAGGGCTTCTACATTTCTCTGCTAGCTCACTTTTCCTACCCATTGTGTCCTTCAGCAATGCTGACATCAGTTGTAATAAGAGGACTCCCAACCTATTCAAAATGGCACTGTATATGTAAGCCATGATTAGACAGACAATAGGCAGAAGTGAGTTCACAAGGTCATGTGGCTTATTGTTTGTACAGAAATGGTAGCATGTAAGTGCTGCATCAATGCAACAACTGTGCCCTTTTTGATTCTTAGCCATGGTTTACATTAGGACTGATAAAAAGGTGGGAGAGAATAGCCTGTGTCTTCTTGTATTTGTGAGGTTGGCTTCAAGGGACAGAAGGTGGCACTAGCACCATTTCAAATGTGCCACACTCATTCATCTCATAAGAGGCTCTTCTCAAATGAAGCAATTATTTGTCCATCTAGCCCAATATAGGCCAGAATTGTGTTAGCATCATACACTTGTGTACGGCATATCCTCTAATATTTCAAAAGATGAAAACCAGGATTTCTAGTCTGGCATCATGAGCCAATGATCTGTACCTTCCAACATTTCACAGATAAAAACTGGGGACACATGTGTCCAAGCAACATTAAAGTGTGGTCAAGACGGCAAACATTATTGAGGAGGAACAGAAAAGGTAGGAGAAGGTGCAGCAGTTTGCATTTGCTTGAGTCTGCTGGGAAAGGCAAGAGTTTGCCCCCTCTTCTACTCTACTCTCCCCCTCCCCTGCTGAATTACATAATTTGGTGCAAAGTACTTTTGCATTTTGAACTTAGTTTGTAGCAATTGACACAGTGTGAGGACAAAGAGGGGGAAAGAAAAGAAAGAGAGAGAAACTGGAACATTTAAAAAGCAGCTGAAAAAAATGGGACAATAGAGGATTAATTGGGACGGTCCCTGCCAAACTGGGACAGTTGGAGGGCATGGTGTATGGCTGTGGATTTTCTTAGCTGCTGTACAGATGTATTCAATTCATGGTTGCATAGGTGGTATTCCCCCCCCCTCTCTCTGGCTTTTCTTCGCAAAAGAAGATTCAGGAAGGACTCATCCCGCGCTTTCTGCAAGCGCGCTGATGACTAAATGGTATTCCATTTATTGTGGTATTCCACAAGTTTAACAATTTCACATGGACCTAAGTCCTGTCAGTCCCAACTAGAGTAGATTTACTGAATTAATTGGATTTACCTATATGGCAACTCAAGGAGCCCTGGTGGCACAGTGGTTAAATGCCAGTACTGCAAGTCACCACATTGCAAGTTCAATTCCAGAAGGCTCCAAGGTTCACTCAGCCTTCCATCCTTCCATAGGTCAGTAAAATGAGTACCTGGCTTGTGGGGACAATTAGCCAACACACATTGGAAACTGCTTAATGCAGTGTAGATGTGTAAATTGCTATTGCTTAAAACAATTTGTAAGCCACTCTGATAGCCTTGTGGCTGAAGAGCGGGGTATAAATCTCTCTCTGGCTTTTCTTTGCAAACGAAGATTCAGGAAGGACTCATCCTGGGCTTACTGCAAGCGCGCTGATGACTAAAAAGGCCAATCCGAGATAAACAAGCCAAGATAAACAAGTTGCAGAAAGCACAGCAGAAGGTCTCCTTGGGTGATGCTTCTGTGTTGTGATTCTTTCTGCGTTGTCATTTCTCTTCAAAACTTGTTCGGCGTGAGTTCTCAAATAAAGGCTGCAGCACTGTGGATAGTGCGTCTCCATGCCTCCCGATGTGAGGCCAGGGCAGACCATTGTTGGTGATCAATTTGGCCGAGCCTGAGATGTTGTTTCAGGGAGTCCTTGTATTGCTTTTTTGGAGCGCCCCTCTTACGCTGACCCGTGGTGAGTTCACCGTAGAGTACTATTTTTTTGAGGCGATGGTCCTCCATCCTAGAAATGTGCCCTGCCCAGCGCAGCTGTGTTCTCAATATCATGGCCTCAACGCTGGTGACCCCTGCTTGCTCAAGGACAGAAACATTCGTCACATAGTCAGTCCAGTGTATATTTAGTAACTAATAAATAATAAATAAATAAACATTTAATGGGTTAGCTGGAGCTAACTAACAGGATTCCAACCATGCTGTTACGCAGTCTTGGATGGTGCACAACTAGTTGCCTATACCTTCAATGTACCACTTTCTTCAGTGGGATTGCAGGCACAACAACAGTGCACTCTCCATTGCACAGCAGGGCAAAAATCAGGCACATTGGCAGATACGCAATAGGTTGTGTGATGTTAGTATTCAGGAGAAGGGTGATGTAGCACAATCACTATGTATCTACTAAATGTAGACTTATGCTACACAAGCATAATGTAGATCTCAGCCATTAGATAGCAGTGTATTCTGTTAAGGACATACAGATGCGTAAGTTTCCCTTACACACGTCTATGCCTTTTGGGGGGCACTGTGGGGATTGGTATTTCCTTTCCCCTTTCCATAGTCCCCCTTCAACTTACTGAACAGCCTCTAAAGCACGCCACCACCCTGCAAAGCCATCCTCTGCTTCATTGGGAACAGGCAGGATGGCAGAAGCATCTGGTTATGTTCCTATAGCCAGACATAGAATGATGACATCAGTACTGAGATCTGCCGGGTTCCTCCAGGGGTCTCAGTGGTGCTGTAATCATTTTGTGCCTTGCTATGGGAACACAGCCAGAAGCTTCTGTGATCCTGCCAGTTCCCCACAAAGCAGAGAATGGCCTTGCTGGGGACGGGAGGGCTTCAGGGCCTACATGAGGACTTATTATGTTACACTTAGCCAGACAGGATTGCTGCCTTTGTCTTCCTGAAGTGTAGCACAAGAATGAAAATGTCACAGCTGATCTTGACAGCCTGTGTAGCCATGTCCCCAGGAAGAATCCATAGCCACACCTCTAAGCCATGCCTCTAAGGGCATTCCGTAGCCATACTCTCCAGGTTATACCTATTTATGCCATAGGATTTAAAGCTGAAACCTACCATATTTTGTTTCTTTCAAAATGTTTTGTTCTTTCCCCGTTCTTTTGCCCACTTCTCAATTAATATTTATTGTAGGAACCTCTCTTCTATTTTGCTGAAAAATTAGAGATCTTGTCATGTGAAATTAATATCTGACAACTCTTAAAAAACAATGGAGCCACTGAGACCCAATAAAGCCTATATTAGTCCTGCCCTGTATATAATTTTCTTGCCAAACTGAAAACCAAGTCACAAATACCAGCCTCCTCCCTCCACCCTGCAATCCATTTGAGCTAAATTTGCCACCCCAATGAATGGTTATCATGACAAGAATAGGGGATTATTATTTTTAAAAAAGTTGTGGTGTCATATGAATTTCTTTTTCCAAAAGTAGCCAGATGTATCTTCCTCCCCCTGCTTTAATTAAGGGAGTGCTGGCAAATATGTCCTTTTATCATGGTGGAACAGGAGCCTTTCAGCTTTGGAGTGGGAGAGAGCAGAGCTTACAATTAATGTGTTACAAATAATGTAGCTCTTCCCCTTCTAGCAATGTGTGCTATGGCAGCTGGTAGCTTCCATGTCGCCTGGGTGATGGATCCATTACACTTTTAGTTTAAACATTAATGGAGTTATCAAAGATTGTTGTTATTGTTTGCCATCAAGTCAACTTCAGATACATCTACGCTGTAGAAGTAATGCAGTTTAACACCACTTTAACTGCCATAGCTCCATCCTCTAGAATCCTGGGATTTGTAGTTTTGAGAGGCACCAGCACTCTTTGGCAGAGAAGGCTAAAAACCTTTTAAAACTACGATTCCATAGGATGGAGCTACAGCAGTTAAAGTGGTGTCAAATTGCATTATTTCTACAGTGTAGATGCACTCTTCCACTTACGGTGACCCTATGTATGAGAGACTCCAAGAGCCCTGGTCATCAACTGGTCTTGCAAGGTCAGGTCCATGACTGCCTTGATTGAGTCAATCAACTTGTAGCACTCTCTCTTTTCCTATTGCCTTCCACTTTACCAAGCACTAAGCCCCTGCACATATGAAAAAGGTCTCTGAAAGTCCCAGGTTTCGTTCTTGTACAAACTTATTTTATTTTGGAGATCCACATAATGTTTCCTTCCTCCTCATGTATTTCATGGGAACTTCCAGCATTACCAGTAATGTGATTCCTAGATGTGCTGGTAACCAGTCTGACTGCCATGTTTTGAACTACCTGAAGCTTTTGAACTTAATATAGAGGTAACCCAATGTCCAGTGCATTGAAGACATTCAGCCTTGAGGTTACCGGTGCATACACAACTGCCTTTAGGCCCTTCAGCTCTAGAAAGTTGTGCAGCAGCGGTTGGCTATGGTATCATGATCGAACTGTCACTGATGTAGCTCAGTGGAGTCTAGCCACATGTGGATGTAAATCTAGCTTGACAGTTGAAGTTGTATTTGGAATTTTCCACTGAACAATGGAGGAAGTAGGAGGGGGCTCTCAAAGACCTGATTCCTGTCAAGACCCTGAGGATTTCTGGCCGAAAGGCAGACCAACAGGGAACAAGGCAGAGGAGGTTGGAGCCATACCACCACGTGTGATCGCAGCTGAACTTCTCAGTAAGCACTGCCACCAATTTTAAATTTCTTTCATATATAAATATATGTAAAATCTAACAAATGAGACTGTAACTCTGACTGATTCTGAAGACAGAGGAGGAGACATCCAATTTAAGGGTTTCTTTGACAAAAGCAGCTGATCTAAAGCTGGGATCCCATTGACAACAAGCAATATGAAAACTTAGCGGAAATAGCTACAAATATTTCGTATAATAATAATAATAACACCAAGTGAGTTTGTGTTAGTTTAGAATAGAAGAGAAGTGACATTGGACCTTGAAACATAAATGCGGGGGAAATAGATACATTGTTTCACTTTGATACTTGCTAAGAGTCTAGAAGCAGAAGAATTGTAGTAGCTCATTTAAAAGTGACAAGTTTACAAGTGAAGAGGGGAAAAAAAGAAGAGAAAAGAAGAAAGGAAGAGGCAAGATCTGACATTACATAGGCAAGCTAGTAATTTAATTTGATTGTTAAATACCTCAAGCTTTTTTTCCCTTGCTTCTCTTTCCCCTTGCCGGGCGATATATGTGGAGCCGAAGACGGCAGCCATTACCAACTGCCCACATGTAAGCTTTTGAATGTACAGAATCACAGTTTCAAATTACATAACCACAAAGAATAAGAGGAACTGAAAATGGAGCTGTTCTTGGGCTTGAAGGAAGAAGATTCTGAATTGAGAAATTTGATTTCGACACTAGAAAACAGTTTTATTTTTGGGCTCGAGAAAAGAAGAACTGGAATTGACATATCCGATTCGGGTTTAGAGCTGAATCGGAAGAATTTGAACCAGACGTGTCTTGATAGCAAGAAGGGGAAAAAAAAAAAGGGTGTCTGTGTTTGTATGCATGTATATTTTTTCTTTCTTTCTTTCTTTTTTCTTCTGTCCAATCTGGGTTTTGTTTGTTTTTATTATTTGTTTTAGATTGTTATTTTGATTTGTTGTTTTCCCTCTTTTCTCTTTCTGTTTGTGTCTTCTGCAGGGAGATGGGGATCAGGAAGGCAAATTGAGTGGCAAACATGGTCGGGGTGAGGTTTGGAGGAGAAAAGATGATGACAGCAGACACCAGTACATGCTAATGGATGGCAGTGGAAGGAAATACGAGTCAGAGGACAGATATTGGGGCTAGCAGATGCAAGCTTAAAGCAACCTGAACTGAATTATTAGTGACTTAAAGTGACCTGAACTGAATTACTATTTATTATTACTTGCTATTACCTTGCCATTATTTGCTACTGCTTTGTCATTATTTGCTATTATTCTGTCATTATTTTTGACTTCCCTGACTTCTTATGAATTGAACTTTGGAAGAGTGTTACAATTCTGCTTTGAAAGGAAAGGTTACATTGAAGAGAGATCTAAGAAAGGTCAGAGAAGGTAGATTTGGTTTGAAGTATAGAGGACAGACTGAGAAAGAAAGCTTACAAGAAGGAGAGAATGAGAAAGGTTTAAGTAAGTAGAAGCTGGTAAGAGAAAGTGCTCAAAGGTGTAGAAGAAGAGACAGAAAAGGAGAAATAGAAGAAAAATAGAAAGAAGGAAGTGAAAGTAACAAGAAAGAGACATTAACAGAAGAATACAGGAGCTGACTCTAGAGCGGTCAGGATAAGATAGCAAGTAATTGGTACAAGCAGGAGAATAGAATATTAGGCAAAAAAAGGTAGAGTGGAGGAAAGGAGATAGTAGTTATTTTTTAGTATTATCTTTTTGGTATCTAAGAGGGAGAAAGTGAATTCTATATTAAAAACATAGTTGAATACACTAGCTGTGATATAATAATATACATTAAGAAGACTGGTTCTTAACTAATTTGCAGCCAGACTTATCTCAATTCACCTGGAATATTTAACCACTCAATTTTGTTTGATAATAACTTAGCTGAATTAATTGTACAGAAAGTACTGTAAGAAGTAAAGCACCTGTCAAAAGTAGTTAATACAATATAATCATTGAATATATATTGATTTAACATTAAGTGAATACTGTACATATGGTATATAATATGTGAATAAGGAGGATTTTGTTAAGTACTATTAGGAGTTGATTTATTAAGTGCTATTGCTACTGCCTTTTTATTTAAATTGATTATTTGAGTTCATTTTGAAATTTTTAGCAAGCACAGATAGTGTTTAATTCATCGATGTATTGATTGTTTAAAAATTATCCTCTTAGTTGATTGCTGCAACGAAGGAAAAAAACAATAGTCACTAAAAACAATCACCAAAAAAAGGGGTGCAAATAGAATAAAGAAATAAAAACAGGAAAATTTAGGAAAGGAAAAGTAAAAAGTGGTGGAAAAGAAGACAAAAGGAAAAAAAGAGAGATAAAAAAGTTTAAGTAAAGAAAAAGAAAGAAGTCTGATACATACACACAATTTAAATAAATAGACAAATAAACAAGGAGTGAGAAGGAAGAGAAGACAAGAAGGAGGAGGAGTGCGGGGGGAGGAAAAGAAAAGAAAAAGGAAGAAGAAGAAAAGGGGAGAATAAGCAAAAAGAAACAAAACAATTCAATATAAAAAGAGAGAAAAAAATAAGGAAAACAACATAGACAACATTACAACCAGTAAGAAGACCATCCTTTGACTCAAATCAATTGAGTCAAAGTTCAGTCTTAGAAGAAATAAAATTAATGCGAGAGGAATTGCGAGAGGTGCGAACTGAGTTTAAACATGAGATGAAAAGAGAGCTTAAGAGCATTAAAGAATCTATAGACAAGGTGACAGAAGAGTCAAGAAAACTGAAAGACAAAGTTAGTACAATAGAAAATAAAGTAGAGAATTTGGAGAAAAAACCGGAAGAACCGGAAGAAAGTAAGGAACAGGAACTGGACGAACAAGCTCTCCAGGAGTTGAGATGGAGAGAAAACTGCTTGAAAATAAGAGGTCTTAAAGAACAATCGAATGAAGATTTGTACAAATATTTAATTCCAAAACTTGCAAAATTCACGGGAAAGACTAAGTCTCGATTTGAGTGGGAGATAGACAAAATATATAGACTATCATTAAGAGTTGCAAAACAGAGGAACTTGCTGAGAGAAGTGGTAATCTACTTCGTGAGCAAGACTAGAGATCTATTACTGCAAAAAAAATTTGAACAGAAATTTGAAATTGAAGGAAATGACATTTTGCTGTTGAAAGACATACCAATGAGGATTCTCAAAAAAAGAAGACACTATAGATGATTGACAGAACAACTGAGACAAAATGGAATCCGATATAAATGGGAGAGAATAGAAGGATCTCTTTCAGGTTTAAAAAGAAGAATTTTAAAATCAACTCAATGCAGAAGATAGAAGAATTTTTGGAAAAATATAAGAAAGACCTGAAACCACATCACAGAGAAACCCAAGGACCTAAACAACAAGGAGAAGGAGCAGAAGGAATTGCTCCAGAAGGAGAAGGAGAAGAAGAGGAAGAAGTAGATCCACAACAAGAAGAGGAAGGAGAACAACCAGAAGAACAAGAGGAAACATCTGGAAGTTAGACTAACTAACAAGATGTGAGAAAGGAAAGAAAACTAAAATATAAAATAACAAAATGAACCTAAAAATTCTCACTTGGAATGTTAAAGGACTTAATTTACCTGAGAAAAGGAAAAAAATCTTCCATTTTTTTAGGGAAAAAGAAATGCGACATAATTTGCCTCCAAGAAACTCATATTAAACTGAAAGATGTTGATTTGCTAAAAAAATAAAAGATTCGGAAAAGAATACATATCTGCAACAAATGAAAGAAGGAGAAGTGTAGTGATTTATGTAAATCGAAGAATCCAGGCGCAATAGCTATACAGCGATCCAGAAGGTCAATATGTGATAATAGAAGCAAATATACAACATAAAAGAACACTGATTTTAGGACTTTATGCACCTCTGGAGAAGAAAAGTGAATTTTATAAAAAAAATTAATGGATAAACTTTTGGAATTTGGACATGATCAACTGATTTTACGTGGAGACTGGAACGGAGTAATCCTCCCAATTTTAGACAGAAAATCTCAAAAGAAAATTAAGAAAGAACAGGGAAAATTATCAAAATCATTTGAGATTTTAAAAGAAAATCTATTGGTAATAGATGCTTGGAGATTTAAATATGACAATGCTAAAGATTTCACATTTTACTCAGAATGACGTAATTCATTCTTCAGGATAGATTTTTTTTTTTAATATTCAGAAACATTTGTAATACCATCCAAAAAACTGACATACTCCCTAGAATTTGGTTGGATCATAATCCTGTATTACTAGAACTGAAAGAAAAGAAGAACGTTGAGTTTAGTTGGTGTCTGAATGATAAGCTTTTACAGAGAGAAGTGATCCAGAAGGCCAAACAAGAAATAAAGTGGTTTTTTGAAGGGAACCTCAAGGTCGAAATAGACATTACAATAATATGGGATACATTCAAAGCAGTAATGAGAGGTTTCTTTATCCAACAAAGCGCATTACTAAGAAAGAAGAAATTGGAAAGATCTGAGAAAAATCAAAGAAGAGATTAGAGAGAGATAAAATTATAACAAAATGCTTCAAATAAAAAATTGTTAAGAGAAATCAAAATTCTACAGGAATAACTATCAATAGACACGGTTGAAGAAATTCAAAAAAGATTGCAATAAATAAAACAATTTTTTTTTGAATATTCTAATAAATCAGGAAATGGCTGGCCTATCAATTAAGAAAGCAAAAAGAAAGAAATTTAATCACTAAAGTCAAGCAGGGAAATCAAATCTATTAAGACCAACAAAAAATCAAACACATTTTTAAAAATTATTATGCAACGCTGTATCAGAGATGAATAACACCACAAGGTGACTTACAAACTTTCCTGGGAAAACAGTTAATACAAGAATGTACAAATCAACAAAGAGAATCATAGAATCATAGAATCATAGAATCATAGAATCATAGAATCATAGAATCATAGAACTGCAGAGTTGGAAGAGACCACGAGGGCCATCCAGTCCAACCTCCTGCCATGCAGGAAATCACGATCAAAGCATCCCCGACAGATGGCCATCCAGCCTCTGTTTAAAGACCTCCAAGGAAGGAGACCCCACCACGCTCCGTGGGAGTGTGTTCCACTGCCGAACAGCTCTTACTGTCAAAAAGTTCCTCCTAATGTTGAGGTGGAATCTCTGTTCCTGGAGCTTGCATCCATTGCTCCGTGTTCCAATCTCTGCAGCAGCAGAAAACAAGCTTGCTCCATCCTCAACGTGACACCTCTTCAAATACTTAAACAGGGCTATCATATTACCTCTTAACCGTCTTTTTTCCAGGCTAAACATACCCAGCTCCCTAAGTCTCTCCTCATAAGTCATGGTTTCCAGACCTTTCACCATTTTAGTCGCCCTCCTCTGGACACGCTCCAATTTGTCAATATCCTTTTGAATTGTTGTGCCCAGAACTGGACACAGTATTCTAGGTGAGGTCTGACCAAGGCAGAATAGAGCGGCACTATTACTTCCCTTGATCTGGACACTATACTTCTATTGATGCAGCCCAAAATCGCATTGGCCTTTTTAGCTGCTGCATCACACTGTTGACTCATGTTCAACTTGTGGTCTACTAGGACTCCTAGATCCCTTTCGCACGTAGTCTCATTCAGCCAGGTCTCCCCCATCCTATATCTATGCATTTCATTTTTTCGCCCTAAGTGCAGTACCTAACATTTCTCCGTATTGAATTTCATTTTGTTAGCTTTGGCCCAGCTCTCCAGTTTATCCAGGTCATCTTGATCCTGTCCTCCAGGGTATTAGCTACTCCTCCTAATTTTGTGTCATCTGCAAATTTGGTAAGTATGCCCCTAATTCCCTCATCCAAGTCGTTGATAAAGATGTTGAATAGCACTGGGCCCAGGACAGAACCCTGTGGCACCCCACTGGTCACATCTTTCCAAGATGAAGAGGAGCCATTGCTGAGCACCCTTTGGGTTCAGTCGGTCAACCAATTACAAATCCATTGAACTGTTAACTTGTCTAGCCCACATTTTACAAGCTTGTTTGCAAGAATGTCATGGGGAACCTTGTCAAAGGCCTTACTGAAATCAAGGTATGCGATGTCCACAGCGTTCCCTTCATCTACCAAGCTGGTAATTTTATCAAAAAAAGAGATCAGATTAGTCTGGCATGACTTGTTACTCTGAAACCCATGTTGACTTTTTGTGATTATGGCATTGTCTTCTAAATGTTCACAGACTCTCTGTTTAATGATCTGCTCTAGAATCTTCCCTGGTATTGATGTCAGACTAACTGGACGATAATTGTTGGGATCCTCTTTTCCCCCCTTTTTGAAGATGGGGACAACGTTTGCCCTCCTCCAGTCTGCTGGGACTTCTCCTGTTCTCCAGGAGTTCTCAAATATTATTGCCAATGGCTCTGAGATTATATTTGCCAGCTCTTTTAATACTCTTGGATGTAGTTCATCTGGTCCTGGTGATTTAAATACTAAACAGGAGAAATACTAAACCAACCTATAACGATAGCAGAAATCACGTAGGCGATAATGAAATTAAAAGTAGGGAAAGCTCCTGGACCAAATGGATTTACAACTAAATTTTATAAGATGATGGAAGAGCAGATTTTGTTTCCACTCAAAAGAACTTTGGATGTAATAGCTAAAGGAAAATACCCTCAAACATGGGAGGAGGCCAACGTCACACTAATCCACAAAGAAAATAGAGACCCACACGATCCATAATAATTACAAAAAACAGGGGCACAAATAAAAAAGGATATAATTAATTGGCAACATCTGAAACTTTCCTTTCTAGGCAAAATAAGTGCAATTAAGATGAATATACTGTCAAGATTAATGTTCTTGTTCCAGACAATTCCAATAATCCAATCGCAGAAAGTCTTCAATGAATGGCAATTGGACATGTCTAAATTTATATGGTCTGGTAAAAACAAAGAGTTAAAATGAAAAATCTCCAAGATGCCAAAGAAAGAGGTGGACTTAATGTGCTAAACTTAAGATTATTCTATGATGCGTGTTGTATGACATGGATTAAAGAATGGGGTCTGTTAACAAATGAAAGGCTTTTGACTATCGAAGGTGATGGAAACCATCATGGCTGGCATGCCTATCTGTTCTATAATAAAGATAGAATAAACAGAGACATTCATAACTGTTGTATTAGAAGCTCAATAATAATAATAATAATAATAATAATAATAATAATTTATTTATACCCCGCCCCTCTGTTAAACAATCGGGGTGGCTTACAAAAATTAAAATACAATACAGATAAAAATCCCTAAACACCCCCCACCCCCAAATTAAATTCTGGAAAAGATACAAAAATAGACTATTCCTCAAAATACCAACCTGGGCTTCCACACATGAAGCATTGTACAGTAAAGCAGGAATCCCAACACATCAGTGGCTAAAATATAGTGATATATTGAAAACAGATGGAGAAAAATATATACTGAAAACTCAAGAAGAAATGAAGGAAAATAATCTAGAGTGTCACTGGTATCTATACCAGCAAATGAAAGAAAGATATAAAATGGTCAATAAACTAATAGGATTCATGCAAGAAAAGACAGAATGCGAGACTATCATGCAACTAGGGAAAAAATATATGACATTGAGATTTTACAAACTGTTTTTAAAATGGGACACGGAAGAAGAGATAATTAAAACTAATATGATATCCTGGGCACAAAACATTGGTCACACAATTGACTTGACCAACTGGGAAAGAATGTGGACTAAGCAAGTAAAAAGAAAACTATGCCAAAACATTCGAGAAAACGTATACAAAATGTTTTTTGATGGTATTTATCACCACATAAACTATCCTTGATGTACAAGGGAACACCAAATATATGTTGGAAATGTGGAGAAAATATTGGAAACAAATTCAATGAACAATTGAAGAAATCTTAAATATCAAACCACCGTTGAAACCAGAAGTATTTTTACTAGGAATGGTTGAAGAGAAAATAGAAAAGAAACATGGAAAAACAATTTTTTATATGTTAGTGACAGCCAGAATAGCTTTTGCCAAACTGTGGAAAAGTAAGGAATGTCCAACTGTTAACCAATGGCTGGAGAAATGTTATGAGACAATGCAACTGAGCAAATTAACAATGTTATTAAAAGGGAAAACCACAGAAGAGTACATAAAAGACTGGACTGATATCTCCAAATACTTGGACATCAGATGGGGGAAAGTTGCAGCAATCAGTAACTTGTAAAAATAAGGACAATAAGAAATAATATATTAAAAGGGTTGGGGAAGAAAAAATAAAAGAGATAAGGTTTGAGTAAATATTTTTTTAGCTGAATATGTGACTGTTCTTAAAACAAGAATGAAAATGATGAGTGAATAACATGAAGATTTGGTTTAAGGTGGTATTCTCTCTCTCTCTCTCTGGCTTTTCTTCGCAAATGAAGATTCAGGAAGGACTCATCCCTCGCTTTCTGCAAGCGCGCTGATGACTAAAAAGGCCAATCCGAGATAAACAAGTCCGGTTGCAGAAAGCACAGCAGAAGGTCTCCTTGGGTGATGTTTTTGGGTTGTGATTCTTTCTGCATTGTCGTTTCTCTTCAAGACTTGTTTGTCGTGAGTTCTCAAATAAGGCTGCAGCATTGTGGATAGTGCGTCTCCATGCCTCCCGATGTGAGGCCAGGGCGGACCACTGTTGGTGATCAATTTGGCCGAGCCTGAGATGTTGTTTCAGGGAGACTTTGTATCGCGTTTTTGGAGCGCCCCTCTTATGCTGACCCGTGGCGAGTTCACCGTAGAGTAGTATTTTTGGGAGGCGATGATCCTCTATCCTAGAAACGTGCCCTGCCCAGTGCAGCTGTGTTCTCAATATCATGGCCTCAATGCTGGTGATCCCTGCTTGCTCAAGGACAGCAACATTCGTCACATAGTCAGTCCAGTGTATATTTAGGATTGTGCGTAGACAGCGCTGATGAAAGCGCTCGAGGAGTCGTAGGTGGTGGCGATAGGTGACCCATGTTTCAGATCCATAAAGGAGGATAGACAGTACAATGGCTCTATACACACTGATTTTTGTGCTTTGCCTCAGGTGTTTGTTGCTCCAGACGCTTTTGTGAAGTCTTCCAAATGCACTATATGCCTTTGCTAATCTGTGATCGATCTCTTTGTCAATCTTGGCATCTGAGGAGATGATGCTTCCCAGGTAGGTGAACTGCTGAATGGACTTGAGCACAGATTTGCTGACGGCAATGTGGGGATGGTGGTGTTCGTCCTGTGGTGCAGGCTGGTAAAGAATGTCTTTATTAGTAAACAAGCTAAAGAAACCGTAGAATGGAAAAATGTGATAAAGGATGTACAGTAAGATTCTGCTATATGTAGGATACGTCAGACAGGAGGTCAGATGATATGATACAATAAAATGGATACAGTACAAGAAGAGATAGAAATACAGTCGTCCCTTCACATTCGCGGGGGTTCCGTTCCGCGGACCCCCGCGAATGTGAAAAATCCGCGAATAACGACACCCCTCCCCCCTTCCTCCCCAGGCCTTCGCGGGGCCTTCCTAGGCCCCACGGAGGCCTCACCGGCCCTCCCTCCCACCCTCCCCGGGCCTTTGCGGGGCCTTCCAAGGCCCCGCGGAGGCCTCACCGGCCCTCCCTCCCACCCTCCCTGGGCCTTTGCGGGGCCTTCCTAGGCCCCGCGGAGGCCTCCCCGGCCCTCCCTCCCTCCCTCCCCAGGCCTTCGCGGGGCCTCCGGAGGGCCTCCGGGCGTCCCGCGAAGGCCTCCCCACCCCTCCCCAGGTCTTTCACGGGGCCTCTGGAGGCCCCGTGTCGCGGTTTTGGGGGGGCCCGGGGGGGCCCTCCCAAAACCGCGAATAACCGAAACCGCGAATGTCAAGTTCGCGAATGTGGAGGGACAACTGTATAACCGTTGTTATTGATGATTTAATTGCATAAAGAATAATGTACTGTTAGAAAAAAAAGAAATAATGACTAATATTTTACAAAAGAAAATGGATATATATATTTATATGTATATATTTCCAATAAAAATTATAAGGAAAAAAAATAGAAAGAGGTGCAGCTGGCATAACAGCTGGAACTGATAGTAAGCAATCCTGGCCACCACATCTATCTGGACTGTCATTTAGAGCAATGGATCCAGAAGCGCCCCCAAGCTGCAGACATACTAGATTTTCAGACAACACTGTTATAGTGTTACTATTCCACTATATTTGCTATGGCTGCCTCCTGTTGAATCCTGGGATTTGCAGTTTAGGGAGGGGCATTTGCAACTCTCAGCCAGAGAGCTCTTAAGCCTCACTAAACTACAAACCCCAGAATTCCACAGCAGGAAGCCACAGCAGTTAAAGTGGAACAATAACACTTTAACAGTGTAGTCTGAAAATCTCCCTAATCTTTCAGGGAGAGTGTAGCTCTATGCAGGACTGGTTGACACACCTCCAAACCCAGGTTAGGGTCCATGACAACAAGCACTTCTGGATTCAGTTTCAGCCCCCCCCCCCGAACCATAACTTCCTCAAAGCATGCATTCAAAGGAAACACAGTATCCTTAGCTTATGCTATTTTTGAAAGCATGGAAGAAGTATATTTGGCATAGTGATAGCACCTTACCCCATCCCTCTGGATGATCTCTCCCAGCAGTTTCATGTAGATGTTAAATAGCATTGGGAGTAGAATGGCACCTTGTGGTATGGCATATAACAGCTCCTTTTTTTGAGGAGCAGCTATCCTCAAGCACCACCATCTGGAAGCTACCCAAGAGATAGGACTGAAACCACTGAAGCATTGATTCCCAAACCCATACAGTGTTCCAAAAGGATACCATGTTTGATGGGATCAAATGCTGTTGAGAGGTTCAAAAGCACCAGCAAGGACACATTCCCCCTATCAATACTCAGGTGAAGATCATCCACTAAGGTGAACAGAGCACTCTCAACTCTGTATCCTGCTCTCGTTTGACATGGGTCAAGAAAACCTGTATCACCCAAGACTGCCTGGAATTGGTAGACAACTGTCCTCCCAATCACCTTGCCCAATACAGGGAGATTTGATATTGGTCTAAAGTTGTTAAAGTCCAAGGTGTCCAGGGTAGGCTTTTTAAGAAGCGGTTGTACCACCAGTTCTTTTTAACAAGATGGAAAACTTCCTTCTCCTAGAGATGCATTACTAATACATTGTAGCTGAGATCTATCTTTCTCTCTTCCCTGGACAACCAGCCAAGAAGGGATTGAGAGGACAGGTTGTCTTCCTTACTCATCTTAACAGCTTGTCCACATCTATGGTACTCACCAATTGGAACCAATCCAGCATAATCTTTCTCACGGAAATGTTGGACACCCCATTGTCAGCTTCTGCTATAATGACAGCTCTTATCCAAGATATTTTATCTGTGAAATGCTTGTTAAAAGCATCACAGTGAACTGCATAAAGCTCGAGAACTGGATTCAGTGGGAGGGTGCCCAAATTGGACCCCTCGCCACCCTGAATAGTTCAGCTGAGCATGAATTTGCAGATGCATTACATGCGGAGAAGAAGGCTTTCTTCACTGCATGCATTGCCCCCTTATATGAGCAATTATGTTCCCTCTATCATGCCTTGTTGGATATAAGTTACGTTTTTGGCCATCTGCACTCCAGGCGTTGTTCTTCCCATTTCAGTTCTCCACGTTCCTCTGTATACCAGGGCACCCAATTAGTAATGGGTTGGAAAGGACATTTGGGAACAATTGTGTCAATAGCCTAAGTCAGGTCTTCTCCTAGGCTTAAAATGGCCCAGGAGCCTCCCAAATGGATTGAAATGGCCTCTCAAGCCCCCTAGAATGTGCTTCAGGCATTTTTGTGTAATATTTTGGGAAATCTCCGGGGTTGTCTAGATGGTGAAAATACCCCTCATGGAATTCACTGGGAAACCTACCTGTTTAAATGGGTTCCTGCACCAATCCACAGTATTCTGAAGGAGGGGGGACCAAAATGGAAAAAAACAATGTGGTAAAAGTCTTCCTGGCTTTTCCCGTAGTTTTAAAAACCGTGAGGGGGGCGCGCATTCCTGCTTGTTTGGACTGTCAAACAACAGGAAATTAGAAGGGAAGCACAAAGCTGATGCATCAGGTGAGAGCAGGAACAGGGCTTGCTAGCAGGGCAAGTGGCCACTGCTGCCATGTTGGATTTTCACCTTAGCAATCACTTGCTAATGTGATAAAATATGATGGTTATTTTTTGTTTTACTTTCCTATAAAATTGAAAAATTGCTCTATCACTCCAGAGCACCTTGGATGACTTTTCAAAAACAAAACAAAATGGTGGCATTTTTTCCCCTTTGTGTAGATGAGCCCCTAGTCAGGTCTCCTCCTAGGCCTAAAGTGGCCAAGGAACTTCCCCAAAATGGATTGAAATTGCCTCTCAAGCCCCCTAGAGGGTGCTTCAGGCATTTTTATGTAATGTTTTTGGAAATCTCTGTTTTTGATAATGGGGTGGCTGAGGGGGTGGCCTCACAAGATCTCTTGGGGTCTGCCGCTCACACCTGGCTACTCACACCTGGCCTAGGAGGTACAGTACAGGGCAAGCCTTATAATGCACATCTGTCTCCTCCAAAAATTTGCTGACACCTTCCGTCATATGCTACATGGCCATTATGGCCAAGAGTTTCTGGGAGATGAACCCCTATGAAATATTTCCAGATGTAGGCTCTGTCTCATGACGAAAACACCGTTCAGATTTCCTGGTACTGAAAAAGCACAAATGTAGCTGTACTCATGCCCACTGATTTATTTGCCATTGCAGTGAATCATAAGATCAACGGCAAGTCAGTTTTAATTAAGTCCTTTTCTTTCTTTTCATGATTCAATCCACGTTTAGAGTGATTACAGACACACAGAAGCAATTGATCCTGCATTTCTCAAGGCTGATTGCAATTCCATTGGAACTTGGTTTTGTAATTGTTACTAATTAGATTTGTCAATTAAGTAACTTCAAATTCAAGATGAAATGGATTTCCCCCCCTAATCTAAAGTACATGAGGCTGAAAAGAATCTTCTTTAAATCTGCATGGGCAAAGTTTAGTTTTTGTGGGCTGTGAAGTCTCTCAGGAGACCCCAAAGTTCTTGGACCCCCATTCTTTAAAAAAAGAAACCACCCACTCTTACCCCTGTGCTCTCCATCTCTTTCTCCCTCCCTCCCTTTCCGAACTGAACTAGTAAGTACATCTCCTTCTTTAGGGTTTCCCCAACCACTGGGCCAAAGCAATAATTCAAAGGGCTTATCTCTCTCTGGCTTTTCTTCGCAAATGAAGATTCAGAAAGGACTCATCCCATGCTTTCTGCAAGCGCGCTGATGACTAAAAAGGCCAATCTGAGGTAAACAAGTCCAGTTGCAGAAAGCACAGCAGAGGGTCTCCTTGGGTGATGTTTCCAGGTTGTGATTCATAGAATCGTATAATTGCAGAGTTGGAAGAGACCATGATTCTTTCTGCGTTGTCGTTTCTCTTCAAGACTTGTTCGGCGTGAGTTCTCAAATAAGGCTGCAGCATTGTGGATAGTGCATCTCCATGCCTCCTGATGTGAGGCCAGGGCGGACCATTGTTGGTGATCAATTTGGCTGAGTCTGAGATGCTGTTTCAGGGAGTCCTTGTATCACTTTTTTGGAGCGCCCCTCTTACGCTGACCCATGGCGAGTTCACCGTAGAGCACTATTTTTGGGAGGTGATGGTCCTCCATCCTAGAAATGTGCCCTGGCCAGCGCAGCTGTGTTCTCAATATCATGGCCTCAATGCTGGTGATCCCTGCTTGCTCAAGGACAGCAACATTCATCAGTGTATATTTAGGATTATACGTATACAGCACTGATGAAAGCGTTTGAAGAGTCATAAATGGGTTACATTAGTATTGTTTTGAATGATTTTGAGTTGTTGTTACTTGCCAGCCTGTTAGCCTGCCCTACTACCTGCTCCCTATAAAATCTCATAATTGGAAATATTGGACACTTCAAAGGAGCCAAGTTGGCCATGGTGATCCAAAAAGAGGTCAGTTTTTGGTGAAAAATGGAGTAAATTCTTAGAATTTGTATCAATAAAGGGGAGAGGAAGCAAACCTGAGTTGGAAACAATTGCATTTTGGAAAGAGGGATGAATGTAAAGGAAAGTCCCTGGGTGGAGGGAATCACTGTTATGTTAATGAGTATATTTGTTTTGTAAGTTGTGTGTATAATTTGTATGTTGTTTATTTTAAACATTAATAAAAATATATTTTAAAAAACCCAAAAGAGGTCAGGTGGAGGTCACAAGGACCTTGGAATATGTCTTAGAAATATTTTTAGCAAGCAAGCCCAAACTAGGATTGTGTAGAAGCCCCTGGTAAACAAAGCTATTAAGGAGGTATGTGCTAATTCCTTCTTGAGTAGCTCAGCAATGAGTCATCCAACCAATCTAGTGACCTTTACAACCCCAATCCCAAGGAAATATCCCCTTGAAACCCCCTTCTTTCCTGCATTGCAAGGTTGTTGCCATAAACCCTTCAATTCCAATCTCCCAGCCATTAACAGCAATCAGTTAAGGTTCGGTTTCCTTTGTTTACCATGTGGGAAACCATTCTGGCTTTGTCCTAGCCAAAGTACCCCTTTCAGGATATGAAACAGGCTATAAATATTAGCCCCCTGGAACAATAGAAAAGTGTGCCACTGTGGATGAGACCAGCCAGACTCTTTCTAGTAGCACCCCCAGATCGGAACTTCCAGTGCCACCCTCAGACTTCTGTCTGAGCACTTTGAAACACCACTCTTTAAGACTGATAACCATCACCCTATTTTCCAAATCTATCCCTCTATCCAACCTTTCTGCCTTAATCTTTGATAGCCTTGTGTGCTTCTTGTGAGCATGTGTTATGTGTGTGAATGCTTTTTGTGCTATTTCCAATAAAACATTTTATTTCACTTTAACCTGGAGTCCTCTGCAGTTAGAACTGGTATACATAGGTGGAAAGGTCCCGAAGTTACCTGCCTCTCGCAGGCATACTGTTTGAGCTAATAATTCCCCCATCCAGACTTTGATATCACGGGTGGGTCTCAACGTAGCCCCCTACCTCTTAGGGTAACAGGCCTCTGCTTTTGAGTTTGCTCCTCCTTGCCACCCATTAGCTGTTTACACAGCTACCACTCAACTGTTTGTTAGCTCTCCCTCTTTCCTCTGCTTTTCTTTACACCAGAGGCTCTTAACCCTTTCTTTACCAGTGACCCCCTTTAAATATTTTTTGTTGCCACAGATCCCCATGACTTAACTCAAGATTTAAAACAACAACAACAACAATTCTATTATGCCATCCATTAAACCTTCCCCCAGAGGCAATGGAGGGGGAGGGAAGACTTCTTCCTGCAAGTTGTGGCTGGAGCAGATTGAATGGCAATGTGCAGGCCAAGCCTGCCAGCCAGCCACCCTTTCCCTTGGCTCCTGCAGGGAGGTTGCCCATGCCACCTTCAAGCCTCTATGGACCCCCTATGAGGACATCATGGACCCCTGGGGGTCTGTGGACCACAGATTAAGAACCACTGCTTTACACCATCCTATCCAGGCACAGTTGCATTTAGGAGGCTTGTCTACCTCCTTTCTTGGGCAGTCCAGCTGCTGTGTCTTGATGTTCAAAGGTGGCCATTTAACCCTCCTGTCTTCTTCCTACTCAGTATGCTTCAATTCTGCTGCAGATGCTCAGGTGTAGCCTTGCAACACTGCCCTTTGCCCTACATTGTGTGGCCAGTGGTGGACACTGGCATTGGCAACAGCAGCCATCACTACCATCCCCTCCCTTACCACTAGCAGAAGCTACAAGGGAGGTGAGCAAGGGCCAGCTGCAAAAAACCAAGAAGGTGGCAATGGTGTTTCCCGAACACTGGTGCAATAGTAGTGGCCAACCCCACCAACCCTGGTCCACTTTTCACTGAAAGCCAGTATGGAGTTGCTACACAGGTGGATGCTCCTCATTGCCTAGTACTGTAGAGAGGAAATTCTCAGTAAGAAGCTTTATGATCAGTTCTCTCTAGCAACAAGGGCCCTTTGAGGGAGAAGTGGTGAATCTATAGCTCTTGGTAGCCCACCACTTGAGACAGCTGCCTCCTTTGGCTTCATGATAGTTCAGATCCTGCAGACCATACTGGCAGTCAAGGGTGACCCATGGATCTGTTACTACAGGTGCAGTTAATCCATTCTCAGTTTGATGGCTAGTCCTTCAACAAGTGCTCCGACTTGCACAGGATCTTCCCCAGTGCTAAATCTTTGTTAGCAATAGGTTCCAGCAGCTGAATGACCCTTGTACAACCTGGAGCAGGTGGAGGAGAAGCAGCTGTAAAACCAGGAGTGGGGTTGCTGCCTTTGTGGCAATGAATCCACCAACTGCCAGATGCCATCATCATTTCAATTATGGAACATCAATGGTTGGAATTATATCCAATTATCTAAGAATCAATGAGGTATTCTTGGATAATGTGCTATGTTCCGAGCAGTGTCACTTTTTGTGATTGTGCAATTGGGATCTTACCTGTGGAGGAGTCATCCAGATGTTTTGACAATTCATTTAGAATTCCTCTCAGATCACCCGTCACCACTGGAACCACAGTGGTGTTCTTTCCCAGAACTCAAGTTTCACAGTCTACTGGGTGTTATTGACTGAAGTTACAGGACATCAATGATGTGGGTTGCATCTGAGAAATTAGGAATCTATGAGGTATTATTGGATACGATGGGATGTTCCTAGCAGTGTCACTTTTGTAATGGTGTTATTGTGATCTGATCTATGCAATTTTATACAGATGTTTTGTCAGTCTGTTTGGAATTGCTCCCAGAACACCTGTCACCACTGGAACCACAGTTATTTTCTTTTCCTAGAGATGCTGAATCTAAGTTGGTAAGTCCTGATATTTCATAACCTTATCCCTCTCTTTATTCTCAATTCTGCTGTTCCTCAAGATTGCCACATCTGTTGCATTACCACCATCATCATCTTACCAAGTCTTTAACCCCAAAACAAGGGCTCAAGGTGGCTTACATTTTAAAACAAGTACAATGTAATTAAAAATAGAAAAGATCTTCATTAAAATAGAATTAAACCATTAATACCAGTAAAAACAATTTAAAACATGCAACTAAAAATGTTAAAAAGAAGAATTCTGATACAGCTAGAATTCTGTATCAGCTACTTAGTTAAATATACTCAACTAAGTAAAACTATGTAACTTTTCTTGCCCTGACCGGCTTCCCCACCCACCCAGTGGCCTCTAGTGACCAAATGGGAGCCAAATCTGGGTAAAAACTCCTCAGGCTGGATGCTTGCTTCTGGAACTTCTTACTGCTCAGAGAACTGCAGTGAGCATAACACTGGGAAATTACTGACAGTGCTTGGAATGCCAGGTCAGAAATAACATTTAGCAATGGTCATGACAGATATCCGCAGTGCCAGTGCCCCGAGGACCTTGGCAGGTACCCACAGATGCCAGGTGTTGATTCTGGTCCTGATTACTGTTGCTTTTGATGCTGGCTTGATCTGGAATTGAGCAGATGTGTCAGTTTACCAGAGGACAGAAATGCCACCTGTGAAACAAGCTTTTTTGAAATGGAGGTGATTTGTAAGCATAAATGAGTCCCAGGTATGAATATATGAGTGAGGAATTCTCATGTCGTTGCTGTTTCTCTCCCTCCCTCCAAAACACCTGATGCTCTCTGACTGAATCCATTTGTATTTTATTTTATTTTTGTCTAAATGAAAACAGCCTTTAGTATCATTTAATCACTGAATAGCATACGTTTAAAAAAAGGTGTTAAAAAGCATTTTACAAATGGTAAAAATCACAGCACAACTTTCCTGTGGCATTGAATTGTTAACTTCACAGCACCACTTCTTGCAGTGGGGATGCCGTCATATTTTTAAGTGCTGTGTTTTATGCTGCTGGGGAGACCATGTTAAACATTATTGATCAAAAGGGGCTGTGGGATTTGAATACAGCTGTGGGGGGGGAGGGGGAAAAGGTCTCCTCTCTTTTTATAGACACACATATTCACACACACACAGAGAGCTTATATAACTGACTTTTAAGAACTGTACGTAAGCAAGCTAACCTGATTGCTGACATTAATGTATAGTGTAGGAGGCTAAAAAATCCCCCCCAAAACTCTATCCCATCAAGGACTATGAAGTTCAAAGAACATGGAACAAAAAAACCCCCAAACTTCTTGATGCTGAGAGATGTAAAAATGGGGAAATGCATCTTCTCTTCTTTCTTTCATCTCTCAATTCTGAATTGAGCCAAGGATGGCTTCTGTGGTTGGATATCCATCTCTAGCATGTCTTCCACCATTTTGGAACTGTCACATTAGGGTTGTCATTCAAGATTATCCTAAGCCCTGAGATTTCTGGATCAAAACCTGAGACTTAGGGTACCTCTACATTGTAGAAATAATGCAGTTTGATATCACTTTAAATGCTGTAGCTTCACCCTATAGAATCCTGGGGTGTATAGTTTTACAAGGTCTTTGGCTTTCTCTACCAGAGTGCTGGTGCCTCACAAAACTACAAATACCAGGATTCTTTAGGATGGAGCCATGGTGTCAAACTTCACTATTTCTACAGTGTAGTTGCACCCTTAGGGACGGGCCCAGTGTGATGCCATTAAGTTTTATGGGTTAAATACTAACCACAGTTGCTCACAGCTTGTCATTAAAGTGCATGAGCATGCACATGGGCAGGCACTCACACAAAATATTTTCTTCCTTTGAAATTAAGAGAGAAATCTTAGCTATGAGGGGATTATTAGGGAATTGGGATAAGGGACATTCAATTTAGCCTAGTTGCTTATAGCTAGAAGCTGGATGGAGGGCAGAGTGGAGTCTAAGCCCTGGTGTCACAACAACTGGGAGCAAAGGAGGAAGTTAGCTAAGCAAATATGTAGGCTCCTTCCCTCCACACAGACTTTGCAAGTTGCAGCAACTGATAATCATTGCAAATTGTAGCAAGCTGTTGCTCTCCTAGCTGCCCTTCACCCTGTCCTTTCCACTTGCCTGGAACTGAACCCGCCCCCCCCCCCAAACAAACAACAACCAGGGGTTCATCTACAGGATGAAAAAATCCTCAAAGAATTTACTAAGAATGCTAATGGTTTTAACAGATGATGGCCCATATGCATGATATTCGAAAGGAGGGGAGCTGAAAACTCCACATAGTCCGTGATAACTGCTTTCTCAGTTTTTCCTGATCTTTTTGAAAAAGTGCATGAAAATGTGGACAATAGATCATGTGTACAACCAATTCGCAAAAGGGGACAATAGGTCATGTGTACAACCAATTCGCGAAAGGGGTGGCTTTGAAGGCTTCCCTTCCCCCCTGCTGGGATTGGGCTACTCTGATTGCCCCCCAGAGTGGATTTGAAGGCTTTCCACCACCCCCTGCTGGGATCAGGCTGCTCTGAGTGGCCACCAGGGCAGCTTTGAAGGCTCTTCACCCCCCACCCCTGCCGGCGCCTTCGGCACCCCTTTCTAACCGCCCCTCCATTGGCCGTTGAACTGCAAAATTGCTATTTTTTCAATTCAACCAATTTCAAACAAAATCGTGGGTACAAATAAGCACTGGAGCAAAAGGGAGGTAAGGTGGTATTTTATGCACTTAATTCTCCCATCTAGCTGACCCCCTGGAGAATTTGCATCCTTGTTTCCTGCCAGGAGATGCCTGGAGGTGCAGGGACATGGCCTGAGCTCTGCAGCCCTAGCACATAACTTCACTGAACAATCCCCAACACCTCTGTGAATTACAATGGGAACAGAACCCTTTATTAAGGAGCATTGTGAAAAGGCTGGGTTTCCTGGCCCAGCCACTGTTTTCAATTATTAAAAAAATGGCTCAGGCTGAATAAAAAAAAAAATTAAATATAGACCAGTTTTAAAGTATTTTCTTATTTACTGATGTGCTTGTAGCTAGATCTCAGCCTACTCCCTCAAAGTGTTTAGCATTATCAGCAACCAATGTTATTCCAATATAATTTCCAAGGGACATTTTCCAACTTCTCCCCATATACTTCAGTCAGAGCTTGGAAAAGTTCTGGATGTTTGTGCATTACAACTCCCAGAATTGTCCAGCAACCATGACAACTGCATAATGAATGGTGGGTGTTTTAGTCCAAAGAGTAACTTATCCAAGCTCTGACTCCAGCAGCCCTTACTTATCAGGACTACCCCATTTCTGATACCTTTTGCAGATAGATCATCATACCCTCCAGCTGTCCTGATTTGGCAGGGACAGTCCCAATTAATTCTCTCTCGTCCTATTCCCCCCACCCCAGGCTACCTTTGAAATGCCCTTGTTTCTCTCATCTCCTTCCCCTTTCCCCCTTTGTCCTTGGTTTATTTCAGTTGCTGCAAACTGAGTTCAAAATGCAAAAATAATTTGTACTCAATTAATTCAGCAGGTGGAAGGTAAACACAGAATCTTGGTCTTCCCAGTAGATGAAGGAGATTATCAGATGCTTCAAAAACCCCAACAGGAGCACACAAGGATGACGTCACTGTACCCGGAACAGGTCTCGGTTTCGCATGACGTTGTTATCCTCACGTGCTGCCTCCATGCAGACTCTGTGCTGCAGCGCAGAACAAGCCATTGCTTTATGTTGATGGAAGTTTCCACCAATGAAAAGCGATGGCTTGTTCTCCACTGCAGCAGAGAGTCTGCATGGAGGCAGCACGCGAGGATGATGACATGTGCTAAACTGTGCAGTACGGTGACATCATCCTCACAGGCTTTTTGCCTGTTCTGATGATCTCCTAAGGCAAAAGCAATTGCTGCAGGCTCTTCAACTTGTCTGTTCTTGCTCATTAATAATATTTGCCATCTTGACTGTGCTGTGATGTTGCTTGGCCACATGTGTCCCTGGTTTTCATCTGTGAAATGTTGGAGGGTATGGATCACTGGCTCATGATGCCAGAATAGAAAACTTTGGATACAGAAGTCTTGGGCAAGACTTTCTCTTGTCCTTCCTCAGTTGATCTACCATTGGGTTCTGAAATCTCAGAGTGGTACCAGCCCAGCTTGACTCGCACACCCTCCTGAATTAACAGAGACAACCCTGATTAATTTTTTGGGTGCAAGTTCAAAAAATGTCCAAGTTTCTCCTCATTCCACTTTTCCCCTTCATCCTGTTGTGTGGCCACATATTATTATATTAGAGGGTATGGACTCTGATCACTGGATGATGGACTCCCTGAAGCAGGAGTAGGCAACTATGGCTGATCTGGCACCAGTGTTCTGTCCCAGCATTCTCTGGGGCTTTGTGGATTACCAAAAGTGTAAAAAAAAAAAATCAAAAGTGGAAGCTAGAACTTCACTTCTGATTCTTTTTAATGTCAAACAGTACACCCCCCCCTCTCTTCACAACCTATTTAAAAGGTGAGTCACTGTTCCTAGAGGCTTCCAGCAGAGGTAATTCACCCTTCCTTTTCTGTCAGAAGAAGGGTGGAGTGACAATTTTTTAATGGTGAGCACTCTGCTAAACACTATTTGTGCCAATCTCACCTCAGATTCCCCGCTCTTCCCAAGGGTATGTTGCCACTAGGATCTCTGCTGGATTCAATTTTTCTAAAACATATATAGGGCTGTCTCTTTTATAATGGCTGTGCTTTTAGCTTCTTGGCTCTAGGAAATACAAAACTCCCTTGTTGCAACAGCTTCACTGGCTGCTGGTCCGTTTCCGGGCACAAAAGCCCTTTACGGCTCAGGTTCCAGGTTATTTGAAGGACCATATTTTCCCTTATGAAGTAGCCCATGCTTTGAGATCTGTGGGGGAGGCCCTTCTCTCTGTCCCACCACCCCCAGAGCCTACACCTGGTGGGGATGCAGGAAAGGATCTTCTCAGTGGCTGTTCCCTGGCTCTGGAACTCCCTTCCCAGAGAAGTAAGACTGCACCCTCTCTATTTTCTTCTTCCAGACAAGTAAAAACTTTTCTGTTTATACAGGCACTTGGTGATTGACTATATAGGCCTCATAGAGATTGTCTCTGCACTAGCTATACTAGTTTGAGCCCATTTTCATTGACATAGCTACATTCTATGGAATCCTGGGATTTGTAGTTTAGTGAGAGGTCTGGAATTCCCAGTTTCCATCCAGGTCACAGTATCAGCACTCTCTAAGAGAAAATAGCAAACACCAGACTGAACTATGAATCCCAAGATTCCCTAGGGTGGAGTCACGGCAGTCAAAGTGGGATAAAACTGCTATAACTGAGTAGTGTAGATACTCAGACTCACTCTTCATCCATAGCTTCAACCTATCTGATGCTCATTCTTCTCACTCTTTGTCACTTTAACACAACAGCACCTACAACTCCAGCTCTTGGCACTAACCATCAATGATATGCAAATTCACCAAACATTTATATTCCAGTGTGTTTTTGTTGTTGCGTGCTTTCAAGTCATTTCTGACGTATGCAGACCTGATGGTGAACCTATCGCAGGGTTTTTCTGAGGGCTGAGAGTGTGTGACTTGCTCAAGGTCTCCTAGTGGGATTCATACCAGAGCAGAGATCTAAACCTTGGTCTCCAGAGTCATAGTCTAACACTCAAACCACTATACTACCCTTCAACATTTCACAGATGGAAACTAGGACATGTGTGGCCAACCAACATCAGAGTGTGGTCAAGATGGCAAAATCTATTAATGAGGAAGAACACACAAGCTAGGGAAGGCTGCAGCAATTTACTTTTGCCTCAGCCTACTGGGAAGGGTGAGATTTCACCTCACTTCTCTTCTTCCCCCTGTTCAGTTAACTGAATGCAAACTACTTTTGCAGCCTGAACCAATTTGGAGCAATTGAAGTAAGTCCAGGACAAAAGGAGAAGGCAGGAGGAGGAGAGAGGAACTGGGAGATTTTAAAAACATTGAAAAATTGGGATGGCAGAAGATTAATTGTGACTGTCCCTGTCAAATCAGGACAGTTGGAGTCTCATGCTCCTGTTCTCCAGACTTTCTACACTCTCTTAAAACTAACTCAGCATTTAGCATGATACAGAGTAATATAGAAACACAAACCACAGTAACATCACACACACACACACACACAGAAAGAGAGAGAGAGAGAGAGAACATTACACCAGGTCTGAGGGGAGTGGTAGTCTGGCATGGTTGAGTCAGGGGCTGAAAAAATAGCCAGAGGTGGCTGAGTTGGAGGATCAAGAAAAATCTGAGAAACTTATCTCAAAAAAATTACCCACAACTTGAAAACCTGCTGCTTGGAAACCACTAGCTGTGTAAAGATGGACTCACAAAGCCTTTTAAGTTGGCCTCAGCAGGCATGGATTTAGTCTTCATAGAATCATAGAGTTGGAAGAGCAACAAGGGCCATCTAGTCCAACCCCCTGCCATGCAGGAACACACAATCAAAGCACTCCTGACAGATGGCCATACAGCCTGTGTTTAAAAACCTGCAAAGAAGGAGATTCCACCACACTATGAGGCAGTGTATTCCACTTCTGAACAGCTCTTACTGTCAGGAAGTTCTTCCTAATGTTTAGGTGGAATCTCTTTTCCTGTAGTTTGAATCCATTGCTCTGTGTCCTAGTCTCTGGAGCAGCAGAAAACAAGTTTGCCCCATCCTCAGTATGGCATCCCTTCAAATATTTAAACATGGCTATCATGTCACCTCTCAACCTTCTCTTCTCCAGACTAAACATGTCCAGTTCCCTCCACTGCACTATAAAGCCCAGACTGTTGCTTTGGGTAAGGGCTTTGATATCCTGCTTCTTTTGTCTCAGCTGGAGAATTGCTGACTCTATGTGTGTTCACAAACCACAAGATTCATAAATAAATTGTTATAAAACTTCTTTTTGTTTGGCTTCTTTTACACTACACAACTTTAGTACATTGATAGCAGTTCAACTGCTATGTCTGCATTCTACAGAATCCTGGGAATTGTAGTTTGATGAGGGACTTGAGCTCTCTGGCAGAGAATTTGAAACAGCACATGAAACTGCAAATCCCAGGATGCTTAAAATTCTGCCCCTTCTGTGAAATTCTCCTTTATTCCCAAATTTCTAGTACTGCAGTAGCATAAAACTTTAGTCAAGCATTTAGAAATACAGTTTAGGCATCCAAAGAAAAGTGGCAGGCAAAGTTACCAAGGGAATGTGAACATGGCAAATATAAGAGTTCTAGGTGCAAATTATTTTCAGTGTCTCACTCTCTGAAACGTTAGAACTGTGGGGAAGAAGGAAAATTACATAGGTGGGTGGGTGGGTGGAAAATACGTATTTGGGGGGTGGCAATGCCATCATTTTCCTCCCTCCTTTGCTACACCCCAGGGATTACCCCACCCTTTGCGTAGCATTTTCTGAGGATAAGGAAGGATGTAGTAGGAAGGAGGGAACAGGGAATTCAATATCTACCAGTCCAGTTACATAAGCTTAAACCTGGATCCAACCCATTTATTGCACCTCCACTTCACGATGACTAGCATAGAATGATTCATACAGTATATGTCAACATGCTATGCTTTTAGCCAGAATCACTAAGAATTTTTCAGTCACAGGCAAAGCTGAAGAATGCTAATATAGGTTTCAGATGCTGGTATGGAATGCAGGTAAAATCAGTTATGTTGAGGAGGAACATTGAACGTCACTTACACTAAGATCTGCCCCCCTGCTTCACTGTTACATACAATTACTCCCAAATTGTTCTTGCCTAACTGGTAATTGGAAAAAAATTGGCACCATTCAGCTTAAAAAACAGAGCTAATTTGAGAAAATTGGCCAGTCCACTTCTGAGTCACTGCTTTTAACCTTGTGGGATGGAGTGAAGGTTCAACTGGCAGACATGAATATTTCCTCAAGGAGATTCTTAGTATAAAACTAGATCTTTTTCTGACTGAGAACTGCATTTTGTCATTCAAAACGAAGAGATGGGAAGAGGGAAGACAAAACTCCCATACCTACACTGGTGCAGTTTCAAATAGACTTAAAGTCTTTGTATCCCCGTTGTGTCTTGAATTGTGATGGATGAGGAAAGTTCTGTAGAGTGTTAAATTTACCTCGGTTAGGTACATTTGGCCTGATCATAGAATCATAGAATCATAGAATTGTAGAGTTGGAAGAGACCACGAGGGCCATCCAGTCCAACCCCCTGCCACGCAGGAAATCTTGATCAAAGCATCCCCGACAGATGGTAATCCAGCCTCTGTTTAAAGACCTCCAAGGAAGGAGACCCCACCACGCTCCGAGGGAGTGTGTTCCACTGCCGAACAGCTCTTACTGTCAAAAAGTTCCTCCTCATGTTGAGGTGGAATCTCTGTTCCTGGAGCTTGCATCCATTGCTCTGTGTTCCTGTCTCTGGAGCAGCAGAAAACAAGCCCGCTCCATCCTCAGCGTGACATCCCTTCAAATACTTAAACAGGGCTATCATATTGCCTCTTAACCGTCTTTTTTCCAGGCTAAACATACCCAGCTCCCTAAGTCTCTCCTCATAAGGCATCGTTTCCAGACCTTTCACCATTTTAGTTGCCCTTCTCTGGACATGCTCCAATTTGTCAATATCCTTTTTGAATTGTGGTGCCCAGAACTGGACACAGTATTCCAGGTGAGGTCTGACCAAGGCAGAATAGAGCGGCACTATTACTTCCCTTGATCTAGACACTATACTTCTATTGATACAGCCCAAAATCGCATTGGCCTTTTTAGCTGCCACATTACACTGTTGACTCATGTTCAACTTGTGGTCTACTAGGACTCCTAAATCCCTTTCGCACATAGTCTCGTTCAGCCAGGTTCCTCCCATCCTATATCTATGCATTTCATTTTTCTGCCCTAAGTGCAGTACTTTACATTTCTCCATGTTGAATTTCATTTTGTTACCTTTGGCCCAGCTCTCCAGTCTATCCAGGGGGTCGTTTACACGGGCAAATATTCCCCTAAATATACCGCTAAGATAGCTCATAGTTCCCATAGATCGCAGCACAGCATCACCTCATTCAGAAGGGGGGAAGGTAAAACACTCAAAAATAGCCTGGCAGGGCATGTCGCTATTTTTGCAGGAATATTTGCAATGTAGTGCTTTATTGGCAGTGTAAACTAGCATTCTGCTAAGGGTTAAAGCACAGCTGCATTGTGATTGGTTGATGATGCAGGGGTGGGCTTAAAAGAGGGGCAGGGAGGAGGCAAAGACAGTAGCCATTAGAGAAGAAACTTGCAAAAATCCTGTCTGCTATTTTGCGAGCCAGTTTGGGAAAAAAAAAAAAAGGATTCCCAACTTCTTTCATTCCTGGAGCATTCCTTCTCACTTTTATCCTGTGCATGGGGGAGGGAGAGAAACCATTTCACAAAGGGCTGTAGCAAGCTAAACTGCTATTTTCCCTCTCTCTCTCTCTGCTTGGGGGAAGGAGGGAGGGGGAAATAGAGAGACAGAGAGAGAGAGCAGCTGGAAAAACGTGCGATCCATGGCATGGTCTTTTAGCAGAGAGATTAGTCTCCCTCTGCTTTATGGAGTGAGTTCATTTACAGGCAGATTTACAGAGACACACAGCGCCACACCCCCCACACTTATTCAAGTCTGAACTTCAAAGCGACATAATTAGAAAAAAAACCTGACTGGCACAGCTGCGGAAAATAATTAAACCGCCAGTTGCCGCAATAAATCTGCTGTGTAAACCGGCCCCAGGTCATTCTGAATTTTGATCCTGTCCTCTAGGGTATTAGCTACTCCTCCTAATTTGGTGTCATCTGCAAATTTGATAAGTATGTCCCTAATTCCCTCATCCAAGTCATTGATAAAGATGTTGAATAGCACTGGGCCCAGGACAGAACCCTGTGGCACCCCACTGGTCACATTATATGATGTCAAATTATAGCTGGGATGCCTGCTATGGCTGAGATCCTAAACCAAAGAGACAGAGCATAATGCTCTGCCTGAAAAGTTCTGTGTCCACCTCCCATGTGTGTCTTTTGGGCAAGGTGCAATAGGTAATCTGCTAGCCCAGGGGTGGGCAAAATGTGGCCCTGGGCCCTGCCCCATTCTCCAACTGAAGGAGGTAAGTGCATCTTTGGCTCGGTTAACCAACTAAAGGGCATAGATGTTTCCTAGTGTCAATAAAGCAGGATAGTCTACCTCCTGCTACGATCTGGGATCCGCACTTCCCATTCAGGCCATGACAACACCTATCATGGTGTCTGAGGGCACAGGTATGGGGAGGACACATTTAGTTTCCCCTCCACGATCATTCTTACAAGCACAATTCATACTTAGAAATCCCCTCCATGAGTTAACGGTAACTTATTCCCAAGTAAGTGTGCATAGGATAAATGACATGAAGCCTTTGTTATTCCTGAGAGGACTCAACTACAGGAACTCTCTTAGTTTTTTTTTTTTTAATTTAGTAAATTTTGACTGATAAGTTCTGAGAGGGCTCAATTACAAAGGAGTTTTGGTGGTCCAACTTTGCCTGATTATGTATGTGTGTGGGTGCCCTGACCCCCTAACCTAGTCTCTACACATGCTGACACTAGTAATTCTGATGAACAGAAATGCCCTGAATAAATTGTGTTGCCAGACTGAGGAAGGAAAAAGTCTGCTGCTGAGACCCCAAAGCTAGCTATCAATGCTTTGCAGGAGCCTTATTGCACTTCAAGGAAAAGCAGCAAAACAGTTCCATCATTCCTGCTGCCTTCCCACATGGTGGGGTTGTTTTTTTCATTCTAGGCCCATAAGGAACTTAGGTAAAACTGAGCCTTTTTGCTAAAAAAGGAAAACCCATTTGCAAAAAGGCATAGTTTTAGCTTGGTCCTCCATGGGACCGGAACAAAAGGACACCGGTGTCATGTGGGAAGGCAGCAGGAAAGATGGAATATTCCTGCTGCTTTGCTGCTTTTCTTTGGAGTGTGGTAAGGCTCTATATATTTTTCTAACTACAAAGCCTGGGGAAGAATAACTATAAAAGAGGGAAAGGAAAATTAGAATGAGTTGTGAAATTGAGAGAGTGACAGGAAGGAGAGAGCAATAAGAAAATTAGAGAAGGGTTGGGGGGGGAGAGAGACAAAACTATCTTTAGTTTAAGACAGTTGAAGACAGAGATTTCCCTTCTTTTTTTGTATTATGCTTTTTATTAATTTTTAAAACAAAAAAAAATAATACCAAAAAGCAAAGCAATGCAACAAAGGTACTAAATATTCAAAAATAGAAAAGCTGACAAAAAGGACCATGGGAAAGGAAAGGACCACCCAGCAATGCATCTTCTTTTTAATATCTAAAATCTTTGAGGGAAGTAGAGGCTCTACTCAGTGCTCCACTCATGAATCAAGTGTACTTAATAATTCATTATTGAGTGTGGATGCTTCCTTCTCTTAATGGCTTGAACGCTTTCTTCTTTTGGTTACTGTTGCGATGAGATTTAGTCCATGGAGAACTAATTAGCAGCGGTAATAAAAGGTTATTGCTGAATGAGTTGCTCAAAGAGTCAGGACATGACAACAGCTATCATGGAGGTTGTCTAGCCAGAGAAAAAACTCCTCATAGAATGAGAGGAGAATACCTTTTATCCCAATAGGATCCCATGGCGATTGGACATATTGTGAAGGAAGGGGGGTAAAAAACTCCAAATACTCTGTATTAAAAAAAAATCTGAAGGAAATACACATTCCGGCTCGTTCGAACACCGATGCGATATGTTGCATGGTCCGGAGAGGATGGATCTCTTCATCTGATTGGTCAGATGTGCACTGGTGTAGGCTTCCTGTCAAGCACCCGGAAGCACTAGCGATCATGAGCTTTTACAAACTTTTATTTTTAAAAAATATTAGAAGGGAATCACAGTGCCCAGAGACAATGAGGAGGAGGGCGGCCACTGTGAGGAGGAGGTGGAGAGCCACCCACTCTTCACTGATCCCAGTGGTGGTGGTGGCGGTGGCAGCAGCAGCAGCCTCCGATTTCAGCTGCAAAGTGTGGTAGGTGCCACCTGGCCACCCGCTGCGAGAAGGAAGAGGAGGGCGGCTCTCTGTTGCTCCAGCTTCATCTCACCTTCCCAGGCTGGGCTGCTCTTTCTCTCATGCCTGTCTGCCTATGACAGGCATGAGAGAAGGAGCAGCCCAGCCCCAGATCCCCTGGTTAAGAGCCACTGCCCTATTCTACATAAGCATTAAAGGGACAACTTGTCCCTTGTTTCACCTGGCAACCCTACCAGGCATTCCGTGAGCTGTCTACTGCCTTTAATAGAAATATACAGCTACACCTTGGAGCAGAAGCACTGAGCAATATAGCAACCCCCATATTAGCAAAACTGGATATTAAAGTTAGGTGGTGTACAAGATTGAAAACTGATTAAGTGTCCTCTAGGGTTCAGCAGTTTGTCTTTTTTTAAAAGTAGTCCTATGAAGGCATTACTCATCCCTGATTATTGGTTTTATTCATGGACCACACAGCTATGCATCTTCTTTTAAATATCTAAAATCTTTGAGGGAAGTAGAAACTCAACTCAGTGCTCCACTCATTAAGCAAGTGTACTTGATAATTCATTATTAAGAGTGGATGCTTCCTTCTCTTAATCACTTGGATGCTTTTTTCTTTCGGTGATGAGATTTAGTTCAGGGGGAGCTCATTAGCAGTAGTGATAAAAGGTTATTGCTAAATGAATTGCTCAAAGAGTGCCTTTAAATATTTAGTCGGGAAACTCTTGATTTAAAAACAAGAAAGAAGGAATGTTGCCCCAAACCAGAGATTCTTACCTTTTTGCTGGCCTACATCCTTTACAAGTCTGTGATGCTCTGAAGCAGGACCAGTTTAAGGAATTCTGGGGGGGCCTACAATGCTTTATTTTGGGGGGGCCATATGTTTATCTCAGGTCAATGTAACCTAATTCAACCTAAGCAATTCACAGTACAGGATATTCAGATTATTACTAATAAAGTTTTTGCAGGAGGAGGGTTACTACTGGGGTCCCCACAATGATGGGGCCCCCTGCGGATGCTGCTGCTGCTGGTGCCTTAAACTGGCCCTGCTCTGGAGGTCCCCTATTTGCATACACATGCACCCCAAGAACTCCAGGGTTAATCTAATTCACCACCACCACCCATTGACTTTAACCCTTTCCGTGTAACCCAATGGGAAGTTACAGGGTTCAATTTGTGCTTCCCATTCTGACTCTGCAGAGCTTCACTTCCCACCACCCCTGTGGAAGGAAATCCAAGCAAGGCAAGTGAACAAGCAATGTGTAGAAAGGAGAGATTTAAAGGAAGTTTATTCTAAGCTGACATCACATAGCAAGAAAAGGTTTCTCTTCCATGAAAGAATCCTTCCTTCCAGGTACACTTAGAAGTTACAAGATACAGATAAGTCTGGTCATTCTAGCCAAGTTTCTAAAATAAACATAATCCCTAACACAACTAAACAGTTCCCTAATCTATTTACAAGAGTGCAATCCAGATGTGCTGGATGTTCATAGGGACTGGGAGTCTAGGCCTTTTGGCTCAGCCTCTACAAAGCATTCCTGGATAGCTGGTACAAGAGTCCCCCTGACTCAGGCCTCTCTTTATCCTTCTCCTTTGTTCTTCTCTCTGCCTCGTGGCCCCAGGCAGTATTTATTACCTCTTCTCAGAAACATCTAGAAGGTTGCTTCTGCTGGATGTTTTTATTGGTTCACTATCCCTCATGACCTTTGACTCCTTCATGATGCTGACTCCCAATAAACTGTAACTTTACTCTCAACACCCTTTGTTTACCTGGTTGGCTGTACTACCTAGAACATGGGAGAGCCCATTCTCACAAAAACCACTATCATAATAACCTCTTTCAGGAATTGGCAAAGGAATTTTATGAATATCTTCTGACTTAGCTGCTTATTTGCAAATCCACTTGGAGGTAGATCAGTCTGGTGTCTTCTTTTTCAACTCTCTAAGAGACCAATGCAGTGAACTTTTCTCAAGCTACATCCGCAGATATAAATTGTAAATCATAGAATCATAGAATTGCAGAGTTGGAAGAGATCACGAGGGCCATCCAGTCCAACCCCCTGCCACACAGGAAATCTTGATCAAAGCATCCCCGACAGATGGTAATCCAGCCTCTGTTTAAAGACCTCCAAGGAAGGAGACCCCACCACGCTCCGAGGGAGTGTGTTCCACTGCCGAACAGCTCTTACTGTCAAAAAGTTCCTCCTAATGTTGAGGTGGAATCTCTGTTCCTGAAGCTTGCATCCATTGCTCCGTGTTCCAGTCTCTGGAGCAGCAGAAAACAAGCCTGCTCCATCCTCAGCATGACATCCCTTCAAATACTTAAACAGGGCTATCATATCGCCTCTTAACCGTGTTTTTTCCAGGCTAAACATACCCAGCTCCCTAAGTCTCCCCTCATAAGGCATGGTTTCCAGACCTTTCACCATTTTAGTTGCCCTTCTCTGGACATGCTCCAATTTGTCAATATTCTGCCCTATTTTGGATCTGGTTAGCAAACTCCCCATTAAATATGAACAGGAGTGGTAGGAATCATGAGATCTGGAGACGTTGTTGTACTGCACCTTCCAGCGCTCCTCACCGTCTAGACAGCGGCATGATTCCTGTACCTGGAGTACAGGATTGCAGTCTCAGTTTATATCTGTCTAGCTAAAAATAAGCCCCAATGAGTTAAAGAGAGGCCATTCGTCCAGGGAAAATAGCGTTGCTGCCAGGTGACTTTAGGGACAGGGCTCCTGTTCCTTTAATGGTTGTATAAAATATGGAATTTCAGCAGGTGTTGCTTGTCATGAAAGATCCACCTGCTGGAAATCCCTTTTCTACAAAAACATTAAAGGGACAAGAGCAGTTTCCCCATTTTCATTCTGGTGACCCTAGTTGGTGTAGTGGTTTGTGTGATGGAGTAGGAGACCAGGGCTTGAATGCCCACTCAGCCACACTGGTTCACTTTGAGCAAGTCTCTCAGCCTAAGAGGAAGTCAACGACAAATTTCCTCTGAAAAAATATTGCAAAGAAAATCCCATGATAGAAGTAGCATAAATTGGAACCAACTTGAAGGCACATAACAAGAGTTATATTCTAATAAAGAAACAGGTAGATTGTTTTCATATTGGATGCTGATTTTCTCACCTTGACATATACTTCATTTATTTGTTATAAATTCATGTTATACTTATGTTTGTTATAAATTCATGTTATACTTATGTTCATTGTTATAATAAACAATGAACCTGCTTCACAGGTTACCATCCCATTTCCCTTGGTCTCGGAGAAAAAGACCAACCTTTGACAAGGACCTGTCTAAATCTAGAAATTTTACCACAGATTTATCTCTTGTTAAGCATGGATATACAGTGGTGTCTTATGCCATAATCATTTAAAGATTAACCATAACCATATTTTGAATGTGTGTCTCTCTGGAGCTTGTTGGACTGTAACTTTTAGTAGCCATGGCCAGCATACTGAGTAGTGAGGAATGATCTAAATTGCAGTTTAATAGTATCTGGAGGGCCACACTTCACCCACCCCTACTTTTCCCTGAATGAGGGATTTTCTCCCTTGTTCATGGATGGGAATCATGTGCCCCTCTGGATGTTTCTGAACTGCAGCTTCCACCCGTAGTTGCAGGTGAAATAAGAGGCAGAACTCCTATGACACTGAAGGGGGAATTAGGCTGGCCTGTAATTCAATGTCAAATAATCAGAACCCTGGACAGCGAACCTACAAACCAGTAAGCCGGTTTTAATTTATCTGCCTTTACTAAGGCTTGTGGATCGAGGCCTAGAGGATTTTCTCTAGTGAACTACTGCACAGCCATTTTGTGTTTGCCTCTCCATTTCACTTTGCCTCCTTCTCTAAATAAACAAAAAATAATTAATTCTGCTGACACTAGGTGAGAAATAAATCCCATGTTTCAGCATTGCTGATGTTCCTGTATAGTCGGCTAATTTCCCAAAGTCTCCTTTTATAGACTCTCTTTGTTCTCACTTGCAACATTCTTATCCTGTCTGATACCTAGCTACTAGCCGCAATAGTCTTTGTAATTTGTTCACTTATCAGTTATGAGAAGTAAGAAATTTTACTTTGACATGTGCTGTTAACTGACATGAGATCATGCTAAACCAAATTTATAAAACCAATAAAATTGGTCCTCTTGCTCATGACAAGTACTACCATAGCTGTTCTTCTCTTGAGGAGGGTAGAACCCTTTGATCAAAGGTAATTTAAGTTTTGGATACCTTCCTTGACTGATTCAGGGCCCAATTACAACTCCACATTTTAGCAGGGAACTGGAGGAGGGGAGAGTCTGGCATTTCAGAACTTGCCCAACAACATGCAAAACCTGCTCACATTCCTTCTTTTATACAACCATTTAAAGGCACAGGAGTACTGTCTCTTATTTCACCTGGCAACCATACTTCTGCTCTTCCTTACCATTGGCTATGCTGGCTAGAGCTGCTGAGAGTTATTGTCCAACAACATCTGGAGAACTTCATGATTCTCACCCCTGACCTAAATGAAAGTGCCTTCCTTGCAGGTGTTTGTAATCTGTGAAGTGAAGCCTTCACCTGGTGTGGTGTAAAAGGCCTCTACCTCCTGTGACCTGGACTTTGCTGAAGCAGATCAAAACTCTGCATGACATATTTCAGAAAAGAGGGCCATGCTGGTCCCCTAAATAGGTCATGTTGTTGAAGGCAGTGAACCCTAGCTGCAAACAATCTGGATTAGGTGGAAGTAAATTACTTTAGAAGGCTGACTGTTGTGGGAGTGTTGTATTTTTTACACGGATCCTACTGTGCTCTGTGTAGACCTGTGAACTGAGTCAACAGGTCTGTAATCATGGGAACCACTTTCTCTAGATCTGCAAGAGAAATGAGAGGAAATGCTCAGCAGAAGGATGGGGGGTAGTGAAGGTTCGGAAATGCATCAAGTTTAGATAATGATGATTAAATAAAAAACAGACTAACAAAAGAAAGTGTTGTTGGTGCATATGAAAATTAGTGAAATCCACACTGATCAAACAATGGTTAAGACTCAAACAAAATCTTAAGCCAGTTTCTTTAGTCCTCCAGGATTCTCCATGAGGCAGGATATTAAGCAAATCTGGTGGGAAAGTCAGTGGGAAAGAGAGATTGCTGTTGTTGTGTGCCTACAAGATGTTATTTATTTATTCAGTTATTTATTATTTTTTTATTTATATCCAGCTCTTCAGCCACAAAGGCTATCAGAGCAGCTTACAAGTGGTTAATTTAACAGTTCCCTGCCCTCAAGCTTGCAATCTAAATAAGACATGACACATAAGGAAAAGGGAATGGCAGTGGGGGGTAGGGATCAAATCCATCAGATACTGCTGGTTGTTCTCTCCCTCCAAAGGCACGGTGGTGGTAGTTGGGCTGGAGGGAGGGCCTTTCACTTGCTTCTGGACACAGCCCTGATGGAGTTCTGTCTGCCTCTTCTTCTCTCCCTCCAAATGCAGGGCAGTGGCAGTTGGGCTGGAAGGAGGGCCTTTCACCTGCTTCTGGGCCCAGGCCTGATGGAGGCCCTCCCTCCATCCCAACTGCCACTGCCCTGCCCTTGGAGGGAGAGAAAAAGAGGCAGGCAAAACTCCATCAGGCATGTCCTCAGAAGCAGGTGAAAGGCCCTCCCTCTATCCCAACTGCCTCCGCCCTGCCCTTGGAGGGAGAGAAGAAGAGGCAGGCAGAACTCCATCAGGCCTGTCCTCAGAAGCAGGTGAAAGGCCCTCCATCCATCCCAACTGCCAAGCCCCTGTCCTTGGAGGGAGAGAAGAGGAGGCCGGCAGAACTCCATCAGGCCTGTCCTCAGAAGCAGGTGAAAGGCCCTCCCTCCATCCCAACTGCCACCGCCCTGCCCTTGCAGGGAGAGAAGAAGAGGCAGGCAGAACTCTATCAGGCCTGTCCTCAGAAGCAGGTGAAAGGCTCTCCCTCCATCCCAACTGCCAACCCCCTGCCCTTGGAGGGAGAGAAGAGGAGGCAGGCAAAACTCCATCAGGCCTGTCCTCAGAAGCAGGTGAAAGGCCCTCCCTCCATCCCAACTGCCAACCCCCTGCCCTTGGAGGGAGAGAAGAAGAGGCAGGCAGAACTCCATCAGGCCTGTCCTCAGAAGCAGGTGAAAGGCCCTCCCTCCATCTCAACTGCCACCGCCCTGCCCTTGGAGGGAGGGAAGAAGAAAGTTGTTTCTGACTAGTGGCAACAGTAAGATGAACCTATCATGGGGTTTTCTTGGCAAGATTTGTTCAGAGGGGGGTTGATTTTTGCCTTTCTCTGAGGCTGAAAGAGTCTGACTTGCCCAGGGTCTCCCATTCACTGATAGCAAGCCAATGCTTGAAATCCCAAACCTAGAGTCACATACAGGCTACATGCAGCCCCTTGGCTGTTTCGGTGCCTCCATTCCTCCTGGAAGCATGCCTATGCTTCAGAAACAGAGCACATGTTTCCCTTTGAAAGGCTCTTTCTTTGCCACTACAACACTGCCTTCATTTGATGGAGGCAGGGAAAGAGCTGTGGCCAAGGGTGTAGCCTCTGGTAGGTTCAGCAGGGGACAATATGGTTTTATATCCTAACAAAAATTGTTCATCCCTGACCTAGCTGACATACCACTTCACAAATTCAGTGAGGTGAAGATAAGAAAACTGGGAAATGATATGTATGTGTATGTACATACAAGATCACCCCCTGAATCCATTCGGGGATAAGTTCCTGGACTTACCGTTTATAATTGAAACCATGGATAATAGCAAACTTTATTAAAATAAAGGACTTCCTGTACAAACATACCATAGAGTTGCATTGGAGAACCTATCAATTCCTTGATAGGATGCCTCTCTAGGCATTTTCCAGTGTGACTCTATTTTATTTTATTTATTTATTGGGTTTATATCCCACCTTTCTCCCAAGATGGGATTCTATGGTATATGTCCCTGTTTTTTCAGCCATGGATAACTGAAATTGCAGATATTGTTTCCTCAACCTGCAAATGATTCAGGTCTTGAAAAAAATTATTCTTTAGCAATGATATTTGTGTTAGAATAAGTTGTGTTGTGTTAGAATAGAATCTATGTAACTGCTATTTTACGCCCTCAAGTTGACTCTAACTTATGGCAACACTATTGTTGGGTTTACTTGGCAAGATTTATTTAGAGGAGGGTTGTCATTACCTTCCTATTAGACTGAGAGAATATGATTTGCTTAGTGGGTTTTCATGGCTGAAGTCAGGGTTTAGACCATGGCCTCCTGGGGCTCAGCTAGACGGGATAATTAATTGCAGAAAATAGCGCATTAACTCACTATTGCAGCACTGTTCATTTGTCCCCATGATTCATTTGCAAGATCACTGGTATGGGAAGCTATCCAAGTTTGAAGTTCACACAAAACATGCTTGTGAGAAAGATGGTGGCCACAAGTGAATTCCCTGCATTATTATTCCCCCAAAGCTCCCTCCATTTCCATTTTTGTTGCCTTGTTAAATGAGCGACATGGAAGAGTGATCTTATGTTTAAAAAGCTTTTTTTTTGCTCTGCTGATCAAAAATAATGCACAATCGCTTCTGTGAAAGACAACAATGGAATCTTAAATCATTTTGTTGCCAGCAAGCCTGCCCCTGCACACATCTGACCAATCACCTTTTGACTTCTGGGATGTGCCCCAATTCGAATTGGTTGTTCAAACAGGCTGTAATGCACATTTTCTGGTGGAGCGCAGCGTGCACAGAACTGGCCTCACCCTTTAAACCAAAGGTTCATCTGCTGGCCTTGCAAGCATGGATGGTAGCAGTGAGGTCCTCGGGCCGTAGGTTTGATTAGAGTTTCCTTCTCTTAGATGGTTGACCTTATAGGGTTGGATGAACACCATCTGCCCGGGTTTGGGATTAGAGTTTTCCTTCTCCTAGGACGGTTGCCATAAGGCTAGAGAGCCCATCCTGCCCTTTGACGCTCTTTGTCAGACCCTTCTGTTTTGACCTGTCTGCCATGGGAGACCCTACCAGTGGCTATTGTGCCACCGGCAGCATAGCTCATAACATCATTAGGGTACGCAAGCCTCTCTCCCACGACAAGGGGGCATCAATGGAGAGGCCTAATGATACAGAGGAAATAATTTGGTTACTTGATAGTGACGTCACGGACAATATGGTTAATGATTTACAGTTGTTAACCAATGTTAAAAATGCTTCAATAACCAATATTACCCTTGCAGATGGTGCTCCCAACAAGGTAGAGAAAATGGGCACTGCATATGTGCCATTTTTTTGATAAAGATTTTGAAAATATGTTATGTGTTAACAAACTAGAGGATTGTATATTAAGCGTGTACCAAATGACTAATGAGAGTTATAAAGTGATATTTGAGGGGGAACACTGCACAGGAACAGAAAGGCATAACATGAATCTCTCTCTCTCTCTCTCTCTCTCTCTCTCTCTCTCATTTTTCTTCGCAAATGAAGATTCAGGAAGGACTCATCCCGGACTTTCTGCAAGTGCGCTGATGACTGAAAAGGCCAATTTGAGATAAACAAGTCCAGTTGCAAGAAAGTATAGCAAAGAGTCTCCTTGTGTGATGTTTCTAGATTGTGATTCTTTCTGTGTTGTTGTTTCTCTTCAAGACTTGTTCAGTGTGAGTTCTCAAATAATGCTGCAGCATTGTGGATAGTGCATCGCCCTTCCTCCTGATGTGAAGCCAGGGCAAACCATTGTTGGTGATCAATTTGGTCAAGCCTGAGATGTTGTTTCTGGTAATCCTTTTATCGCTTTTTTGAAGCGCCCCGCTTATGCTGACCCGTGGCGAGTTCACCGTAGAGTACTATTTTTGGGAGGCGATTGTCCTCCATCCTAGAATGTGCCCTGTCCAGCGCAGCTGTGTTCTCAATATCATGGCCTCAATGCTGGTGATCCCTGCTTGCTCAAGGACAGCAACATTCGTCACATAGTCATATTCACAACATGAATAATGTCCGTGCAAAAGGGATAAAGAAACATGGGTTGTATTACATGTTGCTGAAAGGGAAGGTGGCAAATGTGAACCCTGCAGACAAGGTGCCCCTACATGATTAGTGTGTTCATTACTACCACAGGCTAATGGGCCATGCTAGTTACAAAGGGTTGAAGGAACTAGCAAAAGTGTGCCCTGGTTTAAGCATGAAACATTGCCTAAGGTTCTTAGAATGTGCAGTGTGCAGGAAAGTTAAGGTGAAGTCTTTCCCTGTTGCCAAAGAGACCCAGCGTGTCACCAAAAGACTCTTTGAGGTTGTCCATGCTGACTTGGCAGGCCCCTATAAGCCCACTGAAGGGGATAATCGTTATTTATTTGTAATTGTGGACAGACACACTAGGTACACCTACGTGTATTTACTGAAGGAGAAAAATCAGGCTGCAGACAGGTTCTGTGAGTGGGTGAACATGGTGGAACGTAAATTTCCTTCTCATAAAGTTTCCAGTCTAGTGACTGATAGGGGAGGGGAATTTTTATCCAACATTCTGCAGACCTGGATGGGTAGGAGGGACATTAGACACAAGACCACAAACCCAGTGTCTCCAGGGGACGATGGGCTTGCTGAAAGGAAAATTGGGATGTTGAAGGACATGATGGAGTGCATGATGGAAGATGCACAAGCCCCAGCTGGGCTGTGGGGGGAGGTAGTGAAGACTTCTGCTTACCATTTAAATAGACTGTGGATGTCTAGCGTCAACCAGACCCCATATTGCCTATTGTATGGTAGAGCACCAAACCTCAAGCACCTGAGGGTTTTTGGACAATATGCAAATGTACCAATTCACCCAAGCCTAAGGAAGCCTGGGCAGCCTAAAACCAGGAGGCTGCGTTTCCTAGGCTATGAGGGTAATAAGTACGTGTTTTCTCTCCATCCTGGAAAGGTTACGTTCTCCAGGAGTGCAAACTTTGAAATGTACCCAGGGTGGGACAGATTGCATTGCAATCAGGAGGTTTTGTTCCCTTGGGGAGGGATGTGTCAACAACTCCTAAAAGTCCCACAAATGAAGGGGTGGTAATGCCTAATGATGAAGGGGAGGTACAGGAGGAAAAGCCTGACACTTCACATGCCACTCCAACACACACACCACCACAAACAAGCATTGAGCCTGACACAGGGAGAGATAGCAGCAACAGTGCAAGTGAGGATGAGTCAGACAGAACTAGGGTGCTCATCCGCAGAAGGTCAATGAGGGTCAGAAAGGCTCCTGACAGATTTGTAGTTCAGGAAGCCAGGCTATGCAGTGTCATGGCAGAGGAGCCTGTAAGTTTTTAGGATCTCCTAAAACTTCCCCTGGAAGAGCAGGAGAAGTGGAACACAACCATGGACTCTGAGTTCGAGTCACTAGTTGAGAGGAAAGTATTCCTGGTAGTTGAGAGGCCCAAAGGCCAAAAGGTTGTTGGTTGTGGTGGGTATACAAGCGTAAGGACATGCCTGATGGGACACAAAAATGTAAGGCACGCTTAGTTGCGAAAGGCTTTTCACAGGAGCGCGACACCAATTTTGTCAAAACCTTTTCACCCACAGCAAAGCCAGAAAGTCTTAGGTTAGTGTTAGCTGTAGCAGCCAAGAGGCAGATGGTTGTGCAGCACTTTGACTTTGAAACAGCATACCTGAATGCTGATCTTGAAGAGACAGTGTTCATGGAAAAGGCCCCTGGGTATGACAGTGCAGGTGAGAGCAAGGTGTACTTGTTGCGCAAAGCGCTCTGCATCTTGAAACAAAGCGTACGTTGCTGGAACAAGTGCATACACAAAGTTTTGGTGTCACTAGGTTACACAAAGAGCATCACAGATGCCTGTGTGTACACCAAGGGGGCAGGAGATAGTGCTGTCATGCTAGTTATCTATGTGGACGACCTTTGTGTGGTGGCAAAGAGTGCCAGTGATGTCAAGAAGTGCATGTGGAGTTAGAAAGCTGGTTCAAGTTGAAGGACTTAGGCACCTGAGATGTTATTTAGGCATAGAGGTAGAAAGAACCGGTCTTGGAGAATTTTTCCTAAGCCAGAAGAAGAAGATTGACAATCTTGTGGCCAAGTGTGGGCTTAGTGAGGCTAAGGTGGTCAGGATAACAATGACCACTGATTTTGTGAACTTGGAGGCAGAACAGGAATTTGAAAGTCCTGTTCTTTACCATTCAGTGGTAGGCAGTCCATTGTTTATTGCAAACAACACAAGGCCTGACATCAGTTTTGCAGTTGGGGTGCTCAGCAGAAGTCTCCAAGCCAAGGAGGGTGGATTGAGAAGCCCTGAAGAGGGTAGTTAGATTTCTCAGGGGGACCAGGGACATGCGTTTGAAGCTGACAGGAAGTCAGGTGACCCTGGAGTGCTATGTGGACAGCTCTTTTGCTGCTGAGACTTCAGACAGTAAGTCAGTGACCGGGATGGTGGTCAGGTATGCAGAGAGTCCCATAGTGTGGAGATCAAGAAAACAGAACTGTGTAGCCGTTAGTACCACTGAAGCTGAATTCGCTGCCTTGTCTGAGATGGCAAGTGAGGTACAATTGGGTAAAGCAGATGCTTGCAGACCTTGGGGAGCCATGCCAAATGCTTGCTGAAGTGCACAAGGACTCACAACCCAGCATAGCAATGGAAGAAGCAGAAAACCTGAAATGCAGGACAAAGTACCTTGCGGTATGCTACCATAATGTGAGGCAGTTTATAACAAGAAGGTGTCTTTTGTCTGAAGTACTGTCCATCTGAGGACAATGTTGCAAACCTGCTCATAAAAGCCCTTCCAGCAGGAAGCCATGAGGAGATGGCAAAGAGGCTGGGCCTTGTCACTAGTGTATAAAGTCAAAGGTGTCAAAAGGGAAGGTCATACGACAGATGATCGATGTCCAACAATGTATGTTAATGATGTTATGCTGTGATGATAACATGTGTCCTGCACAGTAGTTTGACCATTTTGGAGGGGATTATCAGGAGTTAGAACTCCATTTTAAAATGGCCAAACAAACTGCAGAGTCATGCCTAGTCAAAATGGTTGACTCCATGAACTGCCTAGTCTCCCTTAGCTACAGAAGGAGGGTTCTTATTGGTGTGTAAGATCATGCGATGGAGTAAGCCAATGCCCTTTGACTGCGTATATGGGAGGGCTCAGAGCAGTGCTCACTCTTCTTCCTGTGAGTGCTGAGGCCTGGTGAAGCAGTTTCTTCTGGAATTGTAAATATTTGTATATATTGCAACTGTTTGAGTTTGAAGATAAAAGTGCCTCCTGCTTATTTGGACGTTAAACACTCTGTGTGTGAGTATTCTTGGGAGCGGATTGCTACTGAGTCTACTGAGACAGGCTTTTTGGGCTTCTGTTGGGGATTGACTGGCCTATCATCCCCTGACAGTGGTTATGGGTCCAGCTGGTTGATCTCAGATTAGATAAAGTACACCCAGAAAACTTCCCAGAACCTCTTTTGTTTTGAGTGTTTTCGGCTAGTTGGCTGAGAAATAGTTACGTTTCAGCCAGGCCCTGTAATATCTTCCAGCAACCTTGAAGTGCTGCCAGCTGCCAGCTGTTTCTGTTTTCATAGTTGGAGAATTGTTGACTCAATCAGCAGAATGGCAGATTCACACACAGAGAAATGCTACTTTAAAAAACACACATGCTCATTTTTATTGTATTTATTTACTTACTTATTTATACCCTGCTCTTCAGCCACAAAGGCTATCAGAGTGGCTTACAAATGGTCAATTTAACAGTTCCCTGCCCTCAGGCTTACAATCTAAGTAAGATATGACACATAAGGAAAAGGGAATGGCAGTGGGGGTAGGGATGAAGTGAGTCCTGAAAGAGTTTTCCTTTTTCTGTTCACCAGCCCTCCTTTTCAAAAACACAGTAGACGCAAGGCTCTTGTTATTCCGTATCACGTAGTGAGTTCTATTTCATGACAACTTCTTCCCATGTTTAGGGCTTGACATTTCCTTTATACACGATAGGTGAAACAGCACCTACTCAGATTTCTAAAAAAGTGACTGTTAGTGGTAAAGGGTATTGAAGTAAGCACTTTTAGTTTTAGTAATGTTAAGGTCTTTCTGTTTTCTTTGTCTGTTTTGGTCCACCACTTTCATGTACTATTGTGTAACTCCCTTTTTGTACTCTTGCAGAAGGAAAGCAGAAATTATTTCTAACATCCTATTAGGGTAATTAATCCAATTGTTGGGGGAGAAATGTATTATATGTCAATGTAAGGAGCTCCTAGTTATGGTAGATGACTGGAGAAGAGAACGAGGAATTGGAAATGAAGTTGGCCTGTGGAAAATATGTCCAGATCTCATAAGCAATAAATTCTTTGAAGAATGGGAAACCGAGTTTAATTTCCAGAGCTATAGGGAGAAAGCTTAACTTAACAATGATGCCATTCCTGTGCCATTGCAGGCAGTTTTGGGAAAGATACTGGGGCGTGCTGTAGATAACACTATTTGTTTAATGTAGAGTAGCAAGATTTTATGAGCCAGTGTGTGCAGTAGATGGGGAAGGCGAGGCCTCCAATTTATAAGTACATATATATAGTTCGCTCTGGGAGAAATGTATAAGTTAAAAAAATTATGTCTGATCACAATAATTGAAGCTACACTTCTGTGCTACCTACAGCTGAAGTGACCTCGTAGATGAATTTTTGGTTTGTGGACTTAGCTCAAATTGTAGGTCACAGTGAACTTGGCTAACTCTCTCATGATTTTCAGACTTAGAGGCTTAGAGTTGCCAGACTGAAAACTGAAGAGGGCTCCTATACCTTTAATGTTTGTGTAGAAGAGGAAATTTCAGCACAACCAGGTAACAAACAACAACTGCTGAAATTCCTTCTTTTGCAGAACCACTAAAGGTATTGGTGACATCTCTAGATTTCACTCTGGCAACCTTAGAAGTGACGCAGAAGTTGACTTCACTTCCTGTTGAAAATAAGACTTGTAGCTAGGTCTAAAATGGCCTGCCCTCTCAAAACATGGCAGAATGTGGGAGCATTTGTGGGCAATTATTTTAGTATATTTTGGGTGGTGTGGGCTGGTTCCCTAATAATGCTTGTCTGTCCCCTGACAGTTGCCCACCGCTGAACTCAGTGGCTGAACATAGGCTAGCTAGTCTTTCTAGCCCAACTTAATGCATGGAGTCCTGAGGATAAAGCAGGGAGAAGAAGAGCTGTGTTTGCCGTCTTGAACTCATTAGAGGAACAACAATACAAATGTATTATATATTTATTTATTTGTACCAGGTGCTGCTATAGGCTATATTTCAGAGGAAGGAAGTGGCAAGACCACCTCTGAATATTCCTTGCCTAAGAAACCCCTGGGAAATTCATGGGGTCACCATAAGTAGACAGGCAACTTGAAGGCAACTTGGATGAGGGAATTAGGGGCATATTTATCAAATTTGCAGATGACACCAAATTAGGAGGAGTAGCTAACACCCTAGAGGACAGGATCAAAATTCAAAATGACCTGGATAGACTAGAGAGTTGGGCCAAAGCTAACAAAATGAAATTCAATACGGAAGTGTAAGGTACTGCACTTAGGGCGAAAAAATGAAATGCATTGATATAGAATTGGGGAGACCTGGCTGAATGAGACTACATGCGAAAGGGATCTAGGAGTCCTAGTAGACCACAAGTTGAACATGAGTCAACAGTGTGATGCGGCAGCTAAAAAGGCCAATGCGATTATGGGCTGCATCAATAGACGTATTGTGTCTAGATCAAGGGAAGTAATAGTGCCGCTCTATTCTGCCTTGGTCAGACCTCCCCTAGAATACTGTGTCCAGTTCTGGGCACCACAATTCAAAAAGGATATTGACAAATTGGAGCGTGTCCAGAGGAGGGCAACTAAAATGGTGAAAGGTCTGGAAATGATGCCTTATGAGGAGAGACTTAGGGAGCTGGGTATGTTTAGCCTGGAAAAAAGACGGTTAAGAGGCGATATGATAGCCCTGTTTACGTATTTGAAGGGATGTCACATTGAGGATGGAGCAGGCTTGTTTTCTGCTGCTCCAGAGACTGGAACACAGAGCAATGGATGCAAGCTCCAGGAACAGAGATTCCACCTCATCATTAGGAGGAACTTTTTGACAGTCAGAGCTGTTAGGCAGTGGAACCCACTCCCTCAGAGCGTGGTGGGGTCTCCTTCCTTGGAGGTCTTTAAACAGAGGCTGGATGGCCATCTGTCAGGGATGCTTTGATCGTGATTTCCTGCGTGGCAGGGTGTTGGACTGGATGGCCCTCGTGGTCTCTTCCAACTCTGGAATTCTATGATTCTATGATTCTATACTAACAAAAGGCTTAGCTTCCAAGATCAGACAGGATCTGGTGCCTTTAGGGTCTAGGGAATAAAATGGAAAAATACAGATTTTTTTTTAAATAGCCCAAGGAGCATTAACATAGACTATAGGTACGAATGTCTGGGAAGATAAAAAAGACAAATTTGGATTCCCTCCGTGGACTTCCGGTGTGACGGCATTGCGTTCGGCTGCAAGAAGGGTGTACTCCGGGTGACTGGCTTGACTTGGTTCAACCGTGTTACTAAGTAACGGCATTCCCACCCTGGGAAAGGTGGGGAGTAGGAGCCCACTGAGGGTCGATACCAGCACTAGTATTCACCCTAGGGTGAAAATACGAGCTGGGTGAGGAGACCGAAGGGCAATATTGCTAAGCCAAGAACCGCGAGGTGGGGGCTAGCAAGGCCAGCGCCTTTTTAAAACAAGCTGACAAAGGTTGGAAGGACTTACTAATGCTTATGGTAGCCCTGAAGGAGATGGGGATCAGCTTTATCCTTTCAGATTTATTCTCTAAGGTAAGAAAGGAGCAAACATCTTAGGGTAAGAAGGAACTACTTTAAGCTTCTAAAACAACAAAATAAAAACTCTTAAACAAGGTACCATTCAAACGGAGGGAAGTGCAGAGACAGAGAAGGATTGAAGTGTTATATTCAGCGGGAAGCGAAAGGGGCAGAAACATTGAGTATAGCGAGGAAAGGAGTGGGGAGGTGCAGAGAAGTGTGGAGAAACGAAGACAGGAACCGGAGATCTGGAGAGCTAGAGTCCCGAGCTTCCGAGAGCGAGAAGGAGAGAAGGAGAAGAAGAATGGAGAGAAGATTAACAGTATCTATTATTAAGAAGAGTGCCAAGAGAGCTAATGACTGTAAACTATAATATAATATAATACGCGAAAGCTGAGCTAAACTGAAGGGGCTAACGGGAAAGTAAGGGGAAAAATACGGGAGTTGCCCAACGAGACAAAGAGAGAGGCTAGAGAGGACAATAGAAGGAACAGATTGAGGATAAAGGTTAGCCCCACAATACAGAGCAGCACTGAGTAACAACGAAAGCTACAATATGCTACTGCTCCGTTTGTTGCCTGTTGTTCGTTGCCCTTGAGACATTTGTGGACACTTACAGACAGACTTTCTTGGAATGTGAAAGTGAAGGAAAAACACAGAAAGTTATAGAAAAGGCAACAAGTAAAGATGAAAGCATAAGGAAGCTAATATAGAATGAAATAAAACAGAAAATGGAATGGAACAAAGCGGAGAACAGAGTAGAAAACAGAATAAGAGCAGAGGAAGGATTCAAAATCAATGAGGAAGAACGAAGCTTGTGAAGCTGTGAAAAGAACTCTAGGAGAGTTTTCACCAGAAGGAAGGAAGGAAGGAGACAAAAAACAAATTAGTGTAGAAAGATTTTCTTGGAGTGAGATGTGGAAGGAATTAGTTTGAAAGAGAGGAAAAGAGTGGTGAGCTCCGGAACAAAGAGTAGCGACGAGCTAAAGCCATAAAGGGATATAGAAACTATAGAAAGCCATAGGAGAGCTATAGAAAAGGCAGTAAATAAAGATAAAAGTATAAGGAGAGCGAAATAGAATGGAGGACAACAGTAGAAAAGTGACAAATAGATAGCTATTTATAGGAAAGATTTGGGAAAAGAAAGCATTTGCGAAAGGAAAGGTCAAACTTAGTTGAACCTGTTTGGGAGACGATTTAATTGGGGGAAGAAGACTTTCACGATCGAAGACAGTGGGAGAGGGTGGGCGGGTTTTTTTCCCTTTCTTTCTTTTTCTTTTTCTTTCTTCTTTCTCTGATACATATATTCAAAACCAGGTATAAATTCGAAGTAACTAATAATAATTACCAAAGATAAATTAATTTTGGGATTTTGGATTTCTGAAACTGGATCAAACTGATACGTGGGCTTGATGAAAATATTTATCTTAAATCAATTGATATCGGATTCAAGGGAATATTGGGAAAAGAATTCGGTAGAGATTATATTAAGAGCAAATGTTTTTGTTATGACTGAATGATTGAAAGTATGAAACATATACGGTTTGGAATTAAGGTTGATGACTGGAATATATAATCAACTGTTAATAATTAATTGTTAATAATTGTCTACAAAGCAGATTGAAGAGCCAATATAATCTCTGTTCTGAATAGAAGGAAGCGTTGGGGTATAACAATAAGCTTTTTAAGTTTTTAATGGTGTGGGGTAACAATTTGATAATAACTTTCTGGATAATATACAAATACTAACTTGTGATATTGGGAAGCTCAGAAAAGGAAGAAAAGGGAGGGGGAAAAGGACAAAGAAGGAACCTAAGATTACCACATAAATAACAAAACTTAATTCACAAACTGCATAAACAACCAAATATAAACCACAAACAAGAAATGGCTACAAGTCAAAGAAAAGTAGCAGCACAAGCTCAGGCTCAATTAGTAACACAAAGAAGACCGTCATTTGAAGGGTCTACGAAAATGACAGATTTAAGTGAATTACTATTAGATGAAATGAGGAAAGAGATGAAAAAGATGAGATCAGAAATTAGAGAGGAGCTGAAAGAGATACGAACAGAGATTAAGACAGACTTAAAGGAAGAACTGAATAACTTTGGGAAAAAACTAGAGAAAATGTCAGAGGACATGAAAGAAATTAAACAAGAAATGGAAAGTATAAAGTTAAAATCAGATTCACTAGAAAACAATATTCAAGAGATATCCCAAGAACAAGTGCAAATGAAAAAGGAATTGTTGCTGAGTGAAATAAGATATAGAGATAGATGCCTTAAATTGAGGGGTCTGCTGGAAAATATTAATGAAAAATTGGAAGAGAAAGTAATATAGAATCATAGAATTGTAGAGTTGGAAGAGACCATGAGGGCCATCCAGTCCAACCCCCTGCCACGCAGGAAATCTTGATCAAAGCATCCCCGACAGCACTGGCACTGGCAAACTGTATCGGCACTGGCAAACTATATTGAAATTCCTCAAGATAAAATGGACTTGGAAGTAAATAAATTGTTCAGAGTAAACTCAGCAATAGCGAAGGAGAGAAAAATCCCTAGAGATATTGTGGTTTGTTTCACGAGAAACAGATTAAGAGATCAAATTATAGAAAAAAGTTAGAAAGAAAAACTACAAATTGAGGAAAATGTAATAAGTATTTACAAAGATATTTCCCCACAAGTATTAAAAAAATACAAGATTACAAGTTTTTAGCACAAAGATTAACAAGAAGGAACATAAATTATAGATGGGACAGGCTGGAAGGTCTTTCCTTCAATTGCAGACAGAAAAGAATTAAGATTAACTCAATAGCTAAAGCAAAAGAGTTCTTTAAAAATTGGATAAACAAGAGAAAGAAAGTAATAGAAGGAAAGACCAAGAAGAACAACCTGACAGATCACATAGCAGAGACACAACCAAGAGAGAGGAACAATTGAAGAGAAGAGAGGATGATGAAGAAGGAGAAGCAGATGAAGAGCAAGATGAAGACTCAGAGAAAGGGGAACTAAGTGAACTTGAAGATGATAAAAGTGAGGAAAGGAATAAAGAAGACAATGAAATAGAAGAACAATATATTTGATTAGATATAAAACATATAAGAACATATATATATATATATAAGAGCTAAATCATAAATTATCAATATAAAAGGGAAAATGGAGAGTAAAGTTAAGTCTTGGAATGTCAAAGGATTGAATTCCAACTACAAAAGAAAACAAATTTTTCACTACTTAGAAAAAATGAGACAAGACATAGTGTGTTTACAGGAAACTTGTATTAGAGAATCGGACAACAAATACTTGAAGAATATTAAATTGGGACAAAACTTTATAGCATCTAATAAAAAAAGAAGAAAGGGGTAGCCCTATATATACATAAAAGATTTGATCCAAAGTTATAATTCAAAGACCCAGAAGGATCCTATATAGGAGTGACAATAAAAATGGCAAATAAACGGGTACTAACGATAGCTATATATACTCCTATTGAAAAGAAGGAAATATTCTTCAGAAGACTGATGAAAGAAATCGAAAAAGTGGAAGCTGAGAATTTGTTGATGTTAGGAGATTGGAATGGGGTTATAGACTCAGGTATAGACAGATTATGAACAAAGGCTATAAGGAAAAATCAAGGTAGGCTTCCTAAAAGTTTCTTTGTATTGATGGAAGAGCAAAGCCTAATAGATGTGTGGAGGTGGAAGTACCAAGATGCCAAGGTTTATGCTTTTTACTCGGAAGTACACCACACACATTCTAGAATAGATATGTTCTTGTTGTCAAAAAACATTACCAACAGCGAAAAGTATGGAAGTTCTCCCAAAGTGGATCTCAGATCATAATCTGATCCAATTAAAATTATGGGAAAGGAAAAGAGAGTTCAATTAGAGATTGAACGACAATATTTTAAAAGATGAAGAAACTCTAATGAAGGCTAAAGAAACACTGAAATTATATTTCCTAGAAAATACAATGGAAGATCTGAGTTTATCTACTATCTGGGAAGCAAGCAAAGCAGTTATGCGAGGCTTTTTCATAAAACAAGCAACCAAACAAAAAAGAAAAACAAGAGAAAAAGAACAGAAACTTTTGAATGAAATAGCACTGAGGGAAGAGAAGTTAAGAAACTCACCAGATGATAGAAACTTGAAAGGAGAAATCAGATTGTTAACCAAACAAATACAAGCACTACAGATTGAAGAAGTAGAAACTTCAATGAGATTGACACAACAGAAACATTTTGAGACAGGGAACAAAGCTGGGAAATGGTTTACACAAAAGCTTAAACGTGTGAGAGAAAAACAAGCAATAACCGAGATAAAATTCAAAGGGAAAATAATAACAGACAGTAATCTGATAAAAAAAGATTCTCAAGAATTTTTACGCTAAACTGTATGATGATCCATCTATGAAAAATACAGTGACAAAATAGATCAATATTTGGAAAATCAGAGGACTATGAAGTTAACATCAGGACAGAAAGAAAGCCTTTTATGTTCCAGGAAAGGATTTTACACGCCATCTTTATTATATTTGTTACTTAACAGCTATCTCTTTACAATTCTTCCTCTGTCTCTCCTTCCCTAAGTCTTTCTTCGTATTTTTCGTCTGGTGATTCTGACCTTTCTTCTGCTTCCTCACCCTCACTCTGTTCCACTGATTCTATTTGTAGTTCTTTTTCTCCTTCTAACATCAAGTCCACATTTTGCGTATCCAATTGTGTATCCAATCCTGGTACCTGTGGTTCTAAATACCACTCCTCTTTACCCTCAACTGAAGTTTCCCATTTCCTAGTCTCTTTTTGAAGCATTTTACAGACCTCTTTCGCTTTCCTCAGAGTATTGATTTTATATCTTTTTTTTGGTATATAAAAGACACTCCCTCCAATCTCTCCCATCTATAAGTAATATTATTTCTCATCAGCGCTTGTACCAAAATTTATAATCTTGTCTCCTTTTCAGTATCTGAGGTGGGATATCCTTAAATACTTTTATCTCATCCCCTTCAATCCTTAATGCATCAGTGTAGCTTCTCTGTAGAATACGATTTTTTAACCTGTTTCTTGTAAATGTAATCAAAATATCTCTGGGAACTTTTTTCTCCCTTGCTACTATCGAATTAATTCTAAAGATCTTATCTACTCCTGCATCTAAATGTTCAATGGCCACATCTGCAAACTCTGCTAAGGCGGGGAATATTCTATCCTCCAATGTTTCGTTCATCTGCTCCTTTAAACCTCTTAATTTCAAACATTTTTCCCGGTATCTACTCTCATTTAGTACTAAGTTTTTCTGCATCTGCTCCTGCTCTTCTGTTAGCCTAGCTGCTTTTGCTTCTATCTTGCTTGATTTCCCTTTCATAATTTCAACTTCTTCCTTTATTTTATGCATGTCTTCTGCCAGTTTCTCCAGTTTTTTCCCAAAATTATTTAATTCCTTCTTGATGTCAGATTTAATTTCAGCTCTCATCTCTTTCATCTCATCTCTCATCTCCTGACGCATCTTTTTCATTTCCCTTCTCATCTCCTCTAATAGTACACTGGTAATCTCTGTTGTTTTCAATTGACCTTCAAATGAAGGACGCCTCTGAGTAATTAATTGAGATTGAGCTATTGCAGCTGCCTTCCTTTGTGAGGCCATACTAATAGTTTGTAATAAATTCGTTAATTGCAGAAATTGCTTGAATAGTTAATTTGTTTCAATAACTTCTGTATCCCTTCCTAAATACCATTAAATAAAATTACCATCACTGCCCACCTATTACAGTATTTAAGCAATATTTAAACAGTATTCAGATGTTATTTAAACCTCCTATAACTTTGTTGCATTAGCCTGAGGTTGTAACTTAAACTAAAGCACAATACATAGTAGTATAATAGTATAGTAATCAAATGATATAATACTTCCAATAGTTTAGGGTAAGGTACAATACAACTGTTCAACACTTCCTGCCCCCGGGCCCTAAATTCAACTCACCTACTCTTTATTTAACCTTCTTACTATTTTGTCCAGCTTATTCAGCCTGCTTCTCTATCTACGTGTATTCTTTCTTTCTTTTCAGTTTACTTCATCAGAAGGAGAAGGGGTTACCTTTCAGTTATTCCCAGGACCCTTTACAGCCATATATCCCATTCAAACAACGACCACAGTGACTTTCTTATAACAATACAGCACTTCCTCTGGAAAACTCGCACCGAATCCACCTTACTTTGCAGTTCTCAGTTCTCAGTGTAAGCGAGTTTCACCCCTCACCCTCTTCCCTTGCGTCTCTGTGTTAGAGTTCCTTCCCTTTATACCGGCTTGCGCTTCTTTCTTCGGTTTCCTTTCTCATTAATCTTGGCTTCTCTGACGGAAGCCCGTACCGCCGCACCCCGCCACCTCCGTGCTTTTCGCTGCTTATTCTACCCCCACTCCTTCTGTCCTTTTCTTCACCTTTCCATGCCTCGTAAGGTTCTCCTCCCCTCCTCCTTCTTTCCTGTCTCCTTTTCTGCTATACCGAATTCCCCACATCTCTCTGTACTCCAGACTCCACGCTGCGCTCACAGACCCAGCTTTAGCCTCCTCCTCCGCGACTCCTCCGCAGCTCCGCTCTCCACAGTTTGTATCCTTCCGCACTCGCCAATCGGGTCTAGATAATTGCTAGGACTAGGCTTCCATCCACGCTTTAGCTCCGTTAGAAGTTTATACCCCCCGCAATCAGGAGGTTTCGAGTTGGAACTCCAAAAACTTCAGCCTGATTACAGAAAGCGCTTAAACTAGCTGTTAACAAGCAGCTTCTTTTAAAAAGGTGCGAGCGTTGCTGGAACTGCTCAAGGCAGGTAGCTGGAGCCGGGAGAGACGCTCCTACGGTCCCCTTCAAGGTCTTGGGTTCACGTACCCTCCTTTCTGCGGAGGTTTCGTAAACCGACCCTGGAATGGACCCCCTACGAGCGCTCGCTATCCCCCCCCGTACCAGAGGGGTAATGTTGGGGCTGTAGTCCCCCTGAAATCTACCAAACTCACAGCCGAGACTGCAGAGCGAAACACGCACACAGCCTCCTCGCAACGCTGTTGCACCGGAGAATACAACTCAAGATGTCAGTGCTAACATAATCTGGGAGGCATCCAAATCAGTTCTGCATGGGTTTTTTATAAAACAATTGGCGGAGAAAAAAAAGGAAGAATCAAAAAAGCTACAGGTGTTGATGGATGAAATATCAATTAAATAAAATAAATTGATAGATAAGCCAACAGATACACAGCTACAACAAGAGTTAAAATTATTAAAGGTGCAAGTTCAATCCTTAATGAGCAAAGAAGTAATGCTAAAACTAAAAAGGGTAAGGCAATGTTATTTTGAATGGTCGAACAAGACGGGGAAATGGATGTCTCAAAGATTAAACTTCTTAAAAGGAAAGAAACCTATTATGGAAATCAAATATAGAGGTAAGCTGCAGACAGACCCTAAATTAATTAAGAAAAGTTTCTTTGAATTCTACAAGGAATTGTATGATTCCCCATCCATAACTACAGAAAGCTTGAACAAAATAAAGACATATCTATCCCAACAAAAGATAAAGAAGCTATCCAAACAACAGCAGGACAGTTTAAATGCTGATATAACAATGGCTGAAATTTCACAGGCTATCTCTCAGTTAAAATCGGATAAAGCCCCAGGCCCAGATGGGTTCACCCCATTATACTATAAAAAGATGGAAAATGAACTGATTATGCCATTATATAGAACCATCAACAAGATTGTAGAACAAGGAATTCCAACATCATGGAAAGAGGCCCTTATTACCCTTATTCCAAAAGAAGGAAGGGACACAAAAGATCCAAAAAACTACAGGCCTATATCCCTTCTTAATTGTGACTATAAAATATTTGTATGGATCTTGGCACAAAGACTAAAGAAGATTCTTTCTCAGATAATTCATCCAGATCAAAATGGATTTCTGCCTGGCAGACAAGCTAGAGGTAATATTAGAACAATTATAAATCTGATTGAATACTATGAACAGCATAATGAAAGAAAGTTGGCGATGATTTTTTTAGATGCTGAGAAAGCTTTCGATAGGGTAAACTGGGCATTTATGAAGGAAGTTTTGGAAAGAATGGGCATGGGGGGAAAATTTGTAAGATGGATAGACTCAATATATATAGACCAAATGGCCTATCTGTTAGTGAATGGGGAAAAAACAAATAAGATAAGCATCAAAAAAGGAACCAGGCAAGGCTGCCCGCTGTCCCCACTGTTGTTTATAGTAACCATGGAGATATTATTAGATATCATAAGAGAAAACGATAAAATCCAGGGTGCAAAAATTAAAGGTTATGAACATAAACTTAAAGCATATGCTGATGACTTAGTAATTATTCTAGATAACCCACTAGACCAACTAGAAGAGCTAAAGAATGTAATTCAAGCATACATGGAGGTATCTGGATTTAAAATAAACAAGGATAAGACAACAGTGCTTACGAAGAATTTGAATAAAAATCAGGAAGAACAAATTATGCATAAAACGGGTTTTGTCATTGCGTCTAAATTGAAATACTTAGGAATATGGATCACTAAAAGAAATACGGAACTTTTCAAAAATAATTACACTAAGGTGTGGGAAGAAATCAAAAAAGATATGATTAAATGGGCAAAACTAAATTTGTCACTTTTGGGAAAGGTTGCAGCCTTCAAAATGAATATACTTCCTAGATTTATGTACATATTTCAGAACCTACCGATTATAACAAATGAAAACTGTTTCAGGACCTGGCAAACAGAAATTTCCAAATTTATTTGGGCCGGGAGAAAACCCCAGCTTAAGTGGAAGTTGTTATTAGAGAAAAAAGAAAGGGGTGGGTGCGCGGTGCCGGATCTCCAACTGTACTACCAAGCATGTGCAATGGTATGGATCGAAGAGTGGATATATTTGACAGATAACAAACTGTTATCTCTGGAAGGTGCAGATAATAGATTTGGTTGGCACGCGTACTTATGGTATGGGAAGCTCAAAGAAAACAAAGGCTTCAATAATCATTATATAAGAAAAGCACTCTTGAAAGTATGGCTTAGCATAAAGAAAAAAATTCTACTTCAAAATTCCACAATGGATATCATCAGAAGAGGCTTTTTTTGGGAAAATAAGGAATCTAGATAAACCCTGGATAAGGTACAAGGATGTTCTTTTGAAAGATAAAGCAGGTTATAAGATAAAGACTAGAGAAGATTTAGCTCAGGATGGTAATGCCCTTAATTGGTTCCTTTACAAACAAATATATGAACGTTTCAGAATGGACCTCAAATTGGAGAATTTTGAATCTGATGGTAATCCCTTAGATATGATAATCTGGGACGAGAAGAAACATCATATATCCAAATATTATAATTTGCTACTAGAAAGGAAACTGGAATCCGATTATGTAAAGGAACCAATGATAAAATGGGCACAGGATATTGGTTATGATATTGGTATCACAAGATGGGAAAAATCATGGAAGGAAACACAGAAATTCACACTGTCCCAAAGCTTAAAAGAAAATTACCTGAAATGCTATGGTAGATGGTATTTGACACCGGTTCTCATTAATAAGATGGATAATACTAGCAGTAATATATGTTGGAAGTGTGATCAAGCTAAAGGGAATTTATTCCACATGTGGTGGAACTGCACACACGCAAAATCATTCTGGAAAAAAATTCACAAAGCAATAACTGAAATCTTACAAATGAATTTTAGAATGGATCCTGAGATATACCTGCTTAATATGATAGACAAAATTAAAGAAAAATATCAAAACCTCAATGGGAGAATTATACTTTACATGATAACTATGGCGAGATTAGTGTATGCCTCTAAATGGAAAATGAAAATACATCCTAGCATAGATGAATGGTTAATCAAGTTATACGAGATGATAGATATGGATATATTTACTGCTATACTAAAGGGAAATAAGATTAATAAAGTAAAGAAGGACTGGGAACCAGTTATAAAATTTCTGAAAATGAAATGGGGAAATACTGACATAGTTGACCTGTAATGGAATATACGGGCATTTGAAGGTGAAAGTTTTATGAAGTGTAGATATTTAATGTGGATTCATGATAGCTAAAGGCAGAAATTACACATTTAACAGATCAACTGCATAGGAAGCAGTACAATCTTCAATCAGGAGAAAATGTAGCAAGGTTAAAAGCGGGAAACGGGTACTAAGTTCAGGATTGAAATTCACTTCGGCAAGAGGAAAGCAATAAGGGAACAAATTAGGAACCAGAAAAGGGGAAAATCAAAATGGAGTAATAGACAGCTTTGGGTTATGTATTCGACTATTTGGTAAGAGTTTATTTGTGTTAAAGTTGCAATGCTGAAAATTGTTATATTTTTAATTTAATTGATTTTGTTAAAGCCAATATGTAATATATGAACCTGAAATACTATGGAAGAGATTATTGGAAACAATAAAAATAATAATAATAATAAAAAAGAACAGAAAGAAAGCCTAAATAGCAATATAACAATGGCAGAAGTAGTGGAAACTATCAGGAAAATGAAAACAGGCAAAGCTCCAGGTCCGGATGGATTCGCTGCTTTATACTACAAATTAATGGAAGATGAAGTAGCCATACCTTTATTTAAAATGTTCAATAGCATAAAAAATGATGGGATCCCAAAGAGCTGGAGAGAGGCACATATCACAATGATACCAAATGAAGACAAAGATTTAAAAGATCCGAAGAACTATAGATCCATTTCATTGCTGAACTGCGACTACAAAATTTTTGCTTCAATCTTAGCCCAAAGGCTAAAAAATATTCTGAAATAATTCAATAGGATCAAAATGGCTTCTTGACTAACAGATACCCCAAAAGCAATATAAGAACAATAATTGATCTTCTTGAGTTTTATGAAGTTCACAATGAGAAAGGTATAGCTATGTTCTTCATAGATGCTGAAAAGGCATTTGATAAGATAAACTGGAACTTCATGAAAAGGGTGATGATTAAAATGGACATGGGAGAAAACTTTATTAATTTGATAAACCACATATACAAAAATCAAGATGCTCATTTATTAACAAATGGAGAAAAAATGGAGAAAATCCAGATTAGAAATGGCAGAAGACAAGGATGCCCGCTTTCTCCCCTGCTTTTCATCATAGTCATTGAAGTACTGATAAACAACATTTAGTTTTAAGGGGTGGGAGGGTAGGATGGGGAAGGACTGTTTTAACTTGATGTTGTTTTAATCTTGCTGTAAGCCGCCCTGGTTGCCGAGCAGAGGGGCGGGTTAAAAATAAAAATTTATTATTATTATTATTATTATTATTATTATTATAACATTAAGAATAATGAAAAAATTCAAGGAGCAAGGATTAAAGGTCATGAGTTTAAAATAAAAGCTTATGCGGACGACCTTGTAATCTTTCTGGAAGATCCCATTAAACAATGTCAGGAGCTAAACAAAACTTTTGAAGAATTCTCGAGGATAGCGGGTTTCAAGGTAAACAAAGATAAAACGATGGTTTTAACTAAGAACATTTCCAAAGTTGCAGGAAGAACAATTAACTAATGAAATGGGCTTTAAAATTGAAAGAAAAATAAAGTATTTGGGGGTATGGATAACAAAAAGAAACATGGATCTAATTGAAAATAATTATAATAAATTATGGAAAGAGATTAAAACAGAGTTAATCAAATGGACAAAATTAAACTTGTCATTTCTAGGAAGAATAGAGGCAATTAAAATGAACATCTTTCCCAAATCCATGTATCTTTTTCAAAATCTGCCCATTATATACAATACTAAATGCTTTAATACCTAGCGATCTGAAATTTCAAAATTCTTATGGGGCGGGAAGAAACAAAGAATAAAATGGAAACTTCTAATGGATAAAAAAGACAGAGGTGGTTGTGCACTCCTTGAATCAAGAATATACTTCCAGGCCTCTGCACTATCCTGGATAGAGGATTGGATCACTCTTAAAAATAACAGATTGCTATCTCTGGAAGGATTTGATCTTCGGTTCGGGTGGCATGCATACCTGTGGTATGGAAAAAGGAAAGATCATAAAGAGTTTGACAACCATGTACTAAGAAAAGCACTACATAAAATATGGGAAAATACAAAAAAGCTATATTTCAGAGACTGGAACACGGAGCAATGGATGCAAGCTCCAGGAACAGAGATTCCACCTCAACATTAGGAGGAACTTTTTTACAGTAAGAGCTGTTCAGCAGTGGAAAACACTCCCACGGAGCGTGGTGGGGTCTCCTTCCTTGGAGGTCTTTAAACAGGGGCTGGATGGCCATCTGTTGGGGATGCTTTGATTGTGATCTCCTGCGTGGCAGGGGGTTTGAGTGGATGGCCCTCGTGGTCTCTTTCAACTCTGCAATTCTATGAGTCTATGATTCTATGAAATTCCTCTGTGGATCTCACCCGAAGAAGCATTCTTTGGAAGAACTAAACTCAAAAAAGAACCATGGATTAAGTATAAAGATTTAGTGGATAAGAATCCTAAGGGACAAATTCAAATACATACAAGGGAAAATTTAGAAATGAAAGGATTTAAGCTGAATTGGTTCTCCTATAAACAAATATATGAAAGATTTAAAATGGACCATAAAATAGAAAACTTCGATATGGGGAAGAACGAACTAGATAAAATAATATTTGATGAGAAAAAACACCACATTGCAAAATATTACAATATCCTTCTAGGAAGAGAACTAGAAGATGAAACTATAAAAGAACAAATGATTAAGTGGTCCCAAGACATAGGAGAACCAATAGCATTAGAAAAATGGGAAAAAGCATGCAGAGATACCCAAAAATTTACTTTATCCCAAAACTTAAAGGAGAATGACTTGAAGGTCTTCTATAGGTGGTATCTCACTCCTGTTAAATTAGATAATATCTATGAAATAGGAAACCAGAACTGCTGGAAATGTGGAAGCGCTAAGGGAACTCTATTTCACACATGGTGGAATTGCCCTAGAACCAAAAACTACTGGAAAAAAATACACAATAAGATCTCAGAAATATTAGATCTAAAATTTCCATTAAAACATGAAATATACTTACTAAATATGGTGGGTGAAATAATAGAGAAAAGAGACTAACACGAATAATTTGGACTTTTAACTGGGAACTATAACAACTATATATGTATACTTAAATATCTATATATGTATATATGTACTTAGACATAGTCATATAGAAATATATAAAGTTCAAATTAACCTAAATAATGCAATAAGTTTAGAGGATACATTAAATAAATGATCGAACAAGGATTCTATGAGCATATATATGTATATATTCATATATAAAAGTTATATAAATATATATGCGTGTGTATAAGAACAAGGAAACATATCCCTGTTAAAATCAAGGGGGGCTCTGTGGAAGTGAAAAAACAGAAAAAAGAGACAATTGTAAACAACTGATAGAGTATTAGGATGAAGAGGTGGAAACAAGTGATGTGATGGGTAGATGATACAATAATCTTTTGATTAGCTTCATCTTTAAATACTTTTTATGTTTTTATGAATGTAGCAATAAGGTTGCATGTAATATAAGTAATTATATTTATATTTGTGTCTCTGTTCAGGTCAATGAATGTAACCGAATTAAAAAATAAAATTAAAAAAAAATTGGATTCCCTCCAAAGCCTTTTTTTGGGGGGTGGGACGGGGAGAACAATTGGAAAAAAATTGGGAAAAATGGAAAAAATGGATAATGGAAATTTTCCTTTAGAGTAATGAATAAAATGTTCATAGATTTATTCCCTCTTTCCTCAAGGGAGAAAGAGTGTGTGTGGTGGGGAGAGAAACTGGAATATTTTAAAAGCACCCTAAAAAGTGGGGTGACAGAGGATTAATTGGGACTATCCATGCCAAATCGGGATACTTGGAAGGTATGTTGTGATCCAAAAAGTTGCTCTCCCAAGATCTGACTGCAAGAAGTGTTAGTGTACCTCCTTTTCTGAACTGTTAGTAAATAAGAACTTTATAACTAAGGGCTAGTACCTCAACCTGCTTTTTCATTCCTCATCCTTTTTCTTTTTGTGAAGTACCTTTTTTAAACAACAAGGGCAGGGTGGTGTTGCCAAATTCCCTAAGTCTCTCTGGGAAGAGCCTTTTTGACTGAACAGTGAGGTAGAAACGGTTCACATATACAAATATTGATGTGCCTCTTTCAGCCATTGCTGTGACTAAAAGGAACCCAAGAGAGTTGCCCTCCATTCTTCACTGTGCCCCTCTTGTTGGGGAAAATGAATGAGTGTGTAGAGACCCACCTGGCATTGCAAAGTAACTCTGAGGACTTTGCCTGATTCCTGTTAGAGGGTTGGCTGGCTGGTGGTGGTGATGGAAAAGGTGGAAAATGGCGTCTTGCCATTGGTTCATTTCCTTCTGTCAAGGGCATCTCCATCAAGAAATGGAAGACCCAGCATCATGGGTCACATGGGCTTCCTCTTTTGGTCTGTAAATCCCTGGCCAAATGAACTGCAGATGTTTGAGGTTAATGGATTCCCATACATATCTAGCTTGTGGTGGCTCCTGTGTGGCCATTGGAGCCCCCTGGATGCTCATCAACGTCTGGTTTTGGATCCCCACCCCCCAAAATGAGTTTTTGAGTTAACCCCTTACCTCCATGAATTTGGACCCTATCAGGTCATTACAAGCAACAGCCTTTAGTTGCCTTAAAATGACAGACAAAAGTAACAAAATGTCATTTTTGGTCTGCTAACTTGGTAGCCTTGATAGGGCATAATAGTTCTTTGCTATTCTGGAGGAACCTAAAAAGACAGTGTGTGGTCCTCTGGGCTCCAAATTGTGTCCATTCCTGATCTGACTGTTCTTCAAGTGTATCTTCTTTGGTTTATGCAAGAATAGGCCCAATCTTCTAGGGAGAGAATAGCTACCATTGTCAAAGTGTTCTTCAAAGTTAGAGCCTTAAAAATTAATTTATTTAATCGTTATATTTATATTTCTTCAGCCTCACAAGAAACCGGTGAGGTGGGTTTGGCTGGAAGAGAGGGAGAGAGAGACACTGCCTCAAGCTCATCTAGTCAGTTTCATGGCTCAGTAGGACTCAAAACTCGTATCCAGTCCAGCATCCTAACAACATCCAGCAGCCCAGATATCCTTCATCCCTGATTTTAAAGTTAATGCTACTCAAGGTCCACTAATTTTCCACATTGGGTCCACAAAGGCTTGAAGGCTGTTTGGCCCACCTCCTCCCTGTAGTGGAACAGCCATGTGACAGGAACCAAGTCAAAGGCTGGCTGGCTTGGTCTGTACATTGCCATTCAATCCACTCCAGCCACAAACATTCAGGAAGAAGCAAGAGTGCCTCTGAGGGAAAGGTTAATGGATGGTGTAATTGTATTGTTTTTGTTGTTAGATATTATTATTAGGATTTTAAATCTTGAGTTAAGTCTTGGGGCAACAAGGGGGTCTCTGGTAAAGAAAAAGTTAAGAACCACTGCTTAGCCCAATGGCTCTGACATAGCACTAATGGGATACTGGTGCTTTAGTGACAAGAATAAAACCATTGTTCCCAGTAATATTACTCCAAATTTTCATTTATATTCTTTATATTGTTCTGTTAAAAGAACCAGAGTGTTGTAGAAGTTTCAGCATTGCCCTATGACTGTAGAGACCAGGGTTTGAATCCTTACTCAGCCATGAATACCCACTGGCTGACCGTGGGCAAATCATACTCTCTCAGCCTCAAAGGAAGTCAAAGGCAGACACCCTTTGAACAAACCTTGCCTAGAAAACTCCATGATAAATTTGCCTTAGTCAGAAATGACTTCAAGGCACATGGGCAAACACACACAATTTCTTTTTGCAGGTTGAACTCAGTTGGCAGCAAGGGGAGGAAGCTGAAGAAAACCAAAGGGTGAAGGGAGGGAGGGAGGGGAGAGGAGGACAGGTTAAGAGCAGCTGGAAAGATGGGCTGGAGGGGATCTATGTGGATGTTAGGAAAGGGAAGAAAGAAAGAAAGAAAGAAAGAAAGAAAGAAAGAAAGAAAGAGAGAGAGAGAGAGCGACAAAAAGTCAGAAAGAAGGGAGGCAAAGGAAGGGAGAGAGGGGGGATAGAAAGAAAGAAAGAAAGAAAGAAAGAAAGAAAGAAAGAAAGAAAGAAAGAAAGAAAGAAGCCTTTTCTGAAGATAGAGCAGGGGAGAACAAGAGATGACCCCCCTCCCCTCCCCCCTCTTTCTCACACACACACTCACCCCTCTCCGACAGCATTTGACGATGATCCTGGAAGGAGGGGGGAGGGAGCAACAAACTCCCTCCAGAATCAGCCACCCAAAGAAAGCTCTGTGTTTCTCTTTCACTTTCTAGTTTGGGAGAGGCTGGTTGTTGTTTTTTTTTTAAAGCCAGCAGGAGGTTTTTTCAGGAGGAGGGTTAGGTCCAGATGGGGCCCCCTGCCTGTGTGATCCCCCCTCAGATACTGATTTGGTAGTATAGTTAAGCCGGCCCTGCATCTGCTGTATATAAAATAGGTCAAAATACTGTTACTTTGGAAAACCCAGTGTGGAAGATTAGTGGACCTTGAGTAGCATTAACTTTAAAATCAGGGATGAAGGATACCTGGGCTGCTGGATGTTGTTAGACTACAACTCCTATAATCCTCAGCCAACATAGCCAACTGTGAGGGCTTATGGGAAGTACATGTCAACAACCACTGCAGAGCCTCACTTTTCTCACAATAGTTTTAAACAGGGGTGGACAAAATGTGGCCCTAAGGTCACATGCTGTCCCCCAAGGCTGTTTTTGTAGATCTTGACCCCTCTGAACTTTCTGCATCACCTTTTTTCTTTGTCCCCTCCAAAGTATGAATTGTATGTCCCAGAAGGCTTTATAGGCCCTTTTCACACTATACAGTTCTAGCACTTTAACTGCCATGGCTATATCCTATGGAATCCTGGGGTTTGCGGTTTGGTGAGGCATGAGCATGAGAGAGCATGGCATAGTGGTTTGAGTGGTAGACTAGGACTTTGGGAGACCAGGGTTCGAATCCCCACTCAGCCCTGGAAACCTGCTGGGTGATCTTGGGCAAGTCCCACTCTCAGTCTTAGAGAAAGGTAATGGCAAGCCCCCTCTGAACAAATCTTGCCAAGAAAATCCCATGGTAGATTCATCTTAAGGTCACCATAGGCTTGAAGGCACACAGCAGGAGCAGAGGCTCTAGAGCTCTCTGACTGAGAATTCTAAATATCACATATTCTTGTGTATAAGTTGAGAAATTTTAGTGAGAAAATTGACCCCCAAAATCTAGGTCGACTTATCCACAGATCAATGTATTGGCCGTACTTTATCAAAAAAGGAACCATCCTCTTCTCTGAGTAGACTGGTGAAAGGCGAGAGCTTAGTATGTCCTGAGAGAACCTAAAAGAAGCACTGACCCCCTTGATTCCCAGAATTGTGGCACTTCTTCTGGCCTTTTTGAATACTTGGGCAGGAAAATGATGGGGGCAATAGCTCTTTAGCGCTTCCCCTCAAAGGAGCACTGAGAGAGTTGAGGGGGTTGGTGGTTCTTTTAGGTTTTCCTGGGATGGTCTAAGCTCTCACCTTTCTCCACTCTACTCAGAGAAGGGAATGTTTCCTTTTTTTTTTTTTTTGATAAGAGTTAGTACTGCACCTTAACTTTATCAAAAAACGAACTACCCCCTTCTGTGAGTAGAGTGGTGAAAGGCCTTTTTGAATGCCTGCGTAGGAAAATGGTGGTGGTGGTAGTGGTGGCAGACAGGGGCAGTAGGCATTTCCCCTCCCATGGAATGACCCTCAATTTATCCACGGGTCATGTCAAAATCCATAATTGCCCCCCACAACCTGCCCTCAACTTATACATGAGGTTGACTTATAAATCAGTATATATGGTACTTTCCCCTAAACTGCAAATCCCAGGATTCCATAGGATGTTGCCATGGCAGTTAGTTGAATTATAGTGCTATGATTCTGTAGTATGGAAGGACCTCAGGAGGGACCGTTCACATTTTTGCTAAGTTGCAGGAGCCCCCTGCTGTATTGTTTAATGTCAGCAATTACCCCCCCTTTTTTTTTTCAAAACCAGAAGTGGTTTTCCAACCGTTTCCAGTTCTATTTTACTTGGGGTGTTTTAAGGACATTTTTTGATAATCTATGCAGCCCCCAAAGGGTCCTGGGCTAAAAATGGTCCCCAGGACCTGCTGCAGTTGCCCATCCCTGCTTTAAACTAATGACCAGGTGCTGGTTAAGAAATTTGCTTCAGAGTAAGTTATGGGCTGAATACTGCATTACATTTGGACCCAAGAGATTTTTAAAACTGCGGTTTCTGTTAATGCTCTGGTAGGATAAATTACCTAATGGCTGTATAACATCTTGGGAGCTATCAATGCTGTTGATTCAATAATCGTAAAATGACATTAATTTGTTTTCTAATAGACTTGGAAGTAATGAAGCCCTTAATAAAAGAACAGGATGCAGAGGGTGATGATGAAAATAAAAATGAATTGCTGCCAGCTGAGAAGAAATATCAGCTTGAAGATCAAGAGGGCATTACGTATGTATTGAATCCCCACTTTTAAAAAGGCAAAGAAATTTTAAAATAATCTGATCCTGGAAAAGTTAAATTTTGAGACTGCTTAGAAGGGATTCTGGGATCTGTGGTAAAAAAGCAATAACACCCTAATCTTTCCAAGCTCTGCTCTTGGGTTTCCTGGCTCTGAAAATAACTCCTTTGTGTCCCCTAGTCTTCCTTGTATTTGAAGAATACATTTGAAGTTTTAGCTCCAGCTGTTTTGTCATTGTGTCAGTTTACCAATGCTGTTGTATGTTTTTTCTCCACTAGGTTTGTCCAAACACTCACACACCTCTTGAAAGGAAACATCGGAACTGGACTTCTAGGGCTTCCGCTTGCAATAAAAAATGCAGGCATTGTGGTAAGTGATAGTTGATCCCAAATTAAGGAAAATCCATCTAGTTTTTGCTGTGGTCCTCTGTTAGGAGCCATCTGAGATTCCAGAGTTCACAGTATGCTTCTTCGCAACTGTCACACAAATTTTGGAAATGTTGTTTTGATGGACCAAAGCCTCAAATCTGTGCTGGTTGCAGAATGATGGGAATTGGGGTAAAAAAAACATACATAGCTTTTTGAAGCTGTGGTTGTAAAGCAGCAGTTGGCAAAGTGGCTGTTTTTGTGATCTCTAGGGCCCCAGGGGGGTCAAAGAATATATATATATATATATATATATATATGCATGCCCCCCGATACACTCCAATGCCTGTAGTGGAGATGGGAGAAATTTTGCTACATTGTTGCCTCCCTGGCCAATTTATGCCTAGGACAGGCTTTTTAAAAAAACAAACAGGAAGTAACCACCAAAGGGTGCTCAGCAGTGCCTCCTCTTCATCTCGGAAAGATGTGACCAGTGGGGTTCCACAGGGTTCTGTCCTGGGCCCAGTGTTATTCAGCATCTTTATCAATGACTTGGATGATGGAATTAGGTATTAGGCATACTTATCAAATTTGCAGATGACACCAAATTAGGAGGAGTAGCTAATACCTTAGAGCTCAGGATCAAAATTAAAAATTACCTGGATAGACTGGAGAGCTGGGCCAAAGCTAACAAAATGAAATTCAATATGGAGAAATGTAAGGTACTGAACTTAGGGCAGAAAAACGAAATGCATAAATATACGATGGGGGAGACCTGGCTGAACGAGACTACATGTGAAAGGGATCTAGGAGTCCTAGTAGACCACAAGTTGAACATTAGTCAACAGTGTGATGCGGCAGCTAAAAAGGCCAATGCGATTTTGGGCTGTATCAATAGAAGTATAGTGTCTAGATCAAGGGAAGAAATAGTGCCACTCTATTCTGCCTCGGTCAGGCCTCACCTAAATACTGTGTCCAGTTCTGGGCACCACAATTCAAAAAGGATATGGACAAATTGAAGTGTGTCCAGAGGTTGGCGACTAAAATGGTGAAAAGTCTGGAAACGATGCCTTATGAGGAAAGACTTAGGGAGCTGGGTATGTTTAGCCTGGAAAAAAGATGGTTAAGGGGCGATATGATAGCCCTGTTTACGTATTTGAAGGGATGTCACATTGAGGATGGAGCAAGCTTGTTTTCTGCTGCTCCAGAGACTAGAACATGGAGCAATGGATGCAAGCTCAACAGAGATTCCACCTCAACATTAGGAGGAACGTTTTGACAGCAAGAGCTGTTCGGCAGTGGAACCCACTCCCTCGGAGCGTGGTGGGGTCTCCTTCCTTGGAGGTCTTTAAACAGAGGCTGGATGGCCATCTCTCAGGGATGCTTTGATCATGATTTCCTGCGTGGCAGGGGGTTGGACTGGATGGCCCTTGTGGTCTCTTCCAATTCTACGATTCTATGATTCTGTGATTCTATGTAAACAGGAAGTGACTTCCTTTCCTGGGCCTAAAATGGCATATGGGGACATTTTAATTTGTGTGTGTGTGTATGTGTGTGTGTGTGTGCTTCCAAGGTCTCCTCAGGGACCCATCCCTTCTGCAAAGTTTAGAAACATAACCTTTAATAATTACTCATTTTGTAAAACAATATGAAAGTTTAGATATCCACACACCTAAATTCTGTCCTCAGTACCAGTTCTAGACTGCCAGAGAACAGTAAGATACTACTGTATATTGCCTTAAACTAGGGATGGGAATTACGCATTCCACAGACTGCGTGTGGCCCCCGATGGCCTTGTATGTGGCCCCTGGGAAATTTCTGACCATCTCAGACCCCCTAATCTAAAAAATAGATATATTTGAGTGGAAGGATAAAAAAAAAAACATAAAAAAGGAAAATTGCACCTGCAACAGAAACAGTTCTCCATTTACGAGAATGGAGTTTCGTAAATGCAGTTTCAGTACCACCACCTTTTTAATGGTTACCAAACTGAATGTTTAGATAAATGTTCATTGTGTTAGCATGGCCCAGGGGATGGAAAATGGGTTGTGATCCACAGGCCCTCTGCAGTTGCCTGCTCCTGCCTTAAACTTAGGTAGCAATTTCTCTTTACCTTTCAGACATAGTATGGGATAGGTAAGTTCACTTTGTGAAAATCCTATTACTTATGATCTCCATCTTCCCTCTTTGTTCCAGCTTGGGCCAATCAGTCTTGTGTTTATTGGAGTTGTGTCAATTCACTGCATGCACATTTTGGTACGCTGTAGCCAGCATTTTTCCCAGAGGTAAGTGTGAAAAGATTTCATGATGTTTGGGGCCTGAGTACAGCCTTGTAAGCATGCTCACAAAAACTGTTGGACTGAACATATATGTACATATGTATGTATTTTGCTAGTCCACATTTCCATGCTGGCTATAGAAACTGGGAACTTCCCTCCACCCTCTTGCTATGCAGTCAGCATGAAGCACAGACAACAAGCCTTCCAGCAAACCAGTCATTTTTTTTTGCTTTCTACCAAGTGGGCTGGTGGAGGAGTGGTGGCCTCCCCATTCTTCCAGCCTGTACTGATTCCATGCTGGTTGAGATGGCTGGTGGTGTAGTGGTAAAACTCTTTAACCGCAGCTGATTATTGTAACATTCCTCATAGCTGGAAGAAGTGTCTAAAACCACAGGCAGCTGTGTTGTTCTTTAGCAAGAAACCAGTGGCCTTTTCACACTACACAATTAAAGCACTTTGATATCCTTTTCACTGTCATGGCTACTTTCTGTAGAACAGAATCATAGAATCTTAGAATTGGAAGGGATTACAAAAGCCATCTAGTCGAATGTCCTACCTTGCTGGCATACACTACTAAAGCACTCCTGAAAGATGCCAATCCATCCTCTGTTTAAAGACCTCTAAAGGAGGAAAATCATTCACCTTACAAGGCAGTTTATTCTACTGTCGAACAATTCATACAGAAAAGTTCTTCCTAATGTTTAGTGTAATCTCTTTTCTTGTAATTTGAATACATTGGTTTGTTTTCTAGTCTATGGAGAGGAAAAAACAAACTTTATCTTCTACTTGAAATCCCTTCAGATATTTAAAGCTGGCTTATCTTGTCATTTCTCTGTCTTTTCTTCTCCAAAGTTAAATATACTCAACTCTGTAAGTTGTTGCTCATAAGGATTGGTTCCAGACCTATGTACATCTTGGTTGCCCTTCTCTGAATATGTTCCAGGCTTGTCAGTATCCTTTAACTGTGGTGCCCTGAACTGGACATAGTATTCCAGATGAGATCTGATGAAAGCAGAATATAGAGGCACTACTACTTCCTTTCATCTGGATGCTGTGTTCTTCCTGATGCAGCCTAGAATTATATTGCTTTTTTGGGTCTCTGCATCACACTCTTTGTTCATATTGTAGTTTGGTAAGGCCCTCGAACTGTCTGGCAGAGAATTCTAAGTACTCATCCCTAAACAACAAGCCCCAGGAATCCATAGGATGGAACCATGACAGTTAAAGTGGTATTGAAATGCTATAATTGTGTTATGTGATAGGACCCCAGTTCTAGCAGTTTTCATCTCCTCTGAGAGGAGGGACTTTTTAAGCTAATGGATCTTCATTGTCCATTTAAGGCCAAGCTACCCCCATATCTTTTCCATTTCATGTGAGACAGCTCATAACTATACACTGTTGCTCGGAAAGTCCACTTTTGTCTCAGAACTGTGAGGATTGAATTGAGGAGCAGAAGACATGGGGGTGCCTTGAGGAGGTTGGCAGGTGACTTAATTGTTTCTGCTAATCAAAATGTCCCAGTGCCTTGATTCAATGTACTCTGACACTACATCTCTGGTTATGGGGGAGGTGAGTCCCCCCCCCCCGTTCCTGCAATCAGCCAACCATTCTGGGGAAGGAAGAATGGAGTGATTTGTGATTCCAACCTGCCTGGAATTCCTGGTCTCCAAGAGACTTGTTAAATACAGGGGTGCTTCAACATAGTGAATTCCCAAACATGAATGCATAAGCCTGTCATTTCCATTTATTGTATATACTGTACTATTAACCTAGATTCTCTTTATACTCCCCCTGCTGACTATTTGAAGATTCAGAAAGTGCATTCTCCTTATGCTGAGCAGCCTCTAAGGCTTGTTGCTCTCTTTTAATTTTTTAAAAATGTATTATCCCTCTTTCTTGGAAGTGGTATTTATTAAAAAAATAAGAAAAATATAGTGAATCCCTGCCATCTTTCCACTTCCTGATAGAAATGCCTTAATTTATTTCAGAAAAGTTGCCATAGTGTAGTAGTTGTTGGACTGGAACATGGGAAATCTATGGTTCTAGTCCCTACTGAACTATGAAACTCACTAGGTGAACATGAGCAATCCTGATCTACATTACTGGCTTGTTGTGAGGATAAAGGGGAGAGGAGAGGAAGAGAGCTATATATGTCACCTGGAACTCATTGGAGGAAAGTCAGGGTATAACTGTAACAAATAAGTACAGTAAATATATTTCTAGGATTTGGTTTTTCTTGTAACCTTCTTGATTGTTGGAGGTGTCTTATATCTATTTTTAAACATGACAGTTTAGAAGCTATCTTAATCTATGTCCGCACTTTCCATAACTGCTGAATTTGAAATACAAGTATGCTTTCTCTGCTTTGTGGAATTTTTAAACAAGGCAAAACCCATTCTGCAAACTTGCATCTTATTCATTAATCCTAGAAGGGAAAGTAATTATTAATTTTTTTCCCCTCATACTTCTTAGGTTGAAAAAGACTTCCTTAGGGTATAGTGACACAGTTAGTCATGCGATGGAAGTTGGGCCTTTTGATTCACTGCAGAAATGAGCATATTATGGAAGGTAAGCTTATTTCTGTTTTAATTCAATTACCTATAATAAAAATAATAATATTAAACTGGTGGTTGAGTTCCTGACATTAAAAAACCCCAGGGCTATGAGTATATTGTAAGCCCTCTGTTCACAAAAGAGAAATTCTATAAGATTTCTGTGCTCAGGGTAGCCTAGGGCCATGAAAATAAAGGAAAGGCAAACTTTCATTTGAGTTAATAAAGTCTGAATGATAACATTGCTCAGCACTGACCAAAGATGCTAACATTTGAAGCGGTGCTGCTGTGACATCTTTAATCTGTCCCAGTTACCAGACAGTGCTGAAACAGGTAGAGCAGTATTAGTAGTAACTGGAGAAAAACCATATTATACTAGATTTGCTGCTGGATGGGTAACATGCGTTCAAGATAGGCGTATAAAGTATATTTACAAATTTTTGAGTTTTGTTTGCAGCTCAAATACTGCTCTTCAAAGTATCATTTGATGATTGGCAAGCACTCTCTGCACTCATCATGCCTTGAGGATGTGCCAGTGAAGTAGCTGTCATGCATGCCTGAATCTGTCTGAGGCTATATTAGACACTCGGTCCCTCTGGCTCATACCACTAATGTTCTAAGTAATATTCAAAGAGATAGCCATGCTAGTCTGTTTTTGCATGAAAAGGCATAAAGAAATCCAGTAGCACTTTTGAGACTAGGAAGACAAAAGTTCTTGCATAAGCTTTTCTGGACTGACCCTATGAAAGCTTATGCTAAAGATTTCTGCTTCCCAGTTAGGGCTTGTCTGCACTGGCAACACCCCCCCCCCCGCCCCATACTTACCCCTTATTCGTGGCACAGTTGCCACATGACATTTTCAATGATTCGTCTCTTCACTGAGGTTTCTGTAGGAAACTCTGGATCTGAAAGATTTGTGGTTCCGCATTTGAGGGAAAACCTGGACTATTGGTCGTATGATGGCTGTGAATTGGCTTTGGTGTGAAGTTGGGTGTGGAACGTCCGTTGGACAGGACTCTGTTCTGGTGCTTAATTTTTAATTTCCCCCCTGATTCTGTGGATATCTCCGCTTATCCAGTAATACAGTACTCTGGGATAACATATATTCACATGCACAAGCAAACAGAAAAAAACCCCAAACCCTTGAGCAGCCCCAGCTGTGTGGCTGGAAATAGGATGACATATAGGACCTCCCTTTTACTTTGACGTGGATTACAATGTGTTGGGCTACTCTAGCCTACAGTCTGAGAAGCCTGGTGAGTGTGATGTTTACAGGGCCACTGTGGATCAAAAAGCTATGAGGTCGGTGTGGGGTTTCCCACCAGTATAGTCGAACCCTTAGGACTTTTTTGGATGGGGTTTTGCAACGCTAGCAGCCTTGTCCCTGTTGCGAGGCTGCTGCGATGCAGGGCGTCCCTTTTGGATGACGCTCTCCCCTGCTGATCCTCTGCCGATACTGTTGCATAACTGCTGGGACGCTGCAGCGCCATATTTGGTGCTTTTCTAATCATGATCAACTTTCATGATTAGAAAACTGCCAAATATAATGCTGTAGCATCCCAGCAGTTACGCAACAGTATCGGCAGGGGAGAGCGTCATCCGAAAGGGACGCCCTGCAGCGCAGCAGTCTTGCAACGGGGACGAGGCTGCTAGCGTTGCAAAACCCCATCCGAAAAAGTCCTTAGTCTCAAAAATATTACTGGATTCCTAGGTCTTTTTGTGTTTAGTAAGGTCGTCATCAGCTGAAATGAAATTAATATCCATTTTAAGGGAAATAAACCTCATCCTCCATTTTTTCTTTGGGTACTGCCAAACTGGACCACCTTAAATGCCTATCTTCTACAGATTTCATCTCACATTTTAATGATTTTTTGGTGCATTGTCTAATCAGTGTGTGTGTAAAAGAAAAGTGAACAGCTTGTTTCACAGGAAGAGCTTCACTAGAATTATCTGTGCATTTAATTTGTATTCTAGATGATTGCCTCTCTGAAGCAAATCAAACATCAGCTCACTGAAGTAATTATTTCTCTCTCTCTCCCCTTTGTCTCTTCACAGGTGTATTGTCAACGTCTTCCTTGTCATTACACAGTTGGGCTTTTGTAGTGTGTATGTTGTGTTCTTGGCAGAAAATGTAAAACATGTAAGTTTTTTGTTTTAAAAAATTATGTATGGAAATGAATATTCTCTGTTCATAGTGTTCTCACACTTCATTCCTTTACACCAGGGCAACATATTTCATGTGGGCACATAGGGATAGATACCCCCTCCCCTACAACTTGCACTCATGTGGCAAATCACAAAAACAATCCTTATGAAACATCTGGGGGGAAAAGCATTTCCTACTTGTTTGAAGGGGTTTTGGGGTATGTCACTGAAATTTGGCCATGAAGAGATACATTCCTGTGTCTGCCACTGAGCTTTTGTGATGGGATATATCCAGATCAGCAAATCACGTTGTTCTATGGGAGTGGTCTAGGATGAGCTTATATTGCTGAAGGAATGTAATTATAGTCTGAATCTCCTCCTATATGGAGTTGCCCACCTGCATAGCCAATCATCTGGGGCAACAGCCCACCATGCTGGGCCAAGCTGGCTCGTGGATTCTGGGAGTCCCTAAAAGGAACTTTTAAAACCACTGCTTGTGGATTGCTCTGCCAATAGAGATTTGTCTATTAGGAACTACACTGTTTTTTAGGTGGTGTGTAAAAACTTTAATGAAATATTTGGTTAAAAGTTGTAATGCCTCTTGGGTAGGTTTTAAAAAAATCCTTTCTGGTTAGTTGCTATGTTTCTCTTTCTTTCTTTCTTTTTCCAAACAGTTTTTCTTCTAGCTTATTTAGTTTTGTCAGCATTGGTTTTTGGCCCCCTTGAGTTCCTTCTTAAGAAAATGAAGTTTTAAAATATATAAAAATATATATCTTGTAGCAGGGCTGGAAAGGACTCCTGCATTAGACCCTTCAGAGATGCTTCTGGTTTCTGTGGACAGGACTGGCCTAGGTGAACCAGTGGCACAATTTGGCTGTTGTTCCTATTAGTTTTCATTGAGAGTGTTTGGCTATTTATGAATTTGGGATACTGAATGAAATATTCATTTTGACCTGTAGAGGGAGCCAAAGGGATGGCTATCAATGCCACTTCAGTTTAGCTCTTAGTTGTAGTCCTGTTTCTTTGGAGGAAAAACTTACCATGTTGACTATAGTAAATTACTCATGGTAACAAATTATAAATCACTGTTCCACATCTCTCATATCTTCACTAGCCTTGTTTATCCAGAACCATGCATGCTTCTTTCCTTGGTACTGAGCTTATGTGCATTGGGAGAGAGTCTTAATGGTTTATTTTGTCATAATCTTGACTTGCTCCCAAAGAAGTTTCTGGTTTCCTGCTGTTTTGGTGTTGGGGACATGATAGCTTTTGAAAGAATAACCACATACACTGAAGGGATTTTTAGCAGATACATTGTTTATTCAGGGGGGCTGAAAAATATTGGGAGGAAGGAGTTAGGGCTTTTTTTGTTTGTTTGTTTTTGGTAGATCACATGGGATTCAAGGAGCACAAATGGATTTTATTTCCAGAGCTGCACATGGCCCCATACATGTGTTAGAAAAAATATTTATGTCTGTTCTAGATTCTCTGATGTACAGGAAGGTGGACTCTAGAGAGTGCTGAAAGGAGTGAGCTTCTGAATGTCAGCTGTAGGGAAAGAACAATGGGAGAGGGCTATTGTCCTTCTGCCCTAGTTGTGGGCTTCCAAGAAGCATCTGACTGGCCAGCATGGAAAACAGGGTGGTGGACTAGATAGGCCTCTGCTCTCATCTATGATCACATAGTTCAGTGATAACATGCCAATAAAGGACCAGTATAACACAGGTCTCTATTGCTGGAAAAATCCTTGCAAGGATACTCCTGAACAGATTAGTTCCTGCTATTGCAGAAGAACTTCTTCCTAAAAGCCAATGTGGCTTCAGAGCCAATAGGAGTACTACAGATATGGTATTTGCCCTTAGAGAACTGCAAGAGAAATGTAGAGAGCACAACAAGGGTCTCTATGTAACATTTATCAATCTCACCAAAGCCTTCGACACTGTGAGTAGAAAAGGTCTGTGGCAGATCCTGGAAAGACTAGGATGTCCCCCCAAATTCCTTAAAATGATTATCTTGCTACACGAGGGCCAGCGTGGTCAAGTCAGATATGGCGATGCTTTTTCAGAGCCATTTGTAATAACTAATGGAGTGAAACAAGGTTGTTTTTTTGCTCCAACTTTATTTACAGTCTTCTTCAGCATGATACTCCAAAGGGCTATGGCAGAGCTTGAAGAAGAAGACAGCATCTATATACACTACCGTACTGATGGTAGCTTATTTAACTTAAGCCGTCTGAGGGCTCACACTAAGACTCTAAACTATCTAGTCCGGTAGCTGCTCTTTGCTGATGATGCTGCCCTTGTTGCCCACACAGAAGCAGCTCTGCAGCGCCTAACATCCTGCTTTGCAACAGCTTCAGAGCTGTTTGGGCTGGAAGTCAACCTTAAGAAAATGGAAGTTCTTTACCAGCTTGCACCACAGGATGAACACCACCATCCCCACATTGCTGTTGGCAAATCTGTGCTCAAGTCCATTCAGCAGTTCACCTGCCTTGGAAGCATCATCTCCTCAAATGCCAAGATTGACAAAGAGATTGATCACAGATTAGCAAAGGCATATAGTGCATTTGGAAGACTTCACAAAAGAGTCTGGAGTAAAAAAACACCTAAGGCGAAGCACAAAAATCGGCGTGTATAGAGCCATCTGTTCTCCTTTATGTGTCTGAAACATGGGTGACCTATCACCACCACTTACGACTCCTCAAACGCTTTCATCAACACTGTATACGCACAATCATAAATATACACTGGACTGACTATGTGATGAATGTTGCTGTCCTTGAGCAAGCAGGAATCACCAGCATTGAAGCCATGATACTGAGAACACAGCTGCGTTGGGCAGGGCATGTTTCTAGGATGGAGGACCATTGCCTGCCAAAAATAGGACTCTACGGTGAACTCGCTATGGGTCAGTGTAAGAAGGGTGCTCCAAAAAAGCGATGCAAGGACTCCCTGAAACAACATCTCAGGCTCAGCCAAATTGATCACCAACAATGGTCTGCCCTGGCCTCACATCGGGAGGCATGGAGATGCATTATTCACAATGCTGCAGCCTTATTTGAGAACTCACGCCGAACAAGTCTTGAAGAGAAACGACAATGCAGAAAGAATCACAAACCGGAAAATCACCCAAGGAGACCTTCTGCTGTGCTTTCTGCAACCGGACTTGTTTATCTCGGATTGGCCTTTTTAGTCATCAGCATGCTTGCAGAAAGCACGGGATGAGTCCTTCCTGAATCTTCATTTGCGAAGAAAAAGCCAGAGATTTCATATTGGCTGAAGTATCAGAAAGCCAGGTTATTGGAAGCGAAAGCAAACCTGTGATCCAGCATTGTGCAGTCTCACAAAATCTATTTGCTTATAGCAGTGGTCCTCATTCTTTGGCATTCCAGATGTTTGGGCCCTTAACTTCCAGCCAGCATGACCAATGCTCAGGGATCTTGGGAGCTGAAGTCCAAAATCACATGGAGGATCAAAGATTGAGAACCATCAGCTTACAGCTTAACCTGTCTGCATTGACACTTTTCCCTTGACTTTTCATGTATCCAGGACAGGTTAGATAGAGTGCCTGGGGCAAACCATGATGCCTGTGATGTAGAGAGAACACACGCTCACATGCATTCAATAAATTGCTTTATTGACATGGATTCATGTGTCAGGAACATTGGAAAAGCCGAAACTGAATTACAGGCAAGCAGGGCTTTAGATAAAAGCACACAGCGTGAGAAATGCAGAAAAGGGAGGATACCACAGAAAGGGGGGAGATGTCTTGCACCTGAGCCCCAATGTCCTTGAGCTGCTGGAGCAATCAGTGTTCCCATGCCAACCAGGCGGGCTGGCCTCACTCCAAGATATTCAGGGGCCTGGGAAGGAACCAGGCCTGAACCAGCTACATGTCAGGGTCCTCCATGAATTCTACTCCAATACCCAGAATTCAGGGATGAGCCTGACATACTGCCCTCCTGAGGACAAGCCTTCCCCTTAACCTGGCTTATCAGGAAAGCGGGCATGGAACTTTCGCAATAAGCGCTTAGCATTAACATGATCAGAATTAACCCACTCAGCATGACCCAGAGGCAAATGTTTCCATTTCACCAAATATTGCAACCCTCCCCGATGAACCCTTGAGTCCAACACATCAGAGATTTCAAAATGTTGATTGTGGTCGACCAGAATAGGTTGAGGTGTAGGTCCCGGGGCCAGATGGTGCTGATCTGGAGGACACGCCGGTTTGAGCAAGCTGGAATGAAACACAGGGTGCACATGTCGGTACAGTTTAGGCAATGACAGTTCAAACGCCACTGGGTTGATCACTCTAGTAATAGGAAAGGGTCCAATGTATTTGGCCCCCAACTTCTTGGAGGGTTGGGGGCTCTTAAGGAATTTGGTGGATAAATCGACCAGGTCCCCAACGGCGTATCCCAGGCTGGGATCCCGTCTTTGGTCAGCATGATGTTCATAGCGCGCTTTGGCAAAGTCCAAGGCAGAGATCACCTGAGGCCAGGCGTCCCTGACCTTTTGTCTCCACTGGGTCACTGAGACTGGGTCCGTGGGGGACCCCTCCTTCAGAGGCAAGGGACTGAAATCCTGTCCTGAGAAAACCTTAAAGGGAGAAAGGCCAGTGCTTTGGTGGATGGCATTATTATAAGCTACCTCTGCAAAAGGCAAGAGGTCAACCCAGTCAGATTGTTGGAAATTCACATAACACCTCAGATATTGTTCAATAACCTGATTAAGGCATTCGGTCTGCCCATCACTCTGGGGATGATGGGAACTGCTGAGCCCTAGCTCCACCCCCAGGAGGTTCGTGAAAGCCTTCCAAAACTGGGAAGTGAACTGGGCCCCCCGGTCAGACACAATCTTGGCAGGAATACCATGGAGACGGTAGATGTGCTGAATGAACAACCTGGCCAGTTGGGAGGCCATTGGAAGTTTCCTGCAGGCCACGAAATGCGCTTGTTTAGAAAACAGATCAGTAACCACCCAAATAACAGTCTTTTTCTTACTTTCTGGTAACTCTTCTATAAAGTCCATGCTGATGACTTCCCAAGGTTTGGTTGGGGTAGGCAGGGGTTGAAGCAGGCCTTTGGGCTTCCCTGTCCCTCCCTTTGCCATAGCACACGTGGAACACCCCTTCACATACTCTTCCACCTCCTTCCTCATCTTTGGCCACCCAAACTGTCTCTGGGCCAAATGTAAAGTTTTGATATAACCAAAATGCCCAACACTTTTGACATCATGGCATTGCCTGAGGATGATTGCTCTCAGGGCCTCAGGGACATACAGACGGTCTCCTTTCCAGGCCAGGCCCTCCCTCATGGTCACCTACCCGGGGTGGGCCAAGAACCATGGGTCCTTGGGCAGGGCCGACACTAGTTGGGACTGCCACCCACCCCCATCATCCCGCGGGAAGAGGGGCTGTGGTGTGTGCTCTGGTGTGGGCGGAGCATCAATGGGCCTAGCGTCTGATGGGGAAGCGCCCTCTGTGGCTGGCTTGGGCTCAGGTCTTGGCCCCACCAGAGCAGCAATGGGCCCAGCGTCTGGTGGGGGTGCGCCATCCTTGGCTGACTTGGGCTCAGGCCCTGGCCCCACCGAGGGGCTGGCTTGGGATTTCTGCTGCTTGGTTTTACTACGCGTGAGGACAGCCAGCCCCAAGTGGGAGGGGGAGAAAACAGTATCAATGACCTCTTTTCTCTTACTCTCATGTTGCAGAAGCCTGGATAAAGCATCAGCCAGGAAATTCCTTTTCCCTGGAATGAATTTCAGGGTGAAGTTGAACCAGTAAAAGAAACTGGCCCACCTGACCTGCTTAGGGCTCAACCGTCTAGGGGTGGCCAATACTTCCAAATTTTTGTGATCTGTCCAAACTTCAAAAGGTTGGGGAGATACCTCCAGCAGGTGGCGCCATGTTTCTAAAGCCAGTTTGATTGCACCTGCCTCCTTTTCCCACACAGGACAATTCCGCTCGGTTTCATTAAATTGAAGGTAGGCACATGGCCTGAGCTATCCCTCTTCCCCCCCGTTGCATCAGCACCCCGTCCATTGCAACATCAGATGCATTGACCTGGACTACAAAGGGTTGGGAGGGGTCAGGGTGCTTGAGGATTGGCTCTGATGTCAGGAACATTGGAAAAACCGAAACTGAATTACAGGCAAGCAGGGCTTTAGATAAAAGCACACAGCGTAAGAAATGCAGAAAAGGGAGGATACCACAGAAAGGGGGGAGATGTCTTGCACCTGGGCCCCAACGTCCTTGAGCTGCTGGAGCAATCAGTGTTCCCATGCCAACCAGGCGGGCTGGCCTCACTCCAAGACATTCAGGGGCCTGGGAAGGAACCAGGCCTGAACCAGCTACATGTCAGGGTCCTCCATGAATTCTACTCCAATACCCAGAATTCAGGGATGAGCCTGACAATGCCCCACTTTGTTCTGGTGCCATATTGCCATGTAAAGCATCTGAGCCTCACTCTTATTTCTAGGACAATCCTCAGATGAGTTGACTCAGGCCTGTTTGTTGCTTAAGTTGGTAGCTAGTAGTATGGGTTCAACAGTGGGAGAAGGGTACCCTCACAATCTGTAGGGTGGCTCAGCACACTTTTGTGTGGTACTACAGTAAGAGTGAATGACATAACAATTCCATTTTTCTTTTAAAAAATTCTGGGTTTGGAACCGCAACATAATGAATGAGAGAGACACATTCATTCACTGCCACCCGGAGAGTTCCACCAGCAGGCATGCTGCAAGACATCTGTGGTTGCTTTGGAAGCTGAGATGCTTAGTGGGGATAGAACAAGCAGGGTTGTATGGTGTTGCAGTTGAGTGAAGCCTTAAACACAGTCTTCTAGTATTTTGCCACTTTGCTTCAAATTGCGTTCTCCCAGCACCACATCACAAAAGAGAAGCTATGAGCTCAGTTGTTGACTTGAGCTTCTATGCAAGTTCCTGTGAGCAATTGCCTTTTAGAGGAGGAGTGACATTGGTTTGCAAATGCTTTAAAAGAAATAATTAAGCAGCTCCCTCAGTTGAACCCATTCTGCCAGTTACTGACATAAGCAACAAACCCGCATGGGTCAACTCACAGAATAATTCCTATACCAATACAGGAAACCATAGCTTGCTTTATTTATTTATTTATTTATTTATATCCTGCTCTTCAGCCACAAGGCTATCTGAGCGGCTTACAAATTGTTTTTAAGCAATAGCTATTTACACATCTACACTTCATAAGGCAGTGCCGAACCAGCAAAAGAAGGGGAATCTTTGCAGGTCCAAGACTCTTCATCCTCCCCATCTGGATTTGGGCCTCAAAGACCAAGGTGAAGTGGTATTGTGGCTACGGTAATACTTATAAAGTTCCTGAGCACCAGTTAGTAGCATGAGAGATTCTGTAGATGTGGGTCTAAATACAATTACTAGATCCATCTAGATTTTTAATATAAATCAGTTGCTTTGTAAATTTAATGCATCTGCTCTAGTTGGGATAAACAATTAGATTTAGGCCATGGAAGGGTAATTTTGATTTTTTTAAACCCTTACCTGCATTTCTAGGGATAGAGTAGTAGGATAATACTCTGCTTGTAGAGCCCCTGCCTATGGAATATACATTTCTTTATTATTTTTAAAATTTATAGAGGAAGACAATGGCAAGCCACCTCTGAGTATTCTTTGCCTAAGAAAACCCTGTTAAATTCATGGGGTTGCCATAAGTCAACAAATGAATTGAAGGCACATTTGTACACATTTGTCTGCAAGGAGCAAAAGGCATCATAGATGATTCTCCTACTCCCCATTTTTTACTTCAGTAACAGCAAGAACCCTATGAGGTAGGTCAGGTTAAAGAACCCAGTGGCTGGTCCAAAGTAACTCAGTAAGTTTCATTGCTGAGTGCAGACAATGGCCTGCCGGACGAGATCCTTCTTATTAACACCTTAGACAACTTTAAAAAAGCTGTCAAGACGGATCTTTTCCGGCAGGCCTTTCCTGAATAATTATCCCGGCCCAAGACTCGGCTGTCCTCCCTGAGCTGTAATCAGATTTTTTAAAAAAACTATTGTATGTTTTAATCTTTTTCTAATCTATATATTTTTAATTTACTGTATGTTTTTAATCTTTTATAATTTAATATTATTTTAAGGGGGGTGGGCTAGGGTACTGGGACTATGGAGTTTTTTATATTGTAAGCCGCCCCGATTGCGTTGCAGAGGGACGGGATAGAAATAAAATTTTATTATTATTATTATTATTATAATAAAACCTTCATCTCTCAAGTCTATGTCCAACACGCTAACTGTTACACCATCCTGGGTTTACCTACTGTGGCTCTGATTTCCTTTCCACTAATAGGGGAATGTGGAATTGGGCATTTAGTCAACTAGAAGTAAGACTTGCACCAAGGTGTTGCAGGCTGTAGGTTGCTGACTGTTCAGGATTCCAGCCTGATGTAGTACTCCATGGCTATTAAATGTGTTTGGTCTCCATTGGACTGTCTTTTGGTTATGTGCTCCTAACAATTTTTGTCCTAACACTGCAAAAATTGAGTTCCCTCCAGATCTCCTTGTACTGTCTTCTTGTACATAGATAGTGACATCTTGGCTACGTAAGCAAAGGTACTAATGACCTGGAAACAGAGGGAGTAGTAATGATGTGTACCCAAGCAGAATGTAAAACCATGCCATCAAATATCATCAGACCACCCAGAGCAGACCTGATATCTTCTGATTTTGGAAGCTACACAGTGTTAGCCCTGATTAGTGTTTGGATGGGAGACTACCAGGGGATGCCAGGAATCTCCAGGCAGGGTTAAGAAAAAGTCCTGCCTGAAACTCTGAAGAGCCAGTCAGAATTGACAACACTGGACTACATAGACCAAGGATCTGACTCAGTAGTATAAGGGAGCTTCCTATGCTTAACTCTCTTGCTTGGCATAGCATTGGTTGGTTGGGTCTGGACACTTATTCTGCTGCTTTTAGTGGGTTGCATCCAGTTTGACTCATCCGTGGACTATTACCATTGGAAACAATGGGTTAACTGAATCTGAAGTCCATTTTACTTTGGTTAACTGAGTCTAAAGTCCATTTGATTTCAGTGGGGCCACTCAGCATAAGAATACTGTAAATCTGTAATGTACCCATTATCTTGAATCTATATTGAGCTTCACTCACATAATGAGTATTTTCTGACCAATCTGTTTCACTGCTACTTCTTGTACATTGAAGAGCTGTTCCAGTGGGCCAAGGGGCTTCTGCGGTGGTGATCAAAGCATTTTGGGAAGCTGAAGCTGGGAAGTGAGGTTCATTAGAGTTGTCCTCATTGCACGATCTGGAAATACTTATTTCTCTATGTGCAGTGGGTCCAAGTCAGTGTCTTTTTATTATTATGTACTTTGTTGCAATTCTGTAGTTGAGTTTGGAGCTTTGGATCTACCTGTTAATTTAATTTCTAGTTTTTTGTAGGCTGATGCTTGAAAGTTTAACAAGCTATTCAAATGGGAAAGCCGTTCTTGTTTAAAACTGGCATGTATTTGGTGACAGTGCTGGATTCATCTTTTAGAGCAGGGGTGGGCAACTGTTGGGAGTTAGAGGGCCACTTTGCCTCCCCAAGAGATTTTGAGTGGCTGTTCACCCTGCTGCACCCTTGCAAAAACACTATTTGACTCCCAAATCACTTCTAGGGGACCTGAAGGGCATTTATGTCACTCTTTCCTCCCTGGACTGTTTTAGGTCCCAAAGAGGCCTTTTATTTCCACTCCTGGATCCCTTTTGTAGCAGCATTGATGTTGGGAAGATAGTGAAGGAAGGCTAGAGAAACAGAGTTTTGGTGTCAGTGTGTCTGCGGTAAACAATACAATACACACAGCTTGAGTGGAGAAGAGTGGGTGTCTCTTCTAGCTGATCCTACTATGGCCGTGTGCGCCTGTCTACAAGGGAGATAAACAGCAGCTGCCTCTAGAATCGCTTACTGAGGATGTGTAAACAGCAAAACAGAATGGATAAGCCTGCTTCACAGCTACTCCCAGCATGATAAAAAAGCATATGTCTATAAGTATGGCCACCAAAAAGGAAATCATAAGAAAGGTGGAGGCTGGTGAATGAAAATTCATCCCTGGGTGCATTTTGGAAGAAGCCTACAGATAGTCTTTACAGGGTTCAACATGTTTTTGTTTACTTTGTTTTTGTTTACTTACCTTCCCTGGTTGTTTTGATTCATATGTGCATATTGCTAGTATTGAATAAAAAGTCTGCTAAAACTTCCTTTTTTGTGATGTAAGAACCTATCCCTATTCTTTCCATGCTCTTCCTTCCTCTGTTACCAAATTTTCTGTTAAAGATTTAGGCTGGGATCCTGTTGGGTAAGTCCCAAGTAGAGTAGACCTATTGAATTAATTGTTGAATGGTGAGTCAACACTTAGGTAAATGCCCTTGATTCAGTTGGTCTACTTTAGTCAGGACTAACAGTAGGATTCAAGGCCTTAATGCCCAGGAACACCACTGACTTTGTTAACTGAGATATACTTGTACTTTGTTTTGCCAAGCTCCTTCCTATCTTGTTTTGGAGTGGTAGTGATGAGGAGGAGGCGAGGGGGTAATGCTTACTATGCCCTGGCCCAACATGACTAACTCAGTGCAGTGACGCACTGGAGGAAATTGCTGTAGCTTCAAAGCGATGGTGACCGAGTAGTTGGAGATGATGATGATATTAAGTCTGACATTGCAAAGGAGACTAGGTTAGGCAGAAGATGAGTCATCTATACAGATCATCTTATCGCAATCAACAGTAAGCTGTTGCTCTGCCCTAGACGATGCTGGGGAGGGAGGGGGAGGCGAGTTGCTCTTTCATGTTTTTGTTAACTTCTTAAGACAGTCATGTCTTTAACTGTTCAGGGTATTTTGGCTGTTTAGTTCCGGCTGTGTTTCAACTGGCAGATCAAATGTTGGGATGATAATGTAACTTGGCACCCTTTTCAAAGTTCGGTTTTCCCCCTCAAAAGTGCAACTGTTTTTCTTTCCTTTGTCATCTTTACATAAGAAGATGCATTTGGAACACAAACCAAGAGTGGCAAACTTCTTTAATAGCTTAATTAGACTTAAGTATTTTTTTTTTAACAGTGTGGTCCCATGCACATCTACTCTGAAGTAAGCCTCATTGAATTTAGGCAGCTTTATATGTTTAATATTTAACAATATAATCATATACATGTCCACTCAAATGTAAGTTCTGCGAAGCTACTTCTAGATAAGTATCTATATAGACTATAGTCTAAATTTAATTTAATTTAATTTTTACAGCTTTTAATAATACTAATAACATCTTTCTTTTTAAATGGAGGGTTGCATTCTTGATGCTACTGTACTCATTCAGTTGCTAGTCCCAGCTAGGATAGATTTCTACCCCTGGTTTATGGGTGCTGTCATGATGAGCACTTGAATGTCAAAACATACCACCAATTAGGATGCAGTTGGGCTCATCCTGTTGTATCTTGGAGATCACCCTGGGTATTAGGGGATAGGGAGGGAACGCATAGAGTAGTGGGCCTCCCCAGTGCCACAGAAACGCATCCCCCAGATTGCCTGGTGACCGAGGGTCCCTGGAGCAGAAAAGAGGGCATTTGGCATTGTCCTTGGTAGCAAAAAGGTTTATTCTTTGCCCCAATTTGCAAAGAGACGGAGTAGGGTCTGTCAAGACAGGGACCACTCATGGTTGCTGGAGGTTGTCCTGCTGAGGGCATCCGCTAAGTTGTTGGTTTTCCCTGGCACATATATGGCCATCAGGAAAATGTCCCAGGCTATGCACCACTCCCAAACTTCGAGAGGGAGGTAGAGGAGCATCTTCGAGTGTGTCTCTCCCTGTTTGTTTATGTAGAAAACTGTTGTGGTGTTGTCCGAGGCCACCTGTACAACTTGACCCCTTAGGGAAGGTTGGAAAGTCTTCAGTGCTTTGAACACTGCTAACAGCTCCAGTACATTGATCTGGCAAGATCTCTCCATCTGGGACCAATGTCCTCTGATGGACAGGCTGCCTGAGTGGGCTCCCCAACTGGTCAGGGAAGCATCTGTAGTGATGGCCCTCGTGGGGCTCAGCTGTACAAACCGAGAGCCCTGTTGCACCATGAGGGGGTCTGTCCACTACAGAAGGGACTTCTTGAGAGGGCGGGGGATGGTGAGTAGTTTGTGTGGACCGTGTGAAACGGTCAGAACTTTGCGATGAACCAACTTTGCAGAGGTTGCATGCGGAGTCGCGGAAGAGGCGTGACCGCCATGGTGGAGGCCATATAACCTAGGGTCTGTTGTATGGCTCGTACCGTGACCTTCCTCCTTTTTATGCAATTCTGGACTGCAATGCACAGTGTGTCGAAGCAGTTGTCTGGCAGGCATGCTTTCCCTGCGATGGAGTCTATGGTGGCCCCTATGAATCAGACCGTTCGGGTGGGGTTGTAGGTGAGATTTTTCGTAGTTCACCATTAGACCCAAACGTTGTAGCCAGGTTAGGGTTAGGTGAATATCTCTGCTTAGTTTTCCTGCTGAGTGGGCCATGAAGAGCCAATCGACTAGGTAGGGGAATATGATGACTCCTCTTTGTCTGAGCCAGGGAACCACCACCGCCATACATTTTGTGAAGACTCTCGGTGCCGTACAGAGCCTGAATGGCAGGACTCTGAATTGGAAAGCTGTGCCACCTACCACAAAGGTGAGGAATCTTTTGTGCGATTCTACAATTGGAATATGAAAGTATGCGTCTTTTAGATCTAAAGTGGCAAATCAGTCTCCTCTCCTCAAAAAGGGAAGGATGGAAAGGAGAGTGACCATACGGAATTTCCTCGGTTGAACAAAGAGTTTATATCTCGTAGATCTAGAATAGGGCGGAGGTTGCCATCCTTCTTGTTGACCAGGAAATATCTGGAAAGGAAGAGGCCTTTTGTTCTTGAGCGGGGGACCCGCTCTATAGTGCTCTTTTGTAGAAGACTGTTGACCTCGTCTATGATGGGTGGGGAGTGTGGGGTCATTCTGTGGGTCGCTGGAGGAGGAAGCGCCTCTAAATCTATGTAGTATCCTCTTTGGATGATACCGAGGACCCAGCGGTCTGAGGTGATGAGTTGCCAGTAGTGGATCGCATTGAAAAGACAGCTGGCAGGTGATGGCATGGTGTGGGGGTAAGAAGAGGCGGTGGTAGCGGTGGGTGGTGGTGGTTGCTCGGAGTCAAACCCGCTGCTTGGTTGACTCAGATTTCCTCTTGGTGAAGTGAGTTTTGGCTTGAAGGACTGGAATTTCTTGTGTGTTTGGTATGCCAAAGACGACGGGTGGGACTGGGGTGCGAAGGGGCTGAACCTCTTCCGGTATGATAACCCGGGCTTGCGGAAAGGCAGACGGGGTGCCGTCGATTGATAAGAGCTGGGCAACCCAAACTTCCGTGCTGTTGATTTCATCTTTTGGGCATGTTCCAGTTTAGAGTCAGTGTCAGTGTGGAACAGACTAAGCTCGTCAAAGGGCAAGTCCTCAATTATAGAATGCGCAGTGTGGGACAATCCCGACGAGCGGAGCCATGCATGGTGACGCACTGCAATCGAGTTGGCCACAATCTTCCCCGTGCATTCTGCTATATGTTTGGCGACTTGTCATTGGTATCCCACCAGTGCCAGGCCTTCTTCTCTGAAAGAGTTCACAATCCTCTGGTCCTGCTTGGACAGCTTGGAGATGTGGATCGCGAGAGCGTCCCAAAGGAATTTCTGGTATGCTCCTATGCATGCTGCGTATGACGCCATTTTAGTCAGTAGGCAAGCCGAGGAATAGAACTTGTGGCCTATTGCGTCCAGTTTTTTGCCCTCCTTATCTGCCAGGGTGGAATGTAACCTCTGAGATGTTTTCATCTGTGCCGCCTCTACAACTACTGATTTAGGCTTAGGGTGGTAGGATAACCAAGGTGCTGACTCCGTGCATACACGATAAAGGTGGTTGAGGCGCCGGGAGGTAGGAGGCGTCGAGGAGGGTGTCGTCCAAGATGTTTTGAGCACTTGTAGCAAGTATGGGGAGAGACAGGGAGGGAATGGATGGTGCACGATGTTGCAGGTCCTCAAAGATGGGATCATCGACCCCATTCCCAGGCTGGGTGGTCTCAATACCTAGGGTGCCAGCTAACCTAAGCAAAAAGTCACCAAAGGCCTTCATGTCGTCCGTGGGGGACGGTGGTTTGGGGCGGGCTCCTCCTGGGACCAGTGAAGCTCTCTGGGATGGAGAGGTCGAGCGGGATTCTGAGTTCGAAGAACGCACTGAAGGGGTCCTGGAGGGGGACCTCCTAGGTGTGGCTGGAGGGTCGGGTTTCTTTTTCCTTCGGGTCCGCTTGTCTGGTTGAGGTGGTACCTGAGCGCCTGTTGACGAACCTTGTGGGGATGACTTGTGAAAGGGCGACACCTCCCTGGATGGGGATCTGGAGGCTGACCCCACTGGGGATGTCTCTAGCTCTCTCACTGTCAGGTGGTAGGGCGTCCGGTACCGTTTTAGGCATAGACTGCTCTGTTGGTTGTCTAGTGATGGGCCGGGCTCATCCTTTATCCGGGCTCCTTGGGTGGTACCGGGTAGGGTCTCTGTACCTTCTAAGCCTGTAGCGTGGGGAAGGATCGTAGGCATCGTCATAAAAGGGGTACTGTGGATGGTGGTCCCAGTGGTGGGAGTATGGACGGTATCGGTGGTATCTAGTGGGTCAGTCATAGTACAGATGACCGTAGCGGTCCCAGAGCCATTCCTCCTGAGGATCCGATGTTGGAGACGTAGGAGCCAGTCAACATCGACGGGGAGCGGGCCCGGAATTAGGGGCATACTTATCAAATTTGCAGATGAACCAAATTAGGAGGAGTAGCTAATATCCTAGAGGACAGCATCAAAATTCAGAATGACCTGGATAGACTGGAGAGTTGGGCCAAAGCTAACAAAATGAAATTCAGTATGGAGAAATGTAAAGTACTGCACTTAGGGCGGAAAAATGAAATGCATAGATATAGGATGGGAGAGACCTGGCTGAATGAGACTACGTGCGAAAGGGATCTAGGAGTCCTAGTAGACCACAAGTGGAACATGAGTCAACAGTGTGATGCGGCAGCTAAAAAGGCCAATGCGATTTTGGGCTGTATCAATAGAAGTATAGTGTCTAGATCAAGGGAAGTAATAGTGCTGCTCTATTCTGCCTTGGTCAGACTTCACCTAGAATACTGTGTCCAGTTCTGGGCACCACAATTCAAAAAGGATATTGATAAATTGGAGCATGTCCAGAGAAGGGCAACTAAAATGGTGAAAGGTCTGGAAACGATGCCTTATGAGGAGAGACTTGGGGAGCTGGGTATGTTTAGCCTGGAAAAAAGACGGTTAAGAGGCGATATAATAGCCCTGTTTAAGTATTTGAAGGGATGTCACGCAGAGAATGGAGCAGGCTTGTTTTCTGCTGCTCCAGAGACTGGAACACGGAGCAATGGATGCAAGCTCCAGGAACAGAGATTCCACCTCAAGATTAGGAGGAACTTTTTGACAGTAAGAGCTGTTTGGCAGTGGAACACACTCCCTCAGAACGTGGTGGGGTCTCCTTCCTTGGAGGTCTTTAAACAGAGGCTGGATTGCCATCTGTTGGGGATGCTTTGATCAAGATTTCCTGCATGGCAGGGGGTTGGACTGGATGGCCCTCGTGGTCTCTTCCAACTACAATTCTATGATTCTATGATCCCACAGACCAGGCCTTAATTCTACTATAAATGGCCAAGTTTTGGTAACTTTATTTGAAAAACCATTTTGGGTGTATCCAATTAATTGCTAACACGTAGAACTGCTTTTTGAATTACAGCTCAGGTTACACTAAATGGCAAGTCTCTGATCTGAAGGTGAAGCACTGTGTGATGTAATGTTACAATATAAAACAATTACAGCAATGCAGTTTTTGTGACTTATTTTTTGGACATGGCTTTTACGGAAGCCTCTTCCCTTATTAGATAAACCATTTTTATGGTGTCATTTTATGCATGGAGACTGGAGTGAAGACATCTAGATGATTATGAATTGAAGCTTTTTGTCCTGCCATACAGTTGTGTTTCCTATAATAGTAACACTACAATTAAGCCTGATAACATAAAAGCCTAGATAAATGGCACAAAAGTCTGTATACTTCCATAGAAATGAAAAAATAGATGTTCAAGCCATTTAATAGCTTATATATGGCAAATACTCAAGAGTCACAGAACACTTTCGCAGCATTTCTACTTCTCAAAATCAATGTTAGGTATTTTAAATCATCTGTGTGTTCGTGTGAAGAGAGCCAGCATGATGTAGTGGTTTGAGTGCTGAACTACAACTCTGGTGACCAGGGTTTGAATCGCTGTTTGTCCATGGAAACCCGCTAGCTGATTCTAGGCAAGTTGCACTCTCTCAGCCTTAGAGGAAGGCAACAACAAACCCCATCTGAACAAATCTTGTCATGAAAACCCTGTAATAGGTTCACCTTAGGGTTGTCATAAGTTGAAAATGACTTGAAGGCACACAGTTTTCTCGTCCCCTGTGAAGCAGGTATTTGGAATAGCAATCATTGAATGAGTCTCTTCTGTTGGAAGATGTGGTAGTCTAGTAGTATTGTCTTAAAGGTATTTGTTTTTCTACTTGGTGCATGGATGCAGAATCAAGACTGAAAAGTACACAAATATGTACTCGTTTGCACTACTGATTGCAACAGGGTTATACTGAAACTAGAACAGTAGTTCTCTGTCTTTGGTCCTGTAGGTGATTTGGACTTCAGCTCCAAGACTACCTGACCACTATTAGGGTTGCCAGATTAAAAACTGGAGAGGGCTCCTGTAACTTTATTGGTTGTGTAGAAGGGGGAATTCAGCAGGTGTTGCTTGTCAGGCAACTAGGTAACAAGCAACACCTGCTGAAATTCCTTCTTCTGTGGAGATTATCAGACAGCCCCCTTTAAAACATTATTTTGCTGGTATTAAACAAACAATTTTTATGCCGGCAAAAGACTGCTCCCCACTGCACTTACCTTCCCTCCTGTCCAAAGGCTTCCCTGGCAATGAAGAGGAAGTGAATGGAGCTCCATTCACTTTCTCCTTTGTCATAGTGCAGGAAATTAAAAAAAGAAAAGAAAAGAAAAATAACACATAAAAAGTTGCACAAAGCACATACACAAACTTTAAAAGTCCCAAGTAACCCAGAGAGGGTCATAAAAAGAGTGAAACTTACCTGGATGTCCTGATCTCACTCAGAAGTGTTCGCGCTGGACCGGCCGTTCTCGCTGCAGTGCTGGCACCAAAATGGAATGGGGGGACCTATTGATGGTTTCAGCTGTCAATAGAAAGAAATAACACCTTAACACCAGCAAAATGCAAAAGGACATCGCCAACTGATATTGGCATCCTTTTGCGTTCTGCTGTTGTTATGCTAGTGCCACATTTGCTGTGTCTGATAATCTCCTATATAACTATTAAAAGTACAGGAGCCAGCTCCAGTTTTCATCTGACAATCCTATGGAAAGGTGGCTGGGGGTTCTGGGAGTTCAAAATACTTGTAATGGATACACCATATTTGATTTACCAGGTATCTCACCCTCTGGTAAAGGAAGACCAAGTGCAGGACTCACATCCTGATCTCTACAGCACTTAAAGTTGTTATTAAGAGTCTGCCACATTGTGAACTAATTGCTATGACCTATTTCATTGAACTGGGTACTTTGTGCCTGCTGATGATAAATGTATACATTCCTCCAATGCTCAGTAGGGACTGCAATAAAAAGGTGTGGGAAACATTGGAAAATTATACTGTCAAATTAGAGGGACAATTCCCCTCAGCCCTTTTAGTTCTGATGGGGGATTTTAACGCCCAAATTGGCCACAATAATGAGGCGCTTGTTTCTTCCTATGCTTGGTGTTTAGAAGAGATGGAGTAATGTACCTTGAATATTGATAGACACTCCAAAGATCGGGGGATTAATTATGCTGGTATATGCTTTGTTCAGATGGTTGAGCGCCTTGCTTTAAGAATGCTCAATGGAAATTCTTTATTTGACCCATGTGGTGCGTACACATATATATCAGCAAAAGGTAGCAGCACTATCGATTATGCTTTAGTTACTGGTGCCCTTGTTGATTTTATAGTCAGATTCTCTGGTAGGTACTAGGCTTGACAGTGATCATCTTCCTCTTTCCCTCTCCCTCAAGATCTCCACTAACATTCATTCCCAGACACAACCTCATTTTACTGATTCAGCCATGGTGCTTAGACAGAAAAGGCTATGGTGGACAGAAAATCTCCACGGAGAGATTTCAGCACTCCTTAACTCATCATTGTATCTGGGGCTTAAAAACCAGATCATTGAGTCACAAGAAGTGCATGATGCCCTAGAGAATTACACTCAGCTCCTCACGATATTGGCAACATCGTTGAGGTGCATAGAGAGGAAGCCTAGAAATTTTAAGCACAAAGGATTGCCCCCCCCTCCCCGGTTTGATAAAGCCTGTGCTGAAGCTAGAACTCATCTAAGGAATAAGTATATTCAATATAGGAGAGATAATTACCAGACATTGCCTCAATCTTATTACACCACCAGAAGATGTTATAAATTATTCCTGGCAAGGAAAAAGAAAGAGGCAATTCAAAGGCAATGGACACCATTGATAAATTTCTCCCTACAAAAAAACACCAAGCTTTTCTGGGCCGCAGTTACAGGGATGATAGGAAATATTGGTGGCTCTCCCCCTTGTAACATCCCTATAAAATGTATGGGAGGATTATTTTTCCACACTGTCTGGAGACAGTGGAGATCAGGTTTGTGTTATTCCCAATGAGTTTAACTCATTTCCCTTCAATTGCTTGGATGCTCCCCAGTGGCCCTCTGTATCCCAAGATGCATTAAAGATATTAATCACTCAGCTTAAAACTGGAAAAGCTCCAGGGACTGATTTAATCTTGCCTGAGCTTTTGAAAGCAAACATCTCATGGTGGGCACCTCTACTTGTCTCCTTTTTTACCCTCATAGAATCATAGAATCATAGAATTGCAGAGTTGGAAGAGACCATGAGGGCCATCCAGTCCAACCCCCTGCCATGCAGGAAATCTTGATCAAAGCATCCCCGACAGCTGGCCATCCAGCCTCTGTTTAAAGACCTCCAAGGAAGGAGACCCCACCACGCACCGAGGGAGTGTGTTCCACTGCCGAACAGCTCTTACTGTCAAAAAGTTCCTCCTCATGTTGAGGTGGAATCTCTGTTCCTGGAGCTTGCATCCATTGCTCCGTGTTCCAGTCTCTGGAGCAGCAGAAAACAAGCCTGCTCCATCCTCAGCGTGACATCCCTTCAAATACTTAAACAGGGCTATCATATCGCCTCTTAACCGTCTTTTTTCCAGGCTAAACATACCCAGCTCCCTAAGTCTCTCCTCATAAGGCATGGTTTCCAGACCTTTCACCATTTTAGTTGCCCTTCTCTGGACACGCTCCCATTTGTCAATATCCTTTTTGAATTGTGGTGCCCAGAACTGGACACAGTATTCTAAGTGAGGTCTGACCAAGGCAGAATAGAGTGGCACTATTACTTCCCTTGATCTAGACACTATACTTCTATTGATACAGCCCAAAATTGCATTGGCCTTTTTAGCTGCCGCATCACACTGTTGACTCATGTTCAACTTGTGGTCTACTAGGACTCCTAGATCCCTTTCGCACGTAGTCTCATTCAGCCCTCATTAATCAGACAGCCAGAATACCTACTAGCTGGTCAAAAGTGATTATAATCCCTATTTACAGGAAGGAAGTTAGGGATGATCCATCCAACTACAGTCCTATTAGCTTACTTTCAGTTGTGGGTAAACTCTAAGGCCGATTTCTTAACAATCGTCTTTCTGAATGGATAGAGAATGAGAACATAATTGGCAATGAACAAATCAACTTTAGAAAGGGTAAGTCAACCTACGATCATTGCCTGGTCTTGAACCATCTGGCTGAGAAATATTCTAACTCTCAAAGCAAGGGTTTATACGCCGCATTCATTGATCTGAAATCAGCTTTTGATTTAATCCCAAGAGAGAGATTATGGATCAAATTTCTTACCTCTTCCATTGACAGGAGATTACTATGGCTGATTATGAATTTGTATAGAAACACAACTATACAAGTGAGATGCAGTACCCAGGGTAATCTCACAAAATCAATTTCTGCCAATAGGGGTGTGCACCAAGGTTGTATTTTGGCACCTTCACCTACCAGGGAAGCATCATCTCCTCAGATGCCAAGATTGGCAAAGAAATTGATCACAGATTAGCAAAGGCATATAGCGCATTTGGAGGACTTTACAAAAGAGTCTAGAGTAACAAACACCTGAGGCGAAGCAGAAAAATCAGTGTGTATAGAGCCATTGTACTGTCTATTCTCCTTTATGGATCTGAAACATGGGTCACCTATCGCCACCACTTACGACTCCTTGAACATTTTCATCAGTGCTGTATATGTACAATCCTAAATATACACTGGACTGACTATGTGACGAATGTTGCTGTCCTTGAGCAAGCAGGGCTCACCAGCATTGAGGCCATGATATTAAGAACACAGCTGCGCTAGAATTTGAGACCCACTCCACTAGAAGCTGCTGTTAAAGTATTGCAAAGTTATGACATTGCAGCCTTGAGCTGAGAAGTCAAAATAATGCAGTGTATGAAGTGTTCTCAATTTTAAAACCTCAACGTGTGGATTTGTAGGCTGAACAAATTCACAAATCCAATGTGGCAATTAATGGATATGGATAATGGATATGGGAAGGAGGGGATGATTACTTAAATCACTGTTGATTTTCCTTTGGTTTTTTTCCCGGGCTGTGAGGCCATGTCCTGGAATAGTTTCTTTCTAATGTTTTGCCTGCATCTGTGGCTGGCATCCTCAGAGAATGGTTGGGTAGGTGTGTAGGTGTGTGTGTAGGTGTGTGTGTGTGTATTTATATGCTGTGAACCCCTGTTGGGGAGTATATGTAAATTTGTGTAATTGGATGGTTAGTTTCTGGGTATAGAAATGCAAGGCTCGTTAGTGTCTGTTTGCTAATGGTTGGTTGATGGGCCATTATCTGCTGGGAATCCCCCTGTCCCTGGGTGGAATTCTTTTGTAAGTGTTGTTTTGTAAGTTTTGTAAGTCACTGTTATTTGTTAAACTAGCACATCCATATCCCAACTAGATTAGATTGAATCAATGGGATTTACCAGTATGTTAAATGTTGACTTGCCTTTAACCTATCGATTCAGTGGGTTTATTCCAGCTGTGAGTAACAGTTGGATTTAGCCTCTTATTACCCAACCCAGTCCTCCATATTAGTGGTAGCTGTGTTGGACACAGTTTGAGTTTTATACTACAAGAAAGAGCGATGTGTACATGATCTTGACAGATTTCCAGTGTTGCCATTAAATAGAAGAATGGAGGAAGGTGGGGTTTACTACTTCTGTACCTGTGTTGCATGGGAAAGAGGGAGGAAAAAGGAAACAATGACAGTTATTTGATGAAGGGAATGCTGTGGCTGTAGCGTTATCTTGATTTCAGTAAAGCCCTTGACAAGGTTCCCCATGATATTCTTGCAAACAAGCTAATAACATGTGGGGTAAACAGTGCAATTGTTAGGTGGATTTGTAATTGTTTGACTGATCGAACCCAAAGGGTGCTCACCAATGGCTCCTCTTCATCCTGGAGAGAAGTGACTAGTGGGGTGCCACAGGTTTCTGTTCTGGGCCCAGTGCTATTCAATATAGAGGGCATTCTTATCAAATTTGCCAATGACACCAAATTAGGAGGGGTAGCTAATACCCCAGAGAACAGACACAGAACTCAAAATGACCTTAACAGATTAGAAAGCTGGGCCAAAATGAACAAAATGAATTTCTACAAGAAGAAATGTAGGATACTACACTTGGGCAGTAAAAATGAAATGCCGAGATATAGGATGGAGGACACCTGGCTTGATAGTACTGCATGCGAAAGGGATCTAGGAATCTTAGTAGATGATAAGCAATGTGATGTGGCAGCCAGAAAAGCCAATGTGATTCTAGGCGGCATCAATAGGAGTACAGTAGCACCCCTGTATCCACGGGGGATACTAAAATCTATGGATAATAGCGATGCTACACACCACCACCCCGCCGCTGCCACTAGCGTCCTCCTGAGGGAAGGGAGGTAGGAAGTGAGATCCTTCCTCCCCTTCTCTTCCATCTTCACCCCCCCGCCATCACCCCCACTGTGACCAGAGACCTCCTGGAGGAAGGGAGGGGGGAGGCAAGATCCCTCCTCCCCCCTCCCTTCCCCCCCTGCCATCCCCAACTATGGATAATTGAATCAGATGTTGGTGAATGAGTGGATTCTTGGGTGTTACTGTATAGTGTCTAGATCGAGGGAAGTAATAGTGCCAATCTATTCTGCTTTGGTTGGACCTCACCTGGAATACTGTGTCCGGTTCTGGGCACCACAATTCAAGAGAGATACTGAAATGCTGGAGCGTGTCAAGAGGAGGGCAACCAAAATGTTGAAAGGTCTGGAAGCCATGCCCTATGAGGAGCGGCATAGGGAGTTGGGCATGTTTAGCCCGGGGAAGAGAAGTTAGGAGGTGACATGATAGCCATGTTTAAATATTTGAAGTATCTCATACTGAGGATGGAGCAAGCTTGTTTAATGTTGCTTCAGAGACTAGGACATGAGGCAGTGGATTCAAAGTATAGGAAAAGAGATTCCACCTAAACATTAGGAAGAACTTCCTGACAGTAAGAGCTGTTTGACAGTGGAAGGCGCTGCCTGGGAGTGTGGTGGAGTCTGCATCTTTGTATTTTTTTTAACAGAGGCTGGATGGCCATCTGTCAGGAGTGCTTTGACATGGCAGGGGGTTGGACTAAATGGCCGGTGTGGTCTCTTCTAACTCTATGATTCTATGGTTCTATGATTGTACAATGATAAGGAAGTAATGGTACTAAGTTTTATTAGATGGGGAGAGTCACAAAGAAGTAACAGGACACTGATTGTGTGAAAAATCTGTGTTTACTGGCTATGTTAATAGAATGTTTATGAATTCTCTATTTAGCAGAATAAAAAGGTCAGATTTCAGCTGTACCTAGATCTCGTACAAGCTATGGAGCCCAGATAATCTAATATCCTAGGATTGTTTTCAGAGCTACACCCTCCCTTGAAATTGCTGTTCACCTGTGTGTAGGAGATCTACAAGCCAAATGTCTTTGAAAATACAGATATACCTGTGACCTTCTCTCTCTGTCTTGACAGACTAGTTCCAAAACTTTAAATTGTTTAAATCGTGCTAATTTATCATTTGTATATTTATGTACAAACCTTATTTTTCCTGCAGATTTATGAAGGGTTTATGGAAAACAAATCTGGTGCCTTGAATGCCACAGGAACACCTGGGCCTTTGGAGAGAAGTTCCATTGATCTGCGACTATATAGGTGGTGCTCCCTTCCATTTATCATCCTCTTGGTCTTTGTCCGTGACCTGAAGAGTCTGTCTGTGCTCTTGTTTCTTGCAAATCTGTCCATGGCTGTCAGCCTTGTGATTATTTATCAGTATATTATTCAGGTGAGTAAAGGATTAGTTCTTTGCTAAAGTTTTTTCCCCAGCAGTGTCATATTATACAGTTGTGTTTTGGCTTCCTTCCAGTATCCATTTTAGCATAGCCTTGGCTGCACATGTGTTCCATTGTTTGAACTATACCTCCCAGAATCCCATAGGCAGCATGGCCTTGGTTGTGCTGGTTGGAGGATTATAGAAGTTGTAGCCACCCCAAGAAGCTTTTCCTAGCTGTGGTGAGAATATATAGCAGTGATGGGGTGGCTTAAAATTTCTCAAGTTAGTTGTCATCCCATCTCTGTTCTACAAGTACCCACTTTCAGCCACTTTTTTTTTATTGGATAGGTTACAGCAAATGTTCAAAGTGGAGGTGAGCAACAATAACAAGGGATTGCTGACAACTCTGCATGATACATCTGGTGAGTAGCCAAAACAAGCACCAGTGAATGGCAATGACCTTTAGCTGATTTGTCCAAATTATCTCATCTCTTGTCTAAAGGTCATGGTGATTCACTGATGTAACTCCATAACTTTGGAGATGTATCATGAAGGATAACTTTTCCCTTGTGCATTTTTTAAAGGTTGCAGTGCAGGTGCAACTTTGGCTTGGTTGTTTGCTAAATTTAAGGTAACCAATTGAGCCATAGGATTGCATACTCTTATGTGAATTTCTCTACCCCCATTGTGGTTATATCAATGGCCTCTCACAAACTATTAGAAATAAAGTATCTGGACAAGCACGTTGGTCACATGGTAAAACACGTGGATAACATCCTTATGCAGTACACTGTGGGAGGACATGGGTGAGGGCCTTCTTGGTTGTGGTTTTCTTGGTGTGGCATGCCTTCCCTTTAGGGGCTTGATTGGCACCTATACTGTCAAGGATTATAAAATTCATGTGTGGAAAATTTACAGCAAAAGGAACTATGGCCAGTAGAGGCCAGTAGAGATGGCCATGAGCACAGCTGGTGTTTACTGTTACTGAGTGCTCAGAGCTGTATGCGTGGGAGTTGCTGCAGTATTGACTGTACAATTCATATCTCTATGGGAAAGGATTGTAAAAACTGTAAGCTTGGGAATCAGCTATGTGGGTATGATTGTAAAACCCATCATGTTATGTATAAATAGCAATGCAACCCTTTGTCCCACTCTTCTTGTTTCTTTAACTCTCTTCATGTATGCTTATGTGGATCCTCATGGATCAACTCAATATATACTCTGCTATACTCTAGTAAATACTTGTAGATTAGACAAACACTGTGTCTGAGTGCTTTATTAGCAACCTTATGCAGGCCACATGTACCTAAAACTATAGTGCAGCTTAGCCCTCTGCACATGCTCAGGAGGGACTTGCACACACGCCATGACAAACACTGGTGTCATTCTGGAACCAAGTAAAAACATGGCTTTTTATTAAAGCCTTCTGGGCCTAATTGAGTTTATCCAAATCTGTAGATACTGTATGGTTTTAAATGGTTTTTAAACTATTTTAGCTGATTTTAATTTGCAGTTGAAGGCTTTTATGGCTGGCATCCATAGATTTTCCTTGGTTTTTTTCCAGGCTGCAAAGCCGTGTTCTGGAATAGTTTGTTTCTGATGTTTCGCCTGCACCTGTGGCTGGCATCCTCATTCTCTGAGGATGCCTGCCATAGATGCAGGCGAAACATCAGAAACAAACTACAGTATTCCAGAATATGGCCTCACAGCCCAGAAAAAACCCAAGGAAAATCTATGATTTTAATTTTCTTCTTTTAACTCACCCAATTGTTTAGTGTTGTTTAATCTTTTTAAAGGATTTCTCTTTTTGCTTGTTGAAGTTGGTTAATCTGATTTTATTATATAATGACCCTGGGATCTTTAGATGTAGGGCAGCATATAAATATTTAAATAAATATGCAATTCCTCGTTACAGCCATGCTCACTGGCAGGAGAGGGTGGAAACATGATCCTGTGCTCCAATCACCAGCTGAACATACCTGTACCTCCATCTCTTGGTGCAGCTACTGTTTGATAAAGCACATTTGGGTGGGGTCAGATTAGGGGCTTATCTACACTGGGGGGTAAAAATCCAATTGAAATTCAGACTGTCTTGGCCTGGATCTGTGCCAGAACTGCACCAGATGAAATTTGGACTACTCTGGCCTGGATTTAAGCACCACACTTTCGCCAAAGACTGAATCTGATTCATCTGGATTTTTACGCCCAGTGCAGCCACTCACTTAGAATGGCAACTATCAAGCAGTTATTGTCCTGCCTTCCCACCCCCTGAATCCAGCGTAGATCCTTTTTTCACACTACAATTTTCTGCAAAGTTTCCAGCAAACTCCAGAGAAAACTGTAGATTTAAGCTATATACCCCAAGTCTGTTGCGTTTAGGGCAATACATCATGTGGCATTATCACATCAGATTTGGGGATAAGGCCACATGTTGTGTGACATCATCAGGCCAGATTGGGGGGGGGAGAGTCGGGGTTTTTCCCTAGTGTACAGAAGGCCGAGGAAACATTATATAATTACAGATATGCAACTAAGTAGGTGATGTAGAATTTGGGCCTTGGTTCTTAAAAATTATGAAGGAGGGAAGAATATTGACAAGCTGGCATGTGTCCAGAGGGCGATCAAAATGGTGGAAGATCTGGAAGCCATGCCCTATGAGGAGCGGCTTTGGGAGCTGGGTACGTTTAGATTGGGGAACAGAAGGTGAAGAGGTGACAGATAGCCATGTTTAAATATTTGAAGGGACGCCCATATTGAGGATTGAGCAAGCTTGTTTTCTGCTGCTCCAGAGACTCAGAAATGGAGCAATGGACTCAAACTACAGGAAAAAAGATTCCACCTAAGCATTAGGAAGAACTTCCTGACGGTAAGAGCTGTTCAACAGTGGAATGCACTGCCTTGGAGTGTGACGGAGTCTCCTTCTTTGGAAGTTTTTAAACAGAGGCTGGATGGCCATCTGTTGGGAATGCTTTGATTGGGTATTCTTGCATGGCAGGGGGTTGGACTAGATGGCCCTTGTGGTCTCTTCCAACTCTATAATGCTACAATTCTATAAAATTTAGACTGTGTCAAAAAACAATGCACAAATTCATTTTTTAGCCTTTAAGAAAAGTTGGTTTCCTGCTTTCTCTGGTGGCAGAGTTAACACGAGATTCATTAACCTCTTTGTGAAAGGCTGCAGGAAGGCATATGCAGCTGAGAAGTGGGGTGGGGGGGGTAGGAGGAGAGAAGGTACCTCTATTTAATCTTCTTCCTCCGTCCTTTTCCTCACATGACTAGGTTTCCCTGTCTCAGAGCTATGCAGTGGGAAAAGTAAAGGGAAAAAGCTGGATGGAGGTGAATGAGGAAGCACTGCTGAGGAAAACACAGTAGGCAGAGGAAAAGTTCCCTATCTTGTTGGTTTATTAGAGCTTTGCATGATCCTAAATATACACTGGACTGACTATGTGATGAATCTTACTGTCCTTGAGCAAGCAGGGACCACCAGCATCGAGGCAATGATATTGTGAACACAGCTGCGCTGGGCAGGGCATGTTTCATCACCTCCCAAAAATAGTACTCTGTGGTGAACTTGCCACAGGTCAGCGTAAGAGGGGCGCTCCAAAAAAGATACAAGGACTTCCTGAAACAACATCTCAGGCTCGGCCAAATTGATCACCAACAATGGTTCCACCCTGGCCTCACATTGGGAGGCATGGAGACGCACTATCCGCAATGCTGCAGCTTTATTTGAGAACTCAAGCCGAACAAGTCTTGAAGAGAAACGACAACGCAGAAAGAATCACAACCCAGAAACATCACCCAAGGAGACCTTCTGCTGTGCTTTCTGCAACCAGACTTGTTTATCTCGGATGGGCCTTTTTAGTCATCAGCGCGCTTGCAGAAAGTGCAGGATGAGTCCTTCCTGAATCTTCGTTTGCGAAGAAAAGCCAGAAAGAGAGAGAGAGAGAGAGCATGACTAGGAATTCTGTACCTGTTGGAAGCCTTATTTCCACCTAACACATCGTAAATGGACGCTGCTTCTACACCTGCGTTTTAATCATCTTCACTTCTGACAGTCTTAAGTGTGAAGCTGGACTACTTAGGCCTCATCTAAATGGGCAGAATATACCAGCTCCAGCCCTGGATCTGGCCTGTTCCTCCCGTTACTGGCATAAACTGGGATGGAGGCTAGACCACTAGGTAGGCCCATCCCTGCAGCTATCACTTGCTTCCATCCGTGTTGCTCTTTCTGAAGCCAGGCATGGGGCCTGTGGAATGCGATCAAGGCCCCCTGCATGTGACCAGCCTTGGTCACATGCTGCAGGTCTACTTCCTGGCTACAGAGAGTATGACATGGACAGCAGCTGCAGAGGTGGGCCGGCGTGGCAATATGGGGTCTTGTAGTCCCATGGGGCCGGATCCATTTTTCTCGACTGGAACAGTTTATCACAGGTATTTTGCTAAAATGTTTTATCGGGTTTTACTCCATCTTTCCCCCATCTTCGCCCCGTCTTTGCGTTGGGCACCGTGAGGACTACGTGGGGGCAAAACAGGACCAAAGCCATGCATCGTGTGGACTGCAGGGCTCTAAGATGGGGGCAAGATGGGGTAAATAGCCCTTCTAGACAAGGCCTTCATCTGTGGCTTGTCAACACTTTTGCTGTCATGACCCCATGGTACAGAATCCCAGGAGGTGTAGTTTGGTGAGGTACTTCTGGTTCTTTGTTAGGTAATTCTGGTGCTCTAGTTCTGGGAAAGGGACTAGAGCTTTCTAGCTCCCTAAACCAAAATGCAAATCCCAAGATTTTGTAAAATTGAGCCATGATCGCTAAAGTGGCATTGAACTGTAGATACAATGGTAAATTCTTAGCGACATAGGTTTTCTATCTTTACTGTAATGGACAAAAGCCTCTCTTCCCTTGAGTAATTGAGCTATCTCAAAATGCTGGTGACTTATTGTATCTTGCAGGTTGATATAGATTGACATACAGCTGAAGTGTATTGCGGGCTGAGTGAAATAACCTTCCCCCTTCCCGAGTCCACCAGCACCTGTAAAGACAGAAGCATAATGCATACACAGAAAAAGTTTAATACAGAGTTGAAGGAAATACAGGATGATGAAGGTGCTGGCGGAAATGGCCACAGCTTTCTATTTGGCGATAGTCGCTGAGGTTGGACTGGGCATGGGTTAAGCCGGTCTCCAGCCAAACCCAAATCTTGGCTGATGACACATCTGTCAGCCCGCCAGCTGACAAATCGTGTAACCAGCCACGCGACTGGATCACGTGACCAGATCACGTGATCCCACCCCCCAGTGGCGGGGTCTCCATGGAGATGAACTTGTACTTGACCTGAACATGACTTGTTGCTAGTCAAACCGGAGACCCCTAACCCCGAGGGTGGAGCAGAACCCATGCCCACCGCAGCACCTAGAAAGCTGTGACGAAGAAACAAAATACAGCGTTCATATATCTGACAGTAAATTCTAACTAATACACAGAACTTCCTGGCTGAGGGAGGGTGGGCGGGTCTTCGGCTCGCGAGAGCCAACTGGTTGGGTTCGGTGGGCAGCCGGGAATAAATTCCCGGCTGCCGGACCCTGTTGGGGACTGGCCCCACCCCTCGGCCAATCAGAGGCCCCGGAGAGCGGCCCGATCTGATTGGCTGAGGGCCTGCATGTTAGCCAACCAGGAAAGGGGAGCCCTTTCCTGATTGGCCGGTTTTCAATCCTCTTCCCAGCCTGCCAGAGCACGCTGGGAAGAGGATGCTGGTAGGCATAGGGGCATCCATGCCTGCCACACGGTGGGCCTGAGGCCGGGGGGGGGTGAATCACCAGCCGCAAATGGGGCTGCCATGTAAGTACCTGGGCAGCCTGCATTTCACTGCTTTGGGGCGGGGGCTGCTTCTTGGTCAGCTGAAAACATTCTGCTTTATCTTTCTTCCGTTCCTTGTTAAAGTTCTGTTGTAGGGAATGAATTAGCAGTTATACAGAAAATAAAGAAGCAACATAAAAGGAAATAGAATGGGGATTTTTTTAAAAAAATCATGACAGACAGACAGATAGAGGGTATGCACATGGTGACTTTTTCTTCTCCTTTGTTTGCTCATAGCATATTTATTTCAATTCTTATACATTTTAGAGTTAATTAAAAATTGCCCTTTTGTAGAAGCCAAATGTCCTGTAACCTTTGTTTGGGAGAAGCCATTTTTTCTGAAGCTGCAACAGCTTTTCTGTTTTCCTCTTCCCTCCCTGCACACACAACCCCCCCACAAATTAGGTTGTCATGACTGGTAACTGGACAGATCTTAATGTCATTTATTTCCTTCGCCATCTTTGTATCATCTAGGAAGGCACTAGAGGTTTTTATTCCAAGAGTACAAAAGAGATTCCTTATTCAATCGTCTGCTCTCTGTTTTTCTTTGTTTATTAGGGGCTTTGTCACAAATAATTCATACTTGTTTTTATCTCTGCTTCTATCTTACTGCGTCAGGGTGGTGAATATGTTGTGATTCATTGAAAGAAAGATTCATTGAAAGAATAGAATAGGATACTGATTACAGAATCTGGCTTACTATGGTTCTTATCTTTAGAAAAACTCTATTCTTCATGGTTAATAATAACACATTTAGAAGCAGAGCTAAAAAAAAAATCCTTGTTTTCCACTGCAGCTTCCAGAATACACCAGCCACTGACTACCCCAGGCTATTGTTGCTGTGTGCCTTCAGGTTGTGGTGACTCTAAGGTGATCCTATCATGGCAAGGTTTCTTGGCAAGGTTTGTTCAGAGAGGGTTTACCTTCCTCTGAGGCTGAGAGTGTGTGACTTGTCTGAAATCATCCAGTGGGATTACATGGCTGAACAGGTATCTAAACCCTGGTCTTCTAGTCCAACAGTCAACCATTACACCATGCTGGCTCTCCTATCCCGTGGAGATACATCCCAAAAGGGAACATTTCCAGCCTATGCCTTTAAGTGTATTATTCCTAGTCACAAAAGGCAGAAATTTGCAAGTGTTTGAACAAAGCTTGCCAAAATCTAACATCCATTGGTTGTAATTAGGGCTTCAGTCCCTTTGTAGAGCATTGTCCCTTCTAATGAGAAACAAACACAAAATGAACTGAACAAAGCAGTAGTAGAAAATGCTTACTAAAGTAGATGGAATAGGAGAAATTATATAAATATCTCAATCTGCATTACCTGGAGCTCAGAATTTGGATAGCTGGAGCATAATTTTTTTTTAAATATACCTCTTGAGAGGTGATGCAATTTAATGCTAAATTGAGAAGTGCCTGGAATTCAGAAAGTGCTAAATCTGTGCCCACCGTTGACTGTTTCTGATTATGGGACTTGGCTTTGCCATAGAATGTGGCTTCAGGTTTAAACTAGCTACGACAGTTTCTTTCCTATGAGCTGCACTGTGGGGGACAGGATGTGGAAGGTTTGTCACCACAGAGTTACTGGCACAGGTTGCCTGCTGACATCTGCTTGTAAAGGTTAATGACTTGGAGGATATTGACAGGTGGAGGTGACCAACATGTATCCTTGCTGTCAGTTAACTTTATTTTCTTTACATCCATATTATGAGAGGACAAAATGGGAGACAGGGTGATATGAACAAGAAAGGAAAGATTTATATACCAACCGCAGTTGGAAATAATGATTTCTTTTGATCCATATATTTGGGGTCTCATTTATTTTGGATTTTTAAAGTGCCTAAAAGCTAGGCACACGAGCTGGCCCTACTATTAGGCAGAGTGAGACAGCTGCCTTGGATGTCAGGATGGTGGCATCAAAATAACAGAGGAGAAAGCTGCATCCCAAGAGGTTTGTCTTGCACCCCCTAAGTTAGTCTTCTGTTTTTAAGTGTGGTGGGAGGATATTGATCCATTGCAAATGCTGAAGAACTGATTAACCATTGATCCAGGTAGCTTTTGTACATGGAGTGGAGGCAGGTCTTCACTTTCAAACAACGAACAATTTTGGGCCAGTCCTTTAAGGCAAAAGTGCCATATATGAGTTTAGCATTTATAAAACCTTGCTTGCTGGATTACAGTAGGTACAAAATGGAAGAGGAAAGAAAAAGTACAGAAAGAAAATGTGTGGAAAGGGTAACTACAGTATATACATTTAATAACTCAGCAAATTAGGGAAGGTTTAAAATGTGGGTGGGAGTGAATCATCTGGATAGCTGAAGTTCCAAATGATGATGATATCATCTTTGGTCTGGGAATCAGAAGAATACAAAACTCTGGAATGATTATTATGGTAAAGAAGAAAGTTGGATGGAGAGGAGCAGCAAAATCTGAGTACAGTATTTAAAATCAAGTCAGGTTTTTTAAATGAATGTGATAAGAGAAGGAAAACCAGAGAAAGAGAACAGAGGATCTATCTAACACTTAAATTATAGTTTTTTTTAAAATCAACTATGTTCTCTTTGAGAATTCAGTACATCTGAAGAGGTAGGCTGGAGTCCACAAGCGCTTATGTAGAAAAAAATTGGCTATTCTTAAAGGTGCTACATCCTTCTTCCTTTTTGTACTGAATAGTCAATGTTATTCATTTATGTCACTCTAAGGAATATCCTGTATGCTTATTTTTCAGAGGCGTGTTAAAATAAACCCAATAGAGAGTTTGAATATACTTAGAGTTTCTCCAATGCTATATATGACAATGCAATGGTGTACAAAGCAAGTTCTTAGAAGCCCCCAGACCCCTCATATTGAGAATAGGGATGAACAGAGGCTGAATAGCCATCTGTTGGGAATTATTTGATTGTGTATTCCTGCATGGCAGGGGGTTGGAGTGGATGGCCCTTGTGGTCTCTTCCAGCTCTATGACTTTATGATTCTATGAAAACAGTATCAGAAAAGAGTTGGAAAGCAGTAAAAAAAAAACCCTTGTTTTTCACATGTTGAGAAACCCTGATGAGAAGAATTCTGGATTGATGAGAATCTTTGTAGTTCAAGACTTATTCTGCACAAAACTTGTATATGTGTTGTTTTGCCCAAAAAACAGCATTTTTTTGCCCAGAAAACATTTCTATACAGAATATTATTATTTCCTGTGTAGAAGATGATGTTCTCTGTGCAAAACAACCATGTGTGAATTTTGCACAGCATAAGTCCCAAATTGCAAATAGGCTTCGAAAACTCTGTGGCTTTCAAAGTCCTTCCCACAGTGGGAAGAAAATTGTTAAAATTACTCGTTGCTTTCTTTGAGAAGAAACGTAGTGAACATTTACATACCTATTTGAGAATAAGAAAAAGAGAGCGTGGGAATATTACTTCTTGGATTTTATCTCCTAGAAACATCCAGCCAGTAAATTCACTGACCGTGGTGGCTCTAGTGGGTGATGGTTCTTTTGGCTGGGTGATTCTGCCATTGTAGTCCTAAACCCACCTGTTTTTAAGATCAGAGGAGCCTATACCATTCAGCAGGAGACCCTGATAGCCAGAACTATTCCTGTTTGCACAACCCTATCCCTTCATTTGCACAAGGCCAGATTTCTCCAATTGACTGAACCAAATATGAGAACTTTTCTTGGACAATATTAGTTAATATGGCAGGTGACAGTGATATGTATATTGTAATACTTTCCTCATGTAGAAAATATTCTCAGTGTTGACTTTTTGCTCTTTATTGTACTTAAAAAAATACTTTAGAGCAGGGGTGAACAATTGCAGCAGGTCTGGAGGCCAATTATCTGCCCCTTGGAACTTCCAGGGCTGCATGGACTGCCAAAAATGCCAACCCTCTCTGTAAAACTCCAGAACTTGATGGAAGTCCCCTTATGATTTTGAAAAATGGATTTTTTAAAATGTTAAACAGTTTGTGGGTGAGGGCTTGGAAATACATAAACTCCTTTTTAAGAGAGAGAGGAAAGGTGGTCCTGGGAGCTTGAAGGCTACAAAAACAGCCTGGGGTAGGCTGCATAAAGCCTCAGGGCCACCCTTTTGCCATCCTCGCTCAAGATGTTTGAGCTAGATTGAGAGCAGGTGAGTTTTACACAGCTTATGGGCACATTCTGCTTAAAGATTCCCACTATAGATCATTACTAATTAATCATATAGGCATGTGTTCTGGAAATTGGGTTATGCTTCCAAAAATATTATCCTCAATGTGAAATTTGCAATGTATTAATTCTCTACTAGTGAAATTTAATCTGATAATGTATTAGACACATTTTTTGTATGAAAGCCAGGCTTAACTTGCTCCTGTTTTGTTTGTAATAAGGTATCCTCTAAAGGGGAAATACAGATTCCCCCCCTTTTGAAACAAAATGATCTTTGCATCCTATTTAATAACAAACTTCTGCAGCTTGTAGCTGTTCCCCACCACAGGTATTCTAGAGTTGGTGAACTAAGCAAAGAAAAACAATTCATTTCTTTAAGATGTGAACCCAGAGTGAGGCTTTAGTTCAACTTCTTTTTAGCCTATTTCCTTTAAACCAGTGTCTTTTCAAAGTCTGTTTATTTGAACGAAGGGCTATCTCAGCCTTTCAGACAGAACATGATATTTTGTATTGCAGCATGTGAACTTCAGATGTTGTAGCAACTGCTAAATAACTCCTTTTCCCTTTCTCTCTTTAAAGAACTGGATTAGCACCTTTAAAATGTCACGGACTTGGATCTTGAGAGGTGATGCAAGCAGTCATTTATAGTGCTTAGCTTTCAAGACGAGATGCGTACTAATCTTAATTTCTGTTTCTTTATTGTTGGGATCTTTGTGGACTGCTGGTGCATTTTGTAGAAGTGTGAGATGGGGGGTGAGGGGATGCATTGCAGTGTAGAGGGGTGAATGAACTATGCCCAGTATTTTGAACAAAAAAATGTTCCTGTTTTGCATGAACTCTTTCCCTCTTTTGTATAATGTTTCCCTTCCTCATGCATTTTACGTGTACTGGTTCCATGCCTTCTATATTGAGAACACAGCTGCGCTGGGCAGGGCACGTTTCTAGGATGGAGGACCATCGCCTCCCAAAAATAGTACTCTATGGTAAACTCGCCACGGGTCAGCTTAAGAGGGGCACTCCAAAAAAGCGATACAAGGCTATAATAGACCTACTAGTTTTCAAAGGTACTACATGAGTCTTGGCTGTTCTAAGCTGAGCTACAGTGAAAAACAGAGATTTTCTGAAGATTGCAACAAGAATGTACGCACAAACACACACCATAATTATTTCACATTGTCCTGCCAAGTGGCAGTGAGAGTGTGACCATATTTCTGTACTAGATCAAAAATCCAGGGAATAGCAAACCTTATATAAAATACTAAACAACAAGGTTTGCTTTTTGAAATCCCCCCCTTGAATATTTTTGAGCTGTGGTTGGTTGAATCGGTGGACGCAGAATCCATGGATATGGAGGCCCAACTGTATTTCTCTGTACCTCTCCTTTTCCTAGGTACTTCCCCTCCAGAATAGGATGAAAGATACTGAACGCTTCCCATTGGCACTCAACATCGGCATGGGAATTGTGATGACCTTGTACATCTCGTTGGCCACTCTTGGGTATATGTGTTTTAGAGATGAAACCAAAGGCAGCATCACCCTGAACCTGCCACATCAATGGTAAGTGGAAGCATAATTCTTCATGTCAATGTCCACTGTGGTTTCTAATAAGCTGTATATATAGAAAGTGCATTATAAAATGTATGCATAGCAATAGGAGAAAAGGCAGGCAATCAAGATTAATTTTTGAACCGCTAGACACAATTAAGGTGGGCAGATGTGGCATGGCAGAACTAGCTCTTTACTAACAAGGGGGGGGGGCTTGCTGAGTGGCTGACTGGGTGCTGAATCACATCCCTATTCAGTGATTACTCATTTGCTGACCAGGTGAGCAAGGGGACTGTGCCAGCCCTGTCCTTTGTGCCATCACTTCTGTTGCCATCTACACACGGAGTGTGGAGAACCTCCTGCTGTTTGTGGAGGTTTGTGAAAAATCCTTGTATATTAAGTATCAGTACACGTATTGAGTAATGATTAAATAGGGCTGTGTGATTTGGGGAGCAGTTCTGGATTAATCCTGAGTGTAGGAGGAAAGAAAGGGAGAAGTAAATACTCTTTTGCCAACAATGTGGAGTTGGTTGCTACTGCTTGGTTGCCATTTCAGTGGCATGATGCAAGTGCCTTGCTGAAGCTAAGCAGATCTGAATTTGGTCAGTGCCTGGATGGGTGAACATTTATGAAGCCCACGCACAGTGCTTTGGATTCTATGCCTGAAGACAGGTGGGGATATGAACGCTGCCAGATTGAAATGAAGCCCCTCCCCAAACCATAAACCAACCAGGATAAGAACCGTTTGTGGAACTGGACCAAACTATTTGAGTTAGCTATTTCTGACTATGTTGTTGGAGTGCAGATGTCAACACCTGCCGAGGGAAACCCCCCACTTCAGCGTCTACTGCTAATCTCTGGAGCATTCAAAACCTGTTCCTTTTCCTGTCTGCTAATGCAGCCCGCTCATTTGTTTTATCCAAGTGAGCACTCTTGGAGACAAGTGAACAGAAAGAACAGCCTTGTCCTCTTCCTCCCTGGGAGGTGAAGAGAACTGGGCCAAGAAGAAGAGGAAATTGAATGGGCAGCAGCAGCAGTGGTGAGGAGAAGGTGTTTGAATTGGGAGCACCCTGCTGTTTTCCTAATTAGGCAGGGGGGGGGGGACATGATAACTACCAAAATCTTGAACCTGCGTAGAATTGTTCTAAATAAACTAATCTCTCTCTATATACATGGTTTTCTTTTTAAACTGGTTAAATGCTGACTCTGATCTTGCTTATTTATTGAAAGTTTTCTATCTCACTTTCCTAGTGCCCATCATGATCCTTTCTCACTACACAATTATAGCGCTTTAACTGTCATAGCACCATCCAGTAGAATCTGGGGGTTTGCAGTTTGGTGAGGCAGTAGATTTCTCTGGCTGAGAATTCTAACTATCTCTCCCTAAACTGCAAATCCCATAATTCCAGCTAAAGTGGAATCATATCTATATCTATATCTATATCTATATCTATATCTATATCTATATATCTATATCTATATTACTCTTAGGTATGTTGCTGTTTCCAGTGTGCTGATTGGCCACTTAGGAAACTGACCAACCAATCTGTTGGGCAGCCAATCAGCACACTGGGGGGGGGCGGGACCATGTGGAAGTTTCACTCTTTTCTAAACATGGCGGAGGCAGAGGGGGTGTGAGTCTCATGCGGGGGATGTGGCATGGTGTGTGTGTGTGTGTGCGGAGTGTATGGGGTGCAAGGAGGGTGGTGCGAGGGTGGGGAGGGCGGTATGGGGAGCGGGGAGGGCAGGGCGGGTGCAGGAAGGGTGGCACAGAGCGGCACAGGGTGTGGGGAGCGCACGGGGGAGATGGTGTATGTTACACCAGGTATAGCTAGTAGTGTTATAATTGCATAGTGTGAGAAAGGGCCCTTAGGGTAGTTTGCAACACTTTAGGAAGGCAAAAAACTTGCACTACTGAAGCATGGTCATTACTGAGGGGAAGTCTGGAGATGGAGCTTGGAAAAGTTACTTTGTGAGGTTACAACTTTCAGAGTTCCTCAGCTCTTAGCCATTCTTGCTGGAGGATTCTGAGATGTTCCCAGCCTCTAATACTAAATGGGCTCTGTTTTAAAAACTTCTAGAAGGTTGCAGCTGGGTGTGAAGCCTAACTGAAACTTGCTGAAATCTTACTTTAAGGACGATGAAACAGTTCACGGTGTGTTTTGCTGAGTTTAGCATTGCCTTTCCTCAGCAATGCTGATAATTCAGGACAGAATTAAATCTATTTTGCTACACTTAATGAGTTTTTCTAACTTCTTTAAAATGTGGCAGTGTTTGCCGGTAAAGGATCTGCCAGTAATTATACAGTACTTCTCTTCCTCCTTCTCCTTTCTCTTAGGTACAGCACAGCTTTCAATATATCCCCCTCTCCCTTGTACCAAATTGATAGTATAACTAAATCAAGCTGGATGGAAGAGATTAACAAAGAATGCTTCTAGTTCTTTAAAGACACAAATGACTTTCCTTCTTTTTCTATCTTTTTTTTTTTTTAAAGATTGTTAAGAGAGATTTTAACTTGCTTGGAAACGGCTAACAAATTAACAGTAAAATTAATATTTCTTAAAATAGCTTCCTAATATGAGGCATTGTTAATGCTTTTCACTGCTGGAAACTTGCTAACTCCATTAGAATGGAGAGGTTTATGCTTTGATGTCAACTTGTACCTTACTCTTTGAAGTTTATGAAGTAATTATTTTTTTTCCAGGTTAAGGCTTTTAATGAGCTTCCTTCTGTTGCACAGAATCCTGGATCTAGTTTTATAATGGTAGCCTCTGTTGTGTGTGGCACACCTTAATAGTAGCCACTGGCCATCACCTCTTTCGAATTTTTGATTCTTCTTCTTCTTCTTGGCCCTATGATAACAATCTGTTTAGTTCTGATATTGACCCATGAAAGTCAGGTTGTCCCAAGTGGGATGCTGTGATCTGAGTTCCTTTCTCTTTATGGTCCTGCTGGCAAGACAGTAATGGTGTTTGGCTATATTGATACAGATCAGACCTTTGAAGAGTTTTTTTTCCTTCTTACTACAACTTCCACAATGTCCCAGCATGCAGGGTTCTGGGAGTTGTAGTTCAAAAACATAATTTTTGGAGGGGAAGATGTGGTACATCTCTGGCTGAAACTCTCCAGCATATCTGGAGAATTGTAATAGAAAATATGAAAAAAGATATTTCTGATTATCCCAAACTGAAATAACTTAGTTTTGGCATGCTGAATAGCCAAAATTATGTAGATCCTACCGTTTCAGTACATCAGATTCTGCACCAGTGTAGCCCAAATTATATTACCGAAAAAGAGCTGAATTCAGTAACTCATATAAATATATGCCAACATATTTGTATTCCATACTTCAGCAATTTTTCCATTTTTAATGCATAATTTATTATTCTACCAGCAGGCCCACCTTTTGAGTACTTAGAAACCTTATACAGGCATCATCTGATTTCTGATGTCAGGTTTCAGCCAACACTGCCCATAAACTTCACAGTGCTGAGGACTAAATTATAGAATCATAAATCTGGAGGCGCTCACAATGGCCATCCAATCTAACCCCCTGCCATGCTGGAATACATAATCAAAGCACTCCCGACCGATGAGCATCCAGCCTCTGTTTAAAAACCAAAGAAGAATACTCCACCTACATTCCACTGTCACACAGTTCTTACCATTAAGAAGTTCTTCCTCATGTTTAGGTGGAATCTCTTTTCCTGTAGTTTGAATCCATTGCTCTGTGTCCTAGTCTCTGGAGCAGCAGAAAACAAGCTTGCTTCATCCTCAATATGATATCCTTTCAAATATTTAAACATGGCTGTCATGTCACCTCCTAACAGGTCTGACCAAAGTAGAATAAAGTGGCACTATTACTTCCCTCGATGTAGACACTATAGTCCTATTGATGCAGCCTAGAATTGCATTGGCTTTTCTGGCTGCTGCATCATACTGCTGACTCATGTTCAGCTTGTGATCTACTAAGACTCCTAGATCTCTTTCACATGTACTGTTGTCATGTCAGGTGTCACCCATCATATATCTGTTTCTCTGTTTTCTTATTTTAAAAAGAAAGTTTAGTATCATATACTGAAAACTCCTGTTAAAGTAGTCAACTGGTATTTAGATGGAATATATTCTCCCAAGATGGTATGTAACTTAGTGGTTCTGTTTCCTCTTTTTAGACTTTCTAGGCAGTGGATCATTCTGTTCAGAATATGCTACTGGATTTTCTCTCTGGACAAAAAGGCATTTTGCCTTGTGGCCATTGATTTTTATGCATGCTGAGATCCAAGCTTTATTCACCTCTAAAATTAGACATACCAGGGTGCTCAGGCATTTTAAATTTTGAAATGGCTTTATTAGAGCTGGAGCAAGAATAGATGGCTTCTGACCTTATTCTCTGTATTAAATCTCTGGGTAACTTGGCTCTCCTGGAAAACATCAGGAGTTAAAGTACTGCAGATGAGGAAAAAGGTCAATTTAGGTTTGCCTGATGAGTGCAGTACCATTGTTTATGGTGACACCCAATGGAAACACTGCTCTAAAAAATGGAAGAAAGGTCTCTTGTCTTTCCTGAGAATAAGATTACTCCCCATATTTTGAGATTTTCTGGGGAGGCCCTGTTCTCTGTCCCATCACCCTCGCAGGTGCATTTGGTGGGAACACAGGAGAGGACCTTCTTGGGTGCCCCAAGGCTTTGGACTTCCATTCCCAGAGAGGCTAGCCTGGCACCCTCCTTACTATCTTTCCACAGGCTTTTGAGAATGTATTTTTCAGAGGAAACAGGCCTTGTAAAATGTGTTAGACTTTTATTTGCTCCTCTTGATTAGTTTGTTTTAACTGGTTTCACTTTTATGATGGCTTAATTGCTTTTAGACCTTTGTAGATGTAAGTTTTAAATTCTGTTTGTTCCAACTGTTGTAAGGTGCCTTGAGTCCCAAAACTGAGAACAAGTTGGGGTACAAATAAATATCACCACAACATATTCATGTTAGTATCAGCCCCAAGTCAGGGACAGGATTTCTAGCGAGCCTTCCTCCAGCTAGGCATGTTCTCAATGCAAAGGTAATATATGGATGTTGAGGAACATTCAAAGCAGAACTTGGGACAATGTCTTTTAGAAAGTTATTTGTTCTTGTTCTTCAGTATAATGTTTCAAAAGTAATTTGTCATCATTACTCTTCATGGTTTTTAAAAAGTAATTTCATCTTTTAACTGATGAGTTTTCTGTTGCTTTAAAAAAAAAACACCTTAGAATTGATAAGAGATAGCAGATAAAAGAAATCTGTCAAAATGTGTCTAAAAATGTCCTTTAGAGGTACCTCTAAAAAGTAACTAGAAAATGTTGCTCTGTTCCCACTTGTTATGCTATTTTTGGGTGTGACTTTGTTATACCCTTGTGACCAAAATGTAACTTGTTAAAGGTAACTGTTACTTGTTATTTCCAAGCTATATTCAGATATATTACTTCTCTCCCTCCAGTGGTACAGTCTGTCTGGCAAACTTCACCATTTGATAATTGTGTATTTTGGCCTCAAGCAAATCTCTAGCTCATAATGTTCATGCACAGAGTGAAGTACTCCAACCCCTTTGGCAACATACACTCATCCAGTTTTTTACCTTGATTTTTAATCCTTATTCAAAAAAGCTAACTTCAAACTTTGAAAATAGAATAGAATAAAATAGAATCTTTATTACGGTCATAGACCAGCACAGGTAAAAAGGGGATACAAAATAAAGGTGAAATCACAGGATAAAAACAGGCTAAAAGCAGTATTTTAAATGTTAGCTCCAGTATAACAAGACTAGGTTGACACTGCTGAGGACATTGTCTGTCGAAACTTTGAAAATATTCTTTCACGTATACAGTGATAGCACTTTGATACCACTTTAATTGCAATGGCTTCATTGTAGGGGATCATGGGATTTGCAGTTTGGTGATTTTACCTGAAGAGCGGGGGGTGCTTTAGAGCCACACTCCTAAAGCCAAAACTATATTAAAATTTGGGGAATTATTATTATTAGCTCAAATAGAAGGCTGTAAGAGGCAGGTAGCTTTGGGATCTTTTTACCTATGTATACCAGAACTATCTGCAGAGAACTTCAGGATAAAGTGAAATAAAATGTTTTTATTCGAAATAACACAAAAAAGCATTCACACACGCAACACACTCACAAGAATTACAGAATGCTATTGAAGGGTTATGGCAGAAAGTTTGAATAAAGGAATAGTATAGATTTGGGGAATAGGGTGATAGTTACCCATCTTGGAAAGCAGAGTTTCAGAGTTTTCAGACCGAGGTCTGAGAGTGGCACTGGAAGTTCTGACCTGGGATCATGCTGAGAAAGAGAGTGACTGGTCTTGTCCACAGTGGCACACCTTTCTATTGTTAGAGGACTAATATTTATACCCTGCTTCATATTATGAAGGGATACTTTGGCTAGAATGAAGCTTAGATGGGTTTCCCACTGAATAGACAAAGGAAACTGAAACTTAGCTGATTGCTGTTAATGGCTGGGAGATAGGAATTGATGGGTTTATAACAACCTTGCATTGCAGGACAGGAGGGAATTCTGAGGGATATTTCATGGGGATTTGGGTTGGTAAGGTCACTTGATTGTTTAGGTTGTGTGACTTACCGCTGAGGGGCCCAAGAAGGGATTAGTACATACCTCCTTAATGGTTTTGTTTACTAAGGAGCTTTTGCTCAATCCTAGTTTGGGCTTGCTTGCTAAAATATTTCTAAAACACCTTCCCAGATCCTTGTGAGTCCATCTGAACTCCTTTTGGATCACCCCAATCTACTTGACCTCTTCAAAGTGTCCACTATTTCCTATTATGAGATATTATAGAGAGGGAGTATAGGGCATGCTAACAGTGAGGCACCAAAAAACCTCTGCTAGAGAGATTTAATGGCCTCTATTATTGTTATTGTTGTTAACTGCAGTCAAGTCAACTGCGACTTATGGCACCCCTGTGAATGAGAGACCTCCAAGTCACCCCATCAATAACTCTGTTAAACTCTTGCAGACTCAGGGATGTGGCTTCTTTGACTGAGTCTATCCATCTGTAATACAGTCTTCCTCTTTTCCTACTTCATTCTAATTTACAAAGCATTATTGTCTTTTCTAGTGAGTCATGCCTTCTTGTGATATGTCTAAATCACAACAGTCTCAGTTTAGTCATCTTTGCTTCTAGGGAGTGTTCAGGCTTGATTTGCTGTAGGACCCATTCATTTGTCTTTTTTGCATTCTGCGGTATCCATTGAACTCTTCTCCAGCACCACATTTCAAATGAGTTGATTTTTTTTCCTGTCAGCTTTCTCCATTGTCCAGCTTTCACAACCATACATAGAAATGGGAAATAAAATGGCCTGGACCACCCTAATTTTAATATTCAGTGATATATCTTGACGTTTGAGGAACTTGTCTAGTTGCCCTTCCAAGTCCTAGTCTTCTGATTTTTTGATTGCAGCCTCTGTTCTGAGTAATGACTGAGCCACAGTATGGAAAATCTTGAACTATTTCAGTGTCTTCATCATCTGCTTTAAAGTTATCTAAATCATCTGTTTTCTTAATTTTCAACTTTGCACTTTCTTCCTTGACTTTCTTCGGTAATCATTCTAAGTCTTCACTATTTTCTGCTAGTAATATGATGTCATCTGCATATCTTAAATGGCTGACCTTCCTTCCTCTAATTTTCATGCCTCCTTCTTTTGGGTCTAATCGTATTTTATATATGGAATATTCAGCGTACAAGTTAAACAGATAGGGTGATAAAATGCAGCCTTGCCTGATCCCCTTGCCTGTTGAAAACCATAATCAGTAAGCTCTTGTCTTGAATATAGGTTACACATTAAGACAATCAACTGTTGTGGCACACCTATTTCTTTAAGAGCAATCCATAGTTTTTGATTATCTACACAATCAGAGGCTTGCTATAGTGTATAAAGCACAGGCTGATTTTTTTCTGAAATTCTTTGGTGTGCTCCATTCATTATCCAGTGTACATTTGCTATATGATCCCTCTTCATATCTTGAACCCAACTTGGACATCTGGCATTTCTTGCTCTTTAGTTGGTAAAAGTCTTTGTTGTAGAATGTTGAGTAACACTTTGCTTGCACAAGAGATTAAGGCAGTGGTCCTGTGATTACTTGCAATCCCTGGTGATCTCTTTCTCGGGGAATGGAAAGTATATTGAACATTTCCAATCTGTGGGCATTCTTTTATTTTCCATATTTGTTGACAGATTTAGTTAGAACTAGAGTAGATTCTGTCTCTGTAGCTTGAAGCAGCTGTCTTGGTATGCCACTTGTTCTTGGGGATTTATTTTTCCCAAGTGTTGTGAGTGCAGTTTCCACTTCACTTTCTAAACTTGTAGGGTGATCTTCAAATAGTTTTTCCTTGAATGAATCTGCCATACTTTTCATCTCTTATTTTTTTTAATAATTTTATTTTCGTTTTCAAATACTCTTCTTACATTACATACTTATACTTCCTTACTACATACAGCTCTCATATTTCATGTATGTACAACTCTCATATTTCATGTACCAACATTTAATTGTTATACATTCATACATTTCTTTCTTTCAACACTTCCTTTACCTTTCTTCTACACTTCCTTCCTTCTCCCCTAAATTCATCTTCTTCCCATTCTACAGACCTTCATTCTCTCCTGAAACACCTCTTCCTCTCTTGCCTCCTCCACACTTTCTCTGACCCTCCCACGTACTTCTATTTTCTTCTATCATACTGTACACTATCATACTGCTGACTTCCTCCGTTATTTCTGTTCTTAATGATTGGTCTTTCCCCCCCTTGTCTTTGTAATACAGTTTAAACCAATGTATTCACGTGTTTATATAATATCAAGTACGCTCAAAGAGTGTTGTCATAGACTCATTAAAGTATATCCATTACTTAAATTTAAACCTTTTGCCAATAAGGTATTTCCTCTTTCTTCCTTAACTCTTCTTGTTTTTGTCCAATGTCTCACTTCTTTCTAATTAAACCTTCATGATTCTGTTATAAAATTAACTTTGTATATTCCATCTCTTTTCCCAGTGAATTTTAACTAGATCCCAATTGCACATTTGCACTTTTGTGGGTTTAGATGCTAGATCAACGGAAAGTTTGTCCATGCATGCCATGTCAGCTAGTTTTATCAGCCATTCATCTATGGTTGGAATTTCATTGCTCTTCCATTTTTGTGCCACTAACAACCTAGGCACGATAACCATATAAAGAATTATTTTTCAAAATCTCTTCTCTTCCTCTTTCTTTAATAGATAAGTCATGTTTAGCAAATACATTTCTGGTTGTTTGATGCTTTCATCTCTTATATAGTTCTCCAGTGTATTGTTTTCATCATTTTTAAATTTATCCTTGGTCATATAATTTGTTCCCGTTGTGGTTGCATAGCATCCCAATTCTTGGTTTAAATTTCCCTTTGATTTCTCAAATCTTGTGGAAGAGTTCTCTTGTTCTGCCTTTTTTGTTGATTTCTTCTATTTATTTGCATTGATTACTATAATTGTTCTGCACACAAGTCACTGAACAGTTGCATTCAGGGTTCTAACCCTATTTCTGTCACCTTTTACTTTTGCTTCTTATCTGTCCATAAGGATTTCCTATAATATGTGTTGTGCAGCTTTTGACTTTCCATTCACATCTGAGCACATCAGCAGCTGAACATGCTTTTGGATTGAGTCCAGTTGTGTCATTAGCAAGAATGCTACTTGTCCTGTGCTCGATCCCAGTAGTTTATTGAGTGCCTTCTGACCTGGGACTGCCATCTTCTGGCAATATCTCTTGGCATATTTAATCTGGCTCCTCAGCAAAATCCTATCTGACATGCAAGACCCTACCAGGAACATTGCTACCATCAGCAGTGGCCTCACAGGAATGGGCAATCCCACCACTACAGAAAGTTAGTGCCATGGTCTTTTATCAGCTTCTCAATTAGAGACAGCAGGATGTTCAGCCCTTTTAATTTTTGAAATGGCATTGTTGGAAGCAGAATTCCATGGCATGTAGCCATGGCAAGCAAAGTGGTATCAAAGTGCTGTCACTGTGTGGTGTGAAACTTCTGATATTAAGCGGGCTCAAAGTAATGAATGGGAATGAGAACCCTCCTGGAACCCAGAGCATCATTTCACCCATGCTCCATTACGGATGGCTTCAGCATGTCATTATATTCATTCTTCTTGAAAGTAACCTTCCAAGCTCTGCCCTTGGCCATACATAAAGCATCAAGTTAGGTTGTTGACATCTTTTGAGGATTTTTCACTTAGGTTCCCCCCCCAACCCACTGCCCAATAATGGATCTTGTTGCAGTTTGTACATTAACTTAGTTTTTATAATGTTCTTTTTTTATTAAGTTTTGTGTTGTATGCCATATTAGTTACTATTACCCTAAGAGATGGGGGGGGGGCAATGTTGGAGTCCCACCCACAATGTCAGCTTTGAAGTCTGGGGGAATTATAGCTCAAAAAGGAGGCCTGTAAGAGGAGGGTACTTCAGGGATTTTTCCATCTATGTATACCAGTACTGACTGTACAGAGCACTCCAGTTAAAGTGAAAATAAATTGTTGGAATAAGATAAACTAACACAGAAAAGAATATACACTCTTACAAGCCATACAAGACTATTGCAGAGTAAAATAGGAAAAGTTGGATAGAGAGAGAGATCTGGAAAGGAAGGGTGCTAAGTTACCAGTCTTGGAGAGAAGAGGTCCACGCAGCAGAGGGGCTCAGACAGGCAACTGAGGGTGGCGCAGTGAAGAAGAGAATGGGACATACCTCGCTAGTGTTGGAGCTATGATATTTATACTCTAAATCACGCCTTCGAGGGGTGTGCTGGTTATAACAAAGTCTGGATGGCTCTCCCATGGAATAGACAAAAGGGACCAAAATTTAACTGATCACTCTTACACTGAAGTGATAAAACATTGATGGGTTTACGACAACCTTATAAAATTGGACAGAAGGGGTGTGTGAGGAAAGATTTCCATAGGGTATGGATTGATGAATGGTCACTTGTTTGCATGAATGAATTATTGCTTAAAGTGCCCAGGACTGGTAGAAAGGATTAGCATATACCCTTTAACGACTGGGTTATTTGCATAGACCTATTAACACTTGGGGTTTTCCGCACAATCCTAACTGGGCTGTCCCAACATTATGTTTCTAGACATGTCTTAGTCACCGTGACCTTTCACTGCCCTCCAGTCTGCCTAACCTTACAGCCAATGTGACCCCAAAAAATGTCCAATATGTACGCTTATGGAATCTCATGGGGAGGTGTAGTAGGGCATGCTAACAATACTATTTTTAATAATTATTTTCTAATAATGGGCTGAACACTATTTTAAAATGAAGACACACGCACACATATATAATGTTTGGGTTTTTTTTTTTGCAGGCTGTACCAACTGGTCAAGATTCTCTATTCCTTTGGGATTTTTGTGACCTATTCCATTCAGTTCTATGTTCCAGCTGAGATCATCATTCCATGTATTGTCGCTAGAGTGCAGCAGAAGCAGAAACTGGTTTTTGAGCTGGTGCTGAGGGCAATTTTGGTCTGCTCAACCTGTAAGTATAGAAGTTTAGCTCTTGATATTCCCTTGACAAAGCATGGGAAGGGGGTTAAAGGTGGTGCATGAAATTCAGCTGAATTTTAGGATGCTTTTTTTGTGAATTTTAAACTAATCGTGTGGACATGTGTTAGTCAAGGAATGTAAGGATTCACATGATTTGTCACTATATTTTGGACTTTTTGCATGGTATTGGTTGATTTGCCACCTGTGCAGCATTCTTTTGCAATCCACATGATGGATTGTGTGTTGTTCCTATTAGTCCAGCTTTAAATTTATCTTGTATTTTAGCTTCTATTATATGTCAACTCAAGCGAAGGGGCAACATTGTAGAAATGGGCTCGGTGTGTATACAGTTGTCCCTCCACATTCGCGGGGGTTAGGTTCTTGAGACCCCCGCGAAGGTGGAAAAACCACGAATAACATGCTGCTCCCGCGCCCCCCCCAGAGGAAGGGAGGCAGCGGGAGGGTGTCTGGGCAGCCTGGCTGGCCTCTCCACAGCCTTTCTGAGGGGACTCCAGGCCTTAGAAGCCCCAGAGCCCGCTGAGGAAGGCCGGGGAAGGCAGCGTGTGGGTGGGGAGGAGGCTGCGCTGCCTCTCTCCGGCCTTCCGAAGTGGGCGCCGGGGCTTTGGAGCCCCGGCGCCCACATCGGAAGGCCGGGGACAGCAGTGGGCGATGGGTGGGTGGGCGGGTGGGGAAGAGGCTGCGCTGCCTCTCCCCGGCCTTTCTCAGTGGGCTCCGGGGCTCCAAAGCCCCAGACCCCACTGAGAAAGGCTGGGGAAGGCAGCGTGTGGGTGGGGAGGAGGCTGCGCTGCCTCTCCCCGGCCTTTCTCAGCAGGCTCCGGGGCTCCAAAGCCCCGGACCCCGCTGAGAAAGGCCGGGGAAAGCAGCGTGTGGGCGGGGAGGAGGCTGCGCTGCCCCGGACCCCGCTGAGAAAGGCCGGGGAAAGCAGCGTGTGGGCGGGGAGGAGGCTGCGCTGCCTCTCTCCGGCCTTCTGAAGCGGGCGCCGGGGCTCCAAAGCCCCAGACCCCGCTGAGAAAGGCCGGGGAAGGCAGCGTGTGGGTGGGGAGGAGGCTGCGCTGCCTCTCTCCGGCCTTCCGAAGCAGGCGCCGGGGCTTTGGAGTCCCGACGCCCACTTCAGAAAGCCAGGGACAGCAGCGGGCGGGCAAGCGGGCTGGCTGGGAGGAGGGTGCGCTGCCTCTCTCTGGCCTTTCTCACCCCCCCACCCTTCCCAAAGTGGCTGTGGGGGCTTCAGGAGCCCCCGCTGCCACTCTCCCTCACCCCCCACCCTTCCCAAAGTGGCGATGGGGGCTTCTGAAGCCCCCGCCGCCACTCTCCCTCACCCCCTGCCCTTCCCAAAGTGGCTGCGGGGGCTTCAGGAGCCCCCACCGCCACTCTCCCTCACCCCCTGCCCTTCCTAAAGTGGCAGTGGGGGCTTCTGAAGCCCCCGCTGCCACCCCCCCGCCCTTCTCAAAGTGGCTGCAGGGGCTTCTGAAGCCCCCGCCACCACTCTCCCTCACCCCCCCACCCTTTCTCCATGGGGATCAGTTGATCTCTGACAAAGCCTCCATTGACTCTCAAGCAATTAAGGCTTTTCCAGGTGTTTCTTAATGAGCAAGTTCCTCTCATAAACTCTCAGAGATTCCTTTGGGCCTGCTTTTGCACTCAGTGCTGTGTATACGATGGTAGAGGTAAGTCTCTCTCCTCTTCTTCATCCTTATCCAAGTGGGCAGAACTCTCTGCTGGGACTGATGCCAACCCACTTGGACCAGCCTCTTCCTCTGCTTGAGCCTCTAAGTTGGCAGGATTCCCTGCTGGCACAGGTGTAGATAAACCTGTGCCAGGGTCCCTAGGGCCATTCCGTGCCATGTCCTCCTTCCCCTCTGACTCTATAGACTCATCCGGCTCCTGGGGCATGATAGAAGTTTACATGAAGAAGGATAGAGTGGATGTGTGTTACTTTAAAAAAAGTCCTGGGCTGTAAGTTGTGTGATCAATTAAATAACCTTTATGCTCAGAGGCTTAGCTGATTCTCCCTCCTTTTTTAAAAGTCATAAATCATTGTGAGCAATCCAGTCTGGCTTATAGCACAGAGACTTGTCTAGATAAAGCTGGGGATGTCACTTTTTCTTACCTTTGCCCAGTGGGTAGGGTTGCCAGGTTAGATATGGGATGGGGCACTGTCATTTTTAATCCTGAACAAATTGTGGAGCAGGATGGAGTACTGTAAATCTCCATCAAGCTGGGTGAAGGCACCTGTCCTCTCTTACCTTCCAAATTCCTACTTTCAGCCACAGCCATCCCTTCCCAACACTGCTATTGCTTCCCCAGTGGAGACTTTCAGTATCAGAGTATCAGTGGTCAGTATCTTATTTTCATCATGGTAGGGTTACAACATGTCTAATCCAGGCAAGGCAGAGATAACTTGTTTTTACAAACTTTTTTATTCTAACGAATGTTTTATAAAGTTTTAATACTATAAATATTTTGATTATATATTAATGGTAATCTTTTGGATATTTATACCTATACTAGCTGGACCTGGCATAACATATACCATTAAAAAACTCCCCAAAAATGCTTGGTAGACCTCACGACAACCCTGTAAGGTAGGCTACCCTGTAAGGTAGGTGGATTTTTAAATTCCTCTTCCCCTTTCTCAGTGTTTCACACTTTTCCTGGAATTGTTGAGAGTGACTCGCTCTGTTGCTCTGCTGCTGCTGCGGCCACTGTGGCCGCCAGTTGACTGCCTGGGTCCTGTTGCAAGCTACCTGCTGCCGCCGACAGTTGTCTGGGTCCTACTGCAGGTGGCCCACCACCACTGCCAGTTGACTGCCTGGGTTTTGTTGCAGTAGCAGCAGTGGTGTCCTGCCACCGCTGCCACTGCAAGTTGACCGTCTGGGTCCTATTGCAGCCTGAGGGAGTGAGAGGAGGGAGGGGCCCTTGTGAGATTGGGGGAGTAGATGCTGAGTGAGTGACATGAGTGGACTGTGAGGTGGAGAGGGAATTTGCATGTGGGTGGTGATTGGTTGGATGTGTTTCCTGAGCAGCCAATCAGCACACTGGGAAAGGCAACATACCCAAGAGTTTTTATATATATTATATATATATATATTACATTTATCTTAATTTTGTAAGCTGCCTTGAATATTACTTTTGGGAAAATATGGGAATGAGCAAGCAAACAAAATAATTTTTAAAGTGTAGAAGGGCACCTGTCTAATCCTTCATTTTATTAGGGCTGTAGTGCTGGGAAAAGTCAGCTACTTGGTGGGGTGCTGGAAGCATAGCAAACACAGACTGATAATGAGTAGGCTCCTTTGTGTTAGATTGCATTCATGTGTCCTTTTGAATTATGTCTCTTAAACACTCCTATACAGTCTGATCACTAGGGTTGGCAATTAGTTAAAACAGGGTGAGTTCTTAGGTTCTTAACAGCCTCCATGCACAAAAGGTAAACAAAGGATTTTTTTTCTTTGTGTGATCTAAAAGCATGGTCTGCGGGCAAGTGTGGTGCAGCTAAGTTGGGGTGGGTCAGTCTGGTATTTAGATGGGAGATTACTTGGGAACTCTAAATAAGCTGCTGCAGCTTGTATGATGGAAGAAAGGGCAGGTATAAATGTACTACACAAATTTCAATAAATGGTAGTCCGTACTGAGCAGAGTATCATGTGTTATAAATAGCAACATTACTTGTAAAGCATTACTTTTAAGATATCAAGTAACATGGTTATCTTTAAAAATAGTGAATAACATGTCACCTAGTTTTTGCACAGTGAAGTTAACAACCTTAGCAAAGTACTAGCATGGTATAGTGGTTTGAGTATTGGACTATGACTCTGGAGACCAAGGTTCCCACTCAGCACTGGGTGACATTGGGCAAATCACACTCTCTCAACCTCACTGGAAGGCAATGGCAAACCCACTCTGAACAAATCTTTCCAAGAAAACCCCATGATAGGTTCGCCTTATGGTCATAAGTCAGAAATGACTTGAAGGCGCACAACAAGGGCTTACTTTCTAAACATAACATTCCATTGGATATGAGGATGATCTGGCTGTGATATTGGTCACTCCTTTGGCCACTAAGGTTGATTGGCTGATCTGGTTAGCTAGGTGGATATCTCTTTCTTTCCTCACTGCTCCGTGTATGTCCCTCCCAAAGCTTGCATGCTCAGTGGAAAACGACAGCCATCCCAGGCAGAAGAAGTGTGCCATTCTTCAGTCAAGGGTATATGATACCTATGGTTTTCCAAGCTTCAGTAGTGAAGCAAATCTCATTTGTAAAATTTATATCAGGCTGCTATTTATTGTACAGCATGAGAAGATAAGACCAGGATTTATTTATTTTTTTTAAATCTGATAACCTGAAATATAATTATTTTTCAGCATGTTAGAAACCAAGGCTTGGAGAAACTAAATTTTGGACTACAGTTCCCAGAATCCCCCAGCCAGCATGAGAGAGTCTGTGAACATTTAGAAGGCAATGCCATAATCACAAAAAGTCAACATGGGTTTCAGAGAAACAAGTCATGCCAGACTAATCTGATCTCTTTTTTTGATAAAATTACCAGCTTGGTAGATGAAGGGAATGATATGGATATCACATACCTTGATTTCAGTAAAGCCTTTGACAAGGTTCTCCATGGCATTCTTGCAAACAAGCTTGTAAAATGTGGGCTAGACAAGTTAACTGTTAAATGGATTTGTAATTGGTTGACAGGCCGAACCCAAAGGATGCTTCTCAGTGGCTCCTCTTCATCTTGGAAAGATGTGACCAGCGGGGTGCCACAAGGTTCTGTCCTGGGCCCAGTGCTATTCAACATCTTTATCAATGACTTGGATGAGGGAATTAGGGGCATACTTATCAAATTTGCAGGTGACACCAAATTAGGAGGAGTAGCTAATACCCTAGAGGACAGGATCAAAATTCAAAATGACCTGAATAGACTAGAAAGCTGGGCCAAAGCTAACAAAATGAAATTCAATATGGAGAAATGTAAGGTACTGCACTTAGGGCGGAAAAATGAAATGCATAAATATAGGATGGGAGAGACCTGGCTGAATGAGACTACGTGCGAAAGGGATCTAGGAGTCCTGGTAGATCACAAGTTGAACATGATTCAATAGTGTGATGCAGCAGCTAAAAAGGCCAATGTGATTTTGGGCTGCATCAATAGAAGTATAGTGTCTAGATCAAGGGAAGTCATAGTGCCACTCTATTCTGCCTTGATCAGGCCTCACCTGGAATACTGTGTCCAGTTCTAGGTGCCACAATTCAAAATGGATATTGACAAATTGGAGCGTGTCCAGAGGAGGGTGACTAAAATGGTGAAAGGTCTGGAAACCATGCCTTATGAGGAAAGACTTAGGGAGCTGGGTATGTCTAGCCTGGAAAAAAGACGGTTAAGGGGCGATATGATAGCCCTGTTTAAGTATTTGAAGGGGTGTAACATTGAGGATGGAGCAGGCTTGTTTTCTGCTGTTCAAGAGACTAGAACACGGAACAATGGATGCAAGCTCCAGGAGCAGAGATTCCACCTCAACATTAAGAAGAACTTTCTGACAGTAAGAGCTGTTCGGCAGTGGAACACACTCCCTCGGAGCATGGTGGGGTCTCCTTCCTTGGAGGTCTTTAAACAGAGGCTGGATGGTCATCTGTCAGGGATGCTTTGATAATGATTTCCTGCGTGGCAGGGGGTTGGACTGGATGGCCCTTGTGGTCTCTTCCAACTCTACAATTCTATGATTCTATGAAATATTCCTGGCCTTATTTTTTTTTATGACAATGGAGAAAGAGGTGACAGCCTTTACAAATGTCAGTAGACCTTTGGTAGTTGTTTAGTGGAGCCAGTGTGGTGTAGTGGTTTGAGTGCTGGGCTACAATTCTGGAGACCAGGGTTCGAATCCCCATTTGCCCATGAAAACTCACTTGGTGACCTTGGGCAAGTCACATACTCTTAGCCTCAGAAAAGCCTGTGATAGTTGGAAATAACTTGAAGGCACACAACAACAACAGCTATTTAGACTCTGAGACCAAGGAAGACAGAGAATTAGGTGACATGTTTTCTCCACTTAGACCAGCTAAATCAAGCCAGACAGAAGAGTTCCTTGGGCAAGGTTGTAAACTTCACTCTTTTGGGGAGTGGTGGGTGGGAAGTTTTTGACTGAACTTTGGCTACAAGGTCAGACTGAGAAAGTTAAGAGGCAATAGACTTTCTGTATTTTGAGAAAGACTGAATGTTTTTGCTCCCTTTCACCTGAGAAGATGCAATCAGTTCTTTGAGAGTGACGTAGACATTTGACGCAGGTAGCATCCTCAATTATCAATTAGTCTCAGTTGGAGGTTATTGGAGGAAGAAGAGAGAAATCAAAACAATAGTTCAAGGTTTTAAATGGTGTTTAAATATCCAATAAATTAGATTTGGTTTCCAGTTGGGCTTTGGAGATTTAGGTTGTACTTGTAAAAGGTTACTTCTTAAATTGCGGTGACTTTAATGTACTGGGTGGGAAACGTGCTTTAAATTGCTGATCAATTAAATAAATGTTGCTATTGAACAGATTTCAGTAGCTTTGTAATATCAATGCTGTGACTTCCTTTTTAATGCGAAGAAGTGGTGATTAGCTCCCTGCCCTGCTTAATAGTGGTGAATCATTGGAGAGGAGAAAAGGTTCTAGAGGATCTCTTGGCCCTTGAAGAAAATCTGAGTAAGTTTGTGCAACTTTAATTTTTTTAAAGGGTGGGGGAGGCAAAAACTTCCCACAGGTCAGCTGTCCAGCTGCTTGAGCAAAATATGGATAAGAGGAATTAGAAACACACAGCCTGGTTGTTTTTGCAGGCCTGCTTCCAGTAGACATGGCCAAGAAGCCGAACCCCCAGAAAGCAACATCAGTGTAGAAAACATGAAAAAAGCCTCATCTTCTTTCTTCCTTTCCAGATGGGAAAGACATTCTGCTCTGCACTCTAACAGGACTCTGTGGTATGAGAGGTCACTCTGGTATCTTCTTTCACCATAGAGAGTCATTGTACTCAGCCACTATAGTTGATGCCAACTTTGGGCAGCAGAGGCCAAATGAGCTGCTGCCAAATTATTGTGGTGATTGTGTTACTGTGGCATTAATTGGGATCTCTCTCTCTCTTTCTCTCTCTCTCTCTCTCTCTCTCTCTCTGTGTGTGTGTGTGTGTGTGCATACGCATGCACACATGTGTATGTACACGTGCATCTCAATCATTAGAAGTTGCCTACCCTTAATGTGTAACAAAATAGGAGTTTCGGTAGGCATTACTGGAGAAATTCTATAATTGCTTAGTAGCAAAGGTTACTTTGACTTTTCATTGTACTGAGTGGGGTCTTCCAAATTCAGGGTCGTGGCTTCCTTGATTAAGTCTATCCATCTGTAACACGGGAGATTTTCAGACTACATTGTTATAGTGTTACTATTCCACTTTAACTGCTCTGGCTTCCTGCTGTGGAATTCTGGGGTTTGTAGTTTATTGAGGCCTAAGATCTCTCTGGCTGAGAGTTGTAAATGCCCCTCCCTAAACTGCAAATCCCAAGATTCAACAGGAGGTAGTAACACTATAACAGTGTTGTCTGAAAATCTAGACGGTCTTCCTCTTTTCCTACTGCCTTCTGTCTTAGCAAGCATTATTGTCTTTTCTAGGCAGTCATGTTTTATGATATGTCCAAAGTACAACAGTCTCAGCATTTTTCTGTACTGTGAAGTTTGTAGTGATTCTGTGATGCTTCTTCCCCATATCCCCATGATGTTAGGAACACATCATGGAACACAAGTGAATGTTAGGAACTCACTTTTACTGAGTAGGACCCTTGGTCTGTCTAGTTCAGGGTGGGCAACTCATACCTTCAAACTGTTCCAGTTTGTCAGAGACAGTCCCCATTAATCCTCTATGATCCCACTTGTTAAGCTGTTTTTAAAGTGTTTCAGTTTCTCTCTCCTCCTCCCACTTCCTTCATCCTCAGCATACTTCAATTGCAGTAAACTGATTTCAAGGTGCAAAAGTAGCTTGCATGCACCAGTGGCAGCACTGGAGGGCAGTTGCGGAGAGGCGGAACCACACAAGGTGACACCGTCAGGTGGAGGGGTGACACCAGCCTTAGTTACACCACAGCATGCAGCCAATTAATCCAGCAGAGAGGAAAGGAGAAGAGAAAAGAGGAGAGGAGGGTGTGGAATCTTGTCCTTCTCTGTAAGCAAAAGCAAACTGCTGCAGCCTCTTCGGGCTTATGTGTTCTTCATTTATAACTTCATCTTGATCACACTCTGATGTTGCTTGACCACACACATCCTGGTTTTCATTTGTGAAATGTTGTAAGGTATTTTTTAATTTTTTTATTCTGTTTTTAGGTATTTATATTCTGGTCTTCAGCCATTAAGGCTCTCAGAGCGGCTTACAAATAGTTAAGCAATAGCACCTACACATCTACATCACTTTTATAGCACGCTAGGCACTCTCCAAGCGGCTTCCAATGTGTGTTAGCTAATTGTCCCCACAAGCTGGGTACTCATTTTATTGACCTACGAAAGGATGGAAGGCTGGGTGAATCTTGGAGCCCTTGGGATCGAACTTGCAATGGTGTGGCTGCAGTGCTGGCATTTAACTATTGCACCACCAGGGGAACTGGTGATATGGCAACTGTGTGGTGGCTGGCCGTGGGGCAAAGTTCCCCCCCAGACCTACCCATGGGCTCAAATAACTCAATTTTTCTCTGCAACCCGCCCTCAAAATGGCAACAGGAAGTACCATTGCTTCACTTCCTGTTGCCATTATGAGAAGAACTGCAGTGGAAAATGGGGTTATTTGGAGGTAGTACAGGGTTCTGAAGTGTTTGTGGGGATGGGGTATTTTCATGTGTGTTCACACATTTTGGAGGCTTTCTCTTGGTTTAGGGGCAAAAATCAACCCCAAATTATGCTGGCTTTTTTAATGGGAGGGTTTGCTTTGCTTTGGGTTTCTGATGGAGGCTTCAGGGGCCATGAAAGTGAGGACCAGAGCCTACATGGCCCTGAATTTGCAGGCTGTGCTATATCTATCTCTGATGTAGCCAAATATTGTCAATTCTCCACTGGCAACAATGGCTCTCTAGGGTTTCAAGCAGGGTTTCAATTCTTTCTTAGCCCTACATTAGGTTTATTTGGAGCTTGTCTGTACGAGGCAATAAAATGTGGATTGGTGCTCAGTAATGCCAGTTTGCAGCAGCTTTCATTTGTCTCCATGGTTTTTTTTGCAAGATCGCAGGCATGCAAAGCTATCCTCATTTGCTGTTCAAATGGGCATACCTGCGAATCACGATGACAGGTGTGAGTGAATTACTTGCGTTTTTATTCTTCCCAGGTTACTGCTGTCGAACAGTATTTTTTTTAAAAAAAAACCCTAAATCCAAGGTATGGAAGTGTGGTCTTCCATTTAAATAAACAACAACAACAGCCCCCCAAAGGACTGTTTCGTTGCCTCAGAGCATGATCGCTATGGCAAAAATCCAACATGGCAGTTCCAGGAGCTGCCTTGTCAGCAAGCTCCACCCCCCACGCATATCCAACCAATCAGCTATCTACTTTGGAAATGTGCAGCAATGCAATTTGGATTGATGAGCGGGAATGCACATTTTCCCCACAGTTTAAAAAACTCAGGAAAAGTTCCGAAGTTGCGTAGCATTGTTTTTGCGGTTTTTGACTCCCCTCCTTCTGAATACCACAATTGAATGTGGGATCTCATTAGGACAAATGGAATTCTCCTCAGATTCCATGAGGAGTATTTTTGCTGTTTAGATAAGCCCATCATGGCATAACATGGTTCTATATCAGTACTTCTCTGATGATGCCACACTTGGCAAATTTAAATCGTGGCTTCTGTGACAAGGTGTAATAAACCCTTTGGAGAGAAGGTCTCATTGGAAACCCCTACAACAGTTATGTCTTAAAAATACTTTGATTTACTGTGCAGTGTAACTCTATTATATCACATACATATCTGTCAAGATAGTTTTATAGGTAGCATTTGATTAGACTGGTCATGAGACAGGAGAGCTTCACTTGGTCCATATGCCAGCAGATGAACCAGAACATATAAAGAGCCTCTCCAAACCAGTGGTGATATAAGTTCAGGCATGTTTTCCAGGCATTGATCTTTTTTCAAAAGGATGAAGACAGATCAACAGCAGCCTCAGCACAATGCATATACTGAACCTGAAATCCCTCACTTCGATAAATATTGACTGGAACTGGATGTGTTTTGTTCATTAATTTTATAATAGTAATTCTGTAACATAAAGCAAAACAATATGTTTAAAATTGCAGTTGCATAAAATGCAGTTTGACCTGTCTACTAGAATTGCTGATCTTAGAATAGACAGTTTTGGACTTGATAGAACCCTGGTTGGAATAAGACAGCTGAATATGCTTGCCCATTGCTAGGAACAGATGTATATGCAACTGCCTTGATTTGCCTGATTGGTGTCACTAATAGTTGGAACCAGAGCTTGGAAAATGTACTTTTTTGAACTACATGCCCCAGAACCTCTCAGCTAGCATAGTGTAGCTAGTCTGGGAGTTGTAGTCCAAAACAGTAACAAGCTCTGGACAGAGTCATTTTATGAGGGTAGGATTTGTGCATAGGGCATTCCTGGGGGAGCATGGCTTTGTCCCAAGCTTTGTTATGGGCCCATGATGTGCTTGACAGCATACATGTGTATGCTGTCAAACACAAAATGACTTTGAAGTAGTCAATCAGCTACTTAATATCTAAGGCATTTGGTAGGAGAATGTTCCTTAATAAACATGGTAATCCATGCTTCTGTTGAGGGAAAGGATCAGAAATGCACATCACATGTACTTTGCACTAGTAACACGCTAGAGGGCACCAAAAGATGTGTTAATTCTTCCTCCCCCTCCCTCCAGTATCTGAAGATCTCTGAAAATCCTCTGACTATGATGGTTGGCTGGCGCTCCTACAGTATGCCTTGTTTTGGCTACTGTGGAGCTTGGTACATTTGCTCTTTGGATGCAGCTCAGTGTGCTTTGATTTCTGTATTCAGACACTGAAGCCTTTATCTCTGTAGTGGTTTGACTGACATCTAGGGAAGTGCTTTGGAGAAATCTGTCAGGAAAAGATCCTAAATGTGGAAGGGAAGAAGAAAAAGAAAAAGAAAACTTCAGTTGTTCCTGAAAGGTAGCTGGCTTTTTGTAACAATGGCAGAGCTGCTGGTCATGGCCAGTTTAAAGAGTCAGATTCCAATTTTGAGTGTGGGTCAGGAACTGAAGGATAATCCTTTACTTAAATTATCATCACATTACAGTACTTCAGGTTTTTTATGCAGGCAATGAATGAACAGTGTTCTGTCTCTCCCCCTCTTTCTTAAAGCAGAATCAAGGTTTGCTCTGTTCCAGCCTTTGCTATATTAGGTCTTGGCCTGCATATATGGTGCAATAAAGAACAGACTGGCTCTTAATGTGCAGGGAGGATTTCCCCTCAAGCAGAAATGAACACATCTTAGACAGGAAGTAAAGGCCGAGGGTAGCTTTCAACTCTGGGGGTGAAATGTCTGAGAAGTGCAGAGTCTTGTCTGCTTCCTTTCACTCTTGTCCTGATACCCGCATCAACAACACTGGTGTGGTTGGTTCATTACAAGCAGAGCTTGAAGAAGAAGACAGTATCTATATACGTTACCGTACTGATGGTAGCTTGTTTAACTTAAGCTATCTGAGGGCTCGCACTAAGACTCTAAACTATCCAGTCCGTGAGCTGCTCTTCGCTGATGCTGCTGCCCTTGTTGCCCACACAGAAGCAGCTCTGCAGTGCCTAACTTCCTGCTTCGCAACTACTGCAGAGCTGTTTGGGCTGGAAGTCAGCCTTAAGAAAACAGAGGTTCTTTACCAGCCTGCACCACAGGATGAACACCACCATCCCCACATTGCTGTCAGCAAATCTGTGCTCAAGTCTGTTTTAGCAGTTCACCTACCTGGGAAGTATCATCTCCTCAGATGCCAAGATTGACAAAGAATTGCTGTCCTTGAGCAAGCAGGAATCACCAGCATTGAGGCCATGATATTGAGAACGCAGCTGTGCTGGGCAGGGCACGTTTCTAGGATGGAGGACCATCGCCTCCCAAAAATAGTACTCTACGGTGAACTTGCCACGGGTCAGCGTAAGAGGGGCACTCCAAAAAAGTGATACAAGGACTTCCTGAAACAACAACTCAGTCTTGGCCAAATTGACCACCAACAATGGTTCACCCTGGCCTCACATTGGGAGGCATGGATACGCACTATCCACAATGCTGCAGCCTTATTTGATAACTCATGCCGAACAAGTCTTGAAGAGAAACGACAACGCAGAAAGAATCACAACCCAGAAACATCACCCAAGGAGAACTTCTGCTTTCCACATCTGGACTTGTTTACCTCGGATTGGCCTTTTTAGTCATCAGCGCGCTTGCAGAAAGTGCGGGATGAGTCCTTCCTGAATCTTCGTTTGTGAAGAAAAGCCAGAGAGAGAGAGAGAGAGAAAAGCCCTCAATTCACTCAGCAGGGGAGGGAAGGAGGGGGTACAGACTGTTGCCCTTCCCAGTAGGCTCAGGCAAAAGCAAATTGCTGCAGCCTCTGCTACCTTGTGTGTTCTTCATTTGTAAGTTTTGCCATCTTGGCCATACTGTTATGTTACTTGGCCACGTGTGGTTTTAATCTGTGAAATGTTGGAGGGTATGGAACCCTTTGGCTAAGCAGTTTGCTGGTGGGCATTAAGCATTGCCCAAGTGGGAGTAGGAAATGAGTGGGCCTTTGAGCTGTGGTTTTTTGTTTGTTTGTTTGTTTTGTTTTTTACTATAATGTGTGATCCTAGCAGCAGCCAATTCTCTGGCTAGTTTATCTCCCAAGAAAGAATCCAAAGTTTATTATCTGAGGGTGGGGTTGTTTTGTTTTTGCTCTTGCTTACTGAGGGAAAGAAAGACCAGTGGTCAGACTGCTGCTGGGTTCAAACCTCACAGTAAACAAACTGCAGATTGAAGCCCTGAGTTTGTTCAGTATGAGCAGTTGGATATGGCGACCAGTACTCTGTTCATCCTTGATAAGCCAGGATTCCCCTGAACATGGCCAAGAGCCATTCATTTCTTCTTGTAATGCCTTAAGTTAAGGCCAAACAATGTGTGATGTTTGTCATTGTAGCTTACCTTTGCTGTGTTTAAAAAGTAGTCCATGTGGGGGCATCTCAGCTGAAAGAGCTGAAAGAGGGTGACCCAACTGGCTACTGAACTCTTCGATTAGCACCAATGGGAGCTTTCCTGTCATTGTGGAGAGCAGGCATAAAGTTGGGGGTCATTTACACGGGCAAATATTTCTCTACATATACCGCTAAGATAGCTCATAGTTCACACAGATCGCAGCACAGCATCGCCTCATTCAGAAGGGGGGAAGGTAAAACACCCAAATATAGTGTGGCAAGGGATGTTGCTACTTTTGCCGGTATATTTGCAATGTAGTGCTTTATTGGCAGTGTAAACTATCATTCTGTTAAGGGTTGCAGCAGGTCTGCATTGTGATTGGTTGCTCTGATGCAATGGGCGGGCTTAAAAGAGGGTTACTGAGTTCAGTAGCGTTCAGGAAACTTTGAAAACTTCTCTCTGCTATTTTGCAAGTCTGCCAAGAAAAAGGATTCCCAAGACCTTTCAGTCATAAAGTTCCCATCTGTCAGCTCTGCTTGGGGGAGGGAGAGCGAGCGAGAGAGAGAGAGGGAGAGAGAGGGGGGGGGAGGGAGGGGGACCAGGGAGGGAGAGTCAAAAATCCTCTGCTATTTTGCAAGTCTGTGAACCCTGAGTAAACAAATCATGCTGAAAAAACTTGTGATAGGTTCACCTTAGGATCCTCGGCACGGCAGCAATGCCTTTCAGCAGAGAGATTGCTGACCCTCTGCTTCAGTCAGTGACTGAGTTCATTTACAGGCAGATTTAGAGAAAGAGAGAGAGAGAGACAGAGCCACTTCTTTGATCTTCCCCCCTGCTATTTTGGCAGTCTGTGAGTCTTTTTCTTTAGCTCGAAAATGCAGGGCTTCAAAGGAAGGTCTATGCCCTTCCCCATAAAGCCTAACCCTAACCCCCCACACTTTTTCAAGTCTGAACGAAAAAGTGGCATAATTAGAAAAAAAACCTGACTGGCACAGATGCAAAAAAGAATTAAAGCGCAAGTTGCCGCAATAAATCTGCCGTGTAAACCAGCCCTTGGAGATTCACTTGAGACCACAACATACACAATGCGTTAAAGCTCTCCTACTTGCATTATCCTAAACTAGCTTATGCTCCCCAGCTGTCCAAATTTGTCAGGAATAGTCCCAATTCATCCTCTGCTGTACTTTTTTCTTCCTCCCACTTTCTTCTTTTGTCCTTGGCTTATTTCAGTTGGTGCAAACAGAGTTAAAATTATTAAGTGGTTTCTACTCAGTTAAATCAGCTGGTGTGTGGGGTGGTGGAGGCAAGGCAAGGTGAGGTGAGGACGGAATGGAATATTGCCCTTCCCTGGAGACTCAGGACTTTTTAGGATGAAGAAAAATAATGCAAGCAGCCTCTCCAGCTTGCGAGGCTGCTGCGCTGCAAAGCGCCCCTTTCGTATGAAGCTCGCCCCTGCTGGTACTGTTGCGGTACCGCAGGGAGAGCTGAGCGTCATATTTCGTTGATTTTTACTCACGATCAACTTTTGTGAGTAAAAAATAAACAAAATATGATGCTCAGCTCTCCCTGTGGTACCGCAACAGTACCGCTAGAGGGCAGTGTCATCTGAAACTGACACTTTGCAGAGCAGCAGCCTCGCAAACTGGAGAGGCTACTTGCGTTATTTTTCTTCATCCGAAAAAGTCCTCAGGCAAACACAAAGTGCTGTAGCCACACCCAGCTTGTGTGTTTTCCTCATTTATAACTTTTGCCATCTTGACTACACTGATGTTGCTTGGCCACATGTATGCTGGTTTTCATATTTGACCCCCCCACCCCGGAATATAGTGTCTATTTCTTTCTTACTTTTTAAAAGAAAACAGAGTGGCAAATTTCATTTCTAGTTTGGCCCTGAAACTCCCTGTAGTAAGAGGTGATGGAAATACTGAAATGTTCTTTCCTTCCCTTCATGAGAAACTAATTTTCTGGGGTAAGTAATTGTTCATTTGCTTTATTCTTTTTGCTTGTTTTGCATTTTTCCATGGGAGGAAAAGAGAGGGGGGAAAAGAAAGCGATTTTGCCCTTTTAATCTCATGAGTTAAACTGCATAATAGTCTTTTGTGCAGAACTAATACTTGTGCTATGAGGGGGAAAGTTTTTCTGCAAGTTTTGGGCTAAGTATTCTTTTTAATTACAGCTGCAGAAGTCCTGCGCTCAGAAAATGAAATCTTTTTTTTTTTAATGAAAAATTTGTTCCCAAATCCCTAGATGCCAAGCATCCTCAAAACATGTGCAAAACATCTTGTGGCATGTTGAGATCTGTCAAGTCACCCACAAGGATAAGGAAAGGTGAATATTCTTTGTATCTCTAGTCAAGGGCATGGTCTGAAAGCTCATGATATAGCTGCCATGTTGAAGCATAGCAGATGCAGCTCTAAGCAGTACCTAGGAACTCTGTGCACTGCCTTTAATTAGTGTCAGGTAAGAAAGGAAAGATATCAATATCATAAATATGTCAAAAAGGAGAGATGCAGATAGATTAAGAATACTCTTTCCCTTCACCAGCCTGCACCACAGGACGAACACCACCATCCCCACATTGCCATCGGCAACTCTGTGCTTAAGTCCATTCAGCAGTTCACCTACCTGGGAAGCATCATCTCCTCAGATGCCAAGATTGACAAAGAGATTGATCACAGATTAGCAAAGGCACATAGCGCATTTGGAAGACTTTACAAAAGAGTCTGGAGTAATAAACACCTGAGGCGAAACACAAAAATCAATGTCTATAGAGACATTGTACTGTCTGTTCTCCTTTACGGGTCTGAAACATGGGTCACCTATCGCCACCACTTACGACTCCTTGAATGCTTCCATCAGCGCTGTTTACGCACAATCCTAAATATACACCGGACTGAGTATGTGACGAATGTTGCTGTCCTTGAGCAAGCAGGGCTCACCAGCATTGAGGCCATGATACTGAGAACACAGCTGCGCTGAGCAGGGCACATTTCTAGGATGGAGGACCATCGCCTCCCCAAAATAGTACTCTACGGTGAACTCGCCGTGGGTCAGCGTAAGAGGGGCGCTCCAAAAAAGCGATACAAGGACTCCCTGAAACAACATCTCAGGCTCGACCAAATTGATCACCAACAATGGTCCGCCCTGGCCTCACATTGGGAGGCATGGAGACACACTATCCACAATGCTGCAGCCTTATTTGAGAACTCACGCCGAACAAGTCTTGAAAAGAAACGACAACGTAGAAAGAATCACAACCCGGAAACATTACCCAAGGAAACCTTCTGCTGTGCTTTCTGTAACCGGACTTGTCTATCTCGTATTGGCCTTTTTAGTCATCAGCGTGCTTGCAGAAAGCACGGGATGAGTCCTTCCTGAATCTTCGTTTGCAAAGGGAAGCCAGAGAGAGAGAGAGAGAGACTCTTTCCCTTTAAAAGCTCTTCATTTCAGTGAGTCATTCACAAAAGTTCTCAAGATAACTTCCACTGTACTCCCATCGTCTTTTCACATAATGTTTCCTGGAAGTGCTGAGGTTAAGGTGTTTGTTTTTCTCACTAGGATGGACCTTTGTGGCTCCTAGACATGCTAGTAAAAGTTCTGAGCAAAATTGTGGTGATGTGAAAAATATTGCCTAAAGCTACTGGGATAGAATTTCACAGGGTCATTGCTTCAATTATACATTTAGGTCTGGTGTTTAACATGAAGCAGACATGTTGGCTGGGGATGAGATGAGATGAGATGAGTGGGGATGAGATGAATGGGGCAGGGATCATACCTATTTCATATTTAAATAGGTTACAGGCTGTACGTGCCCATTGTTAAAAGCCCAGTGTGTTATGCCCTTAAGACATGGATGTCTGACATGTAAATCATAAATCTGCATGTGAAAGCACATTTTGTTTTGTATGTTTACCTCAGCTGAGGATGATTGGGCAACATATAAATATAGTAGAACAGAATGGTAAACTCAGAACTAAAACTTGGAAAGGGTTAAAATCTGAAGGATGTGAATATCAGTGGCATCTACATAGACAATCATCCAAAAGATTTAAAATGGATATAAGTTTGCTCTGTCATGAGATTCTTTGCTGACATTAGTGTATGCTTTTTTTAAAAAGTTGACATTTCTGCCCATAACACAAATTGTCTATGCTGCTTAGAAGATGAATGCCAATAATATGCAACATAAAAGAGAGTTAGAGAACTAGCTCTGGGTGCTAACCAAATTCCCACCTCTCTGACCTTGCACAGGCTTAATGACTACAGGAACTCTTGCAACACACCTAGTATTGTCCATATGGCCATTAAACCTGATGTCACAGGTGATTTGGTCACTGCACTGAGGATATCATAATAATATAAACTAATAAAATAATAAGACATTAGTATGAACTAACAGCTAACTTTAAAAAAGAGTGGTCTTTTTATAAGTGGCAGATCTGTTCGCGTGCACACATACCAAACAACCACAGCATAATCTGAACTAATAAGTCATTTTATGAAAGGCTGTTCAGATTCATTTTTTCAGCTGCTTAAAACAAGCACTTCTCTTTTCCTTGTTTCCAAGGAACACATTCTCAATGAAGTTTGTCACCTTGGCTGTGTCATCACCAGGTACCTTGAATGACCGAGCTGCTGTGTACTTACTCCTGTTTTTCAGGCATTTTAAAGGATGGTGAAAGAATCAAGAGTCAAGTTGTTTACAACTTAAAGACCTCTGAAGGAGTAAAATGTGACTGTTTTTAGGATAATTTCCCCTCTCTATAGTTTGCTCTGTGCTTACGAATGAACTCCTCTTTGTAACGATGTCATTTTAGGTAAGATCCTTTGGGGTGATATGTCTGCAAAAAACAGTCCTGCTTATCTTCCAATAAAGGCTAGCCATGGTGACAGATTTCTAACATTCCTACTTGCTGAGATTTATTGGCTATGGGTAAAATTACTGTGTGACTCTTGAACAAAGGAGATGTTGCAATCAAATGTGTACCCTAGTACATAATTTAAGAATTGCTCCCATTGCAGTTTTCTGTAGAATGGAAAAAGAGTGACCTTGAACATAAAGAAGTTTATTCTGTAGTAATATTATTAATGTAAGAATAGAATCCATATAAGTGTATGAACAGAAGTGGGTGTGCATATTTATACCTACCAACATTTCACAGATGAAACCTGAAACATGTGTGGCTGAGCAACTTCAGAATGTGGTCAAGATGGCAAACACTATTAGTAAGAATGAACACACAAGCTAGGAGAGGCTGCAGAAATTTGCTTTTGCCTGAACCTACTGGGAAAGGCAAGATTTCACCCTCTCCTCTCCCCCTGCTGAATTGAGTGCAAACTGCTGCAGTTAGAACTCAGTTTGCAGCAATTAAAGTAGGTTGAAGATAAAGGGGGGGAGTGATAGGAGCAGAGAGAGACTGGGACATTTTAAAAGCAACTGAAAAAGTGGGACAACAGAGGATTAATCAGGGCAGGCCCTTCCAAATGGAGTTGGACTGGATGGCCCTTGTAGTCTCTTTCAACTCGAGGATTCTATGAGGATACTGAGTTCAGAGCACAGTTCAGAAAAGTTATTTTTGTGTACTACAACTCCCAGAGCCCTGCCAGCATGGCAAATGGAGGATTCTGGGAGTTGGAGTCCAAAAAAGTGTTTCCCCGCCCCCCTAAGCTCTGGGTGGCTATGTCCTAGTTAGGAGCCATACAAAGATATGGTAGTAGAAAGCAAGCTGGCCTGGGGAAATTTCTTTCAGATTTATTCTACTCAGCACATGGTCATAGGCATACTCTGTGCTCTAGGTTTTATAGCTGTGCCTTTTTTTTTTTTTTTTTGGTAGAAAACTAATCCAGGAGCTGAAATTAAGTCCTGAAACATATGTGGTTGTGATTTACCTCAGAGAGAATTTAAGTAAAGTGAGTTTAACAAGGCATTATGAATTGACTGAATTACTTTTGATATTTTTTTTGTAAGCTTCTCAAGTCGAGTAGGAAAAAACGGGATTTTTAAAAAAACAAATGACAAGACTCCATGGATGATTATCTCCCTGCCCTAACTGAATAATCAGTTAGTTAAATTTGCATTTGTAGATTACTGATCCCTTATTACAAATTGAAGGGAGTGAGAAAGAGCAATTTAAATCATGAAGCTTGCTGCTTGTTGCCATCTTCAGTATTTTATTTCATTCTCTATTCCATCAACGCAAAGAAGAATCAAAATAACTAGATAAATACGGTTGGCCCTCTCTATCCATACATTTGGCATCCATGGATTCACCCAACCACAGCTTGAAAATATTTCCCCAAAAATAAGTTTCAAGAAGCAAATCTTGATTTTGCCGTTTTATATAATGGACACCATTTTACTATGAAATTGTATATAATGGGATTTAAACATCCACAGATTTTGGTATCCATGGGGAGTCCTGGAACCAAACTTGGATACCAAGGGCCCACTATACAGTCAGCCCACCACATTTGCGGTATCACTTTTGTGGATTTGGTTATTCACATACTTTTTGCTGCCACCTCTGCTGATGCCCTATGCCATTTTTAATAAGGACTGCAAACCTCTTGAGACTGAGAAGCTGCTAATGAGGCTTGTAGTCCCTATTACAAATTGTGTAGGGCAGCAGCGGAGGCAGCAACAAGCGCTGCTGGCTGCTCGCTTCAGCCTTGTGAAGGAACCCCACCATCTTGAAGGCACCCGTGGTGGATTGAATCCGTGGATCATACTTTTTGTGTGTGTTAAATATGGTTTGGGGGGTCCTAGAGTTATTCATGGTTTTTCTACTTTCACAAGGCCCCTGCACCCCTAACCCCACTGTATTAACCTCAAATGTCCAGGTCCACAGGTCATTGATTAATGGGAACAAATCTTCAACAAACTCTTTAATGGACCAAAAGCTCAGTCTTTGTCCGCATTTTACCAAGCTTTTACTTCCTTCATAAAAGGGGTGGCAAATCTTTTTTTTTCTTCCTGTCATGGACTGCATGCATCCGTGGCCAAAAATGGATGGGGCTGTTCATCCCCCTTCTCACCTTCATTCTCTCTCCCTCCAAGGTAAATAGGCAGACAGAAGCAGGGATAGATAACTCTTTGGTGCCGTTTACACGATGAAAATGTCCTGGGAAGAATTCATGTCGATCCCTGGCAGTTTACACGTACATCGGGTCGGGTACGTGATTGAAGGGGGGCCACCTTTTATCACTCAACCTGCGGGACTTCCAGTCCTGCGGTTTGTGCCGGTTTTTAAAAATGTCACTGGAGGATTCGGAAAATCAGAAATGTAAACAGCCTGGGACAAAATGTCTCGGTACTAGGGATGACCGGAAATGGTGACTGGGGGCGGGCTTAGAGATCAGCGACCAGAAAAGGAGGGGTCAGCCACCCGTTCAACAGAGCCAGCCTCACCAGCCGAAAACAAAGGCATCCCTTCCAGCTGCACGAAGGTTGATGTGTGTGTGCGCGCGCACGCGCGTGTGTACTCAATCACCTTTTTAAATGGATTTCTACACTGCAAACCCTTCAGCTTTACCTTTTCCTCTACTGCATGTTACAGAGAGATCACGGTGGGCAGAGGGTTGCCCATTCATCCCCTGCCTTGATCACCTCCCTGGTATTCCAGCCTCTGAGCGAATGAACACCCTTTAATTCCCCCTCTGTGTCTGTGCCTTTCAAAATGCCTGTCTGTCGCCGGCTTGCTGTAAGGGTTAACATTTTAAAGAGGCAAGGGGAACCCAACCCCCCCCCACCTCACTCGGCTTGATCTCCCTGCATCTGAGCGAAAGATCTCAGTCTGGGTCTTTCAAAATGCCTCGCCTCTACTCAGCTTGCTTTCAGAAGGAAAGGAGATGGTTTAATTGTTCCTCCGTCTGAGGTCTTTGAAAAGTGCCTTCTGCCTCTGCTTCAAGGGTTAACATTTTAAAGAAGCGAGGGGAATACCAAACCTCTGCCCCCCTGTCTCCCCCCCCAGCCAGCCAATAGCATCACTCGTGGCACGGAACTTTAAAGGAAGTGTGTCACCGAGGTTGTGAAAACACGAGTAATCGCATACTTGATTGACAGCCAAAAAACAAACAAACCCTACAAGCTAAAAAAAACCTCAGAACTTTGGACGTGCAAATATCAGTCACAGGACCACCTGGGATATCCAGATCAGTGACATAAATCGTATAAACAGCGAGGGATGGATTGGTGATCACAAAATCACGGTAAGCACCGTGACAATTTCTGTTGTGTAAGTGGCACCTTTCACTGATCTTGTCATTTTTTTAAAAAAAGAATTTGTTCTTGGCACATTGGACAAATAGTAATGCACATCTACTTGTTACTTGTTTTGCTTGAAATAAAATGTCTTAAAATAAAAAAGGTCCCAAATTATATGAAGTGACAAAAAAAAAGCCTTGTAAATGTTACTGATTATTGCCCAAATAATGTGGTGTTGTTGTTATTACTATATTTATTTATATTCAGTTTGGGATTCATGGCTGAAATAGTCAAAATGCCTTTGTATTTTTTAAAATAGGAAAAATGGAACATCAGTACCAGCAAATGTGATGACCTACCCTCCAACTGTCTCAATTTGGCAGGGACAGTCCTGATTAATCTTCTGTTGCCCCCACTTTTTCACCTGATTTTAAAATGTCACAGTATTTTTGCCTCCCCTTACTTTCTCCCTTTTCCGTTCAATTACATCCATTGGTGCAAACTGAATTCAAAGTACAAAAGTAGTGTGCATTCAATTAATTCAGCCGGGGAAGACGAGAAGAGGGGTGGAGTCTTGCCCTTCCCAGTAAGCTTAGGGAAAAGCAAACTACTGCTACCTTTCCCACCATGTCTGTTCTTTCTTGTCAGTAACTGTGCCCATTTTGACCATACCTTGATGGTGTTTGACCACGTGTCCTGGTTTTCATGTGTAAATGTTGGCAAATATGAGTTCATTTCATGTTCCTCTGTGTAAAGACAGTAAGAGTAGAAATCTGGATCAGTCTAATTACTGGAGTAATATCCCATGGGAATTCTTTCCTTTTGCTGAAGTCCACAGTTGGAGCCCTGCACCAGGACTGTAGGCAGGGTCAGAGCATTTACTTTGGGGGCATTAGCCATGCTGGTGAGGGGGTTGGTTCTGTGTTTGCATTTCAGAAAGAATTATTTCTTCAAGTTATGGCAAAGGCCTTTTTGTTTGATGGCATTTGTGTTGTCAACAGATTAAAAAGTATTCAGGCTGTAACTTTTCACTCTCTTATCTTAACATAAGTAAGCCTTAGTGAAATCAATGGAACTAATTTCTGAGTGGATGTATATAGATTGGATTCTTAAGGGCCAGATTTTTTCTTTTATCCTTGTATTATTTATTTTCTAGAATATGACTAATCTAAGTTCCCTGAACTTAATAGCTTTTCAGCAAAATAATACAAACTATTTGAAAATAACCTGTCTCCTGTATTAGATGAAATCTCTAGTGATTGTTATAAAGGAAAAGGCTTTTATGAGAAAAAAAATATAAATAATAAAGGCATACAGGCTTAGATCATTCAACTGTGATTCATAAGGCCTCTTCTGAATAAGGCACTAGAAACTGGAAAAAATATGTCTAGAGTTCATTCCCCATAGGGAAAAGTAGAAATCAAGGAACCCCAAAGGGACAAAATATTTTTATTTAATGGCTTTTAAACACTCAAAAGGCATTTAATAGGACTGAATGGCCTTACTTCTTCCAGGTCCTCTCATCTACTGGGATAACATAGGCAGACCTTGGAAAAGATTCTTGGCGTTGTAATCAAAAAAGTAACTTTCCCATGCTCTGAACATAAATATGTAAGATATATAATATACAAGTAGTTAGCTTCTCTACTAGCTTAACACCTCCCTTTGTATTACAGAGGGAGACTATTCAGGGATATCTGGTCAGATCTTCATTGTATTCTTTCAAATTGTGGCAGTACCGGTGTAGAAATAGTCTAAAATCAAAGGTATTAAGATTAGTCATAGGATACACTAAGGATTTTCACTGTTGGGACTTGAGCCCTTTCTAGAAACTAAGATCTTAACTGTACTATTTTGTGACTATCGTGGGTTTATTACAAAAACTGACTTGTGTTGGACCGGGCCAGCAAACTATGCAGTCCAGCATTGGATTTTCACAGTGCCCAACCCAATGCCTATGGGAATCTGACAAGCAAGACAGAAATACAATAACATTTCCCCCAGCAACTGAAATATAAGCATACTGCTTCTGGGCTGTCATCTGTTGTTACAGTTTTTGGGGATACCCATAAACAAAATGATGCTGGTCACTCTCATCCAACAGGATTGAAATGGTGGTGATGAGAAGCCATACTAAAAAGTATTAAGGCCATTAAAGACTGGATGGCCCTTGTGGTCTCTTCCAACCCTACATTTCTATGATTCTATGAAAAAAAGTAAGAAATGGCATTGAAAGGACTATTGGCGAAGGCAAAAGGCACCAAAATGTTGAAGCCATACAAACGAAAGGTGGATCAATGTCATTGTGCTCTGTTAGCTGTTTTTAACAACCGCTTCTGTTTCATTTGTTTCTGGGCAAATGTTATTGGTGTCATCACTTAATACGAGTATCTTCAATAACTGAGCTCTAATGTCCTCTTTTGTAACAGAGATTGAAAAAAAATATTAAAGATGTCAATGAACATCTTCCTCTGTGCTTCAGTTACAAATTCTCACTTTCTGGGTCCTGTACCAGGAGAAAGGCAGAGCCTAATTAATTAATTAATTAAAGCTTTTCAATGTAATGCAGACTGTAATGTACAAAAATGTACCACTGCAATCTCACTGGATACCAACTTTCTTTCTTCACTGCAGCCACTGTGTCTCAACTCTATCTTTATAGCCTTCCTAGAATCATAGAATTTTAGAGTTGGAAGAGACCACGAGGGCCATCCAGTCCAACCTCCTGCCATGCAGGAAATCAGGATCAAAGCATCCCTGACAGATGGCCATCCAGCCTCTGTTTAAAGACCTCCAAGGAAGGAGACCACACCACACTCCGAGGGAGTGTGTTCCTCTGCTGAACAGCTCTTACTGTCAAACAGTTCCTCCTAATGTTGAGGTGGAAACTCTGTTCCTGGAGCTTGCATCCATTGCTCTGTGTTCTAGTCTCTGGAGCAGCAGAAAACAAGCCTGCTCCATCCTCAACATGACATCCCTTCAAATACTTAAACGGGGCTATCATATCGCCCTCTTAACTGTCTTTTTCCCAGGCTAAACATACCCAGCTCCCTAAGTCTTTCCTCATAAGGCATGGTTTCCAGACCTTTCACCATTTTAGTCACCCTTCTCTGGACCCGCTTCAATTTGTCAATATCCTTTTTGAATTGTGGTGCCCAGAACTGGACACAGTATTCCAGGTGAGGTCTGACAAAGGCAGAATAGAGTGGCACTATTACTCCCCTTGATCTAGATACTATACTTCTATTGATCCTTTCCATTGACATCCCCTTGTTGTGGGAGAGAGGCTTGAGTACCCTAATGATGTTTTGAGCTATGCTGGCAGTGGCATAAAGCCACCGGTAGGGTCTCCCATGCCAGACAGGTCAAAACCGAAGGGTCTGACAAAAAGCGTCAAAGGGCAGCAGGATGGGCTCTCTAGCCTTGTGGCAACCATCCTAGGAGAAGGAAAACTCTAATCCCAAACCCGGGCAGATGGTGCTCATCCAACCCTGTAAGGTTAACCATCTAAGAGAAGGAAACTCTAATCAAACCTACAACCCGAGGACCTCACTGCTAATGTCCATGCTTGCAAGGCCACGGCAGATGAACCTTTGGTTTAAAGGGTGAGGCCAGTTCTGTGCATGCTGTGCTCCACCAGAAAAATCCATAGCACAGGCTCGAAGGACAAATCCAGTTCCAAAAAAGTCCTGTAGCGATAGGCAAGGGACGAAACGGCAGGTGTAAAGATGCACTGGAAGCCGCAGACCCAACTCTGCATGCAGGTGGTTCAGGACATTGGTCGCTCGAGGCTGACCCAGGAGATGGCAGTCTTGTTCGGCAGCATCCTGAACGACCAAGCAGACTTTTTTAAGGAGAGCACTGCTTGCTCCATATGGAAAGGGGCCTAGAAAAGGTGGCCAAACGAAAGCTCATCCCCAACTACCTGGTTGGCTAGCCGCGGCCAACAGGCATCTTCTGATGCGGTCAAACCAAGGCAAAGAAACAAAGGCACACACTGGCCTCCAAAGGTGTAAATAAACTGACAGTTGCCTACTGGAACATCAGAACCATGTGAGACTCTGAAGATAGTGGACGGCCTGAGCGTCGTTCTGCCCTAATAGCCCATGAACTATCACGACTTAACATTGACATCACTGCTCTTAGTGAAGTTCGCCTCCATGAGGAAGGCAGCCTTAAAGAACATGGTGCCTTTACTGGTCTGGCAAATCCAAAACCGAAAAACATCTTTTATGATTAAAAATTCCATTGCCTCCAAACTCGAAACCTTGCCAACAGGACACTCTGATTGCATTATTTCCTTACGCCTCCCACATGTTGTTCTCTTTAGTATATATGCCCCGACTATGCAAGCCGACTCTGTAGAGAAAGACAAATTCTACACAGACCTACGCCAACTCATAAAAAAAGTCCCTGTAGAAGATAAAATTATTATCCTTGGTGAGTTCAGTGCCAGAGTAGGAAAGAATTCCGAAGCCTGGAAAGGTGTCTTAGGCAAGCATGGTGTTGGAAACTGCAATGACAATGGACGCCTCCTGCTAGAGTTCTGTGCAGAACAACAGCTGACTATTACAAACACTATCTTTCACCAGAAAGATAGCTTGAAGACATCCTGGAAGCATCCCCGATCCAAACATTGGCACCTCATTGACTATGTCCGCCAGAGAGACATTCGTGATGTCCATCATACCCGAGTGATGCCGAGTGCAGAATGCCAAACAGATCATCGTCTCGTCAGATGTAAACTAAATCTTCATCTTAAGTTCAAACCTAAGTGGGGTGGCATCTTAAAGAAGAGACTCCAAGTCAACAGACTTCAACAAGAGAGACAACTTCCAGGCAAATCTGCAAAGAAAACTTGAAGACCATCCTACAGATCCTTCTCCTACAGTGCTTTGCCAACATGTCAAAAACAGTATCCTCCAGTCTGTAGAAGAATCCCTCAGGTTCTCCCACAAGAAAAATCAAGACTGGTTTGATGAAAACAACCAAGAGTTCCAGGACCTGTTGGCAAAGAAGAGAACTGCTCACCAGGCATACCTCGTCCAGCCAACCTGCCATGTAAGAAAAGCAGCTTTCCACCTCAAATGTAGTAAACTACAACAAAAACTCTGAGACATGCAGAACAAGTGGTAGATCAATATAGCAGAAAAGACACAATGCTGTGCAGATCTGAGTGATCATAGAGGATTTTATGAAGCTCTTAAAGCAGTGTTTGGACCTACTTATCAGGTCCAAAGCTCCTTATACAGTACAGATGGTCAAACATTAATTACTCATAAAGCCTCCGTCCTGAATCGATGGGCTGGACATTTTCAAAGTCTCTTTAGTGCCAACCGAGTAGTCCAAGGCTCAGCTATCCAACATATGATACAAAAACCGATGAAAAATGAATTGGACATAGCTCCCACTTTGGAAGAGACCCTTAAGGCCATACAGCAGATGCAAACCGGCAAGGCAGCAAGGATTGATGGAATCCCACCTGAAGTTTGGAAACATGGAGGTCATGCACTCCACGATAAATTCCATGAATTCCTTGTGAATTGCTGGGAAAAGGGGGAACTGCCATCAGACCTCTGAGATGCAGTCATCATCACCCTGTACAAGAAAAAAGGAGCAAAATCCGATTGCTCAAACTATCGAGGCATAACACTGCTCTCTATTGCTAGAAAAATCCTTGCAAGGATACTCCTGAACAGATTAGTTCCTGCTATTGCAGAAGAACTTCTCCCTGAAAGCCAATGTGGCTTCAGAGCCTATAGGAGTACTACAGATATGGTATTTGCCCTTAGACAACTGCAAGAAAAATGTAGGGAGCAGAACAAGGGTCTCTATGTAACATTTGTTGACCTCACCAAAGCTTTCAACACTGTGAGTAGAAAAGGTCTGTGGCAGATCCTGAAAAGGCTAGGATGTCCCCCCAAATTCCTGAAAATGATTATCTTGCTACACGTGGGCCAGCGTGGTCAAGTCAGATATGGCGATGCTCTTTCAGAGCCCTTTGTAATAACTAATGGAGTGAAGCAAGGTTGTGTTCTTGCACCAAATTTATTTACAATCTTCTTTAGCATGATGCTCCAAAGGGCTATGGCAGAGCTTGAAGAAGATGACGGCATCTATATACGTTACCATACTGATGGTAGCTTTTTTAACTTATGCCGTCTGAGGGCTCACACTAAGACTCTAAACTATCTAGTCCGTGAGCTGCTCTTCGCTGAAGATGCTCCCCTTGTTACCCACACAGAAGCAGCTCTGCAGTGCCTAACATCCTGCTTTGCAACAGCTGCAGAGCTGTTTGGGCTGGAAGTCAACCTGAAGAAATCGGAAGTTCTTTACCAGCCTGCACCACAGGACGAACACCACCATCCCCACATTGCCGTCGGCAAATCTGTGCTCAAGTCCATTCAGCAGTTCACCTACCTGGGAAGCATCATCTCCTCAGATGCCTAGATTGACACAGAGATCGATCACAGATTAGCAAAGGCATATGGTGCATTTGGAAGACTTCACAAAAGAGTCTGGAGCAATAAACACCTGAGGCAAAGCACAACAATCTGTGTGTATAGAGCCATTGTACTGTCTATCCTCCTTTATGGATCTGAATCATGGGTCACCTATCGCCACCACCTACGACTCCTCGAACGCTTTCATCAGCACTATATACGCACAATTCTAAATATACACTGGACTGACTATGTGACGAATGTTGCTGTCCTTGAGCAAGCAGGGCTCACCAGCATTGAGGCCATGATTGAGGCCCTCGTGGTCTCTTCCAACTCTGCAGTTCTATGATTCTATGGGGATGCTTTGATCGGGATTTCCTGCGTGGCAGGGGGGTTGGACTGGATGGCCCTCGTGGTCTCTTCCAACTCTGCAGTTCTATGATTCTATATTGAGAACGCAGCTGCGCTGGGCAGGGCACATTTCTAGGATGGAGGACCATCGCCTCCCCAAAATAGTAGTCAACAGTGAACTTGCCACGGGTCAGCGTAAGAGGGGCGCTCCAAAAAAGCAATACAAGGACTCTCTGAAATAACATCTCAGGCTCGGCCAAATTGATCATCAACAGTGGTCTGCCCTGGCCTCACATCGGGAGGCATGGAGACTCACTATCCACAATGCTGCAGCCTTATTTGAGAACTCACACCGAACAAGTCTTGAAGAGAAATGCAATGCAAAAAGAATCACAACCCAAAAACATCACCCAAGGAAACCTTCTGCTGTGCTTTCTGCAACCGGACTTGTTTATCTCAGATTGGCCTTTTTAGTCATCAGCGTGCTTGCAGAAAGCGCGGGATGAGTCCTTCCTGAATCTTTGTTTGCGAAGAAAAGCCAGAGAGAGAGAGGAGACTTCTATTGATGCAGCCCAAAATCTCATTGGCATTTTTAGCTGCCGCATCACACTGTTGACTCATGTTCAACTTGTGGTCTACTAGGACTCCCAGGTCCCTTTTGCACGTAGTCTCATTCAGCCAGGTCTCCCCCATCCTATATCTATGCACTTCATTTTTCCATCCTAAATGCAGTACGTTACGTTTCTCCGTATTGAATTTCATTTTGTTAGCTTTGGCCCAGCTCTCCAGTCTATCCAGGTCATTTTGAATTTTGATCCTGTCCTCCAGGGTATTAGCTACTCCTCCTAATTTGGTGTCATCTGCAAATTTGGTAAGTATGCCCCTAATTCCCTCATCCAAGTCATTGATAAAGATGTTGAATAGCACTGGGCTCAGGACAGAACCTTGTGGCACCCCGCTGGTCACATCTTTCCAAGATGAAGAGGAGCCACTGAGAAGCATCCTTTGGGTTCATCCGGTCAATCAATTACAAATCCAGTTAACAGTTAACTTGTCTAGCCCACATTTTACAAGCTTGTTTGGAAGAATGTCATGGGGAACCATGTCAAAGGCCTTACTGAAATCAAGGTATGCGATATCCACAGCATTCCTTTCATCTACCAAGCTGGTAATTTTATCAAAAAAAGAGATCAGATTAGTCTGGCATGACTTGTTTCTCTGAAACCCATGTTGACTTTTTGTGATTATGGCATTGCCTTCTAAATGTTGACAGACTCTCCGTTTAATGATCTGCTCTAGAATCTTTCATGGTATTGATGTCAGACTAACTGGACGATAATTGTTGGGATCATCTTTTTTTCCCTTTTTGAAGATGGGGACAACGTTTGCCCTCCTCCAGTCTGCTGGGACTTCTGTTCTCCAGGAGTTCTCAAAGATTATTGCCAATGGCTCTGCGATTACATTTGCCAGCTCTTTTAATACTCTTGGATGTAGTTCATCTGGTCCTGGAGATTTAAATTCATTTAGATTAAGAAGGTATTCCAGTACTACCTCTTTGCTTATTCTGTGCGGGATTTCCCCTATTGTGTCCTCTGTTCCATTATCCTCAGGTTGGTCACCCCTTTCCTTTTCTGAAAACACTGAGGCAAAGAAGGTGTTGAGTCATTCTGCCTTTTCTCTGTCCCCTGTTAGCATTTTGCCATCTTTTCCTGAAGGCCAAAAGCATATAATAGAAAAACAATACAGTCAGACCCCTGTATCCATAGGGGTTTGGTTTCCATAACAGCAAACCCTATTAAAATAAAGGACTTCTGGTAAAATCATACCACAGAGTAGCATTGGAGACCTAGAACGTGCCTAGAGAAGATTCCTCTCTAGACATTTTCCAATGTGACTGTGGTATGTGTCCCCTATTTTTGTCCTGCAGATAACTGAAACTGCGGATATTGGTTCCACCAAAACTAGTTTGCTTCATATGGGATTTAAAATTAGTTGGTCATTAAAATAGCTCTTCACTGTAACCATATCAATTCTTTAGAAATATCTGGTTACCAACTTTACTTTTGAAATAATTATTCAAATGTGGATTTAGCTTCCTAGTGGAACCTCATGGGTTTTTTTCCCCTCAGTTGGTCATCTGTCAGAACAACAAATGGATTTGGGTTTTTATACTTCTTTATCTCAGGAAGCTCCTGTTGTTTTCCTTTGCTCTTGGTTGTGTAAATGCAATATAGCATGTTCCTAGATCAAGCATGGGCAGACTGTGGGCTTCCAGAAGTTGTTGAGTTGCAATTGCTAGCATTGCTTACAATTAGTATGCTGGCTAGAGCTGATGCAAGTAGCAATCTAGCAACAACTAGTTTGTCCACTGTCATCCTAGATGTAAGCAGGTTCACTCTCATAAGATCTGGAACAAGAGAACATTGATCAGATAGCCTGCAAATGAGAAACAGAGGTGGGATAAGCTACTTTTTTGCATTACAGCTTCCATAGGCCATGCTGACTGGGGAATTCTGGAACTTGTAATCCCCCAAAACCCCAAAACATTAATTTCCTCAAGCTCTGATTTGGAAGCCTCCATATCATTGACACCTTCTGGCAAATTGTAATAATTGCTTCTTATATTCATTGCAGATTAGGGACTTTTTCGGACAAACAAAAAATAACGCTAGCAGCCTCGCCAGGTTGCAAGGCTGCAGCGCTAGAGGGCGTCCGTTTCGCATGACGCCCCTTCCCAGTGGTACTGTTGCGGTACTGCTGGGACATTTGACCGTCATATTTTGCATTTGACAGTCATATTTTACTCACGATCGTTGTCCTATATCAATCCTAACAGACAATTTGTTGCAGAATGCAAATGGTAAAACAATTAGCAAGGCTGCAAGAAAAAAAATCATTTAAATTTTGTATCTGAATGAGAATGAAAATTCAACACACACTTCCCACCCACCCCCTTTCATCTTTTGCATTTTGGTCACTTCCATGAGTTATCACTGTGAACTTAGAAATTAATTTCCTTTGTTTGAAATTGAGTAAGTTCCCATTTATAATGCAGCCGGGAAACAGCTTCTGAGAATTAATACATGAGCCTAATGGCAAATGCTATGTTATTAGGGATGAGGGAATGTGTGGGAGCATAGCTCTTGGAGTTTTCAAAGTAGCACCAATTATATAATCTGCTGGAACACCATGATCATTAATGGACCCTCCTTGCTCTGGAAGTGAATGAAATTATAACAAGGCTTTCACATTTGACTGTAGTTTATGACAGGGCAGTACAAAGGGGTTAATTTTTCTGAGGGGTTGTCTAAATGGCAAAAATACTCCTCATAGAATTCAAGGAGAATATGATTTGTCTCAATGCCATCCCATGTCAAACTACCACATTTGGAAGGAGGGGGCCAAATCCACCAAAAACTCAGCAGGAAAAGCCTTTGCTGCTTTTCCCGTATTTTTAAAAAAGTTCCGCAGGGAATGCACATTCCTGCTTGTTGGAACAACTGATTTGAATTGGTGCATATTCCCAATAAGAGCGGAAGTGGAAAGCTGATTGGTAGGACTTGCACAGGGGGTGGAGCTTGCTAACTAGGCAAGTGCCCAGAACCACCATGCTGGATTTTCGCCTTAGCGATTGTGCACTGAGGTAATGAAACAGCCCTTTTTCTTTTTTATACCTATTTAGGTAGAATATAGCATTTTTGCACTTTAGATATGCTTTTAAAAAATACTGTTTGGCAGCAGCAACTTGTGAGAATAAAAACAAGAGTAATTCACTTGTACCCACCATTTTGATTTGCAGGCATGTCTGTTGGAACAGCAAAAGCGGATAGCTTTGCATGCCTGTGATTTTTGCCAAAAAAAATGTTAAGACAAATCGAAGCTGCTTTGAACTGGTGTTAGTGTGCACCAGTACACATTTTTCCCCATTGTATAGACAAGTCCTTAGTATTAACACTTCCCTATAAAATGGCTTGTTTCATTTGGTTGGGTGAATGTCTTTTGCTGAAGCGCAGCATGTATTACAAATGGAAACACATGCAGTCAGAATTAAGCACCAGTGAATTTGGAGGAGCTTAACCCCAGGTAACTATGCACAGGATTGTAACTATGCCCTGTAAACGTAATTGTGAGATTTTATTACTGGCTAGTTTGTGGGATTTGGGGGGTGAAGGGAGGAATGCTGTCTGTGGGTTGTTTTTTTGTAGTTGGGTTTGTTTGTTTTTTGTTTTGTTTTGTTTTGTTTTTGATGGAGCCGTTAACAAAAGTATTCTCTTTGTGGGTTATTCTCTATGGAAGTTGCCATGCCATGCTTCTGTACTTCAAAATCAACCACATCACCACTGATAATGACCACGGTGGATAATGGATCAGTGGCTTAGAAAGCAGTTTCTAGGAAGCATGGATGTAAATCCCTGCTTATTTCACACTTGCATGCACAGTTGAATAACTAACATAATTTCCCCCTGCTGTTATAAAATGAACATTTCCCCACAGAACTCTTCTTGTATTGTAAAGCCCTGAAGCATTCTATAAAGAAATATTCACAGAACAGGAAGAACCTGGATAGTAGGAACATCAAGAGCTGGCCATGCTTACACATCAGACTGACTCATAAGCATTTGATACCAAGCAAAATGGTGGCCACAGTTGCATACCAAATGCTGAAAGGTGGTCCATCTGTTGTGAGTGTGGCTGAGACATGCTTTTCACATTCTTCTTGCACTCCTTATCACAATTGTGGATGGCCTGTCATTATGAGATTTATCTGGGTTTTGGGGTTCTCTTGGGAGCCTGGAGTTCTTACAAGAGGCCCTGCTCTCTTGGGGTTTCAGGTGGCCTTATAGAGGCTTACCTTATGGGTTTCTGGCCAGTCTTTCACTGGCTAGCAAATGATAGGGGTAGCATTTGCTTTCATTTTCAGGCAATCTGGAGTTGGCCTATTGTGAGTCAACACAGGTACTCAGGAGATGCTCCGATACCAGAGCAGACCCACAAAGTCTTGTCGGATCCATTGTTCTTCCTGATGGGGTTTCCCACCTGTTTAGAAACTTGTTTTTGTCTGGAGGAAGAATAATTAGCAATATTCTGTACATCCCTATTAGGAGGAATATAATAGTGCTCAAACTTGTACTCAGAGAAGCTTATGTTCTGACTCAGAAGTAGGGATATAAAGCTTTGCATATTTCATTTTTTGCACTTGGGAATGGAAAAATTAATATGTTTTCCCCTCAGTGGACAAGGTTACAAGAGCTTTTCACATGTTGGGACTTCTTTGGAGAACATTTCACATAGACAATATTTAATGCATTTTTTGGGTGGGGGGAGAATACTATGATTTATGCACATAATGCTGTTTTTTTTTGCAAAAGGTTTTTTTTCTACTGTTACTGCTGATAAAAAATTCTTATATTTTCACTCTCTTGCAGGGTAAACAATCTGCGTTTTTGTTGTTGTTGTTGAGGTATCTTTCTCCACAAAGGTGAGAAACTTTGCAAATATTGGAATCATAGAATCATAGAGTTGGAAGAGACCACAAGGGCTGTCCAGTCTAACCCCCTGCCATGCAGGAATACACAATTAAAGCATTTCTGACAGATGGCCACCCAGCCTCTGCTTAAAAAACCCCAAAGAAGGAGACGCCACCACACTCCAAAGCAGTGCATTCCACTGCCAAACAGCTCTTATTGTAAGGAAGTTCTTCTTAATGTTTAGGTGGAATCTCTTTTCCTGTAGTTTGAGTCCATTGCTAGGTGTCCTAGTCTCTGGAGCAGCAGAAAACAATCTTGCTCCATTCTCACTATGACATCCCTTCAAATATTTAAATATGGCTATCATGTCTCCTCTTAACCTTCTCTTTCCCAGGCTAAACATACTCATCTCCCTAAGCTACTCTTTTTTTTTTAATAATTTTTATTCATATTTTCCAACATTAAAAACATTCATACTTTCACTCCATTGATTATTAGTACATACACTTTAAACAGGTTCTGCACAACACCACCTGTTTCTCTTTCACATTATCTCATATTACATATTCCAAATTTCCTATTACACACATCTCACATCTCACAATACTCACAATACTTCCTTGTTTCCTTTTTAACCATATTGTTTACTTTATGCAATACTTTCCCCTTTTTTACCATCATTCTCAATTCATCTCTGCTTTCCTTCATTTTGTCTCTTATAATAATTTTCCCCATTCTCTCTTATATCCCTTTTTATCTTCGATCTCAACCCCTCTCTGTTTTCCTTCGTTTTATCTCTGGTATATATACATACATATACACAAGCACCTCCACATAAATATTTGTATACCTATATATACCTACACCTGTATTCAGTTCTCTTTCATATCCCATTCTATCCCCCATCTTTCTTTCCAGATGGGTTTTAGAATCTCCCATTCTTCCAATCCTTTTTGAGTTTTTTTCTCATCTATCCACATCGTAAGTCTGTCCATTTCAAACATGTCGTGGAGCTTCTCTAACCATTCTTCTATCATTGGTATCTCTTGTGTTTTCCAGTATTTAGCATAAGTTATTCTTGCTGCTGTCACTATATATGATAATACCTTCCTGTATTTCATTTGTAATTGGTTGTCTATCTTATGGAATAGATTAAGCAGATAAATCTCTGGGTCCAATGGAAAATTTGTTTTAAGAATCTGTGTTACTATTTTATGAATTTTCCCCCAGAATTTAACTGCTTTCTCACATTTCCACCACATGTGGATATATGTACCAGTGGCTTTTTGGCATTTCCAACATTGATTCGTCATATTTTTATAGATTTTTGCTAGGTTTGCTGGTGTTAGATACCATCTCATCCACATCTTGTACAAATTTTCCCTTATATTGTAGCTTCTTGTGAAGGTCAGGCCTTTCCCCCATAAGCCTTCCCATTGTTCTAGTGGTATCTCATAACCGAGGTCTTGTGCCCATTTTTTCCTATAATATTTTGTATTTTCCTTTTCCGGTTTTAATTTCATTAATAACTTATATACCTTTGACAAAATCTTTTTATTATCTCCCTGGATAATTTCATCAAATTGTGTTATTTCTGTCTCTATGCCCATAAGCTTTTTGTCCATTTTAAATTTTTCAAGTAATTGTTTATATAATAACCAGTGGCATTCCTTATTGTCCGCTTTTAATTCTTCCTGAGTTTTCATTTCATATGTATTTCCTTCCTTTTTCAATATATCTTTATATGTCAGCCAGGTTCCTTTATATATATCTTCTCTTTTGTAAAACGCTTCATGATTTGACAGCCATAAGGGCATTTTCGTGTAAATTTTCCCTTTAAACTTTATCCAGGTCCTTAAAATTGCTGCTCTAATATAATGATGTTTGAATTCACTATGTACTATTGATTTATTGTGCCACAAATAGGCATGCCAACCAAACCTGGTGTTAAATCCTTCTAGTGTCAATAATCTGGTATTTCCCAATTTGATCCATTCTAATAACCAAGTCAGTACGCTGGCATGATAATATAATTGAAAGTCCGGTAATGTTAAACCTCCTTTTTCTTTTGTCTCTGTCAATGTGTTCCAATTTATTCTAGGTTTTTTACCTCTCCAAATGTACCTTGATATGTCTTTTTTCCACGAATCCATCACCTTATCGTTCTTTATAATTGGCAAATTTTGAAATAAGTATAACATCTTTGGTAACACATTCATTTTGATTGATGATATTTTCCCCAGCAATGATAAATCTAGCTCTTCCCATTTCCTTAAATCTTTCTTAATCTCTCTCCAAATTTTCCCATAGTTATTCTCGTATAGTTCTGAGTTCTTACTTGTAATAATAATACCTAAATATTTAATTTTCCTCTCTATCTTAAATCCAGTTGTTTTTTCAAGTTCTTGCTCCTCTTGCTTTCTTATATTTTTTGTTAACATCACCGTTTTATCTCTATTTACTTTTAGTCCTGCCAGCTCTCCATATTCTTCAATCACTTCCACCAATCTCTTTATACTTTCTTTTGGATTATCTAATATAAAGACTAGATCATCCGCATATGCCTTATATTTATACTCTTGTCCTTTCCACTTCCACCCCTTTATTTGTTGATCCATTCTTAATTTCCTATTCAATACCTCTAGAATAATGATAAATAATAAGGGGGATAGAGGACAACCTTGGCGCGTTCCTTTTTCTATTTTAAATGGCTTGGTCTTTTCACCATTAATTATCACTTGGGCTTCCTGGTTACTATAGATCTTACTTATCCAATCATAAAAGTTTTCTCCTATATTTATTTTCCTTAAAACTTCCAGCATGAATTCCCAATTAACATTATCAAATGCTTTTTCAGCATCCGCAAAGATCAATAATAATTTTTTCTCATTATGTTTTTCATAGAATTCTATTAAGTCTAGAAGTACTCTTATATTATCTTTTGCCTGTCTGCCGGGAAGGAAGCCACTCTGATCTTCATATATCCAACTTTTTAGAACTTTCTTAAGTCTTCCTGCCAATATGTGCGCAAATATCTTATAATCTATATTCAAAAGTGATATTGGCCTATAACTTCCGGGTAGTGTTAGATCTTTCCCCTCTTTTGGTATTAGTGATATATCTGCTTTGCCCCATGTGTCTGGGCATTTTCCTCCATTTATCTCATTTAATAATCTACATAGTGGGTCCAACAATTCTTCTTCAAATACTTTATAGTAAAGTACTGAGAAGCCATCAGGGCCAGGGGCCTTACCCGTTTTCATTTTCCTTATTGCTTCCCTGATTTCCAGTTTTGAGATTTGTTTATTCAAATCGTTTTTTTGTTCTTCTGAGATTTCAGGTATTTTTCCTTTTTCCAAGTATTCCTTCATTTTACTTTTAAACTCTTTTATATTTCCATGTTTTTTATATAATCTAGCATAGTAGTGTTCAAATATTTTAATTATATCCTTCTGTTTAGTATACCTTCTTTGCTCATCTCGTATTTCCATTATTAATTTTTTCTCTTTCTCCTTCTTAAGCTTATATGACAACCATTTACCCGGTCTGTTTGCTTGTTCAAAATATTTTTGATGGGCGTATTTCATTTTATTCGCAATTTCCATCAACATGTTACTTTCTATTTGTTTCCTCAGAATTTTTAATTCCTTTCTTATTTTCTCATCACTAGGTGTTTTCTTCAAATCTTCTTCTTTCTTTTGGATTTCCTCTTTGAGTTCTTTTTCTTTCTTTTGCTTATTTTTCTTATATTCATGTTCCAATTTCATAAGTTGTCCTCTTATGACAGCTTTCCCTGCGTCCCACACGATGTCTATCTTAGTTTCCTTGTCTAAATTTTCCACAAAGAATTGTTTTATGCCTATTTTTAAACCTTCCACTATTTTTTCTTTTTTTAGTAAAACATCTTGAAGTCTCCAATTATATTGTTTTTTTCTAAGTCCCAGTTCTAGAACCACCGGAGCATGATCAGAGATCAGTTTCTGTTGAATTTCTACTTTCCTTATATTTTTCAGCATTGTAGTAGAGACATTGTAGTAGAGACTTATTGTAAGGAAGTTCTTCTTAATGTTTAGGTGGAATCTCTTTTCCTGTAGTTTGAGTCCATTGCTAGGTGTCCTAGTCTCTGGAGCAGCAGAAAACAATCTTGCTCCATTCTCACTATGACATCCCTTCAAATATTTAAATATGGCTATCATGTCTCCTCTTAACCTTCTCTTTCCCAGGCTAAACATACTCATCTCCCTAAGCTACTCTTCATAGGACATGGCTTCCAGACCTCCTACCATTTTGGTCGCCCTCCTCTGGACACATTCCAGCTTGTCCATATCCTTCTTGAATTGTGGTGCCTAGAACTAACTGGACACAGTGTTCCAGGCGAGGTCTGACTAAAGCAGAATAGAGTGGCACTATTACTTCCCTTGATCTAGATACTATATTCCTATTGATGCAGCCTAGAATCACATTAGCTTTTTTAGCTGCTGCATCACACTGTTGACTTGTGTTCAGCTTGTGGTCCACTAAGACTCCTAGATCCCTTTCACATGTACTTCCAAATTTTTTATCCTTATTCAGAAGATGATCATAAAAGCAGGTTGCAATGTTATGGACTTTGGGAAAGGGAATGTTGTTGTGTTTATTAGATAAATGATAGTAAAGTATGGTAATGTATAGCAGATATAATAAGGTAAAGTCTGTTGGGAGGAAGTAAGCGTATGGAATGTTGGGAGTGACTGGTGATTGGCTGAGCATTTGAAGGGATTTTAAAAGACAGGCATATATGACTATTAGTCTGAGTTAGGGAGCTGAGTCTGTCATTGGTAGGAATTAGGATTTGGAGTTAGAGCTGTTTAAAAAGTTAGTCAGGGTGAGAGATAGAGATCAGTTAGAATCAGGCCAGCTAGTTAGGATATGAGATATATATATAGAGAGATGAGGGTCAAAGTTAGGAGGTCCTCACATTGGTGGCAGAGGTAGGGATAGGTGGAAACCATCAAAGAGGTCTCTTTTTCTCGCTAGGCTTCATGACAAACTGATTTGTGGCAAATATGCAGAACTTGGAAATGTTAAATTTTGGACTCAAACTCCTAGAATCATCAAGTCAGTATGGCCTCATTGGCTGGGGAATTCTGAGAACTTTAGTCCAGAAAAGTGCTGTTTCCAAGCTCTGGATATAAGCCACTGGAATAGTATTTTTGGAATCTTTATACACATCTTCCTTTTGCTAAGAAAACACTGAAGCATTTGAGTTTTTAAAAAGCATAAAAAGAGTTTATAAATCATTACTGTGGGTGAGCAGATATAATAGAAGGTTGTAAAATTATGCTCGTTGCATATAAATATGGGATAAGAGCATTCCCCATAGAGAGATGCTAGATTTTGGGATTCTAGAATTTAGGAGGACTCAACAAAGTCTACTAGCATTGTGTGCATGGCTGACAAAAGGATAGCACTTTGCATAATGTGTCATTAACGTATGAAATCCACTGCCACTCAATATGGTGATGCGCCCTGGCTTAGATGGTTTTAAAAAGGGATCTGGCAGGTTGACTAAGGAGGAAGTGGACCGTTAGCTTTAGTAGCTAAGGGGAACTTGTAAAGCTTGGAAAAGCTAGTTTTTGGAATTAGAGCTCAAAAGAAGTGACCATGTAGGCTGGAAAATTTTGAGAGTTGTAGTCCAAAAAAGTCACTTTTCCAAGTTATGTATGGAAATTCCATTATTTTCCAAACTATCATTTCCATTATTTTCAAATCCCTCCATTATTTTCCAAATTATATTTCCTGTTTTTATAAACTTGTTCACGTTGTGTTTGCAACCTGTCTTGATAGTCCACAGACTGGAAAGTCTGGATAATAATGATAGGGTATGTACGCAATGTATATGTGTGTATACTGTATATGTATACAGTTGTCCCTTCATATTCGCTGAGAGTTGGTTCCAGGACCCCCTGTGGATTCCAAAATCCATGAATGCTCAAGTCCCATTATATGCAATGGCGTAGCAAAATGGTGTTCCTTATAAAAGATGGCAAAATCAAGGTTTGCTTTTTGGATTATTATTTTTTAAAGAACATTTTCAAGCCATAAATACTTAAATCCATGGATACCAAATCCGTGGATACGGAGGGACAACTGTACAAGCAAATGGAGGAGATAAAAAGAACACTGGATGGCATCTTCTTGATTTAGTCCCAACTAGAGTAACAACTCAATCGGTGATAAGTGATATTATTTATTTAATTGATGTTATGTGTTTTAATGGATTTATGTACAGTTGTCCCTTCGTATTCGCCAGGGTTTGGTTCCAGGACCACCCCCCTGCCCCGTGGATACCAAAATCTGTGAATATCAAATCCCATTATATGCTGTGGTATACCAAAATATAAGATGGCAAAATCAAGGTTTGCTTTTTTGGATTATTATTTTTTTAAAGAATATTTTCAAGCCGTGAATACTTAAATCTATGGATACCAAATCCGTGGATACGGAGGGACAACTGTACTTGTCTTTTTTCTCTCCTTCCCCTTTAAGAGAAGCCTAGAGTCTTTAATTCTTTTTCTTAATGCAAACATTATTCAAAATAGATTTAGAGTTGAAACTGTTAAGGCTTGGGTATTTTAAAAGATGCACACTTTATATGCTAAGAAGCAGACACATAGAGAGGACAATAGCTTTTCTCCCCAAATACCTGGACTTAGATATAAATTAGAGTTATATTAGAGGAAATTGATGGACCAGTATAAAGAAATTTTATTCAACAACTCTCACCTGAGGAAAGAGGAATCTAAACAAGTTTACATCCCTTGGAACCAGCATGAATTGTGTAGAATTATTAAGATGCAAAATCTATTCAGTGTTGCTTTTGGCTTAGCAGAATTTTTATCACAAATTCTATTAGTGCTGCTCTTGTATTGTTATTATTTTTTATTAGCTAAGCGTGCAACCAGCAGTTGATGTTGCTTAGGGAAATAGGGAATAGAATATTTTAAAATCCTACTGAGTAGGGTTAGGTAAGCTTCAGGGAGGTGGGGGGGCAAGTGTGCTTTACTACATAATTTGTTTTAAATGCATTCCTGAGAAACTTGTGACAACCTTGGCTAGTACTGGAACTGGAAGAATTACTGGTTTGGACTACAACATCTAGAGCCCTCAGTGGCCATGCTGTCTGGGAGATTCTGGATACTGTAGTCCATGAAATAACACTTTCAGTTTCTGCCAGGGATGGGTTGAGATTAAGGTTGCCTGCTCAGGATTGTCTGAGGCCCTAGTGTTTCAAGACAAAAACCGGAGACCCAGGGGCAGCCTGTGGAATGTCATTAAGTGTTGTACTTTAAGTACCAATCACAGTTGCTCACAGCTTGTCATTCAAAATCCCTCCCCCATATTTTCCTGTTTGGAAATTAAGACAGAAATCTTAACAAAAGGAGCTTTCTTCCCAGCTCAAAGTGAAATGAGATTGTTTTTTCTCACTTGCTTTGGGACATGGAATAAGGAACATTTAATCTATTGTAGTTGACTTTATTCTAGCCAGAAAGGTGGATGCAGAGCAGAGTAGAAGGTGAGTCTTGATGCCAAGGGACTGGAAGGGAAGGAGGAAGCTAAGTAAATATATAGACCCCACCCCCCAAGAGTCTTTGTAAATTGCTGCAACACATTAATTAATCCAACTAAAGCCCTCCTCGCAGAGCTAGAGATTTGTATACAGGCCTTTTCTCTTGCCTGGAGCTGAGCCCTCTAAAACTGGAGAATTTGCACCCTTGCTTTCTGCCTGGAGATGACACATGAAAAAAAAACGGGACTCAGGGCCAAGCCCTGAGATCTAGCAACCCTAGGTAAGATTCAGTAGAGCAGAAAATGGAAAGAACTAAAACTAATTGGGGGAAAAATATTCCTGGGGAATAAGAGATAACTTTATAAAAGTTTAAGCACTGATTCAAATAAGATTCCACATTACTGTTATTTATTCCCTTCAATAAAGTTATCCTTGTTAATTCAAATACAGTCTCTGTCCATTCCTATCTATTACATAAAGGTAAAGGCAGGCAACCAAAACACATTCCACACATTTAAGTAAAAGTACAGTAGTAACCCTGGTTTGTAGGTGGAACTAAGTGAACCTTATAAAGAAAAAGGTGGGAGGAACAGAGAGGGCAGAGATAGCCAGGCTAAGCCACAAGGTAAAGTGTGGCTGGCAATATTCCTGGCTCCTGCTTGTTCATTGGGAAATGCAGGAAATTGTCTTAGAATCATAGAACCGTAGAGTTGGAAGAGACCACAAGGGCCATCCAGTCCAACCCCTGCCATGCAGGAATACACAATCATATCATTCCTGACAGATGGCCATCCAGCCTCTATTTAAAAACCTCCAGAGAAGGAGACTCCACCACACTTCGAGGCAGTGTATTACCCAGAGTCATACTGTTGGTGCCTTGAACTCATTATTGTCTGCCACTCTCCAGGATTTCAGACAAGATTAATCTCAAGCCCTACTTGGAAAGGCCAAGGATGAATAATAAAATATTTCCCACACTTCTAAAGTACCCTGAGCAAACTGGGGCCTACTGTATGAAGAGTGTATATTTTATCACTGAGCCACAGCTACTCCTATGAAAGAGCAAACTGTTGTCAATGTGCTTATGCCATTTCTAAAATTTGCTGCTTAGAATGGAGTTAAAGTACCTAAGGAGAATGGAGTTAAAGTACCTAAATGCTTATTTGGTATCTGTTCAAATGGTGTTTAATTATTCTGACATACTGTATCTGAAATGGGAGCAGGGCCTTTCCTATGGTGGTTTCCATGTGAAGGAGTGCTTCCCCCACCCTCAGACTTTCTTGGATGCTAAAGTGTGTGTGTTTATCTTTTTGAAGGCCATCTACATGAATGCTGGTGGAATAATGCTGGTGTTATTGCACCAGCATTCATAAGGACTACAGACATTTTGGCTAGTGTTTGGTTTATCATGTGATAATGTGTGTAACTGTGATTAACTTTCTTCGAGACAATCTGGTGTATTTGTCCAAGTAGTGATAGAATCATAGGGGTCGTTTCCACGGCAAAATAAATCCTCAAAGAATGCGACAAGAAGCCTGATAGTTCCCACGCATCTCGAAGCAACAGCGCCCTTTTCAAAAGGAGGGGGTGCAAAAAACCCATAAGTTGCGCAGTATCAGCTTTCGCTAGTTTTCCGCACTTTTTTGATTAAGTTCGCGAAAATGCGCATACTTTACCGTGGGAACTAACGATCGTGTAAACTGGCATCTGCCTTTTCGAATTACTGTGAGCAGAGCTGAATCCTGATTGGTTGGAGTGCTTTATCCGAATAGACTGAAGGGTTGGAGAGAAGAAATTCACCCTCCTTCTGCTTGCAACTCACTTTGGAAAACGGAGCCCTTCCTGTCTATCTTTTGGGGGGTGGGGGGGTGGGAAGATGCTTCGCTGCTTCGCTGGTGTGTGTGTGTGTGTGTGTGTGTGTGTGCTGGAAAACAGCCGATCGCATGTTCGTTCTTTTGTTTGTTTGTCCTTCCATTCACTTGCCTTTATTCAAGCCTTCGGAGGGAGGGAAACCAAATGAGGCAAGCCCTAGTTCTGTGGTGTGTGTTTGTGTGTGCATGCATGAAGAAAATCTGCTCCACCATGCTTTTGCTTGTTCGTGCTTTCATTGACTCCTTTCTTTACAAAAGCCTTTCAGGGCTGGGGAAGACGGGGGAGTTTGTCAGATCGCTCTTTCGATTGCTTGTTTGTTTGTCCTTTTTCTTTCCTCTCATTATTTATGGTCTCCATGACCCCCTCCTTGCTCCCTCCCCGCCTCCTGCCTGACTTTAATCATTTGGAGGCGATTCCCCCCCACCTTTGCCTGTGTGAATTAAGCAAAACAGAAAGTGTCTGGATCATTAGTAACTGCCAGGCACCGTGTGATTTATGCGCTCCTGATACGAAAGGACGGTAATCCGGAATCTGGCGAACTTTTTCCTGTCGTGGAACCGGCCCCATAGTGAATGGGCCACAGCAACAGTTGTACCCAGCAGTGGCTGTCTGCCAGCAAAAAATAGATTGGCTTTTCCCATGGATGCCTCCTGCACACCACCAATTTTGGTGTTGAGGTTTGGGGAATCCTCTCCAAAATGGTCAAACGACTGCGCAGAACACATGTTATCAACATAACATCATACACATATATTGTTAGACATCAATTGTCTGTCTGTTGTCCTTTCCCTTTTTGATACCTTTCCCTTTACACACTAGTGACAAGGCCCAGCCTCTTTGCCATCTCCTCATGGCTTCCTGCTGGAAGGGCTTTTGTGAGCAGGTCTGCAACATTGTCCTCTGATGGACAGTACTTCAGACACAGGACATCTTCCTGTATTAACTGCCCCACATTTTGGTAACGTACCGCAATGTATTTGGTCCTACATTTCAGATTTTCTGCTTCTGCCATAGCTATGCAGGCTTGTGAGTCCTTGTGCACCTCAACAGGCATTTGGCATGGGTCTCCAAGATCTGCAAGCATCTACCTTACTCACTGTACCTCACTTGCCATCTCAGACAAGGATGCGAATTCAGCTTCAGTGGTACTTATAGCTACACAGTTCTGCTTCCTTGATCTCTACACTATGGGACTTTCTGCATACCTGACAACCAACCCAGTCACTGACTTCCTGTCTAAAGTCTCTGCAGTGAACGAACTGTCCACATAGCATTCCAGGGTCACCTGACTTCCTGTCAGCTTCAAGCTCATGTCCCTGGTTCCCTTGAGAAATCTAACTACTCTCTTCAGGGCTTCCCAATCTGTCCTCCTTGGTTTGGAGACTCTTCTGAGGAGCACCCAGCTGCAAAACTGATGTCAGGCCTTGTGTTGTTTGCAGTGAACAACAGACAGCCTACCACTGACTGGTACAGGCCTGGCCTCTCAAACTCCTGTTCTGCCTCTAAGTTCACAAAATCAGTGGTCATCGGGGTCCTGACCACTTTTGCCTCACTTAACCCACACTTGGCAACCAAATTGTCAATTTTCTTCTTTTTACTAAGGGAAAATTCTCCACTACCTGTTCTCTCTACCTCTGCTCCTAAATAACACCTCAGGTTGCCTAAATCCTTTAACTTGAACCAGTTTTCTAACTCCACCTGCACCTTCATGACATCTTTGGCACTCTTTGCTGCCACACAGAGGTCATCCACTGTAGCATGACAGCACTATCTCCTGCCCCCTTGGTGTACACACAGGCATCTGCAACGCTCCTTGTGTACTCTAATGACACCAACACTTGGTGTATGCACTTGTTCCAGCACCTGGCGCTTTGCTTAAAACCGTAGAGCTTTGCACAACAAGTACACCTTGCTCTCACCTGCACTGTCATACCCTGGGGTCTTGTTCCATGAACACTGTCTCCTCAAGATCAGCATTCAGGTATGCTGTCTCAAAGTCAAAGTGTTGCATAACCATCTTCCTCTTGGTTGCTACAGCTAATGCTAACCTAAGACTTTCTGGCTTAGCTGTGGGCGAAAGAGTTTTGTCAAAATTTGTGTAGTGCTCCTGTGAAAAGCCTTTCACAACTAAGCGTGCCTTACATTTTTGTGTCCCATCAGGCATGTCGTTCAGCTTGTACACCCACCTGCAACCAACAACCTTCTGGTCTTTGGGCCTCTCTACTACCTGGAACACTTTCCTCTCTACCAGTGACTTGAACTCAGTCCATGGTTGAGTTCCACCTCTCCTGCTCTTCTTGGGGAAGTTTTAGGAGATCCTGAAAACTTATAGGCTCCTCTGCCATGACATTACATAGCCTGGCTTCCTGAACAACAAATCTGCCAGGAGCCTTTCTGACCCTCCTTGACATTCTGGGAATGATCACCCTAGTTCTACCTGACTCATCCTCACTTGCACTACTGCTGCTAGTTTTTCTCCTTGTGTCAAGTTCCCACTTCAAAAACATTTTGGGCTCAATGTGTGTTTGTGTGTGTGTTGAAATACTAGGCTTTTCTTCCTCAGCCTCCCCTTCATCCTCATCAGTATCAACCACCCCTCCATTTGTGGGACTTTTGGAAGTTGTTGGCACATCCCTCCCTAAGGGAACAAAAACCTCCTGATTACAGTGCAATCTATCCCACCCTGAGTGCGTATCAAATTTTGCACTCCTAGAGTATATCACCATACCAGGAGAGAGGGAAAATATGTACTTATTATCATCGTAGCCAAGAAAACGCAATCTCCTGGTCTTAGGCTGCCCAGGTTTCCTTAGGCTAGGGTGAATAAGTACATTTGTAAATTCCCCAAAAATCCTCAGGTGCTTGAGGTTTGGTGCTCTACCATACAATAGACAATATGGGGTCTGATTGACACTGGACATCCACAGTCTATTCATATGGTAAGCAGCAGTTCTCACTGCCTCCCCCCACAGCCCAGCTGGGGTTTGTGCATCTTCCATCATGCACTCGATCATGCTCTTTAACATCCCAATTATTCTTTCAGCAAGCCCATCCTCCCCTGGAGACTCTGGGTTTGTGGTCTTGTGCCTGATGCCCCTCCTACGCAACCAATTCTGCAGATTGTTAGATAAGAATTCCCCTCCTCTATCAGACACTAGACTGGAAACCTTTAAAAAAAAGGGAATTTGCATTCTACCATGTTCACCCAATCACAGAATTTCTCTGCAGCTTGACTTTTCTCCTTTAGTAAATACACGTAGGTGTACCTAATGTGTTTGTCCACAATTACAAACAAATAACGATTACCCCCTACAATAGGTTTCTAGGGGCCTGCCAAGTTGGGCATGCACAACCTCAAAGGGTCTTTGGGTGACAGACTTGGTCTTTTTGGCAACTGGGAAAGCCTTCACCTTAACTTTCTTACACACAACACGTTCTAAAAACCTTGGGCAGTGTTTCATATTTAGACCAAGGCAAACCTTTGCTAGCTCCTTTAACCCTTTGTAACTAGCATGGCACATTAGTCTTTGGTAATAATGAACACATTTGTCATGTAGGCGCACATTGTCTGCAGGATTCACATTTGCCACCTTCTCTTTAGGTAACATGTAATACAACCCATGTTTCTTTATCCCTCTTGCACAGACATTATTCATGTTACGTCTTTCTGTTATTGTACATTGATCCCCTTCAAATATCACCTTATAACCTTCTGTGGTAATTTGGGACACACTCAATATGCAATTTTCCAGTTTGTTAACACATAACACATCATCAAAATCTTTGTCAAAAGATGGAACATATGCAGTGCCCATTTTCTGCACCTTGCTGGGAGCACCATCTGCAAGTAATATTGATTATAGAAGCATTTTTAACATTGCTTAACATTTCACATCATTTATCATATTGTGAGTTGCCCCACTATCTAATAACCAAGTTTTCCTCTCATTATCATCAGGATAGTGCTTTGCTATTAAGGCATGGCTTCCAGCCTGAGAGGATGCACCCTTCCATTGCCCTTTATTTCTGCTGCCCCTCATTTCCTCACATGTAGGTATTTTACAGTCCTTTTGCAAATGTCCAGGCCGTTTACATTTGAAGCAGCGTCTGACATAGCTGCAGGCTCCTTCCTCCACAATCTCTTCCATCCTGGAATCAAACTGCTTGCTCTGGACCTCTTCTAGAATACGCCCAGCCACAAGGTCTACAGATAAATCATGCTCTCTGATGCTTTGCAGACTGTAGATCAGGAAATCCCATTCCTTTGGCAAACTGCTCAATAAAATAAAACACTTGTGGGCTTCTGGAATTGCAACCCCCGTGTTGGCTACCTCTTGGAGAAGCCGTCTCATCTCCTCCAAATGTGTTTTCACACAGCCTCCAGGGCACAGCTTTGTGTTATACAGTCTCTTAGACCAAATCATCTTTGAGAGGCAAGAGGAGCTCTAATGAACACATTCTAATGTTGTCCAGAGCTGAAAAGCTGTAACTTTTTCTGCAGCATGAACCATTTGGGAGGGGCTTAGACATAAAAGAATCTCAGCCCTGGCTTTTTGATCAGCCAGTCTGAATGCTGCAGTCTCATTTTCAGAGCCTTCTGAGATTATGCTCTCATTCTCCAAAACATGCTATAAATTGTCTTTAATTAATAAAGCTTGCATGTATATTCTTCATACTGGATAATTGCTATCATTCAGCTTCTCAAAGCGTACAGAACTTACAGCCTCTGCCATGGTGCTGTCTCAAAAAAACTTCACCAACGGTGAAACCGGCAGCTGGCAATACTCCATGGTCAGCTACTGATAAAGCCTGGCCAAAACAGAGCTAGTTAAAAATAACTTAACTGTTTCTCAGCCACCTAGCCAAAAACACTCAAAACAAAAGAGTTTCTGGGAAACTTCCTGGGTGTACCTTACCTAATCTGAGATCATTCAGCTGGGTCCATAACCATTGTCAGAGGATGATAGGACATTCAATCCCTGGTAGAAGCCAAAAACTGTCTCAGCAGACTAGGTAGCAACCCTTTCCCAAGAATACTCACACACAGAGAGTGTTTGGATTCCAGAAAACAGGAGGTGCTTTTAATCTTCAGTAGTTTCAGTATGTAGAGAGGCAAAGTGCTATGCCAGGATCAGAGGATCATAGGAAGAGAATGAACACTGATCTGGCTCTCTTATACACAATTCAGCACACCATTGGCATACCCAAGCACATGGTTACATTGCATCAGATTTCCATCTTACATGGCTTTGTACTCTAGTAACTGTTCTTCTGATGCAATCCTTCTCATGTAGCTGTAACATGATTAGCATGACTGGCAGTTCATGGAGTCAGTCATCATGACTCAGCATGATTTCTGCAGTTGTTTGGCCATTTTAAAACTTAGGGTTCAGTAACCAATTTCTGACATTAACCTCTGCACACAATTTTACCATATCCAAGCTTCTCTCATACAGCACACATACGGATTATTAACTGGCCTCCGTTCTTAACTTTACTCAAACTGTCATGCAAATTTCAAACATCCAGAAGCCCCTTCCATTTCAGTTTCCTACCCTGGGATTGGTTCCTGACACATACTTCTCCCATTTGCTTATCTTGTTGTCCATCACACCAAGCCCCTCGGGAAACCACTGAAGTCCCTGGATCCCCCAATTAAAAACAAAACAAAAAATATTGTTCCGGAGACCCCTAATCTATACCTCATAACACTCAGACTCCCTAAAACTCCCCCAAATCACCTGAGATAATGCAACACCTGTTGCATAAAACACATCTCTACAGCTCAGTGGAGTCATGTGGGGATTGAAAATGGCCCCTGGTTTTGGATTGTACAGTATCTATAGTCCAAAAAGTAATTTTTCAAGGGTCTGACCAGGTTGGAAGGACAAAGCTATCTTGAGAGGGTTTTTACCCTTAAAGTCTATTAAGTATTTTGAATATTTAGCAAGATTTAAATACCCGGTTGTGATGGACAGCAGAGAGAGAAGCCTGTCCAACACATGGAATTAACCAGGTTTGGTGAAAACTGTGTTTGAAGTTTTTCCTTGTTTTTTTTTTTCCAAGCTGTGAGGCCGTGTTCTAGAATAGTTTCTTTCTGACGTTTCGCCTGCATCTGTGGCTGGCATCTTCAGAGATGCCAGCCCCAGATGCAGGTGAAACATCAGAAAGAAACTATTCCAGAACACGGCCTCACAGCCCGGGAAAAACCCAAGGAAAATCTATGGATGCAGGCCATGAAAGCCTTTGACTTCACATTGTGTTTGAGGGAAGGGTGAAGGAAAGAAGAAGTGAATGTTAAAAGAGAACTGGAGCTTGATGCAAAGATTAAAATGGAAAGAAAGTAGTGAGCCAGTATTTAGGCCAGTGGTTCTCAGCTTTTGACTTGCCAGTTGTTTTGGACTTTAATTCCCCCAAACCCCTACCATTGGCCATGCTTGCCAGGGCTATTGGGAGCTGAAGTTCAAAATATCTGAAGGACCAAAGATTGAGAAACCTTGATTTATGCTCATTCTTAGGAAGAATCCTTTTCGTAAATAAACTGTTCTTTATTGTTGTTTAAGTACTGCCTATGATAGTATTTAGAGTAGTGCTGCTCAAGGTGGTAGTCCCTGGATTGCTGATGCTCTGCAAGCCATAGGCTGCAGGTCCGCGGCAAGAAACAGTTGTTAGGATTGGGCACTAATATGGTACCAGTAGCTGGCACATTTGGAAAAGAAATGACCCGTCTCCCTAGCTAGATAGCCCAAGAAGCACTGATTTAGCGGAGTATTTGAATCTCAGTAATACACAAACAAGAACCTTAAAAACATACATTCTTGTCCATGTTTGTGACATGATAGGCCCTCTGTATCGAGTATCTGGAAGGGGCATATTGCCACACTAGTTTATTAAGTATTTTAAATGTACTACTGCTTATAAAACATTAAGCTTGCACTGAAGTTGGTACAACAAATTCATTTATGCATCATTAGTAAATAATTTATTAATGTTATCATTAGGAAGGGGTGGGCCGGTTAGGGACTCTTAATAAAGGAACATGGCCATTTTTAACTCACTTTTACACTGACATCCATCACAGGAATAGATTCTTTTTGTCTACAGATCATCTTGAAATGAGAAAATTTTTAAAAATGTGTAGATAGTCCGTTATACACAAGAGGGGGAACAACTTGGTTGTCTTGTAGATTTTTTTTGTACTACATCTCCCATTAGCCCCACCCAACAGGGACAGTTGTCAGTGGTAACAGGAGTTCAAAACATCTGGAGGGGGCTGAGTTGCTTGCTCCACTATACAGATTCTAAAGCAGGGCTGGGCAGTAGGTTTGGGGGCTAATTTTATGCCCCAGTGTCCTCAAGACTGCTCCAGACACCCCCAAATCCAAAACCTAAAACTTTTCTGGTCAAGGGAGTACTTTTGGGGGGACTGCAACTCCCAGAATTTTCCCCCTGCCAGCATGGACAGTAGCCGTTCTGGTGAAGGGGTTCTGGTAACTGTAGTCCAAAAGGGTAAATTTTCCAAACTCTGGTTTCGGCCTCTAAAGACATTTGGCGGAGATCTGGTCAGTGAACATTTGCTTGCCATTTGTTCCTTGTTACAAGTGAGGATTGTAACAATGAGGAACAGGGCCCAAATGAGAGTGGCTCTTCTGAGGCTAAAAGTTTTCTGACTAAGAAGGTGCAGAAAAAACAACATATCTTCTGGTATTCAGAAGAGGGTGCAAAACTTTCTCCCCTCCTTCCCTGCCACCTATTACCCAGCAAGAAATTTGGTTGAACTTTTTTTCCTGGCTAGCTTTTTTTCTATGCCTACCTCACAGCATAGTGTAGTGGTTTGAATGGGTTTGAATGTTGGACTAAGACATATGGAGACCAGAGTTCGAATCCCTGCTCAGCCATAGAAACCAATTGGGTGACCTTGGGCAAGTCACAGTCCCTCAGTCTCAGAGGATGGCAACGGCAAACCTCCTCTGAACAAGTTCCACCAAAAAACCCCTGGTATATGTTTGCCTTAGGGTTGCCATAGGACAGGTATGACTTGAAGGCGCACAACAACAACAACAACCTCCCTCAAGGTGGCTCCCTCTGGATGCTTTGAACAACCTCCCCACCCCTCACCAGGATGGCTGGGTATGATGGGGGTTCTAGGCCCAACATGATTTGAGGGCAGTCTTTAGTATGCTAACATTTATTATTGATTTTGTGTTCTGTTTTCTGTGGCTTGCTTTTAGCTCTGCAGGAGTGATGAACAGTTAAAGCCCATATCAGTTTCAGTGTGTATCCAAGGCATGTGGGTTTTGTACTTGCTAAAAGGTAATGTCAGAATAGCCCCTGGTCTAACATACATTTAATCAAACTTTCCAGCAAGTTTCAAGTAATTCCCATGCTGGCAAGCATGTCTGAGTTTGTATCTGAATGCGTTATCTTGGAGAGCACATGCATCTACTGTATAATAGTATCACAAGCCAGCTTCGATAATTTGGAATTTTGAATTGGCTGAATTAGAACTGCACCTGTGAGATTTGGACAGTTTTCACCTGATTTTTATTATTTTAATCTCTACTTCCTTTTGGAGTCTTTATCCTCTCCTCCTTCCGAGTCTCTTTTGGCTTTCTTCCAGGTTCTGCTTTGGATTGGTTATTACCTAAAGTTAACATGTGAGAAAAATTATCTGAAGCTGTAGTTTAGCTTTCTGTGCCAGCAGGGATAAAATTGTTACTTAGACATTATGTGTTCTTTATGTACACAACAGCCAAGAAATACAGATGGAGACGTGTCAAGTTTATCATTCAGAGGAGGAAAAGAACCCTTTTCTTTAAATTGAAAACCCCCAAACAATTCAATTTCCTCAAATAATAAACTGCCCTTTAGTGTCCTAGTTTATAACACAGCTTTGGTTAGACGATAACAAACGGTGTTGCATAGTCTCTTGTCTTTAGATGAGGTGTATGAAATTATGGATTGGTTGAACTGAATTTTCCCCGCTCTGTTAATGTTATATAACTCTTTGTAAAAGCTATCGGTAGTCTTTTCAGGAATCGGGGAAGCTGTAAAGAATCATAGAATCATAGAATCATAGAATTGCAGAGTTGGAAGAGACCACGAGGGCCATCCAACCCCCCTGCCACGCAGGAAATCTTGATCAAAGCATCCCCGACAGATGGCCATCCAGCCTCTGTTTAAAAACCTCCAAGGAAGGAGACCCCGCCACACTCCGAGGGAGTGTGTTCCACTGCCGAACAGCTCTTACTGTCAAAAAGTTCCTCCTCATGTTGAGGTGGAATCTCTGTTCCTGGAGCTTGCACCCATTGCTCCGTGTTCCAGTCTCGGGAGCAGCAGAAAACAAGTCTGCTCCATCCTCAGCGTGACATCCCTTCAAATACTTAAACAGGGCCATCATATCGCCTCTTAACCGTCTTTTTTTCCAGGCTAAACATACCCAGCTCCCTAAGTCTCTCCTCATAAGGCATCGTTTCCAGACCTTTCACCATTTTAGTTGCCCTTCTCTGGACACGCTCCAATTTGTCAATATCCTTTCTGAATTGTGGTGCCCAGAACTGGACACAGTATTCTAAGTGAGGTCTGACCAAGGCAGAATAGAGTAGCACTATTACTTCCCTTGATCTAGACACTATACTTCTATTGATACAGCCCAAAATCGCATTGGCCTTTTTAGCTGCCACATCACACTGTTGGCTCATGTTCAACTTGTGGTCTACTAGGACTCCTAGATCCCTTTTGCACGTAGTCTCATTCAGCCAGGTCTCTCCCATCCTATATTTATCCATTTCATTTTTCCACCCTAAATGCAGTACTTTACATTTCTCCGTATTGAATTTCATTTTGTTAGCTTTGGCCCAGCTCTCCAGTCTATCCAGGTCATTCTGAATTTTGTTCCTGTCCTCTAGGGTATTAGCTACTCCTCCCAATTTGGTGTCATCTGCAAATTTGATAAGTATGCCCCTAATTCCCTCATCTAAGTCATTGATAAAGATGTTGAATAGCACTGGGCCCAGGACAGAACCCTGTGGCACCCCACTGGTCACATCTTTCCAAGACAAAGAGGAGCCACTGCTGAGCACCCTTTGGGTTCGCCTGGTCAACCAATTACAAATCCATTGAACAGTTAACTTGTCTAGCCCACATTTTACAAGCTTGTTTGCAAGAATGTCATGGGGAACCTTGTCAAAGGCCTTACTGAAATCAAGGTATGCGATGTCCACAGCATTCCCTTCATCTACCAAGCTGGTAACTTTATCAAAAAAAGAGATCAGATTAGTCTGGCATGACTTGTTTCTCTGAAACCGATGTTGACTTTTTGTGATTATGGCATTGCCTTCTAAATGTTCACAGACTCTCTGTTTAATGATCTTCTCTAGAATCTTCCCTGGTATTGATGTCAGACTAACTGGACGATAATTGTTGGAATCCCCTTTTTTCCCCTTTTTGAAGATGGCAACAACGTTTGCCCTCCTCCAGTCTGCTGGGACTTCTCCTGTTCTCCAGGAGTTCTCAAAGATTATTGCCAATGGCTCTGAGATTATATTTGCCAGCTCTTTTAATACTCTTGGATGTAGTTCATCTGGTCCTGGAGATTTAAATTCATTTAGATTAAGAAGGTATTCCTGTACTACTTCTTTACTTATTTTGAGCTGGATTTCCCCTATTGTGTCCTCTGTTCCATTCTCCTCAGGTTGGTCCTCCTTTTCCTTTTCTGAAAACACTGAGGCAAAGAAGGTGTTGAGTAATTCTGCCTTTTCTCTGTCCCGTTAGCATTTTGCCATCTTCTCCACGTAGCGGCCCTATCATTTCCTTCTTCCTCCTTTTGCTGCGGACATACCCAAAAAAACCCTTTTTATTGTTCTTAACCTCTCTAGCAAGCCTGAGCTCATTCTGCGCTTTAGCTTTTCTGACTTTACTCCTACACGTGTTCACTATCTGTTTGAATTCTTCTTTGGTGATTTCCCCCCTTTTCCATTTCCTATACATGTTCCGTTTAAAACTTAGCTCCATTGAAAGTTCTTTAGTCTTCCATCCTGGTTTCTTGAGACACCTCCCATTTTTCTTCCTCAATGGTACTGTTTGAAATTGTGCCTTCAGTATCTCCCTTTTGAGAAAGTCCCATCCGTCTTGAGGTCTCTTCTCTTTTAGTATTCCTGACCATGGGATCACCCCCAGTATTTCCCTGAGTTTATTGAAATCAGCTCTCCTAAAGTCAAGAATGCGTGCCTGACTATGCCTGGCTTCTCCTTTCCATTGCATAACAAACTCCAGGAGAACATGATCACTCTCACCTAAGGATCTCACCACTTGCACCCCATTAACCAGGTCGTCTCTGTTGGTTAGGATCAGATCTAAAATAGCTGACCCCCTTGTTGCCTCTTCCACCTTTTGGACCATGAAATTGTCTTCCAGGCATGTAAGGAATTTGCTAGACCTTGTAGTTTTGGCTGAGTTAGATTGCCAGCAAATATCAGGATAGTTGAAGTCACCCATTACTACTACATCTCTCCTTTCTGCATGTGTGTTCATCTGTTCTAGAAAGGCAACATCCAATTCCTCCGTCTGATTTGGGGGTCTGTAGTAGAGTCCCACAATAACATCCCTGTTGTTTCCCTCCCCTTTAATTTTTATCCAGATGCTCTCCACCTGGCTTCCAGTATTGATGTCGTGGATCACTTCACTGGTGTAAATATCCCTGACATATAATGCTATTCCTCCTCCTTTCCTGTTTGGCCTGTTTCTCCTATAAAGGTTATACCCCTCTATTCCTACATTCCAATCATGAGACTCGTCCCACCAGGTTTCAGTAATGCTTATTATATCATATTTGTTTTGTAGTGCAAGGAGTTCAAGTTCATCTTGCTTATTTCCCATGCTCTGTGCATTAGTGTAGAGACATCTGAGACCATGTGTTGCCTTTACTTGCTCCCTGTGCAAGTTTTTTTTGCCTCCCACTGTTGGGTCCTTGCGCTGTTTGCCTTGTTCCCTCTATGACAGTTTGACTATTTTCTCCAGCCCTTTTGCCTTCCAGAATACTGTCTCCCTCCCGCATTTGACTCAGTTTAAAGCCCTCCTGATCAAATTCTTGAGACTGTTGGCAAAAATGTTTCTTCCAACTGTTGTAAGATGCACCCCATCTCTTGCCAGAAGTCCCCCCGCATGGAAGCGCAGTCCATGATCCAAGAAAGTCCTTCTTCCTTCAGTATATAATTAAGAGGTACATAAAGAACAAATAATGTATATGGAATTGACTGTCATAAGAGGTCATTGGTTTTCTGTCTGCCTCCAGGTGGGTCCTTGAAGGTATTGTTGGACAATGTTCGTCAACACTTGACCATGCTGAACAAGTCTACTGATAACATTTATATGAGGATTAGGCAAATTCATGTCATTTGTTATTAATTTTGAAAGTTGGGTGGTGTCTTCATGGTCAGAGCTAGCATTCCAGCAAGTCTGGGGCAAAGGTGAAGCCTTTCCACATTGATCATAGCAGTGTAGGAACACCAGTCTGAACATTGCTCACTGGTCAACTAGATCGATTTTTGCATCCAGCACAGCAGTTCTTGTGTACTGTTGATGTAAGTAATATTAGAATAGCCTAAAAGACGTGACATCTGATGGTACAGAAATGGAGAGGAGATTGGTCTCTATTAACAGCAGGTTTTCTCCCTCACTCATACTTGATTGATTTCACCATCCAAAACTTTGGGAGAGTATCTGCAGTGCACATTAAGCTGGTCTAACTGTCAATCACATTATGTAGAGAACCTTTGGAACCTTTTGATGAGTGGCCACAGAGATAATAGAATCATAGAGTGAGAAGAGACTACAAGGGCCATCCAGTCTAACCTCCTGCCATACAGGAATACTCAACCAAAGCACTCCTGACAGATGACCATCCAGCTTTATTTAAAAACCTCGAAAGAAGGAGACTCCACAATACTCCAAGGCAGCACGTTTCACTGCTGAACAGCTCTTATATCAGGAAGTTCTCCCTAATGTCTTGGTGGGATCTCTTTTCCTGTAGTTTGAATCCATTGCTCCATATCCTAGATTGTAAACAGAAATTGAGCAGTGCCATAATCTTTGATGGTGACCATGACACCTGGTCATATAAAACTCTGTAAATATGCCTCAATACATTTTGCTTGCCTTTTTGTTAAAACTTTGGCTGTTGCTTCCTAGTTTAGAGGCTGCCTTTTCAACCCAACCTTGCCTGCTCAGATGTTCTGTTGGCCCAAGAGCATATTGCCCATTCTATTAGGATAGGCTATGGGGACTGGAGTGGAACCCTTCCCCTGTCCCTTGTGCACTTCTTTGTTTTCTGTACATGATTTACCGTACTCCTTTGCCTAGAGAGGTGATACCTGTATCAGTTGCAGCTTTTTGTTGTCACTGAATTTCTGCTAAAGACTGTGTCTTTCATGGGGACAAATGTGTAAAGTACAGGATTTTAGCATCTATATGTGTCCGCCCCCCCCCCCGTTTCCTTCTCTCCATATTAGAGGATGCATCTACATAATTAACAATTATATGAATTTTCTTAAAAACAAACAAACAAAATAAAACTACAGACATGGAGATGAGTAGGCACTCTGGATTTCAGTCCCCAGTGTGTGTGGCTTTAACCCATTATAGGCTTAATCCAGATTTCCCCCCCCCCCATATTTTACAACTAAGGACATAGGGGGGAAAGGGGAGGAGGAGAGGGAAACTGGGACATTTTAAGAGCATCTGACAAAGAGACAGAGGATTAAAAAGAACTGTCCCTGTGAAACTGGAACACTTAGAGGGTATGACCTTTTGGAGGGTGTTGTGAGGGCTACCTGAAGGAGGGTGTGAGGAGTGGCAACCTTTGTACTGTGCTGGATCCAGGCTGTTCTATTTCTGAAACCTGTTTAGTGTGGTTTGGTGTGCTAATTCTACTCATAATCCACATGTATTTCAAAAATACAGAATTAGATCTCTCTTTTTCCCTGCTTTCCAGATATTATAAAAAGAAAGTGTAAGTCAGATAGCAACTTAGAATTGATTTGCTTTTCCAAATTTTGAATTCTGCTCTACTTCAAATTTTCCCTGAAACCATATGTTAAAGCAGAGTTTACCTATGTTCATGTGTGCTGGGAAGGCTTTAGACTTTAGTATTTTGGTGAGTCCATTAAGTAATGGCCATTCATTTTACAACGGATACATAATTGTTGAGCAAGTAAAGCAGCTTTCTACTGAAAACACCTACTTTCTTGTCAGAAGACTCTTGGGAGGTGTTTAATTGCCTAAACCCTCTTGAGGCCCAGAGAATTAGTTCTAATTTCCACATCTATGACTCACTGAAATGACACTTTTTCCTCATTGCTAATATGTGAACTGAACTTTGCGGCTGTGAAATCCACCCACAACCACTGAGCTAAGGATAGGAGAATTTTGTTCAGTTTGCATTTTGATAAATACTGAAAAAAGTTTACATTGGCTGAATCAGTTTACAAATTGGAGTGTGTTAACTCTTCATACTTCCCAGTATGCTGTGATGCAGTTCTCATGATAAAAAGATAAAAAATAATAAAATAAAAAAGGTGTGTATTTGGAGTATGCATATAGAGATGCATACATGAAGGGCAAGTATACACAGAAATGTTCATATTCATGTAAATTGTACTTATTGATCTTGCATATATTTGTACATATTATGCAAACATGCACATATTAGGCAATTTAGTTATGTGTACAAAAATGTGCCCACCAATGACACTGCTTTTCCACAGTGGTGGGATTGCATACTCCTGTGAGGCAAGAGACTATGCTGCTGGTAGGGTTTCCCATGTCAGACATGCTTTTGCTGAGGAGCCAAACTAAATGTGCCAACAGGTACTGGGCAACAGCATCAGTGTGGGGTGATACTGGTGCAGCTCTCTCAGAAATGACAGTGCCACCATTGCTAATACTTGTTAGTACTGCACAGATGGAGGCATGGTAAACCTCCTTTTGGAGATCTTTTACCATAAAAACCCTGTCGTACTTTGGCCATATCATGAGAAAACATGACCCACTAGAAAAGACAATAATGCTTGGTTAGGTTGAAGGCAGTAGGAAAAGAGGAAGACCATATATTCCAGATGGGTAGACTCAATCAAGGAAACCACAGTCCTGAGTGTGCAAGACCTGAGCAGGGCTGTTGATGATAGGGTGACTTGGAGGTCTCATTGATAGGGTTGCTAGAAGTCAAAGTTGACTTGAAGGCAGTTACTCTCTCCTCTCTCTGGCTTTTCTTCGCAAACGAAGATCCAGGAAGGACTCATCCTGCGTTTTCTGCAAGCGCGCTTTGGAATTGGATTTGTCCTTCGAGCCTGTGCAATGGATTTTTCTGGTGGAGTGCAGCGTGCACAGAACTGGCCTCACCCTTTAAACCAAAGGTTCATCTGCTCTGGCCTTGCAAGCATGGATGGTAGCAGCAAGGTCCTTGGGTCGTAGGTTTGATTAGAGTTTCCTTCTCTTAGATGGTTGACCTTACAGGGTTATATGAGCACCATGTGCCCGGGTTTGGGATTAGAGTTTTCCTTCTAGGATGGTTGCCATAAGGCTAGAGAGCCCATCCTGCCCTTTGACGCTCTTTGTCAGACCCTTTGGTTTTGACCTGTCTGGCATGGGAGACCCTACCGGTGGCTATTATGCCACCACCAGCTTAGCTCAAAACTTCATTAGGGTACACAAGCCTCTCTCCCATGACAAAGGGGCGTCAATGGAGAGGTGAAGGCAGTTAACAACAAACAAAAATGTGTACCACTTTTTCTGCAGACTTTTTTTTTTAAAAAAAGAGTTCTGAATTAACAGGGCAAAAGTAACTTTACAATGCTAGGAGGGCTGCAGGGTCTCTATGCCTGTCATAAGGGATGTTGCCCATAATTCCCATTGTCACAGCTATCACATGGTAAACCTCTCCCTTCTGTGTTTAAAAACAGGGCAGTATGTAGTTAGTATTTGGAGGAGCCACCTTTGATTTTGGAGTCTGTGTTTATTGATCTGCAACATGAAGTGGCCCTTAAATGGTATTACCTAAACTGACATCATCATTATCATCATCATCTCAAAAAATTAAGTTAAAGGCACACATTATGGTGCTTCCATACTGCCTCAGCATTCCTCTTTGATTTGTCATGTTATGAATGCATCTTCCTCCTTTTGTAGTGCAAACCATTATGAAAAAGTTAGGTAGGTGGCTTAACTTAGTGGTACACTCTCTCTAACATTTCATGCAACAGGAGCATGTATGAGAATAATGCTTGTTTCTTTGGGAAATATTACAGATTGCTGGCACGTTGCTTTGGCGGCTTATCCCTGGACTTAATTTGGATTTGAATTCTGTTTTGTGTATTTATTTCAGCCTTGCAAGAGAGCAAACTGGCCTATAGGGAAGCTGTTTAGAGAAGATAATGCAGTAGGCAAAAGCTTGAAGATACCTTGAGGTTGTACCTATTCTCTTGGCAATTCCTGCCTGCCACATTTCCTCTCTTTTGAAATGCTTTTGATGGCCTCTAATAACGTATTTTGATTTTAAAATGCATGTAGCTTATGGCTTAACTCTTACAGTTTATGCATTTCTGGTAGTTGCACACTTCATAGTTCTGTGAGAACAAGTTACATTGCTAATTTAACACAAGTGATATTTTTAAAGTGGGCAACTGTGTGCAAGGCACTGTATAACTTAATAGAAAGACCTACAGTATAGTTCAGTTAGATCTTAGGTAGGGGGTTTCAAATGTACTCCTTAATTTACCAATGGCAATCATGTTTTTTTACTGTGTTAAGATCCTTCTTCTCTTCTTTGGGTCCCAAGGGAAGGGGAAGAGAAATTGCTTGGAGCTTATATTCTGCATGGCAGGGTTTGGACTAGATGGCCCTTGTGATTTCTTCCAACTCTATAATTCTATTAATCTTCCTTGGAGTGGCACAGGGACCAGTCTCCACCAGAGCCTCATCAAATCTGGAATATTTCTCAACTAGTTCTCTAGTCAGTGGAGGCATATGAGCTGATTTTAATGTGGAATTACCTTGGGACCATAAACCATACACCTTGTAATTTGGAGGTGAATTCACCCCTGATGGGACATGCCCATTTTACTCATATTACTTTACATTAGTTTGTATGATGATGTCATGCCTCCCAGAGCATGATGAGCAGCAGCCCCAAATATTTTGTTTGTGCACAGCATTTGTACATATGTGTATGAATGTGACTTTTCTTTCAATTGGTTTATTTTATTTCATCCTGCCTTTTTACCAGGAGGGGACCGAAGGTGGCTGCATTTGGTGCTGCCCCCACCCTCCGCGATTGACCCTGAATCTAAATTGGACTACAAGGACACACCAAAGAAGTATCGGGGGGGGATTTTTTTTAAAGTAGTCTGGATTACTTTTAGTCTGAATTATAACACCTTGGAAGTAAAAATAAAATAAAATACAATCTGGTGCTTCTTTGGGAGGGAGCAAATATTGTTGTGCGCCTTGCAAAGTTTAGAGCCAGGGCTAAGCTGCTTTTTCTGCCTCCTGTGCCTTCAGCCAGAAAGAAAATCCAATGCTTTATGAACCTTTCCAAAGTCAGTTTGAGTTCTGTGTGATCTCCTCCTGTTCTCTAGGCTCAGGAAAAGGAGAATCCATCCCTCAAACTATGTGCTATGCCTTGGAGCAACTGGCATGAAAGAGAGGAGTCCTTGACACCTCCCAAACCCAGAGCAAGGGAGAAGGTTTGCTAGAATTCTTACCTTCACAATCATGCTGGGCCTGGAAGACTCACTCACCCCTTGCAAGTTGATCATGGGCAAGGAGACCCAGTCTTAACTTTTAATACTAAATTTGAATGTTGTGGTGGTTTTCCACACAATTGAAAGGACAGCATTGCTGGCCTGGCCCCATAAATGCTGCATGGTGAACTCATACAGCAGGAAGGCCTTCCAGAAGAGACTTCTGTGCACTTGGCTCCCACATGACCCAGAACATTGTGCATTTGGGAATTCCAGAACCTGTAGAAACCCACATGTATGGAGGTCTATGATGGTAGGCTACCCTGCTGTACCTTCCAACATCTAATACAATATATAGTTACAGGATAGGATAGGCCCTAAGAACTGCATGGTAGGTCATTATCATACCACATCTTTCACCTCTCTGTATCTCCCTGTACAAACCTGCCCAAGTGTTAAGATCCTTGGGGGAGGGCTTTCTCATACTCCCACCAGAGGTGTTGAGACTGTGTGAGGGACCCTTCTTGGTGGCTGCTCCCAGGCAGTGAAATCCCTTCCCATGGGAGTCTAGGCTCGCCCCCCTGTCTTTTCTCCTTTCACCGGCAGGTACAGACCTTTTTATTTAAGCAGGCGTTTGATCATTAATGGATTGTACAAAAGGGCTTTTCATGATGTCTGTTTGCTGCATTTTTGTCTTTATTGTTAGGTCTTTCAGATGATTTTATAGTGTTTTAAATTAGGGGAATTTCTACATGATAGTTTATTTAATTGTTTTGGTAACTTTTATATCCTCAGGGTTTTAGCTGTATGTTGTCCTAACCTTGTTGTAAGCCACCTTGTCTCTCTTGTTGAGAGAAATGCAGAATATAAAGTAAACAAACAAATAATAAGTAGCCATTATCTAACCTGATTCATTGCTCACATCTTCCCAGAATACCAAGGAGGAATGTACAATCTCCACTTAGAGCCTTGTCATGAAGTATCTGAATGGGATGAGTGTATGTGTCTCTGTGTGTGAACTCATACCCTCCAGCTGTTCTCATCTGGCAGGAACAGTCTCAATTAATCCTCTGCAGTTCCACTTTTCAATTTGCTTTTAAAAAGTCCTGATTTCTCTTGCCTCCTCCAACTTTCCCCCTTGGTTCCCAGCTTCTGCTGTAAACTGAGTTCAGAGTACAAAATCAGTTTACACTCAACTCAGCAGGAGGGAGAGGAGAGGGAGGCAAATCTTGCCCTTCCCAATCAGCTCAAGCAAAAGCAAACTGCAGCAGCCTCTCCTACCTTGTGAATTCCTCCTCATTAATAATGTTTGCCATCTTGACCTCACTCTGATGTTGCTTGGCCCCATGTGTCCTGGTTTTCATCAGTAAATGTGAGAGGTATGTGAACTGAAGGATTTCTGAAAGACCCCTTCCAACCTTGTGAGTCTGTCAAAGAGACTGCCAAAGTAGGTCAAATCAACTGGCAAAGTTAAGGTTAGCTGAGTGATCTATCCTTATTTAACATCAATAACAAGTGTTCTGGGAGATGGCATGTCTCTATCTCCCCCTGCCCCCATCTGCCTATAAGAAATGTGCTGCTTTGAATTTGTGAGTACAAAGCAAGCATCTAGGAGGTTCCAGGTGGGAAAGAGACAGGCAAGATTCTGGCTTCGGATGCTGAAAAAAGCTCAGGAAGCATCTGTAGGGTGGTGGCTACCCATTTAGAAGTCTCACTGGGAAAATCTTTTCGGGGTGTTTAATTGTCATCCTTCATCCCTGTTCAACCTTTACATTTATCAACAAACCAGTTATTGCAAAACACCATCCAGTTACCTCATTCTGAGGAAGAAAACTTGAGATAAACAGCCCTCCTGGAATTTTCACTGCCTGGAGGTTACTATACAAGGGGATAACACTGTTATCTCCCCTGCCTTTGCTATATATTCATTCTTTCTCTTCCCCACAATCTCTTGGCATTGCTCAAGGTATCATCTCCAGTTCCTGTCCATTTACTCTGTGTATTCAGCCTCTTGCTTATATTTGTTATTTTAATCTCTAATACCATTATTGTGAGAGCCAGTATGATGCAGTGGTTTGAGCGTTGGACTACAACTCTGGAGACCAGGGTTTGAATCCCTGCTCAGACATGGAAACCCACTGGGTGACCTTGGGCAAGTCACACTCTCTCCACCACAGAGGAAGGCAAGGGAAAACCCTGTCTGAACAAGTCTTGCCAAGAAAACCTAGGTTTGCCTTAGGGTCTCCATAAACTGAAAACAAGTTGAAGGCGCACAATAACAACAACAACCATTACAGTGCTGACAGTCATTTAGCTTTACAGGTCTTTGCTGAATCTTCTGATTTCTTCCAAAGGCAAGATTTCTAATACTTTCTCCTCATTTCTTTCTGTGTGATTCCTCTTTTTTTCTTTTCTTTTCTTTTTTTTAAATGAACTTGCTAAAACTGAGCTTCTGCTTCCCACCTCTTATCTCTCATTTCCTCCTCTATTAGATAATTCTTTCACCTCTCAAACTTGAGACAGAAGGATTAAATGAATAGATATTAACTAGATGAAAGTGTCAAATATTAGCAATTAAGTGACTATGTGAGAAGAAGCCCCAAGAATCAAACTGATATTGAGACATTTGGTAGGAATCCTGTTGGTGCTGTACACATGTGTAACTTCCCTTACACATATGGTTGTTCTTTCTCTGCCATTGCACAATGGACCTATGTACTGAGCATGACCTCTGCTAACAGACAGGGAGATTCTAGAGTCCTTACCAGGATCATGAGAAAATGTTAACCACTGTCCAGTGGCATAGAAAGGGTTGTTTTGTATTTAATGGGTCCCACTAGGTAGTTTCACTTTAGCCTGGGAGCTCAAGGCTGAGGATAGACTGGCAGCTGGAAACAGATTGGTTGGGTAAACTTTTTTTATTAGCAACCTGCTTGTATGGTTCTTGTAGCTATTAGGATGGGAGGTGGGTTATGACTTTGCACTTCAATTTCTTTTGTTCACTTCTGCGCTATATAACCTTGGGGGTCTATCTTCCTCAGCCTTGCCTTGGGGAGCAGTGTTCCCCAGCCCAGGGACCCCATTATTCACAGGGAACTGGAGCGTCAGCTATGGGACAGAATTCAAAGATATAGCTATGTTAGTTTGGATCAGTATGCAAAGGGTTCTTGTAGAACCTTTGAGACTACATGAGAGGAAGAAGTTGACCAGGGGCCTGTCTACACTGCAGAAATGCAGGTTGACCCCCATATTCATGGGGGATAAGCTCCAAGACCCCTCCATGGATACCTGAACTTATGGATAATAGGGAACCCTGTTATTTTTGATGAGATGAATGCCAGAAGTTGACCATAGAATCACATTGGAGGACCTAGAAATGCCTAGAGAGGATTTTTTCCCCAGATGTGGATAAGTGAAACCGTGAATACTGAATACTGAATCTGTGGCTATGCGGGTTGACCTGTACAGCAGTTTGACACCATTTTATCTGCCGTAGTTCTGTCCGATGGGATCTAGTATATGTAGGTTGGTGAGGCATCAGAGTTCACTGATAGAAAAAGCGAAATACCTCACAAAACTACAAATACTAGGATTCCATAGAATAGAACTTTGCTGGATAAAGTGGTGTCAAACTGCTACATTTCTGTAGTGTACATAGGCCCAAGTAGTGTCTGCTTGGGTAGAACTGTTTGCTTACGGGCCTAATTCTAACACTTCTGCAAGGAGGTGCTAGAGGTCATCAGTGAAGTGTGGTGCTGTACACCTTCTGCTATATCATTTCCACTAATACAGGTTATCTTATAGGAATGGTATGTACCTGGTTTTTAGTATCAAATGAAGTCTTGGGAAGACATGAAATTGCAGCCAGTTCCAGCTTAGAACAATGTATTCAGTTTATGGTTGTATGTGTTCTGTGAGTGCAACCATTTTACACACAATTGCTCCTACTGAAGTGGTGTGTAACTATTTGTCAGTGCCTTCAATACACTGCCGTATTCATTGGAATTGCAGAAATAGCCACTGTGAGACCTTGGCTGAAATCTTTTCACACTGTGTTGTGTTCTCCACCCTGCTCAATTGCTAACTCTTGACCTTTTTAAATTCAAAACTATTATTTCAAATCTCCATTAAATTTGCCTGCTCTCCCTCCCTACCTCCCTTATTTCTTTCTCTCTATCCCTCCCTCCTACATGGATGAACAAGTTAGCTTTTTTAAAAAACAAAGGGGAGGTGAAGGCCACTTTCTATCAAAAGTTTAGTTTTAAGAATGAGGGAGCCTTCCAAGAGAAATGGAAGAAAACACATCAATAATATTACTTAAGGAGGAAGTTGAGCATCAGAGATAAACAGCAGTGTCTTTACAGGATAACAGCATGTGTCCTATGGCATATATTTTGTAAACCTCTAGCCACAATAAAATCATATCCTTTGAAGCACAGTGAGACTCTTCATTTAGACTTACTCCTAGAAGTTATATAAATTGTAATCTTGAAGGCAAGCTTTGTGTTTTAAACTTACATTTAGTGTTCTCTAAAATGAAAATGTTGATGATAACTGCCCGTATTAATGGTAATAGAGGATGAAGGGGAGGGCATGAGAAAAGGTCTTCGCTTGGCACTCCAGTTGTAGACCCTCCCCTTAGAAGCTGGACTGGCACCAGTACTGGTGTCATATCAGCATCAAGTAAAAATATGGGTTTTACTAAAGCTGTTGGGACCTAAATGATTTCATCCAACCTGCAAAGGTATATGCTCTTCAGTAATCTTAAGCCGTTTTAAACTGTCATGTTTTAACTTAACCAAATTGTTTAATATGGTTTTAGTCTGTTCCCGATGATGATGATGATTACAATTTCTTGTTGACTAAATTGCTTTTATTCTGTGTTGCCCTTAGATCCCATGATTAAAGCCAGGATGTAAATATTTTACAAATAGATAAATAGATAATTAGATAAATAGACAATAATGGACCAGGTGATTCTTTTGTTTAGCATTTTACTGTCAATGCATTAATAGCAAGGTACCAGCATGTGGCAACAAAAGAGAGTGGTGGCCATTTCCAGCTGTTTGCTCTTGGTGCCTATGAAGAGCAGAGGGAGAGAGAGAGAGTGGGTGTCTCCTGTTGACTTACGGTGACCCCATGAATTTCATGGGGTTTTTCTTAGGCAAAAAATGCTCAGAGGTGGTTTTGCCAGTTCCTTCTTTTGAACTATAGCCTACAGCACCAGGTATTCATTGGCGGTCTCCCCTCCAAGTACTGACCAGGGCTGACCCAGGCTTGTGCTAACATTCTGTGATTCTATGACCCTGATTAGCTTCCATGATCAGATGGGATCTGGTACCTTTAGAATATTTAGGCCCTCTGAAGGGTAGAATACTGCTTCTGAATGTAGATAGCACATTTAGTTTCCATGATTAATATTTGGATAAAAAATTATATACTTCCTTTTGGCCCTCACAAGAATCATAGAACAGAACCATGGAGTTGGAAGAGACCAAACAGGCCATCTAGTCCAACCCCCTGCCATGCAGGAATACCCAATCAAAGTACGAGATGGCCATCCAGTCTTTGTTTAAAAACCTCCTAAGAAAGAGACCCCACCACATTCCACTTCTGAACAGTTCTTACTGTCCCCAAGGTGTTTTATACCTCATGTTGTATATTTATCACACACACACACACACACACACACAAAACCACACACGAGAACAGTAGAGCTTTCATCAATTAATTTCCCTAATGCTTTAGAAAACCACCTAAACTGGATACTTCATTAGTGTTAATATATCCCCTGTACTAAGTAGTTCTATAGTTTGCCTTTGGCTCTTTCCTGCATCTTTGGCTTTCTTATGTGTTTTCCCCCTTTTAGTTTCTTTCTTTCTGTTTGTCTGACTTTCTTGATCATACAGAATTGAATTCCAGTGTAGATTTTAAAAGAACACATTAATTTCTAAATTGATGTGGCAAATGAACATCTTCATACTAATCTTTCCCTCCCTCCCTTCTCCCTCCCCCCATGTTTTGTCTGTATGTGAGATAATGAGTGAAACATTGCAGTACATCATAATGCGTGAATGCTTTAATATTAATGTCCAGAAGATGAATCTCCATTGTATGCATATTAAAATTGTTGTTTGTGCCTTACAAGTTATGGCTTGGCTGACTCTTCTGCCAGGGCACAAAGTATATAATTACTCTTCAGCTGAAATTGTAATTTTGTCAACAGAAGATTTGAAGGAGAGGGATGTAGCCACCTCACCATTTAGTAACTCTCCAAGCTAATTTATTATTTGGCACAGATAGTGAAATTCAGGCTGAGACTTCAGGAAAAATCCTTCATGGCACTACAATCCAGGACTTTGTAGTTCCCACATTTGAAGCTTTAGAGTACTTCTCAAAATTTACAAAGATCAATCTGAGTGTTACATAGGTTGGCTTCAGGGTATCAATGTATCTGGAAAAAAAATTCTAGGGCTCCTTTCAAACTACAGTTGTCCCTCTGTAATCCATGGATTTGGTATCCATGGATTTAAGTATTAACGACATGAAAACATTCTTTAAAAAGTAATAATCCAAAAAGCAAACTTTGATTTTGCCATCTTATATAAGGGACACCATTTTGCTATGCCATTGCATATAATGGGACTTGAGTATTCATGGATGTTGGTATCCACGGGTGTCCTGGAACCAAACCCAGCAAATATGAAGGGACAACTGTACATTTTTATAGCATTGTGTTTCCACTTTAACTGCCATGTCTGCATCCTATGGAATACTTGGTTTGTAGCTGAGGGAGGCACTAAAACTCTCTGGCTGAGAATTCTAAATACTTTTCCTTAAATTGCAAATCTCAGGATTCCATTGGATGGAACTAGGACAGTTAAGGTGGAATCATAGTGCTATAAATGTGAAATGGCCCAGGTTAGTTATTCCATCACTGTCCTGAGAATGCAAGATAAGCAACTACTGTACATTCCATAACCAAATGTTGATTCCCAGTCCCCAGGCTTTCCTTTAGAAAGCTCTTTGGAGTGTTCTAGACTAGTAGTTCTTAACCTGTGGTCTGCAGACCCCCAGGTGTCCGCAATGTCGTCACAGGGGTCCATGAAGGTCTGAAGGCTGCTCGGCCACCTCCTGCCTGCAGTGGAGAGGCCATGTGACAGGAGCCAAGGCAAAACTGGCCGGCTGGCTTGGCCTGTGCATTGCTGTTCAATCTGCTCCAGCCACAAACTTTCAGGAAGAAGCAGGAGAAAAGTATTCCCTCCCCCTCTAGTGCCTCTGAGGGAGATGTTATGGATGGTATAATTATGTTATTGTTGTTTTTGTTTGTATTATTATTATTATTATTATTCATCTTGAGTTAAGTCTTGGTGTCACTTGTAAACAAAAGTTTAAGAGCCACTATTCTAGATAGTACCAGAAGTTGTGAATATTATTCAGTGGTACCTTTGTGGGAGTACAAAATATATCTGCTTACACTTGGTATGTAAATCCTCAATGGTTTCATCCTTTCATGCAAGATTGAAAAAAAAATGTAGTTTTCTCTCAACCAAGTGGAGAAATCAAATAATTCTGTGCAGTATTCTCTTGATATTCAACTAGCCATGTGTTCTTAGGAATAATTTTTGTGCAGAGAAAATGTTTTGTGTGTGTGTGTGTGTGTGTGTGTGTAAAAACCACATTTGCAAAAATATCCTCCTGAACAATATGAGATGTTCAAATACCAGGGGAAACCACATAAAATCTTACTGCTTTGTCATTCTTCCCAACAGGAAGAGCTTCTCAGGAGGTACTGAAGGCTGGGTGGGTTTGTGTAGGTTAGAGAGGCTCAGCAAAAATCAGGCATCCCACTTTGCACAAGTGTTGTCACTAGTGCAGCTAGTCCACCTTGGGTCCCAGATGGTCTTGGATTCCAGCTCCCACCATCTCAGAAAGCTGGCTGTGAATGTTGGGGACTGTAGTCCAGCAATATCTGTGGACCCACGGTTGAGAACAGCAAGGTTAGTGGAAAGCTGCCATTGAATGCAATGTGATTCTAGGCTGCATTAATGGGAGTATAGTGTCAGGAGATTTTCACACGCCGAAAATATTGCCTCCAGAAACCGGGACAGAAATATCTGTCCCGGAAGCAGCGCCGCGGTTCGCATGCTCACCTCCCTCTTCCGTTGTTCCGTCGTCCTCGCTTTGGGTTTTTCCCTCCCTCTTCTGGAATATTTTACTAACGGGAGTTTGCCGTTAATAAAATATTCCGGAAGAGAGAGGAAAAAACCCAAAGCGAGGACGACGGAACAACGGAAGAGGGAGGTGAGCGTGCGAACCGCGGCGCTGCTTCCGGGACAGAAATATTTCTGTCCCGGTTTCTGGAGGCAATATTTTCGGCGTGTGAAAATCTCCTAGATCAAGAGAAGCAGTAGTGCCACTCTCTTCTGCTTTGGTCAGACCTCACCTGGAATACTGTGTCCAATTTTGGGCACCACAGTTCAAGAAGGATATTGAGAAGCTGGTATCTGTCTAGAGGAAGGTGACCAGGATGGTAGGTGGTCTGTAAGCCATGACCTATGAGGAGCAGCTTAGGGAGCTGGGTATGTTTAGTCTGGGGAAAAGACGGTTAAGAGGTGACATGATGGCCATGTTTAAATATTTGAAGGGATGTCATACTGAGGATGGAGCAAGCTTGTTTTCTGCAGCTCCAGAGACTAAGGAGATTTTCAAACTGCGTTTCAGCGTGCCTAGCGCGGGAGGAGCTTTCGGGAGAGGGACGGCAGTCTTGCGCGGCAGGGGGGCGTTTTCGGATGCTGCTGTCCCTCTCCCGAAACCATCCGTGTCACTTCTGTGAAGCTTCGGAAGCCGCAGAGCCATATTTTAATCACGGGCAACCTCCGTGATTAAAATATGGCTCTGCGGCTTCCGAAGCTTCACGGAAGTGACACGGATGGTTTCGGGAGAGGGACAACGGCGTACGAAAATGCCCCCCTGCCGCGCAAGACTGCCGTCCCTCTCCCGAAAGTTCCTCCCACGCTAGGCACGCTGAAACACGGTCTGAAAATCTCCTAAGACACAGAGCAATGGGTTTAAACTACAGGAAAAGAGATTCCACCTAAACATTAGGAAGAACTTCCTGACAGTAAGAGCTGTTCAGAAGTGGAATGCACTGCCTCGTAGTGTGGTGGAGTCTCCTTCTTTGGAGGTTTTTAAACAGAGGCTGGATGGCTGTTTTCGGGAATGATTTGCTTTATGTATTCCTGCATGGCAGGGGGTTGGACTGGCTGGCCCTTGTGGTCTCTTCCAACTCTATGATTCTATGGGGGTGTAGCTATTGGTGGGGGCAAAATGAGTGTATTGCCCCTACAGTAGGAATTTTGCCCCTCCTAATGAAATTTTCCATCAGTCTCCTAACTTCTAGCATTACAGTAACTTAGAACTTCGGATGGCATTTAGAAATAGAGTTGGACCCCTGTATCTGCGTAACCAATATCCATGGTTCTAGTTATCCATAGGACACAAATTAGGGGACACATTCCATAGAATCACACTGGAAAATGCCTAGCTGGGAATCCTCTCTAGGCATCTTCTAGGTCCTCCAGTGCAACTTTATGGCATGTTTTTATCAGAAGACCTTTCTTTCAATAGGGTTCACTGCTACTTGTGTTTTCTAGTATCCACGGTAAGTCTGAGAACCAAACCCCAGCAGATACATGGGTCTGACTATATAGTTTAGGTTTCCAAAGAAAAGGAGCAAGCAAAGGGACCAAGGGAATGAGAACACAGCAGATATAAGAGTTCGAGCTGTGAATGATTTTCAAAGTTTCACTCTCTGTAATGCTAGAAATTTGGGACTGCAGGAAAATTTCATTTGAGGAGCAGAATTTTGATGTTTACCTCCCCTGTATTTACACCCCTGGATGAAATCCAAACGATGTTGGATGCAAGTTACCATTTGTTAAAGTAACACCATATAATGAGTCTCCTCTAATAGTGGTTGAATCTTAAATCTCCATATTGATTAAGAAGCTGGCTGACTAATGATCAGTTTAGTATTGTCTGCTCTGACAGGTGAAAGAGCTCTGAGCTCTCAGGCAGATGTGTTTCCCAACTACTTCTACCTGAACATTTAACTGACGATGCCTGGGATAGAACCTGGAGCTTTGTGCATGCAAACCATGAATTCAGAGCTATTATCCCTCTGCCTTTCTCATTAGAAGACCGCCCAGCTTCTGAAAAATAATGTAACTTTGTTTATATTGTAATGAAGCATTCCATTTGTGCAATACATTTCTTTTCCCAAAAGCAAACTTTCCAGCATTAAGGCAGACTTGCCTTGAAACAGCTTATATTTAAAATTAGATTTATTCAGTTTTATGTGGTCTTCCCCGCCTTGCAGCTATTGCATCAAAATGTTGTACTAAAAAAGAAAAAGAAAAAAAGGTGGTGGGGGATATCCAGGCACAACCAGAAACTCCTTTAACATGCTGATTATGGCTTGTGGATCAGTTAAGGCTGGTCCTCTATATTTTAGTTAAGTATATGGAATGGGTTCCAAATATAGAGATGCCCAGTAGCAGCAATTAAATTTCTGGAAAGAGAGAATGGGCTACAGTCCTTCTCCTTCTTTGTTTTTGGACTGTATGTTTCTCAGAGCTGGGGTAATGTCTCAATTCAGTCATAAGTGAGGTTTTGTAATGAGGTTCTTCTCAAACTGGCAGATTGATACGGTTTGGATATTTTCCCATTTGGTCTCTAAAAACAAAACAAAAGGGGGAAAAACACACCAAGTCCTATGTGTTATTTTACAAGCTCTTGAATTGGAATATGGAATAAGACTTTCCTTTTTCTGCTGTCCAAACAAAAATGTTAAAACTGAATTTCACATGTACATAGTGTCCACTGAATTTTCACACTGAATTTGGTCAAATGTGTATTTTCTCTGAAAATATGATGAGTCTATAATAGTGGTTGGGTTTTTCCCCTGCCTGGTGCTTACAAATTGCTGATATGAGAAATGTGCATTCTTCCACTTGCAGTAATTGATTTGCTGTTGACAGAAGGTTGTATCTGGATCAAATCTTTCTTTTGCTTACTGATAGAGAGCCTTGGTCAGATTTTTTCCCCTGGGTTGACCAAGTTGTTGCTTGGGGCTTCTCCACCCCCAACCCTTTCTCTTTTGCAATAACTACTGTAGTGCAGGGTTCTCCTCCATCTTTAGCCAGCTAGGGATGATGATGTGTATTGAAAGGTCTAGAACAGTGGTTTCCAAACTTTGGTCCTCCAGCTGTTTTGGACTTCAGCTCCCAGAATTCCTGACTGTTGGCCAAGCTGGCTGGGGCTTCTGGGACTTGAAGTCCAAAACATCTGGAGGGCCAAAGTTTGGAAGCCACTGGTCTAGAAGATGCCAGGTTGGTGAAGGTTGCTGTAATGAATGGCTACAGTGAAGCAGGCATGCCTTTAGGTTTCTGTTCTCTCTCCCCCACTCTCTCTCTCTCTCACACACATGCTCACACAGACACACACATCGGGACAGAACTTTTGTGATTCAAGTCCTCCAAAAAGCATGGTTGCTTAAAGCTCCTTTCTCCCATTTTGTTTTATTTTGGGGTACAGTCGTCCCTTCACATTCGCGGGGGTTCCGTTCTGCGGACCCCCGCGAATGTGAAAAATCCGTGAATAACGACTCCCCTCCCCCCTCCCTCCCCAGGCCTTCGCGGGGCCTTGCTAGGCCCCACGGAGGTCTCCCTGGCCCTCCCTCCCCCCTCCCCAGGCCTTCGCGGGGCCTTGCTAGGCCCCGCGGAGGTCTCCCCGGCCCTCCCTCCTTCCCTCTCCAGGCCTTCGCGGGGCCTTGCTAGGCCCCGCGGAGGTCTCCCCGGCCCTCCCTCCCTCTCCAGGCCTTCGTGGGGCCTTGCTAGGCCCCGCGGAGGTCTCCCCGGCCCTCCCTCCCCCTTCCCCAGGCCTTCGCGGGGCCTTGCTAGGCCCCACGGAGGTCTCCCCGGCCCTCCCTCCCTCCCTCCCCAGGCCTTCGCGGGGCCTTGCTAGGCCCTGTGGAGGTCTCCCCGGCCCTCCCTCCCCCCTCCCCAGGCCTTCGCGGGGCCTTGCTAGGCCCCACGGAGGTCTCCCCTGCCCTCCCTCCCTCCCTCTCCAGGCCTTCGCGGGGCCTTGCTAGGCCCCGCAGAGGTCTCCCCGGCTCTCCCTCCCCCCTCCCCAGGCCTTCGCGGGGCCTTGCTAGGCCCCGCGGAGGTCTCCCCGGCCCTCCCTCCCTCCCTCTACAGGCCCTCGCGGGGCCTTGCTAGGCCCCGCGGAGGTCTCCCCAGCCCTCCCTCCCTCCCTCCCCAGGCCTTCGCGGGGCCTCCGGAGGGCCTCCGGTGGTCCCTCGAAGGCCTCCCCACCCCTCCCCAAGCCTTCGCGGGGCCTCCGGAGGGCCTCCGGGGGACTCGCGAAGGCCTCCCCACCCCTCCTCAGGCCTTCGCGGGGCCTCCGGAGGGCCTCCGGGCATCCCGCGAAGGCCTCCCCACCCCTCCCCAAGCCTTCGCGGGGCCTCCGGAGGGCCTCCGGGGGACCCGCGAAGGCCTCCCCACCCCTCCCCAGGCCTTCATGGGGCCTACGGAGCGCCTCCGGGTGCCCCGTGGAGGCCTCCCCGGGCCTCCCCGCTCCCTCCAGGTCTTTTCACGGGGCCTCTGGAGGCCCCGTTTCACGGTTTTGGGGGGGCCCGGGGGGCCCCTCCCAAAACCGCGAATAACCAAAACCGCGAAGTCAAGTTCGCGAATGTGGAGGGACAACTTATATCTTTTTGAACTGGCAAATTTGGGGTAGGGATTGTCTTAATGCTGATCTTTCTAGGCTATGCTGGCAGCTTGTTTTTTGGGGTACTGATCAGGATAAAAATGCTATGGATGAATGGATAGATAGATAGATAGATAGATACCATAGATAGAGGAAAGGGCTGGTGTTGTCTATCCAGTGACTGCATTTTGCTGCATAAGTTGAACATGGAAAATTCACTTCATTCAGAGACCTACAACTCCCACCACTTAAATATAATACCTCAGTTCAGTCCTGTGCATCTATAGCTCCTTGGAGACTGCATGGTATTCCTTTTCTCTACAAATGAAAAACTTGTGAAGGGTTTGCAGAGAGAGTAACCCAGTTTCATCCCATACATTCATCACAAACGCATTCTCTTGGTGTGCATCCTTATGAGGCTAAGAGCACAATCTGTACACGAGAGGATAGGGGATGGAGACACAGTGACTATGCATGTCTGAAACCTGTCCAGAGGAGGGTGACCAAAATGGTAGGAGGTCAGGAAGCCATCCCATATGAGAAGTGGCTTAGGGAGCTGGGTATGTTTAGCCCAGAGAAGAGAAGGTTAAGAGGGGACATGATAGTCATGTTTAAATATTTGAAGGGATGTCATCTGAGGGTGGAGCAAGTTTGTTTTCTGCTGCTCCAGAGACTAGGACATGGACCAATGGATTCAAACTACAAGAAAAGAGATTCCACCTAAACATTAGGAAGAAATTCTTGACAGTAAGAGCTGTTCAGCAGTGGAATACACTGCCTGGGGGTGTGGTGGAGTCTCCATCTTGGGATGTTTTTAAACAGAGGCTGGATGGCCATCTGTCGGGAAAGCATTGATTGTGTATTCCTGCATGTTAGGGGGTTGGACTAGATGGCCCTTGTGGTCTCTTCCAACTCTATGATTCTATGAACAAAGCCTTTTCACAACAAAGCTCCTTTTTACACATGCTTTTTATGACAGTCTAATCCCCTTTTCCTCCTCAACCTCCATCTAGCTGAGAGATATTTTTTAGCAGCATTGGCAGTGAAGGAGGGTTGATGAAACAGAGACTTTCAATATCAGGTTGCAGCAGCATGTCTGCAGTAAACAATGTAATAAAGCTTGAGCTGGGAATGAGTAGAGTTCTGTTCTAGTTGAACCTTCTGCCCTTGTTGTTTTGATTAGCAACCAAAATGGTGGGTGGTCTGGAAGACATACCCTATGAGGAGGGGCATAGGGAGCTGGGTATGTTTAGCTTGGAGAAGAGAAGGTTAAGAGGTGATGACATGATAGCCATGTTGAAATATTTGAAGGGATGTCATGCTGAGGAAGGAGCAAGCTTGTTTTCTGCTGCTCCAGAGACTGAGACATGGAGCAATTGACTCCAACTACAGGAAAAGAGATTCCACCTAAACATTAGGAAGAGCTTTCTGACAGTAAGAGCTGTTTGGCAGTGGGGTGTGGTTGAGTCTCCGTCCTTGGAGGTTTTTAAACAGAGGCTGGATGGTCATCTGTCGGGAATGCTTTGATTGGTTATTCCTGCAGGACAGGGGGGTTGGACTGGATGGCCCTTATGGTCTCTTCCAACTCTATGATTCTATGATTAACTGAGGTAGTCTTGTGTCGTTAACAAAGCTGGCTTGTTTCAACAAATCTTAAATAAAATTAAGCATTCTTTAGGGCTCGGATACAATGCTAACCTTATCAGGATCATGGGGCATGCAGTTTAATAGATTTATGCTATAAAGAACTGAAGTATAACATAATAGCCTACAGGGTGCAGCAGTGAGAGCTAACAGGAGCTTGCTGCACCTAGCCTGTATAACAAGATTAATGGCCTGACAGTATGGTCTTGGAAGTTTGGAGCCCAGGAGGGATTGTTATCTTTGTTAGAGAGAATGTTTGTTATCTTTATAGGAGCAAAGTTGTTGTGAACCATGCATGTAACCAGCTATCCAACCTAACTGAGTTTCAGTTTTGTTCTTGGCTTTGCAGTATGAAGACTTTTTTTGCTGAATACTGTAATATACGGTACTGTAGTATAGTTCTCAGAGAGGATTCTCTGTAACATTGTAAATATCTTTATTATGTTAAAGAGTAGTAGTTTGTAGACACAAGTGTTTATTCTCTTGCCTGAAAGATGAAAACTCTGCTATAACCTTTTTGCTGCCTGTTCCTTTTGACATAGTCAGAGGCTATCAGTGCACTACCATGACAAACCTGTGATTCAGTGGGGGAAATGGAAGCAAAAATTTCCAGTCTTCTCCTTGTGGTGACACTAGAGGAGGAAGGTAGGAACATGAGCCTGAAGCATATTTTACTCATAATGATAAACCTGATGTACTGAAAGGGTGAGGTTGCTCAGGCTCTGGGATTGAATAAATTCCTGCAGAGTTCCAGTCTAGTCCTCTGGGATTCCAGAGGTCAATGCCCCCTCCTTATTAACTTCTTTGTATGGTGGTTTTCAAGCTTTTGTACAGTTTCCCCATTGTCCAGTTACCTTGATTGGATTAGTGAATGACTCACTTCTATGTACATCCAGGAGAGTTAGCCCTTTTCCTTCCTAACCCATCAGTTCAGGGGTGGTGGTGGTTCGCTTAATTACTACTTGGACATGTCTTTTAGGAATTTGAGTTGGCTACTTCCTTAGGTTTTCTGAGCACATCTTGAGTCCTTTTATTTGGGAGGCCCTGGTCTACTACCAACCACATGGAGTGCCAATAATAAGCCAATTTATGCAATATAACCAATTTGAATTATTGAAAGAGTGTGGGATATTAGTGTAGGTAACATAATGTTGACTTTTTTTTGTCCTTCCCTTTTACTTTTGGGCCACCCACCACTGAAATGCAGCTGCTGAGAACTGCAACATTGAATCCAGCCTTCGGGTTGAAATAGGCCTGCCATCCCTTGGTTTACTTTGACATCTGCCTGCAGTTGAAATGTCTGAGAGAGAATTCAGTCTGGGGGTGAGGAAGTTACTTTTGAGAATGATGCCCTACAAATTTTGAGTAGAGGAAAAAATTAACTCTTCTTATAAAACCAGAGAAGATGACTCTGGAACCATGGATTCTGTCAGGAAGCTTTGTATTGCTGCCTCTGCAACTCCCCCTCAGGCACACTCCCCTTCTTGCTTCTTCTTTTAATTGCATATTGCTGCAGAAGAAAATTCAAACTTGTCTTGGTTTTTCCCCTCACTGTACACTTGCATTGGAAACCTCAGCTGAACTGCAGTGAAGAATTCCAAGTTACCTAAACTTTCCTGCACACTAAAGTTTTAACCTACACAAACAGGAGATGGCATGATAAATTTTTTTTCTTGGGCTGGTGATTAGGAAACATATGATTGAATGTTCCTCCTCCTTACTGTGCTACTGTAAAGATATCTGTGCTCTGCCTCCCATCCCACAGGGAAGAGGTGGAATTCCCAAGGAATTGGTTGAATCACAAGTATAGAACCACAAGAGTCCTTTGGTTTTGGAGTCTCCCCCCACCCCCCAGGATGTATCCTGATGTTAAAAAAATGTGTAGCTGTTGGTGCTGGGAATTGTCCAAGATAATACAAATAATGTCTGATGGTTTTAAATAAACCCTGAAAACTACAGAACAAATGCAGCAGCCAATAATGACATATATTCCATATGTTTGCCTCCAGCGACACAGAAGAGGTGTGGAGGCTCCAGCCAGGTTCATATGGGAAGAGATATTCTGGCCTCAGATTGGTTTACTATATCAGTGGGAGGGCTCTGCTTCACTCTGTATATCTATAGCTGGTGGCAGCAGATAATTTTGGAAGCTATTAGGAAAGTCAGGAATTGATGTGCCAGCTGAGTGGTTTACCCTGTGACCAGGGCCCGGGCCTTGTAGAGCAATCCTAAATAGGTCAAAGTTATGGCATGGCCAGAGCAATATTCAGCGTTCAGCTACCTGGCTTGGGAGAAATCTAGTCACCCAGGATGGTAAAGCTGGATACCCAATATATAAGAAGTGTACTCATACATGAGGGTTCTTTCAGAGCCTTCTAGCGGGAAATAGATTGAGCATGAGTTTAGAAGAGAAAAAAAGCCTAAATATGTATACATTACGTTGTGTGCCGCCACCGTCTGTCACAAGCACATCCCTCTGTTGCTCACAAGTAGGTCCCATAATGAAGAGGATACTTTAGCCATAGGTCATATGTAGCTGCACACTATTCAGTTTCCTACACATAAGAGAAATTCACATGGAAACCCAACCTGTATTGTGAGGGAGTCCTGCAGCATCATGGCTAATTACTCCCTTGTGGCGCAAATTTATCTTTTTTTTAAAAAAAGCAACTAGGCCGCCTCTTTAGAAACTGGTGATACCATACTATGGTGTAGGAGCTTAGTGTCCTTTAAGGTCAAGGATAAGGGATACCTTTTATGCAGAGAGCTAAATTCATTTTTATCAGGGGGCTGCATTCCAGTGATGGGCAGAGCCAAGGGGGAAAGAATGAAGCAAAAATAGGGTTGTATTTTCACTTTGAGCTTTTACTGCCAGTAATTAAGCCCTAGGAGAGGCATGCCAACATTTTAAATTGGAGAGACATCTGTACTAAAACTGGAAAATCCCTACCCTCCAACTGTCCTAGTTCAGCTGGGATAGTCCCAATTAATCTTTGGCCTTCTCCTTTTTTCAGCTGCTTTTAAAATGGCCCAGTTTCTCTTTTTTCCTCCACCTTCCTCCTTTCTCCTCAACTTACTTCAGTTGCTGCAAACTGAGTTCAAAATGCAAAAGTAGTTGAATCATAAAATCATAGAGTTGGAAGAGAGCACAAGGGCCAGCCAGTCCAACCCCCTGCCATGCAGGAATACACAATCAAAGCACTCCCAACAGATGGCTGCCCAGCCTCTGTTTAAAAACCTGCAAAGAAGGAGAGTCTACTGCACTCCGAGACAGTACATTCCACTTCCGAACAGCTCTTACTGTCAGAAAGTTCTTCCTAATGTTTAGGTGGAATCTCTTTTCCTGCAGTTTGTGTCCATTGCTCTGTGTCCTAGTCTCTGGAGCAGCAGAAAACAATCTTGCTCCATCCTCAGTTTGACACCCTTTCAAATATTTAAAAATGGCTATCATGTCCCCTCTTAACCTTCTCTTCTCCAGGCTAAACATACACAGCTCCCTAAGCCGCTCCTCATAGGGCATGGCTTCCAGACCTCCCACCATTTTTGTCACCCTCCTCTGGACATGTTCCATGTTGTCTACTCTAGTGGAGACTAACCAACATGATTCCACCCATGCAGTTGCATATTTCTTGGATAGTGCCCAACTATTTGTCAGTGCATTCAATGTGCCACTTGATTCCCTGGGATTGCTGTAACAGCTACTTGCGCATTCCCCATTGCACAATGGGACAATAAACAGGCACCCAGGTGAATATGCAATGAGTTTGCACAATGTCTATATTCAGCAGAAGGGTGCTGTGATTGTGGAGCTGGTCTAAATGGTGAAAATACCCCTCATGGAATTCACTGGGAATCCTATCTGTCTAAAAAGGATCCAGTGCCAATCCACACTATTCAGAATGAGGAGGGCCCAAAATGGCAAAAACAATGGGGTAAAAGCCTTCACAGATTTCCCCGTACTTTTTCAAAAACTACGAGGTGGGTGCACATTTTTGCTCGTTTGGACTATTGAACAATTAAAACCTTGAAGGGAAGCAGAAAGCTGAATGGCTGGGTAAGAGCGGGGGTGGAGCTTGCTAGGAGGGCAAGCACCCGCTGCTGCCATGTTGGATTTCCGCCTTAGCAATCTCTTGCTAAGGTGATAAAAAAGATCAATATTTTCTGTTTTGCTTTCTTGTAAAGTTGAAAAATTGCTCTATTGCACCAGCGCACCTTGGGCTCCTTTAAAAAAACGGCGGCAGTGAAGAACTAACACTTGCGGCCGACCTCAGGAATGTGAGGCCTGTGGGGGCTTCTGAGGCCAGAAAAACTATGTCGCTGCTGTTGTGAGATGCCAATACTATGAGATATTTTGGATTTTTTCCCCTTGTGTAGATGGGCCCTAAATGTTTTGTACTGGAAATATGAGATACATTTTCAAAATATGAAGGCCACCATGGTATAGTGGTTGGACATAGAATCACAGAGTTGGAAGGGGCCTCATGGGCCACTGAATCCAACTCTTTGCTCAATGCAGGAACTGCAGGTACAGCATCCCCAGCAGCTAGCTGTCCAGCCTCTCTTTGAAGATGTCCAGAGAAAGAAACCTCACATCCTTTTGAGGCAATTGGTTCCATTGCCGAACGGCTCTCACTCTCAGGAAGTTCCCTCTAAAGTTCAATCAAAATCTACTCTCTGGTAACATAAAACCATTAGACCTGGACAAATTCCCCCTTGGCCATGGAAACCCACTGGTAGGTGACCTTGAGTAAGTCTCACTCTTTCTGCCTCAGATGAAGGCAATGGCAAACCCCCTCTTAACAAATCTTGCCATGAAAACTCCATAATAGGTGTGCTTTAGGGTTGCCATAAGTCGAAAATGACTTGAAGGCAAACAACAACAGCTGAAAACATATTGTTAGCTTTTAGAGTTTAAGATTAAACATCCTTTTATTCAGAGTTTCTCCATATTGGATTTCTACCTTTATGTAAATCTGTTAGCTTTAATTTTGCTTTATTTCACAATTCTGTGCTGCAATTATGCTCAGGCAGCCATATGGTCTCCAGAGGAAAATCTATATGCTTCATTATCTGGATGAAGTGAAATTAAACTGAAACAAGGGAAGTCCCCTTGTGTAAGTTTCAAAGCACAATGAATCTTGCAAAATTTGTGTACTTTGGTCGCTTGCATGGGTGAGCTTAGAAGCATTGGCTGGATCCAAATTTAGCCATTCTTATGGTGGATTCATTGAAATAAATAGGATATAGTTTTAAGGCACTACTTATCATCATCATCATTGTCGTCGTCGTCATCGTCATCCTTGAACCGTACATGACCCTGAGAGAAGTAAGGTTCAAGGATAATACAACAACAACAATAACAACAACAACGGTGGCAGAGAAAGAAAAAGAGAGAGAGAGATGCCCTATGAGGAGCGACTTAGGGAGCTGGGTATGCTTATCCTGGAGAAGAGAAGGTAAGAGGGGACATGATAGCTATGTTTAAATATTTGAAGGGATGTCATACTGAGGATGGGACAAGCTTGTTTTCTGCTTCTCCAGAGACTAGGACATGGAGCAATGGATTCAAGCTACAGGAAAAGAGATTCCACCTAAACATTAGGAAGAACTTCCTGACAGTAAGAGCTGTTGAGAAGTGGAATACACTGCCTCAAGTGTGGTGGACTCTCCTTCTTTGGAGGTTTTTAAACAGATGATGGATGGCCATCTGTTGGGAGTGCTTTGATTGGGTATTCCTCCATGGCAGGAGGTTAGACTAGATGGCTCCTGTGGTCTCTTCTAGCTCTATGATTCTATGATTCTAAGATCAAGTGTGAGAAAGGAAATATGAGCTCAGCCAGTGGTATACCCAGCTGCACTATTTGACACCTGGAGCAGAGTGGGGGGGGGGCATATGGGAAGTCCCCTTCCTCCTGAGGTAAAATAACATGGTTGCTTTTTGGAGAGGGTGTTGCTTCCGGCTCCACCTCAGGCAGCAGAATGTCTTGGGCCAGACTTCCTGGCATGTCCATCCCAATTACAGTAGGCCTCTACAACTTTGTTACCCATCAAGATAAACATAACTTACCAGCTGTGAATGTGACTCCTCAGGAACTTGATAAACCTCCCGTTTGGGGCTACTTGCTGGGCAAAATCCAGGGAGTTATCGAGCACACTGTGTGGATGGTAGATTCTTAGCTCGGTGAGTCACCTCAGCTCCACTATTATTATCTTTTTTGTAACAGCAGGATTTTAGAGCTAATCATCTTTGGCCACTCTTGAGGCCTTTTAGCCAGTGCTTCCCCAGTATTTAAACAGCCATACCAAAGCCAAAGATTGGTGTGATTGTCTCCTTTTAACATGTCCTTTTATGTTGAGTTTGAACTTGTGAGTAGCAGAGTGGCTTATATCAGCGAAAAAGGCAAAATCCTATTACCTTTAGCTCTCTGTTCATTGATTAATTATTCAGGAAAGTAAATATATAATACTAGATTTAAATTAAACTTTAATTAAAGATTTTTATCTGAAAACCTGCCTCTTTGGGGTCTTCTGATGTTGTGTAGGATTCCCCCCACCTAAAAATCTTTTTAAAGAAGGGATTTAAAGTTTAAAGGTTTTTAAAAACCCACTGTAGATGTTAGAAATACTTTTCAAGGCTTGCCTTTTATTATTAATTATAGATATTTTTTTAGTTGTGTACATATGAGGTTCTATGTCTGGCCTCTCCTTTTGTCCTAATTTCTTGTTAGAAATGAATTTGATATTCAGAGACTGGTGGTAGTAACTCAATAACACGCCTGCATCTTCTCTTGGAAGCTTTTGCTTTCGTTGGCAGTTTTCTTGAATGGTGATACATCTATAAATGACTAGTTACATAAAATAAGCACTTTCAAATTCAGGACATGAGTACATGAAAGAGCAGCTTTATACAAGATACAGGTGTTGGTTTGGTCATTGTTTGATTTTAGACTGCCTAGGAACCCCACCTTCTTCAGCTTGAGCTCTGTTGGAGAAGTGTGTGTCAGTATGTGTGTGTAGGGAGGAATGGAATAGATAAATATATTGGAAGCCCTGTTGTCCATTTAAAGAAATCATGGTCTAACGAATTGTAGGAGTTTGTTGGTTGATCAGTTAACAGCTCACACCTGCATAAATAAGTTTAGAAGAAAACAGAAACAGTAGTTCTAAATAAAAAGAAATCATGCATCGAAGAAAGTATCATAGAGGTGTGTCTCTGATCTCTCTTTCCCTCTCATACATACACATACAGAGAGAGAGAGAGAGAGAGAGAGAGAAGTAGAAATGTGAAACCCCTGAAACTTTACAACTGAAGAGGAGAACATTTTCCTCAGTGGCCCAATTGGGAAGAGGAGGGACTGGATTCCAGCAGAGGACAGGGATAATGGCTCGTGGCAGTTTCAAAGCAAAGATGGTGGAGCCTGGTGTAATTCTCACCAGTCTGGGCGTTTTCGCACCAAGTGTTATAAAGAAATTCCAGGCTTGCAAAACATAGCTCAGGTCTATGCATGCTTACTCAGGAGAGTGGTTTGGTGTAAAGGCTTCATGGGCTGCAAACCTGAGCTCAGTTTCAAGTGACAGGTTCCCAGGCTGTAAACCAGACCCATCTTCCTTAATTCTCCCTTTGTAAAATGAGCATAAGAATGACCTGGCTAGACCTCCTCTGTGTACATCTGAGAGGCAATATTTGTATATTCAGACTGCTAGTCAGTTCTGCTGACAGTGCCTTGGCACTAGTCATGTGTGTTGCCAGAGAAACTTAGTATCTCATAGTGGCTGCATTCCATGAATGTAGAGTGCAGCTACTTGAGAGATTTTACCTACAGCAGGGATGGGGACAGTGGTCCTCCAGGGGTTCGTTTACACGAGAGGATTTGTCATGCAAAAATGTGCATTAGCGCAATACCAAAATTGTCACGCATAGTTTACATGGCATTTATTCCTGTGTCTGTTTATCCCGTGATGCTAGTTTACACAGTAATTTTTCCCGAGATCAAAAATGTTCTGTAATATATAGTGTCGCTATTTTTCTGTTCCCAATGCCAAACATTGCGCTCAGGTACCCCTGTCAATCAAGCACACATGACCTCTTTTCTCCACGTACTTCCTTTTGGGTTTCCCGCCAGCGGGATTCCTATTGGTCAACTCCTTTTTTGTTTTTTAGCTATCTCATTGGCCTGGCAATCTCACCTTTGTTTGATCATCTCCCACCTGGCTGCACAATGGTAGATGATCAGATGGAGCCATTCGCTATTATCACATCCTTATTTTTCTTTTCTCTCATATGGTCTACTATGAGGGCCATAGAGGAGAACTTACATTTATTCTGCTTTAGAAAATCAAAGCTGAGTAGCATGGGCCTGAGATTGAATTACAGATCTCGCGAAGGATACAGAAGAAGAAAACTACGTACTACCTCAGAAAATGACATGATTGCTACCTCTCAGATTGTACCACCTATGCGAGCAGAGATGTTAAGAGGATCTCGAAGAACCAGATTATTTTGGGAGTATCCTAGATCAAGGGAGTGGTGGGAGAAATTTGTAATGATGGTATGGTCTGAGCAACGCTGGTTCTCAAATTTTAGAATGGACAGAACGCTACTTATTAAACTGGTTGAACTTCTGTGACCCCATGTACAGAAGTCTGATACTAACATGAGAAAAGCTATCCTCCCAGAGAAGCACGTAGCAATTGCTATCTGGCTTCTCAGACATCGCTGTTCCTTTGTTACCGCCAGCCATCTGTTCGGAGTGGGTAGAGCTACAGTGTCAAAAATTCTGGAGGAGGTCGTGTTAACCATGGAGCATGTTTTTCTCTCTAAAACCGTGTATCCAGGAGATCCAAATGAGGTAGGAGTTTAAAATATTAGAATCAGAAGGTTTACCAGTATGTCCTGATGATAATAAATGTGATACTGCACTTTACCGGAAAAGCAAATATGTGCTTTTTCAATGAACTTACATTTAATTTTCCTGCCAGTATCAGTATGGGTCTGGAATAATAATTTCCCCACCTGAAGATACATTAGGTATCCTGTTTGTCCTGTGCTTACTTTAAAAATGAAGGATCTTTAGTAACTCGAACACATTGATCTGTTGTTTTACCTGCTTGATATTGCTATAAAGGGCTTCTGCTGTCAAAACTGACATCAAACTACTCATATGACTATTAGGGTTATTTTTGTGCACTGTACATGACTAAAAAAAGGGATTTTGTGTTGTGTTCACTTAATATTTATTTTTCAACCTCGTTACAGATAATGGCGGGATTTGGAAAAATAGGATACCCCCATGTGATCGCTGCATTTAATGGATGCCACATTATGATTGTTTCATCTGTGAGACAAGGCAATGACTACATTAATAGGAAGAATAGCTACTCTGTTTTACTTCAAGGAGTTTGTGACCATAGAGGACTATATATGAACACGGAGATCGGTTGGAGTGGTAAGGTGCACGATTCATGCATGCTGAGAAACTCTATATTTTTTTAAAGCAATGGAGGCAGAAATCTATGTTCCACATAACCCTACCATACGAATAAATGGTGTCCAGATTCCTCCATTGGTGCTTCCTGATGGAGCATACCCCATTAGAAAGTGGCTTAGGACTCCGTACAGGGGTGCGCGATTAAATCCAAAGCAAATTCTATATAAATAAATAAAACTCATAATAAAGTTTGGAATTGTAACAAACGGAATTTTGGGCATCTCAAGGCACGGTGGAGGGCGTTAAACATACCCCTTGGGGTTGCTGAACAAAACATATGCTCTGTCATCGCTGCATGTGTTATACTGCACAATTACTATGAGACCAGAAGAGAAATATTTAACCCTGACTGGTATAGGTCTAACTGTTACATTCTGCACACCCTTGGGACAGCACTAGTAAATTTGGAGCAACAAAAATAAGACGAGGGAGAAGCTGTGCTCAATGCCATAGCTAATTATTTTTTTGGGAAAAGGCGCAGATAGGTGAGAAGTACAGTTGTTCAAGTTTGGACATACATATATTTTTCTTTAACCGTATATCTGTGATTTTCAAACTGAAATGAAAATATGTTTCTTATTACAACTGTACATGCAGCCCTTCTTTGTGCATGCTACCTTTTCAAACAATAAACATAGTTGACTTAACAGAAGAAATAAACTGTCCTTTTTTACTGTGTAGTACAAGTGGTTGTATACTTGTTGCAGAGTGGGCATGCATGTGGCTTTCCAGCATAGTTAACAGACATAAGTATTAATACACCGAAACATTTAAAAGTAACGTATTGTGTCAAAGTGGGCAACTTGCAGCACTCAAATTTTAAATATCCCAATGTGTAAGGAGACATGCCTATATTAACCGCTGGAAGAGTGGTTTTAAGGCACTGCGCTTTTGTTGTCAGTGCTGGCATGGCCACTCACAAAATGGAACCCCAGCAGATCACCTATTGGAGGTCCCAGGAGACCATATTCCTCCTAGAACCCCTCGTCCAGCAGGAGGGGTCTCCTAGGAGGATTTTGCACTCCTCCAATAGAGTGAACTGCCACTTCTTTTCTGCAGCGGCCACCAGCCTGTGCAGAGCAGGCTTTAACAGATCGACACAGCAGTGCCAGTCTAAATTTAAAATATTAAAGGCTAAATTCTTTGAGGCCAGGGAGGCCTATGATGGCAGCCCCCCCACTGGCATCCACCCTTTTACCCACAGATGCACGACCTGTGGGTAACTGGGGGGAAACCACACTGGAGGGATCGGCGTCCTGCTGGTAAGTGGTAAATATGTACATACTCTGTTTTTTGGTAGTCATAGTATGCTGCCCATATTCTTAAAAATGTATGTACATGTTTTGACTTGTCGTCTGACGAGTCTGCCACTGAGCAAGCTGAAGGAGGAGGTCCTGCACGGGAGGAGACAGAGGCACCTCCACCTCAACTCCCACCTGCACAAGGTACCACATTGTACTTGTATTGTGTGAGAACAAATGCATACATAGGACCCTCATGGGCAATGTGAATGTTGCTCTTAAAGTGGAAGAAACTCATCTGTTTGGAAAAAGATTTTAGTCTTCTATCGAAAACCCAAATAAAGCAATGTAGTGCTGTTTTCTTCCCAAGAATGTTTTTTTTTAAAAAAAATGTTTCTGTTAAGTTTCATAAAAAACATAACAGTTTTTTACTTGTTTTGAGTGTTACTTTGGTTTGAGAGGTTGGTAAAACTCTTCATCGCATCATTAACATTTAGTGCAGAGAAATATTTAATACACAGTTCTAAATATGATTTCATTCTGGTGTTGTAATATAACTTTTCATAATTCTCCTATTATGTGTTCATTGGCGTGTTCTAAAAGAAAATCATTAGAAACTTTGATATTCATAGTATGCCAAATAATACACTGCAATAATCCATTGACAGGATAACCTGTAAAATCTGTACATGCATCACTATACAAAAAATATTTCCAGCCCAATTTTAATGCCTATCTTTTTTCTCTAATAGAGCAAGCACCTGGGCAGAACCCCTTCCATTTTTTGCAGGGAGAGGAGAGGCAACAATTAATAGCTGCCATAAGCAATGCAGTCAGTATGTAATTAATCTAATGAATTTCTGTGTTATATTGTTATTTACATGTCAGTAAGTATGATGACTGCTCATTACAGTTTTGAAATAAGTAAAACTTCCTGGATATGTGTGTATGCATTTTTACTGTATACTATACCAATAGTTATAAGCTACCAACAAGAACAGTTCATGAGGAAATATACTGGGATGTAAGTTGCTATAACATGAAACTTGATAATATGTTAATTACTCCTACTTTTTCCTTTATTTGAAGCACAACGCCTTGAGCCACAGTTGGCAGCAATTGAAAGGAGGCTTACAGATGCAGGGATATGATTTTTTATTTATGTTTTTTACAGCTGAAGAAAGCCTTTTTCATTTGTATATGTATATATTTTTTGTTTTGGGTATCTGGGTTGTAAATATTGTAAATACCATCCATGCAAAGTTTATAAAAAAATTTCTACTATTTAACTTGTCTGGTCTGGTTATTGGTGAAACTAATTACAATGCTTAACTAGACTAGTAGTGTAAAGGATTAAACAATTGAATAAGGGTAATATTTATCAATCTTTTCTAAGGGTGTATTAAAAAAACAAACGTATGCAGAACACAACTCAAAGCCTTAGACCTTATTTTTTTTAAAAGCTGAAATACTTTTTCAATTTATCCTCCAATACTCAGATGTTGAATTGACAACACAGTAAAATAACTTTTACTGCACTATACATGTATGTTGGAAAAGTAAGTAAATTTATTATGTTAAGGACTTGATATTTAAAGGCTCATAATATCAGGTTCCCTTATTTTTCTAGTTGGCCATGACTTTATAAGTGGGACTGTTGCACTATGTTCCTTACCTGCCCCAGCCTCACTCACACCAGGCATACTACTTTGGCTACTTGCGTCTTGTTCTATGTGAGGTTGTGACACAGGCTGCTTTCTAACCACCCTACGCACCAAGGATGGTCTAGATGCTATTGTTCCTAAGTATTGTACCATTTCTGAGAGCAAAGATGTCTGTTTCTCCAGGTTAGTTTCTAAAAATCTACTAGTTCGTTCATATATTGTATCCTCAAATTTCTGTCTATCTTCAGCAGCTTTCTCCAATCTATCTAACCTCTCTTGCTCCCTCCTAGATAAAGCATCCATGTGGCTGAGCATTCTATTCATTAGTCTAGTAGAGTGAAGCATTAATTGTGCATGTTCTGAAGGTTTCCGTTCTTTTCTTCTTTTACTTAGTGCAAGTCTTTCTCCAGGAGTTAGAGAAGCCAATGGGTTAGATGTAGTAGCCACTGCAATGAGACAGAACATAAATACTTTATTTTATAGGATACACTAGTAAGAAAAAAGGTTCTCATGTAGTCAGTGCATGTCCTTTGCATGTGATTTCAAATGGGAACCCACCTTCATGCTCTTCGCACTGCTGACTGCTCCAAGCTAGCTCAAACTCTGTGGACCTTCTTTCTGCTGCTATATCAATTTCAGGATCCTGACTATCAAGCAGTGAAGATGCAGCAGGCGTGGAAGCCCTTGGAACTTCTTCTAGAGTCAAAATTACTGCTTCCTCAGTGTTATTAACTGCATTAGTCTGTGATTCTTGAAAAAGACAGGAAGAAAGAAATATCAATATAAAATATAGGAACATTGACACATCAGGTGCTTAGCAAGAAAACTTTAGCTTCCAGTTGTCCGGCTGGGAGATTTTAGGGTTAACAAATATCCTGTATTCTTACACAAATGGTTAAAATGCAGCATATGAGGGCTGTCTGTATGCACATACTGCAGCTAATTTCAAAAACAATACTACATTGTGGTATGTTAATGGACACTCACATAGGTAAATAGTTCCTCCCAGCTAAGGAAATGTTTCCTTTTCATATGTAAATTTGCCATGGCCCCAAATGAACCAGATACAGAGAAAGCAGTGAAGTACTGCAACAAACTACAAAGTATTTCTATTTATTTTCTTTAAAAATGTCATGTACCCCATGATTAATGAAGAAACACAATTCTGAGTTTGCATTAGTAAAAAATCTTTCTCTGAAGGGTGATTCAGACCTTTCCAAAAATAAATGCAAAGTTAAGCACAAAGGAATCTCAGGAACAAGTATCTTTTATGGCCCATTTATTGCCCTGCTTTGAAGAAGATGCAGCATGGGATGGAGACCATTTGGGAGAAAAGGAAATGCACGTTGCCACTTCAGCAGCAACAAAAACACAGATGACATGGGTGATATTGGTTATGTCCCCCAATAAATAATGCTGTACATAAATAGTTTTCTAAAGTAGTGATACCCAGCAGGTAAAGTTTTATCATAATAATGACACCAGTAAATTTGCCCCCACAGTGTTAACAAAAATGTGAAGTAGCCAAAGACTCAATTGATACATTTATAAAGCACACACTCAACTAAATAGTTGCAGAGGTGCCCACAGCATCTCTGAAATAAAAGTCACAATATTCACAGTCCCATTTTTTTCCTGCTGAACATGTGTTCATTGTTATTGTAAATGAGTGTAGTCAATGGGCATAGGAACGGAGTTTAAAGCAACCAAAATCCAGTCATAATTAGCACTCTTCTATATAGATAATACATGAAAGGTTTTAATATGAAGAAAAAGGGGAAGAAGGAATTCCTTGCCTCGCAAATAAAATAAAACGGAAAGGCGCTCTTGTTGTCAGTATGAAATTAAAAATATAGGAAGTTGAATATCACGTTAAATTCGGAAAGAGCATGTGTAGTTTCTCACACAAATGACCCCTATGAAAATAAGGATTAACATACAAGAATTCATTGCATCACTAATAAAATAAAAAGGTGAAGTGCTCTTGTTGTCAGTAAGAAATTGTAAAATATAGGAAGTAGAATAACAACTGAATTTTGGAAAGAGCATGTGTAGTTTTTCAAACACAGGAACCCTGTGAAAATGAGGTTGGACATAAAACTAAACATTCCTACTTACCTCCTTCTTCATCAAACAAAGAGGGAGAGTTCTCAGTATCCCTCAATGAGCTACCGGAGCTGCTGATCCTTGAGTGCTCCATGGAAAATGATCTACAATCTGCGGATGAGCTGACAGAAACTCGGTTGGGGTTTAAACTGCAGTCCCCAGAGAATATTGCATGCAATTCAGCAAAGAAAGGCATAGTAGCAGCATCATTACCGCTCATCGAATTGGGGTCTTTAACTTGCCTATATTTGGCCCTCAAAGTTTTACTCTTGGATCTACATTCCTCAGCTATCCGTTCATGCCCTCGCTTACACATCTCTTCGGCTATCTTTTCAAAAATGTCTATGTTACGATGATTGCTGAGGAGGTGCTCCTGCACCTTCTATTCGCCCCAGAGGTCTATCAAATCTAGAGTTTCCCCATGTCCCCAAGCAATGCCATGGCCACCCTTTTTGGTTCTGACCGGGGTGCTGATGCCATTGCTTCCCATGCAAGAAAATAAAAGTGCTCCTGAGGAGATAGCCATTGCCTATCTTTTTTTTAAAAAAAAACGAGCAGGCAAATGGCCAAAACCACTCCCCTGTCACTGTCCACCTGGCACCAATTTCTGGTGAGGGACAGTTTTTAAAGATATATCGATATGTAGTTCACACTGCCAAAATGATGCTAAGTAGCGCTACTTTTAAAATAAATCACCAAAAGTAGTTAAATCCCCTGGCACCCTACATTTGGGTATTTTGACTTCCCCCTCTTCTGAATGAGGCGAAACTGTGGCTCGATCCCTGGGAACAACGAGCAATCTTAGCGGTCTATTTAGGGGATTATTTGCCCGTGTAAACACAGCCCAGATGTTTTTGAACTGCATCTTCCAGCTTTCCTCACAAGTGAAGCACTATCTACAGCAGGGATGGAGACAATGTGGCCCTCCAGATATTTTTTAACTAAAGCTCCCATCATTCTTTGTTGTTCACTATGCTGGGTAGGGGGTGCTGGAAGTTGCAGTCTAGCAACATCTGCAGGATCACTTGATTTCCACCCTTGGCCTCTGTAGGTGTCAGTAATGCTTGCAAATTCTGGGGGAAAAAAGGTTATTATTAAGAGTTTGGTTAAATCTTTTGCCATAGTTTCAGTAAAGTTTGGTCACGTGACAGAGGAGATATATTTCTTCAGAGACTGGATCCAATATGTGGGGCATTACTTTTGTCTTTCCTGGTTTAGGGCATTGGTAATCTAACCCCCAGATAGTTCTATGCATTGGACATATTTCTCAGTAAACATGCCTAAGTATGTATACTGGTGAGTTCCCTCTGCTTGCAGGGTGTGAGAACGAAATCCCACCCTCACCCCGTAAGAATTCGTATTGGGCAGGGATATGGAATGTCAAGATGTTTTGGACTACAGCTCCCATAATCCCTTAGCATTGCCCAAATGGGTGGAGGCTTCTGGGAGTTAACCTAATGCACCAGGTGGGCCAAAGGTTCAGCACCAGTCTGTTGAACAGGGGTGGTATTGGAGGGGAACTAATGGAATTAAGTTGCTAACTAAGAAGCAGAAACATGGGCCTAGCCAGATGGGCAGGAGGAAGACAACTGTCAGATAAACAGGGAATGATTATTTGTTTTCTCTGGCCACCTTATTTTTTCCCCCCGCTTGAGGTGGAAAACATTTGGCACTCCAGCTGTTTGTTGAACTGAAATACATACCTAGTTGGGCCAGATAATGGTGAGCAGTGCTGGGAATTGCAGTCCAACCTCTGGATGACCACACAATATCTACCCCTGCTATAGAACTCAAGACTGATGAAGTCTATAGAACATGTGGTGGTATGCTTCAGTGAAAAACTGTCCGAGACCTAGTGACAAAATATCAGGTGAAGTAGAAGTAAGCATCAGTGAGAATTAAGCAACCACGTGAGAAAGAAGACATAAACTATGCATCTTCTTCGTGGTCTCTGTGAATCACACAGCTGGGTTACTCCTGTGCCTGCGCAGAGCATCGAAACCTTCTAGAAATGCTAGGCAGAATATGCTTTGATACATTTTTGGCAGTAACTCCACCCATCCTAACGGTCCCTTAGAAGGGCTTCCCACCTAAATCCCCTCAGTTCCTTTCTTTCCGCCACGCTAGCAGCTTGAAGGAACTTCTGTTCACTAGGTTTTTTTCTCTCTCATCGATCTGGTTTGACTTGGCTTTCCCTTTTTTGACGATGATTTTTGCTCTATCCCTCTGGTTTTGGTATTCGGCTTCTGATCGCTCTGGTTTTGACCCATTTCTGACTCTTGACAACGATTTTGGCTTCCTCCCTCGGCTTTGGCATTACTTCAGATACCGTTCCTGACCTCAGACTGCCCTTGATTACGATTTTTCTTCACTGCTCTTATTATTGTTGTTATTGTGAGTAAAATGTCGGGGAAAGGAGCCTTTAAATGCTGCATAATTTGTCAAGCGAAGCTTCCAAGTGCGGATGGTCATTCCCGCTGTTTAATATGTTTGGGTGAGACTCCTAACGTCGATGCATGCATTCATTGTAAGGCTTTTACACCACAAGCTCGCAAACATAGGCTCTCGCACCTGAAATCTTTTCTGTATGAGAAAGCCTTACTCCCAGGTTCAGCCCCGGCCTCTACTTCTGCTTCAGCTCCTCCATCTGAGCCCCGAGGCCATGGATGCTCCCAATCTCCTCCATCGAAGGGCCAAAAACGTCATCGGTCCCGAAGCCCATTGAGGCGCCATTCCACTGCTTCTGATCTGGAGGCTCTCCATTCCTCCCTTCAGCGTGCGTCCTCGGATTCAGCTCGGGATGGATCGACACCGACTCGACAGCCAGTCCCATCGACATCGAAGGCTTCCCCTCGGGATGGGGCTCTGGCCACCACCGAAGCCCGTCCCAGTGCTGAGTCTGCCTCTTCTCAGTCTTTGAAGAAGAAGAGAAAAGTGAAGCATCTCTCCAAGCATGACTCTACTAAGTCCAAGACTAAGACAAAGGAGGGCTCAAAGAAATCTAAGCCCATGGAAGCTGCTGCTCCAGACATTCCTCCTCACTGATCAACTGATGTCGAGGGCACCTTTGTCCGACCTTTGCCTGTTTCTACTCCAATGGAACCCGAGGCTCGTCGGTCATGTACACCATCGGGATCGGTGGGTATTGTGGCAGCCGAGGTCCCGTCAAGCACCGGCACCGAGAGGTCCCCTAGGTGCCTCGAAACATCTCCTGCTCTGGTCATGTCGAGGGCTCAACTACTGGAGCGCCACTCTTCGGACAAAGAGGTGGAGGTCGTTGAGGCCGAAGTAGTGCCTCAAAGTCGTACGCCTTCTGTGATCTGTGATGATATTCCGGCCTATTCCGCCTATGATCTTGCCTGATCCATCTGCAGGGCAGGCTTCGGGTCACCCACGGGTTCGCAGATCTTCACACCACCATCACGGGCCGCTCGATTGCTCAATCCCCATGCCTGGTTGACCTGGATGTTGCAAAACCAGTTTTGAAGAGGGATGCTGTAATCCAGATGTCTCCTCCTGAACATCGCCCCCACCTTGGACCCCTCCAACCACTCAGCCCCGATCTCCCACACTGCTGCGGGACCGTAGTCCTTCATCAGAGGAGTAGACCTCATCTTCTGCCACGTCTTGGGACCTGTACCGACCATATCTCCCATCACCAAAAACTGAGTTGATGGAGGATGATTCTGCCTCTCCAACTGATGATATCCGTGCCTTTGGAGAGCAAATGATCCGGATGTCCCACGTGTTGGATCTTAAGTTGGAAGAACGAGCAACCGATCCCGTGGACCCAATATTCCAACGGATCGAGTCAAAGGCACCCCCGACGGCTTCCATCCCGGTACTGCCCTCGTTGTTGAAGATCACACAGGGGTCCTCGGAGAATCCCTCATATATCCAGTCGACATCTAAGAAAATAGTTCGACTGTACCGTGTTGGTGGGGAGCATGTGGATTGACTCCAGAACCATCCAAGCCGAAATCTGTGGTTGTTGAAGTCACACAGAACAAGAAACAACGCCGGCCTCTATCATCTCCGCCAGACCCAGAGGGCAGGAAACTGGATATTGTCAGGAAGAAAATTTACTCGGCAGCTGGTCTGAGCTTCTGTGTAGCAAATTATTCTGCTTTCATGGGACCTTACCAGCAGGTCCTATCAGAAAGAATGAGTCATCTCATCCAGGACCTCCTGGAGGAATGGCGTAGGATGGTGGAGGCCATACAATCTGAGGCCCAGTCCCTTGTGGGACTACAGATGAACTCGGCCCGTCATGTGGCAGACTGCGCAGCGAAAACTATCGCTGGTTCCATTGCGCTGCGTCGACATGCATGGTTGCGTTCCTTGGGCCTTACACCTCAAGCCTCGGCCACCATAGAAGATCTGCCCTTTGATGAGTCTGGCTTATTCAATGGGTCAACCGACTAAAAGCTCGAGTTCACCCGAAAGATGAGGACCACTGCAGGAAATATGGTATGGGCTCCTTCTCCACCTCTCAATACTGTCTTAGAGGCAGATATTCCTGGCAAGCCCCATCGTACAGCCAACAGTTCTGCTGAGGGTACTCTGGCCAATCCTACTGCCGGTCCCGTTACATTCCCTCTCCCTCTCCGGCCTCATCGGTGAGAAGCCAGGGCTCGGGTTCCAGATACCACCAACCATCGCGGCAACGATCCAGGGATCAGAGCCAGAAAATTTTTTGATTGCCTTGCTGATGCTGTTTCTTTTTTTCTTAGATGCCTCTCTTTGGGGATCGACTGTCCAACTTCCAAGAAGCCTGGTCTTCTATAACATCAGACCGCTGGGTGCTTCGAATCATCCAGACTGGCTATTGGATTGAGTTCGACACTCTACCTATGACGGGTCTGGTTCGATCCACACGGCCCTCCCCTCCCCTCCTCGAGGAGGTGCACACTCTGTTGCAGAAGGGCACCATCGAACCTGTCAACCCCGACCTTCACCACCTCTGCTTCTTCTCGAGGTACTTTCTGGTTACCAAGAAGGACGGCGGTCTACCCCCAATTCTCGACCTCCGTGGGGTGAACAAGTATGTAGCCCCAAAGAAATTCAGAATGGTCACCTTGGCCTCCATCCTTCCACTTCTGAAATGGAACGACTGGTTCGTCTCCATAGACCTGAAGGACGCCTATTTCATACCGGGATTCATCCGGCGCACAGGCGCTTCCTTGCGTTTCAGGTTGGGACCGAGGCCTTCCAATTCAGAGTGCTTCCTTTCGTCCTCTCGACTGCTCCTCGAGTCTTTACGAAGTGCATGGCAGTAGTGGCGGCTTTCCTTTGGCAGCAGGGCATGGTGATCTTCCCCTACATCGACGACTGGCTGATTGTGGCGGAGTCTCGACATCAGCTCGAACTCGATGTTGGCCTCACCTTAGATGCCTTAGACTACCTGGGACTTGTTGTCAACATTGAAAAGTCTCAGCTCCAGGCGGCTCAAGTGATCCAATTCATTGGAGCTCGTCTAGACTCTGTAAATGCAGTGGCATTCTTACCTCAAGACTGCTTCAACACCCTTCGGTCCCTGATCCATACCGGCCGTCGGTCCTGAAGGCTTCCCGCTCATTCAGTTCAGGTCCTTCTCAGTCACATGGCTGTCACGACGTATGTGACCCGCTTCGCCAGACTTCGTTTCCGTCCACTCCAACACTGGTTCCTGCAAGTGTTCAACCCTCTCCTCAATTCTCCAAACAAGATGCTTACAATGCCACAGGCAGTTCAGCGGTCTCTGGACTGGTGGCTGGTACCAGACAACGTCCTGTTGGGTATGCTGTTCGACCTTCCGCAGCCGAAGGTATCTTTGACAACGGATGCCTCGATGCAGAGAGAGGGAGCGCACATCGAGTCCTACGAGATTCGAGGTTCTTGGAACAACGAAGAGCAAGCTCTCCATATCAACGTCCTGGAACTGCTCGCCGTCCAGAAAGCATTACGAGCCTTCGAATCCTTGGTGAGGGGCAGGACTGTACTAGTACTGAAAGACAACCCCTCTGTCATGTACTACCTGAACAAGCAGGGAGGTACGAGGTCCCCCCAACTTCTACGGCTCACACTGGACATCTGGGATTGGTGTGTCTGCAGGAATGTGTGTCTCCAATCCATTCATCTTTCTGGGGAGGAGAACACTCTTGCAGACGGACTCAGCCGCTCGAATCTCTCCATCCACGAGTGGCATCTACACAGATCGGTCACCTTAGACCTCTTTCGGAGCTGGGGTTTTCCTCAAGTGGACCTCTTCGCATCTCCTGAGAATGCTCAGTGTCCCCAGTTCTGTTCCAGGCAACGCGCTCCGGGATCGAGGGGAGACGCATTCCTGTTCCAATGGTCGGGTCCATTACTATACGTGTTCCCTCCATTCCCACTACTGACAAGGGTGATTGCCAAGCTTCGTCAGGATTGAGCAAACACCATCCTCATCGCCCCATGGTGGCCTCAACAGCCGTCGTTTGCGACTCTGCTACACATGTCCAAGCATTGCTTCATCCGTCTACCATCCTGTCCGGATCTGCTCACCATTCACAAGGGCATGGTCAGACATCCTGACCTAGACACTCTCTGTCTGATGGCGTGGAGGCTGATTCTGTGATTCAACCTTTGGGTTCGAGTCTCTCGAGTTCATCCTCAGTACCAAGGCAACCTGTGTCTCTCCATCCAGACGTTCAGACTTTCATCAATGCTGCACGAAGACCGTCTACTCGAAAGTCATACCACTACAAGTGGAAAAAGTATGAAACCTTTCTAGCCTCCCGAGGACTGAGTCCTGAGCCATTCTCCATTCCAACTGTACTGGAGTTTCTTCTCCAATTGTCTTCGGCAGGCCTATCGCTTTCATTGATCTGGTGCTACCTGGCAGCTATCTCCATTGAGTTCCAGGCGAGAGGACGTCCGTCCCCCTTTGTTGATGCAACGGTAAAGAAATTTTTGAAAGGCTTCGCCAAACTGCACCCTCCAGTGACCGAACCAACCCCGGCTTGGAGCCTCGAACTTGTCCTTTCACAGCTGGTTCGCTGACTGTTCGAACCTTTGGCTTCTACTGATCTGCGACTCCTATCCTGGAAGACTGCTTTCCTTTTGGCCATCACTTTGGCGCGTCGGGCTGGTGAACTCTGTGCCTTGAGGTCTGATCCTCCATACACTGCTTTCCATAAGCACAAAGTGGTGCTTCGTTCCGACATCTCCTTCCTTCTGATGGTGGTGTCCAGCTTCCATCACAACCAATCCATCACTCTCCCTGCACTGATGCAGGATCCGCAGGATGAGTTCGAACGCACCCTTCACCTCATGGATGTCAGGAGGGGTTTAACCTTTTACATTCAACGGACTGCGTCACATAGGAAGTCACCCAGACTGTGTCTTATGCTGACTCGAAACTCGGAGAGCCCATTTCCTCACAGCAACTATCGAAGTGGGTGACGTCGGCCATTGCTCTCTGCTATGAACTGGCAAAAAAACCTCTGCCATCACAGATTTGAGGACACTCTATGAGAGCTGTCTCCACTTTGACAGCTTTTCTCTCTGGAGTGCCTCTAGAGGACATTTGCAGAGCTGGAACCTGGTCATCACCTTTGACCTTTTTTTTCACTACAGACTTGACTCTTGTTCTAGGAACGAGGCTGCCTTTGGGAAGGCTGTACTGTTATCTTCTATTCAATGAGTGAGTGTTTATGTTGCCAAGTCACTGTTGTTATATATGCTTTGATCACTTTACTTACCGTATATTCCGGTGTATAAGACGACTGGGCGTATAAGACCACCCCCCCAATTTCCAGCCAAAAATCTAGGCCTAGGCATATATTCGCCAGATAAGACCACCCCCCCCCCCAATTTGGCTGGCTGGGGGAGCCTTGCCAGCTGATCCTCTTTGTTTCCCAACTCATGAGAATCTCCTCGTGAGTTGGGAAAGCGAACAGGATCAGCTGGCAGGGCAACATTCGCCCCTCTCTTCAACCTTCCAGTCAAACTGGACTCGAAGGTGGAGGAAAGGGGCAAAAATGCCCAGTTTGCCTCAGCAGCCCCCTTCCCTCTGTCTTGGCTCTTCCGAAGGGGACCAAGGCGGGGGAAGCGGGGGTGGCCGCAGCAAACCCCTAGATTCGCCCCTCTCCCCACCTTCAAGGAAGGTGGGGAGAAGGGGCGAACATGCCCCATTTGGCTCCATAGGGAGGACGTGGGGCCGTGGAGCCAAACCCTGGGATTCGCCCCCTCTCCCCACCGTTAAGGGAGAGGGAGCGAATCTAGGGATTTAAATCCACAGCCCCATCCCTCCTTCTGGGCTCCCTCCTCCCGCGATTCCCCAACCCACAGGAGGCTGCCCAGTCTCCTGGTGGGTTGGGGAATGCAGGGTGGCCAGCTGGCTGGGGGGGTGGAGGGAGGGGGCTTCGCAGCCACCCCCCTCTCCAAAGTGCCGCTTTGGGGAAGGGGGGTGGGTAGGTGGAGGGTGAATGGGTGGCTGGGCGGAGGGGGCTTCACACACCCCCTCCAAAGCGCAACTTTGGGGAAGGGGGTGGCTGGGTGGAGGGTGAATGGGTGGATGGGCGGAGGGCGCTTCGCAGCCACCCCCCCTCCAAAGTGAGGCTTTCGGCAGGGGGGGTGGGTGTGCTGGGGGTGGGCGGGTGGCAGGGAGGAGGGGGCTTCCCAGCCACCCCCTTCCCAAAAGCCGTGATTCTGCGGCTTTTGGGAGGGGGGTGGATGCGCGGAGGGCAGGTGGGGGGGGCAGGGAGGAGCACTTTGCTTCACCCCCCTGCCCCATCTCCTGCCTCTTCGCTCCGTTTGCGAAGAGGCAGGAGATAGGCAGGCAGGTGAAGCAAAGTACAGTTGCCCCTCCACATTCGTGAACTCAACATTCGCGGTTTCGGTTATTCGCGGTTTTGGGAGGGCCCCTCAGGCCCCCCCAACACTGCGAGACGGGGCCTCTGGAGGCCCCGTAAAAGCCCTTGGAGGAAGCAGAGAGGGCCGGGGAGGCCTTCACGGGGCCCTCGGAGACCCTCCGAAGGCCCCGTGAAGACCCTGGGAGGGAGGGGGGAGGGCCGCGGAGACCTTCATGGAGCCTTCCAAGGCTCTGTAAAGGCCCCTGGGAGGGTGGGGGGAGGCGCTGGGGAGGGTGGGGGGAGGCCACGGAGGCCTTCACGGAGCCCTCCAAGGCTCCGTGAAGGCCCCGGGGAGGGTGGGGGACGCACTAGGGAGCGTGGGGGGAGGCCCCGGGGAGGGTGGGGGGAGGCGCTGGGGAGAGTGGGGGGAGGCCGCGGAGGCCTTCACGGAGCCTTTGAAGGCTCTGTGAAGGCCCCGGGTAGGGTGGGGGGACGTGCTGGGGAGGGTGGGGGAAGGCCGCAGAGGCCTTCATGGAGCTTTGGAAGGCTCCGTGAAGGCCCCGGGGAGGGTGGGGGGAGGCGCTGGGGAGAGTGGGGGGAGTCCGTGAAGGCCCCGGGGAGGGTGGGGGAGGTGCTGGGGAGGGTGGGGGGAGGCCCCGGGGTGGGTGGGTGGGGCGCTGGGGAGGGATTAGGGAGGCCACGGAGGTCTTCACGGAGCCTTCCAAGGCTCCGTGAAGGCCCTGGGGAGGGTTGGGGGAAGTGCTGGGGAGGGTGGTGGGAGGCCGCGGAGGCCTTCACGGAGCCTTGGAAGGCTCCGTGAAGGCCCGGGGAGGGTGGGGGGACGCACTGTGGAGGGTGGGGTAGGCCAGGGAGGCCTTCACGGAGCCTTGGAAGGGTGAGGGAAGGCCCCAGGGAGGGTGAGGGAAGGCCCCAGGGAGGGTGGGTGTAGGCACTGGGGAGGGTGGGGGAAGGCCCCAGGGAGGGTGGGGGGATGCGCTGGGGAGGGTGGGGTAGGCCCCGGGGAGGGTGGGTGAGGGCCGCGGAGGCTTTCACGGAGCCTTGGAAGGCTCCATGAATCCCCAGGGAGGGTGGTGGGAGGCGCTGGGGAGGGTGGGTGGAGGCCTCAGAGGCCTCCACGGGGCCTTGGGAGGGAGTGGGGAGCCCGGGAAAAGCAAGTATGGGGCCTCCGGTGGCCCCATGGTCGCTTTAGCGGGGAGGAGAGGGCAATCAGTATTCGCGGGTTTTTGTATATCCAGCGTATAAGACGACTGTGGATTTTGGAAGGCACTTTTGAGTGCTCAAAAGCCGTCTTATACGCCGGAATATACAGTAAGAATGTGCTCTTAATGTTTCAAACTCAGGTGTCTGTACAGATGGTATAGTTGGTGTAGGACATACCCGCCTCCAAGAGTGAAGCTTGCCAGTCTACACCCAGCTGTGTGATTCACAGAGACCATGAAGAAGATGGACAGGTTGCTTACCTGTAACCATTGAATTTCGAGTGGTCTTCTGTGAATTCACACAGACCCGCCCAGCCTCCCCTCTATGTCCTACTACATCATATAAACATGCTTAATGTTCTTGATGCTGGAGATTGCGGCGTCATTCAAGGAACTTAGGGGATTTAGGCCCGAAGCCCTTATAAGGGACCGTTAGGATGGTCGGAGTTACTGGCAAAAATGTATCAAAGCATATTCTGCCTAGTGTTTCTAGAAGGTTCCGATGCTCTGCGCAGACACAGGAGTAATCCAGCTGTGTGAATTCACAGAAGACCACTCGAAGATCTATAGTTACAGGTTAGCAACCTGTCCATTTATTTTATCACTTAGTACTTAACTGCAAATTATTACTTAATTTATACAGGTTAATCACTATGTCTATAAAGCAGTTCAAGCAAAAAAAGACTCGTTTAAAAGATGGCCCATTATCTGCTGGAAATACCACTGGCATTATCTAGTTGATGCCAGATAATGGGCCATCACCCAACCATTAGCCAAAGAGACACTAATCCTCCTTGGATTTCTATCTCTCTGGCTTTTCTTCGCAAACGAAGATTCAGGAAGGACGCCTCCAGTGCTTTCTGCAAATGTGCTGATGATTAAAAAGGCCAATCTGAGATAAACAAGTCCGGTTGCAGAAAGCACAGCAGAAGGTATCCTTGGATGATGTTTCTGGGTTGTGATTCTTTCTGCATTGTCATTTCTCTTCAAGACTTGTTCGGCGTGAGTTCTCAAATAAGGCTGCAGCATTGTGGATAGTGCGTCTCCATACGTCCCGATGTGAAGCCAGTGCGGACCATTGTTGGTGATCAATTTGACTGAGCCTGAGATGTTGTTTCAGGGAAACCTTGTATCGCTTTTTTGAAGCACCCCTCTTACGCTGACCCGCAGCGAGTTCACCGTACAGTACTATTTTGGGGAGAAGATGGTCCTCCATCCTAGAAAAGTGCCCTACCCAGCACAGCTGTGTTCCCAATATCATGGCCTCAATGCTGGTGATCTCTGCTTGCTCAAGGACAGCAACATTCATCACATAGTCAGTCCAGTGTATATTTAAGATTGTGCGTAGACAGCGCTGATGAAAGCATCCGAGGAGTCATAAGTGGTGGTGATAGGTGACCCATGTTTCAGACCCATAAAGGAGAATAGACAGTACAGTGGCTCTATACACACTGATGTTTGTACTTCGCCTCAGGTGTTTTTTACTGCAGACTCTTTTGTGAAGTCTTCCAAATGCGCTATAAGCCTTTGCTAATCTGTGATCGATCTCTTTGTCAATCTTGGCATCTGAGGAGATGATGTTTCCAAGGTAGGTGAACTTCTGAATGGACTTGAGCACAGATTTGCCGACAGCAATGTAGGGATGGTGATGTTCATCCTGTGGTGCAGGCTGGTAAAGAACTTCTGTTTTCTTCAGGTTGACTTCCAGCCCAAACAGCTCGGCAGCTATTACGAAGCAGGATGTTAGGCGCTGCAGAGCTGCTTCTGTGTGGGCAACAAGGGCAGCATCATCAACAAAGAGCAGCTCATGGACTAGATAGTTTAGAGTCTTAGTGCAAGCCCTCAGACGGCTTAAGTTAAACAAGGTACCATCACTATGGTAATGTCTTCTTCTTCAAGCTCTGCCGTAACCCTTTGGAGTATCATGCTGAAGAAGATTGTAAATAAAGTTGGAGCAAGAACACAATCTTGCTTCACTCCATTAGTTATTAGAAAGGGCTCTGAAAGAGCATCGCCATATCTGACTTGACCACGCTGGCCCTTGGGTAGCAAGATAATCATTTTAAGGAATTTGGGAGGACATCCTAGTCTTTCCAGGATCTGCCACAGACCTTTTCTACTCACAGTGTCAAAGGCTTTGGTGAGGTCGACAAATGTTACATAGAGACTCTTGTTCTGTTCTCTACATTTCTCTTGCAGTTGTCTAAGGGCAAATACCATATCTGTAGTACTCCTATTGGCTCTGAAGCCACATTGGCTTTCAGGAAGCAGTTCTGCAATAGCAGGAACTAATCTGTTCAGGAGTATCCTTGCATGGATTTTTCCAGCAATAGAGAGCAGTGTTATGCCTCGATAGTTTGAGCAATTGGATTTTGCTCCTTTTTTCTTGTACAGGGTGATGATGACTACATCTCGGAGATCTGATGGCAGTTCCCTTTTTTTCCAGCAATTCACAAGGAGTTTGTGGAATTTATCGTGGAGTGCATGACCTCCGTGTTTCCAGACTTCAGGTGGAATTCCATCAATCCCAGTTGCCTTGCCGTTTTTCATCTGCTGTATGGACTTAAGGGTCTCTTCCAAAGTGGGAGCTCTGTCCAATTCATTTTTCATCGGTTTTTGTATCATATGTTGGATAGCTCAGCCTTGGACTACTCGGTTGGCACTAAAGAGACTTTTCTATACCCAGAAGCTAACCATTCAAACACACAAATTTACATATGCTCCCCAACAGGGTTTCACAGTATATAAACTCAACACACACTCCTACCCAACCATTCTCTGAAGATGCCAGCCACAGATGCAGGTGAAATGTCAGAAGTAAACAGTTCAGGAACACGGCCCCACAGCCCAGAAAAAAACCAAGGAAAATCTCTGGATGCCAACCGTGAAAGCCTTTGAGTTCACATAGAATTAGACTGTTGTAATTGGGTAGTGGGTGGATGCATCCTAAGACTAAACTCAGCCTTGAAGGGACTAAATTTAGGCTTACCTTAAGGGCTACAGGCCCAATAACAGTAAGATGCAGGTTTAGTTCACAGTATAGGCCCAGTCTTTAGGGTTTAAATTGCTGTTCAGAAATGAAAGTGTCAAGATAGATCTCAACTGAAGTAAAAAGTGAAAAACAGAACTAAAAATGAGATTTTTTCAGCCATTCTAAAAATGCTCAGGAGGATTTGAATAGAGAATAAAATCAGGAAGGTTCTAAAGGTGATAATGTTGTAATAATGTGTAACATTAACGATTTTCACTTTGACATTAATTTTTTTTAAAAAAAAGGTGCACCATAATGCAAAAATATAATCTAAGGAACATCCCTGTAGAATTAAAAGACCTAAAGAATAGATTTGCACTACTAAGCCTAATTAACAGGGAAGAAGAAGAACTGTGGACTGAAGCCAGGGACATTATCAGGGAAGAATGCAAAAAGACAGTCTCTGTAACTAAAAAGAAAGAAAATCCTCATTGGATGACAGATGCAACCTTTTCAACTGTCAAGTGAGAAGAAAAAGTAAAAGTTGGCAGAAATAGGGCATTTGATTATCCTGATGTGTAACCTATATTCTGAATAAGAGGCCATTGTTGGAACTGAATATGGAGAAACAAAATGGTTCCCAGTTGGCAAGGGGGGCAGAGAAGTCTGCATTCCCCCCCCACATCTGTTGAACGGATCAGAACATTTTATACAGAAAGGAAGATTAGTCTCAGAAGTATGAGGGTTGAAAATTAGGGGAAGGAACATCAAGGGGAAGGATATGCAGAAAACATATTAGTAGCAGAAAATAGACAATGAATTGGAACTATTGATGAAAGTTAAGGAAGAAAGTGTAAAAGAAAAGTTATAGCTGAATATCTGTCTGTCTATCTATCTATCTATCTATCTATCTATCTTGCTCTTAGGTATGTTGCCATTTCCAGTGTGTTGATTGGCTGCTTAGGGAACTGACCAACCAATCAAAGCTCTGTTGGACAGCCTATCAGCACACTGGGGGTGGGACCATGTGGAAGTTGAAGTCCTTTCCAAACATGGCGGCTGGAGAGAGAGTGTGAGTAGCAGGGTGTAGATGTGGTGTGTGTGAGAGAGAGAGACAGAGTGCAGGGGATGACAGGGGGCAGTTGGTTGGCTAGGGGGAGTTCAGTGGCATGGGAGGCGAGTTTGCTGATGGGATGGCGACTGGTGGGGGGTGAATTTGGAGGAGGGGTGAATTTAGTGGAGGGGGACAAGTTTGGCGGAGGGGGTGAGTTTGGAGGCGGGAATGCGAGCAACAGGGGGACCAGGGTGAGAGACAGGAGGGTGAGTGGCAGGGAAGGTGAGCCACAGGGGGGCAGGGTGAATGACAGGTGGCCAGGGTGAGCAATGTGGAGGTGAATTCGGCAGGGGGAGCGACGGGGTAAGTTAAACCTACCAGACTACCTTAAATGGTTGTCATGAGGTCTACTGGGCATTTGGGGGGGGGGTTAATGGTGTATGGTAGACCGGGTCCAGCTAGTTAAGTAAATTAATGATCACAGAAGGTTTACATAATTTTAAAGCTGATGATCAAGATATTGTTAACCATTTTCTATGCCTTGGCACAGCCATAAATCAAAATGGAGATTGTCAGAAGTCAGAAAAAGAGTAAGAATTCAAAGAGCAGCTATGAAGGAACTAGATGAGATATAAAGTGTAGAGATACAGCATTAAATACCAAAGTCAAAATCATCTGTGTCATAATATTTTCAGTATCTATGTATGGTTATGAAAGCCTGACAGTGAAAAAAGCTGATAGGAAGAGAATCAACTCATTTGAAATGCGGTGTGAGAGGAGAGTTCTGTGGATACTATGGACTGCCCAAAAGAACAAATAAAAGATTCATAAAGATTCATAAACATGGTACTTATTGTCCACCATAATTATAAACACCAAGTTTGAAATAAAGCTACTCCTTTTCCGCAACTTCCTTTATCGTATCCTCAGTCACGTTATAAGCTTGATTTTAGAATTTTCTTGTTCCCTGTTACATGTCTTTATGTGATATGATAGCCCTGTTTAAGTATTTGAAGGGGTGTCACGTTGAGGATGGAGCAAGCTTGTTTTCTGCTGCTCCAGAGACTGGAACACTGAGCAATGGATGCAAGCTCCAGGAACAGAGATTCCACCTCAACATTAGGAGGAACTTATTGACAGTAAGAGCTGTTCGGCAGTGGAACACACTCCCTCAGAGCGTGGTGGGGTCTCCATCCTTGGAGGTCTTTAAACAGAGGCTGGATGGCCATCTGTCGGGGATGCTTTGATCGTGATTTCCTGCGTGGCAGGGGGTTGGACTGGATGGCCCTCGTGGTCTCTTCCAACTCTGCAATTCTATGATTCTATGATTCTATGTTTATGAATCTTTATGAATCTTTATGTGATAACTTAATGTGATACTTTCTTGTGATAAGCTTAATGCGATATTTTTTTGTAAATAAACAATAGTAATAATTTAAAAAATAAATAAAAGGGTCTGAGAGCAAATGAAGCCTGAACTCTCCCGAGAAGCTAAAATGATTAAACTGAACCTATTGTACTTTGGACATATCATATGATGTGACTTACTGGAAAAGAGGATAACACTCAGTAGATTGGAAGGCAGTAGCTGTTATCCACATTGCGTGGGGTCCATGGGGGCCTCACTAATGTCTGAATTTTAATATGGGGGATTCCAATTCACTCAAGATGGCAGTGAGAGGCCGGGTAATGGTGGGATCTTTTGACCTATGTATACACATGATGAGACTCACAGCCAGGAAATAAAATAAAAATGGTTTTTATTGAAAAATAATCTGGGGAACGCACACATTCATACACTCAGGCTTCATGCACTCATACAAGGCTATCAAAGAAAGTAGGAAGTATTGGGATAGAGGAATAGAATTCGAGATGACGGGTTATACTGTACTTATCCGAAGAGCATAGATTCATGCAGTAGAAGATACTCAGACAGAGTTCTGAGGGTCACAGAGCAGATGGACAGAGTAACGAGAGGAATGAAGGCATAGACTGAGAGACTGACGGAAGGAAGAAAAGCTGTGCACACTTTGGCTGTGTTTTAGGGTGATATTTATATTTGATAATTCCCCTGAAGGGTTGAATTTGAGTGGGATACAATGTCTGTCAGAGTTTCCCCAGGATTAGACAATGGATTTTCCAGATGTGTTAAGGATTGCTAATGGTTGAAACATTAAAACTGATAGGTCTCAGGCAAACTGCTATTGTTTTAGGAAAAGGTGCAATTTAAAAACAGTTTCATCCAACTGCCTTAATGGGATTACTGAATGACTCATTTCTGTGAATGTCTAGGAGAATTAGCCCATTTCTCCCAAACTAATCAGTTCCAGGGAAGTTTGCCTAATCCTTTTCCAGGTGGGTCTTTTAGGAATTTGAGCAGGCTAGTTCTTTAGGTTTTCTGTACAAACCTTAATTCCTTGTACTTGGGAGTCCGTGGTCTACTGCCAACCACGTGGAGTGCCAATAATAAGCCAATTTATGAAATGTTGCCAATTATTGAATTATTAAAAGAATGGGGAGTGTTAGGCCAGGTAACATAGCAAAAGAGGAAGACAGCATTACAGGTGGATTGACTTAGTCAAGGAAGCCATGACCCTGAGTTTGCAAGCCCTGAGCAGGGCTGTTGGTGACCAGAGTTCTTGGCGCTCTCCTCATTGAGAGACTTGCCATATGTTAAAGCCGACCTGGTGGTAAAAAGCAACGAGAAGAAGAAAAACAACAACAGCAACAATAAGCACCACCTTTGATTTGCTCCATCATGCTCGGATTAAGTCCTCTGTCACTTTGTATACTTACAGCAGAAGTAGTCTGGAATGGAATCAGGGGGACATAGTTCTGAATGAACATGCTTAATGAAACCTCAGCTGCTAATTGAATATTTTATCCTTGAATCTGGTCCCTTGTATGTTCTCCCAACTAAATTTGAATCCTTATTTGCTTTTACAGTCATGGGTTCTTCCTCCTCACTGGAAGCACTGTCATATATAATACCACCTGCCTGTTTCTCTCTCTTCTTCCCTCTTATCCCTGTGAACAAAATGGAGCTGATCTTGGTCTTCTTGCCCTCAAGCAGAGGTTGGAAGGGGATTCCTCAGTGCATAGCAGAAGAGCTAAGATGGAGCTAAGAAAGCACTGCTGTGTTAGGTCCCTTCCTTCTCCCCCGTGCCACATTTTTCTTTCACAAGGAAAGCACTTTAATGTTTTTTTAAAAATAAGACAAGAGAGTGAACCAGCTTTTCCCAGCTTCTTCCCCCCCAATTTGGTTTGTCTTCAATTGTTCCCTCTCTTGGGTATTACAAGCGTAATGTTGCACATGTTTGTCTGTAAGTAGCAACCTGGCTACTGCTGTGTTTGGTAGCTCATTCCTCCACCTTTGAGACTTATAACACTGTAGAAACAATATACCTTAATCAGCAGCAAACATCTTTGCTTCAGTAGCCACAAAACATTTGTCAACGAAAGCAAAGTGTGTGTATGTTGCTTTCAGCTGTGCTACCTAATGGAAGAATGGGCAGAGGGAAACTCTGAAACAGAGAATGCATTAAAAAAAAGGGGGGCTACAACTTACTGCATCCAACATAGTTTGGCTTAGCGTACTGCAAGGATAGAAAAACTAGAAATACTGATTAGTGCACTCACCCAGCCTGTAAGAAAGGGAGCACAGTAGGGAAAAGGTGAGCTGAGACCCATCATCAGTATCATAGGCCATCATTGCCAACTTGTATATGATGATACACACATGCCAGTTCCCCGTCTAGAAGCAATACCATAAGGCCTCTTTAAGTGTCATCAGTGCATTCACCAGCACTTTTATTATTGATTGATTCTCTTTGGAGGTCTTTCAGCAGAGGTCGAATGAGCACTTTCCAGGAATGCTGTAATTGTGTATTCCTGCATGGTTTGAAGTTGGACTAGATGGCATTTGAAGCCCCTTCCAGCTTTAAGATTCTGTGATTCTATGATTATACCGTTCTGTTCTCCCAGAAGTGGAACTAGTGCCATTTTGCGCTCTATCTAAAGACCGCAAAATGGCATACAACAAAATCAACACAGTCAATTTAAATAGTAAAAATGATCGTGAAAGGCTAAGAAGACATGAAACGATTTTAACAAATTAAAAGAAAACTGATTAAAACCAGTTAAAATACTTTAAAACTATTCAAAACCATGCAAAGTTGTGGAGCTGTACATAACCAGTTAGGCCCCAAAGGCTTTTGTAAACAACCATGTTTTTCACTTGGCATCAGAATGAGAGCATTGTAGGAGTTAATTGGACCTCTAAGGGGAGAATATTCCATAACTGAGTGCCACAGCAGAAAAGACTCCCATATCCTCTAACAGCATCTTGAATGGACTGATGGGATACAAAGGAAGGGCCCCTCCAGTAGATCTCAAACTATGACTGTGGAAATACAAAAATGACAGTATCGGAATATAATTGCAAAAATAATAATATTAAGCAGTATCAGTTCAGAAAGCAAGTTAAAAACACATTGGTTAAAAATAATACAGTACACACTCTTTAAAAGCCCATTTCTCAGCAGCTATTTAGCAGCTATAGATGCTGTATAGATGCTGTACAATGTTTCCTGTGCCTGTTAGCAAGTTGTGACAGTGTTTTAGGGAGACTGGAACAAACACTTCACAAAGACATTTCCGCGGGGGAAAGCAAAACTCTTACATACAATACTTTTCAACTTCTCTGCAACTGCCTACCTGTCAGATGTTTTGAATCTGACTCATATCAGCTCTGACTATTGCCCATGGTAAACGGGGCTGAAGGGAGCTCTAGTTCAAAGCATATAGAGGATGCCAAATGGCGGAAAGCCTGAAGCCAGTGGATCGTGGGTAAAATTCCTTCCTAGTTTGAGGCCAGTTGGATTGTGGGTAAAATTTCAGTCAACCTACTTCTGACCATTGGAAGGTGAGAACCCTGCAACACAGTGGGATTGATGCCAGAGATAGTAAATAGCAATAGCATTGATTATATACCACTTCCCAGTGCCGAAGCACTCCCTAAGCAGTTTATATTGTTTTTCAGCTGATTGCCCCTAACAAGCTGGGTACTTTGGTAAAGCCAAAGACTCAAGATATCATGTGCAAAGAGGCTGGAAGAAAGCAGTTCTCCCTCAGCCTTGCTCCAAGGCCTTACCTCGAGCCTATCTGGGGCAGACTTCAACATAGCTAGATAGTGATCACAGTCAAACTGACACCCATTCACAATGGATGACCATCTTTTGTTCTCTTCCCTTGACACAATAATGGGGTCCTGAGTAAACAGAACACCCCCAAACACATATCCCTTCTTTTTATGTGTATTCATATTCCTTTTGATGCTTTTCTTTGGTTTTATTTCATTGGCAATAAGTTAGGTGCTCCAGGTACCAGCCTAATGATGTGATGGATTTAGGGCTTAAAGGGTCAGAATGCCAAGGCTTTTTTAATAAATATTTTTTATTAAAATATTTCACATAAAATACATCAAAAACTTATTGAGATTGAGACCTTAAATTCCAAATGCAAATGTATCACCTTATATGTGCTATAAATTAATAAAAGGTTTCATTATTTACATCTGACTATGTCTTCCTTTACAATGTCTTAATATATATTCACTCAATCCCAAACAAATTTAGCAAAGGATAACATCACTGTCCATTATATTTATTAAGCAGATTTCCTGCCACCCAGCTACTGAAATACTAATGTTTGTATTTTCATTCCCAACATGAACCAACATCTGTAGCAAATGACTTGGCGATTACCATAGAAAATCCGATAAAATATATGGATGCCAAGGCTTTTTGATTAGCAGGATTGATGGTGTGGTGGCTAAAGTATTTATGGTGCTGGTTTTGCTCAAGGTTTTAGTCCAAACCTTAAAGGAGGTATTGAAAGTGCTCAACCTATTTTGTAGATAGAGTTCAACTCCTTGGGTAGCTTCATTTCAGACTGAAGTGAAGGGTGAATTCACTGGCCCCTTGCCATGAAAGCCATCAGTCACCATTGGATTCATGACACTATCTGGGTTCTCAGGTTTTCCTGTCACCTTGGCACTTACAAGCTGCAGTCATAACTGCAGTCCTCAAGGTAGGAGTTGGGGATGGACTTCCCACCAACAATGAAATGTTGTGAGCTGTATCTCTGCTGGAATCAGAAGTATTTAGTATTTAGTATTTAGTATGGCTTGGTTTTGAATAAGCAGTTGAGACCCATTACAAATGGACCGTTTCCTGGTGGAGATCGGAACTGCTGGAACTGGTTTGTTAACACAGATTGACACAGCTGCTTCAAGCTCAGCATTTTCTCTCCTCCCACCTTGAGTACAAATCTGAGATACTTGGTTGTTATTGTGTGCCTTCAGAACATTTCTGACTTATGGCGACCCCCCCCCCTCTGGCTTTTCTTCGCAAATGAAGATTCAGGAAGGACTCATCCCACACTTTCTGCAAGTGCGCTGATGACTAAAAAGGCCAATCCGAGATAAACAAGTCCAGTTGCAGAAAGCACAGCAGAAGGTCTCCTTGGGTGATGTTTCCGGGTTGTGATTCTTTCTGCATTGTTGTTTCTCTTCGAGACTTGTTCGGCGTGAGTTCTCAAATAAGGCTGCAGCATTGTGGGTAGTGCGTCTCCATGCCTCCCGATGTGAGGCCAGGGCAGACCATTGTTGGTAATCAAATTGGCCTAGCTTGAGATGTTGTTTCAGGGAGTCCTTGTATCACTTTTTTTTGGAGCACCCCTCTTACGCTGACCCGTGGTGAGTTAACTGTAGAGTAAAATTTTGGGGAGGCGATGGTCCTCCATCCTAGAAACATGCCCTGCCCAACGCAGCTGTGTTCTCAATATCATGGCCTCAATGCTGGTGATCCCTGCTTGCTCAAGGACAGCAACATTCGTCACATAGTCAGTCCAGTGTATATTTAGGATTGTGCATATACAGTGCTGATGAAACCGTTCAAGGAGTTGTAGGTGGTGGCGATAGGTGACCCATGTTTCAGATCCATAAAAGAGAATAGACAGTACAATGGCTCTATACACAATGATTTTTGTGCTTCGCCTCAGGTGTTTATTACTCCAGACCCTTTTGTAAAGTCTTCCAAATGCGCTATATGCCTTTGCTAATCTGTGATCAATCTTTTTGTCAATCTTGGCATCTGAGGAGATGATGCTTCCCAGGTAGGGGAACTTCTGAACGGACTTGAGCACAGATTTGCCGACGGCAATGTGGGGATGGTGGTGTTTGTCCTGTGGCGCAGGCTGGTAAAGAACTTGCATTTTCTTCAGGTTGACTTCCAGCCCAAACAGCTCTGCAGCTAAGGAGACCCTATCATGAGGTTTCTTGGCAAGATTTATTCAGAGGTTTGCCATTGCTTTCCTCTAAAGCTGAGAGAGTGTGACTTGCCCAACCCACCCCGTGGCTTTCCATGGCCAAGTGGAAATGTTAACCCTTGCCCTCCAGAGTCCTAGTCCAACACTCCAACCACTATACTACACTGGCTCTGAGACACTCTTCTCTTCCTGATGCTTACTTAAGTCCATTCCCCTGAAACTCTGATCACATATCTATTGGTTTATTTTTTAAAAATAATACAGTAGGACCCCCGTATCCATAGGGGTTTGGTTCCAGGTGTGTGTGTGCGTGTGTGGATACCGAAAAGTGCAGATAACAGCGAACGCCATTGAAAATAATGGGACTTCTGGTTTAAAATACCATAGAATTGCCTTGGAGGATCTAGAAAACAACTAGAGAGGATGCCTCTCCAGGCATTTTCTAGGAAGACTCTATGGTAGGTGTGCTGTTTTATGTCTTGCAGATAACTGAATTAGTGGATAATGAATCAGTGGATACGGGAATCGTACTGTAGTGCTTTCCTGTGCCATTGCTCAAGAGGTGCCATTTTCTCAGTGGAATGCCCCAAGCCACTACTTGCTAGCATAGCTATGTGTCCCTTCTTTTAATAGCAGTCACAGACTGACAGTGAGTACAGTTTGAAGGTTAAAATCTGTTAATGTGAAAATGGGAAAGTTTTGCTAGGGGCATCCCAGAGAGAGGGAGCCTTCATATTGCATAATTTGGCAGTTGTTATTTTTAAAATCTCTTACTAAATATGCTTTACACCTAAGGTGGCAATTAGAGAAAATAAATTATCCTTCAGACCAACATCATCTTTTTAGTTACCAGAACACCATCTTGCTTTCAAGAGAGTTCTGTAGAGAAGACACTTTATTTTATTTTAATCTCTTATCATTTTCTCTTTTTTAATTACCCCAATAGGAAGAGATGTAAAATTTTTGGTTATGAAATAATAATGTAAGAAGCCTAAGGGATAAATGATCATAATTATGAGTCCTGATGGTGGCTTTTTCTCTCTCTCTACAGTCTTTTCTGCCCCCACATGAACATTACTTATAGAATAAATGTGTATATTAAAAGTTGAGTACAGTGAATTAATTTACTCTCTTTGAAGGACATTTAACAAAAATGCTATAATCTTGAAATAGAACTTAGTTTTAGTTTTGTATAATTTTTTTAAAAATATCTGTATTTTAACACCTGCATCTTTCTGCCTGTGGTATGAATCTTGCTCTTGGTATTAGACTCAGATGTTTCAAGGTCATCTGAAAACAGGGTTTAATTTACCTCCTAAACCTATTTTTAATGACAAGGCAATGGGTTCAAAGAATATGCAGTGCCCTTCTCTTATCATGAGAACAACCGCATCTGTACAGAGCCCCATTTTTTCTTTTTTCTATTCTTCCCTCCCTCTCAGGACCACGCCTGCCATTACACAGCATGGGTGACTGCTTCGGGTGACAGATGTTGAGGAGCAGCTGTTCCTCCTCAGCTCCTCATGTGGGACACAACCTGTCCTGGAATCACTAAGCAGGCCTGCTTACCTTGTGTGCTGTGGAAGACCATATGCCATATGCCAGTGCTGAAGTTAAGGTTCAACTGCCAGTTCGGTGACCTTCAGAAACAAGGAGGCCCTGGTGATGTACATAAAATGCCATCTTGTCCTTTGCCTCAGGTAGCAAAATCACAGAATCATAGAGCTGGAAGAGACCACAAGGGCCCTTTAGTCCAAACCCCTGCCATGCAGGAATACTCAATCAAAGCACGCCTGACAGATGGCCATCCAGCCTTTGTTTATCAACCTCAAAAGAAAGAGATTCCACTATACTCCGAGGCAGCACTTTCCACTGGCGAACAGCTCTTACCATCAGGAAGTTACTCCTAATGTTTAAGTGGAATCTCTTTTCCTAGTCTCTGGAGCAGCAGAAAACTAGTTTGCTCCATCCTCCACATGACATTCCTTCAAATATTTAAACATGGCTATCATGTTACCTCTTCACCTTCTGTTCCCCAGGCTAAACATACCCAGCTCCCTAAGCCCCTTCTCATAGGGCATGCTTTCCAAACCTTTCACAATTTTGGTCACCCTCCTCTGGACACACTCGAGGTTGTCAACAGCCTTCTTGAATTGTGGTGCCCAGAACTGGACACAAACTGTGTATTCCTGCATGGCAGGGGGTTGGGCTGGATGGTCCTTGTGGTCTCTTCCAACTCTGTGGTTCTATGATTCTATGAAATGTCCAAAATGTTTTGGGGAAGTCCTTTTCTTTATCATGGTCTCTGAGTTACACAACTGGGTTACTGTGCCTTTGCAGAACAGCAATCAGAACATTCTAAAGCAGTTAGGCAAAGCTTTTTGGTGGTAGCTCTGCCCACTTTCCTGTGGTATATAAATACCATGCCCACAAAAAGCACCTCAGTTCTCTTCTGTCCACCACGCTAGTAGATACGGAACGTTCTTCTCTGGTTTTGGCAGTTTCTCTTTCACTTTTCTCCTCTTCAATTTTGATATGTCTTCGGTTTATTTTAAGCGTTGCTCGGTGTACAACCTGAAGATTCCTGGCCAAGATGGACATTTGAAGTGTCTTCTCATTGCTTCTTGTCAACATTGTAAGGCCATCACTCTTCAGGTTAGAAGAAATAGTAAATTGAGGCTCAAGGCTCTGCTCTGCAACTGACGCACCCACTTCAGCTTGATCATTGAGGGGTTCCAGTCTCCGTCATGACTCCAAGATTTAAGCCGTGTCAGTACTGAGTACCTTGAAAGACCTTCCAGGCACGCTTCTCAGTGCTTCCTGCCTGGCATTTCTCACTCTGATCTGGCTTCGAAACCTCATTTGTCTTTGAAGCACTCACATGGTGAGGCAGCTGGCCACACCTCCACTGCAAAGCGATCTTGTGGTGATGTTATTTCAACGGAGGCTACTGTCACTCCTCTGCATTCATAGGTTTAAATCCTTGCTAATAATGGAATCCTTGGTTATCAAGCCAGAATCCACCTGTCATCCTGTCATTTAAGAAACTGTTGGGTTCAATCTACTATCAGATTGCATTTATGAATCTTAAAGAATTTTTTTAATAAATCCCCATCATCTGCCAAATGCCAATGCTAGTCCTGATTCTGATGCTCAGTAATAATGTCTGTTCTCAAATCTTTTGCTCCTTGTGGACCTTCATGGCAGGGAGACAGTGAGATGTAAGTAACCTAAAAACAAAAAACTATCATTGAGTCCTTCCTGAATCTTCGTTTGCGAAGAAAAGCCAGAGAGAGAGGGAGAAGAACATATCTACTTCAATTAGTTGCTAGACTCAACAACAACAACAACAAAAAAGGCTTTTGTGTTCTTTGATATCCTTAGCAATTATGTCTGCCTAAGAGAAAGAGAAAGGGTGCACATTTATTTAATCCATTTTCTTTTGGTTGACCTTGCTTGGTAATGTGAAATAGTGCAGTCGTATATAGTGGAGAAGGACAAATCTTAGGGGTCCTGCTAGGAACTTTTCTGTTCCTTCTATGATATTGTGTGTTGCTCAGTGATAATGATGAAAGAGGTTATCTTTCTCTGGGAGCAGCAACCCTAAGAGAGGATTGCTGCTGTCCTAGATACTCACTGTTTATTTTGTTTTGGTTTTTGCTTGAATATAAAAGCAGGGTTTATCTTCCATAGTTTGTCCCTCAAACTCCTTTCTTCATTTTCTTCTCCTCAGCTTCTCAAGAGAGCAGAAGCAAATTAGCTCTGCAGATCAACCAAAGCAACTAGCTCACATTTATCCATGTCAGTCATTTGTCGCACACTGAAAGCCTGAAGCAGGCTTCAGTGTAGCTCAATCACCTGGAGGTGCTTCTTTTTGCATTCTGTTCATTAATAATTGGGGTGCATATAACATAACATATACTGAGCAATCAGCTATGCATATTTTATTGGCATAGTTAAATAATTAACCATTATTTTTCTGTATGAATGGTAGAGAAGTCAAGGCTTGTTTGGTTGAACCAGAATGGTTGTCCTATGGTGGTTGGCCTAGGAGGACCTAGGTCCTGCTTTCTTGTGGCCATTAACCTAGGTTTTCTGAGATCCTTGGATCTCAGCTTAGGTTTTTTGTGTCCCTTGGATCTCATTCTTAATTTCCTGAGGCTAGGCTTGCCAGGTCATAGGCCCTGAGATTTTAGGGCCAAAAGCAAAGATCTAGGGATATCACCTGGAGATGTTGTGGGGGCGGCCCCAGTAATATCATAGCAATCAGGTCCTAGTGATATCCTTAAGCATAAAACATTTAGCTTGCACCACAGCTTTGAAGAGCATGACATTCAAATAAGAAGCACAGAGTCTAAAAAATGCAAAAAACATGTCCCCACAATTGAAAGGAAAAAGAGCAAACTTTTCCCAGTACAGTAGGTGTGCTCATTATTACGTGAGCTCATGTTACATGGGTTCAGTTATATGTGAATACATCCTTGTGCTGCTCAGCGAAGGGGTCCTGCTGGGGAAATGGTCATGAAAGAATGGTGGGAAGCTGGTTGAAGGCAGAAACAGACCCAGACAGTGCACTGTTGCATTCGCTGAGGTCACAATGGGGCACCCTGTGGTCAACGAGGAGGGAGTCACCCTCCTTGTTGTCTGGGTGCCTTGCTCTGACCTCAGTGAATGCAACAGTGTGCTTCGTAAGTGGCGTCTCTGAGAATGGGACAGGCCAGCAGGATCCGTGTGGACAATGACTTCCTGATCTGGGGTCAGTTGTAGATGAGCCTTGAGAGTCCTTCCTCAGCAGACAGAAGGGTGAGTAGCTGCCTGTACCTCTCTCCACCAAAGAGGTGCAAAGAGACCCTCCTTGGCTGAGAGACGCATAAGAGAAAAGGGTTCCAGAATATATGTGAAGATAGCATTATGCATCCCAGATCAGAACACTCACATAATACGTGGGCATACTGTAGCGTTTTTAACACTTTCACAAGTACTACCTTTAGCAGAACATGAGAGTGGTAGGCCAACCAAAGAAAGTTTTCAAAACCAAAATAAAGTTTTCCATTGGTTTTAATGGGTGGCTTCATTAACCAGCACACCTAATTGTCCGCATTCTCTTTTTCTTTTTTTATATTCATGTTGTGGAATCTTCCCTCACCTGTGAAATAATAGTCATAACATGGTTAGAAGTAATTTTTGAGGAGGGAGAGATCATGAAGATAGACCAACAAGGCAATCCTATCTATGCATGCCTAATCAGGAGCAAGCCTTATTGACTTTAATTTGGAGAATGGCATTGGGAAATCTTCCAGATTGCAACTGCAACTCACAGCCTTCCTCACTACTTGGTCCTGATGCTGGCTGTGGTTTGAGAAATTCTGAGAGGGCTAAAAGGGAGGAGCGGAAGTGACCATGTGGAATGTGCGGAAGTCTACAGTGGCCTTTCCAAAGCAGCCTGGGGCAGTCTCTCCCCACCCACCCCCCATATTCAAGATATCCCTCTCAGCCTAAGATTCTTCCTCTTACTCTGAGGAGAAGAAGTGCAGGGCTCTGGGATCTAACTACATTACTTCTTGGCTTGGTTTCTTGTGACTCTCTTCAAGTGATGGGTTCAGACTTCTGACTTCTTTCCTTTCACCAGGTAGCCCACTGTAGATGGATGGGCAGAGAAAGAGCCGCTCTTGACTCGCTTATGTCTCTGATCCTACCCAATGTTGATATGTAGTCCCTAATAAATTGCTCCCAAGCAACTGTGGCCCTCCAAAAAGCCCCTCACTCAGGTTAACTCAAAGTAGGTAGTAGTTAAATTGTGGAGATAAAATGTGCAGTTTAATGCACATTCCAGTTTTTTTTTAATGTCTGGGGATATTATTAAAATAAAGGTAAACCCTCTAAGTTCTTATATTAATTATGTATTAATTCAGGACCTTCCAAAAACATTTGTATAAGCTTTTTATTGTCTTTTGCTGTTCAAATCGGCTTCACAGGTGACCTTGTGAATGAGAGTCCTTCAAGATATTCTGTTATTAACAGCCCTGCTCAGGTTTTACAAACTTGGGGCCATGGCTTCCTTGATTGAGTCAGTCCATCTGTAAATGTGGTCTTCCTCTTTTCCTGCTGCCTTTCATTTAGCAAGCATTATAATCTTGTCCAGTGGGTGATGTCATTTCATAATATCCCCAAAGGTTAATAGCCTCAATTTAGTTATCTTGGCTGCTAGGGAGAGTTTAGGCTTAATTTCCACTTGGATTTATTCATTTGTCTTTTTTTGGTGGTCCAGCGCTGCATTTCAAATGAGGTCCCCCCCCCCTTGTCAATGTTCTTCACTGTACAGCTGTCACAACCATCCATAGATGGTTAGCATGGGTGCTTTTGACTTTGGTATTCAATGCTGTTAGAGCCAGCATGGTATAATGGCTTGAGTATTGGACTATGACTCTGGAGACCAGGGTCTGAATCCCCACTCAGCCATGGAAATCCACTGGGTAAGTTTAGGTAAGTCACATTTTCTCAGCTTCAGAGGAAGGCAAAGTGAAACTCCCTCTAAACAAATCTTGCCAAGAAAGCCTGCGATAGGCTTGCCACAGGATCACCATTAAGTCAGAAACAGCTTGAAGACACACAACAACAATTCAATGCTGTATCTTTACATTTGTTGATTTTACCTAGTTCCTTCATATCTATCCTTGTTGTTGCATGCCCTCAAGCCATTTCTGATGTATGGTGACCGTAAGGGGAACCTATCATGGATTTTCCTTGGCACAATTTGTTCAGAGAGGGTTTCTCCTTGCTTGTCTTTGAGGCTGAGAGTGTGTGACTTGGCCAAAATCAACCAGTGGGTTTCCATGGCTGAATGGGGATTTGAACTCTGGTCTCCCAGTGTCCTAGTTCAACACTCAAACCACTACACCATGCTCACTTTTACTAAATAATAATACATGTGACTGCAGATATGTTATCCTTTCTAAACTAGGGATGGAAAAAATATAGCCCATGGCATGTGGCATCAATCTCTTCTTTACAGCTCCTTTGAAAAATCCAACAGTCCCCTGCCCAAAACTGGGGGTAGTGGTGAAAAAAGCACATGAAATACATCTTCACAATCTCAACTGGTTCTCCAGGACATTTCTAATAATTGTAGATTACTTCAAAAGACCACCCCCAAATGCCCTAAACTTAGCCAAAGTCACTCTGACAAATCCAAGTTTCAACCAGAACTTGTATCCTGTTGTGGAAATTGGCCAGTTGCAACTTCTGGTTGTGACTTCTAGATTTGTCAGAGTGACTTTGGAGGCATAATGGCTTGTGGGCAGTGTGACCTGGATCCATCAACTCTTTTACCTAGATGACTAATTAAAAATTAGAATTAAAAATTGAACAGTTAAATTTCTTCTTATTTGTGTTCTTGGTTTATTCATGTGCTACAGACTACATATCTCTTCTTTTTTCATTTCACTTGAGGACACATGGAACTCCTCTGCAGTAAAGAGATGTCTACAACAGAGGGCATAAAGCATAGAGTGGGAATGTCAACAACGGGGGAGCGATTAGCAAATTGAGCCTCACTTTTACTGTTCTCTTGAGTCCCTAGTTCATTTTTAAAACTTTGCTTGCAATCTCAGATGCTGAAGATGATGTAAAACAAACATTGCCCGTGGATATTACTCTGTCAATGTGGATTTGTTCTTAAATTAAATTCAGTTAAAAAAAAACCCTCTCACTAACTCTACACAACCCCAGACACCCACAAAACATGACAGTTTGGAATCCTCTTCTCCCTTGATAACCTCCCCACAATCCCCCGAACCCATTAAAAAGTCCAAAACTGAAATAGGGCTAATTCTCTCCCTCCATCACTTTATTTATAACCGGCCTTTTCCCCAGGCTAGGACTCAAGATGGCTTACAAAAGACAAAATAATAATGAAAATAACCGTAGTTATAAACCTACAAAAGTTGAGATTAAAACAGTATTAACTAACAACAGAATTAAAACCATTCAAAATATTACTCTAAAACAAAGATTAAAGACAATATAGCACAATAAAAAAACAAAAACAAAACTCTCCTCTTGTTAACAATCAGTTCCCCAAGGCTTGCTGGAATAGAAAGGTCTTCACCTGCTGCTGAAAAGACAGAAAAGAAGGAGTCATCCCAACCCTCTCCTGCATTCTGACCAAATGTTCTTGTGAAGGTGATGGGATAGAAAGAAGTGCCTCTTCTGAAGATTTTAGGGCTTGAGCAGGGTCATACAGGAAGATATGGTCCTTCAGGTATCCTTGAACCAGAAGTGACGAGAAGTTATTTGTGTGGCCTACAGTGGGAGGGAAATTGGGAGAATGGACCTCATCACCTCTGTAGTTGCCCACTCTTGGTCTACAAAAGTCACAGAAACAAAAATGGTCTGTTTCAGTGGGTAGGTGCAAATGATCCCTTTACAGATTTGAGTCCTAATCTGAGGATGGAGGAATAATAATAATAATAATAATAATAGTAATAATATTTCGATCCTGCCCCTCTGCAAAGCAATTGGGGCATCTTACAATATAAAAACTCCATAATTGCAGTACCCTAGCCCACCCACACCTTAAAATAATATTAAATTAGAAGAGATTAAAAGCATACAATAATTAAAAATACGGTATATTAAATTAGAAAAAAAAATAAAAACATACAATAATTTTTAAAAATTCCAATGTCAGCCAATTCTGGATGGTGTTACACTTCCCATGAAAGACTATGTTTGCAGCTTGGGAGTGCTTCTGGACTCATCTCTCCAAATGTCAGCTCAGATCGATGTGATGGCCAGGAGTGCCTATTATCAGCTGCACCCCTTCCTAGAACTGGAAAACCTAAAGACGATAGTGCACACGCTGGTAACCTCAAGATTGGACTTCTGCAATGCACTGTACATTGGGCTACCTCTGCACCAAGTTTGGAAAGTGCAATTAGTTGAAAATATGGCAGATTGTTTATAGCTACATCCAAGAGTGAACATATTACAGCAATATTAAAGTCACTCCACTGGCTGCCAATTAGTTTCTGGGCAAAGTACAAAGTGTTGGTGCTTACCTTTAAAGCCATACATGCTTTGGATCCAGGTTACCTTAAGGATGGCCTTCTCCATACAATCTGCCCCGTACACTCAGCTCCTCTTGGGGACATCTACTTCAACCAGCCAGGACTAGACTAGCAGTTGTCACCCAGGGGACCTTTTCATCAGCACACCCCAAGACTATGGAATGACCTGCCGGAAGATTTGACAGCTAAACCACACTGTTAGAATTTAAAACACTACTAAAGAACTATCTCTTCTGGCAGGCCTACCTAGTTGATTTTAATCTATAAATTTTAAATTTGTATGGATGCTTTTAATGTAACGTTTATTTTATTCTAATCTTATGTTTTTTTACTTGTGTGTTTTAATGATTTTATGTTATATATTGTATTTTAATTCATATTTTACCTAGCCTCGAGCCTTGAGGAGAGGTGGGTAAGAAATCTTCTCAATGTACATTTTCTCATGGTTGTAAGGAAGAACTCTAAAACCTGTTCTGTACTCTGCCATTCTCTTTTTGTTATTTTAAATTATTATTATTTTCTCTGAGCACACTTTGTGCGACAGCAGCCGTATTAACAGTGAGTGAATGATTATGCGGTGGGCATACCTTAATTTCCTCTTCACCACCACCTGGGCTAGAGTTGTCAGGTCAGGACTCTCCAGGCTCTGAGATTTAAAGGCCAAACCTTGAGACCCCAAGGAGGCAGGCCCTGGTGATGTTAACAATGGTGATCTTACAAGAGGGAGCTAACGGTGCTGTCATTAAGTTTGATACATTAAGTGCAGTTTCACAGAGTATGCTGCTCAAATAAAGAACGCTACATTTGAGAAAAATATGTATACACACACTTTTCAAGGCAGCGTTCTCATCCTGAGATTCCTTGTCCTCACCATAAGGACTAAGGAATTGGGGCCAGGCCCTGGGACCAAGGAGCCCTACTAGGGACAGATCCCTCTAGTGCTTGTAATGTTTGAGAGAGTTTGTGATTGTGGATTACTGGAGACCTGGCTGGGAGCACACAATTAATTTAGTGCAATCTACAAACTAATCCTGTTTTGCTGTTTTGTCTCCCTTTCCAGATAAACAGATTCTTTCTCCCCCAATCATTACATTTCAGAAAGAACTTGACCATGGGCAATAATTTCCCCATTTTACTAAGCAAAATGAATTTCACGTACATCCATTTAACCTAACTAATGAATAATCCTGCCTAATTGTAGTTGCTTATCTAGAGTTGAAGGTCTATGATAGCTTGGAATTTATGTTTAATGATTCCACCCACCACATGCACTTAACTAGCAGAGTAATAAATGGGCAGCTAGCTATCTCTGTTGTTTGAGCATTCTGTTCATTTTCTGTGTTTTTGCCATTCAGTGCAAGCATATTTCAACTTCAGATGTCTGAAGTGCTCCAGTGGCATGCTACAGAATGGAGTAAGTTTTAAAATCATAATAGACAAATCTCCTAACCTTGTGGTAGCTCATCCTGTATCTATGAACTTTTTAGCTATGGAATAGTGGGAAGAATGTTTTACGTGGCTAAACTGGAACATCCAAAACATTTATGGGGACTATTGCTTTTTGTCCTAGAATCCTAGGACTCCTGGAGAGCAGGATATAAATCCTCACTTGACAATGTAAATTCAATGGGTGAGCCTGGGCAAGTCACACTCTCTCAGCCTCAGAGGAAGGCAAAGGCAATCCCTCTCTGAACAATTCTTTCCCCAAAAAACGCCATGAGAGGTTCGCCCTAGGGTTGTCGTAAGTCAGAAATGAAGCACCCAACAACAACACAATTACTTTTTGTAGGGATTTGGTAGATTTGTCTCTGTTTTATGACAGCTATCTGGCTCTTGCAATTCTGAAAGATCCAAAGGCATGTCCTTAATTGGAAACAAGATCAAATTGAATAATTTTGGATTTTAAAATATATGATAATGTAGCTCTAAATATATAGGTAGACAATACCCTTATTAGGGCCAACTTAAAATTACACAGGCATGTGCAGGTTTTTGAGTTTTACAGAACTCTTCATCCATTTAGGTGGTTCCCCCAAAGGGAAGGCATGGGATCCAAAAACTTTGGCCAGATGTTTCAGCCACTGCATTTGGAGTTAAACTCAGTCTAAAGTAGGGATGGAAAGAATATGTGTCATTCTTTCATTCCTGGCCAAAAATGGGACTTGGGATATCCCAGTTGGGAAAAATAACATAGTGGCAAGAATTTTGTGCAATTTATATTCAGCATTCACACTTTCTGAAGTGTTTCAGGAAACTATTTTGCACAGAAATATACATGAGGGGTTGCATAAAAATTGTGGTTTTTATGCAAAACCCACTCTTTCTAGATTACATGTGAATTTTCTGTGTATGCAATTTTGTGAGAAAAGTGGCTATCTGGAATCTGGTTTTGTGCAATTTTTTTTTTTTTTGCCCCCAAACACTGATTTTCACTCAAAAACTCTACATGCATTTCTGCACAGAGGAATTTCCCCAAACACTCCGGGATGGAATCGTAGAATCGTAGAGTTGGAAGAGACCTCAAGGGCCATCCAGTCCAACCCCCTGCCATGCAGGAATAATCAAAGCATTCCTGAGAGATGGCCATCCAGCCTCTGTTTAAAAACCTCCAAAGAAGGAGACTCCACCACACTATGAGGCAGTGTATTCCACTTCCAAACAGCTCCTACTGTCAGGAAGTTCTTCCTAATGTTTAGGTGGAATCTCTTTTCTGGAGTTTGAACCCATTCCTCTGTGTCCTTGTCTCTGGAGCAGCAGAAAACAAGTTTGTTCTATCCTCAGTATGACATCCCTTCAAATATTTAAACATGACTATCATGTCCCCTCGCAAAATTCTCTTCTCCCGACTAAACATGCCTAGCTCCCTAAGCCTTTCCTCATAGGGCATATTGGCTTCCAGAACCCCACAATCCTGGTTGCCCTCCTCTGGATACGTTCCAGCTTCTCAGTATCCTTCCTTAATTGTGGTGCCCAGAACTGGACACAGTATTCTAAGTGAGGTCTGACGAAGGCAGAATAGAGTGGCACTATTACTTCCCTTGATCTAGACACTATACTTCTATTGATACAGCCCAAAATCGCATTGGCCCTTTTAGCTGCCGCATCACACTGTTGGCTTATGCTCAACTTGTTGTCTACTAGGACTCCTAGATCCCTTTCGCACATAGTCTCATTCAGCCAGGTCTCTCCCATCCTATATTTATGCATTTCATTTTTCCGCCCTAAATGCAGTACTTTACATTTCTCCTTATTGAATTTCATTTTGTTAGCTTTGGCCCAGCTCTCCAGTCTATCCAGGTCATTCTGAATTTTGATCCTGTCCTCTAGGGTATTAGCTACTCCTCCTAATTTGGTGTCATCTGCAAATTTGATAAGTATGCCCCTAATTCCCTCATCCAAGTCATTGATAAAGATGTTGAATAGCACTGGGCCCAGGACAGAACCCTGTGGCACGATAATTGTTGGGATCCTCTTTTTTCCCCTTTTTGAAGATGGGGACATTTGCCCTCCTCCAGTCTGCTGTGACTTCTCCTGTTCTCCAGGAGTTCTCAAATATTATTGCCAATGGCTCTGAGATTATATTTGCCAGCTCTTTTAATACCCCTGGATGTAGTTCATCTGGTCCTGGAGATTTAAATTCATTTAGATTAAGAAGGTATTCCTGTACTACCTCTGTGCTTATTCTGTGCTGGATTTCCCCTATTGTGTCCTCTGTTCCATTCTCCTCAGGTTGGTCCTCCTTTTCCTTTTCTGAAAACACTGAGGCAAAGAAGGTGTTGGGTAATTCTGCCTTGTCTCTGTCCCCTGTTAGCATTTTGCCATCTTCTCCATGTAGTGGCCCTATCATTTCCTTCTTCCTCCTTTTGCTGCGGACATACCCCCAAAAACCCTTTTTATTGTTCTTAACCTCCCTAGCAAGCCTGAGCTCATTCTGCGCTTTAGCTTTTCTGACTTTACTCCTACACACGTTCGCTATCTGTTTGAATTCTTCTTTGGTGATTTCCCCCCTTTTCCATTTCCTATACATGTTCCGTTTAAAACTTAGCTCCATTGAAAGTTCATTAGTCATCCATCCTGGTTTCTTGAGACACCTCCCATCTTTCTTCCTCAATGGTACTGTTTGAAATTGTGCCTTCAGTATCTCCCTTTTGAGAAAGTCCCATCCGTCTTGAGGTCTCTTCTCTTTTAGTATTCCTGGCCATGGGATCACCCCCAGTATTTCCCTGAGTTTATTGAAATCAGCTCTCCTAAAGTCAAGAATGCATGTCTGACTATGCCTGGCTTCTCCTTTCCATTGTATAACAAACTCCAGGAGAACATGATCACTCTCACCTAAGGATCCCACCACTTGCACCCCATTAACCAGGTCATCTCTGTTGGTTAGGATCAGATCTAAAATAGCTGACCCCCTTGTTGCCTCTTCCACCTTTTGGACCATGAAATTGTCTTCCAGGCATGTAAGGAATTTGCTAGACCTTGAAGTTTTGGCTGAGTTAGATTGCCAGCAAATATCAGGATAGTTGAAGTCACCCATCACTACTACATCTCTCCTTTCTGCATGTGTGTTCATCTGTTCTAGAAAGGCATCATCCAATTCCTCTGTCTGATTTGGGGGTCTGTAGTAGAGTCCCACAATAACATCCCTGTTGTTTCCCTCCCCTTTAATTTTTATCCAGATACTCTCCACCTGGCTTCCAGTATTGATGTCATGGATCACTTCACTGGTGTAAATATCCCTGACATATAATGCTATTCCTCCTCCTTTCCTGTTTGGCCTGTTTCTCCTATAAAGGTTATACCCCTCTATTCCTACATTCCAATCATGAGACTCATCCCACCAGGTTTCAGTAATGCCTATTATATCATATTTGTTTTGTAGTGCGAGGAGTTCAAGTTCATCTTGCTTATTTCCCATGCTCTGTGCATTAGTGTAGAGACATCTAAGACCATGTGTTCCCTTTGCTTGCTGCCTGTGCAAGTATTTTTGCATCCCACTGTTGGGTCCTTGCGCTGTTTGCCTTGTTCCCTCTGTGACAGTTTGACTCTTTTCTCCAGCCCTTTTCCCTTCCAGAATACTGTCTCCCTCTCCCATTTGACTCAGTTTAAAGCCCTCCTGATCAAATTCTTGAGACTGTTGGCAAAAATATTTCTTCCAACTGTTGTAAAATGCACCCCATCTCTTGCCAGAAGTCCCCCCTCATGGAAGCGCAGTCCATGATCCAAGAATCCAATTTGTTCTTGGCGACACCATCTACAGAGCCAGTTGTTTACGTCAGCTATTTTCCTCTCCCTTCTTGGACCATGCCCTTCAACTGGCAGAAGAGACGAGATGACAACCTGTGCATCCATTTCTTTCAGCTTCCTCCCCAGGGCCTCCTAATCTCTTCTGATCTTGGGAAAGCTGTGCCTTGCAGTATCATTGGTTCCCACATGGACCAAAAGGAAGGGGTAATGATCCGTAGGCTTGACGAGTCTTGTTAGCCGCTCCGTCACATCACGGATCTTTGCCCCAGGGAGACAACACACCTCCCGAGTCATCTTGTCAGGCCCACATACCACTGCTTCTGTACCCCGCAGCAAGGAGTCCCCCACCACCACCACACGCCTCCGCTGAGGCTTCGCAGCTGCTGTTCCTTGCGGTGGTCCTCTCAAGGTCCCCTGCTCTACCCCTGAAGTCTGTCCATGCTGTTCTTCCTCGTTGTCCTTGATAAGGGAAAGGGCTTCGAATCGATTCTGTAGCTGCAAGCTGCTGGAAGAATCCCTGGATTTTCTTGTTCTGTGTGTGACATTCCTCCAGCTGTCTACTTCCTGTGTCTGTGAAGTGACCCTCTCCTCCACAGCCACTTCCTCTGTGTGGTCCCCATCCAAGACTGTTCGTTCTGTTCTGTCCAGGAAAACCTCTTGCTCGCGAAATCTGTTGAAGTGTAGCTACCCGTGTCTCCAGCTGCTGTACTTTCTCCTCAAAGAGGGCTACCAGCTTGCACTTGGTGCATGTGAAGTTCTCCACGTCTGTAGACAAGAAGACAAACATCGCACAAGTGTTGCAAGTGACTGCTGCAGTCCCCTCAGTGTCCATGGTGAGAGCTTTTGGGTAATCTAAGAACACTTAGTTAATGCTGAGAATGCTAAGCTGTACTTTTAGGCATGCTGTATTTTTGTTTGGTTACTGAAATTCGCGGGCCATTAGGCGCGCGCCTCAGCATCAAGCAGCCTCTCCCAACAGTTTTTTAAAAAATCAATCTCCCCAGTAAGAATGGCTGTCCAGAAGCTGTTCTCCTTCTTCTCCCTGGCAGGAAACTCGCCTGGAAACTGGCAGGAAACTTCCTGTCCTGAAGCTGCTCTCCTTCTCTCTGGCAGGAAACTGGCCTGGAAAGCCTCTGCAAGGAGTTATATAGAGCTAGGCTCCCAGCTCCACCCCCTAGTGACTCACAGGTGTGACTCACAGGTGTGACTCACAGGAAGGCTCTTGAGGGTAAAAGGGCAAGGTCAGAAGTTCGAGCCCCTCAACAACAAGCAGCCTCTCCCAACAGTTTTTTTTTAAATCAATCTCCCCAGTAAGAATGGCTGTCTAGAAGCTGCTCGCCTTCTTCTCCCTGGCAGGAAACTCGCCTGGAAACTGGCAGGAAACTTGCTGTCCAGAAGCTGCTCTCCTTCTCTCTGGCAGGAAATCACATTGGCTTTTTTAGCTGCTGCATCACACTGCTGACTCATGTTCAGCTTGTGGTCCACTAAGACTCCTAGATCCTTTGCACATGTATCCCAATTGTTGTTTGATTGCTTCACAATACAGATACAGTGGGACATGTTGGGAGAAATTGCAATCTCTTTGCTTTAATTCCTTACATCTTGAAGAATAGTGCATGAGGAAAAAGACAAGGTTATGGCCTGGGTTTCTGATGAACTACATTTCTGATGTGATGGGAGATTGTATTTAGCACGTGGCAGCTCTTCTTCGCAAGTCTATCCAGTCTGCAGTACGAACTGGCATAAGTCTTAGGCAACCTCATCCAATCAGCGATTTTTTAAAAAATTCCAGCCTGTGTGGTAAAGAACATTTAGCACATAAGGCAGAACACACCACAAGAGCCTCTTCCCATCTGTAACAGTAAAACTAGGAGAACCACAAATTTAATCATTAGCAATCCCTGCCTTTCATGGTGACTCAAAACCAGCTGCCTGAGTCAGGGGCCTCCCTCCACCAAAATGATGGACCAACCCTGCCTAAAAGCCATGGGTTTAATGCTAACCCAGGTACAGAGCAAGTCCTGCTGACAGGTCTGAGGGACACTCTGAGGGACCACCATTGGCAGGAAGCCCAGTCCCACCACCCCTGGCCCTGACTGGCTGGGGGGGGGGAAAGCAAGGACAAGATGGCAGCAAGCACAGATCCACTGCAAGACACAGGGTGACCTCTGACCACCCATCGCATCCCAGATGGACAAGCCAACGATTCAGTTCTTGGGAGGCTGAACTGAAGAATACTCCAGGGAAGGACATGCTTCTGCCCTTGGTATCAACGGTTTGGGACCCTCTGTTGCAGGCCCCTCCCAATGCCTCCATCACAAAGAAGGAGGGGGTGAATGTTTGAGTTTTCCCACTCAGCTCTTACAAAAGAAAAATACATTCATGGGATAAACATTCATGGGATGAACTTGTTAGCATTTCATGTTTCATGTGGGGTGCAAATTCCCAAAAGATTTGACATCTCTCCAATCAAGAGACATCTTTTCAGTCATCACAAGTGGTAACACTGTCTCAGCCTCTATTTGTCTCTGAAAAGCTGGGACAGTTACATTTGCAGGTCTGCCGTTCCACTCAGACCGCTTCTGAGGAATGGGAAAGAGGTAATGAAACTTCTCTGCTTTTGTCTGCTCAGGGTTTCCAGGAACACTTTCTAGAAAGGGGGCACTCATGGGGACTTCTGCAACAAGAGTTCTTTCACCCTCTGGAGTGCATTCCCTGTGATGGGGGGAATCAAGGCTGTTGTGTTGAGGGGTTCCCATAAGGGCAACTCGCAAAAGATTTCCTTCAGGTCCATACTTTACATTGCCCAGTTGGGGTTCGTTTGGATGATCTTTTAGACTAAGGGGCAGATCTGATAAATCAGGACCTTTCAGCATGGATTTCAAGGTTGGCAGACAGGGAACTTCAAAATCTGGAGGTTCTGAGAACAGAGTTGGTTTACTGGGACCTCCCAAATTTGTGAACTTCATAAGGGCTAAGTTAACTTTAAAAACACAAAAAAAATCATACTCACCATTCTCCGTGGATGTTCTGTCCTGTGTTCCATCCTGTAGATTTGTTCCTAAAGGAAAGCCTGTGTATTCTAGGGGAAGATTCCCTGAAATTTGAGTCTGTTTGGGTGGCACTATCTCAGCTTCACAAGCATTGCTTGCTCTGCTCAAGGCAGAGAGTTGGCTTCTGCCATCTGCGGGTCTGCTATGCCATTCCAGTACCTGCTTTGGGGTGGCACACAAGTGGATCACATTTGGTGCCATGTGATCCATTTCTGGGGCAAGCATCTGTGAAACTTCACTTGCATCTCTAATCTTTGTTTTAAAAGTCATTTCCTTTTTCTTTGATGTCTTGTGGGGAAATGATTTTGCCTTTGCTTTCTTAGAGCAAGGCTTTGCCTTCCTAGTGAAGGTTTTCCAAACCACTTGGAGTTTATGGTGTGGTTTGTGGATGGATGCCTGTTTGCAGATCACAGGGATTTCAAAATTTGGATGCTTTGAGTTGGGGGGCTCTAGATTTTCACAATCTGAATCACTATTTTTACTGCAATTCCCATCATCCTGGCAAGATTCATCCATTCCTTCCTGAGTTACAGGTTTGACTAGATGATCTTTAGTTTCCATGTTGCATATGGCAAGCATTTCTGTTGATTCCTTAGCTGGAGTGGCAGGGTCATGTTTACATCCTTCTGCCATCCCCTCCAGTGCACTATTACTTTTTGAGTTTTGAAATTCATTGGTTGAAATGGTTGGAGGAGAAGTGGATAGCTCTACAGTTTTTGATTCACAGCCAATTTTTTCCACTGCATAATGACAGAGATGCCACATTTGTAAGGTTTCAATTGAAGCCCTAGGTTCTGCATGCAATTCCCTTCCTAATTTCTCCCAAACCTTGAGCTGTAGGGATCCTTTTTGGGGGTACCACAAGCATTTTGCCCCAAGTTCAAGGACCAGCCTTTGAACTGCATCCCAAGAAGGATGGCGACTTATTCTTTGTAAAAGAAATAAGAGTTCATCTGCATGCTTCTCCTGTTCTCCTGACAGGAAAGCGCCCATACTTACCTTGGGAAGATCGGTTGAATCCGATGGTGAAGTGGCCACTTAGCTCATGCCAAGCGAGGTAAGATGAGAAGAGGTCTGCTTCAGTGGAGAGAAGGGCTGAGTCTTGGTTCCAGGGTGAGAAAAGTTTAGAGTCCCTGTTCCTTGCGCCACATGTTACAGCAAGTAACAAGGAAGCATCGTGATCCAGAGGCAAAATGCTAAAGAGATTTTATTCAGAGTTTGCATGCTAACAGAAAGACATTAGGAGAGAGCAATGGACACTGCATCTCAGTCAAAGCAATGCAGGCAGGCAGGTAGATACAGCAAGACAGAGAGACATGATGAAAATGAGCAGAAGCTTCTCCTTAATGAGCAGAAGCTTCCTTCTTTGTCCAGGGCTTACAGGTTATATAGGCTCTATGTCACGTGCACAGTTAACCACTTGCTTAACCATTTGTCATATACACTCAGTCACTGAGATCAAAGGAGGTCTTAGCCTAGGGATGTGATGTTACATGAAAGGAAAAACCTCCATGGGAAACTACAGATAACATGATAACACTATCCTCCTACATGCTTAAAAAGGGGAAAAAAAGGTTTTCCCAGTTCAAAAAAAGTTTTAATTTTGGGGTCAGACTGGATGCCCTTTCTAGTACCTGTTCCAAAGGCATCTTTCCTGCAGGGTCTTCCATGGAGGAGGGGTTCAGCAGAGACTCTCCTCTCTCCCTAAGTCTGGAGACCAAGCAGGCCAATCTTTGACCAATGTGCACCTCCTCACTCCTGTGAGTGTGTCAACAGTCAACAAAAACTGCACAGAAATATTCTTTTTCTCCCACAGCAGGAAGAAAACTGAAAATCCTTTGCCTTGCCTGCAAGGATGAAATAGTAAAGTGCTCTACATCCCTAGTCCCAAGATAGCAATTGCAGGAAAACTGACTGATCAGTGTGTAGGATGAGATTCCAGCTAGCAATGCATACTGGGACAGAGAGGAAGTTGTGTAGTATGATAAAGTCCAAACTATTATAGTGCTATTATTCCATTTTATCTCTTCTAGCTGCCTCCTGTGGAATCCTGGGATTTGCAGTATTTGGAAGTCATTTAGCAATCTCAGCCAGAGAGCTCTGAGGCTTCACTAAACTACAAACCCCAGAATTCCAAAGGAGACAGCCATAGCAATTAAAATGGAATAATAGCACCACAATAGTATAGTGTGATAAAATCGTTTGCCTCCATTAGTGTCTGACAGTCTATACGTAAAATTCATACACAGGGTGGGCAACTCACTTGTTTCTACTACATAATATGAGTCTTATCTATCTTCACCAGATGATACTAAATTGTACCTGGAGGGAGGATGGGGATGTGGAGCCCTGTCCTATCCTTAACATCTTTGTGCATTGCCAACTCCATACCTGATTGCCCTATGTTGAGTGGAAAGATCTGAAGTGGGTTCTTCTACGGATGTACTATTTGAATTCTTCCTCTGTTTTCTCTCCACTTGATGGTGTTATTCCTGTGAATAAGAAGTTCCCGTTTTTTTTTAAAGTACTCTCAGACCTAACTGCTTTAACTGAGCAGTTTCAAGTTTTACCTATAAGAATCTTTGGGAGCTGTGATGAACTCTTCTTATTGGATCTTGCCTCCAAAATGTTATAGAATACCCATATAAACTGGGTCACTCTACATTACTATACTATTACTATTATAAACCTTTAACCCTGACTTAGTTATGTGTGCCTTGGGCAGAACACAGGTTTTAAAACAAAAATGCATTTCATTTAAAAAAAATACATTAACATAAGTCTATCTGATGTTACCTATCTTCTGCTATACTAAAACTATTAATAATTTCTATGACTGTTGTTTCATTGCCACCTATGCAGTCTAAAATTCAGCTTCCTACTCTATGGACTCCCCTTCACCAAACCCCGTGTATCTATATGTGGTTACCTTGATGATGGGTACCACAGTCTTTGATGATGACTAGGATTCTTCAACTGACCTCCTTCTCCTAGAAAGACTTCACTCTGGTCCAGTAGCCACTCTTCCAGCTCTCTTCCATGGAGCCTTCCTGAACTGATAGACTTACCCAGCCCAGCCCAGGGCTTTGGTTGCTTGGGTTTTGATCCCTGTATGTATTCAACCATATCTGAAGTGCTGAATTAAGGTTGCCACCTGTGATTTCCCCCCCGAGAGAATCTCCTCACACCCATGTGAGGGACAGGTACAATATAATCCTTTTTATGTGGGGAATAGTTCGACAGTGGGCCCTTGGTATCCGCTGGGGTTTGCTTCCAGGACCAATCCACTGGGGTTGGTCCCCCTGTGGATACCAAAATCCATGGATGCTCAAATCCCCATTATATACAATGGCATAGTAAAATGGTGCCCCTTATATAAAATGACAAAATCAACGTTTGCTTCATGGATTAAAAAACAAAACAGTTGTCCTCTTCATATTTGCTGAGGTTTGGTTCCAGGATCCCCCGTGGATACCAAAATCTATGAATACTCAAGTCCCATTATATGCAATGGCATCGAAAAATGGTGTCCCTTATATAAGATGGCAAAACCAAGGTTTGCTCTTTGGATTTTTATTTTTTTAAAGAATATTTTCAAGCCGTGAATACTTAAATCCGTGGATACCAAATCCGTGGATATGGAGGGTCAACTGTATTTTCAGCCATAGATGATGCCAAGTCCATGGATACAGAGGGCTGACTGTACTTACTGAAATAGTTTGGTGCAAATAGGGGAGTATTTTTGCGGGGCGGGGGAAGGAATGTTCACATTTGTTCATATTAAAGATGGAAAAAAACTAAGGTTTTAAAAAGTTTTGGGGAAAATAAACTAGAGGCCCTATTGGGGACAAGAACAGATGTCAATGACCAAAGCAATTAATGTTCTCTTCATGTAAATAATGACTCACATCCTGCTCATGTTGTTTTATGTTGTTTATTGTAATTACATTGTTTCTCAGAACAAACGATGTAAAGTTTTAATACATTTTTGAATTTATCAATTTAAAATCTATTTAAAAACAAAAAAAAAAAAGGTTGGGGAAAGGACACTTACATTAGCGAAAAGGACACAAATTTATGTACTCCTACTAAGCAATATTCAATGCTATGTAGTCTTCTGTTATGTAATGATTTGCAATGTACATCATACAGCTGTGGTAGTTATATGGAATATGCACCCAGTACAAACTATTATACTTATTTGAGTACTTGTTATTTCCCATCAAGTCAACTTTGACTTACGGCAACCCTATGAATGAGAGACCTCCAACATCCCTAGTCATCAGCTGCTTTGCTCAGGTCTTGCAAGCTGAGGGCTGCGGCTTCCTTGACTGAGTCTATTCAACCTGTAGTGTGATTTTCCTCTTTTCCTACTGTCTTCTGACTTACCAAGCATCATTGTCTTTTCTAATGAGTCATGTCTTTTCATGATACTGTATGTCCAGGATATGACAGCCTAAGTAATCTGTCTTAGTTGGAAAGTGTCCTACAACATAAAATGAGAACTAGTGCTGTGTAGCATACAGTGGCCTAAATCCAATTGTTAGTGTTAACAAGAGTAAATTGATTGAATCAATAGGATTGCATGCCTTGGTTTTTGTGTGTATATGTGTATGTACCTTCAAGTAACCTGTTGACTTATGACAATCCCTTGATATGTGTGTATATGTGTATGTACCTTCTGTGTATATGTGTATGTACCTTCAAGTAACCTGTTGACTTATGACAATCCCTTGAATTTCATAGGGTTTTCTTAGGCAAGGAACTCTCAGAGGTGTTTTGTGGAGTGTTTGTTTTTGTTTGTTTTTTGCCAGTTCCTTCTTCTGAAATATAGCCTATTGCACCTGGTATTTGTTGGCAGTCTCCCATCCAGGTAGCAACCAGGGCTGACCCTGCTTAGCTCCCAAGATCAGATGGGATCCTGGTGTATTTAGGGTATTTAGGCCCTATTGGCTTACTGTCCAGAAATTGATTCAGTGGGTCTACACTAATTGGGACTACTAATTGGATTTAGAGCAGTGTTTGGAACTAGGAGAACCTGGGTTCAGATATCTACTTGGCTATGAAGGTGAGTAGGCCACTTGGATCAGTCACTACCCCATATGGTGGGTGTGAGAGAAAAATGTAGGAGGGGTTCCTACACAGTGCAGTCCCCTGCCTTTTGGTGAGACCAGGGGATGGTGGGCTACGTTTAGCAACAATTACAGTACTTCTCAAACTGTAGGTGCCCAGCAATGGGGAAGATATTTGTTGGATTTAATTTTGGGGGGTTGGGATACATGGTGTGCATTGAATCTGCTATTATTGGTGGCATTTTAGATATGTTTTCCTTCTGCTTCCACCTTCACCTTAGTACTGGTGTTTTAATCTCTCACTGAACACAAAAAATAAGATGGGGATGTTTTTAAAAATGCAGTATATTAGAATGTTTACCACTTTCATTTTATGGCTTTCTTTGTAGACTCTAATTATTTTCTGGTTTGTGATTAATATATTTGGACTAAGGCTAGCATTTCTCAGAATAAAAGTAACAGTCTCCAAACATCCTCCCCATCATCCATCCACCTGCCACAAGTCAGGGATAAACAAGTATGAGGGTGATCTCCCCCTAAATGGCAAATGGATCTAGGAAACACAAGCTGTAGTGTCCTGGAAAGAGAGATGTCCTTCAGAAACAAGGAGGATTAAACACTTTCCTATGCAAAATTGCTAGTATTTTGTCACAGCTTTCTGGTTCTCTAACACTCTTTATTTAAACAGATTTTTTGTCACTGCCCTTGGATGTGCAGAACACCAATTTTGCTTGTTAGACTGAAATGCTGAGGAATGTTGCTTGTTAGATTGAAATGCTTCTTTCTTTCCCCTCTACCCCCCACCCCCCAATTCCTTAGGCCTGATTTGGAGTTTGGAATCTTAGGTCTGAAAATTAATTTGATAATGTTAAGCATTAGAAATTGGGAAACCAATTCAATGTCACAAACAGTAATTAGTTCCATTTTGTCAATTCATGTGCAATTTAGAGCATTAGTTTTGGGCCAGATCATTGGATTGCAGAGAATGGCATGGAGGTAGTTGCTGTTGACTTTAGGGGAACATATTTTATTTCTGGCTACTTCAAAGGGCTTTTTTTGTCCCTTTCCCCCCACTATTTTATTTTCATACTTTAAATAGTCATCAAACAGTATCATTTCATTTACACAAATCATTGAAGAGAAGTTACTATTCCAATACATCTAAACAAACTTTTCATTACTGAAGTTATCATCAATCAGCTCAAGGAATAACCATCAATCCAAGTATCAATCTGATGCATTACTTCTTAATGTACCATTTCCTTTGCTTTCCCCATCTTGCGACTTCCTTAGAATTACAAAACCAAGGAGTTTCTTTAACTGATCTTTTTCTCCCTAATCTTTGCTTCAAAAATGTTCATCTAACTTATCTTTATGGGTTTTTTTTATCATTATCTGATTTTTTCCTCTTGTAATTTGCCAAAGGGCTCTTTTTGTCCCTTTAAAGTTGCCTTCCTCCAAAACAGATCCCCCTCCCCACAGGTACTACATACAAAGCTTGTAATGAGAATGTTACCTGAGAATGCTGGGAGTCTTACATGTCTAGCAACCATCAGGTTGGGAAGCGATCCCAAATTGTGGGATCTCATCTTACAACCTCTTCACTCATGTGTATCTTTATTTTCTCTCCCTGCACCAACATGTATACTTCATTCACTCTTCAAATGCCTTCTTTGTTAAAGGTTAATTTTTGTTGTTGTCGTGTGGCTTCAAATTGCTTCTGACTTATGGCAACCCTAAGATGAACCTATCACAGATTTTTCTAGGCAAAGTTTGTTCAGAGTGGGGATTGCCGTTGCCTTCCTCTGAGGCTGAGAGAATATGATTTGGCCAGGATCACCCAGTAGGTTTCCATGTCCGAGCGGGGATTTGAACCCTGATCTCCAGAGCTGTAGTCCAGTGCTCAAACCACTATATCACACTGGCTCTCTAAAGATTAATAAGGAGTAGTTTATATCAGTTAGAGCGCACTGATCCATAAGTACAGTATTAAGTGGATAGCTTCAAGGCTTGGTCAGTGAATCAAGAATGGAGAATTCTTAAGCTGATTTTTTGAGAGTCTCTGAATGCATGCAGAACATTCTTTCTGCACAGCTGAATCCCTGCATCCTTTTTGCCTCTCCAGTCCCATTCAAGAAATGTTGTCTGTAAAGTTCAGTGGTAGAACACATGTTTGGCAAGCAGGAGCCACGGATCTCAAATTTAGTATGTGACATATTTAGTTTTAATGATCAAATATTTGATAGGTCTGCTCTTCTCTGCACCCATCTTATCTGCAGAATGGAAAAATGGGAATGGGGGGAGACTCAAGAAGCAAAGAAATGGGGGGTAGGGTTGAGGAAAACTTTTCACTTAATTTTCCAAGTACTGCACTGTACGATATTGCAAAGGGATTAGTCCAAAGAATATTATACAAAATTGGATATTATACCACAATATACAGTAGAAACTAGTCTGGAATTTTCTCCTTCTCTTTTCTCCTTCTTTCCCCAACTTTTCTTCTGCTCCACAAAGCAGCTCACAAACTGCTCTGAGATGGACTCCATAAAGTTCTCTCTTTAGCCCTCCCCTCTCTCTGTTCCCAAAGGTGTCACAGAGATATCTGCCTAACAACAGAGCCAGGCGACACATTCCCTCCAATTCCACTACATTAAGTACCCCCCACATCTCCTGATTTGCCATCCGCTGATTCAATTATCTGCAGATGGTAACAGCGGGGCGGGGGGTGGGGGTGGACAGGGGAGGGAGGGGAGGAGGAATAGATTTGCCTCCCTTCGCCCCCAGGGTCGCTTCCCAGGATTGCTCCCATGTGAGAAGGATGATGCAGGGCGAATGGAAGGGAGGAATAGATCTGCCTCCCTTCTCCCTTTGCCTCCGGGATTGCTCCCGTATGAGAATGGTGATTTGGGGGTGAAGGAAGGGGAGGAATAGATCTGCCTCCCTTCTCCCTTCGCCCCTGGGATCATTCCTGTGAGAGAATGGCAATGTGGAAGCAAAAGGAGGGGAGGAGTAGATCTGCTTCCCTTCTGCCTTCGCTCCTGGGATCGCCCCCAGGTATTGCTCCCATGGCGGGAATGGTGATGGGGGCGTTCGCTATTATTCACAGATTTCATTATCCATGGGGGGCCCTGGAACCAATCCCCCAATGGATATGGGGGTCCTACTGTATTTCTTATTCTGAGGCACCAGGCCTTCCTGTTTTACTGAAAGTAACAGAAGGAGAGACACGCATTGTAATGAATTGGAACAAATTCTAGCAAACTGATTCACTAAAGCATGTTTTAAACTTCTCGATTCATTTGTGGAATCTATCAAGGCAAGGGAAATTGTTAGAAATATCTTAGCAAGTTAATTCCAAGGCCTGGAAGATTTCTGCTGAATGGGATCTAAATGGAAACCTATTAAGCTGTGCAATATGTCCCCAGTCACACATACTTATTTACCATTAACCCAAGAGCACAATGCCTCCCATAAAAGGCACAGTGGAGAGACCCTGCTCAATATATCTTAATTATTTAATTATTTTTGATGATATTTGATTCAAAAGTATGGATTTTGTTTGCTGCTTTGACAATACTACTTTTAACAAGATATATAGGGGCTACAACCCTTGATCTAATGTCATGTTTCTAGGAAGTCAGTTCTCTTCGTGTTACTAGAAAAGATCTGCTGTCTTTTTAATCACCGTGCTGCTGAATTTCAGAAGTAAGCTGCCGGCAGAGATGCAATAATGGGCAGAGAGTTGCATTCTTGGAGCCTATCTTAGCCACTCCTGTTATAGAAAACAACACTCTACAGTTATGCCTTAAAGTCACCTGTCAAATTATGGTGACCCCATGAATTTCATAGTGTTTACTTAGGCAAGGAATAATCATAGGTGGTTTTGGCAGTTCCTTCCTCTGAAATAGAGCCTACAGCACTTGCTATTGCTTGGCAGTCTCCCACCCAAGTACCAACCACAGCTGATTCTGCTTAGCGCCCAAGATCAGACGGGATCTGGTGCCTTTGGGGTATTTAGGTTCTGTGAGAGAATAGGAAGTTGCACATGTTCTCAGACAGAATATCTTTTCTTTGAGATGTCTTGTACATTTCTGTGCAGAAATGGAAATGAAATTTCTTGGTTTTGCATTTCCCTATAAAAAGATTGCTTTCACAAACACACACAGCAAGTCTGACAATGTGACTAAGACCATCTTACCTCAGTAATCAGTACATTTCCAAGGCCTGCAATGCATCTTGGTGAAGAAGGGGAAAAATGCACACAAAATCATTTTCCCATTTGAAAAATGTGCATAACTGAAAATATAGATATTTGAAAAATGCATAGAAACATGTTTTCATTTGTGGAAAATGTGCATAAAAATGCCCATGCATTAGGGGGGAAATGTAGTAAAATATTTGCGAGATTCTGACAAATGCATCAAAAACAACACTGACAGATTTTCATTCCTATGCTGTGTAGGTCCTGGAATGGTCCTTTTTTCCTCTTGCAATTTTCCTTCCATAGTACAACCCCCATATCTGTGGGGAATACATTCCTGGACTAACCATGGAAATGCCATGCCGCAGATAATACCAAATTAATGACTTCTGGCCCAAGTATACCATAGAGTTGTGCTGGAGGACTTAGAGATCTATCTAGGAATCTCCAGGTTCTCCAGTATGCCTTTATGATCAACCTCCAGTGGAAGCATACCATAGAATCATGCTGGAGGACCTAGAAAATGTCTAGAGAGAACATATATTTTCAGAAGTGGGTAAAGGAAATTACGGGTACCAGTTCTGCAGGTACAGGAGCCGTGCTGTATCTAGTGTTGAAGGAAGTGGCTTGTTCATCTATATATTCTGAATTAGCTGTGCTTTCTCAGGCTAGCATATACCTCCAACTCTGAGAGGTATGATTCATTCCATTTTGTTTACTTCCTTTCAAGTAGATACCATTAAAAAAAAATAAGTATACCAATCCTTCTCTCCTGTTCTCTTTGCAGGTGCTGTAGCAGTTTTGATCCCGCGTCTGGATATAGTAATCTCATTTGTTGGAGCTGTAAGCATCAGCACTCTGGCTTTGATCTTACCACCATTAGTTGAAATCTTCACTTTCTACAAGGAGAAACCAAGTGCCTGGCTAATACTGAAAGACATTTCTATAGCCCTCCTTGGAGTAATTGGTTTCCTAACTGGCACTTATGTGACTGTTGAAGAGATTATTTGTCCTTCTTCATCAGTTTCTGTCAATGTTTCAGGCACATCAGAATGTTTCAATGTTTCACAGTTGACTGAGGGTGCCAATTAATGTTTGGATAACAAAGACTCTTCCCAATGGATATATTTGATATAGCTGAGAACCAAAGATGACTGATTCTCAATGTGAATGTTGGAGATGGGAGTCGGTTCAATGGATTCCTGAGAACCTAAACCTACTCCTTCCCAAGGTCCAAGATAAAGTATTCTTCATTCCTTTATTTCCCTTTATCTCCTTTGCAAATGGGACCAGAGAGCAAAACACTACTCAGTATATATGGGCCGGTACCATCTTTGATGGTCTTCTCTACCAGCCTTTTTCTCTTATGTGTCTTCTGTTGGTATTGTTAACCCCACAAAGGTTAGCAAGATGTATGAAAAGAATACAGATGCACTTTTTATACACATCATTCTTTGGTTTTATGGGACTTAAGAGCTCCCAGTGGGTAGTGCTGCACAAGTTACCAGATCTTTCCAGCAGTTTCCTTTCCCGTGACAGAAGATGACCCTAACACGAAGTATGCCAGCATTAACAGCCTCCATAGCAGGAGGCAGTGAGTGAGATTGAATGTGCCTACAATTTCTTCTAATGTCTGAAAAGGAGTATGTCTTAGGATGTAGCTCTTCGTCACTGTGGTGTCTTTACGTGACACAAAACTACAAAAGTAACCTCTGCTGTGATGAGATTTTACAATGTTTGCTCCCTTTTTTTTTTAGTAGAACAAAGCCATATTAATGGCCACATCTGCTTTTTAAGCTAATTTTGTTCCATCTCAGTTAATTTCAGCAGTACAGATCTGCAAAATGCTGTATTTTTCTATTTATTCCTACCTTTACAGAGCAATTCTATATTTGTACTTTAGACCTGTTTATTGCAATGGAGATATTTCTGCAGAGTTTCACTTTAAATGGAAATAACACACATGTTACTGTTCTTCATCCAATTTTTAAAGGAAAGAAATTTTGGTAGTTTGTAGATGCAATGGATGGTAATTGGAAGATTTATGGGTTAAATCCCCAGACTTAAAGATAATCCACTGAGATAAGTAAGATCCAATTTATTTGTATTCAATTTAAAGTTCGTGGAGTTCAATAGGACTACTTAATATTGCAAAATCTGGATCCAACCCAATGTTTTCAACCCTATTGAAATGAACTGGACTTTAAATCCTGAATCCTGTTGGTAGAGCTAGCATGGTATAGTTGTTTGAGCGTTGGATTATGTCTCTGGACACCAGGGTTTGAATCTCTGCTTGGACATGGAAATCCACTGCATGAACTTGGGCAAGTCACACACTCTCAGTCTCAGAGGAAGGCAAAGGCAAACCCTGCTGAACAAATCTTGCCAAGAAGACCCCATGATAGGTTCACCTTAGAGTTGCCATAAATCAGAAACAACTTGAAGGCATGCAAGAACTAAATTCTACATAGAGTAGACCCTTGCAACCAATAGCCTTTACCTATGTGTTGATTCACCATTCACGAATTGAGTCAATGGGTCTAGTTAAGAGTACAGAAACCCTGTGTTCTAAGGTCTTTATCTACTGTTCTGCTCGCACTGAGCGATAATCCAAAGGAATTCAACCTGTGCAGAAATTCCAGTGAATTGGTAAGGAGACACCATTGTACAGTTCATATTCATTTCATTGTGTTTTGCACAGAAGGTTTTCCCAGGGATTTTTGGCAAAATCAAGCAAAACAGCACACAGACACAGAATTTAGCATGTAACATTTTTGTACTCTTTAAATAAAGATGAAGTAAGAGTTATAGATATTTAGGAAATTTCCCCTTTTATAAGTCATTCAAATGTTGAAATATTACAAGTCATCTCTCTGGCTTTTCTTCGCAAACAAAGATTCAGGAAGGACTCATCCCGCGCTTTCTGCAAGCGCGCTGATGACTAAAAAGGCCAATCTGAGATAAACAAGTCCGGTTGCAAAAAGCACAGCAGAAGGTCTCCTTGGGTGATGTTTTTGGGTTGTGATTCTTTCTGCGTTGTCGTTTCTCTTCAAGACTTGTTCGTCGTGAGTTCTCAAATGAGGCTGCAGCATTGTGGATAGTGCGTCTCCATGCCTCCCAATGTGAGGCTTGCTTTTATAACTTTAGCATCAGCTGTGATCGAATTCCATCTTTCTTATGACACTTAGGCCAGTTTGCAACCTAATCCATTTGATTCTGCTCCCCCTGATTGGGATCTAAATGTCATTGCCCTACTCCTCTGTACTTTTAAAAGAAATATATATTAAAATTAACAGGGGGAGACATCTGTGAATCATGATGATCTGTGTCTAGCTGTATATGACCATGCTGCTCAGACTTCTGGCAGGGGCAGAATGGCTTCTGTTGTGATGCTACTTCTTGATGTGCTGTAGATCTTAGATGCACCAGATCTTAATTGTATATTCAGTCATGCTTGCATCTCACTGTTCACTGTAACGAGCCTATGCAACCATGACATTGTCACTAATGTATATAAATATACTGTACTAATATACAGATATATAGAGAGTGTACTGTATGCATGTCTCACTACATGATGGAAACTTAAATCTTCACTTTAAACTTTGCAGTTTCCCACTGTGCTCCACCATACTCTTTTTCTGACCAGATTGTAAATAGTAGCATAAAGCCACTCTTTATTATGCAAGATGATGCTAAAATTTATATTGGCAAAGGAACAGCAACACAGCAATAAGGTTACTGTCATGGTTTTCTGTTTAGTAGAGAACCACACCATGGTAGCAGATCTATATATTTTAAAACCTGGATCTGCTGCACTCATGTAAAGTGTGGGGTGGAGTGTGTTCTCCAGTTCATGAGAAAAAAATCTTTCCCTCAGGCACACTTTCTCCCTCAAACCTGAGAATTAGCACTTGTTACAATGAGGTAAGAACAGCAGGTATGAGAGAAAGATCTATGCTCCTCTCCTGCATGTTTTGTATTGATCCTTAAATATGATCTCCTCCTCCTGTTTTCTACTTATTTATGCAGCAGGTCAATGTTTAAAGGCACAGTTCAGCTGCTGTTCTGTCTAGTTTAGTCCTGGTGTGGAATATTCTGTACGTACCCCATGCCTGGTATAGGGAACACCAATTTTAGTTTCTCTTCCTTTGGGGAGTTCTGGCAGTTCTCTGTCCATGTGTGCAGAGAATATGCTGCTGAAAAATCTGTTCGGATCATATGCTCTCTGTCACATGAATCACACTTGGAGGCCTCAGTGCAGAGTGTGTGCCAAGACACTGAAGCATCTGTCTTGGACTAATGCTTGGCTGGCAGTAGTGTTTGGCCCATGCAAAGCTTATGGCAAGACAGGGGCTCTGCTCTGCTGTCCAAAGTCATGCTTGTTAAGTCCACAAGTGCCTTTTGTAAGTGAAAAGGAAGAAGAGGACGACAATGACTCCCCGAAAAGCTGAATGTCCAGCATCTCCCCTCTAAAATGGAGGTAGACGGTCACATCCAGAATTTATGTCATTGGCAACCCTTGGATTTCCACTTTGAAAAACCTTGGCAGGAAGACACCAAAACCATCCATGTCCTGCCACTGAGGTTGAATAGTCTCTCATCCGGTCAGCCCAGCACTCCACTAGTTATTGAAAGCCTTCTTTCTTGTACTTCACCTGCATATGTAGCACTCTCTTTAATTTCTGTTTGGAACATGAACAATGCTAACAAATGGGGCTTAACATGACATGGTATGGTGTCTTCAAGTATTCTGTGTATGTGTGTGCATAATTTCTACACTGTATTTCTTGTGTTTTCCTACCATGTAGGACTTTATTACTTCTTGATGGCTGATTCAAAGCAGACATGCACAGGTGTCATGCCTGTATGTCAGTGGCACTACTTTAGTATTCTTGATAGTATTCTGTTATTGTACGCCTTGTGTTCAGTAGGTCTACAATGTGAAGAAGAAAATTCTCCAGAAGGCTAGCATACTTAGGCTAGCATGTCAAACTCTGAGCAGCTGGCACATAAAAATAGAGTTCCAGGGATTACTTGCCAAAGACTTTTAAGTTAAAAACTAAACTAATGATGCAGTTGGTTTTAAAGATGTGTGTAAATGAGATGAGATGCTTAGATGAAGTCAGCTGGAACTAATGAATGATTCAGAGATGAAAAAAAATGATATGTATTTAAAGGGGCAACAGAAATGATCATTTGTAAGTAAGGTAATCATATACTATACTGGTGGGTGTTCTTCTTTGTTGGAAGAATAGAATAGAATGGAATGGAATTATGTTTATATGCAGTATGCAGATGTATTTAAGTAGGTTATGTTTTGGGCACTTTTAATACCATTTATTCAATGGCTGCATTAAAAAAGAAAGAGAGATGGCTTGTGGGTCTGTTATATGAGATCTGTAACCTGTGCAGTCTATGTCAATAAAATTTGTAAAACATATTTTACGTTTCTTCACATTCTCCACTGTTTTCTCCATAGTACTCTTCAATGTGTAACTTTGGGTGGCTTTTCAGTGGCATAGGACAAATGCCCTATAGCAGCAACTTATATTTATGGCCTTAGAATGCTAAAATCATAATATTGTAGAGTTGGAAGGGACCAGTACATACCCACCCACTGTCCTGATTTGGCAGGGACAGTCCTGATTAATCTGCTGTCATCCCACTTTTCAGATGCTTTTGAAAGGTCCCACTTTCTCTCTCTTCCTCCCATTTTTTCCCTTTGTTCCCAGTCATCAAATTCTACTATCAAACTGCTCTTGCCATCCAGGATTTTGTTCATAAAGTTTACTGAGAATCCTTCCAGGTAATTTGTCCATAATGACCTAGTGTCATCATGCAGATAGTAGATATTGCTGAATACCTGTACAATGAGTCTGAGCACCAACTACAGCTTTTTCCATCATGACCAAATTAACCTAACAAATAAAAGTTAAAGGTTGGCCTACTCTGGGGATCATGTACACATGGCGAGGAAGGAATCTGCAGTGATTTGTGCTGGCTGGCTACCCTGGATCCTTCACTCCAAATCATTGGTTGCTGCTCTGCAAAAGGAACAGTGAGTGAGCTCAGAGGAAACACGTGCCTATGAAAGAAACATTCTTGCTTAGCTTTCTATTCTTCCAGCGACGCACCCTGTGGGTCTTTAGGTCTTCCAAGTGTCATCCTTATCTCTTTTCCCCCATCTGAATTTTTTAAAATTACCGACTGGGCATATAAGACGACCCCCCCCCTAATTTTTAAGTTAAAATATAGAGTTTGGGATATACTCACAGTATAAGACTACCCCTCCTTCTCTACCTCTCAGATCTCCTGCCCCCCCCATTCCATCCAGTCACCCCTCCACCCTTCCCGAAGCTGCGATCAGCAGCTTGATCGCGGCTTCGAGAAGGGTGGGTGTTGGATGGAAAGCCTCCTCCCTCCAGCCAGCCACCCATAAACGAAGCTGCAATCAGAAATAACGGGAGGTGCCTAGCAAGCTCCCCCCCCAAGCCAGCCACCTCCCGTTGTTCCCAAGTCCGAGATGGGGCTGCCAGCTGCTAGTCAGCTTTCTGCAAGACTAGCAAGAAAGCTTGCTAGTCAGCTTTCGTCCTTCCCGAGTCCGAGATGGGGCTAGCAGCCCCCCCTGTAGCCAGCTGGGCAGGGGGATCTTCTCCATGACTCTGTGTCATGGAGAAGACCTCCTCTCACCCAGTGAGGCTTCCACCCCAGGCAGCCTTGCTTGGCAGGGGGGATTTTCTCTGTGGCTCAGTGTCATGGAGAAGACCCCCTCCCGCTCAGCAAGGCTTCCCCCCCAGCCAGCCACCTCCCATTGTTCCAAGTCTGAGATGGGGCTGGCACAGCCCCATCTCAGACTCGTATACCCGGCATATAAGATGACCCCTGACTTTTCAGGAGATTTTACAGGATTAAAAAGTCATCTTATACGCTGGAACATACGGTACTTCTTAAAAAGTGCTCTCATATATAATTTGCAAGAAACATTTTTTTTTTAAGGCAAGCTTCTTTTAGATGATTGGTTTGTAAACAAGATATTGGTAGATGAGAAATTCCAAGTTAGTATGGCTTCATTTGCAAGGAAGATTACTGGATACTTACATTGTTCAGGTAATATTTGGTTTAATCTACAAATATACCATAAACCATAGGTCGAAGCAAGTAATGTAATCATCCTTTCACTTTCCTCAAAGCAGATTCCCAAAGAGAATCTCCCAGTATTTCCCAAAGTAGTGTTATCTGACAGCTCCCAGCTGGTGTACTCTGTCTCCCTCTTTTTGTTTTTGTCAAATCACAAAAGAACAGGTTACTTACTGTAACTATAGTTCTTTGAGTGGTCTTCTATGAATACACACAGTGCGCAGGGCACTTTGGAGCCTTCTAAAAACCTCAATTTAAACTTTTGGATGGTAGCTCTGCACCCCTCACCCCTGGCCTATATAAGCCCCTACCTCTCACCAACTGCTCAGTTCTGTGTAGCCACATTAAATAAGTATGTGAGAGGTAGGACACCAGAGGGGAGGAGGGCAGGTTTGTGTGAATTCACAGAAGACCACTCGAAGAACTATAGTTACAGTAAGTAACCCGTTCTTTGTGGTCTCTGTGAATGCACACAATGGGTAGATTAACAAGCTCAAGAGACCAGACGGTGGGGCTGTCAGACCCATAAAGACAAGACAACAGAGCATTATGACTAGAACAATTATATTAGCAAATATAGACTATGAGTAATAAGCTAGTCACCCACGGGTGGTTGAGCTGGCACTGCTTTAGCGAGAGCTGCAGCATCAGTCTCAGAGGAGTCCAGCTTATAGTTCTTCACAAAGGTGAGCGGTGTCGCGCATATGGCTGCTCTGCAAATGTCCGGCAGTGGTACACCACTCATGAAAGCTGTTGAGGTAGCTGCTGCCCTAATAGAATGACTCCGTATGGAGGAGGGCAAGGACACGCCCGTAGCCTCATATGATATCTGGATAGCCGAAGCAATCCACTTGGAGAACAGTTGAGAGGAGACTGGGAGTCCCGTTTTGGGACCGAAATAGCAGACAGTCTATTGGTGTGGCGGAATGTTGCTGTTCTGTTCAGGTAAAGTACCAGTGCCACACTTACATCAAGTGGATGGCAAGCAGCTGTGTTGTTTGATGGTGACGAATCTCCAAAAGATGGGAGGACTATATCTTGATTGAGGTCGAAGGAGGAGACCACCTTGGGTACAAATGCCACATCCAGATGAAGGATGACCTTATTCATGTGGAATTGGGTATATGGGGTGTCCGCCTTGAGAGTGCAAAGTTCACTTGCTCTTCTAGCAGGGCTGATGGTAATTAAAAATGCCATTTGGAAGGACAAGAGAAGGGCGTCAACTGAGTCCAAGGGCTCAAAAGGAGGGATGGATACCATTCGCAAAACTAGCTGGAGGTCCCATGATGCAACGGGGCCTACCACTGGCGGGTGCAAGCTTTTGTAGCTTTGCAAATATCGATGGACAAGGGAGTCCATGAAGCAAGAGTTCAGTCCAAGGCACTGGAAATTCAAAGATATTGCAGCCTCATATGTCTGTACAGAAGAAAGGGAGAGACCCTTTGCTGATAAAGAAGCTAGGAAGTCGAGGAGAAGAGGGGTCGACACCTCTTTGGGATGGATCCCTTTGTCATTGAGGAAAGTACAGAATTTCTGCCATGTATACTGGTAGGATTTCAATGTAGATGGGTGTTGAGCCACTTGGAGTATCGACCTTGCTGACTCTGAGAGAGGTGCTATGGTCTGATGAGCCAGGCTGTTGGGTTGATTGATTCCAGATTGGGGTGGAAGGCCTGGGCATTCTGTAGTGACAGAAGATCCTTCCGCAGGGGGAGGCAGTGGAAGCATCAGTTGGAGAGAAGGAGGAGAGGGGCGAACCAAGGCTATCTGGGCCACCAGGGCATTATCAGTATGCTGTATGAGTTGTCATATCTCAGTTTTGCCATGACTCTGGAGAGTTGTGGAAACGGGGAAAAGACGTACAGCAAAGTCCCTGCCCACCTGAACAGGAAGGCGTCTCCCAGGTACCTGCATAATGGTCGCTGTCTCAAGCTGTATAGTCTGCATTTGGCATTCTGCCTCGTCAACGAAGAGGTCTATAGTCGGTGAGCCCATGCTGTGAAGAGTGCCAGTAGAATATCTGAGGCCAGTGACCACTCGTGGCAGTTGACCTTGGCTCTGCTCAATGAGTCCATGACTTCATTCTGCTCCCCTGCCAAGTATATGGCTGTTAAGAATATGCGCCTGGGAATGCACCAATCCCAAATCTGGATTGCTAAGTCCAGAAGTGTTTGGGACCTGGTTCCTCCTTGCTTGTTGACGTAAAATACCATGGTGGTGTTGTCTGACACAATCTGTACCACTCAGCCATGGAGAGAGGACTCGAATGCTTTCAGGGCCTTGAAGACTGCTAAGAGCTCCAGGGCATTGATGTGGAGTTCACACTCCTTCACTGACCAAAGGCCATGGATAGTTAGGCTGTGAGAATGTGCTCCCCATCCTGTTTTTGATGAATCTGTCATCAGGGACTTGGAAGGGTGAGGGATGGTGAAGCGTAGACTGCACCATACATTCCGGGGAAGCATCCACCACTCCAGCTGCCTGAGTATGGGACGATGCACTGATAATAGCCTCAACAGTTTATCCATCAATGGGTTGAAGACTCAGAGGAACCAAGTTTGCAGTAGTCGCATCCGCAACCTGGCGAAAGGGGTCATGGCTGTGGTAGACGCCATGTGGCCCAGGACAGTCTGGATGAAGTGTGCTGTTACTCTCCTCCAGGCAATACAATGATGCACCATGCTCTGCAGGGTGGCAAAATGGTCTTCCGGGAGGAACGCCTTGCCCTGAACAGAATTCAGTTGGGCCCGAATGACTTTGTGATTCTCGATGGCTCTAGATGAGACTTGTCCATATTGACCATTAGGCCTACGTCCTTGAGCAATGATATTGTCAGGGTGACATTGTTTGCAACCTTTGCTCTGGAAGGACCTGTAATCAACCAGTCGTCCAGATACAGGAAGATCACCACACCTCTCGCGTGGAGATAAGCAACTACTGGTGCCATACATTTGGTGAACACTCTTGGAGCTGTACAAAGGCTGAATGGGAGTGCCTTGAACTGGTACATGTTGGAGCCCACCTCAAAGGCCAAGAACCTTCTGTGAAATTGCGCTATCATGATGTGAAAATATGCATAGCGGAGCTCAATGGTGGCAAACCAATTCTCTGGTGTGTAGGAATGGGAGCATAGAGGGGAGGGTAACCATCTTGAAGGCTTGGGAATAATGTAGCAGTTCATGTCTTGAAGGTCCAAAATGGGACACAACCTGCCATCTTTTTGTTGACCAGGAAGTAGCAGGAAAAGAAAGACTCCCCTCGACGAGACTGCAAGATCTGTTCTATCTCCCCTTTCTTGAGTAAGGCAAGAACCTCTTCTTTGAGACGTGCAGAAGGAGGTGTGGACTTGAACTGCATCATAATCAGGCTCAGCTTCATAATCAGGATCATAATCAGGCTCAGCTTCATGGTACCGCTCTGGAGACGGTGTCGTCAGGCACCTCTTCACAGGTGGTGATACCAGGGAACCTTCTTCCATCCCTCTCTTGGGTCTCTTTGTTTTGGGATCATGTGACTCATGATCCAACTCCTTGGGTCTCTTCCTTTCACGGGACCAATCCCATCAAGGAGACTCCTTGATCCCAGTGGCTTTGACCTTCTTAGATGAAGGGTCCTTTGCCATGCTCGCCCTGTGTGGAGATTCCGGTACCTTGCTTGATGGTATCACTTTTTTCTTACTTTTAGCAGTCCCAGTATCGTTGGGACAGAACTTGGTGGTACCATTGTCTCTGGCTCTAGTAGACATCGGGGAGGGTTTAGCAGCAGTTTTGGCTGGTACTGAGGTACCCCTTCTTCATGGTATCTGAGGACAATTTAGGGGTGGTTCCTGAAACCAAGGCCTTTGCTGATGCTGAGGCAGACAGGGCCTGGGCATAAAGGATGGCCTTAAGCCTCTTGTCTCAGTTTCTCCTAGCCTGGGGAGTAAAGGTCTTGCAATGTCTGCACATCATGGGATTCCCCTAAGCATACCAGGTATTTAGAATGACCATCAGATTCAGTCATTTTGGCTGAGCACTAGGAGCGAGACTTAAAGAAGCCTACAGTAGTCATATTCAAGGGAGAATGAAAGCACAGTACCGATTGAATTCCAGAGGTCGAAACCGAGGCAGTCCAGTCCAAATAAACCAATCTTGAAGGGCAATCCAAAGAAGAGTCAAATTCCAGTCCAAGGTCAGTAATTTTTAGTGAAAAGATGTGTAGAGAGAACAAAGAAAATGGCTGAGGTTTACTCTGAAGTTCCTTCAGTGCTGCTCACATGGCAGAAAAAAGGAACTGAGCAGTTGGTGGGAGGTAGGGGCTTATGTAGGCCAGGGGTGAGGGGGGAAGATATACCACCCAAAAGTTTAAATTGAGGTTTCTAGAAGTTTCTGAAGTGCTCTCCGCAGTTGCAGGATTAACCCATTGTGTGAATTCACAGAGACCACAAAGAAGAACTTGCTGTTTTCCCCACACAGAGAGATGCCCCCTTCTATCAATCTTTGAACAGGAAGTGGAAAATGCTGCCAGCAGCAGGAGATAAGAGGTAGCCAATGGGAAAAGGTAGCCCCAGGACCACTCAGAAAGAATGGGAGAGGTTTAATCAAAATAAGGGCAAGCTGTAAACTACATCTGAACTCTCCCGTCTATTTTGAAGCCCTTGCCTGTCTCCTCTGCCACTTGTGAATTTGTTGTGGCTGCAAATTCCTGGCCCACCATGTGATTTCCCTTTAAAACTAGGTGCACAGGAGGCATGTGCTTTGTTTTTGAGCCAAAGTGCACTCAAAATTCTTGGGAAATCGTAGGCAAATCCTGAGACAGGAATGTGTAGGTACTGGCAGATGAGATTTCTGGGTTAAAGAAGACACCTCACACTGATTCAGGGATTTGCAACAGGGTTGGGAATCAGACAGCATTCCAGATGTTTTTAGATGGCAAATCCCAGCACTCTTTGATATTAGCTATACTGGCTAGGGCTGCTGGGAGTTTCAGTCCATTCATGTTTGAAGGGCTGCATGCTTCCTCCCCCTGATTTATTTTTAGGACATGGCTACGGGAAGGGGGTTTGTCAATTGCTGATGGGCCTTTTTGCGGCCCGACTGGCACCCCCTGAGAGCCCTCCGGCACCCCCCCTCCTGTAGCCAGGGGGGAGGGGGGAGGTATGGGGGACCGCACGGTCTCCCCTGGCAGCCGCCATCTTGGCCGTCCCCTTCCCAGCCGGCCTTGTGGCAGAAGGGGCTGGGAGGGAGCGGCAGCCAATCAGGATGGGTCCGCTCTTCCCCGATTGGCCGCAGCCGCTGGGACAGGGCAGGACATCCGGCCAGCCTCTGACGTGGCCGGATGATGCATGAAGGAGGGTGACAGAGCTGATATAAGGCAGCTCCGTTGGCTCTCCTCCCTCTTTCGGCTCTGGAGAGTGAAGAGAGAAGGATGCTGGGGGGCGGCGGAGCCGGATGAGCCACGTAATGGGGGCAGTGCTCCACCCCCTATCACTCCAGACATGGCAGGACTTCGCGCCCACCCCACCCAGAGGAGGCAGGGAGGGGTGGGTGGGCGAATAGCGCCGGGTCCTCAATGGCAACGGCGGCGGTGCTCGGCAAAGGGAGGGCTGGAGTGGCCGGAAGGGGCTGTGCTCTGCCCCCTCCCTCCAGCGACATGCTTCTCACCTCACTCCACCCACAGGCAGCAAAGTGGTGGGGCGGGCCCGTACTGGGTCCTCCATGGCAATGGATGTGGCGCGTGGGGGGTGGGATGCCTGGAATGGCAGCGGCTGAAGAGTGCAGCACCCAACCGGGGGCTGCAGGGGTGCGATCCCCCCTCCGGAGTCACCTGAGCGGGGCCAGGAGCGCTGCCTCGGCTCTCATGGCAGCGGGGCTGCGGGGGCTTTGCCGATTGGCATCCTGCTCGGCGCCAGGGGGGCCAGGTTTGGCAACAGGGGAGGAAAGGGCCAGTAGGGGCCAGGGCTGGTGTGTGGGGGTCGGATGCCCCCTCCCCCCATTGTTGTGGGAGTGGGCTCACTTCTCTCCTTTCGCACGGGCTTTGGCTGAGGGGCAACCCCCCCCGATGGGGTGCTGGGGGCTCCCTGGGGGAAGCATGGCCAAGAGCAGCCCCAGGCACAGGGGGCTTCACATCTTCATGGCCTCTTTGCTTCCTGCCAACCACCCCCACCCTGCAGTGGGGACCAGGGGTGACGGGCAGATGGGCCGGCTCCTTAACATGAGGGCTGCCAGCTGGCAGTGGGGCATTCCTTCCCCCCTAAGCTTGGTTGCACATTGCAGGGGGCCAGGCGGATGGGGGGGTTCACAAGGGGAAGAGAAGGGGGGAGCAACCCCAACGTAGCACTTTTCTCTTACAGGATTCAGACCACAGGGTGGCAGTGGGCGTGCAATAAATTGTAAATGTTATAAGTGCACTGCAGACACCATGGTGGTACCAGACAATGAGTGCACAAATACACGCACATATCTGTGACTTGGGCTGGGGTTATGGGGGCCAAACAAACACTGAAGCTGCGCCACCTGCAGGAGCAACAGCCCCTGGGAGAACAGCAGATCCCGGTGGGTGAAGAGCAATCAGGGCTGGGCAGGGGGGCTGGGCAGCCAGAGCAGGAGCCTGGGCCTAGCAGTGAGTTGAACATGACCCAAGCCCAAGCCCTGCCTGTGGGGATCCAACGCACATCAGTGGAGGCATTTGCTGCCCCAGTACCCACCATAGCGGACATTATGGGGGTGTTTGCCATCCTGGTTCAAAAGATGGATAAGGACAATGTTCCTACCCCGGATGGTGCTGAGGTTAGGGCGCTGCCCGTGGCAGGGAGTGTGGAACCCAGCACATCATCCAGTACAGGTACATCAAGTGGTTGTGGACGGCCCAGAAGATCGAGATCCAGGGAGAGGAGTGGCTCCAGGGACTCAAGGCGCTCCGGCTCGCATGGGTCTTCTTCACAGAGGCACAGCGGATCGAGAGGTAGGAGGAGCCCAAGTAGAAAGCACAGGAGGTCACATTCCGGATCCTCTTCGGGTGATTCTTCCAACGAGGACAAGTTCAGGTTTGGGAAAAAGGGTCTTTCAAGCCAGGTCTACCAGGATGGGCCCTCAAGCTTAGGAAGGCCAGGCAAAAAGCTGGGGAGGAATAGAGGGCCGAGGGTGGCAATCCCATGGGCGAAGGTCTTAGGGAAGCCAAGTCAAAGGAAGACCCTTCTGGGGGCCACTTGGACCATAAGGTGCATTCCAAGATCTTACAGAGCTATTATGTTGACATCTTCTCATTGGCCCCACCTCCGGGGGAAGAGGCGAAGGTGCATCGGAGCGACAAGAAGGAGAACGAGAAAGCCAACTCTGAGATGGTGGAACGCACCTTTGCCAACTGGCTCAGTGGCTATGTGGTTTCCATGGGGGTAGTGGCCCTGGTTTTCCCTGAGAGGGCATGGCACCTGATCAACGACCTCCGGCAGGTGATCAAAGTGAGGTAATAGGCAGGTGATGCCAATGCCATCACGTATGACATTGAGTGCAGAAAGAAAGCTTCCAGATCCCCCATGCACAGATGGGAGACCATCGACTATCCCACTTGGCTGCAGGCCACTGGGCCTGGCAGGCGGGACAAGGGGAACCCCCCCCCAAGAATGCTCGTAAGAAGGAGGGGAAGAAGCCGGTGTGCTGGGAATACAATGGAGGTAAGTGCTCCTGGTACAAATGCCGGTTTGATCACTCTTGCGACAGCTGTGGGGGCAGCCACCCAAAGGTGAACTGTCCCCATCAGGGTGGAGGGGCAGTCCTTTCAGAGTGGGCACCCTGCCTCAAATGGCACCAAGGAGGCAGGGTCCAGCAGCAGTGCCAACAGCAGCTCTGCAAAATGAGGGGACCCCTGGGACCGGGGAGAGGGTTCGCATGACAGCCACTCCAGTAAAATTGGAGGTCATGTGCCCCCTTTTGGTGGCCTACCCCAAAAAGGAGGAGGCGGCCTACCTAGCTGTTGGATTTGAATTTGGCTTCCGCATACCTTTCCAGGGTCCCAGAAATGCTTCCACTTCGGGCAATTTAAAATCAGCGGCGCAGCTGCCCGAGGTTCTGGCTCAAAAGATAGGGAAGGAGCTGGATGCTGGTCGCATAGCCGGCCCATTTGATCAGCCACCCGTGCCCAACTTGCGCATTTTGCCATTGGTTGCAGTACCTAAGAAGGCACCTGGGGAATACTGTCTCATACACCACTTATCCTACCCAAAGGGCTCATCCGTTAACGATGCCATTCCACCGGAGTTGTGCACGGTGAGGTATGCTTTTAGGGCATGGCTACAGGAAAGTGCCAAGTGCGAAAGCAATGTTTCCATCTGTGTTGAACAGCTGGAACCAGTTCAGGAATTGTGGACTATCCAGATGTTGGACTGCAACTCCCAGCAATCTTTATCATTGGCTATTGCTGACCAGGGATGCTGGGACTTGCAGTACAACAACATCTAGAGGGCTACATGGAGTAGATGGAAACACCATCAGATGGAGCCATAATTAGTTGAGAAACCATGCTCAAAGAGTTGTCATCAGTGGCTGTGCTTCAAACTGGAAGACGGTCTCAAGTGGAATGTTACAGGGTTCTCTCCTAGGGCTGTTACTCTTCAACATTGTTCTCAGTGACTTAGATGACAGGGTAGAGAGGATCCTTATCAAGTTTGCAGATGACACAAAACTGGGAAGGGTGGCTAGCACATTGGGAGACAGGAACAGAACTCAAAAGGGTCTATAACTAGAAAACTGGACTGAAATTAACAAAATGCAATTCATCAGAGAGAGAAAAAAATGCACATTTCTGCATTTAGCTCATGAAGATCAAGCGCACAGGTATAGGATGGGGGATACTTGGATCAGCAGTACTACGTGTGAAAAGACAACAAAGATAAAGTGGCAAACAGAAATTTGCTTTCCTGACAACTGCCTCCCCCTTCCCCAGACTGGCTAGGGCAGCATTTTTGTTGCTTAGCTGGCAGCCCTATTCCACTAGCTTCACCCCATTCTCTTAGCTTTCCTGGACACTTCTTGTATGTTTCCTTTCCTTTCCCTGTAAATAGGACTCAGGGCCAAGATCACCATTGTTAGGCCGAGGCAGGTGAGTGTTCAGGCAGCAGGTACTGGGGATGTCAGGAATGAGAACCCCACATCTTTTTCTCCTGGGCTTCTTGTCCCTTCTACTTTCTTATAAGACACCAACCTGTGTGCCATGCAGTTTGTCCTGCACCCAAAGTAGTCTGTTCCTCTCAAGTGTGGCTAAGCTGACTGCACTACCAGTGTCAAAGGATTCTGGATGTGTAAGGGGATGGTTTGAGTGTTGGTGCATGTGTGCACCTGTAACCCTTGCCCTTTGCCTCTGGCAGCAAAATGTGCTTTGACACAACTCTTCTGTTTAGGTAAAACCTGAATGCAAGTTTACTCTGAAGGCAATAAATAAATAAATAAATAAGCATAGCAAGCTACTATCCCCTGTCTCCATATGTGGATCAGCTTTAGCTTGCTTCTCTTCTTCTTAGGTTTGGAGAGTCCCAATTGGACAAAGCAAAAGAACCCCTGCAGTAGATTTTGAACTTTTGTTATTTGCCATCAAGTTGTCTTTGACATATGGTGAATGGGAGACCTTCAAGAGCTCTGGTCATCATCCACCCTACTCAGGCCTTGCAAACTCAGGGCTGTGGCTTCCTTGCTTAAGTCTATCTACCTGTAATGTGGTCTCCCTTTTTTTCTACTGCCTTCTACTTTACCCAGCATTACAGTATGGTCCCCATATCCATGGGAGATATATTCCAAGACCACCACCACTACCACGTGGATACCTGAAACTGCAGGTAATAGCAAACCCAACATTTTGGCTATACTTGTGCTAGAAGCATACCATAGAATTGCACTGGAAGACCTAGAGAGGCCCATAAACGCTTCCCGGGGGGTATATTTTTTGGAGCACAGGTAAGTGAAATTGTGAATATTGAGTCCATGGAACAGGGGGCTGTACTGTATTGTCTTTTCCAGTGAGTCACATTCTCTCATGATGCATCCCAAATATGACAACCTCCATTTGTATTATTTTTTTAATTAATCTTTTAATTAATCCTTTATTATTATTTTTTTCTTTTCCAAATAAGTATAATTGTATTGTGTAAATATAATGTGATTATAGTGCATTTAGATTAAGAGGAAAAATGTATTAGTGTTAGGATAGATAGTTTTATTTTTGTATTAGTAAGAAAAGAGGAAAACAATTACTATTATTTTTGTGTTATTGTTATGGCCTTTTGCGTTCGGGTGTATTTTTCAGTAGAATGGTCTTATTCCAATAAAAAATTCCTAACCCCTTAAAATTCCATTTAATAATCTTCACTTTTAGTGAGAGTTCACTTGAATCTCTCTCTCTCTCTCTCTCTGGCTTTTCTTCACAAACAAAGATTCAGGAAGGACTCATCCCACGCTTTCTGCAAGTGCACTGATGACTAAAAAGGCCAATCCAAGATAAACAAGCCCAGTTGCAGAAAGCACAGCAGAAGGTCTCCTTGGGTGATGTTTCTGGGTTGTGATTCTTTCTGCGTTGTTGTTTCTCTTCAAGACTTGTACAGCTTTGGCTCCTTTCAGGGAAAGAAGCGTTTAATGTTACCCTTAGAATCTTTCCAGTCTTTTTATTCCTTCTAAGGTAGAGGTCCCTCTTTCAGGCAAAGTAAACTTATGTTGGGGGAAAGAAGGAATCGATTCCTTTTCGACAGCTGATTTGCAGAAAGAAACATTCCATGGGCTTGCCTCAGGCTTGCTTTCCTTTGTGTTCATCCTAGCCAAAGTTATCCTGAGTGCTCCTGGGTTTTTATAAAGGACAGTGACTATGGGGAGCAAGGTTAATTGGCAACTTAAGACACAGGAGATAAGCTTTGGACTCATATACTCTTCCCCCCACTTTTTTGGCACAGCAGCAAGGAAGAGATTGAAAATCTTTTCTTCCATTTTTGATTAACTGCGATATTTAGTTATACTGAAACCTTAAACTCTGGTTAATCTACAGCTTGGGAAATTGACTTTTTTTTTTACTCAATGAGTATATCTACACTACACAATTATTGCAGTTTGATACCACTCTAACTGGCTTGACTCCATCCTACAGTATCCTGGGATTTGTAGTTTGATAAGTTAGAAATCTTTGCTAGTTAGTTAGAAGTCATTTGTCATTAGACATTTCTGCTAGAAGGCTCTAGTGCTATGTTGTACTGCAAGGGAGTGTGCTAGAGCTCTCTAGAATTCTAACAACCCCACCAAACTATAAATCCAAGGATTGTGTAAGATGAAGCCATGAAAGGTAAGATGGGATCAAAGGGCTATCATTGGGTAGCACAGATGCAGTCAAACTCCCAGAATTTTCCAGTCTATGGCCATGCTGGCTGGGGTATTCTGGGAATTTTAATGAAAAATAAAGTTTTCAACCTCTTTGTTATTGTGTGCTTTCAAGTCATTTCTGACTGATGATGACCCTAAAGTGAACTTATCACATGGATTTTTTTGGCAAGATTTATTCAGAGAGGGTTTTCCTTTGCTTCCTCTGAAGCTGAGAGAGTGTGACTTGCCCAAAGTCATCCAGTGGGTTTCCATAGCTGAGTGGGTATTTGAACCCTGGTCTTCAGAAGCCCTGGTGGCGCAGTGGTTAAATGCCAGTACTGCTAGTCACCACACTGCAAGTTCGATTCCAGCGGGCTCCAAGGTTCACTCAGCCTTCCATCCTTTCGTAGGTCGGTAAAATGAGTACCCAGCTTGTGGGGGCAATTAGCTAACACACATTGGAAACTGCTTAATGCAGTGTAGGTGTGTAAATTGCTATTGCTTAAAACAATTTGTAAGCCGCTCTGATAACCTTGTGGCTGAAGAGCGGGGTATAAATAAATAAATAAATAAATAAAATTAAAAAATCGAGCCAGTGTGCTCAGACCAATATACCACACTGGCTCTCAAGTTCTAGGTTAATTATATGGGCTGGAATCCTCTATCACTGTGTACATTATGTAATTTTATGTATACTTAGCTATGTAGCAGAGGCCCTAAGAAACCCTGTGCAAAGATGTGTAATAGGATACCAGCAAGACTGTCCCAAGCACACTGGCACTCCCTAGCTGCTGCCCTGATGCATAATGGAACCAATGCACATTGTTCCCAAAGGACATTGATGGAATCAGCTAGCTTGTATCCAACGGTTTGATGTTGGAGGCTTTGAAGTTGGGAGGGAGGGAGATTGTTCTGTTCAGATCAATGCATGGGAAGTTGTCCTAGCTTCAATATATAAAACTTCTTTAGATTTAAAACTATAGTTAGTTTCAGGTACATTGGACATCAGTGTGTCTTTTGAGAAAGAAATTAGTCATTCTAGCTAAATGTTGATGACACAATATAGATAATGTTTCTTTGTGGTGTGTGAGGTAGGCATGCCCCATAGTCATTCCTTTCTGGCTGGGCAAATTTCAATCCATTTATTCTATTAAGTCACATATAAACTCCCCAACCCTCTCTTTTGCAGTCCCTGAAGCCTCCTCAAGTCTCCAAAATTGCTCCAGTTTTTTCAAAGAAAAAAAAAATTACAGGCAGTTTTCGGTTGATTTTCCACCTTGATTTGTCCATCCCTGTTTTAAACTAAATTTCTGCAACTTGAAACTTAGAGCACTTTTCCAGATTGGGTGGGGGGACGTCTCTGGAAGTACTGAGAGTTCCTTCTCCTCCTCCTCCTTCTAGTGTACCTGCATTTTCATGAATTTGCATCCAGCCTCTTTCTTGAAATATGTCAGGTTTCCCTCCCTTCTCCTTTGTGTTCCCTCCTCCTCCCCTCCTACTAATCACATGTCACATCCAGCCTCATGTAACATTTCAGAAACTAATTTTCACCAACTTCCACTGAGGCTTCTTTATTCAGGAGTTAGCAACATTACACTAGTATTAGCATCATTTTGTTTTAGTGCTAACATTCTCTTTTTCCTTGCTTGATCTCTGTTGAATGTGTGTCCTAGAAACAATAGGTGTTCCAAGAATGTGGAAACACACAAGACCAATACAGGTTGACCCCTGTATCCACAGTTTCAGTATCCACAGTTTCACTTATCCACGTTCCAAAAAATACGTTCTCTCTAGGCATTTCTAGGTCCTTCAGTGAGATTCTAGGATCAACTGCTGGCATTTGTCTCACTGAAAATAACAGGGTTCCCTATTATCTATGCTTTCAGGTATCCATGGTGTGTGTGTGTTTTGGAATGTATCTGCCATGCATACAGGGGTCAACCTGTACAGACCACTTCATTTTGGAAAGTGCTTAGTAAATTTAAACTGATCTGGAGAGTGGGATTGAAAAGGAATTCCAAGGGAACACTTTGGGATGAAGGAAATTGCATGTAGATGTCCAAAATAAAATTTGTTTGTACAGGAACAAAACCTGAGGCATTCAGTTTTTCTTCTTCATCATCTGGAAGTGATCTTAGCTGACGGTCAACATTATTAGATTCTGTTTAGCTCTTCCTATAGCTAAAGGACTCATACTTCAAGGCTGGAACAATAAATATTCACCACTGAGCCTTTAATGGTCAGAGGCTCTTACCCCTTTAGCCATGTGTGAATGAGTATGCTACAGCTGTCAACCCCCAATATCTTTTCCGACATATGTGCAGTCTATATTAAAGGCTATGCTTTGCCTAAACAGATATCATAAAATCATAGAATCATACAGTTAGAAAAGACCACAAGGGCCATCCAGTCCAACCCCCTGCCATGCAGTAATAAATAACCAAAGCATTCCTGACAGATGGCCATCCAGCCTCTGTTTAAAAACCTCTAAAGAAGGAGACTCCACCACACTCGGAGGCAGCACATTCCATTGCCAAACAGCTCTTATGGTCAGGAAGTTCTTCCTAATGTTTAGATGGAATCTCTTTTCCTGTAGTTTGAGTCTATTGCTCCATGTCCTAGTCCCTGGAGCAGCAGAAAACAAGCCTGTTCCATCCTCAGTATGACATCCCTTCAAATATTTAAACATGGCTATCATGTCCCCTCTTAACCTTCTCTTCCCCAGGCTAAACATACCCAGCTCCCTAAGCCGCTCCTCATAGGACATGGCTTCCAAACCTCCTACCTTTTTGGTCGCCCTCCTCTTGACATGTTCCAGCTTGTCAATATCCTTTTTGAATCGTGGTGCCCAGAATTGGAAACAGTATTCCAGGTGAGGTCAAACTAAAGTAGAAGAGAGTTGCACTATTACTTCCCTTGATCTAGACACTATACTCGTATTGATGCAGCCTAGAATCGCATTGGCTTTTTCAGCTGCTGTGTCACACTGCTGACTCATGTTAAGTTTGTGGTCCACTAAGACTCCTAGATCCTTTTTGCATTTACTGCCCTCAAGCCATGTGTCACCCATCCTATATCTGTGCATTTCATTTTTACTGCCCAAGTGTAGTATCCTACATTTCTCCCTGTTGAAATTCATTTTGTTAATATTGGCCCAGCTTTTTAATCTGTTCAGGTCATTTTGGATTCTGATCCTGTCCTCTAGGATATTAGCTACCCCTCCTAATTTGGTGTCATCTGCAAACTTGATAAGCATGCCCTCTATTCCCTCATCCAAGTCATTAATAAAGATGTTGAACAGCACTGGACCCAGGATAGAACCCTGTGACACCCCACTGGTCACTTCTCTCCAGGATGGAGAGGAGCCATTGGTGACTACCTTTGGCTTCAGCCCATCAACCAATTACAAATCCACCTAACAGTTGCATTGTCTAGCCCACAAGTTACTAACTTTTTTTGCAAGGTGAACAAAACTATTTTTCAAAGATTGGGTGGGTTTCAAAGAAACCATAATTGACATTAACACAGTTGGCTGGGTTTGGACAAAATGGTAACCTGCAGTTATTCAGAAAGGAAAGTAAAAGCTCTTCACAACTGTGTTGAAGGAAGAGCAGGGGCATGTGATCCAAGACTCCATGTGGCTTGTTCCCGTCAAAACAAACCATGAGTCACTACAGGGCTAAACAATTCCTTCCAAATGCTTTGGACTATAACCCTCTCATTTCCTTATTAATTGTACTCAGTCTGTACAATGTGGCCCATGAGAGTTGGCTGGGGCTCATGGGATTATAATTTCAAATGTGGAAGACACCAGGAACCCCTTCACATTATGCAATTATAGCAGTGTGCTTCAACAACAACACAACCACAATTTCTTCTGACCCACTTCTCCCCATGGATCGAGGTGGGGAACAACACATCCACACATTTTAACTACCACAGCTGCATCCTACAGAATCCTGGGGTTTGTTGTTTGGGGAGGCACTAGAGTTCTCTAAATAAGTCATGAAACTACACAATCCAAGATTCCATGGGGGTAAAACCACAGGTAATTAGTAGATTCAAAATGCTATAATTTTGTAGTGGAAAATGGCCTCAAACTGCTTACCCTCAATTTATGGTCATGTCCAAACATAGCCAGATTTCAATGGGCCTGATTTTTTTAAAAAAATCATAGTGGCCAAAGCTGTCCATAACCTCCAAATGTCCGAGTTTGGCAAGGATGGTCCCAATTGATCCTCTGTTGGCCCACTTTTTCAGCTGCTTTTAAAATGTCCTAGTTTCTCTTCCACTTTCTCCATCCTCAGCTTACTTCAGCTGCAACAAATTGAGTTCAAAGTGCAAGAATGGTTTGCATTCAATTAACTCTATGGGAAAGAGAGGCAAGGTGAGAGCTAAGTGTTGCCCTGCCCAGTAAGCTCCTCTCCTAGCTTGTATGATCTTCTTCATTAATAACTTTGGCCATCTCAACACACTCTGATGTTGCTTGGCCACACACGTCCCAGTTTTCATCTGTGAAATGTTGAAAGGTATGATTGTCAGACACCTTTTGGGGATTGTTGGGTTGAGAAATACATTGTTAAATTTTCCATTATGGCTAACTGTGGTTTCAAGGTGAATAGAAAAGCTGATTATCATCATAAAGGCCAAGTTCTTTAGAATGCTTAAAAGCATCAGAAGTCATTTGAAGCCTGTAATCAGACACCCTAGGAACTGAAACCTTGGGATACACTTGCATTGCAAAATCCTTTTATAATGTCTATTTTCCACTGGTGGTTTCTACTACTTGAGGTTTCTACTCCAAACCCTCAAGGCAATATAACACATTAGTGGGTAAAAACAATAACAACGACAAAACCCATCTATTGCATTTGATCATCCTCCACTCCCCCTCTTCTGGCTTGTATATGAGAAATAAATAACAGGTATTACTTATAATCATATGAAATGTGGTGCTGGAGAAGAATTCCTTCTAAAAGGACAAATGAATGAGGCTTAGAGCAAATCAAGCCTGAACTCTTACTAGAAGCAAAGATGACAAAACTGAGGCTGTCATACTTCGGACATGTCTTTGAGACAATGTGACTCATTGGAAAAGATGATAATCCTGGGGAAAGTGGAAGGCAGTAGGAAAAGAGGAAGACTGCATTACAGATGGAATGATCCAGTTAAGGAAGCCACAGCCCTGAGGAGATTTTCAGACACGGAAAAATCGTCCCTTGCCGCGCGAGCAGCCTCCCGAAACTGCTGCGCGGCAAGGGTCTTTTTCGGACCGCGCTGTGCCTGTGGCGAAACCGTCCGTGTCACTTCCGTGAAGCTTGGGACGGCTCCGCGTCATATTTCAAGCACGGGCAGCCTCCGTGCTTGAAATATGACGCGGAGCCGTCCCAAGCTTCACGGAAGTGACACGGACGGTTTCGCCACAGGCACAGCGCGGTCCGAAAAAGACCCTTGCCGCGCAGCAGTTTCGGGAGGCTGCTCGCGCGGCAAGGGACGATTTTTCCGTGTCTGAAAATCTCCTAAGTCTGCAAGTCCTGAGCAGGGCAGCTGATAACAGGGTGATTTGGAGGTCTCCCATCATAGGGTCACCATAAGAAGAAATCAACTTGATGGCTAATAACAACAAATTATCTTCAAAAAACAATCATCTGAATTTTCATCTTTTGCCTGCTACCTATTTTCATTATATAAATATTTAAACTGCTGGTAGCTTAAACTAATAATTCTCAGAAAGGTGTGTTTATTACTGAGAAGCAGGTTTTTAATTTTCATTTATTTGGCAGTTACGCACCAGTGACAGGTTGTGTAAATGCATTATTATGTTCTCAAAGGGACATGAACTCCCCTCACCCCCCCCCCCCATTCTGCTGAAGCCTATAAGCCAAAGCTTAATAAAACAGTTCTGGCACATGGCAAAGGGTTGTTTGCTAAATGTAAAAAATGCCTTCCTGGGTTGGTGCAACCCAGTGCTTCAAGAGATTCATAAGCAGCCCTGGAAAACAATGACTTCTCCCCATGTATGTTCAATTGCCATGATGGTATTAAGCAGGTCCCCATAGGGAGGGAGTTGCATAATTAAGATCTTGCACAGCGAGGAGCTAGGCAAGACTGGGAAAAGCCACCCAATACTGTGGGGCTTGTCTGTTAAAGAATCAGATGGGGCAAGTAGAAATAGACATAAGAATATCTTGATGGCCAGTAGGGCATTTCTATTTCCTTTGTGGGTCCCATTTGCATTGGTTCTCTTGGCTAGTTTTTACCTGCTCACACTGTGACAAGTGTGACACTCTGACCAAAGAATGTTATATGGACCAGCTTCTGAGAGCACAGGTAGACTCATAGAATCATTGAGCTGAATGAGACCACAAGGGCCATCCAGTCCAACCCTGGGCATGTAGGAATACACAATCAAAGATGCTCTTGGTATTCTCTGCATGGACTTGCAAACCCATGCTGACTAAGTAATAACAGAGCTGTCACTTGGTTTAAATAAAACTTAAATCAACAATACATTGTTTAATCCATCAAATTTGCATAAATGTGCATATAGATATAACAAGTTGTTCTTTGCTTCTTTTTTGGATGATGCACAGTTGAATCTCAGATGTTTAGGCAACATCTGGCATTTACACTAGAAAATAAGGAGAAGGCATATTTCATGTGATTCCATACATTCCTTCTCTCAGCGGGAGGTTTCCTTGGAAGTACATGCTTTGGCAATCTGACTGGCAAATTAATCTCCTGTTTACCTTCCAATGACCAATCACAAACTGCAGTGTGCCTTCAAGTCGTTTCCAACTTTTGGCAACCCTAAGGCAAACCACAGGGCTTTCTTGGCAAGATTTGTTCAGAGAGGGTTTTGCCTTCCTCTGAGGCTGAGAGAGTGTGACTTGCCCAAGGTCACCCAGTGGGTTTCTATGGCTGAGCAGGGATTCAAATCTTGTCTCCAGAGTTGTAGTCCAACACTCAAACCACTACACACACTGGCTCTCTAATAAGGCATGGTAAATACAAGGTATGTATGTGAAGAAAAGCATGTACTATGACAAACAGATGTCTTTCACCACTTGGGGGAGCATATTTGTAAAGAAAAAGTTAAATATATCACCTAGTTTGGGAGTAAAGAAACATTCCTTTTCTGAAAAAGGTCCTGCTGACTTCTATAGCTGCCCTGCACCTTAAATTCATTACTAAAACTCTCTTAGACTCCCGTCAAGTTTTGGGGGAAAAATGGAAAAGTTTCTGCCTCGCTTTATCTATGAGCAAGCCATGTTTTATTTATATAAAAACCCATTTCTGCCCAAGCAGTTTCCATAATGCCTCCTAATAAAAATGAGATTCTTAATCCTGCTTCATAGGTACCTTGGCTCAGCATTTCCATATCTTCCTGCTGATGTCTTTTCAGCTCCTGAAGGTACAATCTGAAACTGCCAAAGCCATGGAATATTTTTTGCATGTTTACACAGTCTTTTCCTGAATCTGTTCCAAAGCAGGCATTCTCTTCTTCTCCCCAGTCCTCTATTGTCTAGAAGCTTCTTAAAGAAACCCATGTTGGCATGCAAAGCTAGAATCTTTGTCACTGAACACATTTTTGTTCACCTTCCTATGGACTGTAATATTTAATCTAGGCTGCATTAATCAGAAAATGAAATCTTAGATCGGTGAACATCACATAAAGTGATTGAGTGGGGTGGTGTGTGAGGGGGAGCAGATGAAATTAGTTTATTATGGTGGATATTTTAACATCCCAATCCTGTTTATGTTATCCAAATTGGAAATTCTACCTCACAACATTGAGCAGACTTGCCTTATTATACAGTTCCCTCCTCTCCCCTTGGCTGCAAGGGAGCAGTCAAGGCAGGGAAGAGCTGAATTTGTCAGTAATACAAACTATATTCCTGATGAATTATTCAGCCACTTCTAATTGGAAGGAAGTTAGTGACAGGAAATTATATTACCTTATGTGGTCACCACTACAATATTGAAACCTGCAACTCTCAATGGAATAGAAAAAAATTATTTGGCACAAGTATGGAAAAATAAACAACCTGGACACTTTCAGTCAGTGGGGGGTTTTATGTTAGAGGGGCAGTGAATCCACTCTGGGGTTTAGTCTGAACTTTAAAGGAAAATTTGTCCAAATTCATCCAGCACTGTTCATACAATAGCTCCTTTAAAGGAATCCAGTAGCATCTTTGAGACCGACAGGGAAAGAGAAACTTCTTGCATAAGCTTTCAAGGAGTCAGTCCAGTTCATCATATATGGTTCAGGGCCAGGTTTCCTATATGAGCCTGCCCAATCCCTAAGATCTTCAGAGGAGGCACTTCTCTCTATCCAATCACCTTTCCAAGCACATTTGGTGGCAATGCAGGAGAGGACCGTCTCTGTGACTCCTCTTAGACCTTGGAACTCCCTCCTTAGGGAGGTTGGGAGGGCTCCTTCTTTTCTGTCTTTCTATTCCAGAGAGCCTTTAGGACCTGATTGTTAACAGGAGGACTCTTTGTTTTGCTTTGCTTTAATATTTCTAATCTTTGTTTTAAAATAATGTTTTAAATTGTTTTGATTCTCTTATTACTGTAATACTGTTTTAAACTCAGCTTTTGTATGTTTCTAGCTATATCTGCATGATGCCGTGGTTACATGCCAGTACTGCACCCACAACGTTATGAGTTTGATCCTACAGGGCTCCAAGGTTGACTCAGCCTTCCATCCTTCTGTAGGTTGGTAAAATGAGTACCCAGCTTTTGGGGGGCAATTAGCGAATACAGTTATCCCTCTGTATCCATGGATTTGGTATCTATGGATTTAAGTATTCATGGCTTGAAAATATTCTTAAGAAAATAATAATCCAAAAAGCAAAGCTTGATTTTTCCATCTTATATAAGGGACACCATTTTGCTGTGCCATTGCATGTAATGGGACTTAAGTATTCACGGATTTTGGTCCCATGGGGAGTCCTGGAACCAAACCCCAGCGAATATGAAGGGACAACTTTACATTGTAAACTGTTTAGGGAGTGCTTTGCACTGATAAGCAGAATAGAAATATAAATGCTATTGCTATTGTTGCAATGTTCTGCTTTTTGTAATTTGCCTTGAGTCTCAGTCAGAGAAAGGCAGGAGATAAATAACAGGATGGATGGATAGTCATCTGATGAAGTGGTCTGTAGTCCACGAAAGCTTATGCTAAACATTTCTTTATCAAAGTTAGTCTCAAAGGTGCTACTGGATTCCTTTATGTCCTTTTATGCTAAAACAAAGTAACATGGCTTGGGACTGGGGATGTTTACAGAGGAGAAGACCTAGGGCTTGCTTAGAGAGGCTATTTACCGCATCATGCCCTTGCCTTGGAGCCCTGTAGTCCAAACAATGCAGGGCTCTTGCCCCATTTTGCTGCCAGGCAGTCCAGATGATGGCCAAGGCAAAGACAGGGGGGATGACCGGGTAAAAATACCCAAGAAAGCCCATGTCATTAAAAAAACAAACAGATTGGGCCACACTAGAATGTAGGAATCCATACCTGCATGCCGGCCCATATCTGCAGCTGCTGCCACCACTGTTGGTGTCTCTCTGAAGCCAGGAAGCAGGCCCTCAGCATGGGATCAAACCCCCTTGCATGTGACCAGCCTTGATCACATGCTGAGAGCCCCCTTTCTGTTTGCAGAGAGACACCAGCAGCAGCGGCAACTGCAGATACGGGCCTGCATGCAGGCGTGGACTCCTGCCTGTTTCATGTAGGCAATTGGGGGGTGGGGGTGGAATAGGCCTAATACAGTCCAGAATATGCCAGAGGGAAGCTGGTGTATTCTGGCAGCTCTAGACAAGCCCCTAGAAGATTTACTTTTTAACTGTCTGGAAGAAAGCCATATCAAAGAGAGCAAGAAGTTATTCTCTGATGCCTCCAGGAAGCACAATTAGATCTAATGGTCTTAAATAAGTTTTCATTGAACATTAAGGACTTTATCAGATGTCCCCTTTTAAATGTTCTTTTGACAGCATAAAAAAACCCCCAATTTTTATGTCATCAAAAGAATGTTCCCTCCGGCACTTACCTCCGCTCCTGCCAAAGGCAGCTCCATCAATAAAAAGGAAGTGAACGGAGCTCAGTTCACTTCCTCTTTTGAATTCAAAAAGAAATAAAGAAACATCAACAATTCAAATCAAACATACACACACATTAAAAAACCTCCAAGTAACTCGGGGAAGGTCAAAAAGGTTAATCACTTACCTGGATGTTGCGATCTCACCCAGAAGTGGTCTGGCTGGTCTGGACATTGTTGGGGTAAGTATGAGATTTAAATGACCCAAGGCTTCGCACTCCAGCAATGTTGGCAAAAAAGCGGAAGGAGGATCTATTGGTTTATTAAGCTGTCAATTAAATGATATGGGTTTTTGACTTTACATAAACTCGACAGAGTGACATCGTCTGTGTCAGGAGTTAGAGACTGAACTCCATTATAAAATGGTCGAACAACTGCAGAACCATGCTGAGTCATAGGAGATTTTCACATGGGGCCAAAATGCCCCATTACTACCCCACCACCTCCTCTCCGTTCCTGCCATGGAAGAACATAAATCTTTCACACACTTACCTTAATTCCACAGCAAGAATGGGCTCCCCCTCCCCTCACTGGCCGGCCATAAATGCAGCCGTTGTAAGGCTGCTTTTATGACCAGCCATCTGAAACGTTATCACAAATGGAGGGGTGGTAATGCCTGATGATGAAGGGGAGGCAAAGGAAAAAAAGCTTGACACTTCACATGCCACTCCAACACACACACCACCACAAATAAGCATTGAACCTAAAACAGGGAAAAACAGCAGTGCAAGAGAGGATGAGTCAGGCAGATCTAGGGTGCTCATCCCCAGAACGTCAACGAGGGTCAGAAAGGCTCCTGACAGATTTGTAGTTCAGGAAGCCAGGCTATGCAATGTCATGGCAGAAGAGCCTGCAATTTTTCAGGATCTCCTAAAACTTCCCCAGGAAGAGCAGGAGAAGTAGAACTCAGCCATGGACTCTGAGTTCAAGTCACTAATTGAGAGGAAAGTGTTCCAGGTAGTAGAGAGGCCCAAAGTCCAAAAGGTTGTTGGTTGCAGGTGGGTGTACAAGCTTAACGACATGCCTGATGGGACACAAAAGTGGAAGGCACGCTTAGTTACGAAAGGCTTTTCATGCGGTCGCTACACCAGTTTTGACAAAACCTTTTCACCCACAGCAAAGCCAGAAAGTCTTAGGTTAGTGTTAGCTGTAGCAGCCAAGAGGCAGATGGTTGTGCAACACTTTGACTTTGAAACAGCATACCTGAATGCTGATCTTGAAGAGACAGTGTTCATGGAACAGGCCCCAGGATATGACAGGGCAGGTGAGAGCAAGGTGTCCTTGTTACGCAAAGCGCTCTGCGTCTTGAAACAAAGCGTACGTTGCTGGAACAAGTGCATACACCAAGTTTTGGTGTCACTAGGTTACACAAGGAGCATCACAGTCGCCTGTGGGTACACCAAGTGGGCAGGCGATAGTGCTGTCATGCTAGTTATCTATGTGGACAACCTTTGTGTGGTAGCAAAGAGTGCCAGTGATGTCAAGAAGGTGCAGGTGGAGTTAGAAAGCCAGATCAAGTTAAAGGACTTAGGCAGCCTGAGATGTTATTTAGGAGTAGAGGTAGAAAGAACTGGTCTTGGAGAATTTTTCCGAAGTCAGAAGATGAAAATTGACAGTCTTGTGGCCAAATGTGTAAGGCAAAAGTGGTCAGGATACCAATGACCACTAATTTTGTGGACTTGGAAGCAGAACAGGAGTTTGAGAGGCCAGACCTGTACCAATCAGTGGTAGGCAGTCTGTTGTATATTGCAAACAACACAAGGCCTAACATCAGTTTTGCAGTTGGGGTGCTCCTCAGAAGAGTCTCCAAGCCAAGGAGGGTGGATTGGGAAGCCCTGAAGAGAGTAGTTAGATACCTCAAGGGAACGAGGGCTTGAAGCTGACAAGAAGTCAGGTGACTCTGGAGTGCTATGTGGACAGCTCTTTTGCTGCTGAGACTTCAGACAGGAAGTCAGTGACCGGGATGGTGGTCAGGTATGCAGAGAGCCCCATAGTGTGGAGATCAAGAAAGCAGAACTGTGTAGCCATTAGTACAACTGAAGCTGAATTCGCTGCCTTGTCTGAGATGGCAAGTGAGGTACAATGGGTTAGGCAGATGCTTGCAGACCTTGGGGAGCTGTGCCAAATGCCTGTTGAGGTGCACAAGGACTCACAAGCCTGCATAGCTATGGCAGAAGCAGAAAACCTGAAATGCAGGACAAAGTACATTGTGGTACGCTACCAAAATGTGAGGCAGTTAATACAAGAAGGTGTCTTGTTTCTGAGGTATTGCCCATCTGAGGACAATGTTGCAGACCTGCTCACAAAATCCCTTCCAGCAGAAAGTCATGAGGAGATGGCAAAAAGGCTGGACGTTGTCACTAGTGTGTAACTTGAAAGGTGTCAAAAGGGAAGGTCAACCGACAGATTATTGATGCCCAACAATGTATGTTAATAATATTATGTTGTGATGATAACATGTGTCCTGCGCAGTAGTTTGACCATTTTGGAGGGGATTGACAGAGTTAGAGACTGAACTCCATTATAAAATGGCAGAACAACTGCAGAACCATGCTGAGTCATAATGGCTGACTGCATGAACTACCAAGTCATGCCTAGTCAGTCCACTAGAGGGCAGTGTTCTGTAGATGTATATATGGGAGAGCTCAGAACAGAGCTCACTTCCTCCTCTCTTCTATTCCTTTGAATGCTGAGGCCTGGTGAAGCAGTTTCTCCTTCAGTTGTAAATATTTGTATATATTGCAATTGTTTTACTTTGAAGATAAAAATACCTCCTTTTTATTTGGATGTCAAACACTCTGTGTGTGAGTATTTCTGGGAACGGGTTGCTACTGAGTCTACTGAGATAGTTTTTGGCTTCTGCTAGGGATTGAATGTCCCATCATCCCATGACAGTCTGATCTGCATGCCCTTTTGCCTTTAAGTGGCATTGTTGTGAAGCCATATTTAGTGCATCTGATAAAGTCCTAAGAGTTAAATTAGGGTGGTGGCATAGCAGGTTACATAATGTTGTTTAGGGGCTCAAAATATCCAAGTTGAAGCCTCTACTGGTTTCACTACTCACTTTGAGCCTTGTAGGATTTTTGTAAGGGTATAATGGAGAGGAGAAGAATTGTGTGTCTTGAGCACATTGGAAGAAAGGTGAGACATAAATATAACTATAGTTACTGTAAGAGTAAGAGCAGTTTGACAATAGATTGTCTGTTGTTGACAAAGTCAGAGACTAAAGGCCGATGAGTCAGTGTCTGCATCTGAAGGACGTTCTAAAATCCTTTTCCTATATTGAACAAACTAGACACCATATTAATTTTTGAAGTTCTTTAGATGGCCCTTTTAATCTTGCTTTGGCAAGCAGACCTTGAACAAAACATCTTTCAACACATATGGACTATTTATTGCAATTGAATGGTTGGGAGCCTCCCCCCATATATGTGGGGGATACATTCCCAGACATAATGCAAATACTTGAAACCGCAGCTAATAGCAAACCCTATAGAGTCATGCTGGAGGACTTAGGAACTGCTTAAAGAGGCTGCCTTTCTAGGCGTCTTCAGTACAACTCTTTGGTAACTTCCAGAAGAAGTTACCATAGAGTTGCATTGTAGGATTTAGGAAATGCCTAGAGACCATATTTTTTGGACAATGGATAATTCAAACTGCAGGCACTGGTCCTGTGTACATGGTGGTGATGATGTACAAATACTGTACACACAGTCCCTTTAGGGAGAAACACAAACATGGCACTGTCTCAATACTTTGCTTTCATCACATCACATTACAGTCATCTCTCCACATTCGCGGGGGTTAGGGGTGCAAGAACCCCACAAATGTGTAAAAACCACAAAGAAAATACACCTTCCCCCTCCCGCCAATGATCCCCCACCCTTCCAAAGTGGTGACAGGGCTTTTGAAGCCTAGTAGCCACTTCTCAGCTGCCAGCCCTGCCCTCCCAAAGCTGCTCCCCAACCCAAACAGAGCCAAGCCCAGGGAGATCAGGTCTAAAGCGCCCAACTCCTTGTTCTCTCGGGGCTTGGCTCTCCATTTCAAATGGAGGCAAGCCCCAGGGGAGCAGCGAGGGGGGCACCTTGGCTCCCCACTCCAAATGTAGCGAAGCTCCTGAGGTAGATGGAGTTCCCTTCTGGGGAGGGGGAGGAGGAGAAACCGCGAATACTCAAAACCATGACCGTCAAAGTCATGAATGCGGAGGGATGACTGATTACATGCAAGGGATCATACATTCATTACATCACTGGATATGAAAAGTCAGATGTTACACTTTCATAAGGACTGAACCTCTGTCTCTCTAGCTCTTTAGTAGGCTTCTTAATAGTTAACACATAGAGGAATATTACCAGTTTAAACAATATAGCTTAGCCACTTATCCATTAAGAAATACAATCTCTTCTGTTGAAGAACTATACATCTCTAAACAGGCATCAAAAGGTTTAACATACATGGGCATTGTTAAATCTAACTGTATATGTTGCATAGCTATAAACATCCATAAAAGGCCTCCATTACAATCAGAATGGGAAATATATCTATATTAGTGTGGCCTATGTTTCTCTTACCAAAAGTATCTATCAGCATGTCTGGGCAGTTTATCAGTTATTAGGAACAGCATGGAGTGGAGGTTACATTGTAGCTTTCTCTTCAAACATTGCAAAATGCAAAAGCAGTCTGGTTACTATCTCCTTTTGGCTTCTTTTATTCTCTCCCTAGCCTCAGCCCAGCTTATCAGCTGTCTATCTGATCCAATCATAGCAAAGGCACTAATGATGCCCTGTTTATGTCATCCAATCAAAACAGAGATCTTAGATATGACATCACTCCAGGTACAGTTGGAGTCTGCATTGTGTAAATGATATCCCTGTATTAAGTACCGCTGAATCCGGGCTTTGTTCTCCTTCCCCTGCTACTTCAGCCATGCTTGTTATTAATTGCTTTCAAGTCGACTTCAACCTAGGAATGAGAGCCCTCCAAGACACCCTTTCATCAACTGTCTTGTTCAGGTCCTGCCAATTCAGGGCTGTGGCTTGCTTGGTTGAGTCTATCCAGGCACCTTTGAAAGGTGTTGCGTGTGCTGGCATGTGGCCAGAGCCCCCTACCATTTCTCAAAAGTTGGATCATGAGGAGCCAATTGTTCGGGGGTAGCAAAACCAACCTTTCCACCCAACACCAGCAGGGAAGTCTGATAGTGGGCCATGCAGTAGCTCTGCTGCAGGATAATACCGGGCATGAGTGTTACTCTTTGGACAACCTGTTCCCAAAAGAGCACCCCATGTAAAGGAGCCTCAGAGTCATCTTTTGTAGGGAGGACTTGAAGGAAATTTCTGATGTTGAATTGCCACTCCACAGTGGGCCTTGGGGTTGCTGTAAGACACCCCATTTTGGCAGGGAGAATGGGCAGGGTTACAGATGTACTGACATGCTTTGTATACCTTCCTCCCCACCTGCTTTTAAAGCATGCCAAGACTGCTGATTCTGCCTGCCCTGCTAACCCCTTCTGGGTGGGAAGGGCAGTTTTGCTGCCCCTAGAGCAACCAGCCCCCCATGTTCAGTCTTTTGAGAAAAGCAGGGGCCTCTGGCCATGCATCAACACATGCAGCACCTTTCCCCCTGGCTATAGCTGATCACAGGCTGCACAATGCAGCAGAGGAAGCTATGCCAGGAAGAGGTGTCTGCTGCATATGGCAGATAATGGGAAGATATTAAGGACACCCATCCCCTATGGAAAGACAATGACACCCATTCTCCCTAATTTAAGAAAGGAAATCTTGAAGATTGATTTTGGCAAAGGGTTTTCCCCAGCTAAAATGAATTTTCCATGCCCCCTGACAAACTAACAGGTTCCATGCCCCCAAACAGGTTGATGTCCTATGTATCTTGTCTTAAGGGACATCACCCCACCACACACACACTTTTCCATGATGTGGCAGTGAATGAACAGTTGTAGTCTCTGAGTGAAAGCTTTTTCCCCCCTGCTGGTATCCAAATAATGTCTGGGCAGTCAGCCAAATGCTTGTTACTACACAGTTGATAAGCCAAGGCACAGCACAGTCAGACTAATTATGAGGCAAAGGAATAAAGGCAGTATGAAGTCAGTCACTTACTTTACTAGCAAGCAAAAAAACACAAATCCAGAAACAAAGTCCAATAAATAAGGTTCAGGCAAACATAGGACATTTTCAGACCAGCACTTTGTAGCGTTGCAGTAATAGAAGTAGAAATTGCGTTGCAGAAGCACGATAGTCATACCTATTTTCGGACGCCTCGTTTTCTCGTAACAGTCCCGGAACTTCCGTTTCGTACTTCCAGCCGTCGCGTGACTGCGACGCTACTTTCCATGTCTGTATAGTTCCGTTATCACGTTCCTCCCTTTCGGCGAAATGAATATTCCGCCGTAGCAACGCAAGTCCGAGACACGGGCATGCGTACAAGTTTCATGTTGAATGCTGTTCTCCATCTTTTGTCCTGGAAGTTTTCTCCTTTTCCGTTTTCTCGCGATACTATGTTCGCTTACTATTCCAATTGGGAGGAGCTGCTGTTGTTGCATGGCGACTTCTTCTTTCTGTGATTGGTTGGCGGAAAAACATTAATCTGTCGCTATGGCACCATTACTGACAGCCTTCAGTAAAACAGCTGTCTTGGAATTTATATTGAGTGTTATGGCCAATCTTTTGCAAAATTTCCTACAGATGGAGAGACGCAGAAAGCTCAGGAGGCGATTGATAGGTCAACTTCTGTCTGTCCTTTATAACAGGAAAAAAAAATTAACTTCCAGGAGTGCTTTAAGGAGCCGTGCCCCGGCTCCACTATCTGACACTGGGGTGTTGGCATGGTTTGCGACGGCTCCTGTGTCTAGACGTTGGTGGGTGAGACCACGCAAAAGAGCTGGGTGGTGGAATGATGAGGTGCTTGTGAAATGGGATGATGACATGTGGATTAGGAACTTTAGGATGACGCGAGAAACTTTATTTCGCATATCTGCCTTCCTAAAACATTACCTTGTAAAGAAACTGAACAACATAAGAAGACCCATTTCTGCAGAGGAAAGGGTTGCTATAACTGTCTGGTGGTTGTCCTCGCCCCTTTTATACAGAAAGGTTGCATCACACTTTGGGATAGGTGTTACTACAGTGTATGACATTGTAATAGAGGTGTGCTTGGCAATCGAAAAGGAGCTACTGCCAAAGGTAGTGCGCCTTGGAAATTACATGAAGGTTGGTTTTTTCTTTTTTTTTAATTTCTTTTTTGCTCACTTTGTGTGTTCGTACATTGTTGTGTTATCCCCCGTGTCTACTTTTGTTTGTTTGCTTTGTTTTCGTTTAAAAGTGTCTGATGGTAGGGGTACCCCATCCCCCATTTTTACTAAAATGGTTTCTTTTTGGGGCTTTGATTTGTAACCTTTTGAAAACTCATGCAGGGGGGTTTGGGGTGGTCAAAAAATTATTTAACAATATGTTGACAGCTGCATGAGGCATTTCTTCTGTTCCTTTTATCTGTAATATGATGGTTATTGCACCAATGACGTTCCTGGGGGAGACAGATACTACCTCTTCCATTGATTGCTTTCAAAGTTAGAACTTTTTGGATTATGTATTTTTTTCATTTTGGGGGTGGGGGTTACGCTACCGAGTTGCTTTAAAAAGTTGTTGTATTTGGATGCTTTCAGTATGGCAATAATTCTATGCGCAATTAGGACGGCCAGCAAATGTACAATGCCACTCTTGGTTCCTGCCACTTGGTTCTCTGAATCCTTTTTTTTTTTTTTTAACCAGAGCCGGAGAATAATTACTTTTTTTAAAAAAACTAGGTACTGCTTTAATTATGCTGTCTAGTATTTTTGGGGGAAAATTCTCCTTCGTGTGTGCCTTTCATCCATCCTTTGAGGTTGTGTTACTCGTGGGGTTTTGTTTTCTTTTTTTCGGTTCTGTTGACATTTCTACAGACAAGATTTATAGAAATAAGTTGTAAATAGTATATAATGGTTTAAATGGTATGGATATGTACCACATGAGCATTAAAGCTTGTTTTAAAAAATTATAAACTTGTTTTTATTTTTAACATTTCTACATGGGAATCTTCACAATTGATATGGGTTTTAGGTTGACAGTTTTGGATTTAGATAATATCAATATCAATTTCCAAAAATAAAAATAAATAACAGGGTTTTCGATTTGATTTTTCTATGGCATTATGTTTTATATCGTTCAGATGACTGCTTTATGTCTCTCTCTTAAGTTTAATTTCAATGCTTTACTTTTGAATTTCCTTGATTCATTCAGCTTACATCTTCCTTAATCTTCAATTTACTCTTGGAGTTTCGTTTGTGTGTGCGGGCTTCTGAGATCTCATTTACTGTGTTTTTAGAGTCCTATTTGTGCTATATGGGTGATTGGGGTGTCGGGGAAAGGAAGCACAAATATCAACTTCATACGGCTCTAGAGATAGTAGCCTTCCAAACAACTTCAATGCTCATCTTTAATTGTTTTGATCTTTCTCTTGCAAATGGTTTTTACAAAACTAATTCTTCAAATACATTAAATTATGCATACACTGCCACTCTGTTGTGACAATTGTGGTGGCTTCAAAAACTTCTAATAAAACTCTTTGAAAAAATCCCCAAATATTCCGCTAATGCACCCACCACAATTAATATATATTTAAATTAAAAAAGGTGCCAACGACATTGCTGTGTCCATTATTTCATTGGATTTTGAGGAGTGAGTTATCATTTTTTATTTCGTTAAATGATGACTATTAAAACTTTTAATTTGCCAAGTATATAACCCTTGTAGGGAGTCTGCGGAAGATTTCATTTTTCATTGGAGACTTTAATTCTGCTTAATGGGTACTTTCAGCATTTTTCTAATTTCTTCCTTTTAAAGTTATATTTTTGATTGTGCCTTGACATAACGCTTAATTTTACTTTTTTCTTTCTACTTTAAGATAATGAAAGGCTTCCAGACTCTGGGATTTCCACATTGCATTGGTGCTGTTGACGGAACACATATCCCTGTATGTCCTCCCCTGGGAAGGGGAGATGAATATATAAACCGAAAACAGGGCTTCTCCATTGTGATGCAGGGGACTACAGATCACACAGGACGTTTCATTGACATTGAATTGGGATACACTGGGCGCCATCATGATTCACATGTTTTTAAACATTCCACTCTGCGTCAGGCGATGGATGCTGGGGTGTTCGTTCCAGGCAATCCAACTTTGGATTATAATGGTGTGCAAATCCCCCCACTAATTATCGCTGATGGAGCATACCCAATGTGAAAGTGGCTGCTAAAACCATACACAGGGGCATTGGACGAAAAAAAATATGTTTCAACAAGGCGCTATGTAGAGCGAGAAATGTTGTGGAACGTGCTTTTGGCCGCCTGAAGTCTCGCTGGGGTTGTCTCTCCGCGAGACTGACTGTGACCGAGCCTAATTTTGTGCCCGTTGTATCTACCTGTGTGGTGTTACACAATATATGTGAGAGTAGGGGAAAAATCCTGGATGAGATCGATTTGCCTATTTCGCCAGTTATACTGCCTGCAGCTGGGGAAATATATCAGAGGTACGATACTCGGGCTAAGGAGGGGGAGGTTGTTCGTTCTGCAATAGCGGACATGTTGTTTTATCATTAGATTTGCATCATTTCTCTGGATGTAGAGATATGTCATTTGAAAATTACAAAATCCCCTCGCCTGCTCGAGTATGATGCCAGTTTATATTTCACCCGCCTTTTTGTTCACTTTTTCAATTTTCTTTATCATTTATACTTTAATAGTTTTTTCCTATTAAACACCATTACCTTCTTGAGTTGTGGAAGTCTTCATTACTTTTTGGTTGGTTTGGATTTATACGTCTTCTATGCTGACAGCTATTATTCTTGCAGTTTGATGGCTTGAAATTTTAGGTTTACTATCTATCTAATTAGTGCGCCCCATGGAGTAATGTGGGTTGGATTTTTTTTTCTGTGGTTTGATTAATATGGAATATTACATCTTTTGTTTCTTCTGCCTGCCTATCTACAGCCTCGCGCGATCTTCCAAAACTTCATAGTGCTTGCTGTGGTTTTAGGACGGTGGATGTGAATTAGAATTATGGTTGTGGTCTTGTTAGACTTTAAATTTCTGAAAAGGGGGTCATTTTCTACCTCTGGTTAATTTGAAATTTGTTATGAGATGCATGTACGGTTTATCTTTATTTTTTTTATTTTTTTAGTGGGAACATTGAAAATAAAAGTGTGTCCATTTGCTTGTTTTGTTGTCCTTTCCATTTTTATTTTTTAAACAATGGCCAACATGTAGTTATGGATGCGCATGGGGAATGAGGTATAGGACTGTGGACTAGCTGCAAAGATAGCACATGCATATGTGTAAAATTGGTATTTCAACTATATTTCAAAATCCGTTTATTCCTAGAAATTCAAAATCCAGTTCACAGAAACAATGTTAATATGTATTAAGAAACATTTCAATATTTTGAAAACCAAATCTAACGTTTTTAAAAACAACTAACTTTGTTATTATAATTTTTTAGTAAGTTTTTGGTATATATAAATAACATGGAACTTTAAGAACTTTTTTCAAAAATTTTGGACATAACACTTTGTGAATTACAACATCCATCTCTAACGATTAGGATTCTAAAGCTTTCCCTTATTGTCGGATAAAAACCAGGGGAGGGACTATATGGTAATTACCCATTCCGACTTTCCAACTTTCTTTGCACAGCAAATGTCTAGAATTATTAAAACGGTTTACAAGCACAAAAACATTTCTTACTAAACTGTGTTGCAGATCAAACTAGATATATTCAAGGTCTGTGGGCATGTCCACGGTAATAATTTTTTCAAAGGTTCAGCGATGTCAATCTCAGTGCCAGGTCATATTATTGGTGATAACGAAAAGGAATAACAGCTCTACAGCAGTATTGGAATTCTATGGGTGCATTTTGGATTCAAGGGAGGACTTCTTCCATTTTAAAAATTTTGTGGTAAAATATGCCACTGGTGCAACAGTGAAAGAACACAAAAGTTTGGTGAAACATGAACGTATGGGTGGGCAAAACATCGAAATAAAGGACGCTGGATTAACTCAGCTAAAATCAAAGTTTTTAACCAAGAATTCAGTTTACAAATCTTTACTATTGAAATTTTAAGACTCTTACCTTATGAAGTGACGGGTAACTAAATATCTACATTGGAAAAACAATATGGAAAAATACCTGACGTAAAAAAGTTACAGGTTTTTACGTTGCATGTTTAGATGTGTATCTCTGCTCTACATCGATGTTGGATCACAAAGAAATATAATTTTGCATCCGGAGATATTAACTAATGGAAATACAGGGTAAACTGTCAATGCTGCTCCTCTGTGAATTGGGGGTTCTTGTTAAAAGACTTGGAGATGGGCCATATGTCAACAGGATAAATACTTTGCCAAGGAATCCAAACTGGTTATTGTGTATATAACTATTATTAACATCACTATAACCTATGTTTTTATACTACTCACATTGTTAAAAGGGGTACATAACAATCAAGGGCTAAAAGTTGTCTTTTTCTTCCTGTCCCTCTTCGGTTTCCCCTCCCTTACACTTGTTTGCTGGCTACCCATTGGCTCTTCTGCTTGAGTGGTGTGCTCCACTTCAACTTCATGGGAACAGGGGATAGTTTCGGAAAAACTTTCACCTTGCTCCGCCATGGGAACGGTTGTTGGGAGCCTCTGTCTGTGCGATGTCTTTGTTTTCCTCTTGGCCCCTAAGGGTGGTCTTGATGCTCCACCAGGTGATGGTATTTCAGGAATTAGTGTTGCTTGATGAATAAATTGGGTGTCAATGTTTCTACGGCTATCCACCATGGACTGCATCACTTTTCCAGCAAGATTCGCAAGAGGACGGAGGCAGTTTATCATTTCCTTCCTGTCCTTGCTGCTATCCATCATGTCTTCTCTCAGCAGTTCCTCTATGCGGCCTAGTGTTGCTGTGTCCACACTCAGGTGCTTAATCAAACGTTTCTCTTGACGTTCCTGGTACTCGAGGGCAATCCTGGCTTGTTCATTTGCATTTCTCATTATCGCCAGAGCTATTGCCTCTCCTTTTCTTCCCTTTTTCTCATGTGTTCTAAGCCTTCTCAAGCGTGCACCTGGTGACATCGTGGATATTTCTGGGGCTTGCTCGACCTCTGCAAGGTAGAGAATAACATTGTAATACGGTTTATACTTTGATAGAAATTTTTTTACAGTTAAATACCTTTACAGGTTTGCAATTTTATTGATTCATTGTCCAAAACAAAAAAACAAGGTCTATATTCTCTTCATATCTGCAGGATACATGTATTCATAGATGCGTATACTGATGGTTTATTACGCTTTCTATTTTTTCATTTCACTTGTAGAGAGGAAACCTATTTCTGTGTTCCAATATCCCTATGGAGGCCTTTTTAGGTTTGCTCCAGATAGTCCTACAAGTGTTTTTTTTTTTGACCTGTTATAGGTATTATATTAACTATCAAAAAACACTGGAGGCTTTAAATACTAGGGATATATTTTGGGGTTACCTTCTTCGTCTTCAACTTCCACTTGAGTGTTTTGCGAGTTTTCAGCATCCTCCAAGTCGTCGTTTCCTCCTATCAACCACAGGAACATCGTATTACTTTTTTAGTAAAACATCAAAGGTAAATGCTCTTTGACTAATTTAATTTTGCTGCATGTGGAATACATAGACCCACTGCATACACATTCCGCAAAATTTTGTCTTAACTTATTCGGTCCTTTTAATTTGACCAACCGAAGAATGTGAATGCCACCTGTGGTCTATCCACATTGGTCAGGATTGGTGATACTGACACATTTTTAGGTATTATTAATTCTTCCATTGTGTTCCTGATACTGGGCAAGCTATCTTCTATCAAGTTAATTAATTTTTTTTTTACAAAATCTACATTTTGCTGTGCAAATAAGGAGATACCTGTCTCCCCGGCATCTGCATAAGCGGTCTGGGAACAGACTGGATCTGATCCAAAGGATAGTCCATGCTCTCTCTCCATTCTTTCTTCCTCTTCCATAGCCTCCTCCAGTTCCCTCAGTCCGCCACCCGAATCTTCAAAAGATGTACATGGAGTTCAATAAATCAATAAGACATTATTAAATATTATTTACAAATTTTTTTTATGTATATATAGACTTCCAAGACTTGTTTTGGACAATGCACAAAAATGTCTTTTAGAGTAACTCTCAATGATGACCTTTTCTTTGAAAAAACTAAATGTTGAACATGAAACTTAATCTGGCGGTAGGTGGATGTAGACAGGTTGGCGGTTATAGATACACAACTAAAAACATGACGTGACTTTTTATTTTGTCTGTGGGTTTCCTTTTTCTCCGACTGTATGCATGGTTCGAGGTTACAAGTTGTTGCAGGGGCCATCTAGAACCCCTTTTCCCTATTTGTGGATGGTAAACCCTTATATTTGGTGGTTTGAGGGCACAGTGGCATAAGCATTTAATAATAAAAAATAAAAATTGGACACATATACATACCCACGTTCTCATACATTGCGATGTTTGTGAGATTTGATTTTAAAGATACTATCTTGCAAATTATTACTTGTCAGACTATACTATGTATCAGGGAGATTACTCAATTCTTTCCTTGTTAGGAAAACCTTGAATCCCTGGATACGGAATAAAGACCATGGAAGCATAATAGCCAGGAACTTACCTTCCTCAGCAATCTGGGAGGCATCAATGGTTAAAAGAAGGTCCCTTTCCTCCATTGGTGCTTGGCTCCCGGCTTGAGCATTAGCACCCTGCTCACTGGATCCTGTGGCTAACACTGTTTTCAGTGATAGACTTCTGCATAGTCTCTTTGGCACCACGCCAGCATCTCCTCCAAGGATGTTCTCTAGCTCCTTGTAGTATGGACACGTTGCCGGGTTGTTGCCACTTATTTTGTTATGCGCAATAACTTTCTTAAATTCTAGACGCATGCATTTCGATTTCGATCTACACTCTTCAGCAGTGCGATTGTGGTTCCTGTTCCTCATTTCTACAGCAATCTTTTCAAAAATATCTAGGTTCCTATGACTGGTTTTTAAAGCTTCCTGTAGCCGCCTTTCTCCCCATATCTCTAACAGGTCTCTGATCTCTTCATCCCTCCATGCAACCCCCCTTCCTTGCTTGCACCCTTCTTTACCTGGAGGATTCATTTTGCTTTAAGATATTAAGGCTAAAGAGGGACGTTTAAAATCAGGTTCCGAAGCTTAACCGGCAAGTTTATTAATGTGGCCGTGATTGCGCGTGCGCGAAGTTATCCGTGAACCATGTGCGGTTTGTTTATCTCTGTGCGGCATGATTACACAATCACGTAAACGAGCTTTCATTTGTTACCGGGCATGGCAACCGCCTTCTTAAAGTGACCGCAACCAGGAAGTGGTGCGCGCCTTTTTCCTGTTTACCCCACTGTATTGCTCGTGTCAAAGGAGCGTTGTTTTCACCGGGGATCATGTCCAGACGAGGTCATTATTGGGGTAAAAGGGAGATATCTCTAATGTTCAGAGGGATAAGGAGCACTGGCAAGGTTGATCTACTCATGAGATCCACGTCGAGCCCAAACAACTGCTATTATGCGGAGGTTGCCACTTATCTAGAGAGGAGGGGCTTTTCAAGGACAACCACGCAAGTGGCGTCTAAGTTCAAGGTACTAAAGGTTAAGTTTTTCAACATAATGCAGCTGTTTAAGGGGGACCCACCTGAAGATGCAAGGTTCCCTCAATTTGAAGAAATGTACAGCCTGTGGGAGGAAAGTGGGAGACCTCACTGGCCAGACAGACGTCCAGCTAGTAAGTACCACCTTTACATTTAATTTTTTCTATGTACCCCTTTTATAACTTTGTTTTATTAAATATTTCTCAAAGTAATGTGGAATACTGTTTTTTTTTTAAATGTGGGATCATTGCACTGTCTTTTGACATCTTTAGCATGTGTCATACTTTAATGTGTTGTCTGCCAATATTTAATAGCTATGCCTTTGATGTCAATTGCTCATCCAGTTGAAAATCCTTACATTGCATAGATTCAACATTTGTTCCTCAACTGATGTCTGTACTGTCAACCAGCTTGATAAAATATTATTTTTAAAATACATTAATCCCTGTTTTGTTATACATGTACTCATTCTTTTTACTCATGATCTATATGTTTCTGGTTGCATACATATATATATATATATATATATATATATACTTCATACTAGAAGAATATATAACTCCCTGTGAAAATTTGCTTTAATTTGTCCTGTAGACTTTCCTACTTTTCCTCTTCAGCATTTGCAAAAAATGTTATTCTTGCCTCAAAAAGAAACTGGAGTATGTGACCAATTATATTGAAAGGGAGTAGTAGTTTCCCACATGGACAAATCTGCATATGTATACCCAGTGGAAAAATGTTTTTTCTACCTTTACTGACATAATTAAAAATAATTTTTTTAGATAAATTTCTAAAATTTTTTGTTTTACTTATAAAATTTTTATCTTTAAACACAGCTTCTGGACAGGCTGTCAAGGAGAAATCGCCAAGCCCTGAAGAGACAGCTGGTGAGTACACAAATAAAATTGTTACTTTTTTTTGAGCCCATCCATCCACTATGTCGGCAAGTAACCACATAATGACAGTATATAATAAAGCAGGTTTATGTTGTCACATATATTCATTAAAAATCTTTTTTAACTCAAAATTATATCGATGATAATAATTAGGATTCCCAATGGCTGAACTGGTTGTGAGATAAAACCATTTTTACTCTCTTATCATTTCCTCCATCAACATAGGACGGGATGTTATTTGCAGAAGAACAGCATTAACATTAACGATTAGAAATGAGCGCCCTAGAGGATTTCTAAGTTTGATGTGGGAATGTCTAGCGATGGTTACCCAAGGAATTAAACTCCCACCTATACACCCGTCTATAATCATTGGACCATAAACACCATTACATGTATGTTCCAGGTAGCGTTATTTTTTACATTTATGGTCAACACCTTTTAACTTGTCCTTGTCCACTGTAAAAGTATTCCCACCCACCCCCCCAGTGAAAAAAAGGGGGATTGTTAATATGCTGTCGGGATTGTTCATTGGTTTGGATTTTTAAGTTAACCCACCATAAAATGTACTTCTACTGAAGAGATGTTAAAATAACAGGAAAAATTAAACAGAGGCGGAAGCCACATTTATATTACTTTGACAGTTGCCAAATAAATCTTTATTCCAAGCATCTATCTAGCTTTTCCAAACACAATAAAAAGGCTGTCTGTTCTATTCGCACAAGCTGCTTTTGACAGAGACAGATGGGGATGTGATTCCCCTTTTTCATATTTGATGAGTTTATCTGAATTTCTCGTATACCTGGAATATACACAACATTTATCCCCTTTATGTGCAATGCCATAGAGTTTAATAGGGGATTTTTAGACCATATCAAAATTTGGAAACTAGCCCTTTTTAACTGCTCTCTGTTCCTGTAGTGTAACTCTGGGGTTTTGAGTAATCAGATGGCAAAGAGATCTCAGCCAGAGAGTATTTAACGCTGTTATCCCACACTGCAAATTCCTGCATTCCATAGGAGGCACCCATTGCAAAAAGGGTAGGATAGTATAAACGTTTCACTGTAGTCTTAAAATCACTATAGCTTTTTTCTGCAGGGATGTCACTATAAGTTTGTTAAATTGTAAATTTAATGATTATTTGTGTATAAATTACATTATAGAATTTGAGTCTGTTGCTATTACAGTTTTCTATCTGCAATCTTCCGTGTGAGGTCCTTCTGTTGGAGCATTTATTGATATAACAATCAAAACATCCATCAGCAATATTGTGCAAAGTACCAGAAATGTAACCATTTATTTACATTTCTGATAAAGAAAAGACCGGTTTTAGCGAACTCTGCAATGGGGAGGAAGAGGAGGAAGATGGAGGGCGACCCATTAATCGGGGCACAGAGGGATAAGGGTAAGGATTGCTACGTGTACTTTGAGCATGCTTGTTATCCCCTAGGTAAATCATTATTTGCTGCCAGTAACATAACAACCAGGAACAATAAGCATGCCGATCTAATTAATGTTTTAATACTGTTATCAAAGAAAGTATTATTTTAAATTATATTGGCAACATTCGAAGACATACTCTCCCTCCAATTAACCCTATGGTGTATATATATATATTTATATATTTTTTTTTTAAAGAAGAAACTGCTTCTGTGTCATCTGGTCAGTCGGCATCGACCACAAGAGGAGAAGGAGTTCAACCTCCCGCCGCTGTCTGTGTTGTGGATGCCGAGGATGAAGGCAGCAGTAGCCAGGCAGGAAAAGAGGTCGAGCCGGACGAAACTGCAGAGGAGGATCCAGATATATCTGAACCCATATCCGGAACACACAGTGACAAAGACGACGATACATCGGAGGGTGAGTGATCTCTTGTTCTTTTTTTTTATTTTTTACAAAAGAGCAACATTAATGTAACTGAGGTAATATAAATATCTACAATTACAAGAAGGTTCACATGGTAACTTTAAAGGCAAGATTTACTCTTAATCCATGTTCAAAGACTTTTTAACCAGAAGGAAAAACTGTTTAAAAAGGGTAAAGACTCAGATAACCCGACGATGGGTGCTCATTAAACCAGTTGAGATGAGCTCCATAAAATGAAACAATAGAAAGATGTCGGAAATTGCCTTTTTCCCATCCTGCCCCATGGGAAAATGTCCAGAGCCGAATGAAGAGGATGCTATTTTGTAGAAGTGAATCCCAACATGTATCATCTTTATTTATCTATTTTTTTTAAGTATAAAGACAGTTAGAACCTGTAAGCGAATCTCGAGGAAGGCTAGGTATTTTTTCTTCATGGCTAGAACAAAAGTATGGAAAAGTATTTATATTTCTGAATTCTAGTTACTAATAGCTTTATTTTCTAAGCATCGGTCTAATTTTTTGCACATACAGCAATATCTAGTTATTTGAGTGAAACACTAAAAATTTTTGATAGCAGAACCTTTTCACATACATTATTGGAGGGTTATATTTCGAAATAATGACAACGGTCTGGCCATTCACATTGCATGTTTTTTCCACCAGCCTTCTTCTACACACCTTGAAAAAGTGTAAATATCTGTAAGGTTTTTCGGATTACTACCTCCATTTTTTTCCTTCGATATGTATGTTGTTAAGGATACAATTTGCAGTTCCTGTTGAGTAAAGGGAGTCTTATCATAAAGCAACCATTCAAAAACTTTAAAAGTGGGGAAACAATATCCATAACACTGGAATAACAATGACCTTGTAGTGTTTTTATTTCTTTAGAATTTCTTAATAACTATTCACTTGTTTGACTTGTTACAGAGATACAAAAGGAAGAGGATGTGGCCACACCATCATCATTTTCTGTCAAAGAAACATATAAGCCCTGTTGTGATCCAAGGAGGGATCTGGAGATGCTAATTTCAGAAGGTTAGTCTAAAAATTTGGATAGCTGTACTTCAAAAAAAATAAAAAAATTTTACGTGGTTGGCATTATATAAATAAGATAAAAAATATTTCCCCCCCAAGGCCTATAGCTTCACGGAAAAAAATCATGTTTCATTCCCATATATTCCAGCGTTAAATACGACTCTGCGCCTAAGAACACCCCTCCAATTGCAAGTCTTAACTCTAGTCTTAGGAATGTTATTGTTGGACAAGATGCCCCCCCCCATATTCGGATGACAGGTGTAACCTTGCAAGTTGGTCCTATTAGTTTGCAAAATCATTAGGATCTCCTCAAGAGTTTTGAAGTAAACAGGATAAGCTTGCAAGGCAACAATAGCCCCTCCAAGTAACCCTCCTATCTAACATGACTTGATGGTGGAGGAGAGTGGGGAAATTCCCCTTTTTGAAAAATCAGACACCTTCCCTCCGTCCAAGCTCTTCCAAAGGGGGACAATCCGGGGCAAGGTTGTCCATCAGGGAAAAACCCTTAGATTTTCCCCATGCTCCCAACTACATGGAATGTTGGGAGATGCTGCGAACATGCCCTGTTTGGCTTGATGGGGAGGACGAGGGGCCAGAGTCAAACCCCGGGATTTGCCCCCTTCCACCCACCATCAAGGGAGGGGTAGCCAATGTAGGGGTTTTACTGCGCTGCACCTACCCCTCCTTCTGGGTTCCCTCCTCCTGCGATTTCCCAAGCCGCTGGAGACTGCACTTTCTCCTGGTGGAATGTGGGATGGGCACCTGGAAGGGGGGTGGAGGTAGCTCGCAATGGGGAGGGTGTAAGTGTAGTTGAAGGTTGTGCGCTTTGCAGCCATGCCCCCCCCCAAAGCCGCAATCTCCAGCCGGCTCACGGCTCTGGGGAGTGGGGGAATGACCAAGGGTACTTGTGGGTGCCTAGACAAATGGCTTTGGGCAAGGTGGCTAATCCCGGGGTTTGGCTCCTCCTCCAAACATCATCTTCATTGGCTTCCTTTAGAAGGGATGCCAGAAGGATAAATCTGTGTGGCGGAGCAAAAGGGGGCATTCACACCATTTTCCTCCACCTTCGAGAAAGTTTATGGAAAGAGGCAAATGTATTGCTTTGCCTCTGCCGCAGCAGGAGCGAAAAAGAGGTGCCCGCGGCAAACCACTAAATTTGTCGCCCTACTCTGTCTTCCATTGCTCTCCAAAGGGGGAGATGCCAGATTTGTGGAGGCCCAGTAACTGGAGAAGCAGTTAGCTTCACCCCCCGCCCCATATCCTGCCTTTTCCCTCCGTTTGATAAGAGGCATGAGATAGTAGGGAGGTTGATGCCAATTACTTACGGCAAATAATACGACTATATAATTTTTAGCGCAATTCAGAGAAATAAATAGTTGTTTTACACAACGTAATATAAGTTATAAAACTCAGGATAGTAGTTACTCCCTAATGCCTAAGGATCTCCGCCCTCCAACCTTTGTAAAATTATTTTTCTTTTTAACAACAACTTACATGTTAAATGTTAAGCAGGTGTATCATTCTCTCCCTGACCTGGATCTCCCTATGGACCAAAAAAAAAGAAATATAATTAAAAAAAAATGCAAGCAGGGTTAGGGTGTCGTGGCCTCTTACACATCGATGATCCTAAAAGTCGCACAATATGTTAAACATTAGTAATATATAATATAAACACACCCAGTAATTTCACCCCTTGATGCTATTCAATTACAAAGTTTGCTTTTATGTTTTTGGCCTTCTTTTTAATCATGTCCATAAATTATATTGACAACATCTCTTCTCATTGCAGTCCAAGCCATGAGAGAAAACTTCGAAAGAAGGATAAGCACAATAGAGCACCGGCAGCTCGAAATAATAAGGAAAATGGTTGTAATGGAAGAGTACTACAAGAGATTACGCGGCATTTTCAAGGCCACACCCACCAAACAGTTTGGCACTTCTGAAAAATGATTTTATGTTCATTATAACTGTATTTTGAATTTATGTTTTTTTCTTGCCATTGTTATTGATGTGTAGTTTTTAAAAAATGAATGTTCTAAATTTTTTTAAAAAACAATGTTCCTGAGCTAAAAATCTCAAAAGTAAAAATGTTTAATCCATCATTAATAAATAAAAATTCTGGTAGATGTTTCTTGGATTATTTTCCATGTCTTAATTTAATTAAAAAACCATTAATACCCAAGACAAATGGTGAAATTTGCTAGATCAAAACAGACGGCAGTTATCAAGCCATAACCTTTGAATAACTAGAATTGCATCAGGAAGATGAAAATGTGAAAAGTTTAACCACCCCAGCCCATAGCAATGGAATGAATGCAGAGCTGTATCTAGAAAATTTCTCCATGCTATAACTGTGTCTGCAGCTGTTGCCTTCCCTTTCTTATGGTTGTAATACAGTGGCATAGTTCAAATGTTTACCGGTGTAAAAGATAGGAAGATCATGCCCCCTGCTATTACACGTATGTACTTTCAAAATCTTCCGTATACCAAAAATACAATTTAAGTACCGATAATTAGGGCGCATAATACGACTGGGCGTATTACACCCCCCCCCAAATATCAAGCCAAAAATCTAGGCCTGGGCATATATTTGCTAGATAAGCCCACCCCCCTAATTTGCCTGGCTGGGGGATCCTTGCTAGCTGATCCTCTTTTTTTTCAAAATAATGTTGATCTCCTCATGAGTTGGGAAAGTGAACAGGACCAGCTTGCAAGGCAAAATTCGCCCCTCTATTCAACCTTGCAGTCAAACATGACTCAAAGGTGGAGGAAAGGGGAGAAACTTGCAAGTTTGTCGCAGCAGCCCCCTTCCCTTCGTCTTGGCTCTTCTGAAGGGGACCAACGCGGGGTAATCAGTGGCAGCCGCGTCAAACCCCTAGATTCGCCCCCTCTTCCCACCTTAAAGGAAGCAGGGCAGAAGGGCCTAACATCCCACGTTAGGCTCATTAGGGAAGACGATCGGCTGTGGAGCCAAACCGCGGGCTCATCCCTCCCCCAATTCCCCAACCCGCAGTAGGCTGCCCATTCTCCTGGTGGGTATGGGGATGCGTGATGGCCAGCCGGCAGGGGGGGGTATAGGGAGGTGGCTTAAAAGCCACCCACCTTTCCAAAGCGTGGATTTTTGGAAGGTGGGTGACCGGGCGGAGGGTGAATGGTTGGCTTGTTGTTGCGGGCTTCGCCCCCCCCCAATTCAAATCGGGGATTTGGGGAAAGGGGGTGGCCGGGCGGAGGGCGGCTGGGTGGCTGGGGGTAGGGGGTTTTGCAGCAACCCCCCACCAATTCAAAGCGAGTGTTAATTTTGGTGAGCACTTTCCTATGCTAAAATGTCATCTAATACCACGGAATATACGTTACATTTCCCTGCCGTTTGTAAAACTGTCAGCCATCCATTCCATAGTAATGCCATGTGGCTATTTGAATTAGAAAAAGCATTACCAATACCTCAATTACACGCACCTCAAAACAACGTAAACCTTACGCTCAAATTTTTTAAAACTTATTTCAGGAATTTGACTATAATTGGTTGTATTTCCCTTGCATAAAGTTGTAGTTAACCAGTTGCAGACATCACAGTTAAGTGGACGGTCAGAACAACATTGAAGGATATAAATAAAAGACCTGGATCACCCGATGGCGAACCATCTCTAAGCCTATAACTATAGTATTTAAAAGGGAATTTGCTTGAATACCCATATGTTTGAACTTAACGTTTTAAAAGCAGGAAAACATGGAATTTCCTTTATAGAATGATAACTAGAATTAAGTCAGAAAATCCTGGTTAGTTTCCCGGCCTTGAGTGGAACAAGGGAAATATAGTATGTGTAGAAGTGCAATAGACTCCAAATATTTTATTAATGGACACGATTATAAATATCCGTTGTTGGTGCAAATCCTCGGTGAATCACCTGCAAGAGATGCTTTGATCCTAAATACTGACTGACAGTGGATAAGACTAGAAGGCCTTTGTGATCTCCTCAAAACTTAAATGTTGGTGATGCGTAGTTTATGTTGGAGGCAAATTACTTTTATTAGGAGAAGGCATTCTGATTTTCTTTGTCAAGAGGATAATTTTATATAAAACCTTATCCACCATCTCTTGATAGTCAATAACCCATTACCCAGAGAATCCTGAGAGCCGGTTCAGAATACCTAACTAAACATTACCCAGTTGAATTACACTTACCTGCGGTTGACAACGGGATTATCTAGCAAAAGGAAGATCCAGTTTAAATGTTAAATTCAGAGTTTTCTTCCCTGTGTCAAATCCTGGAAAACATGTAGTGTTATTCTTCCTATACAAAAAAGAGGAAGCATTGTGTCTTAACAACTAGAGCGCCCTATCAGAAATCTTTGCGCAAAACCAGAGACAGGAAGGGGTACATGTAGTTTAGGCAGAGACAATTATATTTTTCCCTCACACAAATGGCAACAGACACTTTTAGAGTCTAAATTGACTTCAGTGACCACTCTATTGAACCTCCTACCAATAAGGGAATCTTTAGCAATACATCTCCAAAGAGATGACAATTCTGCCCCTGTCTGAACACCGCCATGGAAGGATACCCCAACACGCTACAAGGGAGTTTGTTCAATTGCCATACCGCTGTAAATCTCAAAGGCCCTCCAAAGGTCGAGGTGGAATATCTGCTCCTTTAGCTTGCATCCATAGCCCAGTGTTTACGTCTCTTGAACAGGAGAAAGCAATCCCGCTCCACATTTGACGTGACACCTTTTTCAAAAAAATGTCAAAAGGGCTATCATTCCATCTTCAATCTTTAGTTATTGACGGCAACACAAACCAAGCTTTGCAAATTCCACCCTCGAATGAGATTATCTCCAGACCTTTAATAATTTTTTTCCCCATTCTCTAGACGTGCTCTATTTGTAAAGATAATGATTAAATTTTGACGGCCAGACCTTGAAAAACATTAGGAAAGGCGATATTAGACCAGGACAGAATAGAGGGAATCTGTAACTTTCCAATAACTTGGCACTATACCTCCATGGGCAATAGCCAGAACTGTATTTGCCTTTCTAGCAGCAGCATCACACTGTCTACCAATTATCAATAATTTGTCCACCATATCTCATACATCCCTGTAGCACATATCTTTGTCTAGCCTGGTCTCTCCCATTCTATATCTATCCATTTATGTTTCCCACAGTATTTCCTGAACTATTTTTTTCTTCCTAGCGAATTACATTTTTTCAGCTTACGGTCAACACTCCAGTCTATCCAGATCATTCTGAATGTAGACACTGTCCCTCAGGGTATCAGCTAGCCCTCTTAATTTTGCACAATCTGCTAATCTTAGAAGTATAAACCCCATTTCACAAATAAAGAATATAACAAACACATCAAAAGAAAATTTTGAATTTGTAAAATAAATTTTGAAAATTATAGCAAACAGTAACAGAAGGTATATGTGCAATGCACACAGACTGGATATAGAGATGGAAAGCACACGAAAACAATTTCTAAGGGGGGGAAGCCCTTGCAACACAATGCCCCATCAACCAAACCCCTCCTACCATCAAAATAGAGTAAGGGTAAACAGGAAATGGAAGCCATACATTTTCTACCTCATCTAATATTTGAAACCTGCTAGTAAAGATTGTTTTAATCAGGCAAGCATGAAAATACAGGAAAAGAAAAGGGGGTGGGAAATCAAATAACAATGTGGCATAATGCGTAGATCAGAGGAAAGTTTTCCACCCTTGAAAGAAAATACCATTGCGCCATCCACTGTAATCCCAGGAAAGGTATAAAGCTTTTATTGAGAGTTTTCTCCAGCGATATGAAGCAACAGGCCCTATAATTTAATTAAAAAAAAAACATTAAAAAAAAAACATTCGTTTCAGAAATGATCCAGCCATACCCCAAAAAAAGTACAATCCATCAGTAAAATATAATAAGTAATAGCAAAAAACTATTTTTGAACAATCTTTCACACGCATAAACCATCCTGGAGAGGCTTGCAAATGACGCGTTGAAGGAAGAACATTTTAGACGACCCCGTCCTAGCAGCGAGATGGTCTGTACATTGAATGTGTAGTGTTATAATCTTACACTGTATTCTGCCAAATTTAACAAACAAAGTAAATTCCATTTAAAATTATCAAAAATTTAGCGCAGAGCAAGCCACAACACCAACAGCAAAGGTTGCTGGGGAAAACATACCAGGGACCGTGTTTGGAATTTTTAATTCCTTGCCTGAAAGAAATAATAAATGGCAGCAGGTAGGGACACGCAAGACAAGAAATCAATTGAAATGTCAAAGTTCAAGCCGTTATTATCGACATGAGCATGCAGCAATGTAAAAGCATTAATAGTAGAAACTAGACAACCTTTGCTCAGAAAAAAGTGCGTCATTAACATGATTTTCAGACCTGTAAAAATCGTGCTTTGCAGCGCAAGCAGCCTCCCGATGATGCTGCGTGGCAAGGGCCAATTTCGAACAACCGCGTTTCTCTCTTGGCGCCGTCCGTGACTGTTGTGGCCATCACAGGAGGTGGCCGCGCTATTTTTTACTCGCGGACAACGTCAGTGAGTTGAAAATAGCGAATCTGCCTCCAGTGCTGCCCGCAACATTCACGGACGATACTGACAGAGAAACGGCATTGTCCGAAATTGACAGTTGCCGCGCAGCAGCCTCGGGAGGCTGTTTGCGCGGTAAAGCACGATTTTTACAGGTCTGAAAATCACCTTAAAACCATAATGCGAAGATTGTTAATTTTGAAAAATGAAGCATTAGCAAAAACGCACAAGTAGTATAGACAGTACAAAATGAGAATTTCAATACTTACATCTCTTCTTCCTGAGCAATGTAGAGAAATGAACATGTCTTGATCCCCTGCACAAAGATAATAAAATGATTAATAATGGTTAAATGTATCGTAACACACCAAAAACCAAAGGAAAGATGAATTTATACTCACGCCATAGAAAGTGTGTCCACCACGACAACCCAAGCCTCATGAAGGAACACGGCAATCATCTTGAGGAACACCCTACAAATTAATGTTGCTTGTGAACCGGTTGAACCAATAGAATTGTAAGGAAAATCACCCCTCATTAAAACAGAATGTTTCATAAGGAGGCAAATGAAAAAAACCCTCACCCCATGAACACATAATAATCTAAGCAAAAAATGGAAGAGATGAATTTAAAGGAATGATAGTGTGTAACAGGCTAAAAGTATAACTTTCAGGCAAACCCTGGTTGGAAATGGATAGTTATTAAAGGGGAAACAGTTTTATTTATAAAAGGCAGCCAGGGTTTTTTTTTATGATCCGAGTATATAAAGTACTTTTAAGTTCCAGAATTATAAAAAAAAACAAACCCATACAGTCAATGAGGATGAATACATTACCAGTACAGCAGGAAAAAAAGGAAAACCTTTAAAAAATAAAAGAGGAAGACGTTAATAAAGAAATCATTTTTTAAAATTAAAAAAGTAACAATAACACCTCAACAATACTGCCTAGCTGTTACCATTTGAAAAAAAAAATATTTAGAAAACGTAAACCTGAAGCTTTCAATTTTAAAAACATTGGAAACAGGAGAAATGTAAAAGTGGATGGAGAATGCCGGGGGGGGGGGAGAATAAACCACGGAAAACAAAGACCAGTGGGCGGGCGTAATAATAGAAGTGCAGTTAAAGGTTTTCATCGAAAAGGCATAACGGGTTGGCAATATAATTATTTCAGGAGGGAAATAAATCAAATGAACGTGATAACGTTATTAAAAGAAATAAAATTCCTCAATAACATACCTATCCTCCATGGAGGCTGTTAACAACTCACGCGCCTCAATTTGAAATGAACTCCCCGCCCACAAACTCCTACAACGTTACGTCATAAGGGGTGGAAACTAAGGGCAGAGAGAATGTTACAGTATCGCGGAACAGAAACAAATATACTTTCGGACAAACTTTCTTCTCGTAACAGCAACGGAAAAAGATTTCATTAACGATTTTTCCCCGTGTTTGAAATATTACGGAGTTACGCGGGATAGAAACCGGACAGGATCAGATACTGTTGTGCGTCATCCGAAACGGGCGTTATCTCGCGAAATTGATTTAATATCATCTCGCTATATTAACCCGGTCTGAAAATCTCCATAGTCTAGGTCAGTCCAGCAGAATCCAGGTCAGGCAAACAGAGTCCAGAGTAAACAAGCATAGTCCAGGTCCAACACAGAGATCAGGAACATGCCGGGTAATCACGTAGGTCAGATAATCTCTGACAACCTTTGGAGAGAAGTGCTCCATATTTATAGATCAGCAGCTAATGTACCTGCTGCTTAACAAATTGCTGCTTCCTATAAATATGCTGAGACTGACTCAAGCCCTTCTTTTGTTGTCTCTATGCTGTGAAGGTAGGTACAGGTAAGTTGTCCTCTGTATGTGAATGGGCAAGACCCTCTGCCAGAGGTGGTACTGATAAATCTGCACCATTATCTGTTTCTGAGGCCTGTGGCTCTGGAACATCTTCGTCTCAGGTTCAGTAGGTCCTGGCATGCCCACTGCTTCAGTCTCTGAGTCAGAGGCCATTTCTAAGTTCTGGAAGCAGGGCATGGCAGTCAGTGCCTTTCCCGTTTCTTCAGAAAACCACTTCCTGGGATTAAAGTCCATCAGCCAAGGAGGGGTGGAGGTGGTGGCAGCAATCTCCGAGGGCCAAACACACATTCTTCCTGCTCCTGGCACACCAACCTCCACTACTGCCCTGGGGCTGATTCTTGCCCTGGCTGCAGTCGATTGCAGGGACAGGAATTTAAAATTGTAGATACCTGTACTGACTTGCGTATCTGTGTTTTTTGATATCTGCAGGGAGTCCTGGAATCAACCCCCTGTGGATACTGAGGGCCCACTGTATTTACTTTTCTAAAACTAGTCATTTTCTCTAGAAAGTACACTGGCTACCCAGCAAGGCATGGAATAACTGACTTTGAAAACTGATATTTCCATAGCCATGAAAACACTTCAAACAATACAAACTATGAGATCACGCGGCTGACTAGGAAGGCAAAGTAAAAAGAAGCTAGGTGTCTGCTGACTCTTAAGCATGAATTTAATATCTAGCTCTTATGCACAGAATCTATGACTACTTTCCAATGCAAGAATGACCTTTTATTTCTCTTTTTGATAAAAAAAGCCAGGTTTATTTATTTATTTATTTATTGCTTGGCCACAATAAAAATGATATCCCCCTAATTAATAAAGTATGCCAAAAAAGGGACTGCCAAACAACAAAAAAAAAACCCAAAACAAAGCCGCAACCTTATTTAAACATCCATACCATTATTTGATGTGGGTGTGGGGGAGGGAGGCATGATTGACTATGGGCTCATCTACATGAGCCAGGATATGCCAGCACTGGGTCAGTCCTATTGTTCCCCCATTACAACCTCCTAATAGAGCATGCTGGCTCATTGCTACAATTGCTGCTGCTGCCATTTCCCTCGCTGTCTCGGAAGGCAGGAAGGGAGACTGCAACATGTGAACAGATGTCCTAAACTCAGTAGCAAGTGCCTGAGGAGCAACAGGGGAGTAATGCAGGATCAAAAGTGTAAGGGTTGCAGTTCTAGCCTGTTGCCAATTGACCACAATAGAAACAAAAGTCCACAGCCAGTCCAGAAGTCAGTCACCAATAACACATACGTGATGCAAGAATTGTCAAAAGGCAGTCCATGGTTCAGTTACCAAGAGTCCATACCAGGTGCCAGGAAAACCAGTAGCCAGTCCTGAGTCAGGTCCAAGTTCCAAGTCCGTGGTCAGCAAGGGTGACTGCAACAATCTAGAAGTCCATCTGAAGTCAAGGTGAGCAAGAATCCAGCAGGAGTACAACAGCTCAAGATAAGCAGTTGTTAGCACTGACTTGAAGGAAGATCTGCTTCCAGATTAATAGCCAGAGCTTCCAGACCATCTGGGCCTCATCAGTGAGGAAGCAGGTCAGCATTTGGTGTTTAGATGCAGCTGGGCATGGTGTTTGTCTCTTCAGCATACAGAGAAGGGAGGTGGCATGTGTTTGTATCATCTATCACTGGCTGACAGACTGTTTTTCAGAGTGAGGTTTGTTTTCTTTCTCTGGTTCGGCTGCCCTCTCGGAGAGAGCTGAAGCAGTCTCTGTTTCTTCAGATGCAACTATACTTTCCCCATCTGCCTTGTCTGCATTCTCTGCTTCCTCCTCCTCTGAGTCCTCAGCCAACAGCCTTGACATGACAACAGCCTTGGTCATATGCTATGGGACTCCTTCCTGGCTTCTGGGAGAGCAAGGCAGACCAGTAGCTTCAGTGAGAGCCGGCCTGCTGGGATGGGCTCCTATGGTCTCACAGAGCCCAATCCATTTTCTCCTGGCAGAAACAGATTTAAACAAGCATTATTCTAAAACATTGTATCAGGACCTACCCCACTTTCCTTGCATCTTAACCCCATATCTGCCCTGGGGGTGCTGAGGACTGCCTGGGGCCAAATGGGGGGCAACACAGGGTATATTGCCTGTCTAGATGAGCCCTATGTTTTCTCTAATTTTTATGATTAGTAAAATATCAAAAAGGGGAATGCTCTGAAGAGTTCACAACATACATTATGGTTTCAAACTCCAAAGAATGCAGTAGCCCATGAAAAGGCTGATCAATCACCCCACATTCTGGAGGGTCAGTCTTTTCCAATTGTGTGTGATGGGAGCAGTTCAGGAGTTTGAAGTGCTTTCTATTGGCTTACTTCTAACAGAAAGAAATATCCTTTGGGAAAAGGGTGAGTGGAGGGGTTTCCAGTCCACTATGCGAGCATGAGACCTGACGTGATTTAATTTCAAAAACACAAGTTATTTATTAGAAGCAACATGTACTCTTGGAAAGGACATACATATATGCAACGTCATGCATTGTTTCCTCAGAGTAAAGCCAATGGCACTATTATTAATTTTTAATAAATAGGCAGATGTAGTAATCACATTCTTTTTGTTCTCAGCATTGAAAAGTGAACTGATTTGGGCTTTCTGACAGTTTGCTTTCAGCAATGTGGGGATTCATCTATTAGTTTTTAGGAGAAGTTCTGAGGGAGGGATAAAAAGGAGGGAAGATTGGTTCTTCCCTTCAAACCCTTCCTTACCTCCCTTAGGGATCTCTCTGCTCAAGCTACTTATGCAGATATCTATCCAAATAACATTCCTTAAGGAATTGATATATAGGGAAAATAAGGCAACTAAGACATTGTTACCCAAAATGTTCCTTGGAAATTCTAAGAACATATTGAGTTTCTAATATGTTGGGGAAATTAGCAGCAACTCAACTTTAGCTATGCAAAAGGGGGTGACAAGGGAATCTTGCAAACCTTTGTCTACTGGTACTAGTCTGGATGGAATACATACACATGTAAAATTAAATATGATTTTTATTAAAGAGTTCAAAAATAACACCACACACACACACACATTCACCCAGAAAAAGCATTCACACAAGGCTATAAGGAAAGCAGTAGGAAAAACTTGGACAGAGAGTAGCAAGAGGATTTGTTGGGGTGATACAGATCTGTCCTGTAGTCAATCCGGTAGAGTGGATGGAAGAATCTGGGATGGTCGCACAGAGGGACATAGGGTCCCCTGGAACTGAAGTCTGTGCACACTGAGGGAGGTTTGGGGGGGTGATATTTATACCTCCAAATACACCTGAGGGGATAGTTGCTTCATGGGTTCAAACAATAGATTACCTGAGACTTCATGGATTGCACAATGACTTTCCTGGTCTTGACAAAAGGTGAGAAAGATGCTAATGTGTTTCTTAATGTCCAGTGATTGGATTTTAACAGCTTGAGCAAGGGTCTTAAGGTTTGGGGATTAAGGAGAGGAAATTTCATAATCAGCAAATACAAAGGTTTTCGCCCACCCATTGTCTCCCTTTTGAGGGAAATGTGTTCTGTTTGACCTTTTCTGAGACCATCCTGTGCTTTTTCCCTTGTGGAAGGTCACACTGATGAACCAAATCAATAATATTAATACACAATTTCTGAGGTAGCCAGAAGTGGGGTGCAGGTCATGCTAACATTCCAGAAGTAGGGTGCAGGTCATGCTAACAACATTAGAAATGTTTGTGTCCTGAGGGTGTTGGTGTGTCAAAGTTTCTTATGGGGGTTGCCTCAAAGTGTTTCATATTGGGCAGATATTTTATTTTTCAGATATTGGGATTTTCAGTATTTTCAGTATTAGGCCTGAATCAAGGCCTGAATCTCATTGTTAGTCTTGACTAGAGTCAGCCCATTAAGGTATGGAACTTATCCATGTGTTGACTCACCATTCAAGAATTGATTTAATGGGTCTGCTCTAGTTGGGACCCCTCTTTGGCTTTTCTTCGCAAATGAAGATTCAGGAAGGACTCATCCCGTGCTTACTGCAAGCACGCTGATGACTAAAAAGGCCAATATGAGATAAACAACTCCAGTTGCAGAAAGAACAGCAGAAGGTCTCCTTGGGTGATGTTTCTGGATTGTGATCCTTTCTGTGTTGTCGTTTCTCTTCAAGCCTTGTATGGCGTGAGTTCTCAAATAAGGCTGCAGCATTGTGGATAGTCCGTCTCCATGCCTCCCAATGTGAGGCTAGGGTGGACCATTGTTGGTGATCAGTTTGGCCGAGCCTGAGATGTTGTTTCAGGCCCTCTTACATTGACCTGTGGTGAGTTCACCGTAGAGTACTATTTTTGGGAGGCGATGGTCCTCCATACTAGAAACATGCCCTGCCCAGCGCAGCTGTGTTCTCAATATCATGGCCTCAATGCTGGTGATCCCTGCTTGCTCAAGGACAGCAACATTCATCACATAGTCAGTCCAGTGTATATTTAGGATTGTATGTAGACAGCGCTGATGAAAGCGTTCGAGGAGTCGTAAGTGGTGGCGATAGGTGACCCATGTTTCAGACCCATAGAGGAGAATAGATAGTACAATGGCTCTATACACACTGATTTTGTGCTTTGCCTCAGGTGTTTATTACTCCAGACTCTTTTGTAAAGTCTTCCAAATGTGCTATGTGCCTTTGCTAATCTGTGATCGATCTCTTTGTCAATCTTGGCATCTGAGGAGATGATGCTTCCCAGGTAGGTGAACTGCTGAAAGGACTTAAGCACACATTTGCCGACAGCAATGTGGGAATGATGGTGTTCATCCTGTGGTGCAGGCTGGTAAAGAACCTCCGTTTTCTTAAGGTTGACTTCCAGTCCAAACAGCTCTGCAGCTGTTGTGAAGCAGGATGTTAGGCGCTGCAGAGCTGCTTCTCTGTGGACAACAATGGCAGCATCATCAGCAAAGAGCAGCTCATGGACTAGATAAAGTCTTAGTGTGAGCCCTCAGACGGCTTAAGTTAAACAAGCTTCCATCAGTACGGTAACGTATATAGATGCCGTCTACTTCTTCAAGCTCTGCCATAGCCCTTTGGAACATCATGCTAAAGAAGATTGTAAATAAAGTTGGCACAAGAACACAACCTTGCTTCACTCCATTAGTTATTAGAAAGGGCTCTGAAAGGGCATTGCCATATCTGACTTGACCATGCTGGCCCTCGTGTAGCAAGATAATCATTTTAAGGAATTTGGGGGGACATCCTAGTCTTTCCAGGATCTGCCACAGACCTTTTCTACTCGCAGTGTTGAAGGCTTTGGTGAGGTAGACAAATGTTACATAGAAACCCTTGTTTTGCTTTCTACATTTCTCTTGCAGTTGTCTAAGGGCAAATACCATATCTGTAGTACTCCTATTGGCTCTGAAGCCACATTGGGTTTCAGGGAGAAGTTCTTCTGCAATAGCAGGAGTATCCTTGCAAGGCTTTTTCCAGCAATAGAGAGCAATCTTATGCCTCAGTAGTTTGAGCAGTTGGATTTTGCTCTGCTTTTCTTGTTCAGGGTTATGATGACTGCATCTCGGAAATCTGATGGCAGTTCCCCTTTTCCCCCAGCAATTCACAAGGAGTTCGTGGAATTTACCGTGGAGTAAACGACCTCCGTGTTTCCAAACTTCAGGTGGGATTCCATAAATCCCAGCTGCCTTGCCAGTTTTCATCTGCTGTATGGCCTTAAGAGTCTCTTCCAAAGTGGGAGCTATATCCAATTCATTTTTCATCGGTTTTTGTATCATATGTTGGATAGCTGAGCCTTGGACTACTCGGTTGGCACTGAAGAGACGTTTAAAATGTTTAGCCCATCGATTCAGGATGGAGGCTTTATCAGAAATTAATGTTTGACCATCTGTACTGTATAAGGAGGTTTGGACCTGATAAGTAGGTCCAAACACTGCTTTAAGAGCTTCATAAAATCCTCTAAGATCACCCAGATCTGCACAGCATTGTTTCTTTTCTGCTGTATTGATCCACCACTTGTTCTGCATGTCTCAGAGTTTTTGTTGAAGTTTACTATATGTATGACGGAAACGGCTGAGGTTTGAACATTTCAAAAATTTTAAAAATTGTTTAAATTAGTTTATTGTATTCTGCCTTAAGATCTTATGACCTAGGGTGAGATATAAATATTTAAATAAACAAATGAATAGTAGAGGAGGGATAGTGCATAGTTCAGGGTTGGCTCATGATACTGGTTCAGGCTTTGCTCTAGATGTTGAGGTGAGGCTTATAGAAGAAGAGTGTGCTTTGTAACACAGACCAATATCTTACAGTATTAATTTTTTAAAGAAAAGGGTTACTAAAAAGCATTGATTTTAGTTATAGTTGGAAATAGGGAAATAAAAAAGTTACTTTGGAAACGTTCAAATGCAAGAGCAGGCGTATTAGCCATAACAAAACCCAATGTCCATATTGAGGCATTCCCTTCCGTATTTCACAGATGAAAACCAAAACACATACAACCATGCAACATGAGAGAGTGGTCAAGATGACAAATGTTATTAATGAAGAACACACAAACAAGGAGAGACTGCAGCGCTTTGCCTTTGCCTGAGTTCACAGGGAAGAACAAGATTCCACCCCCACTCCTTTCCTCCCTGCTGAATTAATTGCGTGCCAACTACTTTTGCCTTTTGATCTCAGTTTGCAGCAATTGAAATAAGCCAAAGAGGAAAGTGGGAGGAAGCAGGAGAAACTGGGGCATTTTAAAAGCAGCTGAAAAAGTGAGACAGCGGGAGATTAATTGGGGCTGTCCATGCCAAATCAAGGCAGTTGGAGTGTACGCTGTGGTAAGATGTTACTTTTAGGGGCCTTGAAATTGTTAACTGTAGCATAAAGGCACCAGATCCTGCCTGATCTTAGAAGCTAAGCAGGGTCTACCCTGGTTGGTACTTGGATGGGAGACCACCAATGGATGTCAGGTGCTGTAGGATATATTTCAGAGGAAGGAACTGGCAAAACCTCCTCAGAGTATTTCTTGCTTAAGAAAAACCTATGAAATTAATGGGATCACCATAAACAGAAGTTGGATGGCCATCTTTCTGGGGTGATTTGATTATGTATTCCTGCATAGCTGGGGGTTGGACTAGATAGCCCTTGTGGTCTCTTCCAACTCTATGATTCTAAGTTGACAGGAAACTTGAAGGCACACATACACACATACTTACACACACACACTGGGAAGGGCAAGATTCCACTCACTTCACTTCCCCCTGGTGAGTTAATCAAGTGCAAACTATGTTTGCATTCTGAACTAAATTTGCAGCAACTGAAGTATGCCGAGGACAAAGAGTGAGGGAATCAGATGAGGAGAGAGAAACTGGGACATTTTGAAAGCAGCTGAAAATGTGGGACAACAGAGGATTAATTGGGATTGTCCTTGGCAAATTGGGATAGTTGGAGGGTATGCTACTCTAGTAATAGCATTCAGGACACTGAATGTTAAGAACACAGTGTAGTTCTCTGAGTCTTACACAGGCATTGCTATAACTGGGTTGCAGGAAGAAAAAGGAGGTCTTGACCCTTCAAGAGATGGGTCCACCTTAGTTCATCATCTCTAAAGCACTAATATTCTAATTAGCATACTGAAAAGAATGAGAGATGGTCTGTTTTCTGATTCAGATAAAGGCACAAGGCTAGAAAAGGGAGGGGGAATGATTAATCACTCTCATTAAAAGAAATACTATTATTCTGCCATAAATCTCTGGTGTCATTCTGGTATAGTGAATCATCATTTTTCTCCTTAATGAAAAGTAACATGGTAAAACCACATGTTAGAGGAATTGAGCCAAGCTAACTTGGCTCTCTGAGAACAGCTGTAAGGTAAAGCTCATACAACTCCCTTCCAGAGGAAGAGAAAAATATCCTCAGCACAGATCCAAAAGCCCCAGGCTCTCTCTATACCGGTTTCAGGAGAACAACTGCTAGGGCTGGATTCAAGCTGCTTCAAATGAAGCCAAGACCCAGTAATATGAAAAAGCTGTACAATACTGTAACTGGGTTAAAATTTATCTAGATTTGAGATGGCAAAGCCAGTGTGTTTTTTGGAGATCGTTCTAAGACCACAAGGTTGGGAATGCATATCCAGTTATGCAGCTGCATTGGACATCATCTGTGTAGGCAGAAGATGGCATTAGCACACAGAACTTGTCTCTTTCTCACACTGTGTTGGGACAAATATTTCATTTTGCCAGTTTTTTTCTGGGTAGAGGCAAAAGGCAAGTCCCAACCTTGTCTGAAATCCTGGTGCAAGAAGTAAGAGATGAAATTCTACCATGTACATACAATGGTGAAGACTTGAAAATCCACAGAGTTATATGCAGAATAAGGTCTCTTCCAGATTGGTCTAAAGAAGCATGAATTCTCATGATATAGTTCCTTGGGTTTTTCTGGGGTTTACCAGCTATTGTCCCTTCTGTGTTTCCTCATTCCATTCTTAGAATCATAAAACCATTCAATCATAGAGTTGGAAGAGGCCACAAGGGCCATCTAGTCCAACTTACTGCCCTGCAGGAATACTCAATCAAAGCATTCCTGGCAGATGGCCATCCTGCCTCTGTTTAAAAACCTCCAAAGATGGAGACTCCACCACAATCTGAGGCAGCGCGTTCCACTGCCAAACAGCTCTTATGGTCAGGAAGTTCTTCCTAATGTTTAGATGGAATCTCTTTTCCTGTAGTTTGAGTCTATTGCTCCATGTCCTAGTCTCTGGAGCAGCAGAAAACAAACTTCTTCAGTATGACATCCCTTCAAATATTTAAACATGGCTATCATGTCCCCTCTTAACCTTCTCTTCTCCAGGCTAAACATACCCAGCTCCCTAAGCTGCTCGTCATAGGGCATGGCTTCCAGACCTTTTACCATTTTGGTTGCCCTCTTCTGGACACATTCCGGCTTCTCACTGTCCTTCCTGAATTGTGGTGCCCCAAACTGGACACAGTATTCCAGGTGAGGTCTGACCAAAGCAGAATAGAGTGGCACTATTACTTCCCTCTTTTTGGAGACTGTTTCTTGGATCCATAGTAGGGCTCTTTGCAAGGGTTATTTAAACAAGGGCATGGTTTTGCTGAAAAGAGGAAGACCCTGTGGCATCACCAACCCACCCCCCGATGGTTTCACTTGGTGCGGTTCAGCTTTTCCACACCCCACTTAGTGCCACCACTGTAAAGACCACACTACAGGTGGATAGACTCATTCAAGGAAAGTTATAGCCCTGAGTTTGGAAGACCTGAGCAAGGCTGTTGATAACAGGGTGACTTGGAGATCTCTCATTCATAGGGTCAGCATTACTCGAAGTTGACTTGACAACAGTTAACACCACCACCAACAGTTTGCTGAGGTGGTTCTATGGTAAATCTTCACCTCTCAATTTTCTTTTCAGAGCCCTGGTGGTGCAGTGGTTAAATGCCAGTACTGCGAGTCACCATGTTGCAAGTTCGATTCCAGAGGGCTCCAAGGTTCACTCAGACTTCCATCCTTTCGTAGGTCAGTAAAATGAGTACCCAGCTTGTGGGGGCAATTAGCTAACACACATTGGAAGCTGCTTATTGCAGTGTAGATGTGTAAATAGCTATTGCTTAAAACAATTTGTAAGCCGCTCTGATAGCCTTGTGGCTGAAGAGCGGGGTATAAATACCTAAATAAATTTTAAAAAAGAGTGATAGTTATAGTGCAAAAGTGCCATTTCACAAATGTACTGATGCACTGTAAGTCTTTGAACTGATGCATTGCAAGTCATTGTAAGAAAAATTAAAAAGAAAGGCAGAGAAGAGCATAATAGACTGCTATGCAGGGACACACAATCAAAACATTCCCGACAGATGACCATCCAGCCTCTGTTTAAAAACCTCCAAAGAAGGAGACTCCATCACATTCTGAGGCAGTGCATTCTACTGCCAAACACCTCTTACCATTAGGAAGTTCTTCCTAATATTCAAGTGGCATCTCTTTTTCTGTAGTAATTTAAACTGTAGTCAGTTTAAATTAACCCAGGACTCCTGAAATGAAATACAGATGAACCCCTGTATCCGTGGGGGATACATTCCAAGACACACACCCCATGGATACCTGAAAATGTGGATAATAGGGAACCCTATTATTTTGAATGAGACAGATGCTGGAAGCTGGTAGCTTCTGAAGTGGAACAGCTTCTCCTGGTCATACCAGGACAGATTCAAAGGCCGAGCTATTGAGTCAAGGATCCAGCATTTTGCCTCACATTCTGAGAGACCAGAATCTGAAAAGAATGAGACCCCTGGGCTTATGGCTTGTACACAATAAAGACTGCCAAGTCACTCCTATATTACACATATCCTGAGGTAAAGTTTCATCAAGCTGACATTCCCAATAGATGTTTTGGTTATCTTTCAGGCCAGCCATCAAATTGGCCATTTACAGACTTCTTTCAGGTAGACAACTCATTCCCATTTCTCTTCTATCAGTAAGCCCATGACACTTATATCCCAGAGCAGAGCAAGATATGCTGGGTGTCCTTTGTTGTGTCAGCTTATTTTTCTGAAGGAAATTCCTTGAAAACTAGGACACATAATTTTAAAGAGAAGCCTATCTATAACTGTGGGCTTGTCTAGGCTGGCCAGAATATGCCACCTTCCAGCCAGCATATTCTAACCATGGAGCTGGCCTGTTCCCACCCATTACCAAGATGAAATGGGTCGCTGCATGCACACGCCACCTGGTATCAGCAGGCGCCTCTGCTGCTGTTGCATGTCATACTCTCTGAAGCCAGGAAGGAGGCCTTCAGCATGTGATTAAGGCTGGTGTCATGCAGGAGACCTTGAGCACATGCTGGAGGCCTCCTTCCTGGCTGCAGAGCAACTCCAGTAGTGGCCGGCTATAAAGGCCAGCGTGCAGGTATGGTCCCTGTATTCCCATACCGGATCCATCTGTGCTTTCCTGCATAATGCAGGTTTTCTTGGGTGTTCATTTAAAACATTTTAAATGGATTTACCCAGGCTTCCCCCTGGCTTTGCCTCAGGCATTGTCAGGACTGCTGAAACATGGAATGGGGCAAGAGCCCTGCATCACTTGGACTGCAGAGCTCCAAACCAGGGTAGAAGCCAGGGTAAACTGCCCAACTAGACAAGCCCTTAGCCCAAGTGAACCCATATTAATGTCTGCTACATTTCCATGTGAGTGAGGTAGTGAATCCATTCTGGATTTCAGTCCAGATTTCAAAACAGCTAGCCAAGGTGCCAAACCTATTGGAGGAGAGAGTTCTGTACCTTCCATAGCTCCTTTAAAGGCTAGGCTAAAAGCCAGAATGGATTCACTGCCCCATTGGAATGGATTCACTGCCTCCATGAGTTGCCAGTACTTTTCTTGCAAAACACATTTGGTTACAACCTCCCTCGTGACTATAGAAATCCAAATGAAGAAGTTCACCCCATTCGTTGGGCAGAAAGCAGCATGCTTTGTTAGATGGGTTTGGTATGCAATAAAATTTCCTTTTCACAGTGCTGGTACATTCTGTGCAAAAGCTTCAAGCAGGATGAGGTATACATATGTGAGAGAAGAGGAACTAAAGACTTTAATGCTTTGCTGAAGGTAGCTGAAATGAAAGCCATTTCTTTCCAGAAAAATAAATGATCCAGTGGCTTTGGCGAAAAGAAAAAAAACTGACAGTGAAAAAACACATTCTTATTCTGATGCTGGCTCCATGAAGATGAAATTGTTGACTTTCCTGAAATAGTTGGTTTCATGGAACACCCAAAATGCTTAGAGAATAAAGAAAGTTGTGGATATCCACATGTGATGGGGAAGAAATCATACTTGAGCCAGGATTTGTGCTGTAACCTCTTCTGTCTGAGACCCTTTTGGCAGGCATTTACAACTTTTACTTTGTAAACATTTCCAGAGGTGTAGCAATACTGCAGCAAAGGCAAACCATATTGGAGCATTTTTAATACTCATTATCAGCTTGGGAATTAATAGCTTGTAACTGGAAAACTGCTGACAGTTTTCTAAATATTAACAAATGGTATAGTACAGTTTGGGATCTTGCTGTACTGGAAAAATTAACAAAAAGAGTAAGAAAAATTGAATGAGGACAATGAACAATTTTACAGAAATTTGGTTTCCTTTTATTAACTATATTAATCATCATAGGTACATGTGGAAGTGAGCTCTGCAACCCATGGAAACATTTTGAACAATGCACTGGATAAAGTAAATGGTAATTTTGGGTGATACTCAGTATTTTTGATATATAAGTATTGTGATATGGTGTACTTGCAGTGACATTGGCCAGAGTCCTGTCAGAGCTTATATTTAACTAAGGGCTCATCTACATGGACTAAATACCCTGGCTTGCTTGTTCCAGAGCCCTGCAGTCCAAACAATGCAGAGCATTTACCCTGATCTGCCCCTGGGCAGTCCAAACAACCCCTGGGGAGGATATATTCTAAGAAAATATCTGGTTTACCCAGCAAAACCTGGATCATGACCCGTATGTTCGTGGGAGCCTGTTTGGCACACTGCTCCTTGCTGCCACCACCAGCTCCCTGGTCACATGCAGGGGGCTTGCAGTCACATGTTGTGGGACCCCTGTCTGGCTTCTGTGTTAGGGGGAAAATAGCTGTGGAAGCTTCAACAATGGGCCAGTGTCCTGTTCGGACTCCAGCCTGTTTTCTTCAGGTAAGGGGTGGGTGGGAGGAAAGGGTCCAGATCCATTGGTGGGGAGCTGGTGTATCCTGCCTTGTGTAGATGAGCCCTAAGTATTTAACTAAGTAACTTCTCCCGGCCCAGCTCTCAAAAACCTGATGGAAACATCATTCAATCATGCTCTGATTGTCAGCAGAATGGTTCTCTTCCTCCCCATGCAGCTGGTGCCCAGTAAAATAGGTTGAGGGGGAGTTACCATCATGGCAATAGTGTCAAAATCATGTCTAAGTAGTGATCATGAATACAAAGCATTTATGATTGTACCTTGTTATTTATTGTTTACTTTTGTACTTGTACTTCTTGCTTGTTTATTTATAAATAGTTTGGAATTAGGGTTTGGCATTCTGCTTAGAAGTTATGTTTTCACAGCTTGTGTTTTAAGATAGCTGCCTATAAATCTCACAGCCATGCACCAATATCTCTGTTGCTTGTAACCATTCTTTCCTGGTGACTGGCAGTTATCTTTGGCATTCATATTTTTCCTGACCTTGGACTGGCTATGATTAATTTCTTGCTAGCTTTGCTGGACTGTTGACTTGTTATAGTGACTCCTGGACTGGCTGATGACCACCCTCTTGTTTCACTCTTCATCTTGTGCCTGACCTGGACTGAATTAACTACTCGACTGCTCTCACACCGCAACCACCTGCTTCCTGGGTCACTTGCTGACTGGAGCATAGGATGAACATCCATATTCACCTAGGGCCTGCCATGATGTTGCAATGTACAAGCACCAATGCACATCAAGGACACCAGCTAGGAAGTGATGGAGCACACCAGGAGCAGCCAGTAGATATCAGAAGTACCCAGTGTGCATCAGACGTGCCTGATGCACATTGGAGCACTCTTTGTAGTGCCCAGATGTGCACCTTTGCAATTCACTAATAGGGTTTTGTTATATTTGTGCAATATAGTTATGAGTTTGTTAGTTACAAAATCTATACTGTGATGTAGGATCTTGTCCAGTATATTTTTAAAAAGACTAACTCTTTCCCCTAACTCATTTCAGAGAGCCAGCATGGTGTAGTGGTTTGAGCATTGGACTATGACTCTGAAGACCAGAGTTCAAATCCTCACTTGGCCATAGAAGCCCAGTGGGTGACCTTGGGGAAGTCACACTCTCTCAGCCTCAGAGGAAGGCAAGGGCAATCCCCCTCTGAACAAATCTTGCCAAGAAAATGCTGCGATAGGTTCACCTTAGGGTTGCCATAAGTTAGAAATGACTTGAAGGCACACAACAACAAAACTGACTTGTAAGCATTTGTGGACTGTAGTCCAAAGGGCTGAGAGGAAGTGGGCTTCAAGGAGGTTGGAGACTGGGCTACTATCTTAGACCAGGGATGGGCAATTCTGACATGTCTGGGGCTGATTTCTGTTCTTGGGACCGTCTGGAGCGGGGCACACAGACAGCCAAAAATGTCAAAAAATCGACCAGACCAAACCAGCAGTGGTCACACCTTGGTTAGTTTTTTGGGGGGTATATTTTGATGTTAAACAGTGTAGGGAGGCCCTGCCACCTGTTCAAAAAAAGAATTGTTTTAATTTGTTAAGCTACCTTGAGAACCAGTTTTGAGAAAAAGGTGGAATATAAATGACAAAATGTCAAATAGTAAAAACAATGACTGATTGAAATTTTGGACCATCAACAATTCAGATTTTATTCAAGAATCTAACACTCCATGAGATATTCTCAGATAATATGGTACATTCCAAGATTGCTGCTTTTTGTAATGGTGTTATTATGATCCTGTCTGTGGTGATTTCATTCAGATGTTTTGTTAGTCTTTTTGGCATTGCTCTTAGATCACCTATCACCACAGGCACCATGGCTTGGGAGATGGCATGCAGCCCATGCTTTGCTCATCCCTGCCTTAGATTTCCAAGGTAAGAATTTTTTTTAAACTCCCTTCCAGTTGGATCACCTCCTGAATACATCTTACATTTGACTTGTTACCTGAATTGCATGGGGTCCATGAGGATCCCACTAGGGTCTGAATTCTAATATGGGGAATATTTAATTAGCTCAAGACGTCAGCGAGAGGCCGGGTAACTGCAGGATCTTTTGACCTATGTATACCAGTAGTAACAAAGGAGACTCCAAGCCAGAACATAAAATTAAATGGTTTTTATTGGGAATTAATCTTAACAGCATCCACACTAATACTCGGACTTCAAGCAATCACACAAGGTTATCAAAGAAAGTAGGAAGTATTTGGAGAGAGGAATAGAGTAAGGGATTGTGGGTTATATAACATACCAATGAGAGGAGCAGAGATTCGTGCAGCAGAGGAAATTCAGAGCATTGTTCTGAGAGTTGTTCACCAAACCGGCAGCATGGAGGTATGAAGAACTGCGAACTGTAAACACTTTGGTGGTGTTTTAGGGTGATATTTATATTTGATAATTCCCTTGAAGGAATGATATTTAGAGTAGAATTCAATGTATCTAGGAATATCTCAGGATTGGACAAAGGATTCTCTCTGGCTGTATTAATGATCGTTGATGGGCTAGCCATTTGTAATTGAATGGGCACAGGCAACCTTCCGTTGTGATCTCAGAAAAGGAGGAAAACCCCATTTTGCTGGCACTGAGTGCTCAGCTATCCTTGATTGGATTAGTGGATGGTTCATCTCCAGGTGTTCTTCAGGAAGAACTTTGACATGTTTTGACCTGTTTGGGGAATTTAGAAGGCCCCTTTCTCTATCCCAACTGCCCTTGCCTTGGTTGCACTATTTGCAATGAGGCAGAGCTTCGTCTTGCCTTATCCCAGAAGCAGAACAGCCCTTCCTCCATCCCAACTGCCATTGCCCTGGCCAAGGAGGGAGAGAAGAGAATGCTAGACTTAATCCCTTCCTCTACTGCCATCCCCTTTCCTTTTGTATCATGTCTTCATTAGCTTGTAAGCTTGAGGGCAGGGAACTGTTTTGTTGTTCTTTTTCTTGTAAAGTGCCATGATGGTGCTATAGAAATAAAATATGATGATGATGATGATGATGATGATGATGATAGGTTGTGCATGACTCCAGCTTTAGTATCTGGGGAGTCCCTGGTTTACCTGCCAACCACATGGAAGGCCACAGCAAATCAAAACAATTAAATATTGCAAGGTGGGGGCTGTCAGGGCAGGTAACAGTATAACTTATATTTGTGGGAACTTGTTTCCTGATGCATGGCTGCCATACATCATTTATCCCTTTTGATAAATCTCCATACTGGACCTGACTGAGTGCTTCTGGTTGCTGTCCAAGATGTAGTGCTGATATACAAGCTGCTAGTCAAAACAGGAGGCATATTAGAAAAGAATGAGAAAAAAAGGAGGCCCTGCCACAACTCCTTCAGAAATCAGGGTAAACATCTCAAAATTTGACAAAGGGTTTTTGGCTGTAGTCCAAGTTGTGGTGGCCACTTTCAAGTCAAAATTCCAAATAGGGGGATTCCTAGAAGCAAAAGGGGAGAGGGTGCTGCCATAAATATTAGAAAAAGTCAAAATGGAAAAAGGCTCTCACAGGCACTGTGTCTAAAGTTCCTGAGGCAAGAAAAACGGTGGAAAACAGGAAAGGCCTGAGGCACTGCTGCTAAGATTTCTGAGTTTTGAAAAAAGGCCAGGAAAATGGGAAAGCAATCTCTGAGGTACTGCCGTTAAGAATACTGATGTAACAAAGATTAACGTTCCCAAGGTCTATGTGTTACGTAAAACCCTTATGTCTGTGAAAAAGGTTCACATGTGTATTGTCTTACAATGGGGAATTATAGCAACTATTAGCTTGCAAGAGTTTGCATAACATATGAGATCTTTAACCTATGCATTCCAGTGGAGCCTAGGAGAAACATGGAGCCAGAGACTCAACCTGAAGAAACTTTCTCTCTCTCTGGCTTTTCTTCGCAAATGAAGATTCAGGAAGGACTCATCCTGCACTTTCTGCAAGCGTGCTAATGACTGAAAAGGAACTGTTTAAAGTGCATTCACACACACAAGCATTCCTCCAGCACACACACAAGACTATTGAAGGAGCTCTTGTGGTGCAGTGGTTAAATGCCAGTACTGCAAGCCACAACATATAAAAAGGGTTATTTTGGGTATGTCCGCAGCAAAAGGAGGAAGAAGGAAATTTAGGAGTCCTAGTAGACCACAAGTTGAACATGAGTCAACAATGTGATGCGGCAGCTAAAAAGGCCAATGCGATTTTGGGCTATATCAATAGAAGTATAGTGTCTAGATCAAGGGAAGTCATAGTGCCACTCTATTCTGCCTTGGTCAGACCTCACCTAGAATACTGTGTCCAGTTCTGGGCACCACAATTCAAAAAGGATATTGACAAGTTGGAGCATGTTCAGAGAAGGGCGACTAAAATGGTGAAAGGTCTGGAAACCATGCCTTATGAGGAAAGACTTAGGGAGCTGGGTATGTTTAGCCTGGAAAAAAGATGGTTAAGGGGTGATGTGATAGCCCTGTTTAAGTATTTGAAGGGGTGTCAAACTGAGGATGAAGCAAGCTTGTTTTCTGCTGCTCCAGAGACTAGAACACGGAGAAATGGATACAAGCTCCAGGAACAGAGATTCCACCTTAACATTAGGAGGAACTTTTTGACAGTAAGAGCTGTTCGGCAGTGGAACACACTCCCTCGGAGTGTGGTGGGGTCTCCTTCCTTGGAGTTCTTTAAACAGAGGCTGGATGGCCATCTGTCGGGGCTGCTTTGATCATGTATTCCTACATTCCTACATGGCAGGGGATTGGACTGGATGGCCCTTGTGGTCTCTTCCAACTCTACAATTCTATGATTCTATGAACATTGTGGGTTCGATTTCAGAGGGTTCCAAGGCTGACTCAGCCTTCCATTCTTCTTTAGGTCAGTAAAATGAGTATCCAGCTTGTTGGGGGAAATTAGCTAACACCTTGTAAACTGCTGTGGGAATGCTTTGGCACTGATAAGCAATTTAGAAATATCAATGCTATTGTTATTGCTATTGAAGTAAGCAGAAAGTAGTTAGAAGTGGATTAGATTGAGGTGTGAGGGCTATACTGCACCTGGTCCTGAAGAGGAAGATTCCTCGGGAGTAACAGCAAGCTAAATGCATCAAAAGTGGGATGGGTGGAACTACAGTATAAGTTTACAGGAATGGGCGAAGGGAGCATCTCTCTTGGCAGAATTCCAGCCAGGGGTTGGGGAAGCATTAGTAGGATACAGGGAGAGAGTTTGGGATTTAGAGAGGGGAGGGGGGAAAGTGGATCTGACGGATGTGGAAGATAAGGCAAGGGGGTCTGAATGCAACAAACTGAATTTTCCAGTTTTTTTTTTAATAGGAAAAAGCCCTTTGAAGGTGCAATCTAGATCATAGAAGCATAGAATCATAGAATTGTAGAGTTGGAAGAGACCACGAGGGCCATCCAGTCCAACTCCCTGCCACGCAGGAAATCTTGATCAAAGCATCCCCGACAGATGGCAATCCAGCCTCTGTTTAAAGACCTCCAAGGAAGGAGACCCCACCACGCTCCAAGATGAAAGAAACATTTGTCTTCACACTGAAATTCAATACGGAGAAATGTAAGGTACTGCACATAGGGCGAAAAAATGAAATGCATAGATATAGGATGGGGAAGACCTGGTTGAATGAGACTATGTGCAAAAGGGATCTAGGAGTCCTAGTAGACCACAAGTTGAACATGAGTCAACAGTGTGATTTGGCAGCTAAAAAGGCCAATGCGATTTTGGGCTGCATCAATAGACGTATAGTGTCTAGATCAAGGGAAGTCATAGTGCCACTCTATTCTGCCTTGGTCAGGCTTCACCTAGAATACTGTGTCCAGTTCTGGGCACCACAATTCAGAAAGGATATTGACAAATTGGAGCATGTCCAGAGAAGGGCAACTAAAATGGTGAAAGGTCTGGAAACCATGCCTCATGAGGAAAGACTTAGGGAGTTGGGTATGTTTAGCCTGGAAAAAAGACGGTTAAGGGGCGATATGATAGCCCTGTTTAAGTATTTGAAGGGATGTCATATGAGGATGGAGCAAGCTTGTTTTCTGCTGCTCCAGAGACTAGAACACAGAACAATGGATGCAAGTTCCAGGAACAGAGATTCCATCTCAACATTAGGAGGAACTTTCTGACAGTAAGAGCTGTTCAGCAGTGGAACACACTCCCTCGGAGCATGGTGGGGTCTCTTTCCTTGGAGGTCTTTAAACAAAGGCTGGATGGCCATCTGTCAGGGATGCTTTGATTGTGTATTCCTGCATGGCAGAGAGTTGGACTGCATGGCCCTCATGGTCTTTTCCAACTCTATGATTCTATGATTCTATGTTCCCAACAATTAAAACAAAGGATTCCCAGAGAAGCCAGGAACTGATAGATGTATATTTAGATCTGGTGATTGACAGACAACCTCCCTTTTGAGTTGGAGATAATGTAGATGAAGGAACAGACTTAGCATGGCAATGGGAATTTTCAACCACAGGTATGGTATTCCTTACCCTTTCCTACCTCAAAGAGTCCCCCCATTTATGCCAAAAGGTGTGAATGTTGGAAAATTTATTAGGCTCCTATTGCCAATTATAAGTGAACCAAGGTGTGGGATGATGGGTCCTGTTTTAGAGGAAAATGGGTCTCATTACATATGTACTTGGCTTTGTAGCTGATTCTGAGAACAGTATTCCACAAAAGTAACTTTTCCAAACTTTGGATTAATATTCATGTGGTGTGGCTTGGTCCTCATTCAGATTTACCAGAAGTTCTCTCTTTCATACCAGCAGGAGTTAATGATGAAGTACATTCATCACAAAATGGAATAATTCTTTTGGCAATGTGTTATAGTCTTAAAAAGCTCTCTGCATTTTCTATCCCACCCGCCTGCCATCCTCCCATTATAATTCGTCCTCCTACATAGTTCTCTGACCCACGTTTGTCTTAGGAATAATTTTGGCATCACCTGAAAGTCGTGCTTGCGAAATGCTGAACTTGCTTCTCTTGTGCTCCCGTTACCATTAATAGGTTTGGCATTGACTGACAGTTCTGTTGTCCTAAATTTCTCCTTGTGTGATTCGAAATGACTTGAGGCAATCTGGGCTTTGTCAGAAAAGGAGCAACATTTAAGACATCACAATGGTTTCGGGATACGAGCAATGACTTTGGTTCGACAGAACATTAACCTATGGCTGTTTCAAGAAGAAAATTTTCCTATCTCCCCTTTTGCTAGCAGACCCACTCTCTCACAGTCTTTGGACTTTTTCACATGGGGGAACACCTCCCCCCCCCAGGAGGTTGGGAGAAGAACAGGGTTATCACGCTTATAGAGCCCCATTTCAGACAGCCCTGTCCTCCTCCATCCTCCTCACGTCCTCCTCCCAACTTTCCCCCATGCTGCTGGCATCACTTTTTATTGACGGAAAACCTCTGTGAATAAAAAGTGGTGCCTGCAGCAAGGGGGAAGGTCAGAAGGAGGACGGAGGAGTACAGGGCTTTCTGAAATGGGGCTCTGTAAGCACGACAGCCCAGTTCTTCTCCCAACCTCCTCAGGGTTTTTTCCCCCCATCTGAAAAAGTCCTTTGTATCTTTCATTAATAGTTACAATTAATTCTTGCCTTTCCTTCTCTGAGTTCAAGGGGGTGTGTATGGCATTCCCCCTCCTTACTTTATCCTCAGAATTGTTTTGTGAGGTAGGCCAGGTTGAGTGACACTGATGCCCAAAATCATCTTCATGGATGTGGAGCAACTTGAACTTGGAGCTCCCAAATCCTGTGATTTGTAGTCTGTCATGGCACCAGAGCTCTCTGAAAGGGAAGACTAAATATCCCACGAAACTACCAATCCCAGAATTCTATTACATTGAGTCATAGCAGCTACAGCAGTGTCAAACTGCATTATTTCTGCAGCGTGGCAGCAGCCCCTGTCTAGCATTGTAAATCACTACTAACAGAGGATTTGTTTTAAACAAGCCAGTTTCAAACTATGAGTAGTAGGGGCTCCCTCCCAACAAATCATAATTAAGATTACCCAGAAATTAAACGTGGTCACTGTAACCAGAAACTTGATCTTCTGAATCTCAATACAGCAAACTAACCACCACTTTTGACATGTACTCTCTTCTGGAGACTCAGTAGCCAGAAACTTCAGAGTTAAACAGAAGGTTTTATTACTAACAGAAATCTAAAGAGTAAACTATACAACATTGTTGCTTCAAATTAAGCTCAAAGGAAAAGCAGTATAAGTATTTACAAACAGCCAAAATCTGGTGGGCAACTCATTCATTGGTTACCCAGATATCCAACCCCCCTTCTGCTGTAGTATCCTCCCAACCATTTGTTCCCACAGAACCCATCTTCTCTTGGCTGTTTGCAGTACATCAATTTATTACCACTTCAAAGGAATGCACAACTTCAAACACATTGTGGTAATAAGCTGGCCCTCTTTTCAAGCAGGAAGAGAAGGCTTTCCAGCTTATTTGTACAATCTGAAAACATACTCTCAAGGGTTCCTCTAGTCTAGAAATCCCTTTCTAAGGTAACACCACCACCACTCGCTGAGTTTAACCTTTTTGTGTCCAGTGCAGTGAGAAGCCAGACAGGTTGCATTAAAATATCAATAATGACCCTTTTATCTATCCCAGAGAAGTTCTGATAGCTGACCAAGAAAAAGGCACGTGACCATGGAGGTTAGGAAATAACAGAGAAAAAAAAGTTAGTTTAGTTCCACAGGATTTAGTTCCACATGCCCCCCCCCCGGATTTAGCTTGAGTTTATAAGAAGAGATACATTCAGTCCAGAGTAGTAAAATGAAATAAAAGCTAACGCAACTAGCTGACAGTCCCTGAGCTAAGAATAATAGTAACTTACAATTTATTATGTCCATCATCATCAGTCCCAATGGGATGGTTGGGCCAGGCTCACCCTAAGCTGGCCCCATTAGTCTCTGGAGATGGAATTTGGAGTCCTTTCGGATAGAAGCCTCCTCCTGATGCTTCAGATATCATTTAAGGCCTTTTCGAGATGCAGTATCCACAATACTGCACCCTTATTTAAGAACTCATGCCAAACAAGTCTTGAAGGGAAACGACAACGCAGAAAGAATCACAACCCGGAAACATTACCCAAGGAGACCTTCTGCTGTGCTTTCTGCAACTGGACTTGTTTATCTCGGATTGGCCTTTTTGGTCATCAGTGCACTTCATTTGAGAAGAAAAGCCAGAGAGAGAGAGAGAGAGAGGGTGTTATCAAGCCCATGAGAGTGAGATTAGCTTCCCCCAACCTCTGTTATCACAGTTTAGCATCTTGCCAATTAAGCAAGAGTCTCAACAATGTGGTATCAAACAAAGGGATTCAGAAACTTAAAGGGCCTTTGGTCATCTCTGATTGGTTCTGCATTGCCAACTCTGATTGGCTATTCAACCAGGTGATGTGATGTCATGTTTAGGAAATGAGGTTTCCACCCCCTTGCCATTCCTATTGCTATGGAAAACAAAGGGTGGAATTTTCCACTGCTGTGAACTGTAGGTTTTTGAGAGGAACTCTCCATGATGGCCTGGGCAGACCATCATGACACACATACAGCCTAGCACACAGAGTTAATGGCAGGAAAAAGTTGGTTTATGACCTGATCCTGACAACTTTACAGTAGGAGTGGGCTCTTGTGTGGGTCTAGTGGCCAATTTTCCTCCCAATCCACCCACCCCCACATGGGCCAGATCCACCACAGCAAGTTTCTATTTTCCTCTGCAGCCCCTCTCAAAATGGTGACAGGGTGTGATGTTGTGTCACTTTCTGTCACTATTCTGGCAGGGGTTGCAGAGGAAAATGGAGCCATTGGGGAGTTATATAGGGTTCAGGGTGATTGTAGGGTGATTGTGTTTCTTCACACATTTGGGGAGCTTTCTGTATAGCCTGGGAGCAAACATTATCCCAAAATCATGGCATTATTTTTTTTTTAAAAAATGGGAGGTTAGGCTTTGGGACTTCAGTGTCCTCATTGGCCACATGCAGCCCATAGGCTCACTGTTTTGGAAGGCCCCTTAGTTTCTGGAGAGCTTTTGCATAGTCCAGTAAAGTTACTACAATCCCCAGAATTCCCCAGACAAATACATCTACCAGCCATATTGGCTGGGGAATTCTGGGACTTTCTGGGTCCAGAAAGTAACTTTCCCAAGTTCTGGTTATAGAGAATGTCCATATAGATACAAGAGGGTTGAGTAAATGGGGAACTGTTCCTCCTGTGAACTTCCTTACATTGACTTAGGGCCCCCAACCCAATGTTTCCACCATTGGATGAAATCCAAAAAACTGTTTCAGCTTGTGAAAAAAGTTTTTCGTAATCCAGAAGGGTGTTCAATGTTCTTTCTTTGTAAATTTGTTCAAATTGGAAACAGCTCTGATATGCACATCATTTTAAAAATCAGGTTACCTTTAAACATTAAAAGCTAGAGCCCACCTGACCTCACTGAAAGCTGAATTTTACTTGAGATGACAAATATAGTTATACTTTTTAAAAACTCTCCTCTCCATTGACTAGAAGAGGCATTATAAAAATGGGTTAACGCTATGTGCAAAAATTCTTGACTAGTTGTTTCCTAAGTCAAAGCACCAACCAAAATTTTGAAGGTGTCTTGTTGTTATGTGCCTTCAAGTTGTTTCTGACTTATGTCCACCCTAAGGCAAACCTATCATGGGGCTTTCTTGGCAAGATCCGTTCAGAGGAGGTTTGCCATGGCAAACCTTTGAGGCTGAGAGAGTGTGACTTGCCTGAGGCCATCCAATGGATTTCTCTTGCAGAGCAGGATTGGAATCCCAGCCTCCCAGAGGCCCAGTCCAACTACACCATGCTGACTCTAGACTGGGGTGAGGAACCTTTGGCTTCCTAGATGTTTTAAACATCAACTCCTGTAAGTCAGAGCTAGCATGGCCAGTGGAATGGAATTATGGGAATTGCAGTCCAAAACATCTAGAAGGCCAAAGGTTCCCCACCCTTGTTCTAGATCTGTGTTTCCCAAACGCTAGTCTTCCAGGTGTTTTGGACTTCAGCTCCCAAAATCCCTGATCATTGGCCAAGGTAGCTAAGGCTTCTGGGAGCTGATGTCCAAAACACCTGGAAGACCAGATGTAGGTGTCTTAGTCAGGCAGAAGTTCCTCTATGGAAGTGGTAGGGTTTTTTTATCTGATGTGCAACATCTGCATTCAGTTCAAGGTTGCAAAAGGGGAGTTGCATGTGCAGTATTATTGTGCATTCAGATTCCCATGTGCAATCAGTTGTGCATATGGTTGCACATCTGGGTGTGCATTCAGTTGCACAACATTACCATTCAACACAATGATTGTGTAGCCCAATCAATACGTAACTCAACATGTGGAAGTTTATGTTGCACAACCCTGATGTAGGATCTCAGCCAGTAGGTCATACCATCCAATATTTCACAGATGAAAACTGGGACATGTGTGGGCAAGGAACATCAGAATACGATCAAGATGGCAGAAGCTATTCATGAGGAAGAACAGACAAGCTAGGAGATGCTACAGAGGTTTGCTTTTGCTTGAGCCTACTGGGAAGGACAAGATTCTGACCCCTCTTCTCATCTTCATTCTGCTGAGTTAACTGAGCACAAACTATTTTTGCACTTGAACTCAGTTTATACCAATGGAAGTAATCTGAGGCAGAAGGGGAAAGGTGGAAGGGAAAAAAAGAGAAACTGGGACATTTTAAAAGCAGCTGAAAAAGTGGTCTTACCTGGATTGTTGAGGGGGGGTGTCCATGGGAATCCACTTGTGACACTAAAATTGCAATATTAATTTGGGGAATTAACATTAGCTCAAAGGTATGTCTGTGAGAGGTCGGGTAACTTGCAAGATCTTTATACCTATGTATACCAGTACTAACTGCTGAGACTCCAGTTCAAAGTGAAATGAAATGGTTTTTATTGGAAAATGACACAGAGATATTCACACAAGCACACATGTACTAAAGAGCTAATGAAGAATCAAGGCAGAAGAATTGGGATAGAGGAATAGATTCAGGGAGTAAGGGCGATATTTGTCAGCCTGAAAGACCAGAGTTTCATGTAGTGGGGAAGACTCAGATGTAAACTGAGGGTGCCACAGCAATCTGGCAGAATGACGGTGTCAGAGGAACTGTGCACAGTTGGCTGTTCTTTGGGACTAATATTTATTCCCAATTTCATACCCTGAAGCGGTGTTTGAGTGTAAAACAATGCTTGAAATGGTTTCCCACCACTGAGTAAAGGAAACTGGACTTTGTTAATTGCCACTAATGGCTGAGATGTTGAAGTTGATTGGCTTATAGTGCCTCCTTACTGTGGGAGAGGAAGGGAAGAGGAATAGGTGTGAAGCAGGATGTTTTCTGGGATGATGGATACTGTTTGATATGGAGAGTAGCTCACTGCTAGGAAGTTCCAAGAAGGAATTAGCACATTTCACCTTGATGCTTGAAATTTCCAGGTCACCTTCTTTAGATTGTGGTAACGTCTGTGTGACCCTGTTTTCAGTTGGCCCCAGTTTACCCAGACCTCGTGAAGTGTCCAGTATTGCCGAATTATGAAATATTATAAAGTGGGTATGTAAGGAATGGTTACCATGGGATAGGATTAACTGGGACTGTCCCTGCCAAATCAGGAGAGTTGGTGGGTATGGTGAGTTTGTAATTCCTGAATGTTTAACCATCTCCAACTTATTTATTGATTACATTGATGAAACTATTTATATCCTGCCCTATATAATAAAATCTCAGAGTGGTACTGAGTTAATATAAATTCAAAGCCACTTAGAAAAATTTAAAATTTGTAACAATAAAAATAATTTGAACAGTCTAAGTACATACCATATATTCTGGCGTATAAGACGACTGGGCGTATAAGACCCCCTCAATTTTTGACTTAAAATCTAGGGTTTGGCATATATTTGCCATATACGACCACCACCCCCAATTTGGCTGGCTGGCTGACTGCCTGGGGGAGCCTTGCCAGCTGATCCTCTTTGTTTCCCAAATCAGGAGGATCTCCTCCTGAGTGGGGAAAGCAAACAAGATGCAGGATAACGGCCAGCTGACTGGGGAAGGGTTCTCCCTCCTCCCGCAATTCCCCAACCCACAAGGAGGCTGCCCAGCCTCCTGGTGGGTTGGGGAATACGGAATGGCCAGCTGGCTGGGGGGGGGTTCTCCCTCCTCCCTCTATTCCCTAACCCACCAGGAGGCTGCCCAGTCTCTTCGTGGGTTCGGGAATGCGGGATGGCCAGCTGGCTGGGGGGGTTTCTCCCTCCTCCCTGTATTCCCCAACCCACGAGTAGGCTGGGCAGCCTCCTCGTGGGTTGGGGAATGTGGGATGACCAGCTGGCTGGGGAAGGTTCTCCCTCCTCCCTCCTCCCTCTATTCCCTAACCCACCAGAAGGCTGCCCAGACTCTTTGTGGGGTCGGGATTGCAGGATGGCCAGCTGGCGGAGGGGGGGGGGTTCGCCCTCCTCCCTCTATTCCCCAACCCACGAGGAGGCTGCCCAGCCTCCTCGTGGGTTGGGGAATGCGGGATGGCCAGCTGGCTGGGGGGATTTCTCCCTCCTCCCTCTATTCCCTAACCCACCAGGAGGCTGCCCAGCCTCCTCATGGGTTGGGGAATGTGGGATGGCCAGCTGGCTGGGGGGGTTCTCCCTCCTCCCTCTATTCCTCAACCCACGAGGAGGCTGCCCAGCCTCCTCGTGGGTTGGGGAATGTGGGATGGCCAGCTGGCTGGGGGCTTCTCCCTCCTCCATCTATTCCCTAACCCACGAGGAGGCTGGGCAGCCTCCTCATGGGTTGGGGAATGCGGGATGGCCAGCTGGCTGGGGGGGGGTTCTCCCTCCTCCCTGCATTTCCTAACCCACGAGTAGGCTGGGCAGTCTCCTCGTGGGTTGGGGAATGTGGGATGACCAGCTGGCTGGGGAGGGTTCTCCCTCCTCCCTCCTCCCTCTATTCCCTAAGCCACCAGAAGGCTGCCCAGCCTCTTTCTGGGGTCCGGATTGCGGGATGGCCAGCTGGCGGGGGGGGTTCACCCTCCTCCCTCTATTCCCTAATCCACCAGGAGGCTGCCCAGCCTCCTCATGGGTTGGGGAATGCGGGATGGCCAGCTGGCTGGGGGGGGTTCTCCCTCCTCCCTCTATTCCCCAACCCACAAGGAGGCTGCCCAGCCTCCTCGTGGGTTGGGGAATGAGGAATGGCCAGCTGGGTGGGGGGGTTAGCCCTCCTCCCTCTATTCCCCAACTCACGAGGAGGCTGCCCAGCCTCCTCATTTGTTGGGAAATGAGGAATGGCCAGCTGGCAGGGGGGGTTCTCCCTCCTCCCTCTATTCCCCAATGCACGAGGAGGATGCCCAGCCTCCTCGTGGGTTGGGGAATGCATGATGGGCAGCTGGCTGGGGGAGGGTTCTCCCTCCTCCTTCTATTCCCCAACCCACGAGGTGGCTGCCCAGCCTCCTCATGGGTTGGGGAATGAGGAATGGCCAGCTGGTTGGGGGGTTCTTCCTCCTCCTTCTATTCCCCAACCCATGAGGAGGCTGCTCAGCCTCCTCGTGGGTTGCGGAATGCGGGATGGCCAGCCAGCTGCGGGGACTGGAGGGAGGGGGCTTCGGGGCAGGTGGAAGGGTAGCTGGAGGGAGGGGGTTCTCAGCCACCCACCCCTCCCCGAAGCCACGATCTCGAGCTGGATTGTGGCTTTTGGGTAGGGGGCATGGCTGGAGGGAGGATGCTGGAGGGAGGGGGCTTTGGGTAGGGTGGAAGGGTGGCTGGAGGGGAGGGGGTTCTCAGCCACCCACCCCCTCCCCAAAGCTGCGATCTCAAGCCAGATCGTGGCTTTGGGGAGGGGGGAGGCTGGAGGGAGGGGGCTTCGGGAAGGGTGGAAGGCTGGCTGGAAGGGGGGGCTTCCCAGCCCCCCTCCCCTCCCTGAAGCCACAATCCGGAGCTGGATCGCGGCTTTGGGGAGGGTGGCAGGGTGGCTGGAGGGGGGGCTTTCCAGAAACTTTCACCCCCTCCTCTGTCCTCGGTTGCTCCCCAAAGTTGGAGAAGGCAGAGGACGGGGGCGAATGAACCTTAAGCACTCTGCCTCAACCCCCGCCTGATTTCCTGCCTCTTTGCTCCATTTGCGAAGGGAGCAAAGAGGCCGGAGTTCAGACAGCGGGGTGAAGCAAAGTGTATCTGGCGTATATGACGATCCGTGATTTTGGAGCCTATTTTTCAGGGCTCAAACCTTGTCTTATACGCCGGAATATAGGTATTAAATAGTTAAACAATTAAAACAAATTAAAGCAGTTTGCAATTGTGGGCTTGTACAGATTTGGGCAGGATTATGAGACCCCTAGCCCTTTGATAAAACCCTGTTTTGACTTGATGTCAGAAGGAAACCAATGCTGGCACCAATCAGGACTCCAAAGGGAGGAGATTCCTAAACTGGGCCACCACAGCCAAGAAGGCCCTGGCTTGGGCCAAACTTTTAATACTTGTTTAGATGGGAGGGAAAATAAGAAACAATTGTAGATGACAATGTACAGATTTGATAAGAGCATATAGACTATTTCCAGTTAAGAATCTGGAAATTAATATTTCACTTCCTTACAAAACAAAAACCGGACATTACATGTCTGCAGGAAACTCTTATTAGAAGACAAGATAAGAAATTTCTCCTGAATAATGGATTGGGGAATTTGTTCGCAACCAATTATGGAAAAAAGAAAAGAGGTGTGGCGATCTATATTAATAAAAGATATGAAGCTAAAGAATTTTTTAATGACCAGGAAGGTTATTTTATAGGAGTAGAAATTAACTTTATAGATAAAAAGGTTTTGATGGTTGTCATATACGGACGCCAAGAAAACAAAGGGAAGTTCTGTAATAAATTACTACAAGAATTGTTGAAATATGACTATGAAAATCTGATAATAGCTGGGGACTGGAATGGAGTTTTTGACGTAGATTTAGATAGATCCTCTAAAATGAATAAAAAGAAATACCAAGGAAAATTACCTAAGGAGACATTAGAAATGATAGAACAATTAGCTATAGTGGATATCTGGAGATTAAAACATGGAAAGGAAAAAGATTTTACATACTAGTCTGATCGTTATAAATCATGGTCAAGAATAGATGTGTATCTCATATCCAAAACGATGGCAAAAGATGTAAGAAAGATAGAAATAATACAAAAAGTACTATCAGACCACAGCCCGGTAATCCTAGAAATAGAAACCAGAAAGATCTCTTACAGCTGGAAACTAAAAGATATACTATTGAAGCTAGACTCAACAATTGAGAAGATAAAAAAGGTAATAAAACAATTCTTTCAAGAGAATTTAGATAAAGGAACTAACATTGATATAGTGTGGGATGCAGCAAAAGCAGTCATTAGAGGACATTTCATCCAACAAGATTCTATACTTAAGAAAAAGTGGAAAGCAGGAGAAAAAGAGTTGTTGGGAAAGATAAGGGAAAAAGAAAAGAGCATGAAAGGGAAACCTGAAGATCCGGAAATCAAGAAAGAGTTGACAGTCTTGGGAAAAAAAATGGAAGCGAATATGACAAACGAATTAGCAAACAAATTGAAATTTGTGGCATATAGAAATTTTGAAAATGCAAATAGACCAGGCAAATGGCTGGCTTATAAGCTAAGAAAAGAAAAAGAGAAGAAATTAAGATTGGAAATAAAATCAAATCAAGTGCGATACACAAAACAAAAAGAAATAGTTAAAATATTTCAAGAATATTACTCTGATTTATATGGGGACACCAAAATAACAAAAGAAATAGATAACGAAATGGAAAAATATTTAGACAATGAGGAGATACCAGAAATAACAAAAGAACAGAAAGAGGAGTTAAATAAAGAGATAGCTAAACTAGAAATTAGGGAAGCGATAAGACGGATGAAAATAGGTAAGGCTCCAGGACCGGATGGTTTCTCAGTCCTATTCTACAAAACATTTGAAGAAGATCTAATCGAACCTTTATATAGGCTACTTAATGATATAAATGAAGGGAAATGTCCAGAATCTTGGAAAAAGGCTGACATTATCTTAATCCCGAAGGAGGAAAAAGATAAAACATTACCATCTAACTATAGACCAATTTCCTTATTGAATATAGATTATAAAATTTTTACAAGTATTCTAGCAGAAAGACTGAAAAAAATTCTAAGGAACTGGATCGGTGAGGATCAAAGTGGATTCCTCCCGACTAGACAAACGAAAGACAGCACAAGAGTAATTCTAGACCTCTTAGAGTTCTATGAAAAACATAACGAAAAAGAACTAGTTTTGGTATTTGCGGACGCAGAGAAAGCGTTCGATAATATAAGATGGGACTTCATGATAGAAGTCCTAAAAAGAATGAATATTGGATATAGATACCTCGACTGGATATGTAAGATATATGATAACCAAGAAGCCCAAATTATAGTCAACGGTGAAAAAACAAACCCATGCAAGATTAAAAAAGGGACACGCCAAGGCTGCCCCTTATCGTCATTACTTTTTATTACAGTAATGGAGATATTACTTACGAAAGTTAGGAAAGAACAACAAATAAGAGGGTGGAATTGGCGAGGGCACGAATATAAATATAAGGCCTTCACAGATGATTTGATGTTTATCTTAGAAAATCCAAAAGAAAGTATAGGAAAACTAATAGAAATAATCGAAGAGTTTGGAAATTGGGCAGGATTAAAAATAAATAAAGATAAAATGATGATGTTAACAAAGAACATAGCAAAGCAGGAAGAACAGACATTAGAGAAGATTACAGGTTTTAAGATAGTAAAGAAGACGAAATATCTAGGCATCATCATATCAAAGAAAAACTCAGAGATGTTTGAAAATAATTACATAAAAACATGGAATAAAATAAAAGAGGACCTTAAAAGGTGGGGGAGACTAAACCTATCTTTATTGGGGAGAATAGCCGCTTTCAAGCTGACCGCACTACCAAAAATGATATAGCTCTTCCAAAATATACCAATCATAATCAACGATAATGTCTTTAAAACATGGAAGAAAGACTTGGCAGAATTTATATGGCAAGGTAAAAAACCTAGGATCAAATATAAAGTAATAGATACAAAAGATAGAGGAGGTTTGGCACTCCCGGATCTACTTACCTATTACCAAGCATGCACAATCTCTTGGGTAACAGAGTGGATCACACTGGAAAATACCAGATTACTGGCATTAGAGGGGTTCAATATGAGATTTGGTTGGCATGCCTATCTCTGGCATAATAAGGCATCAATTCATAAGGAATTTAAACATCATTATTTAAGAAGAGCCTTACTAAAAGTATGGTTAATATACAAAAAGAAAATATATTTTAAAACACCTCTGTGGCTATCCAATCATGAGGCATATTTTTAAAAAAGAAGACATACATAAAGGAAAATGGCTGACCTATAAAGATTTGCTTAAGAAAGAAGGAGATAGCTATAGGATGAAAACCCAAGAAGAACTAAGAATGGAAAACAGGGAATGCCATTGGCTTCTCTATAGACAGTTAATGGAAAAATATAAGATAGACCAAAAACTGGAAGGAATAGGGATGGAAGACACGGAGTTAGACAAAGTGATTCAAGGAAATAAGGAGAGGAAAATAGCCAAATTATATAAAACTTTAATAAAGATAAATTTGCAACAAGAAGTAGTCAAATCATATATGATTGCATGGGCTCGAAACTTTGGTTATGAAATATAACTAGAACAGTGGAAAAATTATGGAGGAAAGGAATATCCTTCACCAAAAGTTATATAATAAGAGAAAACATGTATAAAATGATAAACAGGTGGTATTTAACACCGGAGAGATTATCAAAAATTTATTAAAAAAACATCTGATCAGTGTTGGAAATGTCAAAAAGCATCAGGTACTTTCTGTCATATCTGGTGGAAATGTGAAAAGGCAGAAAGATATTGGGGGAAGATTCACAAAACAATTTTGAGACTATTCAATATAAATTTCCCTTTTGCTCCAGAGATTTCTCTCCTAAATATATTTGATAAAATAGATACTCAAACTCAGAAAAAAATACTGGAAAGTGCTGTCCTATATGGTGACAACAGCAAGAACTGAATACGCTAAATACTGGAAGGTACAGGAGATACCCTCAATAGAAGAATGGACATTAAAACTCCTAGAAATGTATGAAATGGAAAGATTGACAGTGTTAGTAGATGAAAATAAAACATTAAAAGACTTGGAGCCATGGGAGATCTTAAATCCACTATGGGAAGGCAAATGGGGAAAAGAAGCCAAAACAAATAAAGATTAGTAAAATTTAACATGTTTAAAGAAATGTATTGATGTAAAATGAATTTATCAAGCATAATCGTGTATTAAGGAGAAAGTAGAGAGAAGAAATAGAAATTTACGAGGGGGAAGGGGGAAGATAAACATATGAAAATGAAATGGAAAAGAAAAGGAACAAGGAAGTAACGGAGAATGAATGTGAAGATAAGAATGTATTGGACAGTATGTGATAGTAATGAAAGATCTGTAAGGAATATTGTAAGAACTTTGATTAATGTATATGATAATGATTTATGTATGATATGTATGATTTGTACGTATGATTGGTGTTTATTTTAATGTATGTACATAAGGAAAATATTGAATAAAAATTACATATGGAAAGAATCTTGGTGCCTTGTTTGAAACTAACTGAAATTTCTGAATATTTTTCAAAGGGACACCAACTTATAATGTGAAGAAGCAGTCTTCTAAAAGTTTTTCAGGCAACCTCACAAAGTTCAAGCCAATTCCATATCAAACCGAGAGGGGTTTTCCCATTACGGTTGGCTCTCCATATCCACGGATTCTGCATCCATGGATTCCACCATCCATGGTTTGAAAATATCCCCCCCCCCCGAAAAGAAATCTAAAAAGCAAACCTTGTTTTTGCCATTTTATTTAAGGGACACCATTTTACTACACCATTGTATATAATGGGAGTTTAGCGTCCATAGATTTTGGTATCCGTGGGGGCAGGGGGGGGACTTTCTGGAATGAAACCCCAGTGGATACAAAGGCCCCACTGTACCGTATCAACTGTTATACACAATAAGATGCACAGCAAAAAAATGTTGTCGTTATGTACTGTCAAGTCAGCTTTGATTTGTGGCAACCCTATATGTGAAAGATCTCCACAAGTCCCTGTACTCAACAGCCATGTTCAGGTTTTTTAGACCCAGGGCTGTGGCTTCCTTGATTGAGTCTCTCCACCTGTAATGTGTAATGTGGTCTCATTTTCCTATTGCCTTCCAGTTTGCCAGGCATTATAATCTTTTTCCAATGAGTCATGTCATCTCATGATATAGCCAACATAATCAAACTGTGCTAATTTGCCCACTCTGTGGATCTGTTTCCCTGAAGTTCCTTTATTCATGATCTAACTTTTCATTGCTCACCATATTTTTTCCCCAAAGCATTAGCAGGAATTCCAGACTGTGGAGGCATTAGCAATCTAATCCCGAGATTATGGTATGATGGATGACTCATGGAGGAAGTATCTACATTGCAACTGTTCCCTGGCAATCAGAAGTGCTATAAAAAGCCTAACAACATTTCCCCAATTTCTTAAAAAGTTCAGCAGAGTGTGATGAGAAGCCCTTAAGAAACTGTCTCAAATTTTACAGGACTTGACAGCCTAATCAATATGTTACCTAACTTTTTACAGAATACGATGTCACTCCAGAGCTAACTGAATTAAGAGAAGCTGGCAGTCCCAGCAGGGATACAGAATGATCCATCACAGAACTCGAATAGCTCAGTGTCATCTGTGTGACACTGATCATTTAACCAATTCTGATGATAGATAGCAGATATGTACATATACTTGTATGATAAGGGGCTCTCCTGTTATCTGGGCAATACACCTGAGGGGTATAGTCTCTCCTCCAGATAAATACAGGTTTAATGATATGATGGGTCCAGTCACTTTTATTATGGTCAGCATCATGAAGGAGCAACAGAGATCATGAGAAATACTTGCCCAATTTGTGATCAATTTTGGGAAGTGTGATGCTTCCAAGATAAAAGGTTACAATACATGGTACCAAAGAGGCACAAGAGAGGCTTTTGGGACTGATGGAGAGGTAGAAGAGATGTCATCCATATCACTGTTCCTAAGGAAGCTCGGTCATAGGTTGGACAAAGAGATCCAAACTCACGGTTTTCCATGAATATCCAAAAACCCAGAATACCACCTGTATCAAAATTAGAATAGGAATGTTTTGCTAGTCTGTGGGAAATGTAACATTCTTCTTGCACCCCTGCTTAGTAAGTTTAGGAAATTCCTTGCATTCTTAAGTTCCTATCCCACTTCTCATCTCAAGCATCTTAGCCATTTGGAGCTATGGGGTGATCATTGAGTCATTCATCACATGGTCTCCTAATTTAAATGTTTTATGATCCTTTGTCTCTACTTGGGCTGTGCAGCCTCTCCATGAGGCTCTTCTTCTCTTTTTCCCCCTTTCCCCCTTCCTACCATGCATCTGACTTCCATACGTGAAGAAGAGAGATAAGCTCTCTTTTATCTACAATCACCTCTTTTTCTGAGGAAATAGGGATGTTACTGCTGTAATACTCAGAAACTTCTGATTTGATTATCCTAACCTGAACCTCCCAAGATTGGGTGAGTTTACTCCCCTGAACTGTAATCCTCTAAATCAAGGACCTAGATTTGTTTTGAATATGTAGATTAAGCTTGCTATACCTTCAGTAAATGTTTTGATATGCATTTTTAAGCAAAAGTCTTTATTGCCCTTAATTTGCCTGCTTCACTTTAATGACTGGGTGATTCAGAACACATACAAATACAAATGAGCTTGGTGAGTCTTCTCCAGGCTAACTCTGCTTACTTTAAAAGAAACTTAATAATAATAATAATAATAATAATAATACATTTTTATTTTTAACCCACCCCTCTGCTCGGCAACCGGGGCGGTGTACAACAAGATTAAAACAACAGCAAGTTAAAACAATCTTTCCCAATCCTAACTCTCCCACCCCTTAAAACTAGATTAAACTAATGAAGAATTAAAACAACATAAAATGCAATACAATATATTGCATTTTGTTGCAAATTGCATTTTGTTGCAAATTGCAACAAAAAATGGCAATAGTGTCAGCGGGGGGGGGGGGGGGGGTAGGCAATCAACTCCACTTGGGCTGGGAAGTTATTCTGGGAAGGCCTGCTGGAAAAGATCCGTCTTTAATGCTTTCTAGAAGCTATCAAGAGTAGTGATAAGACGGATCTCATCCGGCAGGCCATTCCATATTATGGGAGCCGTAGAACAGAAGGCCCTCTGGGAGGTCTGCACCACCTAGTTTTCATAGGCTGCAGCAGGTTCCTCCCGGAGGACCGAAGTGCATGGGGGGGGGAATCATATGGGATGAGACAGTCCTGGAGATAAGATGGACCCAATCCATCTAGGGCTTTAAAGGTTAAAACCAACACCTTGTGCTGGGCCCGGAAACTAATCGGCAGCCAGTGCAGAGATTTAAGCACAGGTGTTATATGCTCTCTCCTAGATGTACCCATAATTAACCTTGCTGCCATATTTTGTACCAATTGAAGTTTCTGGGTTAGGGACAAGGGCATGTAGACTGCATTACAGTAATCCAGACATGAGGTTACCAAAGCATGTACCACAGTTTCCAGATCCCTTGTATCCAGGTAAGGGTGCAGCTGGAGGATCAGCTGAAGCTGATAACAGGCACTCCTGAACGTTGCACTAACCTGACTAGTCATGTGAAATGACAAATCTAGGAGTATCCCTAGACTGTGAACACAGTCCTTAGAGGAAAGTGTGACTCCATCCAGGACTGGAAGTTGTACTCCCAGACCTGGTTTCGGGTCTGTGACTGTCAGTACTTCCGTTTTGTCTGGATTTTCTTAAGAAGACATTCCTAGAGGGCTTGCTCACTGGAATCTTTAATAAATTTTTAATTTTTATACTCATACACCCCAACATAGTTACATTAGGGCTTATGTTTTCTTTCTAACTTGGCTAAATATGACTTAGACCAGTGACTCTTAACCCTTTCTTTATCAGGGACTCCCTTTAAATATCTTTTGTTGCCATGGTCCCTCAAGACTTAACTCAAGATTAAAACTCTCAAAACAACAACAAAAAGAACAAAGCAACAATAACACAATTATACCATCCATTAATCCTTCCCTCAGAGGCACTGGAATGGGAGGGAAGACTTTTCTCCTGCTTCTTCCTGCAAATGTGTGGCTGGAGAGGATTGACGAGCAATGAGGAGGCAAGCCAGCCAGCCTTTGCCTTGGCTCCTGTCATGTGGGCTGAGCACCCTTCAAGCCTTTGCTTGAGGGCATTGTGACCCCTTGGGGATCCTCAGACCACAGGTTAAGAACCACTGATTCAGACTGTTTTTGTAACTGAAGGAAGGCACCTTCATGTATAAGATACTCTTTTGCTAATGTAAGATTGCTTAGTTAGCATAAAAGATTTCTTTAGAAGAGTTCCTCTTTTCCACTCATCAAGTGCATTGGTTCAGTGTGTGAATAGCATTTTCATCTCCCATGGGAAGGGAAGAGAACATCTCTGCAGAATCAGAGGTGGGAAAAGTTGCAAGTTAACCCCCCTTCTGACTTTCCACTATGTCACTGAATCATGGGGTATAGTAGTGGGTGGTGGTAGCTCATACAATTTGGAGATCTCCTCTCTTACTCCAGAGTAGGAGACTGGACTGAACTCTTACAACTTGAAAAAGACCAATTATTTAAATGGAAACAGTGGAACAGATGCTTGGATTAGGCAACTTGAGACAAACCTAAAGGCTGTAATATGCCTATTTTCACTTAATGGTAGACATGCAAGTTCTTTCAAATGTTAAGTGCGGAAGGTTACAGAGAAAGGGCTCCCCAGATATGATTCATCCAGCTGACCAATTAAGCAGCCACATGTCTTGAAACCCGAGACCTTCAAAGTTATTACAACACGATGGTATAAAAATGGGAAAAAGTAAAAAGTGGTTAACATTTTGCTTCCACTTAGAATCATAGAGTTGGAAGAGAGCACAAGGACCATCCAGTTCAACCCCCTGCACAATGCACAATCAAATCATTCCCAAAAGATGGCCATCCAGCCTCTTTTTAAAAAACCTCCAAAGAAGGAGACTCCACCAGACTCCGAGGCAGTGTATTCCACTTCTGAACAGCTCTTATTGTCAGGAAGTTCTTCCTAATGTTTAGATGGACTCTCTTTTCCTGCAGTTTGAACCCATTGCTCCATGTCCTAGTCTCTGGTGCAGCAGAAAACAAACTTGTTCCATCCTCATTATGATATTACTTCAAATATTTAAACATGGCTTTCATGTCCCCTCTCAACCTTCTCTTCTCCAGACTAAACATGCCCAGCTCCTTAAACCACTCCTCATAGGGAATGGCTTCCAGACCTGTCACCATTTTGGTCGCCCTCCCCTGGACACGTTCCAGCTTCTCAATATCCTTCTTGAATTGTGGTGCCCAGAACTGGACACAGTATTCCAGGTGAAGGCTGACCAAAGCAGAATAGAGTGGCACTATTACTTCCCTTGATCTAGACACTATACTTCTATTGATGCAGCCTAGAATTGCATTGGCTTTTTTAGCTGCTGCATCACACTGTTTACTCATGTTCAGCTACTGGTCAGCTAAGACTCCTAGATCCCTTTCACATGTACTGCCATCAGCCCAGTTAATTGTTACAAGATGTCTGACTCCATAAAACAATAAGATTGGGATCATTTCCTACGAGAGGTAGGAGAACACATCTGTAAATATGGGAGATTGATTCAATGTCCCTTCAACATTAAAAGTGGGGGGGGGACTTGCTGAGCCAGGTCTCCCCACAACTGAACAAGCAGGGTCTCAGCTCGAAGAATGGAAGAAACAAAAGTGCACTCACAGGAGCAAACACTCCTTTTCCTTCCCCTGGGAGCTGCTAGCATCTTCATTGTCTGTATTGCCTTCTCCTCTCTCCCTTTCCTGCTGGTAAGCAGCAACCGTCTTACAGAACTGTTGGATGGAAGAAGGTTTTGGACAGGATGCAAAGGGCTACAGAATAACTCTCTACACCCTATCTTGTTACCCAAAATGCTGGGGGGGTCATCCTGGAGGACCCTCAACACACTAATATTAAGATGGAGAATTAATATACTCAACATGGCAATGCAAAAGGTGGGTAATAGCAGGACGTTTTAGACCTATGTATACCAGTACTCATCATCTCCTCAGATGTCAACATTGACAAAGAGATCGATCACAGATTAGCAAAGGCATATAGCGCATTTGGAAGACTTTACAAAAGAGTCTGGAGTAACAAACACCTGAGGTGAAGCACAAAAATCAGTGTGCATAGAGCCATTGTACTGTGTATTCTCCTTTATGGGTCTGAAACATGGGTCACCTATCGCCAACACTTATGACTCCTCAAATGTTTTCATCAGTGCTGTATACGCACAATCCTAAATATACACTGGACTGAGTATGTGATGAATGTTGCTGTCCTTGAGCAAGCAGGGATCACCAGCATTGAGGCCATGATATTGAGAACACAGCTGTGCTGGGCAGGGCATGTTTCTAGTATGGAGGACCATCACCTCCCAAAAATACTACTCTACGGTGAACTCACCACAGGTCAGCGTAAGAGGGGCACTCCAAAAAAGCTATACAAGGACTCCCTGAAACAACATCTCAGGCTCGGCCAAACTGATCACCAATGGTCCGCCCTGGCCTCACATCGGGAGGCATGGAGACGTACTACCCACAGTGCTGCAGCCTTATTTGAAAACTCATGCTGAACAAGTCTTGAAGAGAAACGACAACGCAGAAAGGATCACAACCCAGAAACATCACCCAAGGTCTTCTTCTGCTGTGCTTTCTGCAACTGGACTTGTTTATCATGGATTGGCCTTTTCAGTCATCAGTGCGCTTGTAGAAAGCGTGGGATGAGTCCTTCCTGAATCTTCGCTTGGGAAGAAAAGCCAGAGAGAGAGATACCAGTACTAAGGAGGAGACTCTAAGCCAAGATGTATAATTAAATGGAAATATTATTGGAAAATAATATCACAGCACTCATGCAAACACTCAGGCTTCAAGCACTCACACAAAGCTAACGCAAGTAGTAGCAAGTATTTGTATAGAGGAATATAGTGAGCGGATGATGGGTGATACAACACCTGTACTGTAGAGCAGAGATTCTTGCAGCAGCAGGATCTCAGAGTTGTGTTCTGAGGGTCTAGCAGCAGACTGGCAGCACAGATGTAGGAGGAGAAGCTGCAGACAATTTGGTGGTGTTTTGGAGTTATATTTTTATGAAATAATTCCCTTACATGGATAAGAATTCTGGGCAAAATACAATGGTCATCAGAGCTTGCCAGGCTAAAACAAAGGGTGCTTCAGAAGAGTTAATGGTAACTAATGATCAATACTTTGGAATTGAATAGGAAACAGACCAGGTCTATTATTGGAGGAAAGGGAGAGGAAAACCCCATTTATAACCCTTAAGGGTCTCTGTTATCACTGAGTTGATTAGTGATGACTCACCTCCAGATGTTGACTCTCACTTGAGAGTGTTTGTTTTTGGAAATTTCCACTGGCTTTTCCTTTGGTGCATACGTGAATCCCACCCTGGTAATTAGGGAGTCCCTGGTATACCTGTAACCACATGGATGGCCACTTTAGCCAAATTATTAAATATAGCCAATTACCCCTCACCCGTGCTGCTGCCATCCTGACTTTGCACAGCAGCCAGCTGACTAGCAGTGTCTGCCTCAGCTGTGTCCAGCTCACCACCACCTCCTCCTCCACTGCCTCCAGTTCATGCTTTTCTGCCACTTCAGGATCTCTTGGCCAAGGAAGGAGATGGACACACCTTCCTCAGCTGAGAGAGGTGTGGGAGTTCTGGGTGCACAGAGCTGTGTACCTCTCTTGGTGGTAGGCACTACACTCTCATGTCTGAAAACAGCAGCAATGGTGGCCCAGGCTTGCTTCTCCTTCTTGCTCACACCAGCCTTGTGGCAAAAGGAAGGAAGGCCAATTGATGGACTGCTCAGTCACAGCTCCAATGGTGGGGACCAGCTGGTAACAAAGTAGGGGACCAGGTGGGAAGCAGAAATAGCAGCATCAGTGTTAACAGCAGTGTTTCTTCTTGGGAAGAGGCATTGAGACACTAGAATTAGGCAGCATGAAGCAGAGGTGGTGGAGGAGGTGGTGGTGAGCCAGGTGTGGCCAAGGCAGATGCTGCTGACCAACCAGCACCCCAAAAAGTTGGGGTGGCAGCGAGGGGGAATCCCAATTATTCCAGGACCAACAAGGATGAAAAGGGGCATGTGGGGGGGGGGGCTTACCAAGCCCTGCCAGGAAGAAAGGAAGGAGGACAGAGGCAGGAAGGAAGGATGAGCCTGACTGACTGCCTGCCTCCCTCCCCAGCCTGCCTGGCCTGGGGGTCAAAAATACTGTTCGCTGTTACCCACAATTTCACATTGCCACAGAAAGTCCAGGAACCTATCGTCCACAGGTATGGGGGGGTCATACTGTATTTTAACACATGTGGACTTTATGGAGTTTCCAAATTAATAACAATGCCGATTATGGTGACTATTGATAAATTAAGTAGTAATCCTGTTATCTGCATCCTTCAAGCATGTGTATGTCTTGTTTCAAACAGGGTGCAAAAGTGTAGTCCCTTGCGCCCTGTCCCAAACCTCCCCCTGGAAGCTGCCAAGCCCCATGGGGGAGAGGAGGGAGAAAACAACCAAGCAGTGGGGAGTACAGTTGTCCCTTCATATTCACTGGGGGTTGGTTCCAGGACCCCCTGTGGATACCAATAGCCATGAATACTCAAGTGCCATTATATGGAATGGCATAGCAAAATGGTGTGCCTTATATAAGATGGCGATCTTCTATAGTGAAGTACAGCAAGGACAAGAAGCAGCCCTTCTTGCTCAGTCACCTTCTTCCCACCTTTCCATCTCCACAACCATTTAATATCCACAGGACTTGGCAGCTGCCAGCAGGTGAGTGGGTTCCTGGAACTGAGTGTGTGGAATAGTTATGCTCCATGTATGCCAAGTAGGAACTCAGCCTAGAATTTCTGATTCTGGCTGAAATCCTACCTCATACCTGCCTAGTGTAAATTTACACTCACAAAGCTAAGCAGTTGTCATTCTACTGGATGTTGGTAAACAAGTAATTACATTCACAGGCAATTGGTCACAAAGGAGATTTTCACACGGGCTATATATCCCGTGGCAGGAACAGAACAGGGTCGGGAAAGGTTTCCCCTTTTGAACGACATTGACCCTGTTCTGTCCTGCATCCATCCTACTCCCGTGACTGTTCCAGAACAATGTAATCACAATTTTTCATCGTGAATAGACCTCCCATTCTGTCGCTATCACACAATCACAGGTGCGCGAAAAGGAGCCCCGTTCCTGTTCCGAAATGATAGCTGTGGAGGGGAGGTCCGTTCCAAGCACTTCCCGGTACGATCTGGACAGCCAGGTAAGTGGTACCCTTTATTTTACCCTCCCTGTTTTGATTATGTGATTTAAAGTGTGTTTTTGTGCTTGGTGAACTGATTTGATGTTTGGGGGAGTTTTATTTTTTAAATTTACCATCTGGCCATTATCACGTGATAACGTTTCAGATGGCCAGTCATAAAAGCAGCCTTACGACAGCTGCATTTACGGCCAGCCAGTGAGGGGAAGGGGAGCCTGTTCCTGCTGCGGAATTAAGGTGAGTGTGTGAAAGATTTATGTTATTCCGTGGCAGGAATGGGAGAGGAGGTGGGGGGGCAGTAATGGGACATTTTGGCCCCGTGTGAAAATCTCCAAAGTGTTGGTACTTTGTGACCAGTTACCTATCTGTGAATGTGCTTACTTATTTTCTCATTGAGCAATGAGAGATGCATGATGGCTGTTTTTGCAATCTCACAGAATTCAAGGGGTAATGTGAAGGTGCTGATGAATAATGATGCAGCATCCAAGAATGTGTGACTTAATGTTTAATGGCTACACTTGCGCAACTCTACTTATGCAACTGAAAGCTGAGTACAGAGGTCATGCAAAGGCCACAAAAAATACAACTGCATGCATAAAGAAACTTACGTGTGGGTAAAATGTCAACAGGATTCCTAGCCTCTATTTCTGATTCATAAGTAGCCCAGTATAAAGTTATTTTAGGAAGCAGTGGGGAATGAGATTTCTGTGACAGAGAAGTGCCCATACTTGACTGTTATTACAGCATGATGATGACCACCAGATGGTGAGTGTGTGAGTGGCTATCATCCATAAAAACAATCTTACTTTGACCAGGATACCTATCCATGGAATGGACCACATCGAGTGTATTTACCTTAGCTTAAAGACAAGGGAAAGTTTGGGGATTCTGTTGGTATACCATCCACCCCATTGCTTAACAGACTCCCTAGCCAAGCTGACCCATCTGGTCTCAGAGTTGGTGTTGGAGTTGCCTAGGCTTTTAATTCTGGGCAAACTCAACATCCCCCTCGAGGCTGGCTTAACAAACTTAACAGGTGCAGCTTGGGACTTCATGATTTCCATGACAAACATGGGCCTTTCCCAGTCTCTGAGCCCACGCATTGTGCAGGTCATACCTGCAATGTGGTCTTTTGTATGGAACAGGTATATCCATGGGCAGCAGAGATAGTTAATATCTCCGCATTGTCATGGATGGATCATTTCCTGGTCAAGCTTGGACTGAGGACCACTATTCTTCCCATCAGGGGTGGAGGACCTATTAAAATGGGCTGCCCTCGAAGGCTGATGGAACTCACTAGGTTCCAAGAAGCCCTACAGGGTTTAATGGTTGATAATGCCAGTGATACTGTTGAAGCCTTGGTTAATACCTGGAACAACGATCTTACTAGGGCTATAGACACTATTGCTCCCAAGCGTCCTTTCCAACCCGCTTCTAACTGCAACCCCTCATATACTGAACATCCCAGGAGAATGAAGCAGGCTAGACAATGATTAGAGCACCACTGGCAAAAAACTCATCTCATATCCAACAAGACATGTCATAGGAAATTTCTTAAATCCTATCGTGTGGCAATAGAATCATAGAATCATAGAATTGCAGAGTTGGAAGAGACCACGAGGGCTATCCAGTCCAACCCCCTGCCATGCAGGAAATCACGATCAAAGCATCCCTGACAGATGGCCATCCAGCCTCTGTTTAAAGACCTCCAAGGAAGGAGACCCAACCACGCTCCGAGGGAGTGTGTTCCACTGCCAAACAGCTCTTACTGTCAAAAAGTTCCTCCTCATGTTGAAGTGGAATCTCTGTTCCTGGAGCTTGCACCCATTGCTCCGTGTTCCAGTCTCTGGAGCAGCAGAAAACAAGCCTGCTCCATCCTCAGCGTGACATCCCTTCAAATATTTAAACAAGGCTATCATATTGCCTCTTAACCATCTTTTTTCCAGGCTAAACATACCCAGCTCCCTAAGTCTCTCCTCATAAGGAATCATTTCCAGACCTTTCACCATTTTAGTTGCCCTTCTCTGGACACGCTCCAATTTGTCAATATCCTTTTTGAATTGTGGTGCCCAGAACTGGACACAGTATTCTAAGTGAGGTCTGACCAAGGCAGAATAGAGTGGCACTATTACTTCCCTTGATCTAGACACTATACTTCTATTGATACAGCCCAAAATCGCATTGGCCTTTTTAGCTGCCGCATCGCACTGTTGGCTCATGTTCAACTTGTGGTCTACTAGGACTCCTAGATCCCTTTCGCACGTAGTCTCATTCAGCCAGGTCTCTCCCATCCTATATTTATGCATTTCATTTTTCCGCCCTAAATGCAGTACTTTACATAGATAAATAGATGCAGCTAAGAAGTCCTTTTATTCTGCATGTATTGCGTCTGCGAAGTCTCGATCAGCAGAGCTGTTCAGGGTGGTAAGGTATTTAACACAAATGCCCTCCACCCAGAACCCTTTATTAGAGCCAACTAAAGCCTGCTGTGATGCTTTAAATAATCATTTTGCAGAAAAAAAATATCTTGGATAAGAGCCGATTTGGATGCTGGCCTTGTGGCAGAAGTGACAGGAGAGGTATCTAGTGTCTCCATGAATACTGTTATACTGGATCAGTTTGAGTCAGTGAGTACCAAGGATGTGGACAAGCTCCTTGGTAGTATGAAAAAGATGACCTGCTGTCTCGATCTCTGCCCGTCTTGGCTGTCTGTCTAAGGAGAAGATATGATCAAGGTGCTGTTGAAGCATATAATCAACGCATCTTTCAGGGAAGGCCGACTTCCATCTTGCCTAAAAGAGGCAGTGGTTAAACCACTCCTTAAAAAGCTCTCCTTTGACCCCCTGGACAAAAACAATTATAGGCCAGTCTCGCTTTTACCATTCTTAAGCAAGGTAATCGAGAGAGCGGTCGCCATTCAACTCTAAGCAGTCTTGGAAGAAATTGATTTTCTAGATCCATTTCAAACCAGATTTAGAACAGGATACGGAGTCGAGACTGCCATGGTCACTTTAGCCAATGATCTCCATCTGGGCATTGACGGGGAAGTGTGACCCTGCTGGTGCTCTTGGACCTTTCAATGGCCTTCGTTACCATTGACCATGGTATCCTTCTGGAATGCCTGGGAGAATTGGGAATTGGGGACACTACTTTGCAGTGGTTTCGTTCCTATCTCTCAGGCAGATTCCAGATGGTGAAGCTGGGAGACAGTTTTTCTTCTAAAAGAGAGTTAAGATCTTTTGTCCCTCGGGATGTCATCTTGTCTCCTATGCTTTTTAACATTTACATGAAGCTGCTGGAAGAGATCATCTGGAGACATGGGACAGGGAGTTATCAGTATACTGATGACACCCAAATATGTTTCTCTATATCCTGGACTGCTGCAGTGACTAAGGATGGCATCTCTCCTCTGACTGACTGTCTTAGGGCGGTAATGGATTGGATGAGGAAAAACAGACTCAAGCTTAATCCAGATAAGATGGAGGTACTTGCTACTGAGACTTCTAACCCAGGAATGGAGATATGTCCACCAGTCCTGGATGGGGTCACACTTCCCCTGAAGGACTGTGTTCGCAGCTTGGGGGGTGCTCCTTGACTCATCTCTCCAGCTGACAACCCAGATAGATATGACAGTCAGGAGTGCCTATTATCAGCTTCGGCTGATACATCAGCTGCAACCCTTTCTGGAGCAGGGTGACCTAGAAACAGCAGTACATGCACTGGTAACCTCTCAGCTTGACTTCTGCAATGTGCTCTACATGGGGCTACCCTCATGCCAAGTTCAGAAACTTCAGTTGGTACAAAACATGGCAGCCAGGTTGGTCACAGGTACATCTAAAGCCGACCACATAACACCTGTCTTAAAATCCCTTCATTGGCTGCCAATTAGTTTCCAGGCAAGGTACAAGGTGTTGGTTATAACTCTTAAAGCCCTACATGGCCTGGGTCCAGGCTACTTGCGGGAGTGCCTTCCTCCATATAATCCACCCCGCACACTTAGGTCCTCTGGGAATAACCTGTTGCAGCCAAAGAAGACCAGATTGGCTGTGGTGACCCAGAGGACCTTTTCATCTGCTGCTCCCGGGCTATGGAACAACCTGCCGGATGAGATCCATCATATTACCACCCTAGAAGCCTTTAAAAAAGGCCATTAAGAAGGATTTCTTCCGGCAGGCCTTTCCAGATTAGCCTTCCAGATCAAAACGAAACAAAACAAAACAAAACCCCAACAAATCTACCCACAATTTTATTGAATTTGTATTTGTAAATTTTAATATATTCTGCTATTTAATTTCTATTTTATTGCTTTTTGTTGTTTTCATGATTGAGGGGAGGGATGGGATATGGGATTGTTTTTTTAACTTTGAGCTTTTATCATTATAATATTTTATTGTTATAATTATCTTGTACTTTGCCTTGATTCCCTAGGGAAAAGGCATAATAATAATAATAATAATAATAATAATAATAATAATAATATTTACCAGCCTCATTGATGATCAAACAACCAAATACTTTTTTTCTCCTCCACAATATATTCTCCTGATCTATTTCTAAAATGAGGTCCATAATCCTGTTGGGGACTGGTGTCTTTGGGAATTAGAACTGGACAGTTCTGTAAGGTCCATATTCAGTAAGGTGTTGCTGTTATCTATGAATAAAAACTTTTCTACAAATCACAGTTGGCTCAGTCAAGGTCTAAGCAAAGTCCTTGGCTTTGTAGAGCCATTGATTTTCTGATGAAATGGGTACGATGAGGGAAACCTAGTGATGGGCAAATGTATTAACATTGTTTCTATGTTTGAATTTTCCAATTTTTCAGATCCAAAAAACTGGACTAAACTGAAATTCCCATGTATTCCTTTGGGATGGAAATATGTCAGGGCTGGTTCAGATTGTGAAATAAATCCTCTTAGAATTTGGGAAGAATCCCAGGTGTCCAAATGGGATCCCACAGTGTTCCATCATTTTTGGAGGGAGGGGGACCCAAATTCAGATAAACTATGCGGGAAAAGGCTTTCCGGCTTTCCCAAAGTTTTTAAAAACTGTGGGGGGAAATGCGCACTCCTGCTCGTTAGGACAATTAAATTGCATTGCAGCACATTCCTGAAGTGGATAGCACAGGGGGTGGAGCTTGCTAACAAGGTAGCGCCTGGAACCACCATGTTGGATTTTCACAATAACGATCATGTGCTGAGATGGCAAAACAGCCTTTCTTTTTTTCTTTTCTTTTTGTTTTGTTTTATTTAAGTGGAAGATTGCTCTTCCATATCTTGGATTTATTATTTTTTTTAAAATACTGTTTGGTGAGGGCAAGTTGGTGATAATAAAACCGAGAGTCATTCACTCATGCCCACCATCTTGATTCACTGGCATGCCTCCATGTGGACAGCAAACACAGATAGCTTCGCACACCAGTGATCTTGCCTAAAAACTGTGGAGACAAATGAAAGCTGCTGAGAATTGCTATCACTGTGCACCAATCCATGTTGTATTCCCTTGTGAAGACCAACTCTCAGTTTCAATTCTCTCCATCTTTGTATTGTGTAGATATTGATCAATTTTGATCAAGAAAAACCTGAAAATAAAATTTCACCCATCTGCTAGTAAATTTGTAAATCATTCTTGGTAACAGATACAAATCTTAAATACTGGCCTAAAAAGGATTGTTTGTCCTGTCTAGAGCAAAGCCATTGAGTCAGTTGACTTTATGTACATGTTGGCTCACCATTCAACACTTGATTCAGTGGGTCTACCTTTGTTGGGACTCACCAACAGGAGTTGCAGGCAATATTAATTGTACATTTTTATTTATTTATTTATTTATTACTTCAAAGGAAATATAGAAAGATGGAGTGGAACATCATTTGGGAAGATAAGCAAAGTCATTTTTGCAAACTGTAGCAGTCTAAAGAAGGCACAAAGTTGCCTCCTGCAGAGACAAGATCACAGTAGTGGAAAATAACACCACTGAACACAGTGTTTGAAACAAACTTACATAAACAATACACGTCACTCCTTGCAAATGCATTCATAGATTCTGTGATGATTCTTAGCCATGGGGAGCACATAGATGGACTGTTTGACCTCCATAACCAATTCAGCAGTAGGAATACCACCTGCATTCCAACTCAGATTTTTCTAAAATGTTTTCTGGGCTGTACAAGAGAGTTCTGGTTGATTTTGCTATACAATATGTTGTACCATACAGTCCCCTTATGGGCTGTGACATTCAGCAAGCTCATTAGTAAACATTAAATAATGGTACATTACTGGATCCATGCTGAACTTCACAAAAAAGATCAGCACATAAGCAAGGCATGGTGTAATAAGATATGTATGTATGCATGCATGTAATATATATGCCGTCATCCTTCTTGCACAGGACCCAGATTTTTTATCAAGTATATAATGAATAAGGGATGCAGATATGGATTACAGCACTGAAAGCTCACAGTGAGGAGGGACCCATTCCAGGGGAATGTGTTCTGAAAGCCATACATGGCTTCCTGGATGAAGTCCAAATGTGGCTATTTCTTGCATTGCTGCTTAGTGAAGTCACTGCAGGTTTTACTCTTCTCTTTAAAGGAGATATCGAAGTTGTTGGAAGCCCCTCACAGGTTACCTTAGATAGATCCTTTAAAGGTCAGTCTAAATCCCTGAGCAAAATACCCAAAGACAGAATCCACCAGCCACCACTATTCTTCTGTTAGCATGGACATCTTTAAAAAATATGTACACTACACTGTGCACTACAGTTTGTAGTGATCACACAGCCAGAAACAATGTACATGTAAAAGACTGGGGCTTTTAAAACATTGCTGAATGAAGGCAAGGCCTCCTCCTTCTGTACTCTTAGGGATTGTCTTACTGGCTAAAAACTCCTTGCAGAATGTGAGGAGAATCCTACCTGTGCAAGCTGCATTGTTTCACTGTTTTGTGAAGGAAGGGGGAGGGCAAAATGTAAAAAAACTACATGGGAAAAACCTTCCTGGCTTTTCCCGGAGTTTAAAAAAAACTGCAAGGGGAATGCACATTCCCCCTCATTGGGACAAGCATGACCGGTTTAAGGAATTTTGGAGCCCCCTGCAATGCTTTATTTATTTTGGAGTTCCCATATCTTTATCTCAGCTCAATGTAACCTAACTCAACCCAAGCTATTCACAGTACAGGATATTTAGATTATTACTAATAATGTTTTTGTAGGAGGAGGGTTACTACGGGGGCTCCCACAATGATGGGGCTCCCTGCTGGATGCTGAAATCGGCCCTGGGGACAAGTGATTCCATATGAATTGCTTTCCCATAGGAGAAGAAGAGCAAAGCTGATTGGCTGGATGAGCACAGGGGCAGGGCTTGTTGACAGGGCAAGTGCCCAGTGTTGTCATGTTGATATTTCACCTTAGCAAGTGAGCACTAAGATGAAAATATGCTGTGTTGTTTTCCTTTTCTTTTGGAAGGGCAAAATATCACTCCAGCACACAGTTGATAGTTTTTGTTTTTTTAAAAAAAAAAGTTTGGCAGTATCAGATTACAGTAGGTGAAAACACGAGTAATTCACTTGTGGCCGCCATCATGACTGGTGGTCATGTGAAGCTTTTGGGGGCCAAAACAAAATTAAGACAGGTTGCAGTTGCTGCAAAATGCCATTACTGCGGGGCACTCTGTTTTTTTGAGGGGGGGGGCTTGTATAGATGGGCACTCAGAATGAAGAGGTGCGGAATATTATCTCTGCAATGCTGTATGAAGAATTCGTCATCCCAAGTGATGTCCTAACTATTAGATCCCTTTCAGGGACATATCTGACTTTTTATGACTGTCCTGTGAACCATTTATATCAGGGATAGGCAAAGTGTGGCCTGTGCCCTGCATGCAGTCTCCAGAATAATTCTGTGGGGCCCTGCACCCCCTGGAAGTGTCAGTTTTTTTGCATTTTTTAAATTATTTTTCAAAAATCCCCCCCTCCAATTTCCTCTAAGGGACATGCAATGTTTTTGGAGGCCCTGGACCATTTTAGATGCCTGAGAGGCCTTTTAAATGTTACCCAAAATGCTCCTTGGAAAATTCCAAGAAAATATCGAGTTTCTAATATGTTGGGGAAATTAGCAGCAACTCGACTTTAGCTATACAAGAGGGGGTAACAACTGAATCTGCAAACCTATTATACCAGTACTAATCTGGATGGATACCCACACATTTAAAATTAAGTATGTTTTTTTTATTAAGGAGTTAAAAAATAACAACAAACACACACACATTCGCCCAGAAAAAGCATTCACACAAGGCTATAGGAAAAGCAGTAGGAAAACTTGGGATAGGGGGTAGCAAGATGATTTTGTTGGGGTGATACAGACCTGTCCTATAGTCAACCTGGCAGAATGGATGGAGGAACCTGGGGTAGCTAACACAGAGTGATAAGGGTTTCCCCCTATAACTGACTGTGCACAATGAGGGATATTTTGGGGGTGATATTTATACCTCCAAATACACCTGAGGGGATTGGTTGCTTCATGGGTGGAAACAATGAATTCCATGAGCCTTCATGGATTACACAATGAGTTTCCTGATCTTGACAAAAGGTGAGAAAGATGCTAAATGTGTTTCTTAATGTCTAGTGATTGAATTTTAACAGCTTTGAGCAGCTTCTTTTAAGGTTGGGAGCTGAGGAGAGGAAATTTCACAATCAGCAAATACAAAAGGGTTTCTCCATCCATTAACCTCCCATTTATGTGGAATGTGTCTTCTTTTAGCCTTACAGCCCCAGGTCTTAAGCTTTCCAGGGAAAAACAAAAATGACCTTTCTGAGACCATCCTGTCTTTTTCCCTTTGTAAAATGCTACATTAATGAACCAAACTTGGCCAGTTTCTGAGGCCTATTGCCAATGCTAACATTCCAAGAGTGGGGTGCCTTGGAAATGGGGTGCAAGCTTGTGCTTACATAAAATGGCCTCACCTGGGCCTAAATTGGCCCAGGATGGCATACAAACATGGCAAAAATGTGCCCTAACCCCCTAGAGGTTGCTTGAGGGCATTTGGGGGCTTATTAATTTTGCTGGGGGGGGGACATTGGGAGTGTCTTGCCTTTCAATGTCTCCCAGGAGGCTAATTCAGCCCCCTGGTCTCCCACAGTTGCCCACTCCAGGTTTATATATTATATATTATATATTAACTATTATATATTAACTATTGTTGTTTTAAATGTTGTGACCCACCTTGAGTCCCACCATAGGGAGAAAGGCGGGATGATGATGATGATGATGATCCTCTCTGGCTTTTCTTTGCAAACAAAGATTCAGGAAGGACATAATAATAATAATAATATTGCCCTTCACATGCACATTTCTCCCACCTGTGTGATCACAACACATGGAGAACATTTTAAAAACCATGCTAATTAAAAGACATTGATGGTATTTAACACCTGAAAGATTATCTAAAATGTATAAAAGTCTTGATAACAAATGTTGGAAATGTAATGAAAAGAGGGGGACATTTTAGCACCTGTGTTGAACATGTGAGAAGGCAAAAAAATGGGGTGCAGTTTCATAAAATGATAAGAGGAAATTTTAAATGTAAAAATACAAATGAATCCTGAACTCCCTCCCCCTCCCCCGCCGTATGATGGAGGAACAATTAGAAAAGAAACATGGAAGAATTGTTCAGTACATGATGACTGCTGCCAGATTTGTATATGTGCAAAAGTAGAAAGATGTGAGTATCTCATCGTGAAAAGATTTGGTGGATGAAAATATATGACTTTGCTGAAATGGACAAGTTGATTCTGATCAGAGATAAATCCATAACAAACTTTAAGAGGGACTGGGACAGAATAATGATGCATTTGAAGCAACATTGGGAGAATGATTGAGTCATAGGGTTTGAAGATGAGAAGAATTTCATTTACTGTAGAAGAGCATAGGAGATATCAGCAGAGAGGCAGTAAGACTAACTACAAATATTACCAGCAATTGGGAGGTAGGACCCACCTCGCACATGGGTGGTAGGAAGTAAAATATTTCCTATCCCTAATATCCTTGTTTATGTAGTCATAAGCATAGTTTAGTGTATATATTTAGAGTGATTTTTAAAACTTTTTTCCTCCCTATCCCTTTTAGTTTAAACTGTTGTATAAATTTTCCCTTATGTGCATTCTTTTTTTAATGTAAACTTTATAGATGTGTTAATATATATTTTTTAAAGAAGATAATGGAGGGCTAGTGGCTCCTTTGCCAGTGGAGTGGTGAATACACTCCAGGTTTTATTTCAAACTTGCAAGGAGCTATCCAAACCTATTTTGGGAGGGAGCTGGGGTTGAGCACTTTGGATAGTACTGCTAAACTCTAGATTTGACCTAAATTTTATACTTTTAAACTCTGCAGTTAATACTGGAGGAGATTCAATGTCCCATGGGCACCGGAGTAAAATTCTGAGTGGATTCACTAGCCCATCAATATGAAAACTGCCACCTCAAGAATAAGCCAACCCAGAACTTGTCTCAAGAAGAAAAATATTCACACACTTAGAACAGCATTCTCTTCCCCCTCCTGTATTGGAGGATATAATGGAAGCCATCGTATTGTATTGTATTGGAGCCATTTGGCTGAACCTGTAACAAGAAATGAAGAGAGACCAAGATTCTATTACAACTCCATGGCATAAGGATTTTTGAAAAGATTGCCCTAATGCTTACTAAACAAAGCAGTGATGTAGGCAAATTTGTGGCAAATTAGAAGTTGGAAACAAAATTCCTCTAGGAAATTATTTATTTTCTTAAAATATTTATGTCTTGCTCTGTATTGTGGGATCTCAGGGTGATGTACAAGTAAAACAATATAAACAACTTAAAACAATTCCAGGTTTAAAACCATAAAATAATTTTAAATGATTTTAAGTTTTAAAAAATCTTAAATGGTTAAAGCAGTGTGAGAACGCTTCTTGTTCGTGTTTTTAATAATAACTTTCCAAAATCTGTAAATTTCCTTATAAATTAAATGGAGAGAAGCTGAGAAAGTTATGAACAAGTTTGTGGGGGAAAAGTGAAACTGACCCATTCACCCATCCAGACAGAGGTATGTGAAAGCTTAGTTGTCAAAAGCACCAAGTCTGCGGTGCTAAATTAGTGGCATTACCTCTTTCTCCTGTCAGATTGTTATTGTTATTGGCTGAGATCCTGCATGGGACAGAAAGCTACAATGCCATAGCTATGGTCCTTCTTCCAATCTGATCCCCCAAACCCCACCTTTAAAGTTAGGCAGCCCTATTGAGCAAAGAAGTCCTGTAGCACTGGTGAGCAGGGTGCTGAAGGATGACATGTTTAGCCCTTTCCCACCAATTAGCTGTACTATGATGAGGAGAATCAGGGACTTCTGAAGGGCCCTCTCACAATTCTACACTTCATTGTGGCTCACTGGAAGGAGGAGACTGGATGTACCTGAGCCCTGGTGGCACAGTGGTTAAATGCCTGTACTGCAGCGACAACGTTGTGAGTTCCATTCTACAGGGCTCTAGGTTGACTCACCCTTCCATCCTTCCGTAGGTCAGTAAAATGAGTACACGTCTTGTTGGGAGCAATTAGCTAACACACTGCAAACCACTTAGGGAGTTCTTTGTATGGATAAGTGGTACAGAAATATAAATGCTATTGCTATTGTTATTGCTATCATCCTTCAATGTCCCTCTTGCCAGCACTGCAAAACTCTTTTTCTTGCTATGGCTGCTTGTCTCTTAAGGTGGGCTTTAGAGGCATTTGCAGTCATGGTGATCATATACTTGTGACATTTGCAGTCACAAATGTGGACTCAAAACTACAGGAAAAGAGACTCCACCTAAACATTATGGAGAACTTCCTGAAAGTAAGAGCTGTTAAGCAGTGGAATATGCTGCCTCATAGTGTGGTGGAGTCTCCTTCTTTGCAGGTTTTTAAACAGAGCCTGGATCGCTATCTGTCAGGTGTGCTTTGATTATGCATTCCTGCATGGCAGGAGGTTGGACTGGATGGCCCTTGTGATCTTTTCCAACTCTATGATTCCATGATTCTCTATGGTTATTGGGCTGTAAAAACAGTGTGCAACTGTCTAACAGGATGCCAGCCATTGGCTGAGAATTTCTTTTTATGTAATTATTAAAAAATGAATTTACAAAAACTCAGAAATGCTTTCATAGCCAAGCTGACATCATGAAACTCACCTTGAATGTGTCAGACTCTCCACCTGACCTGCCTCACAGGACTTTTGTGAGGATGGAGAAGAGAGGCAGTGAGTTATATATGCCATCTTGAGTTCATTAGAGGGAGGAGAGGTGGAATATGAATGACAGCTTTTGGGATGGAGGCATTTGTAAGAGAGCATTGGTGGGCACAGGAGAAGTTAAGAATCCTCCCCTCTCCTTACTGGTTCTCCTTCCAAATAACCTGGCTATCCATGCAATGCAGATTTGAGAACCCATGTTTGCTGTAGCAACACATATCTCCAGCCACAGTGTTACTGGTTATGTATGTGAAAACTCAATCCATGTAGGGCAGGACTTAATTTGAACCGGGACACTCAAGTCTGATCTCAGAACAGGAACAATCTTTTTCAAACCAGAGGTCAAACTTCCATGTGGGAAGAGTCTCCAGGGCCACAATCCAATTGTAGGTCGAACTAAGGGCATAGGGTAAAGCCAGGCAAAATACTCCTGGTTTGCCCTTTGCTCCAATGGACTCTTTGGTTCTGGACTTGTTCTTTGGTTCTAATTACTGGTTTTTCTCATGGCTCCTCATTGGTGGCTCTTGGCTCATCTCCCAGCCCAGTGTGTTAAGATTTCAGAAGATTAATAACACAAGGAGAACCATGCTGGATCAAACCTAACCCAGCATTCCTTTTTTATGTTGGCCAACTAGTTGCCCATACAAAGGACACTTGCAGGACATGTGTGTAACTGCACCCTCTGTGTCACACTTCCCTATCAACAGATACAAAGGGGGATATCACTTCGATGTTACAGATGACGTATATCCATTCTGATGAAAGCCAATGAGAGTAATCTCCACAAATTTATCTAATCCTCTTCTAAAGCCTTCAAATTGGTAGCTATCATACATATTGTGGCAGTGAATTCTACAGTTTTAATTATGCACTGGCTGAAGAAGTACTTGCTTTTATCTGTCCCAAATCTCCCGAAATTCAACTTCAGTGGATGACACCAGGCTCAAAGACATTGAGAGAGAAAGAGAGAGAGAGAGGGAGAGAGAAGTTTCTTCCTTTCTCTTCTCCACAGGATGCATAATTACAGAGTTCTATCATGTTTTCCTCCTCCTCCCTTTTTTCTAAGCAAAACAGCCCCAAACATAGTAACTTTTCTTGATTCAGGTTTCTGATGTTTCATCCCCTTTATTTTCCAGCCTGGCTGACCAAAAGAAGAGAAAATGTTGAGAAGTAGCATGCTGGGCTACATAGGGGCATATAAATAATTGAAAAAAAGTTATTTTTTTCCATTAAAGTTTTTTTTTAAAGAACATCTTAGCATCAAGCATGTTTTCCATGTTGCTGGGCTTCTCATGGTTTGTTGTTGTTGTTGCTTTGTACCTCAAGTTGTTTTTGACTTGAGGTGACCCTAAGGTGAAACTATCATGGGGTTCTCTTGGCAAGATTTGTTCAGAGGGCTTTGCTTTTGCTTTCCTCTGAGGTTGAGAGAGTGGACTTTCCAATGTCACCCAATGGGTTTCCATGTCTGAGTGGGGATTCGGGCCCTGGTTTATTAATATTCCCATTGTGATATGAATTTATGAAGATACCTTCTGCTGTTTTTTGTGTATGGATCCAAGGAGCACTTCTACATATTTTTGTCAGAATGGAATTTCTGTTTAGACAATTGATTTCAGTCTGTTCAAGTATTTTGGAATTTGATTATGTTTTGTATGATTATTATTATATGTATTTCATATAGTCAAGAGTGAATCTTATATATAGTTTAATGCAGTGTTGTTTGCTCTGGTTTTTGTTCTCCATCTATTGGAGCTTTATTGGATGCCCAGGTTTCTAGTATCATGAATGTAGGAAGGAGAAAAAGAAGGGCAGAGAGAAAAATCCCTTCATTCTACATAATGCATAATTTAGGGATGGAATGAATATTAGATAATATTTGAAAAATGGTTGAAAAACACATTTTTGAGGGTTGAGAAACCTGATGAATCCCAGACTATTTGCTGTCAAGTCAATTTTGACTTAAGTTGACCCTATGAATGAGACACCTCCAGTATCCTCTGTCATCAGCTGCCCTGTTCAGGTTTTGAAAACTCAAAACTGTGGCTTCTTTGATCGAATCAATCCACCTATAGTGTGGTCTTCCTCTTTTACTACTGCTTTCCATTTTGTTGAGTTCACGCTTGATTTGCTCTAAGACCCTTTCATTTGTCTTCTTAGTACCCCATGGCATCTGTAGAACTCTTCTCCAGCACCACATCTCAAATGAGTTGATTTTCTTCCTGTCAGATTTCTTCACTGTCCATTTTTCACATCCGTACATAGAAATCAAAAATAGTATGGCACAGGGCTCATCTACACAAGCCATGATATGGCGGCTCCCTGCTGGCGTATTCTGGCTGCGCATCAGGCTTGTTGTTCCCCCATTACCTCCATGAAATGGGAGGACGTCCTGATGGGCACATGGCTCATCACTGCAGCCACCATTTCCTTTGCTGTCTTGGAAGGCAGGAAGGGGGCCAGTTTCATGTGGCCAAGTCCCCCTGCATGTGACCAGCCTTCCTGCCTTCCAGGAAAGCCAGGGAGATGGTAGCAGCAGCAAGGGCTGGCCTGCCAGGATGGGCTCCTGTGGACACACAGGGCCTGATCCATTTCCTCCTGGTGGAAACGGAGTAAAACAGGTATTATTCTAAAACACTGAATCAGGCCCTGACCTGCCTTCTGTTTGTCTCAGCCCCATATCCGCCCCAGGGGTGGTGAGGACTGTCCAGCAGTAGAACGGGGTAAATGCCCTGCATCATCAGGACTTCAGGGCTCTGAGACGGGGGCAAGACTGAGTATATTGCCATGTAGACAAGCCCAGAGTCAAAACACGGGTAAATCCAATTGATTCAATAGCTCTACTCAGGATTTATACTGATATTATATTACTGTCTGCTCTCAATTTGTGGGCCAAGCAACATTGGGATTCTGATCTGGAATAGGATCCTGATCCCAATTGGGCCATTACACCTGTTTCCAGCTGATTTTCCCCAGAGGTACAGTAGGACCCCCGTACCTGTGGGGGATTGGTTCTGGGCCCCACCATGGATAATGAAATCCACAGATAATAGTAAATGCCATTGAAAATAATGGGACTTCCAGTTTAAAATACCATAGAGTTGCCTTGGAGGACCTAGAAAATGGCTAGAGAGGACACATTTTCTAGGAAGACTTTATGGCAGCTGTGCTGAAATTGAAACCATGGATAACTGAATCAGTGGATAAAGAATAGTTGAAATGGGGGTCCTACTGTACTGTCTATTATAAATAGTTGCCTAAATTCTATACTGGTTGTCCCAGTTAGAGTAGGCCCCCTGAATCAATTTCTGAATTGTGAGTCAACACATATGTAAATTTGATTACTTCAGTGAGTCTACTCAGGATTTCCAATAGGTCTGAGGCCTGAATTTTTAGGAGAAAGTAGCTAGGGATGGGCTTAGTATGTTTGACATATATATATAGTGGTTTCACCTCTTTCCTTCACATTATCAACAAAGTTTTGAAGAGTGATGTTTCCATTAGTGATAACCATGTTTTCAGCTTTCCTTGTTGGGCTAGTATTGCTTATAGCAGCTTTTTGACTAGACTTCTGTTGTACTTTTCTACTTGTTAAGACAGCCAGTGTGTTCCCCCCTCCCCCAACAGGAATGGTGCTGGTCCTGTTCAAAAAGAAAGGATGCACTTTCATCTTCATTCTTCATTCATACTTCATTCAACTAGACTGTTGAAAAGCTACTTTTCAAAGTGAGAAATGTAGCCTATAACTATAATGTAAGACCTATTCAGCTGTTCTGTTTTAAGAGTTACTTTTAACACATGAGAATGCTCAAATTCTGTCCCTCCTGTTACTGCTTTACTCACATGGAAACTGATGAGTGTGAAGAAAAGAGTCTCTTCTAGCCATGGAATCTTTCCACGGGAGCTAGAACCATGAAAGAGGCAGAATTCAAAACCGTACAGAACACCTCCATGTGCATTGAAGGATTTTTGTTTCAGCTGCCTCACTTTTCACGTGGAGAGTGAAAGAGGCAAGTCTAGTGCACTTCCCTTGTATGTGTTGTTGTTGCTGTGTGCCTTCAAGTCGCTTCTGACTTATGGTGGCCCTAAGGAGAATCTATCATGAGGTTTCCTTAGCAAGATTTGTTCAGAGGGGCTTTGTCTTTGCCTTCCACTGAGACTGAGAGAGTGTGACTTGCCCAAGGTCACCCAGTGGGTTTCCATGGCCAAATGGCAATTTGAACCCTGGTCTTCAGAGTTATAGTCCAACGTCCAAACCACTACACTAGGCTGATGCTCTCTCATATGTGTAGTCAAACCTTTGAGATAAAGAGTGAGAATCATGCTGTCTTCCAGATGTAGCTGGACCACAATGCTCAAGCACTCTCAAGAGTGCTTTAGTTATATATTCCTGCATGGCAGGTGGTGGGACTAGATAGCTATAGGCTGAGGGCTTGTCTACATGGGCAATATATCCTTTATTTTATTTAGTTATTTATACCCCGCTCTTCAGCCACAAGGCTATCAGAGCGGCTTACAAATTGTTTTAAGCAATAGCTATTTACACATCTACACTGCATTAAACAGTTTCCAATGTGTGTTAGCTAATTGCCCCCACAAGCTGGGTATCCTGTCTTGCCCCCATCTTTGAGCCCTGTGGTCTTGATGACATAGCGCTTTTGCCCCATTCTGCCCCTGGGCAGTCCTCATGACTCCCTGGGCAAATATAGGGCTAAGACAGGGGGGAAGATGGGGTAGGGCCCAATAAACAATTATAAAAAAATACCTGCTTTAATCTGTTCCCACTGGGAAGAAATGGATTGGGCCCTGCCAGACTGCAGGAGCCTGTTCCGGCAGGCTGGACCGTTGCTGCAGCTACCTCACTTTCTTCGAAGCAGGAAGGAGTCCTGCAGTATGTGACCAAGGCTGGTCACATGCAAGGGGCCTTGGTCATACATTTTGGGTCAGTTTCCTGCCTTCAGAGAGAGCAAGGGAGGCACTGGAAGCTGCAGCAATGGGCCAGAATGCCTGTTTGGACTTCCTCCCATTTCATGAAGAACACTGGGAGTGATGGTCCTGATCCATGTCCAGGATACCTTTCCAGAGAGCCAATGCATCCTGGCTCATGTACATGAGCCTTTAGTGATCTGTTCCTATGTAGGGGCCAAGCTAGAGAGGAAAGCCTGGAAAAGGAATATCGAAGAAAAAGCAGCGAGAAATTAGATAGTTGCTCATGTCCAGAAGCTGTAGAGGTAGGAAAAACTGAGATTCACATATTGATTTAAAACAACCACATTGATCTTTAGCTGCAGGGATGTTATTCAGTTCAATTATATTTGCTTGTAACTAGTGTTTTTACCAATTGAATGGGTGCAGCAAGGTATGCAATGTCATGATGCACTTTCTCAGCAGAGGTAAGGCTCCAGTTAGCCTTGCAAAGGCTAGTTTCCTTCCTTCCTTCCTTCCTTCCTTCCTTCCTTCCTTCCTTCCTTCCTTTTTTGTTGAATCCACTGCCAAACTAAGCTGATTCAGGCAGATTTGGGAGGGACATGGAAACATCAAGGGAGCATCCAGTCTGACTGAAAAGTCCACAGGTTTTGTTCCTGTTCTTTCTGATTTTATGTTGGGCTAAAATAAACTGACATGGGAAACTGTTATAAAACATCCCTGATCATACTGGGAACTGACAGAAAATATGCTGGGATAACAAAAATGTGTATGGATCTCCAAAATAAAATCAGAAAGAATAAAAACAAAACCTAGGATTTTCTGGTCTTTTTAATCAGTCTGGATCCAACCCAAGGGTATGTATCCAAAAATTGATATCCTTTTTCCCAAGCTCTCCCTACTAGGAACATATCAGGATGGAGAGAGAAGGGAAAGAGAAAAGTGAGTGTAGTTTTGAAACTGAAAGCTTTAAATCACAGTGAATGGATTTACAGGCCTCTCCAAACTCAGTGTTTTGCTGGAGGGATGTTGAAATAATATATCACAGTTTACTGCTTGTTGTTACTTCTGCCTCCCAAAGAGCAGGGATTTCAAAACTTTTTGATGCCTCTGTGGAACTTGCTAGGTGCTGTTACCTGAATTGCATGGGGTCCAGGAGGATCCCACTAGTGTCTGAATCTTAATCATAGAATCATAGAACTGCAGAGTTGGAAGAGACCACGAGGGCCATCCAGTCCAACCCCCTGCCACGCAGGAAATCTTGATCAAAGCATCCCCGACAGATGGCAATCCAGCCTCTGTTTAAAGACCTCCAAGGAAGGAGACCCCACAACGCTCCGAGGGAATATTTCATTAGCTCAAAATTGCAGCGAGAGGCCGGACAACAGCAGGATCTTTTGATCTATGTATACTGGTAGTAGCGGAGGAGACTCCAAGCCAGAACATACAATTAAATGACCTTTAGTGGAAATTAATATCAACAGCATTCATATAAACACTCAGACTTCAGACAATCACACAAGGCTATCAAAGATAGTAGGAGGTATTTGGATAGAGGAATAGAGTAGGCGGTTCTCAGGTGATATGATATCTATCAGATGAGCAGAGATTCATGCAGTAGAGGGTTCTCAGAAGTAAGTTCTGGGGGTCACACAGCAAACCGGCAGCATTGAGGTAGGAAGAGGAACTGCAGACATTTTGGTGATGTTTCAGGGTGATATTTTATCTAATAATTCCCTTGAAAGGATGAGATTTAGAGTGGAATACAATGTCTCTCAAAGTTTCCCAGGATTAGACAAAGTATGCTCCAGAAGAGTTAACGGTCATTCATGAGCGATGTATTTGGAATTTTTTAATTTTTTTTAATTTTTATTTTTATTTATTTAGTTATTTATACCCTGATCTTCAGCCACAAGGCTATCAGAGCGGCTTACAAATTGTTTTAAGCAATAGCTATTTACACATCTACACTGCATTAAACAGTTTCCAATGTATGTTAGCTAATTGCCCCCACAAGCTGGGTACTCAATTTACTGACCTACGAAAAGATGGAAGGCTGAGTGAACCTTGGAGCCCGCTGGAATCGAACTTGCAATGTGGTGGCTTGCAGTACTGGCATTTAACCACTGTGCTACCAGGGCTCCTTGAACAGGAGCATGCAAGATCTATTGTTGGAGGGAAAGGAAAGAGGAAAAATCCATTTTGCAAGCATCAAGGACTCTGCTATTGTTGAGTGGGTTAGTTGATGACTCATCTCCAGGTGTTAACTCTGACCTGAGTATTACTTGTTTGGGAAATTTTCAAAGGCCCCACCCTTGTTTATATGTGACTCCAGCCTTGGGATCTGGGTGTCCCTGGTATATCTGCTAACCATGTAGAAGGCCACATCAAGCCAAATTATTAAATATTGTCAATTATGTTATATTCCAAGATGGGGGCTATCAGGGCAGGTAACAGTGCACCAATGGATGCTTACGGAAAATGCCGGATTTTCAGGCATTCTGTCTGTGCTGCTGTATTGTTACCCTTACAGGTGTGTGTATGTGGGTGCTTGTGAGCCCCACCCATGATGCCAAAAATCTATATTATTATTTGGGGAATTATTAGTTCCAACAGAAGACTGTGAGAGGAGGGTAACTTTGGGGATCTTTTCACCTATGTATACCAGTACTAACTGTAGAGAGCACTCCAGTTAAAGTAAAACAAATATAAAACAAAAAAAAATTATTGGAAGGGGATATGCTAGCATACCAAACATACACTCTTAAGAATCATACAAGGCAATTGGAAATAAAGGTGAAGAGGTTGGATAGGGAGAGGTCCAGGAAGATGGGGTTTTAGTTACCACCCTTGAAGAGAAGAGTCCTATGGCATCTGAGGGTGGCTCATCTTCCGGATTCCGAGAATCCGGAAGAGTGTTGGTGTCCATCTGTGGCCCACTTTGCTATAGTGGGGACTGCAATAGTTAGAACCCATTTCATGCTTTGAAGGCATGTTGTGGTTTTAACTATGGCCGAGGGAGAGACAAAGGAAAACAAAACTCAACTGATTGCTTTACTTGCTGGGAGATAGGAATTGATGAGTTTATGAGAATTTATTTATTTATTTATTTATTTATACCCCGCTCTTCAGCCACAAGACTATCAGAGCGGCTTACAAATTGTTTTTAAGCAATAGCAATTTACACATCTACACTGCATTAAGCAGTTTCTAATGTGTGTTAGCTAATTGCCCCCACAAGTCGGGTACTTATTTTACCAACCTACGAAAGGATGGAAGGCTGAGTGAACCTTGGAGCCTGCTGGAATCGAACTTGCAATGTGGTGACTTGCAGTACTGGCATTTAACCACTGTGCCACCAGGGCTCCTTGCACCACCAGGGCTCTAATCACATTTTGTGATTAGAAAACTGCCGAATATAATGCTGCAGTGTCCCTGCAGTAATGCAACAGTACTGGCAGGGGAGAGCGTCATCCGAAAGGGATGCCCTGCAGTGCAGCAGCCTCGCAACGGGGACGAGGCTGCTAGCACTGTAAAAGCTCATCCAAAAAAGTCCTTATTTAGTGGATGTTTGCCATTGCCTTCTTTTAATTCTAAGAGAGGAGTGTGACTTGTTCAAGGTCATTCAGTGGGTTTCCATGGCTGAGCTGGGATTTGAACCAAAGTCTCCTGGAGTCCTAGTCTGACACTCAAACCACTACATGATGCCACTACATGATGCTGGAGTTGGGTAAGGGGAAACAAATCACTTCCATTCCATTCCAAATTCTGCACCCATCGTTCTAAAATTTTAAACATTTCTTAACTCAGACCATCTCACTCTGTTGTATGTCATTTTCACAACAATCTGCCTTCCTAAAAAAGAAGAAAAAAGAAGAATAGAATAGAATAGAATAGAATAGAATAGAAATGAAACTAAGGGGATAAGCATGTCCTTTTTAAAAGCCTCCCCCACATCTGTAAAGGAGGAAATTGCATTCTGAAACCATACTTCTGAAACGTGGTGGGCTTGGTCTCCTTAGAAGGGCCAATATTCCTACAAATCTCATCCAATTCTGTAAAGAAATCAAATTACTGGCTTTTTTGAAACCCCAATTAAAAAGTGTGCAAGACCAAAAGTATCTGCAGCCGGGTCTCTCAAAGCTGGCAGGCATCTCTCTCTCTCTGGCTTTTCTTTGCAAACTAAGATTCAGGAAGGACTCATCCCATGCTTTCTGCAAGCACACTGATGACTGAAAAGGCCAATGTGAGATAAACAAGTCCGGTTGCAGAAAGCACAGCAGAAGGTCTCCTTAGGTGATGTTTCTGGGTTGTGATTCTTTCTGTGTTGTCGTTTCTCTTCAAAACTTGTTTGGCATGAGTTCTCAAATAAGGCTGCAGCATTGTGGATAGTACGTCTCCATGCCTCCCGATGTGAGGCCATGGCGGACCATTATTGGTGATCAATTTGGCCGAGTCTGAGATGTTGTTTCAGGGAATCTTTGTATCGCTTTTTTGGAGCGCCCATCTTACGCTGACCAATGGCGAGTTCCCCATAGAGTACTATTTTTGGGAGGTGATGTCCATCCTAGAAACGTGTCCTGCCCAGTGCAGCCGTGTTCTCAATATCATGGCTTCAATGCTGGTGATCCCTGCTTGCTCAAGGACAGCAACATTCATCACATAGTCAGTCCAGTGTATATTTAGGATTGTACGTATACTGCGCTGATTAAAGCGTTCAAGGAGTCGTAAGTGTTAGTGATAGATGACCCATGTTTCAGACCCGTAAAGGAGAATAGACAGTACAATGGCTCTATACAAACTGATTTTTGTGCTAATCCTCCCCTAATTCATCCCATTCTGGGAAACATAAAAAGAAGAATTAGAACTTTTCTGAATTTCCTGTGAGAGTCAATGGAAGGCACAAAGATTTGTAATTCCCCATAGTATGTGGATACTATTGCTGGCTGGCTATGAAGTTGCTTCATGGTATGGTAGCTTCAGTTGCATGACATATTCAGTTTCAGAAACTCCTTGGCTAGAATCCTGTTAGTGTCATACATTCCATATGGTTAGTTCCAACTAGAGGAGAGCTGTTGAATCAATTGGATTTACCAACTATTTGGACTCACCATTCAACAATTGATTGGATGGAACTAATCAACAGGTTTCCAGTCATGCATCTGCATATTCTTGGATGGTACACAACTGTTTGTCAGTGCTTTCAGTGTAACACTTGATTCACTGGGATCTCAGGAACAGTCAGTTTGCTTTCCCTATTGCCCAATGGGACAATAAGCAGGCACATTGGCAGATATGCAGTTGGTTGCAGTGTATTCAGCAAAAGGGTGGTGAAATGCTGCCTACTGTTCATGCTCTCACAAAGGGTTGGGAATCATACTTCCCTACCCCCCTCCCTGTGTTATTGGACTGCAACCCCCATCATCCTATACCATGCTGGCTATGGCTGCTGGGACTGGATCCAATAACATCTAGAGGGCTGCATTATTTCAAGGCCTATTCAAGGAAGAGAAGAAAGAAGGTTAAGTTCCTCACTCTGTGCTGGACTCAGAGCCTGAAAAAGTTACTCTTTGGGACTACCAGAATCCTCCAGTCAGCATGAGCATTGGAGAAGCTGGCTGGAATTCTAGAGTGCAAAATGGGTAACTGTTTTTCAAAGTCTCATTGAGTGCAGGCATGCTGGGTTACTTTTCAGTGCTGTTAATGATGCCGCACAGCTGGCTTTATCCTTCTATATCTCAAGTAAGCTGGCTAAGAATGATTCATCATGTCCTCCAATCCCCCCTGCTTCCCAACAGGTTTTAGAAGAGGAAAATTCAGATCAAGCATATGAAAGTATTGGCTGCTTAAATGTTTCCAGTTAGCAACTGGATGGGCTAGTAAGGAGCTTTGCCATGGTCTGTAATTCTCAGCTGAAGATGTACCAAATTAAAAATGCTTTTACAGAGTATGAACCAGGATGATTGTCTGTTCAGAGTTGCTAAGAGAACCTGAGCATGAGAAACATGCAATGTTTCTTCCCTTTCTCTCTTGCCCTCTCAATGTCTTTTGTGCCAGATGATGAAATACCAATGAATAGCAGCAGCAGCAGACAATATGATGATGCCAACTAATTTGCCCCCAGAAGCCCTCACCCACTCCTGGTACCTGAAATACATGATAACGGGTATCATAATTAAAGAATGTAGTCACACTCTGGAACTAATCTTCTCTTGGCAGCCTTACAGTCATATTACTAGAGGCTTAGTTTATGAAAACACATTTCTTTCTCCAATCTGTCCAATCTGGAATGATAGCTAGGCCTGAACATCCCATGTTTCACTGGGCCACTTTTTTGTCTCTCTTTCTCCACCCCCCAATCTTTATATAGTTTTCAATAGTCAATGATCAGCACTGCCATCAAGACTAAACAACATACAACATGCAATGCACTGGTATAAGTTTAACCTGCTAATGGGGGGAATTAATTAACAAGCCAACTGTATTATATAGGAAAGAAGTCATCAGATCTCCCCAGTACTATGCTGTTACTAGAATTCCCCAAACATTAAGTCCAGGGACCCTTTCACACTGCAAAGCTATAGTAGAATCAAAGAATCTATAGAATCATAGAGTTGGAAGAGACCACAAGGGCCATCTAGTCCAACCCCCTGCCATGCAGGAATACACAATCAAAGCATTCCCGACAGATGGCCATCCAGCCTCTGTTTAAAAACCTCCAAAGAAGGCGACTCTACCACACTCCAAGGCAGTGCATTCCATCTCTGAACTATGATTCCACTTGAAATGCTATGGTTCCAGCCCATGAAATTCTGGGATTTGTAGGGAGGGTCATTTAGAATTTCCTGCAAGAGAGCTCTGACATTTCCCCAAACTACAAATGCCAGCATTTATAGGATGCAGCCATGGCAGTTAAAGTAGAATTAAAGTGGTATAATCATGTAGTGTGGGTGGGCTCCACATAACTTCTCCCTGATTAAGAAGCTTAAATTATGCCAGTCTTGTGTTCTTAGAACTTGTGACATTATTTTATTTTTATTTTATTTGTTTTATTTAAATCACAGCTTTCCTATAACAAGGGATCCATGGAGACTTATAACAAGGTACAGTAGGACTCCTTTCCACTCGGGATTGGTTCTGCCCACCCCACACCCGATACCAAAAACCATGGATAATAGTGAACACCATTGAAAATAACGGGACTTCCAGTTTAGAATACTATAGAGTTGCCTTGGGGGACCTAGAAAATGGCTAGAGAGAACACATTTTCTAGGACGACTCTATGGTAGGTGAGCTGTTTTGTGTGCCATGGATAATTGAATCAGTGGATAATGAATAAGTGGATATGGGGGTCCTATTGTACAACTAAACATCTGATATTACACGAACCCCTCCTCACCCCACAAAAAGACTATACTTGCCAGCAAAAGAAGAGCAGAGAGGGATCCAGACTAGCTTCCAGTGGGAGGGAATTCCATGGCCTATGAGCAGCCACTGAAAAGGCCTCTTGCAGATGCAACCAATTTTCATGGCAGAATTAGGCAAAATGTAGCATCCATGAAATATCCCCACCCCAATGTTTTTGTGGACCTTCACACATACCCAAGACAACCCATGACAAAAATGAGGGAAAGGGTGTGAATTGCCTTTCTTGGAAGCCTCTAGGAGAGATGACTTAAAATAGGTTACACTGCACTGTTTATCATTTAGAAAAAATTGAAATCCCCTCCCTGGGGAGGCCTGGATGGCCCTGTCCTTGCTCTCCTTCCATTGGCAAGTCAACAAATTTTTTATGCTTTCAGGCTTGTAGAAACTGACTAGGGTGGGTTTTTAATGCTATGTAGTGCTGTTTTTAGGGTTTGTATATAATCTTTTAATGAATTGTAATGTTTTTAATGCTTAATGTTGTAACTTTATATAGATGGTTTAATCATTTTTAAAATAACTCATACTTGTATTAATAACTTTGTATATTTTTAATCTGTATTGTTTTAAAATATGTTGTTAGCTGCCTTATGTCCCATTATTGGGAGGAAGGTGGGAAGCAACAACAACAACAACAAATTCCAATCCCATTTTTCAAAAACACACCCAGATGTCTGGCTACTTCTTTTTCTTTACTGTGTGTTGGCATTTTTAGCTGTTGGTCCTGGTGCAGAAATTGGCTCCTTGACCCACTTAAGTTGTTTGCCCTTGCTGTAAAGTGGGGGAGTGAGAATCCCGCCACCCTCCAGACATTGTTAGATTGCATCTCCCAGCAGTCCTAGCTGTCATAGGCAATGGTGAGGAATGCTGGGAGTTGCAAGCCAGCAACAGCAGGCATGCTGATGATTTCCACCTCTGCTATATAACTCCCACCTTCTTCTCTTTATATGCTTTATTTCACATTTTTATTATATCTTGTGATAATGGGTTCTTACCCATTATCTGGCCAACACAGCCAACCAAGTAAACAAAAGGTTAACTAGGTGTTGAGAGTAAAGTTACAGCTTATTGAGGGGTCAGCATCATGAAGGAGTCACAGGTCAAAAGGGATAGCTGACCAATGAAGATGTCCAGCAGAAGCAAACTTTGAGATGTTTCTGAGAAGAGGTGATAAATACTGCCTCAAGGCCAGAGGCAGAGAACAAAGAACAGAGAGAGAGAATCCTGAGCTGGGGGACCCTCATCCCAGCTATGGAGGGGGAAAGCTTGGTAGAGGCTAAGCCAAAATGCCTGGACTCCCAGTCCCCCTGAACATCCAGCACATCTGGACTGTACACTTGTAAATAGATTAGGGACTGTCTAGGATAGTCATGTTAGGGTTTATATTTATTTTACAACTTGGCTGGAATAACTAGACTTATCTGTAACTTGTAACTTCTAAGTGTACCTGGAAGGAAGGAAACTTTCATGGGAAAAATACCTTTTTTTGCTATGTAATTCTGCTTAGGTTGAACTTCCCTTAAATCTTTCCCTTCTGCACTCTTTCCAAGGGCCTTGCTCAGCTTTTCCTTCCCCAGGGGTGGGGGGAGATGAAACTCTGCAGAGTTAGAGTGGGAAGCACAACTTGAAGCCAATAACTTCCCATTGGGCTACATGGAAAGGGTTAAGGTTGATGGGTAGTGGCAGTGACAAGAAATTTTAAATTCATTCTGGAGCCCTCAGGGTGAATGTGCATGCACAAAGGGGACCTTCAGAGCATCACATACCTATAGGATGTATTCATAGTATCTTTAAGCCTCTTTTTTTCTCTTGTGCTTGATTCTCCCCCCTCCTCTTGCTTTTCAGAGGTACTAATTCGGTTTAGATCTATTTACCTCCCCCTCTTCCTTCATTTTCAAGCATGGATGAACAAGAGTCATTAAGCGAAGGTACACCGGAGCTGTTGTGTTTGTCAGCTGATAGCAAATATTTCAAGAAGATATAAATACCCAATAAGTAAGCACCAACAATCTATGACAGACTAGATTATTACCACTGATTGCAATCCAGCACATTCTGTTGATCAAGCGATAATTGTAGCGATTATGTAAGCAACAAAATCAGATAAGCTACTTGGCTCACCAATTTGTAGCATAACTAAGGATTATATATTAAAAATAGCCTCTAGAGGTTCAGTGCCTATTCCTTCATCAAAAAGTGTGTCTTTTGTTTTGTATAATATGATTTTTGCCATTTTCTCCAATATGGTTCAATAGCTTTGTGTGGGCTCTCTTTTTACTAGCAAATCTTACTAGCAAAGAGAAGGGCAACTAAAATGGTGAAAGGTCTGGAAACGATGCCTTATGAGGAGAGACTTAGGGAGCTGGGTATGTTTAGCCTGGAAAAAAGACGGTTAAGAGGCGATATGATAGCTCTATTTAAGTGTTTGAAGGGGTGTCACATTGAGGATGGAGCAAGTTTGTTTTCTGCTGCTCCACAGACTGGAACACAGAGCAATGGATGCAATCTCCAGGAACAGAGATTCCACCTCAACATTAGGAGGAACTTTTTGACAGTAAGAGCTGTTCGGCACTGGAACACACTCCCTCAGAGCATGGTGGGGTCTCCTTCCTTGGAGATCTTTAAACAGAGGCTGGATTGCCATCTGTCGGGGATGCTTTGATCAAGATTTCCTGCGTGGCAGGGGGTTGGACTGGATGGCCCTCGTGGTCTCTTCCAACTCTACAATTCTATGATTCTATGATTCTATGAAATTAGTTTGTTCTCAGGCCATATCAGTTCTTACATTCATTTGGCAGCATTAGATATTTGCTGATTAGTGAAGTTCTGCTCCTGCTCTTCTACTGGGATTACCCACGGATTCATGCCTGCATGGTATCTAAGACTGGAGCATTATTTCTCAAATCTTTCTGCTGGATTTCCATCTCTGCAATTGAATATGTACCAGCCAAGCATCCATGAATGAGATTTCTACAAGACACTTTGAAGCCTGCTATCATTATGAATAAATTGGCCAGTTTGGGTGTAAGAATTTATTATTCATGTGTATATTTGTTTATGAAAATCATTTTGATATCTGCAATTATTGTTGATATTTTTATTGGCCAATTTTGGTTTAAGAATTGCTTTTTTATATGCATATTTGCTTATACATAGATTATTGAGTTACCATCGCCTCCCAAAAATACTACTCTACGGTGAACTCGCCACAGGTCAGCGTAAGAGGGGCGCTCCAAAAAAGCGATACAAGGACTCTCTGAAACAACATCTCTGGCTCGGCCAAATTGATCACCAACAGTGGTCCGCCCTGGCCTCACATTGGGAGGCATGGAGACGCACTATCCACAATGCTGCAGCCTTATTTGAGAACTCACACCGAACAAGTCTTGAAGAGAAATGACAACGCAGGAAGAATCACAACCCAAAAACATCACGCAAGGAGACCTTCTGCTGTGCTTTCTGCAACCTGACTTGTCTATCTTGGATTGGCCTTTTTAGTCATCAGTGCGCTTGCAGAAAGCGCGGGATGAGTCCTTCCTGAATCTTCGTTTGCGAAGAAAAGCCGGAGAGAGACAGTTAATTAGAGGCTAATTGTGGTTCTTTCATAGAGCATTCAATATCTGCAATGTTTTCAAGCCAGTAATGCAATTTTGTGGTCATAAAACTGTAGCAAATATTTGGTAGTAATTTGTTCATCGTTTATTTCCAGTGAAAAATAGTGAGGGCCAATTTATTTTAAAATAATGTCTTCCTTTTAAAAGTGGTGATTACCAAATACTGTACACCTGTTTCTGTTTTTTTGTTGTTCTCCTCACAGGGAAGTCACACCAGAAGTTGCATAGGCTTTCCAGCTTCCATAAGTGGATATAAAAACTTAAGCCAGGTCTTCCTTAGTGTTTCTACTACATGGAATAACCTAAAGGGAAGCTCTTTGATCCTCTAGATTAGCCTTTCTTAGTCTCCAAAGGTTTTGGAGGTTGGCTCCTGTCATCCCCAGCAAACCTAGCCTATGGTAATGAATTCTGGGAGCTATGGTTCAAAAATCATGATTGTGTTAGAGCTACTCAACCTTCTTCATGCTGTCTGACACAGCTGAGGAATATATTTCCATGGGTAGCCATTTTGGCCAAGCAGCAAAATATAACAAGCAAACACAAACACACTTGTAACGAGCCATGGCAGCCCTCACCTTTTGAATAAACTCATAATTGACTGCATTGTATAATTTGGCTTGCTGTGGCCTTCCACAAGGTTGGCAATAAATTGGGACTTCCCAGACACCAAAGCTGGAGTCATGCTTAAGGGTGTGTACAACCTAAGGAAGGGCCTCCTACATTCCTCTAAAGGCCACATGCCCCAGGTGAGGATCAAGCAGAAGCCCCGGAAGACTGTTAAAGTTCAGGTGATGATGGCCAATTCTCCCTGGATGCCTCAGGAAGCAACATCAAAGATAGTTGCATTCTCATTGCCATGTGAGATGCTGGTTTTCCTCACACAGATCTCCAAATCAATAGAAGGATGCCTGTCACTCATCAGTCCTAAAATATTTCTTCCTTCAATTATTGTTAACACATCCAGGGATCCATTGTTTAACTCTGGGAATCTCTAGAAAACATTGTCTTTCTTACAAACCACCCCTTCAAGGGAAATTTCAACTATAAATACCACCCCAAAACTCCACCTCAGTGGAGATCCCTTTCCTCCCATCTCCACACAATTCTGTGACACCATTCCTCCTTCCTACTCCCCTTCATTTGTGTTTGTTACTGCCTGACCCTCCGAACACAATTCTTGAGACTTCTCTGCTCTTTGGATTGGTATAGTATAGTATCATCCCCTCAATCACACTCCAGCTTGTGAATATCCTTGAATTTGTGGTGCCCTTAATCAACTGGACAAAGTGTGGCCCATGGGCCACATGCAACCCACAGGACTACTTTTGTGGGTCCCACAGCCCCATCCAAGGTAAAGAAAAATGACCCTGAGGGGCATAGGGGATTTTTTACCACATTCCTGGGCCCCCTGGTCCATTTTAGGCCCAGGAGAGGCTTTGTAAAAATCAAGATGTGAACAGGAAGTGAATTCTGAGTCACTTGTTGTTTAAAAAAGTCCCGTGGACCTAAATTGGCTCAGGGGTACCTAAAACATGCCAAAAATGCTCAAAATGTGAGGGGAAGGGTGCAGCAGTAGGCGCAGCCTTCCATGTTCCCTTGGGGGAGGTTAATGTGCCCCCCTTGCCTCTGACAGTTTCCTACTCCTGTTGTAGAGCATCACCACTCTCAAGGCTTTTGTCTATCTGTCTATCTATCTATCATCTATCTATCTATCTATCTATCTATCTATCTATCTGTCTGTCTATCTATCTATGGCACTTGTTATTGCCTGTCAACCCATTAGGGCCCTTGGATCCATGTACAATGGACAAAACATAAAATATTAAATATGGAGGTAAAAACCAATTGAAACATTCTAAAACTCCTCTTTGCAAATAGTCTCCAAAGACCATTAAAAGCAATTAAAAAAAAACAAACAGCCAGAAGAATTGTGCCAGAAGTAAAAGCCTAAATGTATGTTCACTTCTCTTTGGAGAATAGCTTAAGGCCAACACCTTGCACACTGACAACGAATGTTTCTCTGCCTACATCTATAAAAAGATGGCAGTTTTGACAGCATCAACTGTTGGGCAAACCTATTGCTCTTGACAAGCAAGTGAGGGGCCAAGGTAGGGGCACAGGCTAAAGTAGAGTGGCCAAAAGGACCTGCAGAGCCTGATGTCTCTGATGTCCATGGAACACTAAATCCACTGTGGGTTTAAATCCAGAATTTAAAGGTATTATCCAAGATGCTGAACCAATTGGATTGACACATTGTATAGCTTCTTTCAGACAAAATCCAGGACAGATCGACCACCCTCTTGACATGGGAGCTACAACTGCAAGTAATGACTCATTGCCCAAAGACCTACAAAAACTTGGAGCCAGCTCTGCCTGTAGAATCAGTTCTGAATGATGCCAGGTACCTGGACAAATAATTACTGTCATCTTTATATCAACTGAGTGGAAGATCTGATGTCATTGACACTTGGGCTTTATTAATTTACCAACCCTGTGTAGAGCTTCAATGCACTTCTTGTTTACCCCAGAGACAGATGTAAATGAGCTACCCAGAGATTCAATCATCCTTGTGAAGAGCTTAGCAGCAAAGACATCCCATTGCCAAGGACAAATGCTAGGGCTAGGAGAGAGGTAATTGCTAGCTGAACCTCACATCCTTAATTCCATATTTTCAAATCCACAATGAAAGGCTGCACTCAACATGAATAAAAGGTGTCTGAATCTGACCTCTTGTGAGTCATCTCTACCTGTAATTCTATCAACAGCATCTTGTGTGCAAGACCTCCTCTTTATCCCAAGGTTTCGTGGAAAAGGTCAGAGCCATCTTGCCAATTAACTTACAAGAAAAGCTACACCAGCCATCTGGAAAGTTGAATACTGCCAATCTATTGAAGAAAGAAGAGACAGTGAGACTGGGCACAAGTGAGATAAAGAGGTTTCAGCTCTGAAAGTTGCACTTATAACATGTGGTTGTAGACAAGACAGGAACATGAGGTATGACCCAAAAAAAGACGCTTTTGAGTTGATGCAGAACTGAGATTACCCTCCAGTTCACCCCAGAAAGGAGAGCAGATATTTGGATGTTCCAATCAAATGTGAAAAGCTGTTGCACCTACTAGTTTCCATGTCAGTGGGGTGGGTAAGCCATTCTCTAGGTTTTAGCCCATATTTTAAAGTAGCAGCCCAAGGATTGAACTCTGTCACCCAAAATAGGTTCAGTACCTTGGATAACTCCTTTAAAAGTCACTGCCCCGCTGCCATGGAAGCCAAGAAGCCCTGCCCATCCCTCATACTCCACCTCTTCAATGCCACCTCATTCAAGGGGCTGAAAGTGTACCCAGGCAGCTGCAGGGTAGTGTGATATGGCAGGCTGTGAAATGTATGATGAATTAGCATTATTCTGGCTCACAAAGGGCAGGCTCAGCTTAGCTTCAGGGGTGCTCTGGTCAAAGTACCCTCTTATAGACTTCTTCCTCCATCAATACAAAATAAACAGGTGGACAATAAGTGGGCTTCATGTGGCCCCAAAGGCCATTTGAATATGTTCCTATAGCTGGAAACACAAATGACAACCTCATTGTCAGCTAAAAAAGCCAATGCTGCATCTAGGCTGCATCAATAGGAGTATAGTGTCTAGATAAAGTGAAGAAATGGTGCCACTCTATTCTGCTTTGGTCAGACCTCATCTGGAATAGTGTGTCCAGTTCTGGGTACCACAATTCCAGAAGTATATGGAAAAGCTAGAATGTAGGGTGACTGGGTGAAATAAGGGAGAAGGCTCCTCTTCCTTTAATGGGTGGATGCAAGAGGGAATTTCAATCAACACATGTTACTTGTCATGCAAGCAACAATGGCTGAAATTTCACTTTCTACATGACCTTTAAAAGTGCAGGAGCCTTCTCTCTTATTTTACTTGGTCAGCCTACTTGGAACGTGTCCAGAAGAAGGTGACCAAAATGATGGGTGGTATGGAAGCCATGCTCTGTGAGGAGCGGCTTAGGGAGCTGGGTATGTCTAGAATGGAGAAGAGAAAAAGAGGTGATACAATAGCTATATTTAAATACTTGAAGGGATGTCATATTGAGGCTGGAGCAAGCTAGTTTTCTGCTGCACCAGAGACTAGGACACAGACCAATGGACTCAAAGTACAGGAAAAGACATTCCACCTAAACATTAGGAAGAACTTCCTGACAGTAAGAGCTGTTTGGCAATGGAATGCACTGCTCATAATGTGGTGGAGTCTCCTTCTTTGGAGGTTTTTAAACAGAGGCTGGATGGCTATCTGTCGGGAATGATTTGATTGTGTGTTCCTGCATGGCAGGGGGTTGGACTAGATGGCCCTTGTGGTCTCTTCCAACTCTATGTTAAGGTCATTTTGGATTCTAATCTTGTCCTCTGGGGTATTAGCTACCCTTCTTAATTAAGAAAATTAAAACTAATTACCTGAAAAATATGTACATCCCTATTGATTTTATTGCATTCACCACTAGCAGTAGCTAGAAACAATCTCAACACTCATCAAACGTGTAGCTCTTCAGTGTGTTGTTAATTGTCATCGACTTTGACATATGGTGACCCTATGAATGAGAAACCTCCAGGATTCCTGGTCATCAGTTGCCCTGCTCAGATCTTGAAAATGCAGGGCTGTGGATTTCTTGACTGAGTCTATCTACCTGTAATGTGGTCTCCCACTTTTCCTATGGTACTTCAGCTTAGATATTTACTAAATATATAGATTGGCATCTTGCACTGCAGTTATGGATTCATAACCTAGGTGGTATGGATCGTAACTGCTCTATATTCAGCCTTGCAATGTATTCATGCTTGTGGCACTATTGACATTATGATAAATTCCCTACCCAAATGTACCTCAAGCTCAAAGGAGCCATGCCAAATGATGGAAATATGTTCTTCTGGCAATTTGGCACAACTGGATGAGATTTCTGGCTTCTTCTCGCCAGCGAGCTGTAATGTGATGAGGAACTGTGACAGGGGTCCTGCTTCTGGTTGTGACAGCCTCGCTTCCTGGTAGGAGTGAGCTGGAAATGTTATCCTGTCGTGCCCTAATTCCCAGCAGAACAGACCTCTGTTGCTTGGTGTGGCTGCTCAGGTAGGTCTGAGCAGTTAGATCAGGAGATATGAGTACATAGTTACACATTGGTATCTACTTCTGTGATGTAGCTCTTACCTCGACCCCTCCCTCTTCTCACTCCCTCAGTCACTCACCACCCACATGTAAAACAATGCAATATTTTCCCCCAAAATAATAGTGTGGAACTGAACCATGTGAACCTTTCAAATCTACTATAATGGCATATGTTATGCTGGGTATAGCTACTGTGTGTGTGTGTGTGCATATATGCCAACACTAGCAGCTCACAACTATATATGTGAGTCACCATATGCACATTTTATGCAGACTGTATTCTTCTATGTGTTTGCTTTTGTTGTTTTCTGAGCAAGTTGTGGGAGCTTTATTATGGCTCTCATTGCCAGCACTGTCTTAAAGCCAGTGACAAACAGTGACTGGGGCAGAAAAGAAGATAGGGATGGGAATTGTGTGTGGTCAGACATGGTTGAACTCCAACTCCATTATCCTTTACCATTGACTATACTGACTAGACCTGATAGGTGCTGCAGTACCACATGTGGAGGAATGTGACCAGCCTCCTGTTAATGACACATGCATGCACAATTGAGAGTTATGTGCCAGGGATATAGGTATGGACCCCCTCAAATGAGGGCACTGACCCCTCCAAATAAGAATTTTGTCCCTTCCTCCATGGAATCATCCTTCTGTCTCCAGAAATTTGGGGACCTAAGGAAAATTTCATTTTGGGGGGAGGATTCTTCTTTTGGGGGGAGGTTAATGCCCTCATTTGCCCCTCACTGTAGCTACACCCCTGTTATGCGTGCATATAGCAATAGCAATACCACTTACATTTCTATACTGCTTTATAATGCTAAGCACTCTCTAAGTGGTTTAAATGTGTTAGCTAATTGCCTCCCACAAGCTGGGTACTCATTTTACTGACCTATGGAAGGATGGAAGGCTGAGTCAACCTTGGAGCCCTGAAGGATTGAACTCACAACGTTGTGGCTGCAGTACTGGTATTTAACCACTGTGCCACCAGGGCTCCATTTGGATAGGGCAGAGGGGGTATTCTCTTGTTCTTGATCTCTGCCCTAAAACCTCATCTACAGGACTTGTCACCCCCCTGGAGGGGCTGCTTCTCCTTCTTACTGTTGGGAAAGGGATTGGGTGGGGGAATTTTGACCATGAAGATGTAGCTGCTCTGGATTCCCGTGGGAAGGGAAAAGAGGGTGTTCTCCATCTGTGAATGAACCCTTGTTTCTCTTCCCTGCCCACCAGATGAATTCAGCTGCTACTTCATTGCCTGAATTACCTCTTCCCTCCTTTCCTTCCCCACCAGTTAGTAGTAGCAGCCCTTCCTAGAGTGTGGTAGCTTCTGGGTGGGGATAGCACATAGAACTGGACAGATGGAACTACCTTCTGATGTCAGTCTCATCTCTTAAGTCCTTTACCCCTTTGATAAATAGTACTGGGGCCAAAGTCTATCAAAAGAAGGCAGGTTGCATCCCTGGATCTCCACTTGCCTATTCCTACCTTAAATTCCAGACTTATCACATCCACATCCATGACAACAGGACCTTAGTTACCATACCATAGTACAAAGATCTCTGTGTTTCCTCTCCATGTAGAAATGGTTCCATTTTAAAAATTAACTCCCAGATCTGCAACATAAAAGAGGAGAAAAGTTAAAACACAAAGTTTTAACTAGAAAGGAACAATGGGTCTAAAGTAGACCACAGTGGGAACATATTCCTTTGAGAGCAAAGATCACAGCTGCATGCTATATAGGAAAATTATGGCTGGGTTTGGAACATATGTTTTTCTTTTCTGCAAATTTTGTGAAAGTCTGTTGTTAAAAGAAATGACTGCTTTCTCCCCACCGTTCAGTGTTCCTTTTGAATCCTTTTGAAATGCAGTCAATGCCCCGTCACCCTAAGCTTAAAGAGGAACGTAATTAAGCTATTCATAATTAGTGTGTCTAATAAAGTGCCTTCTGTTGGGACTGGCAAAGTTGGGTTTCATTCAGTTATATCAGCAGGAATTCGACATTCCTTCCAAGGCTTGCATCTCTTACTGGGAGGGGACTGTTTTAAGAGCCAAATCTAAAAATTGACTGGTTTACACAATATCCTTTGCATCTGGTTTCCCATTGTTCGCAACCTGTTTCTAGCCACAATTCAAAATGCTAACAAACTATAAAGCTTTACACAGCTCAGGTCCAGACTAACTGAAAGAGTGCCATTTCTAATATGAGGTTGTCTAGGCACTGAGATATTCAGGACCAGTTTTTCTCTCCATCCCACCACCATCACAGGCAAGTCTAGTAGGCCACAAGAGAGGGTCTACTTGGTTCTGTCCCCAGGCCCTGGAACTAACTTCCAAGGGAGATTAGCCTCATGACTTTCTATGTTGTCTTTCCATGCTTGTTACCTGAATTACTGGAGGTTTGTGGGAACCCCACTTGTGCCAGATATTAATATGGGGAATTTTAATTAGTTCAATATGTCAGCGAGAGGCTGGGTAACTGCGGGATCTTTTGACCTATATATACCAGTACTAACTGACAAGACTCACAGCCAGGAAATAAAATAAAAATGGTTTTAATGACAAATAAATTTGGAAGCATTCACACCAACACTCAGGCTTCAAGCAATCACACAAGGCTAGCAAAGAATAGGAGGAAGTATTGGGATAGAGGAATAGTGTTCAGGATGATGGGCTACACTATACTCATCTGAAGAGCAGAGATTCATGCAGAGAAGAATTATAGCTATGTGCACTGTGTGACACAGCAAACCAACAGAATGACAGCCTCTGGGAAACTGAGCACACTTTGGCTGTGTTTTGGAGTGATATTTATATTTGATACTCCCCCTGAAGGGGTGTTATGAGTGGAATACAGTGTTTATATGAAGTTTCCCACAGTTATACAATGGAAGCTCTGGCTATGTTAATGATTTCTAATGGCTGATATATTGAGATTGATGGCCATCAGGTAACCTTTTATTTTGAGGTGAGAAGTATGAAGGAAAACCAGTTTGCAGAGTAATGAGTTTTCTGGCCACTTGATTAAATTAGTGAATGACTCACGTCTAGGTACATCCAGCAGAATTACTACATTCCACGCTAACTCACTGTCTGAGGAGTCCACATAATTACTATCCAGGTGTGTCTTTTAGGAATTTCAGATGGCCTCTTCCTTAGGCTTTCTGAGTAAACCTGAGTCCTTGCACTTGGGATGTCCTGGTCAACTACCAACCATGTGGAATGCCAATAAATAAGCCAATTTATGAAATATAACCAATTGATGAATTGTTGAAAGGGAGGGGGTATCAGGGCAGGTAACTTTGGTTAGGTGAAGGCCAAAATCTTGTTGCCACACATATACATTAGTTCCTTTAGACATATGGTTGTGCTTTTCTGGCCTTTGTGCAATGGACATTGTGTAATAGTTGTGTAAATCTATCTCCTCAAGTGTAGCCATTTCCCATGGGACTAAATCATATTGTTAGTATTGTTAGCCATCAGAACACCTGGATTTACCTACATGTTCACTCACCATTTAACAAATGATTCAATGGGTCTCCTCCGGTTAGGCTTAATATACAGAATTCCACCTATGCAATTGCACATTCTTAGATGGTGCATAACTATCTGTCAGTGTGTCTTCAAACTACCTCCTTCTTCCCTGTGGCTGTAGATACAACTACTGTACATTCTCCATTGCACAGTAGGACAAGGAGCAGGCACACTGGCACATACACAATGGGATGCACAATATTGATTTTCAGCAGAGGGCTGGTACAGCACAACTACTATATACAGGTTGACCCCCATATCCACAGATTCAGTATCCAAGGTTTCACTTATCTATGTCTGAAAAAATATGTTCGTTCTAGGCATTCCTAGGTCTTCCAGTGTGATTCTATGGTCAACTTCTGGCATTGGTCTCATTGAAAATAATAGGGTTCCTATTATCCACAGTTTCAGGCATCCACAGGGGATCTTGGAATGCATCCCTCACAGATATGAGGGTTGACCTGTAACTAGATGAGTGTAACAAGCCTGATTTAGGATCCGAGCCACTGACTTTAAAAAAATATTCTGATAGGCTTTCAGAAACTGTTTTTAAAGAAAGGGCTTTTCATAAGGCATTGAACTGTCTTTCAGTCACTATTCTTTTCTGTTTCTTTTCTTTTTTAAATGTATAATTAAAAAAATGTTATAGACAGTTAATTATATTTTAGCAAGAAACTTTTGTATCTTTGTATGCCATTTGTTTTCATTTCACAAACTACAAGTCTCTATTCGGGAGGGAAAGGCAGGTTTTAAAATGAATGAATAAGTAACTAGAGCAACTCTGTATAGCTGACCTCTCTGTGGCATTCTTTCTGTGGAAAGTGGTTCAGATTATTATAGAGCAGTGGCTCTTAACTTATGGTCTGGAGACCCCCAGGGTCTCACAAGGGGTCCTTGACTGCTTGAAGGCTGGTTACCTACCTCCTCTCTGCAGTGGAGTGGCCATATGACAGGAGCCAAGGCAAAGCCTGTCTGGCTGGCTTGGCCTGCACATTGCCATTCAACCCACTCCAGACACAAAGTTGCAGGAAGAAGCAAGAGAAAAGTCTTTCCTGTCAGGGTATTGGGACATGCAGTCACTGAGAAATTTATAATGTAAAGAGCAGACATGGTGTAATTGCTACTGCCTCCAGGGGCCAGCAGTGCACTAGTTACATACAGCTGGTGAGCATATCAAGATACTGGAGATTATCAGACACGTCCAAAAAGTACCTTACTAGAATGCCAGGATGAAATTTCTGTCCCGTGAATGGGACCCAGTTTCACATGTCTCCGTGCTCATTGTGTTCTGCTCCTGTGCTTCAGAAGTTAGTAAGGTGGTACTTTTCATTGATGGGGAGTGCCCGGCAATGAAAAGCACTGCCTTACTAACTGCTGAAGCACAGGAGCAGACTGCAATAAGGACAATGTTGTGTGAAACCATGTCCCGTTTGTGGGACAGGAACATCATCCTGATATTCTGGTAAGGTACTTTTTGCTGCGTCTGATAATCTCCACTGTCTAGAGGCTTCTGTGGGAATAGAAACAGGGGAGTAAACATGTTGAGTAGCCCACGTGTATGGGAATCACTGACTGTATAACCCATGAAGGTACTTTATCTGTATATGTATAACTAGATGTTCCCACACACTGCTTTGACTTGGATTTTTGCTCTTAGGCTGTGCACATGCACTCTAAGCTGCACAGTACTGGATAGTACTGTTATTATTGCTGCATTTTGTTGTCTATTTGTTTGGAGTCCCAGACTCATTGTACATATTACTTTGATATGCACCAGTAAAGGAAAGTAGTTTTAGGCACAATCCCTGTGTCTGTGTGCTTATTTCTTCAGCCTGATGTCAGCTGCTGCTACAAGACTTATTTGCTGCCCAGTCTTCTTGATATGCTCAGAGGTACCAGTGCGCTACTGTGCCATTTCCTTCCCCCTCCAGTGCCTCTGAGGGAAAGTTTAATGGATGGTGTAATTGTCTTATTATTATTACTAATACCAGGCATTATTATTATTATTATGGTTTTAAATCTTGAGTTAAGTCTTGGGAGTCCACAGCAACAAAAGATACTTAGAGAGGGTCCCTGGTAAAGAAAAGGTTAAGAGTCACTGTCATAGAGTGTATGCTGACCTGAGATCTATAGGGCAGGATAGGCAACTTTTAAGAAATACAGAAATAAAATACTATGCCAGCTTCAGATTTTGGAGGGACTGTGGGCATGGAATGCTCAATGAGCCCCTCTGTCTCAGGAGAATCTACCATCTCACCAGCATTTTCTCCTCCTCTTCCTCAGCACTGCCACCACCTGCTTGCCCCCTCCAGGCAGAGAGCCAATGAACAAACATCTGTTAGAGAGGGTCACCTGGATGTCCCACCAGTCAGAGCAATAGGCTGTGTAAGGACATGGGAGAAAACCTTCATTGCTGTGACACTCCAGTTGTGGAACACTTAGGAGATTTTCAGATGCGATTTTCGGCAGGATATATTGCAAAACAGCTCCATTGCTGCCGCGCGGCAAGGGAGCTGTTTCGGACAATGCTGTCCCTCTGCCGAAACCCTCCGTGTCACTTCCGTGACAGAATGGAGGAAACCGCGTCGTATTTCATTTACGATTGTTGCCCGTGAGTGAAATACGATGTGGTTTCCTCCATTCTGTCATGGAAGTGACACGGAGGGTTTCGGCAGAGGGACGGTGTCCTCCGAAACAGCTCCCCTGCCGTGTGGCAGCAACGGAGCTGTTTTGCAATATATCCTGCTGAAAATCGCATCTGAAAATCTCCTTAGAGACCTGATTGGCACTAACATTTCTGTAGTTTAGCCACCAACTAAATACATGGTTGTTCATGGAAGCTTTGGGGGTCTACTAAAAGCCTCTTACACACATGGTTTTAAAATTCATTTTAAACAATGTTCACCCTTTGAAACTCTATTTTCATTTGTGAATTGTTTAATGGGATTTTCAGACTTTCAAATTATTTTCATAGAATCATAGAATCTTGGAAGAGGCCACAAGGGCCATCTAGTCCGACCCCCTACCCTGCAAGAATACACAATCAAAGCATTCCCGACACAATCAAAGCAATCCTGACAGATGGCCATCCAGCCTCTATTTTAAAACCTCCAAAAAAAAGGAGACACTGTCACACTCCAAGGCAGTGTATTCCACTTCTGAACAGCTCTTACTGTCAGGAAGTCCTTCCTAATGTTTAAGTGGAATTTCTTTTCCTGTAGTTTGAGTCCATTGCTCCATGTCCTAAGAGCACTCTTACAGTGCTATTATTCCACTTTGACTGCTCTGGCTGCCTCCTATGGAATCCTGGAATTTGCAGTTTAGGGAATAGCCTTTAAAATTCTCAGCCAGAGAGCTCTTAGGCCTCACTAAACTACAAACCCCAGAATTCCACAGGAGGCAGCTGCAGCCATTAAAGTGGAATAATAGCACTATAATAGTGCAGTGTGACGAAGTCCCTAGTCTCTGGAGCAGTGGAAAAAAAGCTTGCTTGTAACTATTTATAGTGTTTTAAATGTGCTAGATTGGTTTTATTCTATGCCACTCTGAGATCTTTGGAGAAAGGGTTGGATATAAATATTGGGATATAAATATTGGAATGAATGAACAAACGAATGCATTAATCTGCTGTTCCTCCTTTACACAGCTACTGTCATGTAGGCCAACGGGAGAGGCATGGGAATCATAGAATTGGAAGAGACTGTAAGGGCCATCTAGTCCATCCCCCTGCCATACAGGAATACCCAATCAAAGCATTCCTGACAGATGGCCATCCAGCCTTTGTTTGAAATCTTTCAAAGAAGGAGACCCCACCACACTCCAAGGCAGCGCATTCTACTGCCAAACAGCTCTTGCTGTTAGGAAGTTCTTCCTAATGTTTAGGTGGAATCTGTTTTCTTGTAGTTTAAGTCCATTGCTCTGTATCCTAGTCTCTGGAACAGAACCAGCAAGCTGTCAGAGAGGAGAAACAGATCCCGGTGGTCTTGGGTGAGTGAGCCCCCTGCTTCATTCTTGACTCTTGGCCAGGAGCCCAGCTAGGTTGACCTTTGACACTAGCCCCGTCCCTTTAAAACAGGGCTGGGGAAAACAGGGCCCATGGACCCTGAGCCCATTCTTTTAATATTCAATGGTCCACTTGGATAGAGAGTGCTTACTGCAACTCCAGAAATTTCTGAGGATTGAATAGCCCCTGAAGAAGGCCAATTGGTGTTAAGTCTGAAATGAACTGGGCTTTTTTAAAAATAAAAGTTAACCATTGCATAGCATGTGGTGCTTTGTCTCCTTTTATTCTTTCACTGTAATTATGTGCTTTCCAGATTTTTGTTTTGTCCCCATCCCAATGCCCTCAAAGCCTTCCAACCCTTATCTCTTCTTTTTTTTTAAAAAAAAAAATCCCACTAATATTTAAAATATTTTATTCAACTGAAAACCAGCAAAAACAACCCAAAACTGTCCTCAGTGGTGTATTTCCCTCCCAACAAAAAAGAAAGTGGGAAAATGCTCCCAGATTGGTCAAGATGGCAGCAAGAAGTGATACAGCATCACTTCCTACATACCCTTGTGAAGAGAGGAGCTGGACAAGCCTCGTGGGGCTGACCAATCACAGCTCAGGGAATGCTGTGAAGTTGGGCTATGGGGAAGAAAGGATCAAAACTGAAGGTAGGGAAAAGATGATCTAGAGACAGGGGTCAGATTGCAAAGACATAGAGGAAAGATGGCATAGAGACAGGGAAAAGCTGTATTTTATTTATTTATTTATACGCCGTTCTTCAGCCACAAGGCTATCAGAGCAGCTTACAGACTGTTTTAAGCAATAGCAATTTACACATCTACACTGCATTAAGCAGTTTCCAATGTGTGTTAGCCAATTGCCCCCACAAGCTGGGTACTCATTTTACCAACCTACGAAAGGATGGAAGGCTGAGTGAACCTTGGAGCCCGCTGGAATCGAACTTGCAACATGGTGACTTGCAGTACTGGCATTTAACCACTGCGCCACCAGGGCTAGAGATCAGACAGTCAGCCAGGGGGGAGAATTGCATTGGCTTTTTTAACCGCTGCATCACACTGCTGACCCATATTCAGTTTGTGGTCCACTAAGACTCCTAGATCCCTTAAGCATGCACTGCTGTCAAGCCAGGTGTCCCGCATCCTATATCTGTACATTTCATTTTTTCTTCCTAAGTGTAGCATCCTACATTTCTCCCTGTTGAAATTCATTTTGTTAGCTTTGGTCCAGCTTTCTAATCTGTCAAGGTCATTTTGAATTCTGTACCTATCCTCTGGAGTATTAGCTACCCCTCCTAATTTGGGAGTTTGGTCACACATAATGAACCCCACTGAACAACTTATCCACTGGTACATATAGGGATCACCTTGAGATCCAAGTACCTGATCCAGAGTGTGGTCTTGAGTGGAAAAGGGGCAAGGTGAGTGGCAGGAGCCCAAGGTTTTGGAACTGTGGGGCCGGCTGGAGAGGGGATACATCACAGCCCTGAATGTGATGGTTTAGCCTGGGTGGGGAGGAAGAGGGGATGAAAATTGCCCCCATCTCCTGAACAGTTACCCATCCTTGTTTTAAACCAAACACCTCCTGTCATGCCATCTCTGTTTGCATTGGCTCATGTTTCCTTTGTGGATTTTCTTCTATTGGGTCCTTTTTATTGACAATAAAACCATAATTTCTTATTTCTTTCCAACAGTAACTGATTACATTGAAGCAATGCTCACTCAAATTGCCATCTGCTTGCTGCGTCCATTGTGGATAACAATAAGATGAACTTTTCTTTTCTTTTCTTTAAAAAGAAGATTCCACATTCAAAATACATTAACCCAAGCTCCATGGCATTCTTCTTGTAGACTGATTTTAGCAAAATCTTTCCCAAACTTATTATTGTGTCAAAACTTTACTTAATTAAATAGGACTGGAGAGCATCCAGGAGTAACATAAAAAGCTGGCCCTTGCTCCAAAAAGGCAATTGTGAGGCTGGGGATATAGGATGCCAGACAGACCATCCGAATGTTCTGGAAGTACATAAAGTTAATTAAAAACCAATGAATTAGTTGCTAAGTTTGTGTTGGCCTCACACAGTCTCTTGTGCAATGACTATGCAGAAAACACCAAGGATAATGTGATTGTATGTTTTAGAACTCAGCTAAGCTCCTAGGTTAATTTTCCTAAATATATAAGGATGGCTGCCCTAGAGTAAACAGCCTGCCTCTATCTTCTTGACAACTCAGAGCTGTCCTGATCTCCAGTGAGACTCCAGACTGTTCTGATTAGAATAACCATGGACATTATGTTCATTTCATTCCTAGCCCCTGAAGGAGATTGAAGGAGTCTTCTGAGACTCATATTCCCCACCCCACCCTTAAAATGGCTTAACAAACAAACAAACAAACAACAGGTACAACCATCTGCATTTACTGAAGACCATCTTGTTTTCTACCCAGGTGAAAAACAAAGTAAACCTGTCTCCACATTGTCTCTTTTGAGGAAACACTGAGGTTATTTTGATTTATAAATTGTTGGGATGTGGCTCATGGAGTTGTGCATCGGCTGCACTGTATCATCTCATTACAGAAATGGCAACATTGTGCAACCAAATGTATGCTGTGTATTGATGTACAATTTGCAATGCACAACCACAAAATCAATGCACAATATTCAGTTATCAGCACTGTGAAAACACAATGACACCACATGAGTAGCTTTCAGAACATTTACCGGTAACTAAATATGCCTTTTACATATTGGCCAATAATAACCATCTGCTTGCATAAGGGAACTTACGTCTTTGTAAAACACCAACATGATGCCAGACATTATTTATAAAGTGAGCCTAAGTATCATAGAATCATAGAATCATAGAGTTGGAAGAGACCACAAGGGCCATCTAGTCCAACCCCCTGCCACGCAGGAACACATAATCAAAGCACTCTCAACAGATGGCTATCCAGCCTCTTTTTAAAAACCTCCAAAGAAGGAGACTCCACCACACTCCAAGGCAGTGCATTTCATTGCCAAACAGCTCTTATTGTCAGGGAGTTCCTCCTAATGTTTAGATAGAATGTCCTTTCCTGTATTTTGAGTCCATTGGTCCATGTCCTAGTCTCTGGAGCCCCAGAAAACAAGCGTGCTCCATCCTCAATATGGCATCCCTCCAAATATTTCAGCATGGCTATCATATCACCTCTTAACCTTCTCTTCTCCAGGCCTTTTAAGCTGCCACATCACACTGTTGATTCATGTTCAGCTTGGGGTCCACTAAGACACCTAGATCCCTTTTGCAGGTACTGCCATCAAGCCAGGTGTCACCCATCCTATATCTGTTCATTTCATTTTTACTGCCCAAGTGTAGTATCCTACATGTCTTCCTGTGGAAATTCCTTTTTTTTAGTTTTGGCCTAGCATTCTAATCTGTTAAGGTTATTTTGAATTCTGTACCTGTCCTCTGGGGTATTAGCTTCCCCTCCTATTTTGTTGTCATTTGTAAACTTGAATGCTCTCTATTCCCTTATCCAAGTCATTGATAAAGATGTTGAATAGCACTGGGCCCAGGACAGAACCATGTGGCACCCTGCTAGTCACTTCTCTCCAGGATGAAGAGGAGCCATTGGTGAGCACCCTTGGGTACAAATGTTAATCTGAGCCAGAGTAAACCAAATGAATTGATGGTTTTACACCTGAGGTGAAGCACAAAAATCAGTGTGTATAGAGCCATTGTACTGTCTATTCTCCTTTATGGATCTGAAACATGGGTCACCTATCGCCAACACCTACGACTCCTCGAACGCTTTCATCAGCACTGTATATGCACAATCCTAAATATACACTGGACTGACTATGTGTCTCAGAGCCATTGGCAATACTATTTGAGAACTCCTGGAGAACAGGAGAAGTCCCAGCAGACTGGAGGAGGGCAAACGTAGTTCCCATCTTCAAAAAGGGGAAAAAAGAGGATCCCAACAATTATCGTCCAGTTAGTCTGACATCAATACCAGGGAAGATTCTAGAGCAGATCATTAAACAGAGAGTCTGTGAACATTTAGAAGGCAATGGCATAATCACAAAAATTCAACATGGGTTTCAGAGAAACAAGTCATGCCAGACTAATCTGATCTCTTTTTTTGATAAAGTTACCAGCTAGGTAGATGAAGGGAATGCTGTGGACATCGCATACCTTGATTTCAGTAAGGCCTTTGACAAGGTTCCCCATGACATTCTTGCAAACAAGCTTGTAAAATGTGGGCTAGACAAGTTAACTGTTCAATGGATTTGTAATTGGTTGACCGGCCGAACCCAAAGGGTGCTCAGCAGTGGCTCCTTTTCGTCTTGGAAAGATGTGACCAGTGGGGTGCCACAGGGTTCTGTCCTGGGCCCAGGGCTATTCAACATCTTTATCAATGACTTGGATGAGGGAATTAGGGGCATACTTATTAAATTTGCAGATGACACCAAATTGGGAGGAGTAGCTAATACCCTAGAGGACAGGATCAAAATTCAGAATGACCTGGATAGACTGGAGAGCTGGGCCAAAGCTAACAAAATAAAATTCAATACGGAGAAATGTAAAGTACTGCTTTTAGGGCGGGAAAATGAAATGAATAAATATAGGATGGGAGAGACCTGGCTGAATGAGACTACGTGCGAAAGGGATCTAGGAGTCCTAGTGGACCCCAAGTTGAACATGAGCCAACAGTGTGATGCGGCAGCTAAAAAGGCCAATGCAATTTTGGGCTGTATCAATAGAAGTATAGTGTCTAGATCAAGAGAAGTAATAGTGCCACTCTATTCTGCCTTGGTCAGACCTCACTTAGAATACTGTGTCTAGTTCTGGGCACCACAATTCAGAAAGGATATTGACAAATTGGAGCGTGTCCAGAGAAGGGCAACTAAAATGGTGAAAGGTCTGGAAACGATGCCTTATGAGGAGAGACTTAGGGAGCTGAGTATGTTTAGCCTGGAAAAAAGACGGTTAAGAGGCGATATGATAGCCCTGTTTAAGTATTTGAAGGGATGTCACGCTGAGGATGGAGCAAGCTTGTTTTCTGCTGCTCCAGAGACTGGAACACGGAGCAATGGGTGCAAGCTCCAGGAACAGAGATTCCACCTCAACATGAGGAGGAACTTTTTGACAGTAAGAGCTGTTCGGCAGTGGAACACACTCCCTCGGAGCGTGGTGGGGTCTCCTTCCTTGGAGGTCTTTAAACAGAGGCTGGATGGCCATCTGTCGGGGATGCTTTGATTGTGATTTCCTGCGTGGCAGGGGGTTGGACTGGATGGCCCTCGTGGTCTCTTCCAACTCTGCAATTCTATGATTCTATGAATGTTGCTGTCCTTGAGCAAGCAGGGATCACCAGCATTGAGGCCATGATATTGAGAACACAGCTTCGCTGGGCAGGGCACTTTTCTAGGATGGAGGATCATCGCCTTCCAAAAATAGTACTCTATGGTGAACTCGCCACGGGTTAGCGTAATAGGGGTGCTCCCAAAAAGCGATACAAGGACTCCCTGAAACAACATCTTAGGCTCAGTCAAATTGATCACCAACAATGGTCCGCCCTGGCTTCACATCGGGAGGCATGGAGACGCACTATCCACAGTGTTGCAGCCTTATTTGAGAACTCATGCCGAACAAGTCTTGAAGAGAAACGACAATGCAGAAAGAATCACAACCCGGAAACATCACCCAAGGAGACCTGCTGTGCTTTCTGCAACCAGATTTGTTTATCTCAGATTGGCCTTTTTAGTCATCAGTGCGCCTGCAGAAAGTGTGTGAAGAGTCTTTCCTGAATCTTCATTTGCGAAGAAAAGCCAGAGAGAGAGATTCAATGGGTCCTCTCTAATTAAAGAGTTGCAACTAGATTTAGGCCAACATTTCCCCAGTTCTTTCTTCTGAAATATAGCACACAACACCTGGTATTCATTGGTGATCTCCCATTCAATTACTAGCCAGGGCTTACCCTGCTTGGCTTCCAAGATCAGACGGGATCTGGGGCCTTTAGGGTATTTAGGCCATATCATTTTAAACTATTTTTAAGAATTTTATTCTGTCTTTTCAACTTGCTAAATTTTAAAATATGTGAGAAATCATATATGTTTTATGCTACAGGTGTCCCCCTCCCCTTATGCTCAGGACCGGTACCCACAGTTTCAATTATCTGTCATCCAAAAATTATGGTCTCTCTAGGCATTTCCATTGGGAGTTACCATAGTGTCATGCTGGAACTGCTTAAAGAGGCATCCTCTCTAGGCATTTCTTAGGTCCTCCAGCGAGACTCTGTGGTGTTTGCTACTACCTGTAGTTTCAATTATTTGCTATAAGTCTGGGAACATTCCCCCCATGGATACGTCAGGTGACCTTTCTTTTAAATTAGACAGGCTGATTTTATTGTAGACAGAGGGAGAGATAACATATTCAATAAAATAATTAAGTTCTGTACACAAAAGGCAAGAATGTTTTAGCAAGCTAGAATGTTTTAGGGAGCCAGAAAACTTTTGAATGGTCAAAGATGGTGTTGCTGAAAGACTGAAGGTGATAATCATGGAGTTCTTTTTGAAATGGGTAGTGTGCTTTAAAGATGTCTTCAAAGTTTCAGTTGTTCCCACCCAAATTCTAAAAGTAAAAAATTCAGAGGAGGAAATGAGTGAATTTGCCATTGTGATTTTTTTCTTCCTGTCCTGAACTAGGGGCCAGAATTATGAGTTGGCATCCTTTATTGCAGTGACAAATTTGTAAACTAGAGCTATGAGTCTGTAACAGGTCCATATTTGCTCATACAGTACAACTCCTGTCTCCATAGGGGATACATTCCCAATCTCACTATGGATACCAGAAACTGCAGATAACCGCAAATCCTATTAAAATGAATGACTTCTGGTCCAAATATACCACAGAGTTGTGATGGAGGATCTAGAAGATGCCTAGAGAGAAAACCTCTCTAGGCATCTTCTAGTGTCATGCTCCCCTCCCAGACCCCCAGTCTGGATTACAACAAAGAAAGTGAAGCAAATGAAGAGGGTGTCAGGCTTATCTTTCAGAATACAGAGGCAGATCCTGACAGGGAAATGGAAGAGCAGAGGGATGAGCTAATGCAGGAGACAAACAGGGATACCTTCCAGCAGCCACAAGACACAGATACAAACCAGACCATACCTACAGCAATTCAACGCAGACAGGAAAGGGAGGACTTGCATTGTTCCAAGTGACTTTATACAAAAAGCTCATTAGTTAGGCAACAGCTGAGGGAGGAGTCCAGACCATCAATATTTCAGCTTCGCTCTGGGCCTGGTGTTGCTGACAACTAACCTTTCAGGAGGAAGCAACATTGTTGTCTCTTCAATTCTTGGCTCCTGCTTCTTTGTTTTGTGGACTGACCTTGCTACTGGATACTCACTTGGACTGATGCCTTGGATTTACTGTCTTACCCTACTGACCTGGACTGCCTGGACTCTGATAATGATACACACCAGCTGGTAAGCTCCTGTTTCACCTGTCTGGTGGACTTCTCTGCATATTTGCTCCCGGCAGGCTCTGAAGACAGGACATCTAGGTAACTCTGTGGTCAGCTTACCATAGAGTCATGCTGCAAGAGCTAGAAGATGTCTAGACAGACTATTTTTTTGGACATGGGTAAGTGAATATGTGAATACGGGTCCCATGGATATGGGGGTTATACTATACTACATATTCATTCTTGTTGCACTGTTGCTATGGTTGTAAATGACCCCCCACAAAAACCTGCCTTAACAGCCAGTAGTCACACTGAACAATAGAGGTCTGTTTTACTGGTGACTGGGGCACAGCAGGATGATGTTTCCAGGCCTCTCCTGCCAGTGAATGAGGTTGTGAGGAGGAACTGAGACAAGCATCCTGCTTCTGACTGTTGCAGCCTCACTGGCAGGATGGGGCTGGAGATATCATCCTGTTGCGTCTCCATCACCAACAGAACAGACCTCCATTAGTCGGTGTGACTGCCGGCTATTAAGATATGTAGGCTTGTGGGGGGGTCGGTCCAGGAGACTTTGGTGATATAGTGGTATACAGACCATTATTTTTTAAAACCATCCAGTGTAGGTGGTGATGAGATCTTAATATTATGATTGCTTCCAAGTTTTCTTTTTTTAATTGTCAGGGCTGCTCCCCCTCCTGCATCTGTTTTGCTAGTATGGTTCTTTCTCCCTCACATATACTTGAAAAACATGACAAGGTCTTCTGAGAGTTACAGAGATCAAGCAAATATTGGTGCACTGAACGATGTTTTAGCTGACAGATCTTTCAACAGCCCTAACCAACCTTGTGTGATTTTCTTCTTGAGGTGTCTAGTTGCTGCTGCTTCATTATGTGACAATGGCTTTTAAGTTTAGAGCTCTGAGAGACCTTGCGGGCACATCAGTGTTGGAGAGAGATAACAAGCAGGAGGCTTTCCAAAGCTGACATCCTTTCCCCCTTGTTCTCTGGCTTACCTCCTTGTCTGTACCAGACTAATGAAAGGGTGGCTATTGTGATTCAGCCATCTGGTGTGTATTTGATAACCATTTGCTCTCATTTTGAAGGTGTGTTTTCAATGTCCCAAACAATAGAGGCTTCAAATGGGATTTTAGGCAAATTTGACAACTTGTCGAAACTTATCATAAACACACTGGATTCAAACTGTGTTCTGCTTTCAGGGAATCTTAGGGGTCCCTCATGGAACTCACTAATAATAACAGATGACTACCCCAAATGAAAATGTGGTCACCACTGTCGATCATTTTCTGCAGCATGCTGAGATGGCTGTCTATCTATAAATTGCCCATAGAGGATAAAATGCACCCCCAAGAAGAGAGATGATGGTCAGAATCCTGTTGGTGTTATACATCTGTGTAAGTTCCCTTGCCCATGGGGCTGCACATTTTTGACCATTGAGCAATGGACATAATCAGTTCATAGTTCTGTAAGTAGAGTGCCTCCTGTGGAATTCTGAGGTTTGTAGTTTAGTGAGGCCTAAGAGCTCTCTAGCTGAGAACTTTTAATGCCCCTCCCTCAACTACAAATCTCAGGATTCCACAGCAGGCAGTCATAGCAGTTAAAGTGGGATAATAGTGCTATAACAGTGTAGTGCGCTAAGACCCCTAGGACTGACTTCAGGTGGGGCTTAAATTACTTTTGAGCTCCTTTCATCCAACTTTAATGCCAGATCATTGTTCATGCAGGAGAGGAAGGGGTGACTGAGCCATTTGTAATGCTAATGAGGATTCTGGTGAAAGTTGGGTTGACATTTAATTTCCAAAGGTGATAGAATCAAAAGAGCCTCCTGTAGGGAAAAATGATTTCTTAGATCTTGACTGTTTCAAAAGCACAAGAAGCTACAAAAGAACATGGAATGGCAGTGGTCTAATTGCTTTTTCTCCTCATCTCATTGTTCTTTCTGCATGAACTCCAAGCTGCAGGTCAACCTATTGGGGGAAACCAACAGTAAAACTAAATGACATGCATGGTAATAATCCATTTCAAAGTCGTGCAGTGCCATCTTTTCACCACCAACACACAGTGAGCAACAGGACAGTTCTGTACTGCACTAAATAGTCTCTGTTAAAACCAGGGACCTTCTCTGTCTCTGAAAAGACATTTTAGGAAACAGTACGACTTCCTCCCATCTGAACTTGGAAGCTAAGCAGGGTCAACCCTAATTAGTACTTGAATAGGAGGCTGCCAATGAATAGCAGGTGCTGTAGGCTCTGTTTCTGAAAAAGGAACTGGCAACACCACCTCTGAGTATTTCTTGCCTAAGAAAACCCTATGAAATTCATGGGGTTGCCATAAGTTGTCAGCTGACTTGAAGGAAAACGCACATGCACACACGCACATACATGACATCCAGTCCACACTCATGGTATGGCAGTGAAAGCCTGTTGACTACAAGGGCACTTAGTCATTCTGGTCTTGCCTATATGGAGTACAGATTCTATCCTCTTTGTTGTATTTTTTGTTGCTGTATTACAGAACTTAGAAAATTAATTTTTTTTATCTACAAGGGCTTGTCTATATGGTAAAAATACTCCTTATAGAATCTGAGGAGAATTTGTGTTGTCTAAATGGGATCCTGCCTCAATGTGCCATATTCAGAAGGAGGGAGGCCAAAAATGCCAAATACTCTGTGGGAAAAGCCTTCGCAGCATTCCCCGTATTTTTAAAAGAACTGTGAAGGAAACCCACATTCCTGCTCTTTGGGACAACTGATTTGCTTTGATGCACATTCCTGATAAGAGCAGAAGTGGAAAGCTGATTGGTCAGACACGCACAGGGGTTGGAGCTTGCTGCCCCCCCCCATTTTTTTCTGTTGAAATGGAAGATCAGACTTCCTCATCTTGGATTTACTTTCTTTTTAAAATACTGTTCGGTGGAGGCAACTGGTGACAATAAAAACATGAGTAATTCACTCGTGCCCACCATTTTTATTTGCAGGAATGCCTATTTGAACAACAAATGCATATGGCTTCATATGCCAGCCATCTTGCCAAACAATCATGGAAACAAATGAAAGCTACTGTGAATTGGTGTTAGTATGCATCAATCCACAGTTTATAGCCATGCATAGACAAGCCCCTACTTCCAGAAACTTACAGACAGCATGTATACAGTACAAAAAAGTAACCTTTTCAGGCTATGCATCTGGAGGGGCTGCAAGTTGCCCACTGCTATGCTAGAGAATCAGTTATAGATGAGAGAGGCCAACTTTGATTCCATACCAGCTCTAATTATTCCTATTCCAAGCTATGGGAAGAACTGAGGAAGTTGGAAATCCAACTGCTTACCTCAATTTGCTCTACACTAGCTGGCAATAAGCATCCATGGATTTAAAAAGGAGCTCAGATCCTATATCAAAGAGATGGAGTATAACTTCACAGCTATAAAGTTATGTAATGATTGTGGATTAATGAATTGCAACATTGCACAACTGAATGTTCAAAAGGATGTCAAACGCACAAATACAATGTGCAGGACAGATCTGCAAGTGCAATGAGGAATGGCACCAAATGAGGAATGGCACTGCCTGTGTGACTCTGATTCCAGAGCCTTTCACTGATTATGAACTTCTATATAAGAGCTCCAAAGTCTGTGGACTTGTCTGCACTAGAGAAAATCCCAAATCCCCCCACAAATCTGCCCAATAATGCCACACGATGTGTGGCCTTGTCCCTGAATCTGGTGCAATAATGCTGCACAATATACGACCCTATCCTCACCAAACTCAGGGAATGCTCCCTTAATATGGGTTTTAGAAAACTCAGTTTTTTCTGGAGTTTGCTTGAAACTCCAGAGCAAACTATAGTGTAGACAATCCATCTGCACTGGATTTGGGGGGTGGGGAGGAGAGGAAGGACAAGCACTGCCTGAGGTGCCACCATTTCCCACCCTCTTTGGCGCTACTTCATCAATCCAAAGGCTAACAACTCTCTCTGAGGTCAGTGGCCGAGAAAGCTGCCAAGGCAAGCAGCCGATAACAAGCAGGGCTGCAATAATAATGACAAATCCTGAAGCACAGTACCTCAAGCATAGTGAGTAACAAGCCAGTGGGTCAGAAGTCCAGGAGGCGAAGATCGATGCAAGCAGTCCAAGGTTGAGGATTCTGGCAGACGGGTCAATGAATACAGTCCGAGGTTGAGGGTTCCAGGATAATCCAAAGTTCAAGAAGCAAGGTTCCAATAGCCAAGAGAGTCAGAGGCAGATGCTTTCACCAGGGAACACAGATAGCCTATGATGAGGAATCCAGTGTCTCCCAGCTGCTTAAGTTGGCCCAGCTCCCAATCACAGCTTCTTGGTGATTAATGAGCATCTTTCTTTTAGCCTGTGAGAGCGTCACAGCCCCTCCCTTTCTGCTCTTCTCTGGCTAAAGGTATGTACCTGCTCCTCCTCTTGCTGTGCTCAACTATGTCTCCCAGACTTGGACTGTATGCTGGGGGGAGGCTAGGTTGCTGGGACATGGGCTCTTCTGTAGCAGGACTAAATTCAGGCTCAGCCAGTTCTGCTGCAGCTGGCTCAACTTCCTCACCCCCTGATTCCTCAGAGTTGTCAGCCTGGCTGGCTATGATAGTCAGAAAGATGGGCCAGCCCTGCCATTGTGAGGCTAGCTGCAAGTTCTGATTTCAGAGGGAGTGACTAGTGCTGGAGATTTGCTTTCATGGAGCTCAGAGTGGGTGATTGTGCACTGGAAAAGCAAAGTCCTGGCACAAGTCACTCACTCTGAAGTGAGAAAGACCAGTCCACCCTGTCATCACAAGGCTAGCCACCCCTTCTGACTTCAGAGAAAGTGACTAGCGCTGGGGCTTTGTTTTCATGGAGCTCAGAGTGTGAATAACAGCTTTGAATGGAAGACAAATGTTTTAAAATACACTTAAAAAACTAATCTTGCTGCTTCACTTGGGGTAAAGACCCAATGCAGATTCATGCTTTGGCAGTATGGTGCTTAAATCCAGGCCAGAATAGTCCGAATTTCATGCACTGCAGCTCTGGGCCAAAGTAGTCTGAATTTCATTTGGATTGTTATCCCCCATGTAGCCCTGTGTATGGCTATGAGGATATCGAATCCCCCCTGCTCTCCACCAGTAATGGAATAGCCATGGGGAGGTACCACAAAGCAGTGATCAATCCCAGGAGCCTAGGGAGCCTTAACATATTTTCACATGAAGAACTCTTACACCATGGTTGACAATGTAGGATCCCAGCCTCAGATTGTGATCTAAACCAGTGGAGAATCCAGGGGATTGTAAAGTTTCCCTTTCCTTTTATGAGCTCCTGAAGTTCATCTCTGAGCTTAGCTTCAGAGAACTTTGTCACCATCTCTCTAAGCTAGTATGACAATTTGAACCATGCCTCAGCACAAATTTCTTTTGTCTCTATGGCAGCTGTCTATGGTCCTCTTCAAAGGGTGATGATGACTCTCTGGTGAAAAGGCCTCAGAATTTTCCATGGCAATGGATTGGCTTCAAGCTGGTGTTCCTGCATTATGGAATTGTCTACTGACCAAGAAGAGCATTGCCTCCTGAGGTTTTGCCAAGAACATGCACCAGATGGTCCACAATGATACATCTGTTTCCATGTCAACAAAATTGACTGAAACTGAAGCTGTTACTTTTCTGTACACACAAATAATTGCTCTCAAATCTTTAAGAGAAGGTTCTTGATTGTGCCTTCTGAATGGAACTTCATATAGCCCTGAAACTGCATGATTAGGTTTCCAAAAATTGGCTGATTTGTTTAAAAAGGTCAAGGCATATATTTGTTTTTGAGTAAGCAGAATTAGCATGTGTGAATTTCACCACCCCAGATATGACTGCATATCTTTCTACAGTGGTGTCGTCCATCTGGACTGTGCTAACTCATCGGCAAAAGCATCTGTCTGAAATAGTTGCTATGTGCAAATAATGACATCATTACAAGTCATCCTTGGAGTCTGAAAGAGTTCCGGATGGTTTCTTTTTCTTTTTCTTTTTAAAAATGTATTATCATAAAATGTTCTTAAAACAACATAGACTCATAGAGTTGGAAGAGATCACAAGTGCCATCTAGTTTAACCCCCTGCCCTGCAGGAATACCCAATCAAAGCACTTGATAGATGGCCATCCAGTTTCTGTTTAAAAACCTCCAAAGAAGGAAACTCCACCACACTCTGAGGTAGTGCATTCCACTTTCAAACAGCTGTTAGTGTCAGGAAGTTCTTCCTAATGCTTAGGTGGAATGTCTTTTCTTATAGTCTATTACTCTGTGTCCTAGGAGATTTTCAGACATGATTTTCAGCAGTATATATTCCAAAACAGCTCCATTGCTGCCGCACGGCAGGGGAGTAGTTTCGGACGACGCCGTTCCTCTGCCGAACCCCTCTGTGTCACTCCCATGACAAAATGGAGGAAGCCACATCATATTTTATTCCTGTCAAGGCTTACAGAAGGCAGTATAGTTAAGAAGTAGGTCCGTGGGTCAGCAGGATCAGGCAACAGCATAGTCAGGAACAGTCCGAGCTCGAGGCACGAGTCAAGGCAGCAAGGATGAAAGCAACAAAGTCAGCAGGAAGCTTTCTCCAGGAAGATCAGTTGATCTCTGACAAAGCCTGCATTGCTTCCCAAGCATATATATAGCAACCAGGGCTTTGTCAGGTGCTTCTTGATGAGCAGGTTTTTCTCAAAGTCTCAGAGATTTCCTTCAAGCTTCCTTTTGAGCTCGCTGCTGGGTGTATGATGTTTGAGGTAAATCTGTCTCTTCTTCTTCATCCTTATCTGAATTGGCAGGACACTGCCGGGACTGATGCCAACCCACTAGGGCCAGGCTCTTCCTCTGCTTGAGCCTCCAGGTTGGCAGGGTTCCCTGCTGGCACAGGTGTAGATAAACCCGTGCCACAGTCCATAGGACCATTCCCTGTCATGTCCTCCTCCTCCTCTGATTCCATACCCTCATCCAACTCATGGGGCATGACAATTTTAGAGGGTGATGGTGTGCTCAAGTCTCGCACTCTGATTGGACCGAATCAGGAGTTACCACTGATTTGCCTTTTCTGGAATTCCCCCCCTATTTTAGTCACAGTAAAGAAAGATATGGGCAGAAGAGCTTTCCAACTCCTCAGTTTATTTTTGGTATGACAATATGGCCACAGTACAAGTGGTTAATTCCTTTACCCCAAAATCAGCCCAAGTGATGAGACTAATTAGGGAATTTACCTGATATTGCCTGACACATAACATTCTTTTTGCTGTAATCTACATTGTGGGAATGGACAACAGCTTAGCCAATGCTCTCTGATGCATGCAAATTGAGCACTTCAGACAGCTGGCACTGGACTAGGGTTGCCATATGTCCTGGAAAACCAGGAAAATCCCAGATTGAAGGGACTAAAAAAATGTCCTGGCTGGCTGGGCCAGTTGAAGCAGCAGATCCTGGATTCCTTCTTAGTTGGCGCACAGGCCGAGAGATTTCCAGCACTTTTAATGGTTATGTAGAAGAGGGTATTTTAGCAGGCCTTCCTTGTCTTGCAACCAGGGAGCAAGAAACACCTGCTGGAATTCCGTCTTTTGCACAACCACTGAAAGTGTTGGAATTCTCTCCAGATTTAAATCGGGCAGCCCTAATTTTCAGTGGGCAGAAAACCTGTCCCTAGCTGTCTGCTGTTATCTCTGCAAAAACAGGTTTTTTAAGCACTATACAAATCAGGGTGTGGAGTGAGGGAGAAAGGCTTTGTGTGTACCAGCAACAAGGTGTAAGTATCACATACCATGTTCAATTTTTTTTAAAATGAAAAAGCAGGGGTACCAACTCTGTGTTTGGAGGCAGAATGTACACTATTTGGAGGCAGCTGTGACTCTCATTGGCAGGAGTTAGGCCTATTGAAAGTGATGGCCATGCTGGCTGGGAGGATTTTGGCGGTTGCAATCCAAACAAATAATTTGTCCATGCTCTGGCACAAACAATAGGAGAGACATTGGCTTTGTGCCATCTTTGTGAACTTCCATTGGCAGGGAACAAGCAACACTTGCTCTGCAACACCAGGACCCACTGTATCTCTAGGACCCATTGTTTTTTATTGTTGTACCTATAAAGCACCATGTAAATTGATGGTAAATAAATGATGATGATGATGATGAAAACTACTACTACTGAAATATATGATGAAACGATATTAAATGCCAAAATCTGGTTTGTTCGGGGATTGATAATCTGCTCAATCTAGTCCTGTATACTTTTGTCCCAGTTTTGTGGAAGAGAATTATGGCAACCCTATGCTGGTCACGGATGAGGGGCTGGACCTGATGCCAGCAGAGCTCTGGGAGCTTGGAAGGGTAAGGTTGTTAGGGCCATTAGTATGTCTTTGGCTCCCAACATGTTGAGGCCATTAAGGATTTTTTCAAATTTAGATGGTCCAGTTGTATGAGGGAGGCATGGCCAGTCCTTGTCCCACACTTACTGCAATACTGCATATCTTTGAGAGGCAAGGGATTGGCCCTGCAATCCATAAGAGTTTCGCTCTAAGCTTTGGCCTTTAGGAGTAAAGCTCAGGGTTTCCCGGATACAACGGGGGATTTTTGCATTAGGAAGACCCTGTAAGGGTAGTCTAGGGAGAAGGGAAGGATGATGAATAAGCAGTCTCCTCCCCCAGCCATTCTCTGGGGTTTAGGAGGCTTGTGGTAAGGTATTTGTGTATCCACCTATGAATCCTGTCTTTTCCATGCTGCATTCCTCACTGCCTTTTGGGGGGAATTTTGTATCAGTGAACTGGTACTTCTGTCTGAAGAAGACAGGTCAGGAAAGGACTTAGAGTTCTATGACCTAGCACTGGGCAACCAACAGGTCATATTAAAATTCATACATCAAAAACATTAGACAGGGATAGAGACCACAATTCAACTTTAGACCTGTACTGACCGGGCCCTCTGCCCAGTCAGGGCCTTTGGAGAATATGTTAAGGTAAGGGGTAATCACCCTGGTCTGTTATTTTGCCATGCAGACAGGTCTCCCTTGACAAATCCTACATCATTTTATGATAGCATAAATATCTATTAGTAGAGCTGTGTTATGCAGTCCCTATATTCAGTACCACTGTAGTTCAATGAACAATGTGCAAAGGCAGTTCATAGAGACAACATGCATTCACATGTGCTACTGCATGCAGAAGAGTCCCACATATGCAATTCCACCTGCACTGTCAGCAGATAGATACAACTGTTGCACATGTTTAAAAAAATAGTGCAACTTACACTGGTATAGGTCACTAACTGGACACTGACCAGTACCTCCTACTTCCACTTTCAGGAGCCCTGGTGGAACAGTGGCTAAATGCCAGTACTGCAGGCACAGCATTGTGAGTTTGATCCTACAGGGCTCTAGGTTGACTCAGCCTTCCATCCTTTCGAGCCTATCTCACACCTGGTCCTGAAGAGGAGGATTCCTCAGGAGTAAAAGCAAACTGATGCACTAAAAGTGGGGCTGGTGGAACTAGAGTGGGGAGTTAAAGTTACAGGAATGGGGAAAGGGAGTGCCTGTTCAGCAAAACACTAGCCAGGTGTTGGGGAGCATTAGCGGGGTTCAGAGAATGGGGGGAGCAGTTCAGACTGGTGTGGAGGGGATGGAGGCAAGGGGGTCTGAGCATGAAAAGAACTTCCAGGAGAGTTTGAAGAAAAAATCTTTTTGACGGTGCAATCTTGATAAAAGGAACATTTGTCTTCATATGGTTCCCAATGATTAAAATGAAGAAATTCCAGACTAGTCAGGAACTGGGAAATGGGGGTGTCTTTGGATAGGATGATTGACAGACCAGTTCCCTTTGACTTTCAGAGATGTAGATGAGGAACAGGTTTAGCATGGTAATGAAAACTCCCAACTGTATAGATGGATTTCTGCGTTTCTAGCCATAAGGGAGACCCTTTTCTACCTCAAAACAGATGTTGACTGTTCATGTCATGGTGTGAATTTGGGGGAATTTGAGGGGCCTCTTCCTTGCTGGTATGCTTTCCTGAGCCTGATTCCTAGCTCCAGAGTGGAAAGTTTTCCCATCAATCCATGAAAGGCCCAATTTTGGGCAAATTAAAGTTAACCGATAGCCAAGTATAAGTGAATCAAGGTGGGGGATAATAGTTTCTCCAGTTGAGGATGATGGGTATTGTTACACAGATGTTGGTGGGTTGCAAAACCCATGATCCTTCACCACTGGCTGCACTGGCTAGGGCTGCTGGGAGTTGAAGTCCAACAACATCTGAAGGCCTGCACACTTCCCATCCCAGTGTGTCTACTCTAGCGAGGACTACCAGTAGGCTTCCAGCCAGTGTATGCTGTGTGGGTTGTATCAGGATAGATCCGAAAGGTACTGTTGCAATGATAAAGAGGTAGCTGACAAGGCAGAGAGGACTTTAATAATAGAATCAATTATCTAAAGAATAGATAAATAGATAAGATTTGTTTATTATACATATCATATACTGTTTTCAGAAAAGGGCTACATGAAAGAACTACACTGCATAGTAGGACCTCCATTTCTGTAGGGGATTGGTTCTGGGCCCCACTGTGGATAACAAAATAGCAATAATAGTGAATGCCAGACTTCCCTTGCCACCACCACTGGAAGCCCCACAGAGAAGGGAGAAGGGAGACAGGTTTGCCTCCTCCCTCCCTCCCTCCCCCGTCCAACCCCCCACCAGCTCTGCCTCTGCCACTGGAACCCTCCCCGTGGGAGGCAAGCTCACTTCTTCCCTCCCCCCCCCATCCAACCCTCTGCCATCTCCACTGTGCTACTGGAACCCTCCCTGGGGGAAGGGAGGGAGGAGGTGAGCTCACCTCCTCCCTCCCTCCCCCGTCCAACACCCCACCAGTTCCGCCGTGCCACTGGAACCCTCCTGGGGTAAGGGAGGGGGGAGGCAAGCTCACCTCCTCCCTCCCTCCCTCCCTGCCTCCCCCATCCAACCCCCCAACAGCTCCACCATGCCACCAGAACCCTCCCAGACCCCCGGGAGGACCCCCAAGACTTAACTCAAGATTTTAAATCCTAACACTACTACTACTACTAATAATAATAATAATAATACAATTACACCATCCATTAACCAAGCACTGAAGGAGAGGGAAGAATTTTCTCCTGCATTTTCCTGCAAATTGTGGCCGGAGTGGATTGAACAGCCTTTGCCTTGGCTCCTGTTACATGGGCTGAGCAACCTTCAAGCCTTTATAGAGCCCCCTGCGAAGACATCGTAGCCCCCTGGGGGTCCATGGACTAGAGGTTAAGAACCACTGCTGTAGGGGAACTTGGGAATGCTAGAAGACACCAACAGGATGCAAACTGTAGACTCAATGCAGTTCACTTCCTTGAGAACTCATTTCTTTTCCACTCCTGCTTTGTCTTCAATGGAGTTCATTGGAGAATAAACCGAGCTCAGGGACTTACTCTCAGCTAGGCATTGCAAGGACTGCAAGCCAGGATGTGGAACCATTTTCCTCTGAGAAACATATTCCACTGGGGGCAATCAGTTATGGGTTCATTCAGAGGTCCATTATCATCCTCTCTCCCCTCCCCCTTGGGTCCCCCATCCAGTAGACAGCTGGTTGAGGAAAGTGCTGTATTTTCCAGTAATTTAAATTGATAACTTGCAGAATATTCCCTCTTTTCTCCATGTTCATTTTAGAGAAATCATAAATGTTAGGTTCAATGATGATATTACGAATACAGAAGATAAATGAGGAGCTATGTATATCAGACAGATGAATTTATGAGACACATACGGTCTACAAATGCCTACCATTTGATTTAGTAAATCCTTAGGGGATGATTCACAGACTGCACTAAATTGGTGTAAGAGATTATCAGATACGTTAAAAATGGTGTTACACAAATGCCAGGAGATTGCTAAAGGGCTCCTTTAGCACCTTTTCAGATGATGTAATTCCCCCCTTGTAATGCACCCAATCTGCTGCCATTCCACCGGCACTGCTTTTTATTGATGGCAGAAGCCATCAATAGATCCCCTGTTCCATTTCTGTCATGGATTTTCCAGCAAGTGAGAAGGTGCCCCATTGTGCTGATGAGATCTCAGCGTCAATGAGAGATCCCTGCCAGAACACTTCTGGGTGAGATCAGGACATCAAGGTAAGTGACACACTTTTTAAAAACCTCCTTGGTTTACTTGGAAGTTTTAAAGTGTGTTTTTATGCTTGCTGTCACTTTTTCTTATGTATTTTTCTTTTTCTTTTTTAATTTCCCACACTCGTGTCTTCTTGTGAGAACGGGTGGGATTTCACTCCTGGGCTGCCCTATTGACACTACTCAAGGTAGGTCTGAAAATTTTTGTTATTCTGCTGGGACAGGGACAGGATAGGGGTGGGAGAGGAGATTCTGGGACAGGAACACTTTTCTTTTGTGTTCCTGTCTGAAAATCTCTGTAGTCTCATCGACAAAGGTAACAGGAATGAATCAGTGTTACATAGCTGTAAAATTGTCTCCTAAAAATGTGAGGATTTTATTTCAATGTCTTTTTGCCTTTCAGTATCATTCAGATTCATTCTAATGCATTTAAATTCAAGACATTTAGAATGCAATTTGCAGAGAAAAAATAATGTTAAGTTCAGAACCTTCAGCTTTAATATGTTTTTTGTAATGTCCACATTGAACTTTACCCTTCAAGATTTAACTTTGAGTCATCAAGCTTGAGTTAGACATTGAATACTAAATCTCCTTCATGAAATCCTCTCATATGAATGAATCACCAAACCATCTTTAGTGAAAGGCATTGTGCTGAATTGTCATGAGTGAGATGTGGAAGAGCAAGTCATGCCCACAACTAGTTGAGGAAGGGGGCTGCTTTATCTCACCAACTTCCTGGCTGGAACATACCACAATGTAGCCCAAGGACTTCTATCACTATCCCAGATGCTTAGCTCCTAAAGGGGACTGTGGGAAGGGGGCTCGCTTCTGGCCGGCGGGCCTGTTTGTGGCCTGGCCGGCGGCCCCCGTAACACCGCCTGCAGCCCCGCCCCCGCCCCTCTGGGTGGGGCAGGGGGAGGGAAGGAGGGGAGATGGCCGTATGGCGCAGCATGCGCGGCGCCATCTTCCCCTTCTTCTTCCCAGCTGCCTTTGCGGCTGGGGAGGGGAAAAGGAGTGCGGGCCAATCGGGAGTGAGTCAGCTCGCTCCCGATTGGCTGGCCGATCTGGTACAAAGGGGCGCACATGGGCGCGCCCCTCCCAGATCGGAGGCGGCAACGGAGAGGGCAGCAGCACCCTCCGTTTGCCGCAAATTGGCACCCGCCCACCCTCCCTCGGCGTATTCTATGTCGCAACTTGCAGGGCGGATGTATTGGGTCGTGGAGAATTGCAAGAGATCAGAGGTCTCCATCAAGTTCAAGTGCAAGTTCAAGCTCAACGTCAAGTTCAAGTTCAAGAGAGACCCCTATTAGCCATTTACGTATGCTTGTTTTCAGGGAAGGAGAGAGTGTCGAGCAGGCGGCTCGGCCTGGGTCTCTCTCCTTCACGTGAAGGAACCGGGATGGACCGGTCCCTGCACCGCCCACATGAGTGGGCCGCGCTGCGTTCACGACCCATACATTGCCGCCAACCATTTTTCTGGCAAGTTGCGGCCAATTTATTGCCAAATCATATCCAAGTAGCATAGAAAACTACCTCATCTACCTCATCATGTGTTTACATTACTAACCTGTACCTAACTTAATTTTCTGAAGTTAAAATATCTGTTACCAATACAATGTTATTCGCAACTATGTGTCTGTGTTTGGTCTGGGTCCGCAAAGGGAGAGGAAGTCAAATGATAAAACACCTGGAGCAGTGACTGCAGCTGGCTTCCATTCCACTTGTGATTCTACACTGAGCTTGCATAGTTGCCTTCATTCAGAGTTGGACAGATATGGCCCTTCAGAAGTTTT